>OV049924.1:79777354-82277354 GCA_920104205.1 Eupeodes latifasciatus
TATATGCTGAATTAATTGATTTGTTATATTGTTTTGAATTTTGTTTCTTTTTTTTTATTGAAAGTGAATAGAATTACCTTTTCATTGGTTTTTGATAGCATATAAAATTCATTTAATCATTTTGTTTAATAAAATTATTCGCATGTTTCACATTCCAAACACCAACAATTTGTTTTGTCTTTTGCATGGTCTTAACATTTTTCTTTCCATAATTTATCTCTGAATAAAAAAAATTTAATTTTCATTCATTTTTGACAAAATAATTAAAAGAATTCCCTAATAAGATTTGATGGTGAATTTAACACGCGGAAGGTATTAGGTTAGTGGATAATGAAGACTTATGTATGTCTTAAATTTGCATTAGAATAAAATCTTGAAACAAAACAGGCTTAATTTTTCTTTGGTTTCCGTCATGTTATCATTCATTTACCTATGTCTGTGGAGTATTTGGCATTTATTGTTCAACTTTGTATAGGTATTTATTTAAGAAGATTAAAAAAAAATGAGATCGAAAGCTTAAGTCACTGTGACTTAAGCTTTCGATCATAGGTCATAGGTATTTTTTAACTAAAAGAAAATCTCAAGTTCAAGGTGGTTTGATAATACCTTTTGTTATTCCGTACTTAAGATCAAATCCGTTTTGTTCCAATATTTTCCTGGCAAAGCATTTCACGCTACTATAAATTTATAAGTTTTTGGTTCTGATGAAGAAATCTAAAACCACTAAAGAATTTTCATTTTTACAGAACCTTAGGTCTATTTCGGACTGTTAAATGTCGGCCTAAGTAAATAAAAATAATTAAATAATTCTTGAAAAATTCTTTTAATATTATTTTAAGTGGCTCTCTAAGCCACATTTAACATACAAGAGCCTTAAACATGCAGAAGTAAGGTCCTTGTGTTTTTCTAGGCGAAATTGGTTCTTGACTTCATGAATCATGAATAGCTATTGCTGATAAAACTAGACCAACACAAAAATAATTTAAAATTTGACCTTGCTTCGAAAAACATTTATGTAGTTTTTTTTCTATTTTAAAATGAAAACACTTTTAAATTAAAAGCAATTAGTGGCATTTAATGATGTTTTTTTTCTTTTGTGAGCTTTTCATTTTCTTAAAATTTGAAAAGAAATTTTTCATTTATTTTGATTTTTTTTCTATAGCGAGTATTGAAGGCAAAATAAAATTTAAAAAGAAAGAAAAAAAACAAACATTACACACCCAAAAATCGAAAAGTTTAAAAATAAGTGAAAGCTCTTGATGAATGAACGTGTTGAAAATGTGTCGGAGGAAGTTACTTCCCGTTTTTACACGTACTCATCCCCGTTTGATAAGGATTTACTCAAGGATTACATTAATGAATCTTAGAAAAAATGGTGGAGCAACGATGAAACTTTGACTTTTTGCATCCTTATATCAATATCTATGTATATGTAAAGCACAGAGACAATAATTGTTATTATAATTCTTTTGCCCCAAAGTTTGATGACTGGATTTTTATTTAATTTAATTTCAACTCAGTATTGTTTTAATTTTGCTTGTTTTACGATTATTGTTAAGGAAATGCCCACATCCGTTTTTTTGTGAAGAGTAGGGTCGTCGTCGTCGTCAATTTATGGTTTTAACTGATACGCGTCAGCAGGACTTCATAAACTATACATACATACAAACACATAGGAATAAATGTGGATGTATTTATGTGTAAGCATATACATAAATGGATAAAATTAAGAGCGTTCTCAAAAGGATAATTTTACAATTCGTATGAATGTACTATGCTATGCAACTAAGCTAATTTAAATTAATTAACCTTAAGCAGGTCTATAATATGATGATCATTTGTATGGGAAGCCTTAAAACTAAATGAAAACAATAATACTTATACTGTGGGAGTTCTGTGATAATAATTTGATGAAAGGTTGAATTTTCAAAATGAACTATTATACTATTGTACTCCTTTTGGTATGAAAGATAGTTTTGGGGCTTTTGAAAACCTAGTATTCACCATTCCTTTTTTATTGGGGTTTCAGTGTAATTTGTATTTTTAATTCGTATGCATTGTGATAAGGAATTTAAAGGTAGCTATTTGCCTATTGAAGTAAACAGAAACAAAATTTAATTTTTTCAAATATAAACTTAAAAAATTAAGATTTTAAGAAAGTTAAGTTCTCTTTTGGTCAAGAACTTGAGTTTTGAATAGCATTTACATGCTAAACGTCCCTACGTTCGCGATGTTTTTTTTCTTCGTTCATAGCTCAAGAACCAGTAGAGATATCGACTTAAAATAAATATTGTTGAACAGATAATAATGCAGAAAGATGCAGAAAGGACTCTCAGAAAAATTGCATGGGTGGTTTTTTTACCATAGCAATTTAAAAAAAGATGAACATTTTTGTTTACCCAAAATATCTCACGAACCAATAATGCTATCGATTCGAATTAAATTTTATATTATATATTATGACGTGATACCAAACTAATATTATATTTTTGGAAAAAATTTAACAAATGGTTTTTTTTTTATAAATCAAAAAAACTAAAAAAAATATTTGTCACCTCGGATATTTTACGAATAAAAAATAATTTAATCTCCAAAACAGATTTGTACAACGAAGAATAACGTTTTTAATATCTCGTGAAATTTTTGTACAAAAAATAAAAACCTAAAAAAACATTACTTAAAGTTTGTAAAAAATGTTTTTCGACTGAAATATCTTAAAAAAAATTGAGATTATGGCTTCAAACTAATTTTGTCTTATAAGAAATATTGTTTTCAACATTCGGTAAAATTTTAAGAAAAATCGAATACACAGTTTTTTATTAAAAATAAAAACCTGAAACAAAAATTACTAAAATTTTGTAAGAATTGATTTTCGACTCAAATATCTTCTCAAAAATTTCAGATTATGGCTTCAAACTATGTCTTATAAGAAATATTGTTTTCCAACATTTATTAACATTTTCAGAAAAATCTAATTGAAAGTTTTTTAACAAACAGAAACCTAAAAAAAAATTATTAAAAATTAGTAACAATTGAATTTCGACTCAAATATCTTTTTAAACCTTGAGATATTGGCTTTAAATTATATTTTTTTTTATAAAAAATATTGTTTTTAACATTCTATCAAATTTTGAGAAAAATCGAATTGACAGCTTTTTACAAAAACTAAAAATAAAAAAAAATAATGAAAGTTGGTAAAAATTTACTTTCGACTCAAATATTTTTTCAAAAATTAAAAATATTGGCTTCTTACTATTTTGATCTCACAAAAAATATTGTTTTCGACATTCAGTATTTTTTGAAATCCATACAAAAAATACTACGCAAATTTGGTAAAAATTGATGTTCAGTTTTCGATATATCGTGAACAATAGAAGATATTGACTTCAAATTCATTTCATTCATCCAATTTGTATTTGTTTATATAAGAAATAAAAACTTTTAAGAAATGCTATATGTACTAAAATTGTTAAAAATTGGTTTTCGACTAAAAATCTCGTTAACTAAAATAGATTTTGAAATCAAACTATTACATCATAATTATGCAAAATATTGTTGGTAATTTAAGTTTTTTTTAAATAATTCAACTAACAACTTTTTTAATAAATATCGAAAACCTACAACCGTTTAAGCAACACAAATCAACAGTCAGGATTGGAAGTTACTAGTTTTTTGATACTGAATACGGACGTACGTACACACGTACACACAAACATCTTTTAAAACCATAGATTTAGATAGGTTGAAAAGTCGATAAAGGGTAATACTTTTCATTTAGAAAAAGAGAAAAAACACACGAACTTGAAGCTTATCCAATACTTAAATTGTATAAAATCTATTTGCTGAAAATTACATCCTTTACATTATTTTGCTTTGAATTATATTTTAGCAGTAATTTACTCAAAAATTACGGCTCATTTTCATTAGTTCAAAACTTTTACCGACACTTCAAATTCTTAAGATGTTATCATTATGTTAAAATATTTTCTCTAAGGTCCAAAAAATGTTTATACAAGACTAACTAACTAAAAACCCATAAACTTTTTTTAAAGTAAATCCTTTATTTTAACACACAAAAATTACTAAAAATTAATTCTCCAGAAAATATACCTACCTATTTAATCCAAAAATAAATATGCATTAATATTAATGGGGATTGGGATATAGCCAAAGTAACCGAACGTGCTTCACGGTCTCTTTAACTTAACTAAACCAAATCCAACTATTTCTATAATATTTACCATAAATCCAACCTTTTCTATGGTATATGTTTGTATGTATAAAAGATAGCTTTAGGTAAACTTCTATCCATTAATTATTACTTTTTGAATTATTGTGCTCGCCTCACGTACGCTCCAATATTTTCACCCGAACGCTCAATTATGTAACATTCATCGTTATTCGTCCGGGGGATTACTAAGCACTTAAATTACGCAACGATATAAAACCCAAAAAAAGATTCCATAACGTTTTTCTCAAAGTTGTCAAAAAAAAATAAAAGGATAAAAAAGACAAAACAAAACAAAACAAAAATAAAACTAGATAAAGCCCAAAAAACCTAAAAATATATACATACATATATATAATCCCATCCGCACTTAAGGTCCAATCTAGAAAATAAACGAAAGGTGTAAATTAAGTGAAAACCAAAAATTAAATTAATTAAGAATCACTCAATGATTTATGATCGTTATATAGCGATAAGTTGTTGATGATGGCTACTGCTTTTGCTTTGTGACTTTTCTATACACACTTTGTTTCTACTCGTACCTATACATAATCGACTATAAACCAATAGAGACCGAAAAAATTCCAAATTTAAAAAAAAAATGGAATTTGAAATGTGTGTTATAGTCAAATAGTCGTAATTACAATTTACAAAACCAACTCACAGGTTCTGATAGTCGAAATTACATAATAAAACGTTTCCGGTTCCGTCTACTGTACTACACATAGGTACAAACATATTACGAAAGATTACCAAAGCTTCGATTGGAACTCAACTTGGAATCATCATTATGAATTATGTATGCATGTGCGTTGCGTATGTTTACTGAATTCACATCACCAGAATTCCTAAAGAGATCGTTAAACGTGAGTTTGGATGTTATTTCTTTTTTCGGATTTTGTTGTATGTTGGTGCGGTATCTTCCTAACCAGTTCGATGTTCAATAAGATCGAGTAAAAAGGCCCCTCGAACCTGTGAACAAGTGGATATACTTAGCTATAGTATATTACAACACACAAACATAAATTCATCATCAATTATTTTCAACTTTCGATTTTTGAATCTTTCTGTATCTTCTTTTCACCCCGTTGTTGTTGCTTGGGGCCTGTGCCTGTGCCTGATGCTGTCGATTATCATCTAATAAATAGCTTATGTTTACTTTTTTCCCTTGATTTTGTAACTCTATTTTTGAGGTTGTAGTTAAATGATTTATAATGCCTAACTTCCTCTTTGGTCGTGGCTTAAGATTCGATTTAAAAAACTACACTACAGTTCACTTGATGAGATATTTGATATTTGAAAAAAATTATGTTTTTATCCAATAGCTTTTTAGTTGTATATATTTTTTCTTGCGACATATCGGAATTATATTGCAAGTTTTGCATTTGTAATAAAACTCGAGCTCGAGATTTTAATCAAACATGACACTAGGTCCCCCATTCAGCCGTCTGTCTGTCCTCGCTCTAAAGCCTAACCATTTGGTCAATTAAGTACAAACTTAGAAGTTAAGGTTTTAAGCAGATTCGGGTTTTTTTCATTTTTGTGCAACTAAAAATTACGCTCAAAAATCGAAAATTCAAATTTTACCAAAAAACCGATATGTTTTTTAAATGTTCTGTCCACAAAGGTACCCACCATGGAACCATTATTTTGTTTTAAATTTGTTTAGATAAATAATTAAAAAAGTAGTACCCGTAGCGTGATGGTTAGTGCGTTGGACTGTCATGCAAGGGGTATTGGGTACAATCCCTGCCTGTGCCACCTAACTTTTTTCACGGGTACTGCCTCTTGCGAGGAATTGACAAATCCTCCAAGAGTAATTCTTGTCATGAAAAGTGCTTTCTCAAAATTAGCCGTTCGGATTCGGCATACAAACTGTAGGTCCCTTCCATCTCTGACAACATTACTCGCACACAGGGATGGTTGAGAGTTGTAAGTCACTAGGCCCTGGTTCTCCATGGACTGTTGCGCCACCTAATTTATTTATAGATAAATAATTAACCGATTTCCACAATTTTTTTCTGCACAATCTCTTATACTTTTTTAATAATGTTTAATAATCAAAAATGTATATTTTTTCTTTTTGGATTTAAACAAAAAAAAATAACCTTTTTTTAAAATCAAATATCTCAAAAACATGTCATTATTTTTCAACGGATATTAAATGAAAGACGTACATACATATGTATATTAAAAAGCTAATACCTACTTAAAATACTTTTATTTAATTTTTAAAAAACTTATTTCATTAGTAATTTTTTTAAATATTAGTTCTATTTTTAAACAAAGTATTTGGATATAGGAGTTTGGAGGAGTTTGTGCAATCCAGTTGTGCAAAAAAATATAGAATTGAAATATTAGTTTACTTTTAAAATTTTAATAGAAATCACCATTGGTTTCATAATTTATAAGAAAACTAAACAAAAGCAGTCCTAAACACTTTATTTAAATCTATTCTTACCAAAATATTTGGACTAAATTTTGTGAAACTACGTTCACACAAAATTTAATAACGGTAAAAATAATTACTGCTGTAATTTTTGCAATAAAAGAAAAAGTGGCAATGAACATTTTTAGATTTTGTATTTAAACTTCTGCAAACAATTTGGTTTGTTTTTTTGAAAGCTATTGTTTTAGTATTGTAAGGAGTTTGAAAAAGTAAAAAAAGAGTTTCTGCAATATCTAAATCTTATATAAATTGTTCAATATTGATCAAAAAAAAACCTTATCTTTAAAATTTCATAAGAAAAGAAAAATTCACTATCGCGGTACGTTTTAAAACGGATCAGTTTCTGTGTGGTCCCGTGAAACCAAACCAAGACATTTTTGACTAAAACTAGGCTGGATTTCTCATTTATCTTGGGTTTATTGCTTCAGCATGAAATATCCCTTTATTTTTAATTTATTCCTAAGATTCATCAGCAATTATTTTTTGATATTTAAAAAAGAAATTTTTTAAAACCATTGATGTTCATTCATGATTATATTATTGATGGAAAATACAATTTTTTAAATCTTAGTTTGACTCGTGGAAGGCATTGGAGCGTTTGGATTTGACTTAGAATATTATAAAAATTCAAAATGTGGTTTGTTGTTCATATTTAAATTCATAAAACGTTAAAATTCATAAAAAAAATCATGAGAGTTTAGCTAAACTATAAAATCTTCGCTAAGCTTGACTAGACAAGCCTTGATGAGACGAAACTACAAATTAAACTATTCACAAAAAAATACACGATTACAAGACGGGTCTAAAGTATACAAGACTGTGGCGATAACGAAACAAGACTGACATTTTTTGATTTTGACAAGATGATTTTTTAAAATATAAGTTTTGAAAATATTCCAAGTCATAACTGTAAAATGTAATTAAAAGCAGCTAGCACACATATTAAAGTATTCAGAAAAAAAAAACACAAAGCCGAGACTGAGATGAAACCTAAACGAGACTAATATTTTTAGATTTTCACGAGACTTAGGCAGTTAGGAACGATTAGAACATGCATTGTTGGGTGTCGCTTAATTCAAACTGTTTTTTTTTTTAGTAATTAATGATTAAAATCTCTAAGATTTAAAGATTATAATTTTTAACTTATAAAAACCACCAATATAATTTATGTTTTATTATTGTATTTTTGATACTCGAAATAATGATGAAAATAAATTTTCTATGTTTTGTTGCAGCTACAAAAAAATATTTCGAATAAAAAAAATAGTTTTTTGAGTTCTCTTTTAAAAACTCAATCTTGGTTATGACAATTTTTGAATATTTCATTAACAACAAAATGAAGAATGCTTAGATTACTGTCCCTGAATTTAATGCTATTTTTATATGGTCATTGTTAAAATATAAAAGTTCAAAACTAACGAAATTCTAAAAAAGTTACACAAGGTTCTTTATATTTAAATTGAAAACCACATTGTCTCTATTATTTTTCAAAAACTATGTAAATTACAAAAATTAAGTTAAAAATGCAAAGTGTAACTATTCAATTAATTCGAAGTGTAAAAAAACACCATAGAGCACATTCTACACTACCTATACCGGATGGTCCATCCAACATTTAGGGTGTACTTCCTACTCTGCCGCATTCACTACAAACAACAACAACAACTCATAGTTGTATATAGAAAGTAAAAGTTATTTTGACTGCTTTTTTGTGTGTGTTTGTTTTATTGTTGTTTTGTATCTTTTGATCGAATTTTAATACAAAATTTTCGTGAAGCTTCAAAAGAAAGTGAAGATGGTCAACAAACTGTATTATTAGCGAACACCAAAAAATATATATGTACATATACTTGGGTATAATCAAGACAAACCTGTTCCAATGGATTGCCGGAAATTTTGTTAAAATTTTAAAGGAGAAGATGCACTGCACATCTCAGGGCAGAATGCTGCAGGTAGTTGTTTTACATCCGTTTCCACAAAAATGCAGTTTGGTTGGATGTCTTTAGTTTTCGTCTGTTGATTATACTTGATTTTTAGTCTTTTTTGGTGGGAAATGTTAAAGGTAGAGACATCTTTTCGTGTATTTTATGAAGGGTTCTGAAAACAACAAGGGACCAAGGGACCAAACTTTCTTTTGCGATTTTAAAATAATGCTGCTTCTTTTTTTTAATTAAAAAGGCAACACGTAGCTACCTTGATATATGTACTGTACGTGCGTATAGTCCCATATATAAACCCTTTCCCTTTTTAAAGGTGAAAAATACTGCGAAGTAGACACACTCATGTTGTTGGAATGCACCTTACAAAAATGGCCTACATTTACTTTTACTCGAAAGCGAAAGTACATCCATCTCTTTGATATGCCATGTTAGAGTTAAAAGGGGGACGAGGGCAGGAATGGATGGAGAGGCCTTTTGAATGGAAAGACCCACACGTCGAATCTAGGTCGGGCGGCGACATCGACATCACTTGTCGCTAAAGCTTGCTGCCGTAGCCGTAGGTGCAAGTTATTGTAGTCGTTGTCGTGCGTCGTCGTCGTCGTCGTCGTCGTCGTCGTCGTCGTCGTCGTCGTCGTCGTCGCCGTCGTCAGTCCCAGACCTAAGCGAACGAAATTAAATATCTCAGCCACAAACGTCATTCGCATATATCTATGTATGTACCTACAAACCAACACGACACTATACAGTATATACAGTTCAAGGCACGAGTTACTTTACTTTGCCTTCAGGTGATGCGATGCGGTGTGGTTTGTTTTATACTATTGTAATGGAAATGGAAATGAAATGGAATTTATAAATTCATCACATTTTTTGTTGTTGTTTTCGGTGTACCCACCTAAAGACTTGAAATGGTTAACAACTGACGACATGGAAGCAAAGTAAATGGTAAAATTTATTCAGGCTCACAGTCGAGCTCTGTCTCTGCCTCTGCCTCAGTAGCAAGTAGTGAGTAGTTGCAAAAAGGTGAAAGTAGACATCGTCGTCATCGTGTTTTGGTGAAAATTCCTAATATTTTTATATGTAGCTATTGAACATTTAAAGTAACTTGTAAATATTAAAGATCTTAGACAATGAGATAATAAACAACGAAGAGCATTTTAATTTTATACCAAAAATCCATTTCGTTTAGTCATAAGATGTGAGTACTCTATTTATGTAACTTCAAGCTAAAATGTATGCTCGTCAATCGAAAACAAAAAATAATATATAACTTTTGCTAAGGGAGTCTTAACCGTTTATGATTTAAGACTGTGATACATTTGTGCAATAGACTGGATGATAATCGAATTAATTTGAATAACGTTAAAAGTACCTACATATACCTACTACCTACTTAATTATTCACCCTGTGTTGTTTTATTCACATAGGTATATTCATATTCATATAGCGAGCACGCTCCATCACTTTGGCAGAGTTAGAGTTAGTTACAACAAATGATTCGCCGTGTCATAACGTACTCGATATCAGGTGCGGGTGCTGTAAGCACTGGATTAAGTCTTCGAGCCAACGACTATGACGTCAATTCGCTGGGCATTGTCCGTTTATCGAGATCCACCAAAACTGTGTTCGATGTTGCACTTACCTACAAACGAGAACTCTACTATAAAGAATGGGACAAATCTTCCCCAGAGTACAAAGCAGAAAAGAGTCGTGTGCACAAAATCGCTGCCCAAAAGATACTCGAATTGATGTGCACTAACAAGGGAATTTACATAAAAGTTGGACAACATGTTGGCGCTCTGGACTATCTGCTGCCTAAAGAGTTTGTCCAAACTATGAAAATTCTGCAATCGAATGCACCAACAAATCCTGTGGAAGATCTATACAAAGTAATTAAGCAGGAGCTCAAGAAACATCCGGATGATTTGTTTGAATCATTTGATCCAAGTCCACTTGGCACAGCTTCGCTGGCTCAAGTTCACAAAGCAAAGCTAAAGACCGGTGAAGTGGTGGCAGTAAAAGTACAGCACCCTTATGTGAAGGGCAACTCCGTTGTGGATATGAAAACGATGGAGATTCTAGTCAACATTATGGCCATAATTTTCCCCGACTTTAAAATCAAATGGTTGGTGACTGAGAGTAAAAAAAACCTCCCCATTGAATTGGACTTCTTAAACGAAGGTAAAAATGCCGAAAAGGTGGCAGGACAATTCAAACATTACAATTGGTTAAAGATCCCAAAGATATACTGGGAATTATCGACTCCGAGAGTTCTAGTCATGGAATACCTCGATGGAGGCCAAGTTACTGATCTGGATTACATAAAGGCAAATAAAATCGATAGATTTTCAGTGGCCAATAAAATTGGCCAGCTCTATTCGGAAATGATTTTTACCAATGGCTTTGTACATAGTGATCCACATCCGGGTAATATTTTGGTGAAGAAAAACGAAAATGGAAAAGTCGATCTTATTCTATTGGACCATGGACTCTATGCCAATTTAACCGATAAATTCCGTTACGAATATTCCAAGCTATGGTTGAGTATTTTGAAAGTCGATAAAGAAGCTATGCGTCTGCACAGTAATAATCTTGGTATAAAGGATAATCTTTATGGGTTGTTTGCGTGTATGGTGACAGGAAGACCATGGGAAACAGTTATACAAGGAATCACAAAAATCAAATACTCCGAAGAAGAGGTGAGTTGATTAAAAATTGGGTACCTTAATGAATTAATGAAATCTTCTTTTTTGTATCCTTTCAGAAAGACACATTACAAAGCAATACATCTTTGGTGCTTCCACATATATCGGATGTCCTGGAGCAAGTCGATCGACAAATGCTTTTAATTTTGAAAACAAATGATCTAATTCGTGGTATTGAGGCAACACTTAAGACTCAAAATCGTATGACTGCTTTTTGGGTCATGTCCAAGTGCTGTGTTCATTCTTCATTTGCTGAACAAAAACGTAAAGAATCTAGTCGCAGTTCACGCCTCAGTATGTCGCTGAAAGAACGTTGGGAAATCCTTAAGCTAAATATTTACTACTTGTATTTAGGGCTTATAAATTTTGGATTTATTGCTGCAGGTAAGCAATTGATGTGAATACATAAGAAGGACATTTATTTTTAGTAATTTATTCTTTTTTTTTTCAAAAAAAAAAAAAACAAAAAAACGAAAAGTAAAAAATAAAATAGATTTGTTATGTTTTTATTGTTATTTAAGAAACTATATTTCTTTATTTGTTTTAGTAACTAGTTTAAGTGGAGACCTTTATATTAGATTTTTTGTTTCATATACATACACTTTTTATGCAAATCACATCTACCTACCTTTATAAAATTAATATTTTATTTCATAAAGCATACAAAGTAAACTACGCATTAGCAATAAAATAAGTACCTGAACCATACTGTGATAATTTATGTTTGTCTTCTTAATTTATTAGTCTCTTGTTTTTAATGTTAATTTATTAAATAGTTTAAATATTTTTCTTTCATTTTCATTTTCCTTTTTCAAACGAAATAAAAATTAAATTTAAAAATCAAAACCAACAAAACAATCTAAAATACAACAACAAAAAAACAACATATCATAATAAAACCCCTGAAGAAGTCGTGAGTAGCGACGAAACGTTGGGTAAAAGATGGAATAAAGTTTTTTATTTGCATTTAAAATCAATTGACCAAAAAAGCCTGCATTACCAAACATAAATCTACAAATATTCATTAAAAAATTGGTCACATAAAACATATGTACATACATACATATATAAATATAAAAATTATTATACAAAATAATTGCCACCCTAATTAATTAGATAATTTTGCTAAAAAAAAAAGTAGGCAACTTTACTGTACCTACACCAACCGCTGTGCGAGAAGAAAAGTGGTACAACAATTTAGATAGACAAGTATGTAGGTAACATATTGCACCACTCTGTTCCTTAAATAAAGTTCACCTTTAAATCTTTCCTTTATACATGAACTTCGATAAAGTAAATGAAAGTGTTCCCGAGTGCAAAAAAAAAAACTAACGATTATAGCTCGGTTACCAGACGACATTTTGTTGAGACAGTTCATAATTCCTGCCTCTAGCATTAAGTTACTAGGTAAAGTAATAAGGCTACAAAACATCTGATTGTAACCTTTGGACATGACGCACTAAAATGCGAGTGCGACTGCGAAAACCAAACTGAACTGAACAGAAGAAACTATCTCATACCCATTCCACTTGTTAGAAGACCACTACTGAGGCTGACACTGAACCAAAATCTTGAATGTCGTCAAACATCTTTTTCTGTTTACAAATTTCATTCATTCTCGTAAATCGTAATCCAGATCACAATAACCACGTGTGCAATAGTCAAGACAACTAAACAAAAATATAAACCAAACAAAAGCAATAGCGATAGAGAAAGATATGCAGTCGGGAATGGGGCTGGGCTATGGTAAATGAGGGTTGACGAAGTGTGAGAATTGAAGAGCTCTATGGGTACATACATGACGACATGGAAGCAAAGTAAATGTCAAAATTTATTCAGACTCGCACTCTCGCAGTCGAGCTCTGTCTCTGTCTCTGCCTCTGCTCTGCCTCAGTAGCAAGTAGTGAGTAGTTGCAAAAAGGTGAAAGTAGACATCGTCGTCATCGTGTTTTGGTGAAAATTCCTAATATTTTTATATGTAGCTATTGAACATTTAAAGTAACTTGTAAATATTAAAGATCTTAGACAATGAGATAATAAACAACGAAGAGCATTTTAATTTTATACCAAAAATCCATTTCGTTTAGTCATAAGTTGTGAGTACTCTATTTATGTAACTTCAAGCTAAAATGTATGCTCGTCAATCAAAAACTTTTGCTACAGCAGTCTTAACCGTTTATGATTTAAGACTGTGATACATTTGTGCAATAGACTGGATGATAATCGAATTAATTTGAATAACGTTAAAAGTACCTACATATACCTACTACCTACTTAATTATTCACCCTGTGTTGTTTTATTCACATAGGTATATTCATATTCATATAGCGAGCACGCTCCATCACTTTGGCAGAGTTAGAGTTAGTTACAACAAATGATTCGCCGTGTCATAACGTACTCGATATCAGGTGCGGGTGCTGTAAGCACTGGATTAAGTCTTCGAGCCAACGACTATGACGTCAATTCGCTGGGCATTGTCCGTTTATCGAGATCCACCAAAACTGTGTTCGATGTTGCACTTACCTACAAACGAGAACTCTACTATAAAGAATGGGACAAATCTTCCCCAGAGTACAAAGCAGAAAAGAGTCGTGTGCACAAAATCGCTGCCCAAAAGATACTCGAATTGATGTGCACTAACAAGGGAATTTACATAAAAGTTGGACAACATGTTGGCGCTCTGGACTATCTGCTGCCTAAAGAGTTTGTCCAAACTATGAAAATTCTGCAATCGAATGCACCAACAAATCCTGTGGAAGATCTATACAAAGTAATTAAGCAGGAGCTCAAGAAACATCCGGATGATTTGTTTGAATCATTTGATCCAAGTCCACTTGGCACAGTAAAAGTACAGCACCCTTATGTGAAGGGCAACTCCGTTGTGGATATGAAAACGATGGAGATTCTAGTCAACATTATGGCCATAATTTTCCCCGACTTTAAAATCAAATGGTTGGTGACTGAGAGTAAAAAAAACCTCCCCATTGAATTGGACTTCTTAAACGAAGGTAAAAATGCCGAAAAGGTGGCAGGACAATTCAAACATTACAATTGGTGAAAGATCCCAAAGATATACTGGGAATTATCGACTCCGAGAGTTCTAGTCATGGAATGGCCAGCTCTATTCGGAAATAATTTTTACCAATGGCTTTGTACATAGTGATCCACTCCGGGTAATATTTTGGTGAAGAAAAACGCAAATGGAAAAGTCGATCTTATTCTATTGGACCATGGACTCTATGCCAATTTAACCGATAAATTCCGTTACGAATATTCCAAGCTATGGTTGAGTATTTTGAAAGTAGATAAAAAAGCTATGCGTCTGCACAGTAATAATCTTGGTATAAAGGATAATCTTTATGGGTTGTTTGCGTGTATGCGGTGACAGGAAGACCATGGGAAACAGTTATACAAGGAATCACAAAAATCAAATACTCCGAAGAAGAGGTGAGTTGATTAACAATTGGGTACCTTAATGAATTAATGAAATCTTTTTTGTATCCTTTCAGAAAGACACATTACAAAGCAATACATCTTTGGTGCTTCCACATATATCGGATGTCCTGGAGCAAGTCGATCGACAAATGCTTTTAATTTTGAAAACAAATGATCTAATTCGTGGTATTGAGGCAACACTTAAGACTCAAAATCGTATGACTGCTTTTTGGGTCATGTCCAAGTGCTGTGTTCATTCTTCATTTGCTGAACAAAAACGTAAAGAATCTAGTCGCAGTTCACGCCTCAGTATGTCGCTGAAAGAACGTTGGGAAATCCTTAAGCTAAATATTTACTACTTGTATTTAGGGCTTATAAATTTTGGATTTATTGCTGCAGGTAAGCAATTGATGTGAATACATAAGAAGGACATTTATTTTTAGTAATTTATTCTTTTTTTTTTCAAAAAAAAAAACAAACAAACGAAAAGTAAAAAATAAAATAGATTTGTTATGTTTTTTTTTGTTATTTAAGAAACTATATTTCTTTATTTGTTTTAGTAACTAGTTTAAGTGGAGACCTTTATATTAGATTTTTTGTTTCATATACATACACTTTTTATGCAAATCACATCTACCTACCTTTATAAAATTAATATTTTATTTCATAAAGCATACAAAGTAAACTACGCATTAGCAATAAAATAAGTACCTGAATGTTTGTCTTTTTAATTTATTAGTCTCTTGTTTTTAATGTTAATTTATTAAATAGTTTAAATATTTTTCTTTCATTTTCATTTTCCTTTTTCAAACGAAATAAAAATTAAATTTAAAAATCAAAACCAACAAAACAATCTAAAATACAACAACAAAAAAACAACATATCATAATAAAACCCCTGAAGAAGTCGTGAGTAGCGACGAAACGTTGGGTAAAAGATGGAATAAAGTTTTTTATTTGCATTTAAAATCAATTGACCAAAAAAGCCTGCATTACCAAACATAAATCTACAAATATTCATTAAAAAATTGGTCACATAAAACATATGTACATACATACATATATAAATATAAAAATTATTATACAAAATAATTGCCACCCTAATTAATTAGATAATTTTGCTAAAAAAAAAGTAGGCAACTTTACTGTACCTACACCAACCGCTGTGCGAGAAGAAAAGTGGTACAACAATTTAGATAGACAAGTATGTAGGTAACATATTGCACCACTCTGTTCCTTAAATAACGTTTACCTTTAATTGTTTCCTTTATACATGAACCTCGATAAAGTAAATAAAAGTGTTCCCGAGTGCAAAAAAAAACTTACGATTATAGCTCGGTTACCAGACGACATTTTGTTGAGACAGTTCATAATTCCTGCCTCTAGCATTAAGTTACTAGGTAAAGTAATAAGGCTACAAAACATCTATTTGTAACCTTTGGACATGATGACGCATTCAAATGCGAGTGCGACTGCGAAAACCAAACTGAACTGAACAGAAGAAACTATCTCATACCCATTCCACTTGTTAGAAGACCACTACTGAGGCTGACACTGAACCAAAATCTTGAATGTCGTCAAACATCTTTTTCTGTTTACAAATTTCATTCATTCTCGTAAATCGTAATCCAGATCACAATAACCACGTGTGCAATAGTCAAGACAACTAAACAAAAATATAAACCAAACAAAAGCAATAGCGATAGAGAAAGATATGCAGTCGGGAATTGGGCTGGGCTATGGTAAATGAGGGTTGACGAAGTGTGAGAATTGAAGAGCTCTATGGGTACATACATGACGACATGGAAGCAAAGTAAATGTCAAAATTTATTCAGACTCGCACTCTCGCAGTCGAGCTCTGTCTCTGTCTCTGCCTCTGCTCTGCCTCAGTAGCAAGTAGTGAGTAGTTGCAAAAAGGTGAAAGTAGACATCGTCGTCATCGTGTTTTGGTGAAAATTCCTAATATTTTTATATGTAGCTATTGAACATTTAAAGTAACTTGTAAATATTAAAGATCTTAGACAATGAGATAATAAAAAACGAAGAGCATTTTAATTTTATACCAAAAATCCATTTCGTTTAGTCATAAGTTGTGAGTACTCTATTTATGTAACTTCAAGATAAAATGTATGCTCGTCAATAAAAAAACAAAAAATAATATATAACTTTTGCTAAGGGAGTCTTAACCGTTTATGATTTAAGACTGTGATACATTTGTGCAATAGACTAGATGATAATCGAATTAATTTGAATAACGTTAAAAGTACCTACATATACCTACTACCTACTTAATTATTCACCCTGTGTTGTTTTATTCACATAGGTATATTCATATTCATATAGCGAGCACGCTCCATCACTTTGGCAGAGTTAGAGTTAGTTACAACAAATGATTCGCCGTGTCATAACGTACTCGATAGTAGGTGCGGGTGCTGTAAGCACTGGATTAAGTCTTCGAGCCAACGACTATGACGTGAATTCGTTGGGCATTGTCCGTTTATCGAGATCCGCCAAAACTGTGTTCGATGTTGCACTTACCTACAAACGAGAACTCTACTATAAAGAATGGGACAAATCTTCCCCAGAGTACAAAGCAGAAAAGAGTCGTGTGCACAAAATCGCTGCCCAAAAGTTACTCGAATTGATGTGCACTAACAAGGGAGTTTACATAAAAGTTGGACAACATGTTGGCGCTCTGGACTATCTGCTGCCTAAAGAGTTTGTTCAAACTATGAAAATTCTGCATTCGAATGCACCAACAAATCCTGTGGAAGATCTATACAAAGTAATTAAGCAGGAGCTCAAGAAACATCCGGATGATTTGTTTGAATCATTTGATCCAAGTCCACTTGGCACAGCTTCGCTGGCTCAGGTTCACAAAGCAAAGCTAAAGACCGGTGAAGTGGTGGCAGTAAAAGTACAGCACCCTTATGTGAAGGGCAACTCCGTTGTGGATATGAAAACGATGGAGATTCTAGTCAACATTATGGCCATAATTTTCCCCGACTTTAAAATCAAATGGTTGGTGACTGAGAGTAAGAAAAACCTGCCCATTGAATTGGACTTCTTAAACGAAGGTAAAAATGCCGAAAAGGTGGCAGGACAATTCAAACATTACAATTGGTTAAAGATCCCAAAGATATACTGGGAATTATCGACTCCAAGAGTTCTAGTCATGGAATACCTCGATGGAGGCCAAGTTACTGATCTGGATTACATAAAGGCAAATAAAATCGATAGATTTTCAGTGGCCAATAAAATTGGCCAGCTCTATTCGGAAATGATTTTTACCAATGGCTTTGTACATAGTGATCCACATCCGGGTAATATTTTGGTGAAGAAAAACGAAAATGGAAAAGTCGATCTTATTCTATTGGACCATGGACTCTATGCCAATTTAACCGATAAATTCCGTTACGAATATTCCAAGCTATGGTTGAGTATTTTGAAAGTCGATAAAGAAGCTATGCGTCTGCACAGTAATAATCTTGGTATAAAGGATAATCTTTATGGGTTGTTTGCGTGTATGGTGACAGGAAGACCATGGGAAACAGTTATACAAGGAATCACAAAAATCAAATACTCCGAAGAAGAGGTGAGTTGATTAAAAATTGGGTACCTTAATGAATTAATGAAATCTTCTTTTTTGTATCCTTTCAGAAAGACACATTACAAAGCAATACATCTTTGGTGCTTCCACATATATCGGATGTCCTGGAGCAAGTCGATCGACAAATGCTTTTAATTTTGAAAACAAATGATCTAATTCGTGGTATTGAGGCAACACTTAAGACTCAAAATCGTATGACTGCTTTTTGGATCATGTCCAAGTGCTGTGTTCATTCTTCATTTGCTGAACAAAAACGTAAAGAATCTAGTCGCAGTTCACGCCTCAGTATGTCGCTGAAAGAACGGTGGGAAATCTTTAAGCTAAATATTTACTACTTGTATTTAGGGCTTATAAATTTTGGATTTATTGCTGCAGTTAAGCAATTGATGTGATTGCATAAGAAGCACATGTTTTTAGTAATTTATTCTTTTTTTTTTCAAAAAAAAAACAAACAAACAAACGAAAAGTAAAAAATAAAATAGCTTTATTTTTTTATTGTTATTTAAGAAACTATATTTCTTTATTTGTTTTAGTAACTAGTTTAAGTGGAGACCTTTATATTAGTTTTTTTTGGTTCATATACACTCTTTATGTAAATCACATCTACCTACCTTTATCAAATTAATATTTTATTTCATAAAGCATACAAAGTGATGAAAACCAGACAAAATGTTAAAATGAATATAGAAAATTTTCAGCAGCGGGTACAGAAATGCCTTATTAACATCTTTGTATATATTTTATTTAAATAAACCGGTAAAAAGAGAAATCTTTCATAGTATTTTTTAAGCATTTGACCTTGAGCAGCAGCAGGCTTGAAAATTAGCTAAAATACTAGAGCGTGACGCTTACATAATGATAACAAAAAAATATTTTGAAAATTGAAAGGGTGCCCATTTTGGCCCTTTTCATATAAAATTAATTTAAAATCTAACGACATCATGAAAAATGCAGTCAACCATCAAGTGGAAGAAATAGGGATTGAGAATATCAGAGATAATTGATACATAATTCTTTGAGAACAGAGTCAAAATCTGAGTACTGTTGGGGAGAAATTGTGCAAATCCAAATCTCGAAATAAATATTAACATTATGGTCTTTTCATCAGAGGTTTCAACTCGTATTAAATGAATGAGTGGTGCAAGTACACACATATATTTCACCGAGGGCAAGTTGGAATCCAAATCAATAGTAGATTACTTAGCAAAAAATGGGAACAACGTCACCCTTATCGAAAACCAAAGACCCATATTAGGTACAAGGATGTGATAAAAAAAACAAGGTCAACATTTTTGTAAAAAAAAGGCTTTAAACATACTTTCGGACTGCAATTAAAAACTGTTTAGTCGAAGTAGAAACAATTTTAGCTTATATTAGATTCACGAAATCCATTGAAATGAAATGGAAATTTAATTTTAATTTTAATTTGTCGAGTGAAATTGTGTTCCAGGGTTCTACCTATTATAATATGATCGATTTCAAATACTTTTCGAAATAATTACCTACCTGACAAAAGAAAAACGATAATTTTGAAAAAGTTTACATATATTCAATTTTCAACATTTCGCATTTTAACTCCATACACTTCACCCAGCGATGCTCCAATTTCTTTAACTCGTCTAAAAAATATTTTATCTGAAGATGTGTAAAGTAGGCATCTGTGGCAGCAATGACCTGCCACCTGCAAGTGACCCTTTCAAGTTTTGAAATCTGGAGAATATGGTGAATGGGGCAGCAGTTCGTAGCCTAATTTGACTGTGGTGAGGGCGGAGGTGTGACTCGGTGCGTTTTTATAGTGGAAGAGCACTTTTTTCTTTACCAAATGCGGCCTTTTTTCTCTGCAATTCGGCGTCGAATGGGCCCATAACAATTCGGCATAGAACAGCCCTATGATCGTTTTGGTAGTCGATGTAGACCACACATTATGAATCCAAGAAAACAGTGTCTAATACCTTTCTGGTCGTCGCCTTCTTCGGAGTACGTTCGCCGGGTGAAGTCAAATGTTTCCACTGTTCTTTGGTCTTTGACGTTTACCAGTGGATCCATGTTTCGTTGATGGCCACAAAACGGATTGCGCTTAAACAGCGTTAAACACTGCTCTGAAGTAGTGAAGTGAAGCGGCATTCATCGCTCTGACAGCTTTCTCATACCCGACCATAATTTCATGCAGGATATCACCCACGCGGTCTTTTAAGAGGCCTACAGCTATCTTGCGTACCTACCTGAAATCGGATCGATGGCCAATAAAAGATCGTGAATTTTTGTTACGTTATCCTCCGTAGTAGCCGTTCTGGACGTGGCTCATAAAAAATCATTTTTTGACGGTCGACATCGAATGAGAAGCGTCACCATAGACAGCATCCAAGCGCTATTTGATGGGGCGACTTTCCATTACGACAGCACGAATTTCGGTCTGATTTTTTTTTACAGTTAGGTAGAGGTCCCAATAGAACATGTTTTAAATATTAAGGCGAGGAAACACCTTTAAGTCAGAAAAAAATATTTTCTTTTTCGGACTTAACCCTACTTTTTTTATATTTCATTTTTTGAGCCTAAACAAGTTACTAACAGCTAGGTATGTAAGGGGGGCATGTTGCCCCCTGCAACCCCCCTGCATGGGATCACTATAGGATTTGTGTTGGGTGCGAGTTTCGGTATATGCAAAGTACTTTTTGCATTTGAGCACTAAAATCAAAGAAATTTCCAACAAAAAAAAGCAAGTATGGCAACACTGAACAAAAAACGGAAGAAATGTCAAAATCAACCATTTTTGCGTGTTTTGTATGTAAAAAAGTGAACTTTAAAAATTAATTTAAAATAGAAATAAATGTTTCCTCGCTCTAAAATTGCTGTAGTTATTATTTATTTGCACATATCTATCAAATAAAATAAACCGCGACGTGCTGTCGTAAAGGAAAGTTGAGCCCAAAACAGCTCCATGGTCCATGATAATAAAATCCTATAAATTTTATATACAATCCCGTAAAAAAAAAATAAAAAGAATCAATTTCGATACAGTTGAGGGGGCAACACTAAACAGTGGACACTGAGCTGACGAACCTTTAGTTGTCTCGCTCATAGATTCGTATTAATTTCGTTTGCTTCTCGTTATCATCTATCTGTCAGAGCTTATATAAAAAAAAACTTGTTCTATATTTTTCACTTGTTTCTGGGACTGGCCGGCCACACATAAGTAACCACACATAACACTATTATTTTCTTGGATTTTCATATTCTTAGACTTTGACCCACTGCAAATAAATTATCTTCCAAGATGTCTGCATTTCTTAAAGCATCGAAGGTAAGTGGATTTTAAATTACTTTACTTCTGCTCACAATATCTAAAATCCAAAGGTTATTGCTCATCAAGCACGCAACTTCAGCTCAAAAATAAATGATGTGGTTATCGTATCTGCAGCTAGAACACCAATGGGTAGCTTCCAAAGCTCATTGGCACCACTTTCTGCTACACAATTAGGTGCAACAGCAATCGAGGCTGCCGTACAGAGAGCTGGCATTGCGAAAGAAGATGTCAACGAAGTGTACATGGGAAATGTAGTCTCAGCTGGTTTGGGTCAAGCTCCTGCTCGTCAAGCAGCTATTTTCGCTGGACTCCCTAAGAATGTTTGTTGCACCACAGTAAATAAGGTGTGTTCATCCGGAATGAAGGCAGTAATGATTGCATCGCAAACACTGATGTTGGGCCAGGCTGAGATTATTGTCGCTGGTGGTATGGAATCAATGTCCAATGTACCATACTATCTTAAACGTGGTGCAACTCCCTATGGAGGGGTTAATCTGATTGATGGTATTGTGCATGACGGTCTTTGGGATGTATACAACAAGTTTCACATGGGTAATTGTGCCGAAAATACGGCCAAGAAAATGGGCATATCGCGCAAAGAGCAAGATGACTTCGCTATAAGCTCTTATAAGCGTTCGGCGCAAGCATGGGCTGATAAGGTTTTTGATGCTGAAATCGCCCCTGTTAAAATCCAACAAAAGAAGAAGGGAGAAATAATTATTTCTGAGGATGAGGAATTCAAAAGAGTTAACTTTGATAAATTTGGACAGTTGACAACGGTGTTTCAGAGAGAGAATGGTACTGTAACAGCTGGAAATGCTTCGACTTTGAACGATGGTGGGGCTGCTGTTGTTCTAATGACTGCTGATGCAGCCGAACGTTTAAAACTTAAACCTTTGGCTCGAATTGTTGGCTTCCAAGATGCTGAAACTGATCCAATTGACTTTCCTATTGCTCCAGCACTAGCTATTCCAAAGCTCCTTGAAAGAACTGGCATTAGAAAGGATGAAGTTGCAATGTGGGAAATTAATGAAGCTTTTGCATTAGTAGTTGCAGCTAATATAAAAAAATTGGATGTTGACCCAGCAAAGGTAAACATCCACGGAGGTGCAGTTTCTTTGGGTCATCCAATTGGAATGTCTGGCGCTAGATTAATAACTCATCTATCACATGCCCTCAAAGCTGGAGAATATGGATGTGGTTCGATCTGTAATGGCGGTGGTGGTGCCTCATCGATTCTCATTCAGAAATTGTAAGACTTCTTAAACAATAACAGAAACAAACGTTATGAAAACTTGTGCCTTAAATACAATATAAGCCAGAAATTGCATTTTTATAAATTTTTCAATAATATTTGAATAATGTTGATATTTAAGTTTGAAATTTAATATTTTTATCCCTTATAAATAAATAAAATAAAAGTGAACATTTTTCTATAATATAAAATATTTGTTCAACCTCATTTCATCATCATAACTATCATAATTTGATTTTCAGATCTCATCAAATGCCTGAAGGAAAACCAGTTCTCACATTATACACAAAAGATCCATGCCCATTGTGCGATGAATTGGTAGATGAACTTGAAGCACATTTTAAAGGAGAATATAATCTAGAGAAAGTCTACATAACTGAAAAAGATAATTTAAAATATTTGCGTCTCTATAAATATGATATTCCAGTTGTATTTTTGAATGGACAATATTTGTGCAAACATAGGTTAAACAAAAATCTTTTACGAAACAAATTAAATGAATTGTATAGTTTCTAGAAAAAGAAAGAAACAAAAACAAATTAAATATTTAATGGAGATTTTATTGATTTCAATGTTGTATTCAAAATGAATGCCTCTAGCCTCTTTGCAGTCTTTAACTCTTTCCAATGCTTTAATAACCAAGCACTTGTATTTTTTACTAAATTTCCCTGAAGATTTAAAATTTAGGATTTTTTAAAGAAGCATTTAGTACGAATGCTTTCGTAAACCTTTTTAAACCCTAACTTAATTTTGGAGAACATAAGAGTGTATAGAGATCCGAATGCGATGTTTCAAATTTCGGATGAACCGTTAAGCGAACATCTTTTTCACGATTACTAGTTTTCAATAACAATTAAAACAGTAAACTTTCCGTTAGAACTATAAATTAACTTAATTTGTATTTAAAGTTGTAAAAACTCGAATTTTATAATTTTGGTTTCCATGAGACAAAATAAATGTACCTATTTAAATTTTGATCTTTTTCATGAATAAGTTGGTGTCTAATTTTGGGATAATGAAAGAACATTCAATGATGACTAATGATTCCGAAGAATTAGGCAATAGGCATAGATTCAGTGATTTTTTTTACACTTTAATTTTGTCAGAAATGTCAAAATTAAAATTTGATTTCCTCTGCGAAATAAATTACTATATATAAAAGGGCAGGTTCAGACAACAAAAGGGTATTCATTTGCAGTCAACTTCATTCTTTGAACGTAAATTTTGACCAAGGCAACTAGTTAGTTTTTCAAGTGTCATGAATTTCAAATTCAGAACTTTACTTCACAAACCTCTACTTCAAGTTCATAGTACAAAAACTACCAAAATAATTATTGTCTACAAGACACTACTCAGGCAAGCTAAAAGTCCATCACGACTTGCATTTTGTGCTGTAAAGAAATACTTATTGCTTTCCCAATTTAACAAGGATCCCTTTTACACAAAACGTTAAATAGAATTGTGCAGAAAATAAATAAATCATAGAGCAATAAAGTTCAGCTTCCAATTGAATGAACAAAACATGATCAATTGTCATTTTGACATAAGTTGACTTGACTTGATGGTTAGGGAGATTTTTCTTGACTAACTTTCCAGTCAACTTTCCAATAAAGTTGCCGTAATTGGAAGGCATTTTTTGGCAGCTGGCCAATCAGACGCTAGAAACTTGCCTTACTTTCAAGTTCCTTAAGTTGTCTGAACCTGCCCAATACCAAAGTCTATCGTACATCAAAATCAAGCGAACAACTGTCAAAATCATTGTCTGACAGATGGAAATAGAACAAATTGATTTGATTTTAACTGTTGGTTGCGGCCAATCTCAGATAAGTAGGTTATTTGGATATCTTTTTGTTAGTCATATACATGTAAAAGAACTGCTGTTTAAAAACAGTTGGCCTATGAAAAAAGAAATCCAAAGCTATCCAAGAATTTCTTGTATGCATATGTGGCTATCTGACGAATAGCTAGTTTAACGTTATGATTGAATATTGAAAAACCTGAAATTTGATTTTTATTTATTACAATTTTTGACTTCGAAATTTAAAACACATAATGTAAATGAAATGAAATTATTATTTGAATTTTATCAATTTGTTCAATGAAAAATGTAGAAATCGTAATATTAGTTGGCTCGTCCCCAACAGATTTTTGAGTTTGAATTGAAAACTAATTATGCATGTTTTTAAAAGATGCTTTGAGGAATCAAAAGAGTTATAAACTATTGTTGTCACTTTACTTTACAATCAAAAAACTGTTTTACTTTGTAGTGAATACGTTATACGGTGCATAATATAGATCAATGTATGGAACCAATTGGCTCGGTCGTGTCATGTGTATGGCCAGTTTTAGTGAATATAAATAAATTGTTTACAACAGCTGTTTTTTTACAGTTGATAGAAATCGGGAAATAGGTTGAGTTTAACATGCGTGCATGTCAGATTTCCTTATGTTGCGTTACACAACTAGTTTTTTAATTGTTTTTAGAACTGTCATTATTTTTACATTTTGTAAATTATTTATTTAAATACTGTTTCATTAAAAATGTTAGTTGCTTCACTCAATTCCTATCGATTGATACGAATAAAGTATAAATTCTAAAATTATTTAACCAAATTTCACCTAATTTCTTTTAAAAACGTGAAAACTGTCTGCTAAGTTGCGGAGGTGGCTAATAGACGCATTGGATTATAATAAACTAAAGGTAAGCTGCGAAATGGAAAATATCTATGCCAATTACTGCATCCAATGAATGAGTTGTGAAATGTATATAAAAAGAGGAAGTCTGATAAAAGAAATCTAAAGCAAAATGCAAAGTTATTTTTATTGAACCAGTTTCACCGTGCTTCAACAATTATAACTTCATTTATGTAAATTCCAAATGCATAGATATTTACTATGACATAAAGGAGTGAAGATTTGGGTAAATTTTTCATTTGGACCATATTTTGGAAAAGGGATGCACAAAATAATACTTGCAAAATCTAATTTTTAATTTTATCCGTTAAATTCGCCAACATAAACTTCAAACTCAAATGAAATAGTTGTAATTGTAATCCAAGTAATTTTGGAACAAGTAATAAACAGAGATACAACAATTTTTCAAGCAGTCGAACGCTCTCATTTCAAAGGAAATTCCGAAATTCGAACTCATATAATTTTCGGACTTTGGTGTTGACATAATGACATTTCTTCTTTTTATATGTCAAGCCTTATTCTATTGTGACATAAATACAAAATAAATAAACAAATTCCTGTACATTTATTTCATAGGAAACAATGGATTCTATCGGATTTTACGTGAAATCAAGACAGAAAATTGTAAAGAAAAACAGAATCGAACTACGTAACAAAGCATCACAAATTTTTGACCTTCCAGATTCGATGTAAGTGGCTTTGAAGCGTTCGTTATGTTTAAAAGAATTTTAGTTTCTCACCTTTTAATTAAAAATGTACTTTTTGTCATATAATGGTCATCACTTGTCTTATAATGGTCATACCTTTCTACTGCTTTTCATTTCAGATTCACTCAACGTTTTAGATTAAATAAGGCTGCTTTTAAATATGTTCTACGAGAACTCAAGCAGAAACTCCCGCCAGTTGTTAGATCATCATCTGTTTCAGCAGAACTCAAATTGGCTGCTTGTTTAAGATTTCTAGCCAACGGAGGCTATCAGGATGGAGTTGGACAGGATTTTAATCTTGGAATGGCACAATCAACTATTTCAGTTGTGCTGTCTGATGTGCTCGCAATTTTGGAAGAACAGTTGTGCCCCAAATGGATAACACTCGCAATGACCGATGAGGAGAAACGTGACGCCCGTGTGTATTTTTATAGAAAATGTAAAATTCCTGGAGTTATTATGTGCATGGATGGAATTCATATAAAAATAGTCAAACCAAATGGAGAAAATTCACACCAGTTTTTAAATCAAAAAGGATTCTTCAGTCTTAATGCAATAATTGTAAGATGACCTTCAATGAAGCTGTGTTTTTGCATGTTTGTAATTTGTTTATTTTCAGATCTGTGATCACAAACAAAGGATCAGATATGTGGATGCAAAATATCCTGGTTCAACTCAAAATGCATTTGTCTGGTCAAACAGTGAGGCCTATCTTTATTTTAAGGAGCTATATGAAAACGACGATTGCTGCACAAGACTTCTTGGTGTGAATATACTTTACGAAAAATGTTATAATTACATTATATCTTTTCATGTAACTAGGTAACGAGGGATATCCACTTTCACCGTGGCTGATAACTCCATTTAAAGATGCTTGTGCAGAAACTGCTGAAAGTCGATTTAATGAAAGCCATAGCAATGCGCTTAATGTCATTAAACAAACTGTTGGCGCTTGGAAGAATTGGTGTAGATGCTTTCTTGGTACTCGACAGCTACACTACTCACCGAAAAAAGCAGTACAAATTATCAATGTTGCCGCAGCCCTCCATAACATCCGAATACATTTTAAATTAAATCAAGACTATGACCCCGATTCGCTTGTTGAGGAGGAAGTACCAGAGGATGAAGTATTCAACGAGGAATACCAAACTGAGAACCCTTACTTCGAAGAAGCTATTCAGCTAAGAAATGAATTCCTATCGAACTTTTGAAAATTTAAAGCCAATTTTTATATTTTTTTAATAAGTATATTAGGTATTTTATTTAAGTTCTTATTTTTAATTTATGTATATAATATTAATCAGACTTATTTTTTTACATTAAATACAAATAAGAGAAAACAACAAATAAATAAATTCAATTGCTATTAAGTTCATTCAGACATACTGTCCGAGAGATATTGCTCCTTGTCTACAACAAGTTTCTCCATTCTTCTGTTGTGTCTTCTGGTCTCGTCGAGCAGTGACTGGAGAATATCATTTCTCTTCGCTTCATGCTCACCCAATCGGTCCAACGAAACGAATATTTTTTCAATTTTGGTATTGAGATTCTGAGTTTGTTCAGCATTTTTGATCAAAGCAACTGAGATTTTATCATTTAACTTCTTTTGAATTCCTATGAGATCTTCCAAAAGTACCGACTGAGTTTTTGTCTGCCCGGTGTTCTTTTTCTTGGAAGTTGAAATTTCAGGCAAATTTATACTGCTATCGTCTTCCTGTTCCTGAGAGACATAATTATCGTTATTAAATACTTTTGCTTCAATATTTGGGAGAGGAGAAGTGGGTGGAATAGATTCGGTGGCAAATGTGTCGGGTTCTTCGAGTTTTCGTTTTGTGGGCACACCGAAAGATCGTGTTTGAGGAACAACTTCAACACAATTTCTAAGGCCAACCAGCTGAATGACTTCTTCTTCCAGGCTAGTAACAAATTGTTCTTCCGAGTCGTCACCAGCTTTCTTATTAACAGTCAATTTCTTTCTTATGGAAGATTTGAAGTCTGACCAAACCTTGTAGCATTAAAATCAGTAAGTTATCTTTTTTTTAAGAATATGAAACATTAACTACCTTCTTCCATTCTGATATTTCTTTAAATGGGGGACCCAAGGAATTTAAAGTCTCTGCCAAATTTTCCCAAAATGCATGTGCAATCTCTGGCTGTTGTTTAACAATGTTCTTAGCTATGTCGGGTTGGGTCTTCAATTGATTAACCATCTCTCTAAATTGCCTTCGAGAGGTTGTTCTTCTCCTGCAATAGAATAGATAGAAAATATGTAGGTACATGCACTCAAATTAAAAATTTATTAAATCTTGTCTACATTTTTGCGCTTTCCATTTTTAAATTTAATAAAATACTTTGATTGTAAAGTTAGAATTGTTTCGCTTTAATATTCTATCATTTCATGCTACATTAAGTTAGTAGTTAGTATGCGATGAGAATTATTATTTACGATTTTCATAGACGTCAATTTTGCGGATGATTTTCGGATTCGGTAATACAATCTGAAACTACGTTATCGGCATTATTGTTTATCTACTTCCCTACCGGCAATCTCGGAATGACTTAAACTGGAGACTACATTTCGTGTTTTTTTTTTATTAAAAAATAGTTTTCAAAAGTTTTAAGACGTTGCAGGGATTATTACCTTAATTTTGCTGAATTGCTTTTTCATATTAGTAAAATAAAACTTTCAAGGCTATTTATGAACCAAATTTGTCCATTCGGTACATTTGGGTCGAATCGCAAAAGTTGCATGTGCGCGCCTAGCCTAAATGATTTTATGAGGTATATTGAGATAGTTAGGTGGTGAAATAAGATTGTTTAGTTGGCTCGTTGATTCGATATTCAATGGACGGACAGAGCCAAACCGAGAAACCATAGTTTCCCCACAAACGGTCGTTATTAGCCAAGGTTGGTGCTATTTTTGTTCAGTCATGTATGGCCATCTTTATGAACTGTGTAAATAATGATCTTGTTCAGTGGATTCTATTAAATTTGCAATAAAAATAAATTAGAGCCTAGTGACTTGCAACTCTCAACCATTCCTTCGTGCGAGTAATGTTGATGGGGTGAAGGGGGCCTACAGTTTTAAGCCGAATCCGAACTGCTAATTTGAGAAAGCACTTTTCATGACAAGAATTACTCATGTAAATTTAAATTGACAACAACTATTTAATTAGTTCCCATTTGGCAGCTGTCAATTAAGTGTTTTAGTTTAAGTTCGATTTGGTATTTCAACATGAATAGACTCACGCCTGGACAGCGTTTTCAAATTGTTCAAATGGTGCCCAAAACAGATTGCAAGATTGATTCCCATTTTCATAAGCAAATATTGTTTAGTCGTGAAGCTCAATATTGGTTTTATGGTAATGTCAATAAACAAAACTTTAGTATTTGGAATTGCCAGAATGTTATAGTCAGTGACCGCCATAGAGCCATGATAACTTACTATTTCGTTCATCAGTTGAAGAACCATAATGTGAAAGATTTGTGGTTTCAACAAAATGAGGCACCATTTCACACAGCTCGTGCTACAATTGCTTTATTGAAGAAAACGTTTGATAACCGCATAATTTACCGTTACAGACCCAGATTGTCCTCCAAGGTCACGCGATTTAACACCGCTTGACTCTTTTCTGTGGGGATATGTGAAGTCCCTAGTCTACGCTTAAAGGCCTAAAATGATTGCTATTATACTTGGAAGACAGCATCCGCCGCCATGTTATTGCCGATATACGACCACAAATGTTATAAAAAACATTGTTCCAACTTACTTACTTACTTAAGGTGGCGCTACAGTCCTGTGTGAACTAGGGCTTCACCCAAAAAACTTCTCCATCTAGCTCGGTCCCTAGCTAGATGTCTCCAGTTTCGCGCTCCGAGTTGGGTGAGGTCACCTTCCACTTGTGCGCGCCACCTGATTCGCGGTCTTCCTCTACTGCGCTGTCCTGAGGGTGTGGATTCAAAGACTTTCCGGGTCGGAGCATTGGTTTCCATGCGCTCTACGTGACCCAGCCATCTTAGTCGTTGGACTTTTACCCTTCTAGCTAAGTCTACGTCGCTGTACAGCCCGTCGTTCCATCTTCTCCTCCGCTCCCCTTCGATGCATACAGGACCGTAGATCACACGAAGAATCTTTCTCTCGAAACGACCCAAGGTGCTTTCATCCGCTTATGTCAAAGTCCATGCTTCTGCACCGTATAGCAGGACGGGGATGATAAGGGTCTTATATAGCGACACTTTGGTCCTTCGAGAGAGAATTTTTCCACTCAATTGCTTTCTTAACCCAAAGAAACAGCGGTTAGCAAGAGTTATTCTTCGTTTGATCTCAGCTCTGGTGTTGTTTTCTGCGTTTACAGCGGAGCCTAGGTAGACGAAGTCCTTGACTACCTCAAAGTTACGTCTGTCGATGGTGACGTTTTGACCAAGACGTCGGTGTTGTAGAACCTTTCTTGATGACAGCATGTACTTTGTTTTGCCCTCATTAACCGTTAAACCCATTTTTGCCGCCTCTGCCTCAATACTCACAAAAGCCCCATTGACATCACGCTGAGTTCTTCCGATTATGTCAATGTCATCAGCATATGCTAGTAATTGGACAGACTTTTGAAAGATAGTGCCTCTGGTGTTGACGTGTGAGCTTTGCACTATTCTTTCAAGTACGATGTTAAAAAAATCACATGACAGCGCATCACCTTGTCTAAAACCTTTTTTGACATCAAAAGGTTCAGTTAAGTTGATTCCAACCTTTATGGAGCAGCGTGAATTCTCCATGGTCATCCAGCACAAACGGACGAGTTTGGCAGGGATGCCAAAACTAGACATGGCTCTATACAGTTCGTCCCTGTAGATACTGTCATATGCGGCCTTGAAATCGATGAAAAGATGGTGGGTGTCGATTTGGTGTTCTTGGTTTTTTTCCAGGATCTGCCGTAATGTGAATATTTGATCGACTGTGGACTTTCCTGGTCTAAAAACACACTGATAAGGACCTATCAGGTTGTTGACGATGGGCTTTAGACGTTCACATATTATGGCAGAGAAGATTTTATAAGCGATGTTAAGTAGACTGATTCCTCTATAATTGGTGCAGTTTAGAGGGTCTCCTTTTTTCAGGATCGGGCAAACAATACTGAGGTTCCATTCATCGGGCATGCTTTCTTCCGACCATATTTTACATATAAGTTGGTGCATGTTCCTAACCAACTTATCTCCAGCTGATTTAAAGAGCTCGGCATTCAAGCCATCCGCTCCAACGGCTTTGTTAGACTTCAGTTTAGATATAGCAATCTTTACTTCGTCTAAGTCGGGAGGACGGGATCGTCGGCTTTCGTCGTCTATGTTGAATGGATCATTCTGCCTGACAGCGGAATTCGGTTCGTCGTCGCCGTTATACAGTCTGCAGAAGTGGTCCTTCCATATCCTCAGCATTGACTGCGGTTCCACTATGATGTTTCCACTTTCGTCTTTGCAGCCTTCGGTTCTAGGTTTATGTACTTGTGAAGTTCGTTTCACCTGTTCATAAAACTTTCGAACTTCATTCCTGCTTTTAAACCTCTCAACATCTTCGACCGCACGCTTCTCATGCTCTCTCTTTTTCCTTCTGAGAAGTCGGTGTTCCTCTCGCCTCTTCTGCTTATAGAGCTCATGAGCAGCTCTCGTCCTTTTATGCAGCGCCGCCTTACGTGCCTGTTGTTTGGCTGCATTTGCCTGCCGACATTCCTCATCAAACCAGGGGTTCCTTGTTGGTGGTTGCTTGAAACCCAGCACGTCAGAGGCGGCTTCTCTGAGTGCGTCTTGGCAATGTTGCCACTGGTTTTCTATACATTGTGTTGGCGGCACAGAACTTCGAGAGAGGTTACTTGTAACTCGGTCGGAGAAGGATTTGGCGATCTCTTGCGATTATAGCCGTTCGACGTTGTACCTTTTCCCAACATCTCCCTGTTTTGCCTTGGGCCTGGAAACCCGAAGTGCTACCTTGGCTACAACAAGGTAGTGGTCCGAGTCGATGTTAACTCCTCGGAAAGTTCGGACATCCATGATGCTGGAAGTGTGTCTGGCGTCGATCGCAATATGGTCAATCTGGTTGACGGTAGATTGATCTGGAGATCTCCAAGTTCCTTTGTGGATGTTGAGGTGTCGAAAACGCGTACTGGCTAACATTACATTTCGCCCCGCAGCAAAATCTATGAGCCTGAATCCGTTATCGGAAGTGTTGTCGTGCAGGCTGTTTTCCCCGATTATTCCACCAAAGATGTCTTCCCTTCCTAGCTTGGCATTAAAATCGCCAAGGACAATTTTAATATCGTAGCTAGGACACTGCTCGTATGTTTTGTCTAAGAGCTCGAAGAACATATATTTGGTGTTGTCATCCTTCTCATCTGTGGGGGCGTGCGCGCATATCAGGCTAATGTTGCCGAATTGAGCCTTGATGCGAATGGTCATGAGGCGCTCGTTGATGCACCTATAGCTCAAGACTTGTTGCCTAAGTCTGGCTCCAATGACGAAGCCGCACCCAAATAAGCGCTGTTGGTTTTCTCGGTAGCAGTCACCATAGTAGATATCGCAGTTTTTCATCCTCTTTTTACCCGGTCCATCCCATCGTATTTCCTGGATGGCGGTGATGTCTGCTTTATAGCAGTCTAGGGCCTCCGCTAATTCTTCGGCTGCACGTGGTCTGTTAAGGGATCCAACATTCCACGTGCATATCCGAAGTTTGTTGTCCTTAATTCGTTTGCGTTGGTTGTCAGCAGTAAATCCGTCCGTATCCGAGGCTTGTTGGTGCTTCGCAACTATAAGATTTTTAAGTGGTCAGGAAGTCACCCTGACGGCACAACCCGCAACCTGGAGGGCCAGTTCCTTAGTATAACTCCAAGGCCGGGGAGCCGGATAAACCGCTCCTTATAGGCCTGGGCTCCGAATAAGTCATAGAAGCCCTATAAGGTGTTCACTAAGTAGTTCAGCCTTACTGGAACTGTAAACGCCACCGTTGATTCCATCTCGGGAATTCCTCCGCTGCCGTCTGGATAAGGAGAGGTGCCTTAGTGGACGCACCTCTCCCCCCTCTCTCGTTTTCTGCCCCCAACAACTTTCCACTGGGGTTGGAACCCAATCTCCAGTTGAGGTACTAGGCACCCGATGTTTACCACGGGGAGGTGAGAGTAGGAGTTGATAGACAGAGGTTGGTTTTGAGAAAAACCTGTGGACGCTTGTGTCCTCTTGAATGCACATGTCTACCATTTGAACAACAGTGTTCCAACAGTGGAGGTAATAGGTATGCCACAAATAAATCATATTTTAATTATAATGTCAAAAGGATATCTTTCCAATAAAGTAAGTTAATTTATAAATATCATCTTTGTTTTGTTCCATTTCAAAGTTCTAAATCTCAAAAATAAATCAGTCTATTCATGAGAGCAAACAACGACTAAAAAAATTAACATGAACATTTAATTAAAAACTTAATAATTCATAATTCTTCTTCAGAAAATCCGTACATTACAATTAATTGAGTGTTGAACTTTTTAAAGCGGTCACTTTTAAAATTTTGTTGTTAGTTTTAAATTGATTGTTCTTAACGATGTTCTAATAATTGTGCAACCAATTATCGTGCTCGTGCTCCAGTTCAATCACAATCGTTTAATTAGCCCTTAATAAATACATATGTATGTATGTAGGTACAAAAAAAAAAAAAACAATTTTATAACGTAGAGTTTGTTACAAAATAATTGGAACTATAAATCTCAAGTTCAATATCCTATCACCTGTGAGTTTTCTAACTATTCTAAGCTTTTATCAACAATCGTTAACTATTGTCATTCCTTAACGTTAAAATAGTTACGATTTGTAACAATATGACATCACATCATTTTTAATTTCATTATTGAAGTGTCAAATAGTTACTTTTTGTAACAAAGTAAATGATTTACTCACAAACAAGTAATTTTTTTTAGTTTGACATTGGTAAATTAACAAATCAACATTTTCAAACAATTGTCTTTCCTAATTGATTCTAATAAATCCCAACAATTTTTAACAATGACACTTGAACATTTTTATTTTGAAATGTGAACAATAATTGAAAATGGGTAAAAAAAAGAACAGACAACTGGTATAAGTGTTGGCAGATGATACATTTGACATGCCTATCGGGCTTTTTAACGAATGGGAGATGAGAATTTCCCCTCTCCATTATAAACGTCAAAACCTGACTGGGTGGGGAAACTGTTTTCAGGATTTCAAGATGTGTATTGTCAAAAACACTCTATATGAAGATATAAATCCTTCGTACGTATCACCCTCCAAAACCCATTTGTTTAGATTGTTGCATTTGTAATGTGGACGTATTCAACAAGAAAAATTGACGTGTATTCACGCATGCATAGACACAGTTACTGAGTTTTTAGGGGAAATTTCATGAATTAGAGGAGAAATTACACGCACACTAAGAATAATTTTATGAGGCTGGTTTCCGGTTTAGCTTGTAGGCAAACCAAGATGTCTACCGAGGATTTATATCTTCATCAAAAACACTCCATTATGGAGTGTTTTTGATCTTCATATATAGTGTTTTTGTTTATTGTTTTCTTGTTGTCTTGTCTGGTCTGGGCACATATTTTTTATAACGTCGACTAGTTGCTTTTAATCTTTTAATTTATAATTGATTTGTCAATCTCTTTTCCATTTCCAGTACAAAAGTGAATTCTTAAAAGCAAAGCCAGTACAATACCAAGTCGGAAAATAATTATGAAGTTATCTTAAGAAAAATCTCAAGAAACATACATACGACGACGTACATACGTATGTACGTAAATGCAACTATTTTCAGAGAACATTTCTTGCCGCGTCGCCGTCTTTTGTTCCAACTTTCAAAAGGTTATCTCTGAGCTCTGACTCCGCTCTGAGCTCTGACAGATTCATACAATTCTCTATAACCGAATGAGTATGATAATGTTTATATGGTTGCGGTGTAGTGTATATTGATTTGTGCTTTCCCTTGGTGTAGTCTCTGGTCTTTGGCATTTCATTTATTTTGTACAGAATTTCTTTAAAGAGAGTGTGAAAGTTCAATTAAAAAAATAACATAAATGTTAGATTTAGAACATATTGTGAACAAAACATAATAAGTCGACTCAATAACCACCAACGTCAAGTGTTTCTTTTGTGATAAACATGATATGGGCTATATTGTACAAAATTGCTCTACTAGTGCTTAGTACCCAATCATATGTTATTAAAAATGACGAACAATTCATTGAAAATCCATTTTATCACACCCAAGAAAACCTGGAGGATACTTTCCTGAAGCTTCAGAAGACCTTCCCGGAATATGCCAAAGTTCATAGCATTGGACATTCCTTAGAGGGAAGGAACTTAATGGTAATACAAATAGGAAAAAATGTACGCCATCGCAATCTGCTTACACCAATGGTAAAATATATCGGGAATATGCATGGTGACGAGGCAGTTAGTAGGGAAGTCCTTATTTATCTGGCTCAATATTTGCTTTATAATTACGAAAAAAATGAAGAAATCTCGAAGCTGATAAATACTACTGACATTTATATAATGCCTACAATGAATCCAGATGGATTCGCCAGATCACAGGTAATAACAATATAATATCTCAAAGTATTTCTATCGTTCTTAAATTTGTTCTCTTTACAATTGTGTACATAGTAGCTAATTCAATTCTATGCGTATTGAACTTGTGGCTCTTTTTCTTTTTCCGTTCGTTCCAATATGTTTTTTTTTTTTTTTTTGTGTACCGTCTCTAGATACTTTAATGAACCCACCTACTTTGAAAAAGTCATATAGTGTCAGTTTTTCATTTCACCCCGCACTAGGTACAAATAATGATTTCTCTTGTTATATGAAGTGGAATGGCTCGACTTGTGATAGATTCTTTTAATTAGACTTGCACGAATGAACGTTTTGCCATGGAACTAATTTCTAAAATTAAAAAATTACTGAGCCTTTCCTATATTTTATGATAAGACTTAGTCCATTCTCCAGATTTTTAACTAAATGGAGCCAATATTAAAATTACTAGGTTTTTTTCTTAAGTAATTTTCTTATGTTAAGGTTCAATTAGTTGCGTCTCTTAATAAACTTGTTTGGTTTATGTATTAGGTAAGTACCTTTTTTTTGTTTTGAATACCTACTAAATTGTGTCTTTCGATAGGTAGGCTCATTTGTTAGATGCTTTCGTATTACGGCGCTCGCTTTACTCCTTGATTATAGACACACATTTAAAATTGTAATGTTAACTGCAAATTAGATAATTTTTAAAGGCAAATAGGTAAGGTACAAAAATATTTGATGTTTGAAAAGAAGAAAACTAGATTCGAATCCGGTAGTTATTAATAAATTATTTTAGACCTGCGAAATAATCAAAGTTTTCGAGCTCAAGAAATGAATGCAAATAGTTATATGCTTGCTTATTGACATCAATTTTAATTAAAAAAAAAAGAGTTAAGGCAAAGTGAACAGAACATTAAGGGGATAGATACTCGGTTTATGTTTGGACATTTTTAGAAGTTATAGGTAATGTATGCATATCGGCCCTCTAATACGTGAACTTTGCATCTACAAATTCAAAATTTTAGAATTCTATTAAACGAAAGATTTGCCTTAAGTTGTAATTACACGGTTAAAGTAAAGGTAAAAGGCGTGTCAATGTCAAATATGTACGTTGACTATCACACAAACTTTGAAGTAACAAGAACTGTGGGTAACGAGCATGCTGATAAAGCGGCTAATGATGCTTATCTTTCTCCAGTCAAATTGGTCAAATTGCTGACGAAACGTGACGTATTACGAGAAGTTTATTACAAAGTTAAAGAACAAAAACTTACTGACTGGAACAACTATTCAAACTCATACAAATTTATCAATCTCACCAAATCCAAACCGATCTACCCAATCACCACCTCGAAGCCGTTTTTGTCAGATTCAAATCAAAGTTAAAGAACAAAAACTTATTGACTGGAACAACTGTTCAAACTCATACAAATTTATCAATCTCACCAAATCCAAACCGATCTACCCAATCACCACCTCGAAGCCGTTTTTGTCAGATTACGGCTGGGACACACAACACTCGCACACCAACACCTTTTAAAAAAAGAAAGTCCACCAACCTACCCTCACTGCCTTCACCTGAAAGGGAGAAGATAGGTATACCAATAGCTGCATGTAAACTTCTGCTAAAAGATAAAGCTTTCGAGATAGCAAACTCTAGATGGCACAATTTACCAACATGCGCAGCCACAAAACTAATATGGCCTTCATTGGACCTAAAGCGCTCTAAAGATTTTCTATCCCAAAGCAGACTTGATATTAGCTCCCTAATAGGTGTCCTTACGGGACACTGTCTTATAGGCAGACACGCAACACGACTTGGTGTAGCCTCAAATGACTTCTGCAGAAGCTGTATGGACGAGGAAGAAGAAGAAACAATCTCTCACCTCCTCTGCACCTGCCCTGCTCTTTCACGAAGACGCAAACTTCATCTGGGAGAATACTCTTTTGATGATCCCAGTGAACTAGCTAAAAAGGATATCAGATATCTCCTTCGCTTTATAAAAAGCTCGAAATGGTTCAACTAGTGAGAAGTAATTCTTTAGATTCATGTGGTATCACAATGGGCCTTTCTTCTGGCCTAAGTGTGTGTTTTTGTATCCACAGCCACATTAACCTAACCTAACCTAACCTGCCCTCACTGCCAATCACGGATAGACATTAATCACATCCTAGAAAAAGATATATGTAAATCCTTGGCTTCCAACACCAGCGTTAACAACACATCATCCTCAACAACTGAAATCATAAATAACTTTGATCCAGAAAACATTAAACATATATCTTCAAAAAATTTAATAACTTTCATATTTGATTTGAAACTACATAAAGCACAAAATGTAAATTTAAAACTACCATTAATTTATCTATGTACATATTTACAAAATTAATATTAAACGTTATTTCTTTTTAAATTAAGAGTCAGTAGCCCCAGGCAGCTAGTGCTCGTTTCTATTAACATGTAAATTTTAATTTAATGTTAATAAGCTATAATAATAATAACAATAATAATAATAATAATAATAACAATAATAATAATAATAACTTTGAAGATCACAGGATTTGACAAAATAAAGTGTATGTGAGCCAACCTTATTTTTATAATTCACCTGGGAAATAATTTTTGAGAAATTTTTAATTTATCGTGTAATATAATAAAAATCTTAACGGCAGGGAAATTTAAAGCAATTATGAAAGTTGGTTTGAATATGTAATTATTAATTAGAACCAATAAACTAAAAAAGTCACATATAGGTAATAGGATGCTTTTTGGAAAGAAATGTATTTACCTTAAAAAAAAAGACCACAATTATTTGTACGTTGCATTTATAGTCTTAACTTTGATTCCATCTGATCCTCCTTGCACGGCTTTTTTTTCGAATCCTGTTAAAATTCGTGTGGACAAAAAGCCAATGGGGGGATTTTGGACACACAAGGCTTATCGGTGCCTTGATTCTTAACATTAGTTCATTAATTAAATCTTCGCACCTTCCTATTTCGTTTTAGCTATTATTCCCGAACTACATATTTTTCAATTAGGTAATAGCTACAAACAACAATGCGCAGGTTCAGACGACATAAGGGACTTGAAAGTAAGGCAAGTTTCTGGTATCTGAACAAAAATTGTCTTCCAATTAAGTCAACTTTATTGGAAATTTAATTGGTAAGTTAATCAAGAAAAATGGGCAGGTTCAGACGACATACATAAGGGACAACTTCATTTAATGCTTTCTGTAAAAGGGTTCCTTGTCAATTTGGAAAAGAAATAAGTAATATTTCTTTACAATACAAAATACAAATCGTGATGGACTTGTAGCTTGCCTGAGGAGTATTTTGTCGACAATAATTTTGTTGGTACTTTTTGTACTAAAGTTCTGAATTTGAAATTCATGACACTTTAAAAACTAAGTAGTTGCTTTGGTCAAAATGTACGTTCAAAGAATGAAGTTAACTGCAAATCAAGTCCCTTATGCTGTCTGAACCTGACCAACGGTAAACATACATTACGAGATATATAGAGTCTGGAAATTATTTGGAAAGATTTTTTGATCTTTCCTTTGTTTCAGTTGCTCTTTCAAAAGTCGTGGTTATGATAACAATTATTATTAAAACATGGAAAAAAAAAACAAATAAAATGTCGCTGTTTTTTTAAATTAAATTATAAGACAATCTGTCATCTTAATTTCCATATTATAGGTTCGTTTCTATAGAATTACATTAAAAACATGCGTTGATTCGGTATTACATTCTGCCCTGTCAATGTTGGAACACAGTCATTGCCATGATTGACCGTCCCGAAAATGAGTGTGCCAACAGTATTTTTCGTTGACGATTGATTACATGCACGACGTGACATCATTGGGACAGATTTTGGCTTCATTTTTACGTTAGAGAATCAACAAGTAGACCGTTTGGCTTAAGTAGTACAAAGGTTTCCCTAGATAGAACAATACACTCAATCAATCGATAATTTGTCATATTTTCAAATGAATACAAGTAAATAGATCTTGAAAATAACAATAACTTCTGAATTGTGGGTGGTTTGAAACATACTTTATTTAGCTAGAAATGTCAACACGATTTTAGTTTTGTTTGTGCAGCATATGAATGGAATAAAATTATGTTTGTGTCGATTTTCAGGGGAGTCAATTTACTAAAATATAAGATCGTCAATATAAAAAAATAAATTAGGTGGCGCAACAGTCCATGAAGAACCAGGGCCTAGTGACTTACAACTCTCAACCATTCCTGTGTGCGAGTAATGTTGTCAGAGATGGAAGGGACCTACAGTTTATATGCCGAATCCGAACGGCAATTTGAGAAAGCACTTTTCATGACAAGAATTACTCTTGGAGGATTTGTCAATTCGTCGCAAGAGGCAGTACCCGTGAAAAAAGTTAGGTGGCACAGGCAGGGATTGAACCCAAGACCCCTTGCATGACAGTCCAACGCACTAACCATCACGCTACGGGTACTACAGATCGTCAATATATTTAAAATTATATTTACAAGAAGAAGATAAGATGTAACATAAGACTCCAAAACAGTTGTTTTCCTTATATTGCATTGTATTGTGTAGTAATATGCTCCTTTTTCAATTATAGTTCTACTTTGAAGTTTTATATTAACGCTTTTTCATCAGAAGGAAGTTTTATATTTTAGTCAATGTTGTCCCAGGGTGCTGGTAGTTGCAGAAAAATATATCGAGATTTGTTCTCATATTCCAGCCTAATGTGTATTAGTCCGTATATATTCGCAGTTGTCGTTGAAAATTCTTGGACTGTGTGTTTCAAAATATATGTGACAAAACAGATTAAAAGCTTGATAGTTAGATAGTTCCTATTCCATTTTATGATAAGCTTTTCCGTATGCTTCGCATGGTTATCCAAAATTATTGTGTACTCAAGATTTTGGATTATTTTTTTTTAATTAAATTAATAAAGTTATGTTGTTTAAGTAAAATTATAATTGTATATATTATAGGAGGGAAATTGTGACTCACTTCGCAATTATGTTGGTCGTCATAATGCTGCTGGAATGGATTTAAACAGAGATTTTCCCGATCGATTAGAAGATGAACATACAATCCAACTTAAGGCATCCCAAAGACAGCCGGAAACATCGGCTGTTATTGAATGGTTGATTAATAATCCGTTTGTTTTGTCTGCAAACTTTCATGGAGGTGCTGTAGTGGCTAGTTATCCATATGATAACTCAGTGTAAGTAATAAATAATAGAGTTGTATTATTAAAATTGTTAAACATATCAATATACCTTTTCTTTTGCAGAAACCACCACGAATGTTGTGAAGAAAGTCTGACGCCCGATGATTTAGTTTTTAAAACACTTGCCCATTCATATTCAGATAACCATCCAGTAATGAGAATAGGAAAAGAATGTAATGAAACATTTGCTAATGGTGTTACGAATGGTGCTTTTTGGTATGAACTAAATGGCGGTATGCAAGACTTCAACTATGCGTTCACCAATTGTTTTGAGCTAACAGTTGAGCTTTCATGTTGCAAGTATCCTTTGGCATCAACACTCCCAAATGAATGGCATAAAAACAAAAGGAGTCTTATAAGTCTTTTAAAAATGGCTCAAATGGGAGTAAAAGGATTAGTAAAAGATATAAATGGTTATCCCATTAACGATGCTAAAATCGTTGTTCAAGGCATCGAAGACAAAATAATTCGCACTACCAAGCGTGGGGAGTACTGGCGACTCCTTACCCCTGGAACTTATAATGTTCAAGCATTAGCTTTTGGGTAATAAAAAATTTAAAAAATATTTGCAGTATAAGATTTCAATTTCTCTTTGTACGCAGGTATGAAGCAAGTCCAATTAATAAGGTTGAAATTCCAAATAAAGATGAACCAATTCGCTTAGATTTTAATTTGAAACCTTCGGATTCGCTTAATGATGGTATCAACAACTTTTATAGTCCATACTACTTTAGACATTAATTTACAAATGATGCACGCAAATGAATAATGGTGTTTTATTTTATGAAGAGAACTCTTAATCCATTTCAATATGTATTCATAATCACATTAATATTATTGTGTATTTACTTAAATTTGATTTAATAAATACCTACCTACATCTTTTGCCATTTAATATAGAATATTTATAAAAATAATACATAAGATTTCGTATCTACCAAGCCAATAAAATAATACATCATTTAAGTCAAAATTATAAAAGTAGAGCTTACATACATATATAGTTGTTATATAATATTTATTGATGTTTATCTCACATAAATTTATAATATGCAATTAAAACCATCATCCTAATTCACTTCATTAATTTGGTTTTTAACTAATTTAAACGCATTTATGATTGTATTGATTTGTAATTTAAATTGTATTAAGCATAACAATAAAAATAAAACATTTCCACAAAATTATATAATACACAATGTATTTGCGAAAATGTTAAAAAAAATACATACACTTTAAAAATCAATTCTATATGGTTTGATAAATGATTTTTATTTGGTGTGTGATTCGGTGGAGGTTAATTTGTGGTCTCTGGGGTACTACTTTCATTAATAATAGATTTAATTTTGTTTGTTTTTTTTTTTTTTAATTTATGAACATCTGAAAATACTTTTACAGACTCATTCCGAAAGGTCAAAGTGGAAAGATCAGATGAAATCTCAAGTGGTTTTTCAGCGACAACGAAATTCGTGCATCACAACTATACGCAAATGGAAAAGTGCGTAGATATTTTTATTTTTAAATTTATTTAAGTAAATTTTTTTTAAACCTAATGCCACTAGAAAACCTCATCTTAATTGATAAAAAGCTTCTTGAATTCATTATTAAGGCTACAATTGAATTTAAATTATTTTTGAATGCCTCTAGCTGTTCCTAAGTTTTCCTATGATCTTTCGAACTACATATTACGATCCTAGCAATTAATATTTTGTACTAAGTTTTAAGTTTTCTTATTATTTTTCGAACAATAAGAATGCTAGGAATAAATATTTTTTATTATCGAATTGGAGAGGAGAAAATACAGAGAAGATAGAATACCAAAAGTTGTTTGAAAGAAAAGCCCGTAGGTTCCTTTTTGTAACCAATTTGCAAATATTGATTATATTATTTTTGATTGTAACTCACCGAATACAAATGATTATTGCACTAGAGCTGAGATTGAGTCAGGGAACTGATAGCTTTCAGGTAGAAAAGTAATTGTGTGTAGTGTACATTGTATTTTGAAATCGAGGCAGTTTTTTAAAACCAATTTTCGACTGAAACAGCATGAACATAAAGGGATTCACTGTTTCTGTTCTATTTTTGTCTGGTAAAAAATACGTTTCGGCATTTTTTGAATCATCGGAACTATATTTTAAGATGAAAAGGTAAAGTAACTTGCAAAAAGATTGTTTTTGTTGTATTTTTCCTTGATTAATATTCGTTTGCTTAACTTGCTTGCCACAAGAACATTACCTTTACTATACCATATTTTAAACCTTAGATTTGTCTCCATTAAAATATTCTAGGAGGAACCTCTACAACACCTCCGTTGAAAATGTGTGCATGACATCTTTTAATTTTGGAGTTTATTTTTACTTCAAACTTGTAAAAAATACAAATTTTCATTTCCTCTTCCTTTCATTAAACAATTTTTTTTTCAGTAGTAATTGTTTAGTTTTAAATCAATAGTTTTTTAGTTAAAAAAAATTGCTCTTTAACATTTAAATTTTCAAAAATCCTAATTATCGTTCTATTCTCATTTTACAACCTCTTCTAACAAAACAAAAACAAAAGATCAGTTGGCCGTGAATTTGGGAAATTTTTTTAATAAACTATTAAGATGAGGATTAAAAGCATTGAATTACAAAGAAACCCCTTGTTTTTATTCGCATCACATTATATTAAAAAGAAGAATACCTAAAAATGTTCACTAATTTCATAAAATAATATCGCACAATTCCTCAACGTTGGTTCAATATAGATATACCTAAGCCCTTCATATCATACTTTAAATCCCTTTTTAACTTATTCAAACAAATTGTTTGCTATGATTTAAAAGATTACTTATTTTGAATGCCACAATCTTTTTAGTTAAAGTAAAATTAAATAATAAGCCCTTACCATTTCGATACATATGTATAATATTGGGAGGTCGTTACTTTTCATTTCATATTGGAAATTTTAGTTTTAAGCCTTTTCATTTTATGAATTTCACCAGTTATCCTATGGAAATGACCAAGATGTAAGTATTTTTTCAAAAGAATTTAAAAAAAGTCCTTTAAATGTTATCCTTAGGATTCTTATAAAATAAATATGGTAGGTTCAAGCATACATATTTATTGATGTACATTTTTAAATAACTAAATGAAATTAATTTTTATACCATGAAAAAAAATATAAAAATAGGATTTTGCGGTTATACAAATATTTGTAGACATGAAATTGTTTCCAATCTGAATAATCAATAATTTTTTCATAACGTATAGGTCAGCGTCACTGATGTAAACATTTGCATTAAATTTATGAACTTGGAAAAAAAACGGGGATATTGAAAAATAATATATTTCATGCACTTATAGTCTGAAAATAAGAACTTTTTTAAATCAAATTTAAGTTCAAAGCTAAAACATTCCAATATGTGTATAAAATAAAAATCAGCGATGAGCCAACTCTCAATACTAATTCTATTTCACTGATCTCTAACTCACTCTAAAAATTAAATCCACTTTAATTTTGATGATTCATTCTAATGCACGTAGATTATGTAGTTTTGAAGCCTTAAAAATTCTATTATATAATAACAATTACATGTTTTTTTTATCCAGATTCATTCGAAATTTAAGTAAAGCCTATCCATCAATAACACGATTATACTCAATTGGCAAAAGCGTTGAAGGACGTGAATTGTGGGTATTGGAAATTTTTTCAAAGCCAGGACAACATATACCCGGTATACCAGAATTTAAATACGTGGCCAATATGCATGGAAATGAAGTTGTGGGACGGGAAATGCTCCTTTACCTTGCAAAATATCTTTGTGAACACTATAATCGAGATGAGAGAATAACAAGCATTATAAATGGCATTCGGTTACATTTTCTCTTCAGCATGAATCCAGATGGCTATGAAATAGCAAAAGAAGGTTGGAAATTATATAGATAAATTACATATAGTTGAGTTAATTTATTGACCAATTTGTGTAATTATTGTGATTAGTGGAAATATAGCTATATTTCCACTAATCACAAAAATTACATATGTATATATGTAGTAGTCAAACCGTTTTTGACAAAAGAATCTGATCTTTAGCGTGCATATTTTGAAATGCAGGCCCATTAGTTCTTATTTAAGAAGCTTTAAAAAATTGCACAGCTCAAAATCTTTTGGTTAAGTTTAAAAAACTAAATAAGAACCCAATGTTAGATTTAGTGGCGTTTTTGTTTGAAATCGTAATTATTATTTTTGAACTCTAGGGTTTTTCTGACCACTAAAACGTAGCTCAAAATTAAGTCTTAAATTGCAGAATTGAATAAATTACAATCAATTAGCATTCTTATAGAAATTTATTAAACATTTTTGAGCCTTCTACGAGAAATTTGAAAGATTTCTTATCAATCATATTTTAAATTTGATGTATTACTCCTTACATTTCTTGAGCCCACAAAAGTTTGGTTAGTAAGATTACAGCAGAAAATTTATTTGAAAGTGACTTGAGAAAATGGAAAAACTGAGATATGTGTCAGTCTATTTGAAGAATATAAAATTTGATAAACTACAAAACGATAAAAACCGTCTAAGAAAAGTTGTGATGTAAAAATGTCCGTATCGTGAATCTGTTATAATTCTAAAATTACATAACATATGTTTCTTTAAGGGCAGAAATGGTATGAGAAGTTACTAGTTGGGTAGCATTTAAGTCTTCTTGTAATGATTCTTTTTAGAGAACATTTTCGATTTGGAAACGTTGGGATTCAAATGAATCAATCTATGTATATATTTTTTAAATTCTATCCCACTTCTACAAACGTTTATAAAGGTTAGATTTGTTTATAATGAATAATCGGTTCGGAAATCAGCAAAGCGACAGAAGTTAAAATTTGATTTTAAAGTACTAGGATATGGTAGACCAAAACAATTTGCGTGTTAGACTATTGAATATACTACAGATGGGAAAAATTATACAATTGTAGGTTCAGTTATCTTTTTAAGGACTAGACTATTAAATGAGTTTCTTCAATATATTTTGTTGGATATACACATCATTGTTGGTATTATTTGACTTAGGTACATATCTAATATCTATACTATATTTGTGTCACTGTGTTAAAATAAATATTAGCTAAAGTAAACATTTTTAAAGCTTTAGATGATTAAACTTTTTCTGTGGGTGAAAGTGCAGAAGATTGAATTAAATCGTGACACCTGGGCCTTCACCGACTGCTTCCGGCCAATTTTGCTAATTCCTATCTTACATTTATGATCTTATTAGGAAAATTTATTTGCTGCCTAAACTTTTTTTTAAACCCATCATAAGCCTTTTTGAGGTTTTGAGTTAGTGCGAAAATTTTCTCCGAATTGTGTATTTATTCTGATTAGCTACAAAGCAACCATATTGAAAAAAAAAACTACTTAAACGTAACTTTTCGTAATTGAAAGGTATATTCTATAGACTTCTCTATACGTCTTTAAATATTTTTCATTACTACTCCTAGGTGATAAAATAAGCGCTGTTGGCAGAGCAAATTACAACAATATCGACTTAAACAGAAACTTCCCTGATCAGTATGGAACTGATTCTTTTAATCAAAAACAGGAACCTGAAGTTAAGGCGGTTATGAACTGGACACTTTCAATACCGTTTGTACTGTCAGCAAATCTTCACGGAGGATCGCTTGTAGCTAACTTTCCATTCGATGATAATTCAAATGATTTCCGGAGTCAAATGAGCAAACTTAGGATTGCAATGACAGGGCGAAAGCCTAATCCAACGGATGATAATGAGTTATTTAAGCATTTAGCTATGGTTTATTCCAATGTGGGTACAATACAAAATTTCTTTTCCAAAATAACTTTTAATAATTGATATTACTTTCTTCTAGGCACATTCAACTATGCACTTGGGAAAACCTTGTCCATTTTTCGAAAAGGAAAAGTTTCCCGGTGGAATTACCAACGGAGCCGAGTGGTATAGCGTGACTGGAGGAATGCAGGACTGGAATTATGTTCGTGCTGGAGTGCTTGAGCTAACCCTTGAACTAGGTTGTGACAAATTCCCCATGGAATCTGAGCTACCAAAGTACTGGGAAGAAAACCGAGAACCACTACTTCAGTTTATTGAACAAATTCAATGTGCAGTGCATGGCTACATACGCAGTTCAATCGGTACTCCAGTCTCAAATGCTATAATATTTCTGGATAATGCAACACATAGTTCGTATAGTGGGTTACAGGGTGATTACTGGAAGTTGGTCACTCAAGGAAAACACAATATAACTATTATAGCTGATGGGTGATTTTTGTTTAGCATTTTATACATATATAGATTTTATATAAGTAGCCTTACTTTCACAGTTTTGAAGTGCACCATGAAGAGTTTATTATTCCTCATGATGGACCTTGTGGTTTAAGACTAGATATAGCTCTGATGCGAGATGATCCTCAGCATTGGGCTTCAGCACATGATTATAGAATCATCGAAAATATATTTCACACCAAGTATCATTCGAAAGAAGAAATAAGAAATCAAATGACAGAGTTGGAAAGAAAGAATGTTGGCTTTGTAAGCTATGAACACGCTGAAAGTAGAACTGACTTCAACTACAATTTGCTTAAAATGACTAGTGAGGTATATAAATTCGGTATAAATCAAATCAATTACCAAATTCTGTTAGTCCTTGGGCTCGCCTTTCAATATGTATTTGAATTGAACCATATATAGTTGTTATAGCTGATGAACAAAAGCATAATTTAAAGAAACAAGTCAAAACGCTATAAATTGTCCTTTCCTTTTTAAAATTTTGTTTGTAAGAACTTTATGCCCATTGATTTCTCCAATAGATCGGCTCTCCAGATGAAACCAAATACAAAATTCTTGTAATAAGCTCTCTGTTTGATACTACTTCACCTATGGGAAGAGAGATGATTCTTAATCTAGGAAGACATTTATCTGAAGGCTATCGAATCCAAGAACCACCGATACTTAAAATTTTCAATAACAGTGTCATTCATTTATTACCAATTATGGAAAATTTCGAAAAAATCGATAATATTTATCAAAATAAGTAAGTATCTACACATAATAATGTTAATATATATTAACACAATTTTCTTTATTTAACCATTCAATGTTGTTTCAGTAAAACTGTGTGTGATCCTCTTATAGGCAATGAATTGGCAGAAAAGATTCTTGATCCAGAATCTGACAAACGTAGAGATTTGTTTATTGAAATGATCGATAGAGAAAAATTCGATTTAATTTTGTCTTTTAGCGCCGGAAATTATGACCTCATGTAAGAATTATTTTTTCTTAAGAATTTAAAACACATTTTATTATTTATATTCTATTTAAAATTAGGTATCCCCAAAAACCACTGTTGGAAAACTTTGCTCGCCTTATTGAAAAAGTGGAAACACCTTACTCACGACCAAAATGTCCCTTAACATCTACACGCACATCTCAAAAAGATAATACCCAGCGATTGACGAACCTTTTCTATAAAATACACCGTGTACCAATGTTTAGTCTTGGTATTTCATGCTGTCGTATGCCTTCTCAAGGTCAACTAGCATCAGTGTGGAGAGAAAACATTGAAAGAATAATGAATTTTATTCATTTAATTAATTTTGGAATAAAAGGACGTGTGGTTTCAAAGAGTGACGGTCGACCTTTGCGTAATGCCTTCGTTAAAATCAATGAATACAATGAAATCTATAACGTTAGCAAAAATCTAGCTCAGTTTAAAGTTATTCTCCCTCCTGGGGAATATGATATCGAAGTTATTTGTACAGGATATCAAACTAAATATATGCATGTTTCTACTATCACAAAAGATCAATTTGTGGACTTGAGTGTCGTAGAACTAGCTCCGGAAAAAACTAGCGTAGGCAAAGCTGTTATCAGCGAAATAAACATGGCCGAGCTGGGTGATATTTCTGGTATGTAGCAAGGAATTGGTATTGAATATACTTTCACAAAACAAATATATTTCCTTATTTACATGTACTTTAAAGGATTTGTGCTGGATATGGATAATCACCCTGTTGAAAATGCTAAAATATATACAAAAATCAAAAATAGAGTATATTCTAATTTCACAAACAAGTACGGAGTATACATTCTGAGCAACGTTCCATATGGTAGTTTAAAAGTTGAAGTTGAATCTTCTGGCCATTATCCTTCATCGAGAATCCTTCAAGTAAAAGAAAAAACAAGCAATACAGTTTTCTATTTGAAGACCGATGAACGCGTAATGGGGATGCCACGTTTGATATTCGTTTCTATAGCTGGATGTGTATTAGTTTTTATGGTTGTTACTTGTGCCTTTTTTGTTCAATGCGTCCAGGCGAGAAAACATCGGGTTAAGAAGTACTACAATTTTTCACTTCTTCCTCAAAAGGAAAGGCAGCTTTTTGAAGAAGACGAACAAGGTGAAACGGAAATATTTCGTTCCCCAATAAAAAGTTTGCTTTAAAGTTCATCGAAAATAGGTATATGTTTTTCTAAATCCATTTATATCTTTTTTAGGAAATATGTCTTCAAAACCTTATTATGACGAGGATTTACAAGTTTTTAATAGCGAAGATGAAGAAGATAGCGATGCAGAAGTTATGGTAATGCTTGGCCAAAACAGCAATGACATCTCATAACATTAGTTAATTTTAATTTTAATTTAAAAAAAGACTTATATAAAATCCAGAGGCACAACAAATCAAATCTCAAATGACCCTGATTTTGATTTCAAAAAATATCCGTGCAAATATTATTGTTTCTTTTACATTAAAGAAGAAAACCTAATATCATGAATTCGCAGGGATTTTTTAAATAAATCAAACAAAAACTTAAATTAAAACGAAAAAAACTTAAAATATTTAATTAAAAATGTTTGTTTTGATATTTTTAATACCTATAATATACATATACTGTAAGTAATAATTATTTTGTATCCAGTTGAATTTTCTGAGATCTCAGGAAGGGATTAATTTAATAACAAAAAAAAAAAAAAACACCTCCCTCATTTTTTTAATAAAACAATTTGTTATAAGTCAATGGCCTTTAATTTTAAAAAAGTATTGAAAAAACCTTTCTTTTGATACGAGTACATATTTCGATGGGATCACGAGCTATATTGAAAAAATAGTTAGCGCAGAAAAAACCCTAAAAGGTTGGGAAGGCAATAGAAGTCTCATCTTTTGTCAATGCTTACTTACTTACTTAAGGTGGCGCTACAGTCCTGTGTGAACTAGGGCCTCACCCAACAAATTTCTCCATCTAGCTCGGTCCCTAGCTAGATGTATCCAGTTTCGCGCTCCAAGTTGGGTGAGGTCACTTTCCACTTGTGCGCGCCACCTGATCCGCGGCCTTCCTCTACTGCGCTGTCCTGTGGGTGTAAATTCGAAGACTTTCCGGGCCGGAGCATTGGTTTCCATGCGCTCTACGTGACTCAGCCATCTTAGTCGTTCGACTTTTACCCTTCTGGTTAAGTCTACGTTGCTTTGTTTTGCCCTCATTAACCGTTAAACCCATTTTTGACGCCTCTGCCCCAATACTCACAAAAGCTCCATTGACATCACGCTGAGTTCTTCCGATTATGTCAATGTCATCAGCATATGCTAGTAATTGGACAGACTTTTGAAAGATAGTTCCTCTGGTGTTGACGTGTGAGCTCTGCACTATTCTGTCAATGCTTAATTGAGGAAATATCGGGTTCTAGAGATATTTGTTATGGACCTGTAATTACAATGTACGACAACCTAGAAGCACAGATAAGAAACTATACAGATGTCTCATCCCCATAGAAGAAAATGTCCCATATTTTTTTCACTACTCCTTGGCTATCAACTGACAAAAAGCTTTTTGTCAGTTGATCTTCAAGCACAAAAAGCTGTTTTTGATTGCACATATTGGCTTGCCAGTATGCCTGTTCAAAGCTATGTGTATAACTATAAAAAATTCTAAAGTTGTTTTTTCTCTCAAGTCAACGTCCCTAGAGACAAAGAAAAAAAGAAACTGTTTTGGTTTCGATGATGTTTTGGTGCCGATGATGTTACCATATTTCAGTTGCTATTGTTCAAGCGATGTAGGTATTTTATGCTATTTATGCTATTTATTATTGAATATGAAAATAAAAACCATAGTTATTAATTATTCCATGTTATATTTTACAATATCAAATAAAACAATATACATATATGTTGAAAATACATTTAAGAAAGGAAGAGAAGATGAGTTAGGTGCAAGACATTTTAAGAATAATTTGTATGGATTCCTATGGTAACACTGATGCAAATGTACGTGCGCCGTTGGTGAGCGTATGAGGCTTAGTTTTGGTTGCCTTCCTTATTTTGATTTTTTTGATACATATATTGAACGCATGTGTGTATGTCATGTATCCATAGATATATGTATATGACAAAAGGGTAAGTTTCAATTTCGGTCTTTTTGTTGTTTGTTGATTGTTTCTTTGTTGTCCTATGCAAAACGTAAGTTGCGTATTTTGTGAACTTAAACAGGTGTAGGTAGGTACCTACTCATGTAAATAATTTCGATACAAAAAAGAGGCTCGGATGTGACCCACACTGATAACTTACTATTGATGTCCACTTAAATTTTTCAAAATTTATTTTTTTTATTTGGAAAAATTGTATTAGTAAGTAAGTATGCAAAAATATACATTTAAGCTGTTTTCTGTGGAAATAGATGTATCGAAAAGTTAAATTAATATATTTTGAAAGAAGTTTGGTTTCTCTCAAATAAACATTGTCTTAAATTGTTACAAAACATTAACAACAATATTTCTATGGGATGAAACAACTTTAAAGTCAATATCTTTCTTTATTCAATCTAATTTATAAATTCAATTAGGTTAATCATTTTTTTATTTTTTTTTTGCTTAAGGTTTTTAGTTTTCTGTAAAATAAAAAATTGTTGTTAATAACAACAATTTGTACAATTTCTTTCTTTCTTTTTTCTTTCTCCTTTACCCGATATTTCAGTTTAAGAATCAATTTCACGTTTTTTTAGTACTTTTTTTTAGGTTTAAATTAAAGGAAAAAACTATCGGTTGATTAACTTTTTATTTTAAACTATATTTTAAACATTTTTTGTATTAAATTAAATAAGTTTGAAGTCAATATCTTTCTCTGTTTTCAAGATGCTTTAGTAGAAACTATTTTTACCAGTTTTTAGTAGTTTTCTAAAAAAAATAGTTAATTGGGATGTTAAAATAGGTCTGTTAAGTTTTGTTTAGAAGTTTGTATATGTTTAATACATCACTGCTCTTAGCCTATTTAAGCAAAGGTGGTTTTATAAAAGGTTTAAGAGACAATTTTTGGCCTTGACAATTAAAAATAAAATATCGTAAGTATTTATAATTATTTATTTTATTATTGATCTTTATATTATTTAAATATTAACAAATTTAACCAAGATCCCTTAGAAAATTTATTTGGAAAGATAAGAGCAAGAAATGTTAATAAAAGTAATCCGAATGCTGCTGAATTTGGCTCCCTTCTAGCAAAAGTTATAGCTATGAAATTTGTATTCAAATCTAAATGTTCAAACTGTGAAGAAGACGATACAGAATATCTTAAAGTTGATTGGAATGCTATTTTACAAACCAATGCTGAGGAACAAATATCGATTTCGTATGAGCTACCGGAAAGTGAATCATTTGAGAATATAGAAAACGACATGAATATTGATAATAAATTAAATGCTTTACCGCCTGAAGAAACGATATTGATAAAGGTGCCGGAAATCGACGATCTTGCTACCAGATACTATGCAGGCTATTGCCTTTTTAAATCGATGAAAAAAATGAATAGTATCTGTGAAAACTGTATTCAACAAATGTCAAAAGATAAGCTTCAATTTGATTTAACGGAAATATTAATTAAATTGAGAGAATACGAAACCTCAAAAGAAAATACGGTTCTTATATGGCCTTCTGAAAATTTTTTCCAAGTCTGTAGTCTTCACGTAAAAATATTTACAACTTTCTTCAAAAAAACACCTTTTATATCGAGATTAAAAGAAAAAATTGTAAGAGAATGTATAAACGCAACAAACAGACAATATCCTAGCTGGTTCGATGATTCCGATGAATGCTATGCACATAAAATTGACATCATATATTTTTTAATAAAAGTCTTACTTTGGAAAAATTGTAAATGGGTAATTGACACAAAAGATAAAAAGTATAAAAATCCTAGAACTAAAATAAAAAAATTAATGAATGTTATGAACGCGTAGCTCAAACAAAAACAATAAAAAAAAATACATAACCAATTTGTATATATAAATGTACAATTCAGCGGGTGGTAGGTGGGTGGGGGTCGATATTCTGCCACGTCCACGTTCGTGACCCCTGGAAATTATTTAAGCATAGGCAATTTTATAAAAGATCAATAATAAAATAAATAATTATAAATACTTACGATATTTTATTTTTAATTGTCAAGGCCAAAAATTGTCTCTTAAACCTTTTATAAAACCACCTTTGCTTAAATAGGCTAAGAGCAGTGATGTATTAAACATATACAAACTTCTAAACAAAACTTAACAGACCTATTTTAACATCCCAATTAACTATTTTTTTTAGAAAACTACTAAAAACTGGTAAAAATAGTTTCTACTAAAGCATCTTGAAAACAGAGAAAGATATTGACTTCAAACTTATTTAATTTAATACAAAAAATGTTTAAAATATAGTTTAAAATAAAAAGTTAATCAACCGATAGTTTTTTCCTTTAATTTAAACCTAAAAAAAAGTACTAAAAAAACGTGAAATTGATTCTTAAACTGAAATATCGGGTAAAGGAGAAAGAAAAAAGAAAGAAAGAAATTGTACAAATTGTTGTTATTAACAACAATTTTTTATTTTACAGAAAACTAAAAACCTTAAGCAAAAAAAAAATAAAAAAATGATTAACCTAATTGAATTTATAAATTAGATTGAATAAAGAAAGATATTGACTTTAAAGTTGTTTCATCCCATAGAAATATTGTTGTTAATGTTTTGTAACAATTTAAGACAATGTTTATTTGAGAGAAACCAAACTTCTTTCAAAATATATTAATTTAACTTTTCGATACATCTATTTCCACAGAAAACAGCTTAAATGTATATTTTTGCATACTTACTTACTAATACAATTTTTCCAAATAAAAAAAATAAATTTTGAAAAATTTAAGTGGACATCAATAGTAAGTTATCAGTGTGGGTCACATCCGAGCCTCTTTTTTGTATCGAAATTATTTACATGAGTAGGTACCTACCTACACCTGTTTAAGTTCACAAAATACGCAACTTACGTTTTGCATAGGACAACAAAGAAACAATCAACAAACAACAAAAAGACCGAAATTGAAACTTACCCTTTTGTCATATACATATATCTATGGATACATGACATACACACATGCGTTCAATATATGTATCAAAAAAATCAAAATAAGGAAGGCAACCAAAACTAAGCCTCATACGCTCACCAACGGCGCACGTACATTTGCATCAGTGTTACCATAGGAATCCATACAAATTATTCTTAAAATGTCTTGCACCTAACTCATCTTCTCTTCCTTTCTTAAATGTATTTTCAACATATATGTATATTGTTTTATTTGATATTGTAAAATATAACATGGAATAATTAATAACTATGGTTTTTATTTTCATATTCAATAATAAATAGCATAAATAGCATAAAATACCTACATCGCTTGAACAATAGCAACTGAAATATGGTAACATCATCGGCACCAAAACATCATCGAAACCAAAACAGTTTCTTTTTTTCTTTGTCTCTAGGGACGTTGACTTGAGAGAAAAAACAACTTTAGAATTTTTTATAGTTATACACATAGCTTTGAACAGGCATACTGGCAAGCCAATATGTGCAATCAAAAACAGCTTTTTGTGCTTGAAGATCAACTGACAAAAAGCTTTTTGTCAGTTGATAGCCAAGGAGTAGTGAAAAAAATATGGGACATTTTCTTCTATGGGGATGAGACATCTGTATAGTTTCTTATCTGTGCTAGAAGCTTACAAAAGCTTTTAGATATTGTTTGAAAAGACCTTTCTTTTGATGATGATATGTGAAGAGGACCCTCCTACACACTGTCTCCAAGAGGTAATATGAACGTAATATAAATTAGGCAATAAAATGTAACTAATTATTTATAATTAACAGTAATATATTTCTTTATTTTCTTAGATTAACTAAAAATACAGATAATATAAAGAATGGTTTAATATAAAATAAACTATCAATGTTGAACCAATGGACCCCAAAACATTTTCGATATCTTACGTTCGTTCTCCGTAAGGAAATATTGCCGTCCGAGATGAACAAATTCATTTAATGATAGCTGACCGTCACCATTTCTATCGATTACAGCAAAGGATATAGCCGCGTCCTCATCAGTGAGTCCAAGACAACGGAAGAATAATTTGTATTGATCCAGATTCAAGTTACCAGTGTGATCAATATCGACTGCTTTAAAGATGTACGGAAGAAATCTTCCAATTTTGTTCACTAATTCTTTATCGTTGAGTTTGTGATGTAGTTCAGTTAAAAATTGTTCGGCAGTAATAAGATTGTACGGATTTATTTCACCCCATTGTTCTTCCCAAGTTTGCTGTTTATATAAAAATTATATTTAAGATTTAATGATAAGAAATATAATGAATATTCAAAACTTACTTTCATAACTTCCAGGAACTCTGCGGACATTTCAGGTGATAAGTTGCCTACATCAGTGAATCTTTTAGCGAGCAGACTGTAATCATCAAATGAAATGACACCGTCACGATTAACATCCAAAATTTTATGAAGGGTCCGCATTTTTCGACGCCAAAATTCACTTTCTCCCTAAAAATAATTATAAATATATTGGGTAAAAGTTGTTGTTTGTTAATAAAATCTGTACTCACCCTTTGTGAATTTTTAATATGTTTAATATTTTTCTTATTGGACGAATCTTTATCTGAATCCGAATCGGAATCTGAGTCTGACTCCAGATCATGTGCATAAATTGGTTTAGAGCTTTTCGAATATTGTCGGACTGCGTTACTTAGAGTATTATTTTGGCTATGAATAATTTTCAGCAATGAGAACATCTATAAAACAACAATAAATAATAATAATTAGAGCAAAATACAATTCATATAATGTAGTTATTTTTTGGTGGATATATTTCATAGTTCATTTCTTATAAACAAGTATCTGACTTCAGAAATGCTACTTCTATAGCAGGTATTAATTAAACATTGGATCGTTATAATTTTGAAATAAATCGTTTTGAAAAAAATTATCGTATGTAACGGGTTATCCATTTTGCGGTTTTAAAAGTATAGGGCTCGAATTCGACATCTGTAAAACTAATTTGTTAAACCATTTTTTTTTTTAATTGAAAGTCTGACATTTACGAAAATGGATCGCTTAACTATCGCACAACGCATAGACTGTGTTAAAACCTACTACAGAAATGATAATTCTGCCACAGCCACATATCGTGCTTCCAACTACGCAAGAAATTATCAAAATTGTGAAGAAATTTGAAGAGATTGGATTGGTTACAGATATTGTAAGGCCAGTTCATCATCGTTTCGCTCGTACATACTACTGAAAATATCGCTATAAGTAAGTGAACGTGTTGCCAAAGACCCGAATGTGTCGTTCTCAGGAATTAGGACTGTCTTACGGCAAATTATGGCGTATTTTGCATTTGTATTTACACCTGCATCCATATAAAGTCCAGCTCGCACAACAACTGAAACCAGCTGACCATTTAGCGACGAAGCTCATTTCTCACTTGGTGGGTACCATGCGATTTGACACCGCAAAAATTTGTTGGGGCTACGCCAAAGACCGTGTTTATGCAGATTAACCTTTAGCTCTTGAACACTTAAAAACCAACATTCAGGGGCGTCTTTAGACTTTTGGGGGCCCAGGGCCCAATAGGATTTGGGGGCCAACAAAAGTAGGTATAATATATTTTTTTTTTAATTCTTTAGGTTAAAAAAAATCCTTTTAAAATTAATAACTATTTTTACTTTTTAAAAACAACTAAAAAAAAACATAAAAAAAACATTTTTTTTTATACTTATATAATTTTTTTAAATTTACCTTGAATGGTTGAACATTTTTCTTTATAGTTGATTTTTGATAATTTGTATTGTTTGTTTGGTTAATTTATAATGTTTTTTGTTTTAATTTTATATAAGTTTATTTCTTCATATCTGTTTTGATTTGTTTTTTTTTTTAGATATATTTAATATGTAAGTTTAAGTGTACAATTAAATATTATTTATTGAAGGCACTTTTCTGACTTTGTCAGTTGCAAAATCATGAATTAAGTCATCAAATTCAATTTCCTGCAGTAATTCATTTTCAATTGATAAAATTGATAAGCTGTTTAGTCTATCTTGCAACATTGTGCTTCGAAGTTCATTTTTTATCCGGTTTAAATTCGAAAACGAACGCTCTCCACTGCAGTTTTAAACAATCAAAGATAAAAAAATTCTACAGGCAGTTTCTACATTTGGAAATGTGTTCACAATCTTATCCACTGTAATTAGACTGTACAATTTTGATATTGTAATAAGATCTTCATTTACATCTTTCTTTATTGAATTCTTTTAAATACTGTACGAGGTGCAAGCATTCTACCTCAAGTTCTTCTGCATTAACAACTCTAGGGTATTTTTTTGAAAACTGTTCGCAAGAATTTTGCAACTCCACTGAAGTCAAATATTGCAATCGACAAAAAAAGCCAAACAATTCATTTTTTGATAGCAATTGGATCGTATTTTTAATTGCAAAGTAATAGTGTCAATAATTAAAAAAAAAAATTTGATATTTTAAACTTTTCTTTCCCAAATAGCTGGACGGATGGTGTAGGACCATCAAAATATGTGGCACGCGAACTTCGTACTATTTTTCGATGCAATAGGCGTGTACCATCAACTGAGCGCTCAGTGAGCGCTCAATGTCAGATTGACGGAGGCAGAATCGTTTTGTGGGACAAGAATCTCCGTACAAACATAAGCTGTCAAAAACATATGTTGGCAATTGTAGTTTTTGATGTGAATTTATTATTTTTTTCTATTGATAATTCTTTGTTACTTTTGGAAAAAAACTATTAAAATGGATAACAAACAAGAACAAGTTTTGCGTCAAATTTTAAGTAGTTCATCAGATAAAATAAGAAATAAAAAAAGGAATGAGGAGCATGAAAAGAATAATTTAAATTACGCGCCACACCAGACAAATGACAACTGAACAGCTGTTTTGGGTGAGCAAGCAAATTGAGAAATGAATCCATAGGCGTGTACCATCAACTGAGCGCTCCGAGCGCTCAACTATTTTTTTAAGTGAGACAAAAAATCTCAGCTGAGCACTGAGATTTTTTGCGGAGATCTCTGAGACAAAAAATTCAAAAAAAAAAAAAATCTCAGTGCTCAGCTGAGATTTTTTGTCTCACTTAAAAAAATAGTTGAGCGCTCGGAGCGCTCAGTTGATGGTACACGCCTAATAAGTCTTTATAATTAGCATCCGGATTCTGAATTTTGGCACACGCTTCAAATTTATCAAAATTCTTCCTTAGATCATTTATGAAAGAACAAAGTGAACAAAGCAAATTGGCAGCAACGTCAATCGTTATTTTTATGCAGAGTGGAATTTTTTTGGGCTTGATGTTCAAAGAAAATGAATGCAATCAAATAAAAAGTCAATCCATTCTTTTCCCAACGTTTCTCCGGTTGTTTTCCGGTATCATCAATATTTATTGAATTGTGTTATGTAAAACTGTAAAAAAGTTTAATAAAATTCAAAAACCCCTGATGATGCCGGAAAACAACCAAAGAAACGTTGAGAAAAGAATGGATTGACTTTTTATTTGATTGCATTCATTTTCTTTGAACATCAAGCCCAAACAAATTCCACTCTGCATAAAGACAAAAATTATATGTTCAATACAAAAAACTTAAAGTCAATCGTTATTGTTTGTTTTTGAAGGCTCTTGCTGGTTTTATGAATTCTCTCTAATATTGTGCTCCAAATTTCTGTTAAAATGAGGAACTCCAGTTTTGATATTTTCTTAGACAGGCTTACCGCTTCGCTTTTTGTGTCTGGAGCTTGCTCTGGATCTCAAGTGATAGATGTCAAGGCTTCAGTAATTTGCTTATAACCATAATGGAGCGCGTTAACTGCATCAGCTCGTTTGAGACCATCTTCAGAAAGGCTTTTAAGAACTCTATGTGAACCTAAACATACATTCAATTTATTCCAACGATGGGTAGAAGCAGAAAAAAAGTTGTTGCCTCCTGCACACAACCAGCCGCATGTAGGCCTACTAAGTTAAGAGAATGTGCTGCAAAAGTAACAAAGATAGCAAATTCGCACTTCTCCTTTAATCTTGCTTGCAAACCAGAATATTTTCCCGACATATTAGACGCATTATCATAGCTTTGTCCTCTACAATCCTCTATTGAAATATCATGATTTTTCAGAAATTTCAAGATTATGTCAGCCAAAAATTCAGATTTTTGCTCTTGAATAGGTATAAATTTTAAGAACCTTTCGATGGGAACATAATTTTTAACATACCGAATTACAAAAGTCAACTGGTCGATATGAAAAAAGTCGGGTGTACTGTCAACACTTAGGGCAAAATATTTTGCCGATCTAATTTCACATAAAATTTCCATTAGGTCTTGTTTTCCCATTATATCAATTAATTCGTTGCTGATAAATAGGAAGTGTATCCCTTTCCCGAGTTCCCACATTTTTTTAAATGCTCTGCGATGAATGAATCATCATGGGACAACTTTGTTTTTGTTTATGGAGTAAGTTGAAAAGTCAACATGTGTGCAGAACTGTAGAGTAGAACGAAAGCAGAGTTGTTAAAATATTGTATGATTAAAGATTCATGATGCCAGAAGTTTAGGATGTTGAGGAGGAGAATTTCAACGGAACGGAGAGTAAAATGAAACTTGTTTTTCTGTTACTGTCTACTCACCTTATTTCGTTTTATATATAATTCTTGTATAGATTCATTCATTTTGAGTTGGTGGATTTGGGGGCCAAATAATTGCGGGGCCCTGGGCCCTGGCCCACCGGGCCCATGCCTAAAGACGCCACTGCCAACATTCGTCAAGTTATGGCTGAGATACCGCCAAATATGAATTACATCAAAACAATCGATGCATATGATAAAAGAGTTTAATTTCAACATCTATTTTGGTAAACGAGATTTTTATTCGAAATCTTATTTTTACCAATTTTAGTAGCATTTCTTAAATTTTTTTATTTCTTCTATAAACAAATACAAATTGGATGAATGAAATTAATTTGAAGTCAATATATGTATTCTATTATTCACGAGAATAATCGAGAACCGTACTATTTTTGCGTACTATTTTTTGTAGATTTAAATTTTTTATAAAAAAACTGTTGGATTTTTATAAAAAAAAAAAATACTGAATGTCTAAAACAATATTGTAATTAGTCTGAAGCCAATTTGTTTGATATTTTAAAATATATTTGAGTCCAAAATCAATTTTTACCAACTTTTTGTAAGTATTGTTTTTTTAGGTTTGTATTTTTGTAAAAAAAAACTGTCAATTCGATTTTTCTCAAAATTTTACCAGATGTCAAAAACGTTATTTTTCGTTGCACAAAATCATTTTGCAGATGAAATCAGTTTTTGTTCGTAAAATATTCGAGGTGACAAATACATACATTTTTTTTTGATTTATGAAAAAAAAAACCGTTAATTGGATTTTTTTTCCAAAAATCACTTTACAATATATAATATAAAATTTAATTCAAGTCGCTAGCATTATTGGTTCGTGAGCTATTTTGGGTAAACCAAAATTTTCACCTGTTTTTTAAATTGCCATGGTAAAAAAAAACACCCACTCAATTTTTTTGAGAGCCCTTTCTGCATCTTTCTGCATTATTATCCGTATAACAATATTTATTTGAAGAAGAAGGTCCTTGATCTCTCTAAAAATCTTTAATTTCGACTCTAGGGACCTCGAAACGTCGAGAAATGTCAAAATTTTCAATTCGTTTCAAGGTACCTAGAGTCGAAATAAGAGATTTTTAGAAAGATGCCTGTGCGTGCGCGTGTACGTACGTTCGTACGTCCGTTTTTTCGTCGTCCAAAGCTTAAGAACCAGAAGAGATATCGACTTCAAATAAATTTTGTTATACAGATAGTAAGGCAGAAAGGGCTCTCAAGAAAATTGCGTGGGTGGTTTTTTTACCATAGCAGTTTAAAAAAAAGGTGAACATTTTGGTTAAACCTAAATATCTCATGAACCAATGACGCTAGAGAATTGAATTGAATTTTGTATTATATATTGTAACGTGATACAAAACAAGTAATATTTTGGAAAAAAATCCAATTAAGGGTTTTTTTATAAATAAAAAAAAAACTGAAAAAAAAAATTACCACCTCGAAAATTTTACGACTAAAATATGATTTGATCTCCAAAACAATTTTCTGCAACGAAGAATAATGTTTTTGACATCTGATAAAATTTTGAGAAAAATCTAATTGACAGTTTTTATAGAAAATAAAAACTTAAAAAAAAAATACTCAAAGTTGGTAAAAATTGAATTTGGACTCAAATATCTTTTCAAAAACTTGCGATTTAGGCTTTAAACTCATAGGAAATATTGTTTTCAACATTCTGAAAAATTTTGAGAAAAATCGAATTGACAGTTTTTTTACAAAAAATAAAAAAACCTAAAAAAAAATTAATAAAAGTAGGTAGAAATTGATTTTCGAATCAAATATTTTTTTTAAAGCTTTGAGATATTAGCTTTAAACTACTTTTATCTTTCAAAAAATATTGTTGTCAACATTCAGTTAAATTTTGAAAAAAATCGAATTGATTGTTTTTTTTTTACAAAAAATTTAAGACCTAAAAAAAATTTAACAAAAGTTGGTACAAATTGTTTTTCGACGTAAATATCTTTTAAAAAATTTGATACATTGGCTTCAAACTAATTTTATCTTTTAAGAAATATTGTTTTCAACATTCGATAAAATTTTGAGAAAAATCGAATTGACAGTTTTTTTTACAAAAACTAAAAACCTAAAAAAAAAACAATACTAAAACTGGGTAAAAATTTACTTTCGACTCAAATAGCTTATCAGAAATTAAAAAAAAAATGGCTTCAAACTTATTTTATTTCACAGAAAATATTGTTTTCGATATTCAGTATTTTTTTTTTATAAAAAACCAACAGTCCGTTTTTTCATTAAAAAAAATCTACAAAAAATAGTACGCAAATTTGGTAAAAATTGATACATATAGACAAACTTTTTGGGGAGAGTACGATAACTTTGGCGACAAAGTTTAATGACGGATTTGTATAGAACAGTTAAAAACAAGCATTTTTTACTATGGGAGGGGGGTCTATCTCCCCCCGTTTAGGCGGTAGGGGCAGTTTAAAAAATATGTACATTAAATGGAAAAAAATAATTAACAAATAACGGTAATACTTATAATTAAGTATTATACCTTTTTTTAAAGCCAACACTTTTGTCTATTAGCTTGTTTTTAAATCAAGTCAAAACTATGCATAGTTTTTGAAAAAAATTGTTTTAAAGTCAAAATTTGTGCAAAAAAAAGTTAAAAAAAAGGTTTAAAGAGTAATTTTTCAAAACTTTCAGATTATCTACTATTTTTTTTTTATAATTCATTGCTCTTATTTGTTTTTGATCAAAAACTGAAAACTAGATGACTTGATGTCTTCTAGTTCTTGAGAAAATTGAAAATTACCAAAACAAAATATTTTAATTAAATTACTTTTTCGTTGCTTAAGTATTAACGTAGTCTTATTTTGATAGTAATAATCGAATATCGATTAAGAGGTAAATTAATTTTTCTTAAATCCAGCTTATTTAAATGCAAAAGAAACTTTGCATGCACCCCATCTTGCACCCACCGCACCTTGCACCCTCCCCACCTTGCACGCACTCCAACTTGCACCCACCCCAAATCCTATAGTGTGCCCAAGCAGGGGGGTTGCAGGGGGGCAGCATGCCCCCCCTTACAGATCCTACTGTTGCACACGCCCAAACTCGCGCACACCTTACTGTTGCATACACCCAAACACGCATTACGCATACGCAAATACCATTAATACTATCAAAATAAAACCACTCAAGCAAAAAAAAAGAATTAAATTAAAATAGTAGTTGTGGTTATTTTCAATTTTCTCAAAAACTAAAAGACATAAAATCATCTAGTTTTCAGTTTTTGATCAAAAACAAATAAGAGCAATAAATTCTGAAATAAAAACAATGGGAGACAATCTTGAAGTATTGAAAAAGTTACACTTTAAACCTTTTTTTAACTTTTTTTACTAAAATTTTGAGTTTAAAATTAAATTTTTATTTTCAATTTTCTCAAAAACTAAAAGACATAAAATCATCTAGTTTTCAGTTTTTGATCAAAAACAAATAAGAGCAATAAATTCTGAAATAAAAACAATGGTAGATAATCTTGAAGTATTGAAAAAGTTACACTTTAAACCTTTTTTTAACTTTTTTTACTCAAATTTTGAGTTTAAAATTAAATTTTTATTTTCAATTTTCTCAAAAACTAAAAGACATAAAATCATCTAGTTTTCAGTTTTTGATCAAAAACAAATAAGAGCAATAAATTCTGAAATAAAAACAATGGTAGATAATCTTGAAGTATTGAAAAAGTTACACTTTAAACCTTTTTTTAACTTTTTTTACTCAAATTTTGAGTTTAAAATTAAATTTTTATTTTCAATTTTCTCAAAAACTAAAAGACATAAAATCATCTAGTTTTCAGTTTTTGATCAAAAACAAATAAGAGCAATAAATTCTGAAATAAAAACAATGGTAGATAATCTTGAAGTATTGAAAAAGTTACACTTTAAACCTTTTTTTAACTTTTTTTACTCAAATTTTGAGTTTAAAATTAAATTTTTCAAAAACTACGCATAATTTTGACTTGTTTTAAAAACTGGCTAATAGAACAGAATGTTGGCTTTAAAAAAATGTATACAACTTAATTGTAAGTATCACCGTTATTTTTTAATTATTTTTTTCCATTTTAAATAATAACTTTTTTAAATTGCCCCTCCCGCCTAAACGGGGGGAGATAGACCCCCCCTCCCATAGTAAAAAATGCTTGTATTAAGACCTTCTACCAAAAACCGTTATTATATCTTGGCGCCAAAGTTATCGTACTCGTGCCAACTTTTTAGCAAGACAAATCGACAGACGGAATGGGAAGTTATCAGTGTGGGTCGCATCCCAGCCTCTTTTTTTCATTGTTTTATACACCACCAAACTTCCTTTAACCACTTTTTTTGTTGTCTAATTCTTAAATCCCTCACTATGATGAAAATGGTCACAACATCGCAAAGCCACAACCAACCCTTTTTTATCCAAACTTGAAGAAAACACTGAGTCATCGTAAACATTGAAAAACAATTTAAAATGCCGAAAATGCAACCGAAACAAGTAAAACAACAAAAATCAACAACCCAAGATCCAATATCTACCTACCATAAACAAACGCCAAGCCAGTAGCCCTATAGCCAGCCCAAAAATCATACAAATTAATGGAACAAATCCGAAATGTTGATTTTTGGGAACGTGGTATATCTTTATCAATAACTACACATACATACAACATCACCGACAAAATTGAATTTGGTATGTAAGTACGTATGTCACTGTTGCCAAATTAAATTTGTCGTTTAACAATTGAAATAAAATTTTGTTCAAAATGATCAAATTATTTAAGTCCGAAGTAGCTACAAGAACATTCTGTTTCTTATTATCCTGATCTTTTGGTTTGTTTTGGGAGCGATTTTTGAGTTAATATGTCGGTCTGTTCTTTTTTTTGAACATTGTCATTCTCATTGTTATGAATTGTTGCAATTATCAAAAAAAAAAATAAGGAATGACAATTGATAAAATTTGTTAATCTGTCAAAGATGATTGCATAAAAAACTTTAAATCACAATTGCAATAACGACAAGAAAAATAAAACCAGCTTTTAATTAACATTTAAAGTTTCATTTAGATGACGAATGGCTTTTTAATTCATTGTTTTAGTCCAAAACGAAAAAAAAACATTTACTTGTTTGTAGACAAATCATTCAATTTGACAATTCAACCATCATTCAATTTTACACTAATGAGCTTAGGAACGATGTAATGACGTCCTAATTTTACAAATCGTTATAATCTGGATATTAAAGAACAAAAATACTTAACGATTGTAAACAATAGTTAAAAAAAAGGACAGACGTTAGGTAATGCAGTGTGTCATCTACACATCATAACATCAAATGTTTGAGAATATAAAAAGTAAAATAAGATTATACAATTTTGATTTCGTTTAAAATGATCAAATTTAATAAAAATGATAATGTGAACAATTTTTGAAATAAGGATAAAAATTCGTTACAAATGACCAAAGTGGCAACCGTAATGTAATGTAGGTATGCATGTACGAAAAAAAATAGAAGTTTGACAACATTTACACGTGGAATACATAACCGCCTTTCATTTGAATCTATTTTTTAAATTCGTCTACCGATCAACCTAAACCATGTTGTTTATTTTAGTTCAACGATCTCTGGAACTTATCTGAGGTGTTTAAGAAATGTATCCTAAGTTTTAAGATCTATCATCATCTTTTTTTTTTTAATTAATGTCCACTTACTCTTGTTTCACTTTTCATAATTCTTTTATTGAAGATTCCAAAAGATCCTGTAACATTTTTGGGATTGATGAGTTCGCGAGAAGTCCTCAAAATATTTAATCTTACAAGCGAAAGAGCCATTTTCCAAAATGTAACGATTTATAAAATAGTTTTGTTTTTCTTTTTTTTTTTTAAATAATTTTTACTTTAAATAGTTAAAATTATATAATATATTTGAAAAGAAATACAAAATCACTTTTTAACACCCAAAATATTATTTTTTGTTTACACTTGTCCTTGTAAGTTTTGAAATCGAACTAAAACTATATTCAAATTTACAAAGTTTGATATTCACAAAAATCCAACCGATCGCTATCGCAGAGAATTCTTAATGGAAATTTGGAATCAGAATACCCCACGTCATTATCTCTTATAAAGAAAACTATATAATATACACAGTTGTGGTTATAGAATTAAGTCTCAATACGAACAAAAACATTACAATGTTTTGCTTCTTCCATCAACTTGGATGTCTCTTCTTTAACGACAATTAACGACTGTTGTCTATGTAAGAAAAAATTAAATCAATCGAAAAAAATGTTATGGGGCTTAAATGGGTAAAAAAAATCAATTTATACTTGACCTAGATCTGTCAAACATATTCTGTTTTTGCCTTCGAAGGGGCAAAATAAATGGATTTATTTTTGATTTAAGATCAAATCTGTCGGTCTAGATTTTTTGGCAGATTTAACCCTCTTTGCACAGATCCTAATACAACTTTTAAAAAATGTTTAGCTGGGAACGTGATAGATCTACCGCACTCGTTAATACTTACATGAATTTTAATACAAAAAAATCAAGGCAAGCTGAGTTCACCCATAGAAACATGATCAAAATGTTTGTAGTTATTTTTCAAATATAATTAATCCATTTAATTGATTTCAGTATCTTTGATTATTTCCTTTTGGCGTCATTAAAATCGATCCTTAAACATTTTTGAATCAATATTTGACAATGTCTCCCTTCGATTAGAAATGAAAATTACGATCGATCGGAAATCACATAAAGAATTGTTTTGAGAAAAAAAATTTAGGTACTTACGCATTTATTTTTTCTAAAAATATATTTTTCTATTTTCCGGACGGAAATTAATTTCCCTGAACAGCTGATACTTTTATGTTCAAAACTAAAACGATCGTTCCACTGATTTGTGTTCCAAATTCACACAATTCCAATGACAGATTTCTGTCAGTAAAACATTTTCGGTGGCTTTTAATCAGGACATTTTTTCAATGACAGAATTTTTTAATGGTAGCTATAAACGACCTGCCAAAAAAATTCCAATGTTTGTTTTCAATGATGAGAACCAATGGGCAGGTTCAGACAACATAAGGGACTTCATTTGCAGTCAACTTCAGTGTTTGAACGTAAATTTTGATCAAGGCAACTAGTTAGTTTTTCAAGTGTCATTAATTTCAAATTCAGAACTTTACTTCACAAACCTCTACTTCAAGTTCATAGTACAAAAACTACCAAAATCATTTTTTTCTACAAAACACTCCTCAGGCAAGCTACAAGTCCATCACGATTTGTATTTTGTATTGTAAAGAAATATTACTTATTTCTTTTCCAAATTTACAAGAAACCTTTTTACAGAAAGCATTAAATGAAGTTATGCAGAAAATAAATAAATCATTAAATAATAAAGTTCAGCTTTTAGTTGAATGAAAAAACATGATCAATTGTCATTTTGACATAAGTTGGCTTGACTTGATAGTAAGGGAGATTTTTCTTGACTAACTTTCCAGTCAACTTTCCAATTAAGTTGCCTTAATTGGAAGGCAATTTTTTGGCAGCTGGCCAATCAGATGCTAGAAACTTGCCTTACTTTCAAGTCCCTTATGTCGTCTGAACCTGCCCAATGATAGCTATAACTGGCGCCTTTAATTGGATTAAATAATATGTTCAAATTTATCTGTTTCTTTATTTTAACAACACTTTAACTGGAAAAAATTAGTAGTATATTACATGGGCCAAATTAAAATCAAATTGCATGTAATAGAAAAATCATCTGTATCATCACTTTAAATCTCCGAAACTTAGTTAAAATAAAACCATTCTTAAAGTTTTCTCAAGGTTAAGGCGCTCATTACTATGAATTAATAATTGTTTTAAGTATTGAGGACGAGAACTAGGTTTAGCAAAGCGGATCCTTCTTGACATCGGCATGGGTATAAATTAGAGACCAAATAAAGATTTAAAAATATCGGAACAAATCAAAAGAAAGTTATTCAACAATAAGAATCTGATTTGACGCTTTTTTTGATGTAAACCAGGGTTGTAGAAACGAAATATTAACTTAACATCTTAACAATAATATTGTAATTTGATTGTTTTAAGTTAAGAATATAAGTTTAAAGTATTTGGTAATCATGCGTCTTTCACTTAACCAATAATTGTACAAGAAATACACCAAATACAATGTTAAGCACGTGCGTCCGGGTCAACAGTGCTGGTTTTGGAGATGATTTATTTCACATTCACATGGGGTTGGTCATATCAGACTATGGTTACATCTTTATAGTGACAATCTAAACAATCATTAAGTTGATGCTTTGTCGTTGTTAACTTAGACGTTAAGTCTAAGATAAAGACATGAAGCTGTGCTTTCGGATAGTCAAATCGTGGTTTGAATCCAATTCTATTAATTGTGAAGTGTCCTGCTTTAAACTCATGATTTAAACCCCATAGACAATTTATGGATAAGGCCACTAGAGAATAATCCAACAAAATTATAAAACAATTATTTCTCAGCAGGGCTGATCAGTACAAAAAGGATTTCCAACGAAGCTAGGTACAAATTGTAAAACGAGATTTAAAGCTAATTAAATGCAATAAAATACAATATAAAATCTCAAAGATCTGTATTTATTCTTTGCCTAAGAAAGCTTTATTTTAAGACCACATAACTGCCAGCCACAAAAAATGTGCTCATCTGGCTGATAACTTAATGCAGTTCTAGTAGTTAATAAGCAATAAAACTAACTACAATAACATAAACTTTAAAACTACAATAACGTAGAATATAACATAAATTAAATAAAAATCAAATTACAGACAAATTCACCCCTATTACCGATGTCGTAAATGACAGCAAAATATACGACACGACACAATCTGCATTCCATAAGTCGTTTAGAACTTTTGTTACTCGTTTTGTTGTCGTGTGTAAACGTCAAGTGTGTTGAACGCTTTAATTCAGCATTCTGTAATACGAAAGGAAACGACGACAATGAAAAAAAACGACGGTATCTCTCGTTTGAAAATTTGCTCACGACGAAGAAATGGAAGTTCGCAAACTGTAAGTTTCCTTGTTAAATAATTTATTTTATGGAATTTATTAGTACTTTATTTGCGATAGATAAAAAATAAATATTTTTGCACATTTTCAGTTAAAATTAACAATCCAAAACCAATTTGAGGCGTTTGTCCAGCTGATGGAAAGCAACGAGCAGTTGGCTAGGGGATTTTTGAAATGTATGAACAAAGCCGATTTTGAAAAAGAATGGAATGTAATAGCCGATAAACTCAACAACAAAGGTCCTCCAATAAGAGATGGTGATGGTTGGCAAAAGGTTTGAATCAGATTATTCTATTTACATTAACACATTTTTATTATTTGCTTTTTCAGGTTTGAGCTGACTTTGAATTTAAAGTAAAAAAGAAAATTGTTCAGAACAAAAGAAAGAAGTGAAAGGAAATGGAGAAGAGCCAATCCAATTACACATCCTATCTGCGCTTAAGGATGCTGTTGCAAATCTACTTAAATATAAACAGATGGTGAAGCCCGAGTGGAAATGCAATTGGTGTATCGCAGCTCCCAACCACTTCAACGTCTTCATCATTCGAACATACATAAGTCAAAGCAAATTCAGGCTACAAATGCAGATGCCGACGCTTCACGGTCCTATTTGTACAATTAATTGTGCCTTTGCAATATTTCATTCTCTACCTTCTTCATCATTGTCACTATCGCTGCTTGTGTTGTAATACATTTCAACACTTATCATTTTAATAATTTATTTATTTAAAAATCTGCTACAAAATAGTCGCGTCGAAAAAGTTATAGAATGCCACTTAAAAAACGACACGACAAAGAAAACGAGAGTCGTCGAAAAAACAAGACGACATCGGTAATAGACATGATTAATACAACATTTAAGTGGGTGGTAGAAAGGTCTTTAATTAATTTTAAAGAATATTTTTACTCATAATAAAATCAAAAAACACAAATTTCTTCACACACTGCTTTTTAATATTAAGATATTTTTAAAAACACATGTATGAATAGAAAATAATTAAATTACTTGAATAATGTAGTTAAAATAATATCATTTTAATCAATATTTAACGAAATAAAATAACTCCAATTTCAGTGACTCAATTATATGACTACAACTGTACATACATGCGTAAGCATTAGAGTGTGTGTGTTCTTATTAGCATTAAGAGTTATTTGATTATAAACGCACTTGCGTTAATAGTAGATGTGTGCGTACTGCGTATGTTTTAAAACGCATTATGGTAATGAAGCACGTATTGTAAATCAAACATACATATAAAACAAAGATTAAAAGACTTGATTGTATTGGTGTGACCTGCAGTTTTTGAAATTGAACTGGAATTCAGTAAACTTCAGCTGGGACGCCCTTTGCTCAGTCCACTCGATCATCCAAAAATTTGTGTAGGGGAAAGTGTGCCCTAGGGTTTTAATGAACGCATTATGAAATTGTGGACGTGAACCTCAACATGTAGGTAGGTACCTACCGATATACGTATTTATGTACTTAATCAGTTTGTGTCGATGTCGAACCGAAAAGATGATCAGTGATCAGGAATCGGGAATCAAGTCGGTAACGGAAGTGTTCAATTTTAATGTAAAAATAGAAGAATATTATTCAAGATGACAGCTTATCAGAATGAAAATTTGTCTCGGAGTATATTTAACTAAAACTTACGGTGTTACAATCATTTTTAATTTTAATGTCAGAGGTGGGTTTTAGGCTCATATTGTTCTTCATTGATAATGGCATCTACGAGTATGTTTCTTTACAATGAAATAAACATCGATTGATTTCTCTTTAAAAACACTTATTTTTTCATAATCAAAATGAAAACTCTTATCGGAAAATTGTTTACTATTATGAGACGAAGATTTAAGAAAAAGGATTTTCTTATGAGGTTTGGTGTAAACCAGAATTTTTGTAGCTAACAAAAAGCAACAACACGAACTTAAAAGGGAAAGACTATGTTATTTTGATTTTGTTAAGAATAGGCTAAGCCAGCTGTTTACGACTTGGCAATAATAATAAACTGGTCGACAAAATTACTTTTATCTTTCTGCTGCACAAAAAAAAGAATACTTTTTTAAATGTTTAAGATGTCCTGAATTCAAATCTTTTTAAAATATGTAATTTTAAAAATGATAAAGACAACGAAAAACAGAAAAACACTGCGGACATTTATTCCGTATGAAAATTTTAGAATGGATAATAGTGGGCAAACGTTGCACGGAAAAGATTTAAAAGTGTTTTTTAATCAATTTTTATTTCGTGACTTTAATTGAGATTACTTTTTAAGGAAAAAGAAATTGAAAACAAGGCAATTTGAAAAACTTGTAGAAGGCATCACAAAAAAATTCATTTGGCAAATTGTAGAATGTCAAATTGGAACATCAATATTTATTCTCCGAATGGGTTACCAAGAACGAAACAAATCTTCCGATCTGAACTTTTTTCCGATCGGTTACCACGATAGGGGTAGGTATCCAAGGGCGGATCCAGACTTTTCATCAGGGGGGGGGATCACACACTTATGTACATAAGATAAGTTTTTACTCACCGCTTAAAAATGTTCTTTAATGTTTTGTAAAGGAGGCTAACAAAATTTAATAATTGCTAAAATGACAACTTTAGTTATCAAATTATTTTAGAACACTGTTGTCCAGCAAGGTATGGTCTAACTATTTAATTTGGATGACTCCCTACATATGAAAGCATTCCAAGATTCCAACAGTTTTCTAAATATGCCATATTTAAGAGTTAAAACACAATAGTTTAGAGGGTTTTTGATGCATTTCGCGCAGAAGTGTAGGAAATTGTTTTGAAACGTTGCTTTTTTCCAAAAATACAATACACTTTTTTTGAAACGTTGCTTTTTTTCAAAAATACAATACACTTTTCTTGTTTTCATTTCTATTAATGCGAAGAACGCTGAAAAATTCAAAAATCCAGAATATGAGAGAGGATCTGATATGTAGAAAAGTCGGGCTTTTTTTGACGTAGTTTTTTCGAACTCAATTTTCGGAAGTCTCTTATTACTATAGTTATCAATCTGCTTACTCGTATTTTGATCTTAAGGGCGTCAACAAAACCTAAAAATTGTAGAGATAAAAGGGTTTGGTTCTTGAATTTAAGGAAATAGTTGCATTTACATAAGTACATAATTTCTCTAAAAAATTAAATTAAATTAAAACAAAGTAAGGTATGTAGGTGAACAAATAAATTGGGAAGAAAAGTTTTTGTAGCACTCACAAATTACACGTTTCAAAGCAAAAACACTAATGCCAATATACCAATATAGCTACCGAGGATTTATATCTTTACTAGAGTGTTTTTGTTTCAAAGCTTCTATATTAAATTAATAGATATGAAACGTTTATCATGTTTTTCACTTAGCCATTAGTTTAACAAAAGTGTCACTTGATTTTTTTTGGGACATTTGTATTATTGAAATTCGTGTTTAAATTTCAGTTCTAGAACATCCAAAGCATATATACTTCAAAAGTAGATTTCATTTGTATTCAACAGAAAATCAATTTTGAAAGAAATAAAATGCACGACTGGGTCGTTAGAACTTCCTAATTTCTTCCAAAAAGTCTGTTTAAAAATATTTCCTATATTTTAAGATTTAAAAATTTAAATGCCATTTTATTTGTCAAAATTTAAATGTTATTTTATTTGTCAAAAAATCTTTACTTATTTTTTTGTCGAAAATTATTTTAAATTTTAGAAGAATTTAGAGAAGAATTTTGAAATCGGTCCATTAGTTCTTGAGAAAACTTACAAACAAAATAAATGTTTTTTGAGGGGTACCCTTCTGGAGCAATACGAAAATAGGTTTTTCTTGAAGAAGCCAAATTAAGAACACAAAATTTAGAGAAAGTTTTAGAAAAATCACATGTTTGAACCAAAAAATTTGTATGTTATTTTTAGTTTAATAAAATGAAAAAAAAAACGGCTTACACTAATCGGCTGAAAATCTTAATTTCAATCAACACAATTGTTGGCACTGGGCCAGGAAAGACAGACAGACGGAAGGAATCAAGGTACCCATTTTTTTCGACTAATGTCATATTTGATTAAAAGCTCTAGTTTGAATTTGTTTACTAATGCAAAACTTGATATATAGTTCCTATACGTCGCAAAAAAATGTAATAATAAAATTGAAGGCTAGTTTAAGGAACTTAAAGGCAACTTAATATAAAATTGATGATCTCTTATTCAAGGTTTCTTCTTAAGAACCTTAATGTTTGCTCTTTTTCTTAGAAACAATTTGTATGAAAATAATTTAAAGCATGACTAAAGTTTTTACAAATTCTAAATTGAGTAAAAACAAAAGTTTTAGTTGTTTTTGACAGCAAATCACTTTTTGGTGAATGTCGTTAAATTACTAATAAATTTTTACTTATACAACTTAACTGTATAAGCTTTATGGCTCATATGACCCCCCCTGGATCGTCTATTGGTCAAAAGTTGATGAATTTGTGCTGTGTTTTTGGAATAGGCCTGAATATCCGATTCAAATTATGTTCTTGGTCCAATCTGCAGTCAAAAGTAGTACTTTTAGCAACAAAGTTTAAGGAAGTAAAATACAAATGTTGTTTTCATATACAAAAAATTAATCATTCAAAATATACTGGGGCCATATCCATTAACGCAATACGATTAGTTTTGAATTGAAGGGAATTCCTACGAAAAAGCAAACAAATTATCTCCCAGGGGGGGTCATGGCCCCTATTATCTCTGTACATATTTCTATTAAGGTTATAATACCTACTTCTTTGTAAACAATATTTTTTGTTCTTTGGTGAGGCGCATACACATACATATGTACATATTTTTTGCCGAGCTGAAACGGGAGCACGCGACATAAAATTGTCCGTTGGTAAAACAGGGATTTGTGGTGTCAAGGCCTGCAACCTTCAGTGTCTGTCCCTGTGCCTTATTGATAGACATAGCAAAACAAAGCTTTATATGAAATTGTACTCGTTTAAATTCGATCAGGTATTCATTAGTAATCATCGGTATCCTGGGAATGAAAACAACTTGACCTTGGGCTGAGCCGAAAAAATTTTTAGCTTCAATCACGTTCCTCTGCAGTTACTATCCGTAATCTAGTACCATTGCATAATTTTGGTGCATTTTAATTAATCATAAGTATTATTGGAGCCCCAATTCTTAAGTCCAGTTCATGCGGAGGAAGTCCTGATGGATTCAAAGAATTCAAAAATTCAATTGGAATATCAATAGCATTCTCTTGATCATTCAGATTTATCAATAGAAAGATAAGTTTGTTAATGGGCTTGAAACATTGAAAGAATTTTATTATTTATGCTTGTAACAGAATCGTTTTTAGGTGCTAAAATCGCCCGTTGGCGTAACCAATCATCCGTTTTCTCTGGAATTTGGGCGACTTGCGGGTAAACATTAGCTATTAATTCGTCTTGTCCAGTGCAGCTAGTTGCAAATGTTGGTTCTATTAGTACTTCATCATTATTTAAAATATTTCCATTTTCTACATCCAAAAGAGTTCTTGAAAATTGTGCTGCATTATTATCACCATGCAAATGTACGCCCTTATTTGTGGTAAATCTTAAAAGTTTGACAGAAGCCCACAGAAACGACGATTTTAGGCAAGCATTTATTTCATCGCTTTTTGTACCTCTTGGAACAACTGGCAATATTTGCCGAAAATCACCAACGAACAGTATCACAACACCTACTAATTGACGTTCATCAGCTCTAAAATCTCTAAGTGTACGATCCAGAGCTTCAGGCCCACCTTTATTTACCATAGTCGATTAGTCCCACACAATAAACGTCGTTTCTTTAAGCACTTTAGTTAGTGAGCTTTGTTTCGAGATACTACAAAATGGACGCTCTTGTATGTATAGATAACTAATTATTGACTAACGTTATCGGACTTTATTTATGCCTAAACCTGCTCCGTGATATCCTCTTTCATTTAAAAAAAACTGCATGACAATTGGATAACAAGTTTCGAAGCCAAACCGTAACAAAGATTTCCTCTTTTGCTTGATTTCAGTTTTATGTATGTACATACATATATGTATTAGATAGATGAGGTTTTTTTCGAAAAATAAAAAAATTCTGAAAATATTTAAACCGAATAAGGGATTGAAATTTGAAAAATCATCATCAAATTTAATAAGGGTTTTTTTTTTTTTTTTTGAATTATAAAAGGTTGTATTTCAAAAACTTGACGCGATAGATTAATGTTGAAGTTGGTTTTAAACTAAGGCCACCAAAAACCTTAAGAAAAATACTATTTGATTGTTACCTACATTACCTTGTTGTTGGGGTGTTAAAATTAAAATAAATGTATTATTTTTCTTATTAAGAATTTATGTTTAAACGTTGTTGAGCCGTTGTTTTCGAAAGAGGCATAAGTTAATTTTTTACACATTTCGAGATATTTAAGGGTTGGTGTGTTTAAAAATAAAGGTAAATTCTACAGAATTCAGACGATGTATTTTAGATTATTGAATTTTGAAATGCTATGTAATTTTTTAAAACCTTAAGAATATTAACGGGGTTTCAAACCCAAAGGGAATTATACCACTTTTACCAATTACAAAATAATAAAAAAAAATAAAACCCGACACAAATTAAGCCCATAATTTTATACTGATATTATTTTATTAACTGATTTTTTTTAAAGTTATTTATATTTAATTTTATTAAAGAATTTATTGCAGAATATCGTAAATTTAGATCTTTTTTATTATCTGTAGTAGACAGTCGCTTATTTAAAATGAGTTGTTATGTGAGGCAGCAAAATGGTCATCTTTGACAATTTTAAAATCCTAAGTAAAACAAATATACGCTGTTTTTCAAAATGAAAAATGTTCATTTAATTGCACCTTTTTATGGACTTTCGGTTTTATTATTAATAATATAAAAAAGAGGATGCACTGCACATACCTCACTTAATTGGCCATTTCCTGATTAAAGTAGACTTATACAACTTAAAACAAAAGAAAAATGGTTAATTTATTATCATACTTGGGAAATGTTATGTTCCGGAATTTAATTTTTAATTTAAGAATACAAAGAATGCAAAGTTGTAAGTTTTTAATCACACCGATTACAGAATCCGATAAAATGCATTTTTCTTTTTAAATCTAATTGTCTCAAAATAATTCTTAATCCATCCGCAAATCATTCAACGGATTCTGTGAATGACATGATTTTAATTAATAAATAAATCTAAGGGTACAGGAGTAAATCTTTATTTAAATATTATGTAAGTCAACAAAATGATTCAAGTCTAATTGTCATGGGAAAAATATTCAAATTAAATCTTTTTCGGTCTCAAGTCCCAACCCCATATAAAAAAAAAACTGCGATAACTGACAATGGCAACTCAATAACTGACAAAATTACAAGAACTGAAGAGCCAAAAGCAATTACTAACAAAAGCTTTATAATTAATTTCTTCTTCTCATCAAAATTGTAGCACAACCAATATTGTACATATTTTTCCCTCTCGATGTTATTTTTGTCAATGTGGTGGTGGATTATGTTTTTATTGTTAAGTCAAGCGTTTAATTTGTTCTGTAAGTACGAATTGGATACGAATTCTGGTTGAGATTTTAGTAAGTTTTGTGTTGCATTTTGAAGCGGATTGTGATGATAAATGTCACGTAGGTATATATTAAGCACACAAATGTTATTATTTTCTGTTAGGAGTTATTTATAATATAAACTGAGATAATGATGTGAAACAAGATAAAATATAATTAAACGAAATTATTTAGTTGTTAAGTTTTCCTCCGAAATCCTCAAGTAATGGAGCAAATATTCAATAAATAATTGTATTAATCCGGGAATTAGTATCACTATCACCCACATAGGTAGGCATTCGGAAAATGTATTTTCAAAAGACCATTATAATTTTGGCAACATTATTTTTTTACTTAACCCTATCGAAACACCTAGCATGAAAACCGAAGACCTTGTTATTTTTTCTAATCAGTCTTATTTTTATGCGTAGTAAAATCAAAGAAAAATAAATTTTTACGTGAAAATCGATTTTATTTTTATCACATAAAATACAATGATTTGTTTTGTATTTTGATTTCGTACATTGTTTTTGATTAAATTAAGTCCAATTTACTACAGAGATTATGAGTATTAATGGACTTGTATATAGAGTTATAATTATATAATAATCTTTTTCATAATACGAATTAAAAAATCAAAAATGACAGACTTATGTTATGGAATTTACGATTTCATTATTGTAACAATATAAAACTAAATAAGAATACTTTTTTTTTATTTTAAATCGAACAATTTTGATATAATTTTGTAAACAAAAAAGAACTAAATTAAACAATACCAATTAATCCAATTAATTTTTGTATTTAGCTGTGTTTTGTTAAACAAATTTTCCTTTAGTTACGAATTACTTTTTATTTAATTATTTTTTTTTAAACCTTTTTCAAGAGGTTTTTGGCAAGCTATTAAAAAACAACTAACACTTGTTAGAAATTATTGTTTATAAATATTTTATATTATTTTGCTGAATATGGTATAAAAGTATTTTTATGTGTATAATTTTAATCTACTCCGATTACTATGGTTTGTTTTTTTTTTACACGAGCATGTAAAGCTTGTCTTAAATATTATTATATAGTGCTGAACTTAAAGCGGTCTTGAATGGAAAAGAAACTTTGAAAAACTAAATTTGCAACGAATTGACTACCATCTTTTTGGAAATACAATTCAAATACTCATTATTTCCAATACCCATTCTCCTCTATGAGGTATTTGCGATCGGAACACAAAAGTGGAATCACTGCGTGAGCACTTTGATCGTATCGCAAAGGCAACCGAAAATTGTAAACCTGCTTTATCAAATCAAATTGATTATAATTTTAAAACACAAATAATAAAAAGAGAATGCTGAAAAAAAACCATTTGTCTTTGTTGCTAAATCTTATGTTTTTGGCATTCCAGTGTTTGTTTACATATATGTATCTTAAATGGTTATGTTTAGTTAACTTTTTTCAAACAGTCTTTTTTTATAAAAATTGAAAAATTGTTCTCACATTTAATTTTTTCGTATTTAATGTTTATTTTAAATCAGACTTATTGCGGCTTCCTGGAATGTTAACTTTTCATCAAAGGAAATAATAAACCGGATTCAAATAAATTATGCAAAACTAATATACTTACAAATGTACTTATTTATAATTTTAATTTTTTGATTTAACATAGAGTTATGTATATGTCTTTTATAATTTCTTTTTATGAGAAAAAAATATTTATTTACAAATTATTGCAAAATTTTGGAATTAACATAAGGTTGTTTCACTTTATGTTATACATAATACAATATTAAATTAAATGAAAAACAAAAAAAAAAGAATACAATTTAATATAGTAAGTCCGTTTTTAAAGAACCTTCACTGTAAGCGATAGTGAGATCATCAGATGCAGGTTTCAGATATTCCAATGAAGACTCTCCATAGAAGTCCGCGGGTGGGTTTTCATTTGAATTAGCATCATCAGGTTTAACCAATTGACTGCTTGGTTCACGTGTTACACCTAATTGAAACATGTTTTCAGTTTTTGCCGTTATTGGAGTGTAACTACCTAGGGGTGCTGAGCCTAAAATTATAATTCAAATAAATTAAAATATTCTATGCTTTAACAGGAAAAGCCGCTCACGGGTAAGCGACGAATAGAATAAATACTCTAAACATTTTTGTTTTTAATAATTATTCCCTTAAAAGAAAATTTCTGCACAATTAAAATGAATTGAAATACATATTAGTTTATTTTAGTTACCTCTTAATGAATAGTTCTACACTTTGGGATTTTAAACTCTCAATGAAAAAATAGATAATAATTTTTGTTGATGATTTTATGGATTATGGATTAACATTTTTATGATGAAGTGAATAATACTCGGAATTTTTTTTAAACAACATCTGTAAATATAATAATATGAATGTAAATTTCGTTAGGGTAATTTTGTTTTCCAAATATTTTGTATCTTAAGTTGAACAAAGAAAAATAAAAACAAAATCTAATATACCGCGAGTATGGGTATGGAAATGTGATTTATATTTTTGTGTTTTATAGAAAGTTCGGTGTTGTGACGTATTACATGTTTTATCTTATAATAGTAGGCTTTTGAATATGCCTTCATAGATAGGAATGGATTTGTAACTAAATATAGGACCTCAATATGGTCAAAATTTCAGGTTTCTTCTAAATTTGCTTTACTGATGACTTTGCAATATTTTTGTAATAATCTGGAAAACTAACCCTAATTTGGGAATTTAACTTTAGTAAAAAGACATTTATACAAGTCGAAAGTATTAAATCTTTGAATTATACTTTAGGGCAGAAAAGGTGCAAAAACACACGAAATATATACATAGATATAACTTAAAAGAGCTCATTTTTCGAGGCAGATATATTTATTTTTAATATTTATTGATAATTGACAAGGAGTTTAGCCATTTTATTGAATAAGAGTTTTAGTCAAGTTTGGGGATACAAATTATTTTTAAGACGGTTTAGCTATAATTCCTAAGAAGCAGGGAAGTATTTTGTTGGACGTACAAACATATTTTAAATAAGTAATATATGTAAATTGTTCTTCTTAATTATTTGATTGTTCAAAAACTATACAAATTCAAAGTATACTTTTTTAAATATTCTTTAAACGCATTCAATTTTGTCAATAAGTGGACGCATTAATGATTTTGTAACTTATTTAAAAATATTTAGTTTTCTCAATTCTATTCCTTCATTCCTAATTTAATTAAATATAAGAAATAAATGAGGTTTAATTTTCTAACAATGTAACACAAGTCCACGACAATTGTGAATTCTATAGAAAATTCAAATGCAAGTTACACGGTCGCCAAACTATAACTACGAGTAAACACAAAAAAGTTCTAAAATTATACTAACTCAATAAAATCTCTGGTCCATTAGTCAAACATTTTTTTAACAAGTGGCTTACTAAAAAACCTAAATTTGTTTTTGATATTTTCAAACAATAATTGAAACAAACTATTTTTTATTAATTTAAATATTATATCGATTTTCAATAAAAATTATTCTTAATTCTAAAAGCAGTAAAATAACATATGGGATTGTAATCTAAAAAAACGGGATTAATATGATAAAATAACCTCAATTAAAAATGTAAACTTTTACAACCGTATGAACATTTGCGTTCAAAGGCATTGTTAGCAGTAAGAGTGCATATCTTAATACTCTATCTCTATAATTTCGTTTCGGGATAAAAGTAATTAAACAATAATATAAATTGCAAACAAAAATTACTTTTAAAAAAATTGCATTATATTGGATTTTTGAATAATAAAGAAGTTAAGAAAAATTAAATAGTAAATTGGTATATAAAAGAAACTCTTCCTTATTTACCACTTATTAATTTTATTTTCTTTTTGTTTTGAAGAGTAAGAAGTTCTTAGCTGTAAGTGTTCTTATTGAACTAAACTGACCTAATAAACAAAATGAACAAATAACATCCGTCATTGTTTTTTTAATGTGAAGATATCAAAATATAATCCTTATAGAATAGCAATGTACTAATATAAATTTGGCGATGTTGGATTTATTAAAAAAAAAAATACAAACTAGCAGAAGACGTAATAAACTTCCGTTTTCCTGTACAGTTGCGATCAAAATAATGGCAATGAAAAATATACACAAATTGAATAAAATAAAGTTAAAACAAAAATCAACAGTGACAAAAGGCAATGGTTTACTTTTTGGACTTTGAAGCTTCTACAAATTCTTATATATCCAATCAAAAAAAATGTTGAATGCAATGATTGAAGAGCCATTAAAACAAATATACTAGGGACCAGAAATCACCATTAAGTTCTAATCGACACTTTCTCCTGTGCATAAGGAAGCAATCAAGATAACATGTCATTTAGAAAACCAAATTATTCTGGGTGTCTGTTTTTTGTCAAAAGAGGAACCTTACTTTTACTTCTGGCCCTGATAACTTTGTTATATCATTAGCAGGAAAATTCGGTTTCCACTTTCTTCTATATTTTTTTTCCTTTAGCTTGTTTTAAGGGTTTCTATATATTTCTACATTTCTACTATGCACATAGAAGCACGAAATTTTTATTTGAAAACGTAGGACTAAGTGTTCTAGAGTAAAAAAACATTTGAAGGATTCCATTGCTTGGGATATAAGTGCATTATTTTTACCGCAACTGTACTCTATCAACAATCAGTTAAAAAACATCATATAACAAAGGCTATCAAAACTAATAGGGCTTAAAGTTCATAACGTTTTTAGTTGTCTGAAAAAAAAAAGTTTTACTTAAGTTTAAGTTTAATTTCTTGAATTAACTATTAATTTGTTAAGCCAATTTTCCAATCATCAAATCAATAGAAACTCACTTAGCTACTAGAGGAATAAATAGGAATACATTTTAGCTTAATATTGAAATGCCAATTTATAACATAAAAAAAAACCCTTAACTACTTAAAAACAAAAATAAATATTACGAGTTTTATCATTTTGCTCCAACGAAGCAACGAAACTGAATTAACTTAGTGTACGAGTACAATTTAATATTTCACGTGCTAAGGATAGGGTTTATACTTTATGTTTAGTATAAGAAAAATGATTAATTATAAATGTTGAAGAAATTGAAGAAGATTTGAAAACGTTGACTGCTGCTGGAGTTTCATTATTTTTTTTTATCTCATTGCTTTCTAAGAAAAATCGAGCGTATTGTGGATTATTGAAAATTGAATTTGTCGATTTCGTTTTATTTGTTTTAATAGGTACCGGAGGAATTCGCTGAGACATTATATTTTTCGGACCACTTGAACAATCTGTAAAAAGTTTAACGAAATAAACGTTTATAAGCAAACAAATTTTAGTAATTTCAAATTATAAAACGTGATTTAACGTTATTATTGTTTTTTTTTTTTTTGATGAAACTAGCTCCACTACGTTTTTTCTCTTAATTTAAATGAAGGAAATGCTTTTGATTTGTACAAAAACTAACCTGCAAAACCTGCGGAATGGGCAAAGCAAGATTTTATATAGTTTGTTTTTCTTTTTTGTTTTACATGGTTTTATCGCTTGGAAAGACATTAAGATATCAGCGGAAAAATCTCCTGTAAAATTTCATATTATATTGAATTGTTTTGTATGTTCTATAGTAATTTGACTATCTTTATGAAGTTTTGCACTTAAGACAAAATATGTTAAAAGTAATGAGAACATACTAATCCATTGATTAGAAGATGATGAAACAAAGGTTATTGTTGTAAAATGGGAATTTGATTAAAAAAAAAAAAATACTGCAATTTTGTATGTTGCTTGATTTGTGTGCAGGAATAATAGGGTTTGTTTAGTTTTAATTTTTATTTTAAGTGATTCGTTAATTACCTAAAGACAAGTTTCCCAAGACTTTATTATTGTGTGGAAGCTGTATTATTTCTTCAGATTTAACATGATGATGAACTACAGGTGATTCTATTTCCTCGCTTAGTCCATCCGTAGTAGTTCCACATGGGGATCTCGATGCATCGAAAGAACTTAAGTCAGCATAGACACTATCCGAGTCTGCAATCATTGATGATTCGGATGGGTATTCAAATGTTGAAGTAAGTGTATCATTGAATTGTACGTGGAACTATTATTTAAAAAAAAAAAATATTATATGATAAATAAACATCAACACAATTTCCAAGCAATTACTTACATTCGATTCTTTAGGCCCAATTTTTATGTTGGATTTACCATCAATTATGATGTTTGCGTTTTCGAATTCTACATCGCAAGGTGAAGGAGGGCACATAGACCATTCATCGTCAGGATCTGTTGAGGTTTCAAGTGATATGTCGTCTAGGAGGACGAATCCTGACTCGTTGGGCTAAATTTAAATAAACAAAACATTTATAATAAAAATAATATATAATAATATATAGATATAATATATGTATATAATATAATATAAATAAAATAATAAAAATGTATATACTGACGCTACTTAACTCTAGTAACACTTTTTTCTTTGTTTTATTTGTGCGTTATATGTTTCCATGTATGTATGTAAATTTAATTGAATTAAAACTTCTAAATATGAACTGCAATTTTTTTAAAATTGCTTTTCTACGGAAGCATAAAATCGCCAATGAAATAATTACTGCCGTATTGTAAACTCTAGAAGTTGTTTGTAAACAACCTGATGTACCATTTTCATTATAGCTGTCAACCAGGAAATTGAACGATCTACCAAATATACACATCACCTAACAATGCGACACCTACCTTTATTTATCGGTTTTAAGGCCGCGTATGATAGCATTTATAGAGACGAACTTTATTGAGAAATGTCTACTATTGGGATTCCATCAAGGTTTGAAGCGATCTAATTGATGTAGAATATTAAGAAGAGTAAAACGTCTGATTCACAATTGTGTGGCTTTTCTCATTATCCTCTCCAAACTCGGAAACCTACTATTTCAATCCCCAACTAAGAGCATATGTTTAAAATTGATAGTTGATTTCTGCTGCTAATTTATTTGAAATTGCTGACAATACAAAGAATTGTTCACGAATGTTTGTTTTAAAGGCCGAAATTTTCCCGCTTATTTGTCTTCTAATATATATTTATCCCAAATTAAATATTCTTTTAAAATAAAACGAAATTTAAATGCATTTTAATATCTTAATATAAAATAATATTTCCTTGAAACAGCTAAAACGATCTTATTTTTATTTATGTTTATGTAAATAACATGTATGTATGTATTACGACTGTGAATTTAAAGTTTAATTTGCATGTATAAAAGTATTTGTATTCGTTTTATTTTATCATTTATTAAAATTTTGGTCAAGGTAATATTAATGTATTTCATTGAAAGTGCATCAGCATAAGCATAAATAATCAACATATGTGAAATCATTTGAATAAAAGTTTTCGAATACAATTTTTCCACCACACCCTGATATCCTAAAAATCATCATTTCTAAAATTAACTGAACGTTCGATCCTGTCTGCCTAACTCGAAATACTTGAAACAAAAATGTTGCTCTAAAACCTTTAACTTAAAAAAAATAAACAAAACAATATACATACCTACATAAAAACAATCGTTTTAAAATATTTTTATGGTATGAACAACCTTTTTGTCATCTTTCCCGTCTGACACATTCTCACCGGATTTTTCTCAACATTACCGTAGTACTAAATCTCCTTTATCAATTACAGCAATTGCGCTAGCTAAAATAACTAAAACTACATCTTCTGTGACATCTATTTTAAGTATGCTTTAAATATCATCATCTTTTTCTATTGTTATTTTAGCAGAACTATCACCTTCATCTTTAACGACTACAACTGTGTCATCACTTTATCTTGCCAACCTCTAACGTCTTCTCCAATTGTCTGACTACCTCCAAATTTATTAACGATTTATTAAACCACCTAAAGTCACCACTAACAATTAAATTTCTTAAAACTTGTATTAATTTGAATATTGAATTGAATACTTTCCTGAAATACAACTCAAAGCAGCTGAGCGATTTTAATGTATTTCATTTTCTTGTCTAACTTTGCTTCCAACAGAAACTTAACTGGAACAACTGCCAACTTGAAGTATTGAGTATGCATTATTTAAGCTTTATGTTAAACAGGAATACGAATAGTTCAATCTAGTTAAAAGATAGTCGCCTGATGACATCACCATATACGAATTCTTTAATAAAAGGAATACCACAGGTTATTCTTTCTGAAGAAAATTGACAAGACAAATAAAAAGTATGATACACACTGAACCACAGCCAATGATGAACATTATAGTCCAGAAAAAAAAAGGAAACAAATAATCAAAAGTTCTAAAAATCCCTCCTGATTATTATAGCTTATTTAAGGTTTTATTATGTTCGCAACGTAGTGGGTACGAGTTTTCAATGATATTGACTTGTTTATAGTAATAAGGAGCCTCGACTAAGACTCTTCCTCTATGGGCTCTCTGTGGTCGAAACGGAATCTGGAATAAGACCAACCAGGTATACCAAGGAATTTTGTATAAAGTGATTTATGCCAAATTATAGTTAATTGAAGTCTAAATTAAGACCAAAAATATAGGCTAAAAAAAAAGATATTTCCATTGAAATAACATTTTTTGAATCCCATCCATTTCATATTAAATTAAATTCTAAAGTAATTCCCAATAAAAGTACTGTTTGTGGGCGTAATTCTTGATGCTAAGAACGTAAAGCTGACGAAAAATTGCGAACTATGAGGAAACTTCTATTTACACCAGTTACGCAAAAGAACAACGACTTCTATGAATGCTATCACTTTTATATTTTATAATTGTGTACTAAAATGTCTTGTTTTTTTTACTAAAATAAAAAAAAATAATTATTGTTGTTAATTACAACAATTATTTACGTTTTTCGACACAACTTTGTCCATTCGATGAAATAAGCTGAAATTCTGCATTATCCAAATTATAATTCACCTAAAATATTCAAATGTATGCTCGCTCATTTGCAATTTTTTTCTAACAAAAACGTAGTTTATTTGTCTCAAAAGAATTTTAAAAATAATAAATATGCATGTTTTACTATTGACAATTATTTTATAAAAAAAACCGCAATATGTATATGTACGAATTTATAAACTTCACTAATATTAAAAAAAAAAATAAATTATAACAGGTTTCTTTTCAGTGCCAAAATAAAAAATTCGCACAATACAGCCCACGGCCTACGTATCACCAAACTGGAGCTATGTTATGTTTTTGAAGCTTTAAAAATAAATCTGGAACTTTTTAATGGTTAAAGTAAGTTACGAAACAAATTTCTGGAAGAACAAGACTTCAAAAAAGGGTGTATTAAACATGAACATTTTAAAACTAGAGTAAGCGGTCACAGCAGCGACATATTTCGTTCCGCCGGGGTATAATACTGACTTTCTGGCAAGACTTCGAGGAGGAAACAGCTGTGGCTGTGAAAATAATTGTGAATTTGTGTTTGAATATTTTGTGTTCTATTAAATTTCGAATTAATCAGTAAAACCGTGGTTTGCTAGAAGGATGAATAGAATTTCGGTATTAAAAAGAGTTACGTGTATAATAACCTTAATCAAGACTTCTTAAAAATTCCATATAAACATTTTTTGCCAAAAAAAGGGTTATGGTTTAAATGTATTATTAGGTGCGTTTTTTTTGCAAAAATATCGATAGTAAAGTATGATTTTACATGTATTACAACTAAAAACTTCTCACTACAAATAGAATTTCGACGTTTGCTAAGTATCGAATATGAATGCGGGTACAATTGAGAAGATAACTCTTGTGTATCTCGAAGGCATGTTCGTAGAGTTTTCAATTATATTTAATATTTAATCAAACTAATGTAAAACAAAAACGCGACAGAATTGAAAACGTTGTCTACAGCATTTTTACAAGAAAAACGCTGCACAGAAATCTATGTAATTATTTTTGAAGCAGAAATATAATGTCTCTTAATTGTCTAAGTTTAGTAACCCATGATTTCATGGCATTCGCAAACTAACAGGACAAAAACGCATGTTTTCAAATTTTTGTATAGTCCTACAAAAATTGTGGTGGCTCCATATCAACGTATATTTCAGAATAAAACCTTAAAAGTATCTTTTCTCTAAAAAATAAGATAAAGATTAGAAATTTCCAATGTTTCTTCTCATTTTTGTTTTCCACGGGCTTAGTTGTTTAAATATACGGAAATAAGCATAATATTTGTTTGTTATTTCGCAAAAAGTTAGTGTCAACAAATATAGCGCCATCTGAAGATCTACACATATTTAACACATACTCTACGAACAAACCCTTTTCCTTCGGTTTTTATTTCATTCAGATTCAATTTAAGTAGTACCCGTAGCGTGATGGTTAGTGCGTTGGACTGTCATGCAAGGGTTCTTGGGTTCAATCCCTGCCTGTGCCACCTAACTTTTTTCACGGGTACTGCCTCTTGCGAGGAATTGACAAATCCTCCAAGAGTAATTCTTGTCATGAAAAATGCTTTCTCAAATTAGCCGTTCGGATTCGGCATATAAACTTTAGGTCCCTTCCATCTCTGACAACATTACTCGCACACAGGAATGGTTAAGAGTTGTAAGTCACTAGGCCCTAACTCTTCATGGACTGTTGCGCCATCTAATTTATTTATTTAGATTTAATTTACAAATTAGAAAACAAGAGAACAAATTAAATATAAATTATTCCTGATATTTTCTTAACATGTTCTCTTTAAAACTGTTCATTTTACTAAGTTAAAATTAGTTAGAATTTTGTTTTAAATTATTCTGACAAATTATCAATTGTATCAACATTAAAATACAAAAACCAAACTACATGCGGATCGTTTTTTTTGTTTTTGCAATTTATCACTCTGTTATTATATAAAAAACACGGCTATTGTTGAATGACTTAAAGTCAGTTGCGGTAATTTGAGGTCAGAGTGGAGATTATATTTGAATTTTAAGATATAGGTACATATGTACATACATATATTAAAAATAATACTTTTATATTTATAGAAAACAAGAAATTACAAATTGTTATATATGAATTTGAGGCAAAAAAACATTAATACTCGTAAATAACACTTGTAGCAATATTTTAAACAATAAGTCTTGCTCAAATTTTTGCTTAATTTTTCTTTTGAAATAACCTTTCATATTTTGGAATTTTACTCAGTTCTAAAAAAGTCGTACTAAATTTCTATCATTAGTGCAAAGAGCACAATTATCGTTAACATATGTAGATCAGAGTACACCCTGGTAAATGATATCAGAATTAGACAGATCTCTCACTAATTGCAGAACGATAAAGAACTAAAGAAGCAAACCCAAAACAGTTATTGAAGAATTAAGAAACACCCTGCTTTAAAAGCAAATATCATCATACAAAAAAATATGTGTTCATTCATTTCCCCTCAACTTTGTTTACTAATGCCACGGAAATATTAGTATCATACGAACATTTATTCTTAGGAATCTTAAATTTTATCACTCTTCAGAACCCCAATTATTGCAGCCTTGTTGTTGATATAACAAGCATAATATGACTAACAGAGTTTTAAACATTATATGTATACAAAAATAAATAAGTAAATGGCTTTGTGGTTTTGAAGTGCATAGATGGTCGATAGATTTGGCAATGTGTATGTTATGTATTTACATCTTTAATATTGTGATAAGAATACACGTTGCCAACTTCCGAATAAAATATTTTTATTTTTTGGAATACTTTATCAAACACTGATAAAATGTTTTAGATAAGTTTGTATAGTAAATATAATATCTTTGTTTGGTTTTTAATATACTGAAATTGTTCAGAAAATGAATGACTAATGTTAAGATTACATTTTAGAACAAAGCGTATACTAGGTATATAATATATGTAACTCACCTTCGGGAGTTCCCTTTTGTGTTTAAATATTAATCCATCATTCTCTATATAATCGGGAACTTCCTTTCGATCTTTAAAATTAAATATCATAGTATTATTTTCAGGTAAGCTTCCAGCTGCTGTTCTTTTTTTTCTTGGGATTATAGCAGATGACCAACCGAGTGCTTGAGAATTATTATCATCCTCATTTCGAGCAACGTCGATCTTGTTTAAATTCGATGTAACAATACTTCCCGTTATTTTGGCCATCGAAATATTTTCTCCTCCAGATATCTCAACTTTTTTCTCGTTATTGATTTTATTTTTCTCAATTTCCCGGCTGGTTAGTGCGGGTTGCACCTGATTGAAAGAAATTTCTTCAGTACTATTATTTTTAATCTTCGAGTGTCGGGGCTCAGCTAAAAGTGGTCTGATTATTCCAATCTGCTTGACTGTGTTAGTAGAAGAAGAACTTGTAGAAACAGTCGGTATATCGTGCAAATACGTAGGGGCCGGAGAATCTCCATTTAAGTTCGATGAAGCATGATTGTCCACGAAAAGAAATTGTTGACTGGATCCAGCTTTAGCAATATTTTCGAGAGCCGATTTCGAAATGTGCTTTTCCTCAACATTTACTACGTATTCTCCGTCTAAAGATTCGTCGTCGTCGTCGTCTTCTGACTCACGTTCCGAGGATTCCGAAGAAAATTTACTGTGACGATCTTTGAAAGATGGCGTTTGTAGTGGAAGTGTTGGTTGGGTTGGTGTGGTTGGCGACTCTATCCGTAGTTTTTCGATTGATTTAGTTATTTCAGTTACTGGTGAGTCAAGCGGTGTGGCTGTTTTCTCAAAGAATTTATGGCGAGGAATAATATCGGGCGAATTATCTGATAAACTTTCAAGAACACTACTGGCAGTTCCAACATTTCTTATCGGTGTGGATTCCTTTTTAGATTTTGCAGTCTTTTTATTGATACTGCGACTTTTTGGGGTAGGTGTTGAACTTAAAGGAGATACAATCTTATCTGCCTGCTGAATTGGAGACACAATAATTGGACTTGGTGTGGATATGATGTTGTTTACAGCTTCCGACGTTATTGGCTTTGACTTTTGATTTGGCTTTTTGGGACTTACTGGAGGTTTAGGGAATGTTATAGCTGGTTTATTTTGTGTTATTATAAATTTATAATTTGCAACTTTTGTAGCAACTTCTCCACTGTTACGATTTGTAGTGCGACTTCTACGATTGGTCGAAGCTTCGAATATTTTAAGTGTTTGCTTAACTAAATCAGGTGGCGGACGTTCGGTGTCATCTATGATAGATGCGAGGCGTTTAGGAGGATTGTTATCAGTTCCCGATAGAAGACGTTCTCTAGCATTGTTTATTTTGTCATCTATCGTCACTACATCGCTAGCAGCTGCATTACTTTCATTTGATAACTGACTATTTGAAAAATTCCAAGGCGATTTTTCACACAACAATGCCTCGACTGATCGGGCACGCTTTAACGAATCGTTTCCACGTTTGATATGACGTGAACGATGTTGATTGTTGTAAGATAATCCTGTTGGGCACGTAATATTTTCAGGAGTATCCTTTGAATTTCTTTTATAACCATAACCAATCACTGTTTCGCTAGAAGTGGTTCCTTTACTACCCACTTGCGATACTGCAACCGAAGGACTAGTTGTTTCTTTGTTAATAGTATCTGATGTATCATACTCATCATCGTCTTCTTCGTGAACACATTTCTCATCCAGAAGATTATTAAGCGAAGTCGCACGACGTAGGGAATCTATAGACAATCGCTGTTTGTCCATAGACTGGCGCAAGGCTAAACTTAAATAGCGACAACGCAACTTTGACACAATACCCGGCCCATATTGCAGCTCTTCAGATGGATCAAAATCCAGTTCGTTTTTAGTTATTTCGTTCATATCGCGAACGGCAACCATTTTCTTTGTATTATTAGTCACGCTTTTAGACGACGATTCGTTACTTGCGGCTATGGTTTTCAGAACAGAGGGTGCTAAACTAGTGTTCTGAGTCTGATTTGAACAACGAACCTTTGTGTTAATTTTATAATTATGGTGTGTGGAACCTATTGTATTGACATTACCAATATTTTGATTTTTTATAAACGGCAAAGAACCCGATGACGACCTAACCGAATCACTCTCAATGCCACATGGCTTTTTAATAATCCCAATTCCGGCGCCTGGTACTGATTTAAGTGGAGCTGACGATGAGGGTGTCAAACAACTAACATTTGTTGTTTTATATTTATGTTCTGTTGTTGAAAACAATTTTGAATCTGTATCTTTAGAGTCAAAATCATTAATGCTCACCACGCACGCTGAGCTTGAGCTATCACTTTCGCGTCTACAGATTAACTGATTCTGATGGTATTCATCGTCTTCGCCTTGCTCACCATCGCCACCACCATTATCGTTGTTGTTGCCTTTGCTCATGTTTGTAGTTAAATCAGGTTTTTGTTGGAATATGTGTAGATTGTGTTTCTGTTGTTCGTCACTAACACACAGTCCACTAGAATTGTTGTCATTGTTGTTTTTTTTACTAAATTCAACTTCTGCTTCTGCCGCCACTTTTAAACCTGAACTTAAACGGGATTTTGAAGTTAAAAGAGAATCAGAAACAGCAGAATCAGAACTTGTAGTCGTTGTCGTACTCGTAGTCGATGTGTTGCTGTTGCTGCTGTTGCTGTTGATCGTTCCTCGCTGATCAGTGAATTTTTTTCGAAATCTCACATTCTCTTGGGGCTGAGGCAATGTTGTACTGCTGCTGCCATTACCATCATAGATATTCTTTTCTATAGAACCAACAACAACTGATCGCGACACTAAAACTGATGATGGCAGTTGTTGGGATTGGGATTGGGACTGGGATTGCGATTGTAACACAGATGCAGACCTTGTTTGCAGTTTTTCAGTATAATGGTGAATAGAATCATCAGAAGCAGAAGGTTTATTATTAACTTGCGTGTAATGACCTCCATACAAAAATTCGATTTTGACTTTTTGTTGTTGTAACTGAGTCTGAGTGGTAACCGGCGTTTTAACCACATTGTTAATGATAGTTTTTGAATTGTTAGTAATGGAATTTTGACTAGTATTACTTTTATTTGTATCATTCGTATTAATACTTGACGAACATGGTAGCTTATCACTGCTGTTATTATTATTGGTAAAGACTATTCCATTTTTTGAATCGCAGTTTGGTGATACTGAACCTAAAGCGTCTGTGCTGTTCACATTAGCAATAGTATCTGTAAAAAAAAGAATTATTTTTGTTTATATGTAGAATACACATAATAAAAAGTTATTAAGTACAAGTTGTAGCGGCAAATTGTTGTGCATAATTATTATATGGCTTCTTTATGAGCTCTTTATAATCAAGACAAGTTCTTCAATTCTCAGGTCTAAGAACAGTTTTGTTTACTGAGTTAAATTAAAGTAAGAAAATTTGAATGTAAATATTAAATTGTCGGCTTTAATAGAGTAGGTATGTTTGTTATTATCTTTTTTTTAAATCTTTGTCTGGATATAACATAATGTTGAATAATGAACTTCCTTCTGACATAGGAATCAGATCAATGGTTTTTTCAAAAACATCCAAATATCTACTCTGATTTTTCTAAATAAATCCTAATTCAAGCTTCCAAACAAAATTTTAGCACAAAAATAAGTACATGATAATGTATAATTTATTTATGTATAATTTATTTATGTAGAATTTATAAGGAACATGTGTAAACGGTGTTATTTTTAGAAGTGTTATTTTCAATCTGGCAATACTTTTTTGGAGTTGGTCTATTTGACAGATGTCACTTAATTTATGCTAACTTTGGTTGGCCATTTCATAATAAATAGACTAACAGCTGAACTACGTTTGCAAATCGTGCAAATTTAAAAATCAATTAATCGAAGAAAACTTTTGGTGAGCGTATTACCTCGCGCCATGGGCCTATGGCATATCCTTACGACATCGTTGAACTAATTTTTGTGGGGTTATGTCAAGTCGATTGTCTACGTCCGAGAGGATAGAAACCTTGGAAGAGACATACATATATACATACGTCCCACACCAACTTAGTTTTAGATTTAATCATTCAAAAAAAATAAAATGCACGATTGGGTCGCACGAACTTGTTCCTGTATCCAAACAATCTGTTTAAAAATGGTACATATAATTTTAGAATTAAAAATATCCCTGCAAATTAAGCTTGTGTGCGAACATTTAAATTCCATTTAACTTAACTTTTCAAATTTGTTTTTGTTTGAAAATCGTTAGAATTAGGGTATATTTAAAAATTATTTTTGTGTGTACGTATACAACTTTTCTTTAAAAATATTTTTAGTAGGTATGCAGTTATTTAAAACATATTAAAAAAAAGTTTTATTTTTGATTTTCTTAAAAAAATGTTTACGGGTTTTCGAGGTACAGAATTTTGAAAATAAAAATTTTATATATTTTTTTTTAATCTAAAATATTTTGTTTGACATTTTTTATCATCAAATATTATTAAGAAAGTAAAGGGTGTCCCAAAATTAACGCAAGATTTGAATTAAATAGAAAACGCCGTTTTTATTCTTTTGATAGTTATATTTTTATTGACTCGTAAAGTACATAGGATAGGGTTATGTATGGAATAACACATCGGACAAATGGCCTCCACGGCTTTGCATGCACATGTGCACTCTTTTGTTGAAATTTTCCATGACCATTCTGCATAAATGTGGCTGAATTTCGTTGATGCAGCGTTGAATCTTTTCATTTAATGCACGGGTGGTTGTGGGGTTGTTGACATAGACTTGTGATTTCAAATAACCCCATAAAAAGAAGTCTAATGGTGTTAAATCACACGATCTAGGAGGCCAATTTTGATCACCGAAACGAGAGAGTACACGACCTGGAAATGTCTCATGCAGTAATTGAATTGTTTCACGGGCTGTATGACATGTGGCACCGTCTTGTTGAAACCACATATTGGACACATCAATATCATCCAATTTTGGCAGAAAGAACTGTGTAATCATGTCGCGATATCGAGCACCAGTAACAGTCACTGCTTGACTAGCATCATTTTCACAAAAATATGGCCCAATTATGCCTCCAGCCCAAAATCCACACCATACAGTCACGCGTTGTGGATGCATTTGTTTTTCGACAATCACATGTGGGTTCTCCGAACCCCAAATGCGGCAATTTTGGCGATTGACAAAGCCATCAAGATGAAAATGTGCTTCATCGCTTAGGATGATTTTGCTCGAAAAATCAGGGTCCATTTGTTGAGTTCAATAATCCATTCAACGAACTCTCTTCTCTGTCCATGGTTATTAGGCTTCAATTGTTGTGTTAATTGAATTTTGTAAGCATGAAGACACATATCTTTGGTGAGTATACGCTGTAGAGGTTCTTGAAATTTGCAATTCTTGTCCACGACGTCGAATTGAGGTTCCTGGATTGTCAACAACACTCTCACGCACTGCTTCGACATTCACATTTGAACGGCTTGTTTTTGGACATCTCTTCACATTTGACGAAGTTAAAACACTATTCCGACCATATTTTGTATGAAATTTTCGAACTGCAGCCGCCAAGCTTTCACTATTTTTGAAATATTCTTTAATAATGAAGACACGTTGTTCTCTCGTGTAACGCTCCATTTTTAATAACCCTATACTGTTAGCTGTTAAATTGCTTTTTTTTCAGGGTTGCCAACACTTCACTGCACAAATGGCGGCAAATTCAAATCTTGCGTTAATTTTGGGACACCCTTTATAAGAACTTTTGCAGAAAAAAACAAATATTGAAATCGATTCATTAGTTCTTGAGAAAACTTAATAACAGTTTCATGACAGGTACCCTTCTGGAGCAATACAAAAATATTTTTTTTTTAAAGAAGCAAAGTTAATTGAAACAATATTAGAGAACATTTAATAAAAATCCCTCGGTTCGTTTTTGAGAAAATTCGAATTTTCGATTTTTTATCAACAAATTTGGAAACTAATGTTATTTCTAGTCTTAACAAAAAAAAAAAACGCCTAACGCTTATCAAGGGTGGAATCGCGTTAGGCGATAGTTGACTTGACTGTCATTGTTTTGATCGTCAATTTTGATTGCCACCCTATCTTTGTTCTGTGTAAAGTAACCTCTAAAAATGTTGGTTTTTTTAGCAGCACTCACATATCATAATGACATTTCGATTGTAATGCCTAGAAAATGCTCAACGACGGCGATTCGGTAGCATCGGACTACTTTTGGACGAACTTAAAAGTTCGCAAAATTGGGGCAAATACGAAATTTTGAATTACAAATCGAACAAACATTCTGACGTCTTAAAAAACAGAACATTATATTTTACAAACAGATGCTATTTCACAGCTTGTAAATATTCGAGACGAGACAAAAAATGTGATGTAGGAATTTTTGTGAAGAGGAGGAATTTGTAATCAAAAAGAAAGAGTTGGAGATAGCTAAAATGGCAAACGATTTAAAATTACTGAAACTCAACGGCAGGAAGTTATATTTATTTACTAAGGGTATTGTTTTGTATCGTTTTGAATGTTTTTTTTTATTAAGGGCTTTAGAAAACATATGTTTTCAGTTGAATTGTTTAATTTTGTATTTATTTAACAAAGCCTAGCCGAATTAAATTAATTGTTAGCATACAAATCATCCCTTATACTGTCAGGGAATCTTTTTGCTTTCGCTTTCACTTTTTTCACTAACCTTTCGAAACCTAACTAACCTTTGTGGAAAACTTCTGTCATGTTTGTTTAAAAATTCGATTTCCAAATTTTGTACAGATGCAAAACTTGTTATATAGTTCTTATAAGCCGCAAGTAAAAATTTGATATATTACATTTTCAAGATCCACATCTAAACAAATTCAAATAACACTACACTTTCTTAAAAAATGTAAAAATTTTAAACTTCAGTTTGGAAGCACTAAAAGCAACTTTAATTATATTTTAGGGTGGGACATTGCAACCAAATTTGAAATATTAATATTCATTAGTTTTTAAAAGTCGCTTTATATTCCAACATTTAATTTTAAATTAAAATTCTTATTGTAGTTCTTTTGCATCGCTAAATGACCTTCAAAACAACATTGTTAAATTTAAGGGTTCTTTATATGTACATTCCAAGATTTCAAAGCTATGCGGACATTTAAAGCTTTTTTTTAACACTCTTATTATAATGTGTTTTAAAAACATCGCGAAGTTATAAGTATAATAATTATTTAGTAAGGTTAAAAATAGATTCAAAAAGAATTTTGTTCTTGTTGATATTTATTACATAGACGTGTGCAAGGTTCTTATCAACTCGATACAACGAATTTATCAAATATGATTCATTGTGAAGTATGACGAAATGATGAATAATTTTATTTGATGTTGTCACTTAAAATTGAAGATTGAATGTGATAAGGATAACAAATAATTTCTTATTTCAAATTGACTACACTATTTTCCATTATTTTTCTTTTTTTTGAAAATAAAATAACTATAATATATATGTAACTTGATTTATGACACTTTTATTTGCTCTGTGCCCGACACAACATCCATGCATCATTGTTGATACATAAACTTAAGTTTACTTACTGTGTTTATTTCGGCGGGATATACCTATACATATGTAAATGATTTCAAATTATATTTATATGATCAATTGATTCGAAAAAAAATCTGATAATTCACAACGGCGTATACGTAATTTTTTTTTTGTATAAATCATATAAAATGTTACTGTGTAATTAAAAATATCACGAAAACAAGGCTTACATGTCCGAGACTTTGATTCCTCAGGGCCAGTTATAAAAATCATTGAAATTATCCCGGACAAATGTTTCAATGGACATTTTACTATGTTTTCTTTTGATTAGAAATACAAACTACACTGCAGTTTGAGACCCATCTGATTTAAAGAAGAAAAACCAAATTCTAGCATCGAAAAAAATAAGTACATATCTATGTAGAATTTAAGAGAAATATAATAAATTTAAAATAATAGACTAATATACTTTTTTTCCATTTGTGGTCATTGTAGATACAATTTCTTTAATTATTCCATGTAGTATATTGTTCTAGAAATCTTGTAATGTATTCCAAAATGTAGATTCCTATGAAGAGCATTGTAAACAGGCCTTCTTATCACTGCAAAGTTAAGGGTCATAGGTAAGGTTAGATTAAATAGGCAGTCCGTGATGGAGTAGGACACACTTAGGCCAATTTAATGGCCCATTGTGATGCCACGTGAATCTTGAGGCTGTCTTCTAAGCTCAATGAAACCAGTTTAAGTTCCTTACGAAACGTGAAAGACTGATTGCTATGATTGATATCGTTGTAAAAGAATTCTCCCAGGTAAGTCTTTCGTTTTTGAGCTAGAGCAGGGCATGTACAGATGAGATGAAGAACTGTTTCCTCCTCTTCCTCATCCATACAGCTTCTGTTGTGACACCGAATATGGAGCTTATATGCGAATCTGCTTAGAGATAGCAAGCATCTTGAGCGCTTTAAATCTAGTGTAGGCCAGTGTTTTTTGTGTTAAGGCTCATTGTCCTGTTGAAATTAAGCCAGAGATCAGCTGTTTCTTCGAATATATTCTTGTGCGCCTTGTTCATTTTTCCTATATCGCGAGTCAAATCTCAGACTCCACTTAAGCCATACAGTCAGGAAGCATCTTTTGTGTTGTGCCGAATAGCTTGAACTTAGATTCATTGCTCCATAGAACTCTGCTAAAATCTTCTTTTTTCCAGTCTCTGTGCTTTTTGGCCCACTCTTACCTTTATTTAGTGGTCGAACAATCGAGCATCTTTTAGCCTACGTTTGACCGTTGTCAATGACAGAGTTGCCCCGTGTTGTATTTGACCGGTGTTGTCTTTATTTCCGGTGCTGTTTTTCATCAGTTTTTTTGTATATTGTTAATATAGGCAGATCGTCTTGTTTCGTTGTAGATCCAGGTTGTGTAAGGCGTGGTTTATCCTCAAGAAGTTCCGTTTAAGTGTGTCACCCAATGGCACTCTGAACATAGTCTTTCGATATGTTCAACTGCGAAGCAACTTATAGCCGTGATTTAAATTATTTAATGAGCGTAATAATGGCAGAACGTTTTTAAATTGTTGTTTCCGCAACTTTTTCCGTTTTGAACTAGTTTTTTACTCAATAGATGAAGAATCTCAAATAAATGTTTATAACTTCAAAAAGTGGAGAATTTCTGGTTTGGAAAACATTTTTATGTGCGGAATCATAAAAAAATATTTAATCAACCCATGTACTTCTCAATAATCCATATAACCATATTTTCCACGTTTAAAAGCAAAACGAACTTTTTATAAATACAATTTATCAAAAATCCAATTTTTAGATGCCAGTTTTAGCTTTCATTGGTTTCCATCAAACCAACTTTCTATGTAAATGGTTTTTTATTACATATATTAAACTCATGTATTTCGTCTTTTTCAGACATGTGATAATAATAATTGTTATCAGAACCATGAGTCTTGAAAGAGCAATGACAAAAAAAAAAAGGAGAGAACAAATATAAAAAGTTGTCTAGGTAGAATGTCGATTTCAAAAAGGTTATATTTCGTAATGTATGTTAAAATAAAACCGGAAGGTCCAAATAATGAACTCTTGAATTTAATTAATTAGCAGACATTAACCCTGTGTGTCAGAAATCTCGCAACTGGCTTTTTGTCTAGACGCATTTTAAAGTGCGAGCAAAGAGCGGAGCAAGTGGTCAGTGCTGGGGTTAATATCATGTTTGCCTTAGACGAACGATAACTTACATTACATTACATTAATCAAACATTCAAGCCAACTTTCATTTACATTCCATTTTTGGAAGTTTAACTTCAAAAAACACCCTTACTCCTCAGATACTTGTATACTCTTTTAATTTTTATTTAATACGAACAAATTCTCAACAATATTTTAAAGGCTTTTCGATAGAATTTTACCTGCTGTTAGGTTAGGTTAAAGTGGCTGTCCGTGATGGAATAGGAAACACTTAGGGCCAGTTTAAAGGGCCATTGTGATACCACATGAATCTTGTTGTACGGATGGAAGTTTTCTGTTGTGTTGACTCCTCAACAAGGCGAAAACTTAATGTCATATACAACAATCTTGCAAGATACATCTTCAATATAAGATATTTCGAGCATATTTCTAGTTACTAAAAACAAATAATGGGTCTCACTTTCGATAATCTCTTAAAGTTTAGGTCACTTATCCATTTACATGTAATTATGCAGTCTCGTCAACCTGAGTACCTGTACAACCGTTTAGTTTTTAGTTCACCTAGAACTGCGGTCCTAATTCAACCCAGATTTTATTGCCTGCAATCAGAGCGTACGTTTTTTTTCCATGCCACTCAATTATGGAACACTTTACTAACAACGATCAGAAGCATCATTAACGCGAACACATTCAAAAACCGTCTTTTTAAACACTTGGCCAGTAATACTTAAGCAAAAAGAATAGATTAACATAAACTTAAAATTAAATAATTATTATGTATATCTCGCTTTGTTAAACATTTTCGAACATTCTTAAATATTGTAAAGCCTTCACTTATAATAAGATTGTAATCTTAATGTGAAATTGTCATTAATAAATACGAAAAGCTATAAGTAGCAAGAATCTTGAGGCTTCTTCCTAAGCTCAATGAAACCAATTTGAGCCCCTTACGAAACGTGAGAGGCTGATTATGCTGATATGATTTAGATCGTTTAGATTTAGATCGTTAAAGAAGAATTCTCCTAGGTAATTCTTGCGTTTTTGAGTCATAGCAGGGAAGATGAAGAATTGTGTCCTCCTCTTCCTCGTCCATACAGCTTCTGCAAGTCATTTGAGAATACGCCTAGTCGCGTGGCGTGCTTTCCTATTAGACAGTGTCCGGTTATGAAACCTATTATCGAGCTTATATGCGATCTGCTTAGAGATAGCAAGCACCTTGAACGTATTAAATCTAGTGTTGGCCAGATGTTTTTCGTGACCTGACACGTGGTGTTGTTGTTCCACCTGGTGCCTGCCCTCCTCACAGCGTCTTGTACTAGCAACAGTTTACAAGTAGCGATTGGTATGCCAGTATGTGCCAAACGTGGTAGGATGGGCTGCACTGTACCGTTCCTGGCGAATTCATCTGCCTTACAGTTACCTGGAATGTCTCTATGGCCCGGCACCCAGCAAAAGTGAATACGAAACTGTTGTGTCATCTCCATTAGAGATGATCGACAGTTATGGACTGTTATAGAGTTTGTAGAGACAGAGTGCAGAGATTTGATAGCAGCCTGACTATCTGAGAAAATACGGATATCAGATGTTGATATCACGTTTTCTTTAAGCCAGGAAAAGACTTCTTTTATCACCAAAAGTTCCGCCTGGAACACGCTACAATGATTGGGAAGGCGGAATGAGAGACTTAATTTCAGTCGTTCAGAGTACACACCTAAACCAACCCCTTCTTTTGTTTTGAACCATCCGTATAAAAATGGATTGACCCATCTTCCAGGAATGTCCCATCCTCCCAGAAAGATCTGGGAGGTATAGAAATCTGGAAATTTTTGTCAAATTGCAGTTGGGGGATGGTGTAGTCTGTGTGCTTTGGAATTGATTCTAAATACCTAAGAATTACGGAGTGGCCAATGTTGTTGTTAGTCCACTGCGACGAAGCTTTGAGGCGAATAGCAGAGCTTGCAGCTATTTGTTTCCTAAATATGTCAAGAGGTGTTAGGTAGAGTAAGGTGTCCAGTGCCGCAGATGGGGTCGGGCGAAGCGATCCGCTTATACATAGAAAAGCTGAACGTTGGAGTTTATTTAATTTATCTCAGTTTATAGCTTTCTCTAAAGCAGTCTACCATACTGCCACATCGTACTTTAAAATCGGTCTGATTACCGATGTGTATAGCCAATGCGTGATTCTAAGACAAGACCCAGATTTTAATTGGATTCCTTTAATATACGGAGGTTTGACAAATGGAATTTTGTATCTCCTCGAAAACAAGACTAAATCGGTTTTGTGTGGGTTAACACCCAGTGCACACCGATCAGCCCAAAGTATTAGTCTGTCTAAGGCATTTAGTAAGAGTTCTTTTAAGATGTTAAGATGCTTTCCTGAAACTGCTATAACAACGTCGTCCGCATAGGCTATCACTCTGAACCCCTCCGCATCCAGACTAATTAGGATTTCATTCACCACTAGGTTCCAGAGGGGAGGGGATAGAAAACCACATTGCGGTGTCCCTCTACTAACGAATCGTCTGCCAGAAGAATTGCCCAGTTTTGAGTTAATTATTCTGCTAGTCAGCATTAAATGAATTTAATCCCGAAGCAAACTCTCTACATTTAGAGATATTAGTGCAGATGTGTCCATGTTGTTAAAGGCACCTTCGATGTCAAGAAAAGCAACCATAGTGAACTCTTTATGATGCAGGGAATATTCGACGGTGCGTACTAAGGTGGGTAACGCTGTTTCCACCGATTTACCTTTACAGTAGGCATGTTGTGACGAAGACAGAAGTCTTGTATCAATACTTGCCCTTAAATGAATATCAATCAATCTTTCCAAGGTCTTAAGAAGTAATGATGATAGACTTATAGGTCGTAGATCTTTAGGATTGACTTGCTAGCATTTACCTGCTTTGGGTATAAAAACAACTTTAACTTCTCTCCATGCCGAGGGAACATGTACCAGGTAAAGACAGCTGGTAAAAATTGCCTTAAGGATTGGTGCAATTATGTCAGAAGTCTTGTCTAGCTCGGCTGGTATTATTCCATCTGGTCCTGCAGATTTAAATAGTTTGAGGCTGTTGAGAGCCCATTGTAGCTTGTTCCTTGTGATCAGACCTTGTGGATATGTTGTATTGGGACTTGAACGTTTATAACAGTTGCAAGTTTCGGTAAGAGAACTACCAGGAAAGTGAGTATCCAGTAGTAATTTCACCGATTCATTACTTGAATTTGTCCAGGAACCGTCTGCATTTTTCAAGCAACTTGGCATCGCTGGATTAGTTGAAAGAATTTTCCGTAGCCTAGAGGCTTCAGAAGTTTCTTCTATCTACCTATCTATTTACCTGCTGTACTAAAAAAATCACAAATCGTGTGATCGTCAAAGTTTTGTAAGTCAACGCGTTGAAATAGTTGACTTAACATAATATTAACTCACATACGCATTGACCAAAGGGTGTCATTCGTTTGACAGGTAACGTTTTATCCGTTGACAGAGAAAATTTTATTTTGTTTGTGAGTCTAAAGGGAGAACGCAATGATCCTTTAACTTGACCGTGTAATTGTAGCTTAAATAAAGGGTGTCCCAAAATTAACGCAAGATTTGAATTTTCCGCCATTTGTGCAGTGAAGTGTTGGCAACCCTAAAAAAAAAGCAATTTGACAGCTAACAGTATAGGGTTATTAAAAATGGAGCGTTACACGAGAGAACAACGTGTCTTCATTATTAAAGAATATTTCAAAAATAGTGAAAGCTTGGCGGCTGCAGTTCGAAAATTTCATACAAAATATGGTCGGAATAGTGTTTTAACTTCGTCAACTGTGAAGAGATTAATTGAAAAATTCATGGAGACTGGATCCGTTGGAGATGCCAAACACACTGGTCGTCCAAAAACAAGCCGTTCAAATGTGAATGTCGAAGCAGTGCGTGAGAGTGTTGTTGACAATCCAGGAACCTCAATTCGACGTCGTGGACAAGAATTGCAAATTTCAAGAACCTCTACAGCGTATACTCACCAAAGATCTGTGTCTTCATGCTTACAAAATTCAATTAACACAACAATTAAAGCCTAATGACCATGGACAGAGAAGAGAGTTCGTTAAATGGATTATTGAACATCAACAAATGGACCCTGATTTTTCGAGCAAAATCATCCTAAGCGATGAAGCACATTTTCATCTTGATGGCTTTGTCAATCGCCAAAATTGCCGCATTTGGGGTTCGGAGAACCCACATGTGATTGTCGAAAAACAAATCCATCCACAACGCGTGACTGTATGGTGTGGATTTTGGGCTGGAGGCATAATTGGGCCATATTTTTTTGAAAATGATGCTGGTCAAGCAGTGACTGTTACTGGTGCTCGATATCGCGACATGATTACACAGTTCTTTCTGCCAAAATTGGATGATATTGATGTGTCCAATATGTGGTTTCAACAAGACGGTGCCACATGTCATACAGCCCGTGAAACAATTCAATTACTGCATGAGACATTTCCAGGTCGTGTACTCTTTCGTTTCGGTGATCAAAATTCGCCTCCTAGATCGTGTGATTTAACACCATTAGACTTCTTTTTATGGGGTTATTTGAAATCACAAGTCTATGTCAACAAGCCCACAACCACCCGTGCATTAAAGGAGGAGATTCAACGCTGCATCAACGAAATTCAGCCACATTTATGCAGAATGGTCATGGAAAATTTCAACAAAAGAGTGCGCATGTGCATGCAAAGCCGTGGAGGCCATTTGTCCGATGTGTTATTCCATACATAACCCTATCCTATGTACTTTACGAGTCAATAAAAATATAACTATCAAAAGACTAAAAACGGCGTTTTCTATTTAATTCAAATCTTGCGTTAATTTTGGGACACCCTTTATTACATTTATTTCGTCGTAACATTTATAACAAATAAGAAAAAATTGGGGTTAAAAAAACATGTTTTATCTTTATCCTAACGTAATTATAACATTTTTTGTTTGTATTATTTAGCAGAATTCTGCTATTGAAATTCAATTCAACAATTTTTTACGTTTCAATTAAGGTATTGAAAAAATCTTTTCAATTTATTGACAAACAATCTGAAAGCTTTTTGTGACAATAGGTGATCAAGACATATCAGCATATCATTAAATTTTCAATTTTATTTTTTGGTATTAACAGTACCACACGTAATTATTTATAAACTTTAATTCGTTTTTAAACTCTTTACAAACATGTTATATTGTTAATTTTTTTTTGTTAATTTTATCAATAATTGTTTGAATTGATTTAATTTTTTTACTAATTTTTTCGCACGAAATTATTGGCATATACATATGTATTTATAAAAGTTAAAAACAATGGACAAATTTAAAGTTAAGGTGATCATTTCCTTTTATTTGGCATAATTTTGTATACATTTGTTGGTGAATTTCCATTCAATATTTTGCCATTTTCCTTTAACGTCAGTTTAAGTGCAGTTTGATTGGAAATCGCATACTTTTTCACGTGTCTTCCTAATTCTTTCCACAAGATTCAGGAGATTATGGTGGATATGGAAGCCTATGTGGAATGATACTCGTATTCTAATCATGTGCATACATACATCGTGAGCTGGGGCCAGATTATGAGGTTCGCGGCGAATCGTTTTGCTAGCGAGTTTACCATTTTTCAATTATTGCAATTGAATTTGAAATGTCATAAAGTTTGTTGGCGAGTTGAAATCCGACAGCTTTTTTTTTTTTGCAGGATTCACAGGCGAAAGAGTGTTTATTATTATTCACTGTTCGATTTCGTGGATTCTTTCTTTATTGTAATTATATAAAAATGTGAGTTAGCTTTATTTTAATTTTCTTATAATTTATCCACAATACAATATAAAATTTTAAAATTCATTCAAGCAACGATAAAAACAAGCAAACAAATCGACATCAATTTTTGGCTCCCGTCGAGTTTATGAAGAAAAATAAGGCCATTGCAACGGGAGCACTCGTCGGTCCTGAATTTTGGGCTAAAACAAGGGAACTGTGGGATAATATTTCAAAAGTTTTAAATATCCTAGGACGCCCTCGAAAAATTGTTGAAAGCTGGAAAAAGTATGCATAAATTTTGTTCTTTTAACCTTATCATGCTATGATTTTTTTTAAGGTTTTGAAGAATTTCAAATTCAACATAAGAAAAAAACTTCGTCACAATACCAAAAACATCCGTGGAACAGGTGGTGGGCCAAATACTCAATACGCGTTTTCTTCCTTAAAAGAAGATATAATAGAGCTTCTTGATTTGAAGGCATGTGAGACCGGGATGAATGTGTTTTTTTAAGGGTGCTAGGAGGAAAATCATCGCTTCGACACCAATTTCACAACCTTTGGTGCAACTACAACTGCACCACAATGAATAGTTGCAAAATCAAACACAAGAACTTCCAGAAGCACAGCAATCGCAGTGTTTTGAAACATTCGTGGATTCGACACCAATTTCACAACCTTTTTCAAAAACATCTGTAACAACAGCCAAGAAATTTGCTGGAAAAACAAGTGTCGCAGCAGGAACAATGAACACTTGCAAAATCAAACTAAAAAGCTCAGGAAAAATCAAAGAATCAAAGCCTGGTCATCTACATACATACATATTTATTTACATTATTTTCATAACGTTTTTTTTTTTGTTTCGTTTGTTAAATGGAAGTTTTTTTTTAACAATTGAATTGCGTTTTGATTTTTATTTTATTTTTTATGAGTATACTCTACATCCTTTAAAATATCGAATGTGATTTTTTGTTTGTATTAATAAACAAATACTTTTAATTTTCAAGCTATCTTTTATTCGATTTCTCATCTGTTTTGAAATATTAAAATAATTATTTGCTTCAAACCAAAAGTGTCAAATCACTGGAATATAGGAAGAACTATTTTCGCTTCGCCTCGAATTCGTTAATAAGGAAATACGACGCGAGTCGAATTTGAAAGGTTGAATTGAAAACGATCCGGCCCGAACCTCATAATCAGGCCCCTGTACATTTGGGGTTGTTCTTGTAACGAAAGTAGAACGATCGTGAAAGATATAGCTTTTTGAAACTTTTTTACGTTTTCTTTTAAAGTGTTCATATAAATTTGTCTATCCATAATATCTTCTATGATAACCAACTCATTTATACTTGCAGCAGTCAAGTGCGATTACCACACTCCATAACATCGCCGACACCATGTTTCGGTGTAGGTGCCAGCTTTATATTTTGAAGTGCTGTCTTAGGCTTTCTTCAAACGGTAATATGGCCAACAAACGGAAAAACATTGAATCTGCTTTCATCGGAATAGACCACGTTATCCCCAGAAATGCTTTGACTTGTCTTTGTATTCAATCACGTAGTGGATGTACTCTTTTTGTTCATTTTTGAAGCATATGCTTTCGTCTTTTAACTCGATTGTTGAAATTAGCCAAATAAACCTCATTACCATAGTTATGTATATTAAGAATTAGTTATTAGTTGGATTCAGTGGACTCTTTTGTTTGGGTTCATTTTTATGCATTCTTATTATTATTAAACAATTTTTTGGGAAAAAATTCAATTGATGAGCAGGATTGTTTTTGATTAACTGTAACTTAAATTATCACCTCTTTTATTATTTATATAATAATCTACATGTGGTAATAATTTGGAAGTGTTAAGTATTTGTTTTTGTTAATTTTTAAATGTACATACATACATATGTTGATATACCCAAATATTGCCGAATGAAATGCATAAATATTTATACACTGCCGGTCATAAGATTAGAAGCAGGCATTTTCGAGAAGTAAAATTGATATTTCTCCCGTTACATTATGGATTAGAAAAAAAAAACTGTGGTAAATGAGGGACTATTTTAGTTAACAACAAAATATAAAATTTGAGTAAAGGAGAGATTTAGCTTAAGGAACTTTCATGGCAAATTGTTAATTGAGTCAAGAATATGCTAAAATAAATCGGGTCATTAGATTAGAAGCACATCAATTGAATGGAAATACAATGCAACTATTTGTATTTTATTATGTTTTTTAGCTTTCGTTAGGTTTTTAATAAATGTGTGCTACCACCAGCCTTCAAAATAATTTCAAAAATTCTATATTTTTAGGATTTAGAAAGAGATTCCAAGTAGACCAGAGAAATCTCACTTCAGGGCAATTTGATACCACGAAATACCGCTTCCATTGTCATCGTATTGCTCATGTACCTTACGTGAAAGCTAGCCCCACACATTTTCAATTATGTAAAGGTCCGAGGAATATAGTGGCATAAGCAGCAGTTTTAAGTTTTGGTTCTTAATAAGAGATTTTATCTCTCGGGCTGTGTGGAATTTGTTCAAAAAGCTCGCTAATATTGGAGAATACTGATTCTGACAAAGCTTTGTATGTTTTCCTAGTCATTTAATATCTTGGATGACCAAGTCTATAGCGCCATTCAATAAAATTGAGCCCCAGACAATAACGCCTTCTGCTTTGCTATAGTGCCGGTTTAAAAATCACTACTCTCTCCTCAGTTCATGAAAATAATAATTGTAACCATCTGGCCCATCGAGGTTAATTTTTTTCGTTGGAAAAAATAACCTTCTGCCAATAATTTGCGGTCATTCCATTTTGCATATCCCACCTCATGTGATCTTTCGCGAAACACAAGGGTTGTATCTTCCTCGCGTCATTAAGTGGTGGTTTTTTCTTAAGCTTCAGGTGCTTTAAGTGTTTAGCATGGCGAATCGTGCATTTAAAAGTGGATAAGCTGCACTTAACATTAGCTTTCTCCCTAGTTTTAGCTGCCGATAAAGCTGAATTTAACGCTATTCTAAGGAAACTTCACGTTTCGCGAAGTCTTAAAGCAGAGGAAGTGTTTTTTTTATAATTTTTCGAGTAAAACGATGGTTTTTTAAATAATTGCTGACACAATGACATTTCGATTTTTTTTCGGGCTATAGCAAAGCATTAAAGACCTTTAGAGCAACCATCTATTCTTGCCCTTTTCTCCACTGTCAAACATTTTTTGTTGCCCATTTCTGTTAACACTCAATCAAGAACAATTAATTTATAAATTGTACCGTTTTTCCGAAAAAAATGTATGCACTTCACAAAACAACGTTGATTTATTCACTGCTTCTAATCTAATGACCCGATTTATTTTCACATATTTTTGACTCAATTAACAATTCATCGTTAAAGTTCCGTGAGCTAAAACTTTCATATTCCCAAATTTTATATCTTGTTGTTAACAAAATAGTCCCTCATTTACCATAGTTGTTTTTTTCTAATACATCATGTAACGGGAGAAATATCAATTTCACTTCTCGAAAATGCCTGCTTCTAACCTTATGATTTTTTTTATATCGTGGTATCGGTATGTCAATAATTTACCGCACTATTCAATTTAAGAACTTATTATTTATTTATTTTGATTGGAAGAAAAAGCAGACTTTTGGCCATCTTAGAAGTAAGACAAAAATCCCTAAAACTGATTTTGATTCATCTCTGTAGATACCGCTACAGTCGGTATCTAGGTTATTTATCTATTCTACAACTAGACGACTGAATCGACTTGAATGAATTTTCGTGTATGGATTCAAGTGGGTTACTGGAAAAAGTACATTCTTAACTCAGCACGGTAAGTGGCGTTGTATTTTTGTGTACAGTACATACGAGTGGATCGGTTGATGTTGAATACGATTGTATTATTCTCTGTTTCATAGAGACAAACATTGTTTCAAATTGGCAGACAATTTCTGCAACATGGTTAATACAAAAGATGCTTTGATTGAAAGTATATTTTCAGATTTGCAAAAAACACGATGTTGACCCTATTAACTTCAAAGTACAACAGTCATTGCCTAGCAATTAGATATTGTTCGAATCCATGGACACTGTTACCGATCCTGATGAAGCAGTCAACTATCCTGTTGAATTTTTTAATTCGCTGGATTTTTTTTTTCAGGAATGTCACCAACCACATAACTTGCGATTATAAATTTGTTCAATTATTATTTGGCTTTGAAATTTTAATGTACCTTAGCTCACTGTACAAGATTAGCCATACAAATCATAGGCAAAGTTTTTGAATCCCAACCCACGTTTATGGGTTGGATCTAGAAAATATACTGCCTTTTCACGTGGTCATGTATACTCTCCAGGCTTTGATTAAAAATATTGTCCACCAACTAGCATTTAGATTAAATTAAGAAAACATTATTGTTTATAAAGAATTTTGTTTGAAAAATTCATGTTATTTCAAAATAAAAACTAATACAATTATTATATTATTTGTCTTTGATTTCATACTTTCTTTAATCTTCTAATCGCTTGAAATAGTATGCCAACGTCTGTCGGATCTGCTAGTAACTCTTTTTAAATTTAAAGTTCTTCCTTTACTTTCAAAATGAATTTTCTATAAAAATGGGAGAAACATTTAAAAGATATTAATTACAGTGTTAGCCAAAAGTGTAGAGTATCCTAATTTGTTGTTTTTTTATTTTGTATTCAATTTTCGTTGGGTTAAAAATGTTTTCTTTTTTTAATAACTTTTTATTCCCTACCATAATTAAAATAAAAACTGTAGGTAGGTATGCAATGCGATGAAAAACGAAAACTAAATTAAGTAGAACACAAAAATCAATGCGAGAATTACATTAGATTTGAGTGCATATGCACTTTCTGTATAAATGCGGAACGTTTGTTGAGTAATTTGCAGATTGTTTTTACTTTACTTCGCTTTTCTAAAGTTGAAAATGTATTGTGATGAGTCGTAAAAAAATATTCAACCCAACAAACTTTATTTTCGTTTGGTCACAGTTATTTTATCAACAAATGTAATTATAATCGTTGTTCTTGCCTATAATGATAACCCAATGATGAGTCATTTAAATGCTTTTATTGTTTTTAAAAAGGTAGGTACATATTACCCAAAAAATTTTGCACAGCATCTAGGTATTGCTTCTGGCAGAATAACGACCTTCACCAATTTCATCGCTAATCAATGGAATTTCTTAATTAAACAACATCAAACGTAGTTTTAAGAGCAACAATGCATTCTTGTCTAGATAAATCCAATGTACTTACTTACTTACTTAAGGTGGCGCTACAGTCCGGGGCGGACCTGGGCCTCAACCAACATGCGTCTCCAGCCAGCTCGGTCCCTAGCTAGCTGTCTCCAGTTCCGCACGCCAAGTTGGTTGAGGTCCTCACCCACCTGAGTGCGCCACCTGAGTCGCGGTCTTCCTCTACTGCGCCGTCCCTCGGGATTGGATTCGAAGACCTTCCGGGCTGGAGCGTTGATGTCCATTCGCTCTACATGACCCAGCCATCTAAGCCGTTGGACTTTTATTCTGCTAACTAGGTCAGTGTCGCTGTACAGCCCGTACAGTTCGTCGTTATATCTTCTCCTCCATTCTCCATCTATACGTACGGGACCAAAAATCACCCGAAGAATTTTTCTCTCGAAGCATCCTAAGACGTTCTCATCTTTCTTTGACAGGGTCCAGGCCTCAGCGCCATAAATGAGAACCGGGATGATGAGTGTCTTATAGATGGTGATTTTAGATGCTCGAGAGAGGACTTTACTTCTCAATTGCCTTCTAAGTCCAAAGAAGCAGCGATTTGCAAGAGTTATTCTTCGTTTGATTTCAGCGCTGGTGTCGTTGCCTGTGTTTATAGCGGTGCCTAGGTAGACAAAGTCCTTAACTACCTCGAAGTTATAGCTGTCCATGGTGACGTTTTGTCCAAGACGTCGTTGTTCAATGTCCTTTTTTGATGACAGCATATACTTGGTCTTGCCCTCATTGACCACTAAACCCATCTTCTTCGCTTCCGTCGCAATGCTCAAAAACGCTCCACTGACATCACGCTTTGATCTTCCAATTATGTCAATATCATCTGCGTATCCGAGTAATTGGATGGACCTTTGGAAGATTGTGCCTCTAGTGTTGACGGTTGAGTTTTGCACAATTCTTTCCAGAACGATGTTGAAGAAGTCGCATGACAGTGCATCGCCTTGTCTAAAACCTTTTTTGACATCAAATGCATCGGTGAGATCTTTTCCGACTTTGATGGAGCAGCGTGCATTCTCCATCGTCATTCTGCACAAACGGATAAGTTTGACAGGGATGCCAAAACTAGACATTGCTCTGTAGAGCTCTTCCCTATGGATGCTGTCATACGCGGCTTTAAAATCGATAAAGAGATGGTGGGTATCGATTTGAAGCTCCTGGGTTTTTTCCAAGATCTGCCGTAATGTGAATATTTGGTCGATAGTGGACTTTCCTGGTCTGAAGCCACACTGATAAGGACCTATCAGGTTGTTGACGAACGGCTTCAGACGTTCACATAGTACGGCAGAAAGGATCTTATATGCAATGTTAAGGAGACTGATCCCTCTGTAGTTGGCGCAATTTAAAGGGTCTCCTTTTTTATGTATCGGACAAACTATGCTGAGATTCCACTCATCGGGCATGCTTTCTTCCGACCATATTTTGCAGATGAGTTGGTGCATGCTCCCTACCAAGTCATCGCCTGCTGCTTTAAATAGTTCGGCAGCTATGCCGTCAGCTCCAGCAGCTTTGTTTGACTTCAGTTTAGATATAGCTATCTTCACTTCGTCTAGGTCGGGTAGGCGGAATTGTTGATCTGCGTCGCCTAAGTTGAGTGGTTCTACCTCCCTTACAGCGGGATTCGGTTCGTCATCGCCGTTATATAATTTGGAGAAGTGGTCTTTCCATATTCTCAACATAGACTGCGGTTCTACTACGATGTTCCCCTGATCGTCTTTACAGGCTTCGGTTCGTGGCTGGTACCCTTGGGAGTTCTTTTTTACCTTTTGGTAAAATTTACGAACCTCATTCCTGTTGTAACATCCCTCTATCTCCTCGATCGCGCGCTTCTCGTGCTCTCTTTTTTTCCATCTAAGAAGCCGGTGTTCCTCTCTCCTCCTCTGCTCGTAGAGCTCGCGAGCAGCTCTGGTCCTTCTGTGCAGGGCCGTTTTGTATGCCTCTTGCTTCGCTGCGTGCGCTTGCCGGCACTCGTCGTCAAACCAGGGGTTTCGCTGTTGTGGACGTGTGAAACCTAGCACTTCAGAGGCGGCATCTCTGATGGCTGCAAGGCAATGTTGCCACTGGTTTTCAATGCTTAATGCATGCAGCATAGAACTCCTTAAGAGGTTACTAGAGACTCGATCGGAAAAGGACATGGCAGTCTCTTGCGATTGTAGCCGTCTAACGTCGAAACTTCTCACAGTACTTCCTTGTTTTGGCTTGGACCGGGATATCCGTAGTCGTACCTTGGCTACAACGAGGTAGTGGTCCGAGTCAATGTTGGCCCCTCGGAATGTTCGGATATCCTGTATACTGGAGAAGTGTCGCGCGTCGATCGCAATGTGGTCAATCTGGTTGACGGTTGATTGATCAGGAGATTTCCATGTCCCCTTGTGGATATTGAGATGTGTGAACTGCGTACTAGCTACCAGAACGTCTCGCCCCGCAGCGAAATCGATCAGCCTGAATCCGTTGTCGGAGGTGGTGTCGTGCAGGCTGTATCTTCCGATTGTGCCACCAAAGATGTCTTCTCTTCCTAGCTTGGCATTAAAATCTCCTAAGACAATTTTAATGTCATAGCCAGGGCACTGCTCATATGTCTTGTCCAAGAGCTCGAAGAATATGTCTTTGGTGTCTTCATCTTTCTCCTCTGTTGGGGCATGCGCGCATATTAGGCTTATGTTGGCGAATTTAGCCTTGATGCGGATTGTCGTGATGCGCTCGCTCACACTGTTGAAACTCAAGACTTTTTGCCTGAGTCTAGTTCCAACAACAAATCCACACCCAAATAGACGCTGCCTTTGTTCTCGGTAGCAGTCGACGTAGTATATATCGCAGTCTTTTAGTTTTCGTTTGCCCGGTCCATCCCATCGCACTTCTTGGATGGCGGTAATATCTGCCTTGCAGCAGTTTAGGGCTTCCGCTAATTGTTCGGCTGCACGTGGTCTGTTAAGGGACCTAACATTCCACGTACAGATCCGAAGTTCGTTGTCCTTATTTCGTTTGCTTGGGTTGTCAACAGTGAATCCGTCCGTATCCGAGGCTTGTTGGTGCTTCGCAACTAGAAAATTTTTACGTGGTCAGGAAGTCACCCTGACGGCACAACCCCCAACCTGGAGGGCCAGATCCTTAGTATAACTCCAAGGACAGGGAGCCGGATAAACCGCTCCTTATAGGCCTGGGCTCCGAATAAGTCGTAGAAGCCCTATAAGGTGTTCACTAAGTAGTTCAGCCTTACTGGAACTGTAGACGCCACCGTTGATTCCATCTCGAGAATTCGTCCGCTGCCGTCTGGATAAGGAGAGGTGCCTTAGTGGAAACACCTCTCCCCACCTCTCTCGTTTGCTGCCCCCAACAACTTTCCACTGGGGTTAGAACCCAATCTCCAGTTGAGGTACTAGGCACCCGATGTTCACCACGGGGAGGTGAGCGTAGGAGTTGATAGACAGAGGTGGGTTTTGAAAAAAAACCTGTGGACGCTTGTGTCCTCTTGAATGCACATGTCTACCATTTGAACATCCATTTTAAATCCAATGTCCAATGCAAAAAATCATGAAAACGATCTTGTTGCCCGAAAAATAAATCCCGCTAAAATATCAAAATAATCTGAGAGTAGTAATTCTTCTTCAGCACAGACATTTTCAAAATGCCATTAAAATACACCATTATGTCAAGGCTTAAAATTTAAAGAGAATTACATCCGTTGTTTTGTTTAATAATAATTGTTCTACTTGTCGTTAAAAACTTAACCTGTAATGAGAAGCCTAAAACCGTACAAAAAGTTTTCCCATTAGATTTAAGTAACCAATAAGCCAAGGCAGCGCTAATTCTCCTGACTTTTGGCCATGTTTCGTTTGGAACTGAAGGTCGGAAACATCAATACTGATGAAAATAAATATCCAATTATATTTCCAAAATTAGTAAACAAAATTGGATATATCTTATTTGTATCGAACACTCCTTCTTGTGAAATCAGTTTCAATTTTCCAGCTAACATTCAATCAAGATCTTATAAGGTTTCCCTATCTAATGAGCACATACTCGTTACTATTGGACGAGAGAATTTTCTTTTTTAAATAGTGTTGTTACTTTAAAATTAAAATTAATTTAAATTATATTTACCTTCTTTTGCACTATTTCCAGTTGCAGCTGCAATAGTCTTAGCGATGTTGGTCTTCCTTCTTTGAATTAAATCTTTCTTCCATTGAGGTATGTCGAAGTTAACATTAGGAGGAGATGGTGTGGTTGTATCCATTTGATGACTAAAAGGAGAAGCTAGGCTCCGAAAATGCGATGTTTCGGTATCACCCGATGATACAGAGGATGTATGCTCCTTTCGCAGTGCCGAAAACGAAGCCATTTGAGTTTTTGTTGGATTTTCAAAACCTGCAACTGGAACAGTGTTAATTTCCAAAGCTGTCAACGACGATGATGAATTCGAATCAGGTGACGCCATATTTCAAATTTCGTCGTCGAGTTTTCTTTTGCCAACGGAACAAAAATGCAACTTCGTTGCGCGCGCCGAACTAGTGTTGTAGACAAATAAATATGTTTTACCAAATATTTTACTCTTGACAAAGAAATGATTTGATTATCAAAATGCTTTAAATTATTTTAAAATTGGGTTTGTGCTTTCCTCTGAAATCTAATTACATATGTACAAAACAAAACACATGCATGGATAATTTTGGTTTAAAATTGTATTAAACTCCAAAAATGTTGTCATGTACCTACAAAACTTTAAAGCAAAAGCAGACACAAACAATAGCACTACGAAAAACCGAGTATTGATTTTGTATGTCGGTGGCGACCGAAAACTGAACTGACACCATTCATTTGTTCACTGCTTTAGTCTCTATTTCATAGTTAAAAATGAAATTGCTAACAAATTTCGAGTGCGAGTAAATGTTTAAAGAATGCAAAGAACATTATTTGATTTGATTGAATCAATTTATAAGGTAAGATGTTTTAACATGAGAGTAGTTTTTCAAAAAATTTGAATTGAAAACCAAAACCAAGCAACCGCGAAGTAACTCGCCTCTTATTTGCTTTACTTAATTCTTTTTTCCTTATCTTTATTGTCTTGTCTACAAAATTAGAACCAAAGAGCAAAGATTTTGAATATAAAGTAGAATCGTCGGCTGTCATTCTTAAAAGGCATCTTTGCTGGCTGAACACAATGGTGAAGTTGAAGCTTGTGGTGCTGTCAAAATTGCAAAAGTACGAAAACAACACACAGTGCTACAATGTAGAGTTGAAATTGAAGCTAAAGCGCAAGTTGGGTGAATTTTTACTTTTGGCTTCTTGCTGCTCAGATTTTGACATTTGTATGGTTTATATGGATAGTTGAGGGATCAAGTTGAAAACTTTTGAGTTGATAATTCAATTCTTTGTGGACGTGCTTTGCTTCAAAATGCGCGTTTTTAATGACAGCTTCTGCTTCTAGTTTGCTTTTAAGCTTACTCATTGTGTTCAGCCGGTTAATGAAATTAACAACTCAACTTTTTCTGTACTTCTGAACATTTTTAAAAACGGAATGCTTAACATCTTATACCTTAAGCTAGGCATACACGATGAACATGCTCAGCGACCATGTTCGTTTGCGTTAGCCCACACACGACAAACACAACGACGAAACGAACATTCAACATTCATTTCGGGACGATTTTTCAAGAAAGAAGGATGTCTGAAAAACAAGCGCAAGTAGCTGCCCTTATGGCAATTTAATAAAATAAAACAAAAAAAAGGTTGTGAATGAAAGACTGGCTTCAGTAACGTTATATTCGTTCTCATGTTAATTTTTAGATATAACATGAGATAACATCACACGAAGATTCAAAAAATTTTTTGCGAATGGAAGCCAAACGTATAGAGAACTTCTTTAATAAGTTTAACCTTTAATAATTAAAAAAGATCTTCATCGCCATACAAACACGATGAACATGAAAAAATCAAAAATTTTCGCCAACAGCGAGCGGTTCGCATACAAGCCCCCATACACGAGAAAACAAACAGCGAATGCCTAGCTTTACTGGGCTTCTTTCATCATAAGATAGATAGATAAATAAATTCTTTATTGTACAATAACTTTTTAAAAATAATAATAATCCTTAAGAATAAAAGCATGGGCTTTTTTGCCGTTCACTTTATATTCATGAAATATTCAATAATAATTATTAATTGGGTTAATAGTTTCTTCTAAATAATTAATAACGTTACCATAATTTTAATAACAAAAGGTTATCAATTTTGAAATGATTTGAAGCACAAAAAGATGCCAATTTTAAGATGATTTGAAAGTTGAAACATACAAATATTTAATGGCATACATACGTCTTTATTTTTCCATCTATTGCGAAGATTACAGATTTGAGGTAGATCAGCTGGACTGGGCATAAAGTTTAAGCTAATAGCTTCGACAGAGTATTTGTTGTTGAAATAGTTTCCTTAACACAACTGTTGATGGTTCCTAATTGTATTCCTTGACGATGTTGAAGTTGCTCTGGATAGATGCTTAGAGTAAAGCTTATCATCTATTTTTGCCGTGACATCTACAAAAATATGCCCTGTAATTCATCAACGTTTGACTCCATAAGTGATAAATGAACTTCATGGGAATGAGCTATTTCATTTCATTCCTTGAGCCGTTGGAGAGCTGTTTGTTTGCAAAAGTCTTACTCTTGACCATGTGTGAGGAACTTGAGGTGGCTCGGTTTGGCTCGAGCTATCGACTATCTCAGTCTATTTCATTCAAAAAAATCCTCTTTTTATTTGTTCTGGATCAGTTACCAACTTTTGTTATATGGGATTTCCATTTTCGACCATGTTTTTGTGCTTACAAGTTTCGTAATTTTAACATATTTTTCTGAACATGTAAATGGAAATTTTGTATTTCTGCGATGGAAAACTCTTCCATATGATGATTACAAAAATATGTAAGTATTTGTATTCCTGCTTTTGTTCGAAATGACAAATATAAAATTAATAGATCGTCGTAAAGGCTCGGTCGTTTATGCCAGGCAAATTTGGATACACAGGTCACTTTAATACTTCATCGGATTTTCTGACGATGATCAATTGATACTTAAGTAAAAATTTATAAAATAAAATACAAATGTTTCTACTTTTCTTTTTGTACTGTGATTTTAACACTAATTTGCAATGTTGCCATCGGAAATTTAAAAGATTAGAACGCCATCACTAAAACGAAATGGAATTTTGTTGTCATTTTACAGTCAGCTGTTCATTAAAATGACATTTCATCATTAAAATTTGTGGGGACCAGTTATAGCTAGCATTGGTTTTCATCATTGAAATCAATCTTTGGGAATTCCAACGTACAACGCCACATGGCGGATACGGCGAACATAAACAAAAATATTGCTTCATGGCTTCATGATAATACGACATAAGGACTTGAACGTAAGAAAGTATCCAGTATCTGATTGGTCAGCTGCCAAAAATTGCTTTCCAATTAAGGCAACTGAATTGAAAATTAGACTAAAAAGTTAGCCAAGAAAAATCTCCTTACCTATCAGTCAGGTCTATATCAAAGTGACAGATGAACTTTATTACTTTGTGTTTAGTGTTAAAGTTTTCCTTGTAAAATTACAAATGGAAATAAAAGTCATATGACCTGTCATCTTATTTTCATTTTGGTTTATCAAATGATCTGTCATTTTTCTATATAAAATCTAGAGTACTATAATCGCAAGGTTATGCAGGGGCGGCATCTGGTGGCTACGGTGACATTAGCTTGTGCAGCCTTTTGTATACTAAACATTCATCGCCACATTGTGGCTACGGCGAAAGTAAAAATTAACTGCTCTATGACACCTAGCTTAAAAGCGATTATCAATTTCTTTCGACCCTATGGCTATAACTTAATTACGCAGATCTAATTGGAAACCCCAAGTCTTTCATATCCGAAGTACATGTATATTAGGGTGGGGTGATTTAAAAAAAATGTACAATCGCTTTGGAATACCTGCGAAAAGTTGCTCTCTTAACTTACAAATATACACCTTACATTTCAGTTGGCGCATCAAATATTTAGAGTGCCCCCAACATCATTAAGTTTGAAGAAATTCATCAATTTGGTCAAAAAATCAAGAAGATCGTATAAACACTAAATGACATTTTTATTGTTGGCCTGTTATTATAATATAAAAAATATTGATCTTGAACTGTATGCATTAAATTGAGGGGGGGGGGTTAGTGTGGTGAGGGAGGTAATTTTACAACTCTCTTCAAACGTTGTTCGAACGCCATTCAGTCACCTCGCGAGCTTACTTTTTCTTTTGTTAAACACTTTGATTTTTACACGATTATTAAGAATAAACCTTCATGTATGTAAGTAGTATATTTTCAATTTTCTGTTCTAAGTTGAAGTATTAATATTGCAATACTTTAGCAAAGCACATATTTTTTTCTTAAAAATGTCTCAAGTCAAAACCCGATTAACGATGACCTGTCCTGTGTTTGGTTTACCAGAGAAGCTACCCGTCTCTCAATTACCTACTTACAGTGACGTTATGAAAAATTATCTATTCATTAAATATGAATTTAAGCCTGAAAAAACAACAAAAGAGCCAACAGTTCATGAAATATCCGAAAGATTGGCTCAGGAAGTCTTGGAAATTTGGCAAAAAGCGTCGCTCCCAACTGTTAGTCTCAAGCGAATATTTCAACTTATTCGTTCGTATCACGACAAATATAAGATGTAAATGAAACCTTATCAAGGCCGTCAAACAAACAAAAACTACCAAGAAAAAATTAATAAGTTCGTCACTGAGTCCCGTAAATTATTTGATATTTGCAGTTGCAATTGCCAACTTATAGCAAATTGTAACTGTTCAAAAGACAACCGTGTTCCCAAAGAAAAAGTACATTTTTTACTTTATCAAAGATCAGTAAGAAAAAGGATGATGGGGTGTGGATGTGATTGCAACTGTAAGAAATAAGAAAGAAAAGGAAAAAAGGGTTGCGTAACAGAAAATTTATAGAAAAAGAGTAGTAGAAGATCATTATGTGATTTTATCGGAGCCTGGAAGTGACTATTTTGGGCATGTCATGTGTGAGATGGGAACTGCTAAAGGTATTAGAGATTCAATATTAACTCACTTGAAATCCAAATCAGTGAAACTGAGTGAAATAGCTGCTGTTGATGGTTGCGATGGAACAGTAGTGAATACAGGTTTTAAAGGTGGCATTGTTCGTTTGATGGAAGAAGAAATTAATAAACCATTAAGCATTATTCACATGAGCACGACCAACGACCAACGAATGAACGAATATTCGTCGATTTTGACATTTCTTTCACATGAGAGTTTTTAATTCGTCGCGAATGAAGTTTGACTTTGACAATTGTTTTTTTTTGTGTGTTATCATTATTGTTTTGTTTGAAAACAACCGATTAAGAAAATGCGGTCGAAGCTATATTTGTTAAAAAAAATTATTGGTGTCCTTGTTAATAAACAAAACAAGGAAAAGATTTCATGTGCATCCACAGCCGAACACCATTCACCATCGAAATCAAAACACAAGAATGATTTTTTAGGTTATATAGCGCGCGAACAATTTATTCGTTGCAGTGTGGATGGTATGTGGAACGCGATCAATTTATTCGTTGCAGTGTGGATGGTATGTGGGACGCGAATAAAGTTTGACAGTTCGTATCAAATTGATTTTTGTTCGCGACGAATAAATTTGTTTTCTTAAATTTATTAATATATGACATTGAAAAGTAAAAGTATGCACAATAAATCAAATAGAAACTTCATTGCTATCGTTTTGTTAAGAATTTGTGTGGAAATATGTCTTCAAACGTATATAAACTCACATTTTGTAATTCATTCGTCGTTCGTTGGTCGCGCTCATGTGAATGCTACTTTACAGTGGTTTATATGCCAGCTGCATTGTAATGAATTACCACTACGGCATCTGTTGCTACATTTGGATGGGAAAACTACAGGATCTAAATGTTTTTCAGGTGCTATTGGAAGTCGATTACAAAAATGTGAGAATATGCCAACAGTCCAATTCGCCGTCATTTCTACGCAGTTAGGTACCTGAAATTACAAAGAACGATTTGAGTACCGACCAAAACTATCTCTACAATATAATGACCGCTATCAGCACTGGTGTTTTTTCTTCCGATTTGGCTAATATTGAACCTGGACCCCTAACCCTAAACCATTCTAGATGGGTTACAACAGCAACTCGAATTCTAAGGCTATAAGCTAAGCTAGTGATATTAGCCACGTACATAATGAGAGAGCCTTATTGCGAAGATCAACTATCAACCGATTGACGGTTGATAGACTACATATATCAATTCAAATCAAAATCGATATTGTGAAAATCATTTGACAAAATATTGTGCTATTGTGAATGCCTTCAAAATTATTTTATTATTCTTGCAACTGACAGAAGTTTTGAAAGCAAATAAAATAATTAAAAACAAAATAAAAAATGACTTCAACTGAATTATTATAAAATGATTCTGAACTCATTGAAATGGCGAGAATGCGAAGGAGTTTGAGAGATGCATCTAATCCTTTGGAACTGGAAAGCCAAATGTGAGTATAAAGGTTTTGATTTTCAGACACAAATAACTTAATCTGTACCTGCTCTCCTCCGTTTTCAGTTTTTTAAAAAAACTTTCGGCTATCCAAAGATGCATTTCATGATCTTTTCCAAGAAATAGAGGACAAGTTGAAGCCCTGCAAAAGTAATCGAGCCGTGCCGAATGTTTTAAAACTTGCAACAGTGCTAAGATTTTGTGCACATGGGAACTACCAGTTGAGTTTGGGAAACGACTTTAATCTTGGTATTGCCCAATCAACTACATCGCTTGTCCTAAAGGAAGTCCTTGGTGTAATTAAAAACTATGTGTGCCCAAAATGGATAAAGTTCCATTACACTGAGGAGGAAGAAAGGAGGGCAAAAGTTTAATATTTTGAGAAAAGTGGCATTCCTAACGTGGTAGGAAGCTTGGATGGTACACACATTAAGATCATAGGCCCAGACAAAAATATTCGACACTTGTATTACAACCGAAAAGGATTCCATAGCCTTAATGCTTTGATCGTAAGTATTTTGAAATAGATACATTTTTTAATTAAAGAAAAACTTAAAGGTGTGTGATCATTTAATGTGTATTAAATATGTTGATGCTAAACATCCAGGAGCATCCCACGACTCGAACATATGGAATAGCTATGTCCGCACTGAAAGCAAAAATCGCAACAGATTACCGAAATGGACGCAACGACTTTCGGCTTCTTGGTATGTACTCAGCTTATATTGTCGTCTGAGAATTACAAAGTCGAATGTGAAAAAAAATCTTGAATCTGAGGCACGAAAAAAAAACAAGAAATCATACATACGATCATGTAATTCTCTGCTGACGGTAAATTAACTAGGTAACATAAATGTAGGTGTGCATTCACATTCGATATTTATGTAGGTGTATTTACCTCCGTGCATTTGTTGATTGACTTTTTATGATTTCAATTTTATAAAGAGATGGTGGATATCCCTTAGCACCGTATCTTCTGACTCCATATAGAAATACTGAGGAAGATTAAGTGCAAGCAAGATTCAATAAAAAGCATGCTCAGGGAAGAAATATAATTGAAAGAACTATCGGGGTCTTGAAAGGAAGATTCAGATGCCTGCTACGGACAAGGGAGCTTCATTACAAACCGAAAAAAGCAACAGAAATAACAAATGTTTGTGCAGCACTGCATAGCATATGTATTAAATATCTTATTGAAGTTCCACAAGAGGTAAACATTAAAGCAATATTCACATGAGCACGACCAACGAATGAACGAATATTCGTCGATTTTGACATTTCTTTCACATGAGAGTTTTTAATTCGTCGCGAATGAAGTTTGACATTCACCACCGAAACCAAAACATTCAAAACATTATTCGTCGTTCGTTGGTCGCGCTCATGTGAATGATGCTTAATACCGAGTTTATCAATAAAGCTATTCACAATAGATCTTTTATTTCACTATTTATCAAAAATATTGATAATTGATCACCATAATACCGATTCATTAATTTTGTTGATAATTATCAAATATCGTGTTGATATTTGATAACCATAATAGGGCTGAACACCGCCAGGAAGGCTTGTTTGGAAAGCCTGAAGTTTTGAATGAATATGCAATAAAGTTTCATCAGCCAAAGCAAAAATTAAAGAAAAGTTTCTTATTACATGTGTTCGTCAAAATCCATTTGGTTGGAAGAATCACGTAATGCTCTGCATATTTTTAGTTGCTGACTTGCGTTAACTTCATCATAACTCCCTTCAAAAAACAATTCCGTCGAAGTCATAATTCCTTACATTTTGTTTGCCTTTGAAAATCATGAAATATAAGTTTTTTGTTCGCATGCGAAAATATACCTATAGCAACCGAATTAAACATCGTCAATAAAAATTAATTTTAAAAATAAAATGCATACAAATAGGTGTTTCCTTACGGATATCAAAAAAATAGATATGTACACATGAATTTTTCAGCTGGTGTGAAAAAAAGGTATAATACTTAATTGTAAGTATTACCGTTATTTTTTTTTCATTTAATGTACATATTTTTTTAAATTGCCCCTACCGCCTAAAAGGGGGAGATAGACCCCCTCCCATAGTAAAAAATGCTTGTTTTTAACTGTTCTATACAAATCCGTCATTAAACTTTGTCGCCAAAGTTATCGTACTCTCCCCAAATATAAATATAAAGAAACATCGATTTGTATGCATTTTATTTTTAATATTACTTTTTATTGACGATGTTTAATTCGGTTGCTATAGGTATATTTTCGCATGCAACAAAAAACCTACATATATTTCACAATTTTCAAAGGCAAAGACAAAATTTAAGGAATTATGACTTCGACGGAATTGTTTTTTGAAAAGGGAGTTATGATACCGCAAGTCAGCAATTCAAAATACGCAGAGCATTACGTGATTCTTCCAACTCAATCGATTTGGACGAACACACGCGATAAGATACTTTTCTTTAATTCTAGCATTGGTTGATGAAACTTCATTGCAGATTCATTTAAAACTTCAGGCTTTACAAACAAGCCTTCCTGGAGGCGTTAAACAATATTGGGGAAAAACTTAAACCGATCAAAAGTCAGCAATCCATTCCAAATGTATTAAAACAAGCAGCGGTTTTAAAATTCTTTGCCCAAGGAAGTTACCAATTGAGCGTAGGAAACGTTGCTTACTATTCTGCTCTTAAATACAAAAATACCACATAAAAAAACAAAGTAATTTTTTTTAAGAGAATACATTTTCGCACAAAGAATTTTTCCTTTAGTGGCCAAAAAAAACATGTGAAACGTCAAACAAAATAAATAAAACTCATTGACATACTATACATATAATCAAACTGGCCCATGAGATTTTCTGCCATTCAGTGCATTCTTTGGATACAACCAAAACCATTCCAAGGCCACAGTTAAAGTTTTTCAATAGGGTATTTTCACATATTTCAAGCTGTGATGTGAGTCATCCATAAACTTTATTCACGAGGTCAATTGCCATCCCACTGCAACAGCAACAACAGCAGCAGCATGGCAGTGGAGCGCGATTGCGAGCGCACACGTTTAAAGTAAACTCCTCTGCGTTTACGTTTGAGCTGCGCATATGTATGTACATATGTATAGCTTTGTGGCTAAAAGATAAACAAATGTTTTAGGTAAAAGATACTCTTTTGTTGAGTGAGGCGAGGGCTTCGGTTTAATTAGCCTCGACTGGTAGTTTTGCAGAGATACATACCTATACCCGGCAGTTCCGTTGTGGTAATTAGAGGTGGTTAGAAGTTGTGTGGCGATTTGAAGTATTCACTGTGAAATTTAAAATGTTTTATTTTGAAAAATATACATAAATTAAACAAAATACTCACAGCGCACAGCCAGCTTCTGCTTCATTTTGCACGAACTGTCAAAATTGTTCAATAACATAAACAAAAAACATGGCATCGTTCAACAAATTATGCTAGATGTCAATACTTTCTATGTCAGAAAAAGCTTATCTCAACTAAATAAAAACAGATGTCGCTAAATATTTCATAACTTTTTTTGCCACTGTGCCTGAAAGGGCTAGTGTAGCTAATTTGAAGTGGAACCATTTTTATTCAAATTTTGTATGGAAAATTCACACCACTAGCAGTCCATGTATAGTATGTCAATGTATGTCAATGATAAAACTCATTCGCAATGAACTTTTGATAAACATTCACAATCGGTCTAAAATTACAGGGCCTATTATGGATCACAACTCAACTTAGTTGAGTTGTAATCAAGACAACTCAATTTGAAGACAACTGCAAAAAAAAATCGTATTAGATAGATAGATAGATAGATAATTTCTTTATTAACAAAAAAATTTGATTAACAATATTTCTTTTCTTAAGAATAATGACATGGCTTATTCTGCCGTCTGCCTGATATGACATTTCATTTAGTGTTATAAAGAATAAAAATGAAATAAAATAAATAAAAGTAACATTTTTTTTTTTTTTTTTTCAAATACGAAATTAAAGTGTATACAAATTCAAAAAAGCATAAAGTAACTCAAAATTAGATTTACACAATTCAATTGAGAAATTTAACAATTTTAATATGATTTGAAACACAAAAAGATACCAATTTTGAAATGATTTGAAACAAAAATATATTTATACGTTTTCAATTTTAGAGTGATTTGAAACACAAAAGATATCAACAAAAATTTTGGTGCTTGAACTGCAACAACTGCTGTTTTAAGTTACATAACTATTGCGATATGCTAAGGCGTGTTTGCAGTACTTATAGAGAGTAGACCATCCTAGCGCTCCATTAAGTATTTCATAGAGTCGGTTTAGGGTGAGATGACTTGATTCGAAATACAATCGTCGGATTTCCTGCAGCATTGGACAGATCGCAATAAAATGGATTGTATCTTCATTCTCTCTTCTGTTGCAAAGCTCGCAAATTTGTGACAAGTCAGCTCGGTGGGGCATAAAGTTTAAGTTTAACAATTCGACACGAGCTCTGAATATGTAGCTTATAGCTTCGGCCGAAAATTCAGTACAGAAATAATTCGCTTCCGAGGGTAACTGGTGATTGAGGTTCTTATACATATTTCTAGATGTAGTTTCATTTGCTCTAGATAGATGCTGGGTGTAAATTTTTGCATCTATTTTAGCGATGACATTAGCAAAAAACCCCGGCCATTCATCAACGTTTGTTTCACTTAGGGGAAGATTAGTTCCGTGGGCTAGGGCTAACTCGTTCCAATCCTTGAATGGTGAAGCCCTCGTTTGCAACAATCTTACCATGATTGATTTATGAAGACTTCTTCCGCTTCTTCATAACTCTTATTAAATAGTCGGAGTTTGATTTTAAATTTTCAATGTAAAGAGGCGATAATCCAGATTCAACGTAGATGGCATAATTTGGCGTTGAATTTGGCAATCTAAATAAGCGCTTGAAGAAATATCTTTGTACTGCTTCGAACGCCTCTATATAACTATGTCCGAAAACCGGGGTACCATAGCACATGCATGTATTCACAGTCGCGCGAAACACACGGTATTTTGACAACAGATCAATTTCTTGGTTCGCAAAGAACTTGGGCCACATTATGCTCAAAGCTAATTTAGCCTCATTACTTTTATTCTTAACATGCTTTGCGAAGTTAAGGTTGTGTGTGATTAAAACTCCCAGATACTTAAATTCCTGCACCACTTTCGTATTATGGGAGACAACTTTTTTCAGTTGAGTAGACCAAATACATTGCCTACTTTTATGTGCTTGTTTTGTGTCAAAATCAGCTGTGTAAAGTAAAATCGTAGGCATTTCAAAGTTTTGAATTCAGTGCAAAATTTTATTAAAAAGACAAAATAATACGAAATGGAAACTTGTTTTGATTTTTTTCTTGTAAATTCTGAAAAAGAAAATCCCCTGAATGTTGCGCTGATGAGAAAAAATATTAGAGATCGCTCCAATCCATTGGAACTTCCAAACAAAAAGTATTTTTTGTAAACAAATTCTTTGGTGAGAAGTGTTGATTTAATGACTCCGTTTTGTTGCAGATTTATAAGTTATTTTAGACTCGACAAAGACACATTTGTTTATGTGCTAAACGAAATCAAAGATTATTTGAAACAACCATAGCGTTCCTCCGCAGTCCCACCAATTCTCAAACTCTGCACTGCCCTACATTTCATGGTAGAAGGAAGTTGCCAAGAGTGCAGTGGTAATGATTTTAATTTAGGCCTTGCTCAACCAACAGTTTCGGTAGTAGAAGTGCTAGACGTAGTAGAAGAACATATCTGACCAATTTGAATTTATCGAAGATTCATTTTTATCAGAAAACCAGATTTCCTGGAGAAATAGGATGCATCGATGGAACTCATGTTCGAATCATAGCACCAAAAAAAAATCTTCAACATCTTTATATAAATAGAAAAGGTTACTAGTCTGAATGAAAATATTTTCTTACAAACGTTTATATTATTATTTGTAAAACTTACATTTTTTTCTCCATTTTCTTAAAAAAAATTTCAATTCGGTGTTGGTGCGTACCGATATTTTTTTGTACACACAAATGCACTACACAACCGGTAAATAGCAGTTGTTGAATTTTGATAACAATCACAACTGAGAGACAACTCAACTGGCTTACATAATACCCCCAAACACACTTAAAAAGTCAACCATTTTTCAGTTGACTACTGGTTGACTTGTGACAGTCAACTAGTTGTGATCGGTAATACCGATTACCGGATTACAACTCAACTTTGTATTTAGTTGTCTTACATAATAGGCCCCTACCAGTTGATATCCATAATCAGCGTTGCCAAAATGTGCCCGATCGGGCCATTTGGCACTAAGTTTTTTATTTTGGCCCGTGGCCCGGGGCCAACATGAAATGGCCCGCATATCATATATTTTCTTTTTTCTAAAACAACAAATTCAATCTTTTTATTCCATAAACAAAATTATCAATGCGTTTCCTCCATATACAACTTCCCATATTGAAAATGACACTGGGGTGGAATCGCGTAAGGTGATTGTTGACAATCAAAATGGATGATTTTGCTCCACGTAAGGTGATTATCAAATTGACTATCACTTTTTTGCTATGGTTTGTTAGTGACAGCTATTTAGATGTCACTTTCATATATTTTGATTAATTTTTTGTGAGAAAGATAATTTTTGTGAACTTCAGCTCCACTATAAATTTTAAATTTAGTGAAAAAAGTGAAAAGATATCAAAGCTAAAATAAAAATAAGTGAACAGTAACGTATAATTCAATGTAAATTTTCTATCAGTGCACCAGAACTAGAAATGACTACAAAAAAGTTCAATCGCTGAGAGCTAACTTAAGGAATACCTACAGCAAATATTTTGGAACTTCCTAACCCAATGTAACTATGAAAATTTCAATGAATATTTATAAATAAGTTATTACAAAATAATGTATGTACGTATAAATTATTTATTTCAGATACTTGAAAAATGTTCGATTGAACAAAGAAACGTTTGTGTATGTTTTGCGGTTGCTCGATTTACCATCAGGAATAAGATCAACACATATTCCACCTATCGTTCAACAGGCTGCAACTTTAAATCTTCATGGAGGTGGTGGTTATCAACGACAAGTTGGGGCTGATTGAGCTGCACCGATGGGCCAAAGCTGTAGCTGAAATAAGCGCTGCAGTTATTAAGAAAATGCAGTCCGTTCTATGTCCACTTTTCATTAAATTTAAGCCCTTGGATTCAACAAAAGAATATATTTTTGCAAAATATAACAAACATTCTTATTAATTTATAACTATTATTAAGTATAGTTATAGGTATACTTACATTTTCAAAGAAAGAAAACTTTGCAAATTGAAAATTCAACACAATAAACACAACAGCTGATCGAAATGACATTTATGCCTGTTGCAATTTGTACCAAGCTTCCCAAACTTGGGTAAGTGCTGCCAGCAAATAGTAAAGTTTTAGCGATCACTTTACACAGAACAAAGAAAAGGTGATGATCAAAATTGACTATCAAAACAGTGACAATCAACTATCGCCTTACGCGATTCCACCCCTGAACTCATTCATTCAGACTGACATGACGTTTGCTTTTCATTTGTTTTCGCCAATCGCCACTTTATTTTTTTTCACCTACCTAGTACGTATGTATGTATCTCGTCTGTTTGTTTTGTCATATCTACAATTTCTTAAAACACAGCCCAAAAAGGCAAGAGGAACTTAAAGTTTTTCAAGAGTATCTTGATTTGAAGAACAGCAAAATAAAAAAAGTTGTTGCAACGCAAATAAAAAGTTAAATGTTATTTTAACAAAATTTGTTAAAGCTGAGTACTTAGAAAGCCTAGACAATATTATTTGAAGTTGAATTCGAACATTTCTCTTTGAAACCTTTAAATGGAATATATTTTGGCTACGGATTTGATGACTTATTCGAAAATTTAATTTAATTTATTTAGAAAAGATAAATTGTTATTATTTTCTTAAGCAAATTTTTTCTAGGGTAGTGGGCTAGTGGCCCGCACATTTTGGAAATGGCCCTTAAAATTTTTGTCTTCGCGGCAACGCTGACCATAATATCAACTTAGCAAATAATTGATACTCATAATAAGGCTAATAAACTGCAAACTATAGGATGGAGAACCTGTACCATTCGCAATGTTGCAACAAGTTACTCAAGGATTCTGTTACCAGTAGCCCAAATACCTACGCCAATGCAAACACTTCTCAATAATAATAACATTTATTAAAAATGGTAAATTTGCTGCATTTTATGATTGAAGCACTTAAAGAGAGACGATCGTGCGGAGCGCAGCCCTTAAGTTGAACAATTTTCGACTTAATTTAAACAAAAATATAAATTAAATTCTTTTAGAATTAATTTAATGTTCCACCTCAAAAATACTTTAGAAAAATTCCTAAATTGTTGCAAACTGAAGAAGCATTATCGTTATTAGGAAATGAAGTGCACTTTAAAATTGTTACGCCGCCGCCCGGCCGCGGCCCCGATGATGGTTATATTATTAAAACCATTCTTCTAAAGATATATGTTTTTAGCTTATTTGTATTTCATTTAATGGCATTGATTAATAATTGACTTACATAACTGTAACAGGATTTAAAAAAAACTCCAACAGTATGTAAATTACAAATCTGTTTTAATTGTGACTTACAGTTACTCCGACTAAACGTATGTATTTGCTGAGAATAATGTTCGATAACATTGTGTATGTTTTTGGTTTGAATGGCCAACAAAAAAACAAAGAATATAGAAAATGTAAACAGTTAATATGTTGAATTGGTCGCAGCACCATATTATCTCTTTGAAAACGAAATCAATTAAAATATTTACTTTAGAAATCTTAAAAGAAAGCATTGAATTGAATTGAAATCATAAAGAAAACTTCATACATCAATCAAATAGCATCATAAATAAAATAATACAATAATTTAAATAAAAGCTTAAACAAAATCATAATGATTGACAACTAGAATATTCCAATTCCATCAAGGTTGTGGAATTTCAACAATAATTAAGTAGGAGGTTCTGTTTGTTATTTTCTTATTCGAAGAACAATTATTGAAACTAGCTTTCTGACAAAATTTGTACTAGGATGTTTAGATTTTGGCGCAAATTTCGTTGGTAAACTCTGAGCATTTGGATTTGCCACCTAAATCTCCTGTCAAGTATTTTCCTTCCTTGATAACATCAAAGCAGGCACGTTCAATTTTGGCTGCGGGTTCCATAAGTTCCATATGTCTCAGCATCATAACTGCAGACAATAAAAGGGCGGTGGGGTTGGCCAAGTCCTTGCCAGCAATGTCTGGGGCAGTTCCGTGAACCTAATGGTGTTTTAAAATTGATTTACATATGCTGTACTGTTTGCTAAGCTTAGCAAACAAATAAATATGTATGCACTTACCGATTCAAAGAGGGCACCATTCAATCCAATATTACCTGATGGTGTCAAGCCAAGTCCACCAACTAAGCCAGCACACATATCAGACAAGATGTCACCATACAAATTTGGCATTACCTTCAGAAGTTATAAGAAAGTGGCATTAAAAATTCAGAATAAGATTTAAAATTATTTTTTTTTTACCAGGACATCGTATTTCTTTGGATCTTGAACCATGTTAAGGCACACAGTATCTAGGTAACGTTCCTCGAACTTCACTTCGGGATACTTTTCAGCCATGTCACGAACGCATCGCAAGAAAAGACCATCAGACATGCGCCTGAGAATAAAAAGGGAAAACAAATTTTATTTCATTACTTTCGAGTTGGGATTCGAGTTCAAGTTTATTTTTTTTTTGAAATTTTGAATATTGCAATAATTTGTTTGTGTTGTACCTCAAACTCACAAGAAAAAGTTTTCATTTATTTTTTGAATAGTGGTCTGAGATTTGTTTTATCATGTCAGACGTTTAAGATGTTACAATTTAAAAATAATACGACTTTCGAAAAGGATTACGAAGAATGCAAGATTTTCATGTGAAAAATCAGGAGATAGGGGCTACCTGTAAAATTAGCATGATATACCGTAGCTAAAAAGACGTGCACAAAATCATCACAGTTGATGATCCATTCTAAGCCTATGAGAATAAAATTAAATTAACTTCAACAAAAGTCGTTCGTGCTCGAAGCACTTACTAACTAAATGGTTCCCTGTTCTTTTGTTATAATCGAAACCGTTTAAAACACTTAGAACGTACAATTCAGAATTTTTAACAAGCCAAGGTCTGGTGAAATGTGAAAAATAAAAAAAAGAAGCCGTATCATTTGTATTGTCAACAGTAAATCCGTCCGTATCCGAGGCTTGTTGGTGCTTCGCAACTAAGTTATTTTTTACGTGGTCAGGAAGTCTCCCCGACGGCAGAACCCCCAATCAGGAGGGCCAGATCCTTAGTATAACTCCAAGGACGGGGAGCCGAATAAACCGCTCCTTATAGGCCTGGACTCCGAATATGTCGTAGAAGCCCTATAAGGTGTTCACTAAATAGTTCAACCTTACTGGAACTGTAAACGCCACCGTTGATTCTATCTCGAGAAGTCGTCCGCTGCCGTCTGGAGAAGGAGAGGTGCCTTAGTGGAAACACCTCTCCCTCCTCTCTCATTTGCTGCCCCAACAACTTTCCACTGGGGTTAGAAACCAATCTCCAGTTGAGGTACTAGACACGCGATGTTCACCGCGGGGAGGTGAGAGTAGGAGTTGATAGACAGAGGTGGGTTTTGAGAAAAACCTGTGGACGCTTGTGTCCTCTTGAATGCACATGTCTACCATTTGAACGAAACTGGAGAGAGTTAGCTAGGGACCGAGCTGGCTGGGCTGGAGACGCATGTTGGTTGAGGCCAAGGTCCACCCCGGACTGTAGCGCCACCTTAAGTAAGTATCATTTTTATTGTTTAACTTGAAACCCTGAGAAATTGAATCTTTGAAAACTCAAAACTTTAAATTGATTTCTAAGAAATGCTAATTTGCTTCCCCAAACAATTCAATATTTCTATCTACATCACGAAAGCTTCATGTTCTGCTAAATACATGTATATGTAAATGCATCGGGATTGATACTAATCCAATGGGAAAGTTAGCTGAAATTCGAAGCACTTGAAGATTTGCTATGTTTTCAAAAATCTATTTAATTTTAAATAGCTTTTGAGCTTTGACACAAAAAAAAATGAAATAAAACATTTTATGACCGAAAGTACAGCTACTCTCATCATGATTAGAGAGTAATTGATTTCAATACAAAATCAACGAATATCTTTTCAGGTCAAAATGTTGCCTTTCGAGAACTTTAAATAATTTTACTCAAATACAGCTCCGAAGAAAACTGTTCCTTTGTAATCGTAATACTATTGAATTAATTTAACCTTAAAAGTAAATTAATAATTAATTTTCAAATGTCAAATGTCTGCCAGACTGTTTAGCTTTGAAACATCTACAACTATAAATACCAAACTGCTAATATGCCGCGAATCTACATTTAAACAAGACTAACATATTTTTAGGAAAATTAATATTTCTTACATGATATTGGCCTTGTGAACAACGGTAACCTTCTTCCTGCCGTTGTCCCTTGCATATTGGAAAGCGAATTCAGCAACACGACTGGAAGCTTCTTCTGTGATAAGCTTAATACTTTGTACAACACCATCGATGATTTCGTGCTCAATACCAGAGTATTCACCCTCGGTGTTCTCACGAATAGTTACTACATCAACATCATCATATAAAGTCTTGTAGCCTTCCAAACTGCGACAAGGACGCACGTTTGCGTACAAATTAAATTCCTTTCGCAGAGCAAGATTCAACGAACGATGTCCCTTGCCAATGGGTGTCATCAATGGTCCCTTGAGACCAATTTTATTTTTGTTTACTGAATCGATGGCAGCTTGAGGAATACCAAACATTCCATCAGGTCCCTAAACATAAAATATATTTTATTATACTGGATTTAAGTATTATGTATTCTATAATTTTCTTACTCTGACTGGAGTAACATCAACAGATTCCCATTCAATAGGCACATTGGCGGCAGCGAAAATCTTTTGAACTGCAGCTGAAATTTCTGGACCAATTCCGTCACCGGGAATAAGAGTGACCTTCTTTGCACCAGAGGAGTATGCTCTTCCGGTTGTTGGGGCAGTGATCTTAAAAACGAAAAAAAGTACACCTCTATAATGCAAATAAAAATATCTTTTTGAGGAAATGAGGTTACATAATGTGTCAGTGAACGAAGAATGGAGGTTAAGAAAAATTTCTTTGCAATTTTTATCTGGAGTAGATAATCTCTTACAGCACTAAGAAGTCGAGAATGAAAATTTTGCTTAACTTGTTCTTTAAATCATCAAAATAATTTTCTACTGATTGCACTACAAAATAACAATTTTTTGATTATGTAAAAAAAACAATACAAAATACTGACCACCTTTGTGGCCACGGGGGCCACGTCCCCCCCTCCCATGTGGCTTAGTCCTAAGGATTTTAACTACAATTTATTGTAAATAAATTAAAAAGCAAATTTTATTCATAAGCAATCGGTTCAATTAATAATTATATTGCACTCTATTTTCTTTTTTACACTATAATTTAATAACGAAAGAAGGAAGAGGAATACTTCTTATTTTTTGGGTTTTTGTAGAAATTCTTTTTTCTTACAATTTTCTGGATTAGTCGTGCTGCCATTGTGTTTTGATAAATAGTTTATTTATTGAATTGATTGCAAAATTTCGTGGATAATTTATTTTATTGGGTTCACGATGCACTCCGGCCAGGAATGGTTTTTCGTTTTCGGTAACTTGCAAAGTGTTTTTTTTTTTTGCAAGTATAAAGTGAAGTTGGTCGCGATTTTGGAAATCAATTGCTGTCACGTGCAAATTGTAACAGGGATGTTATTTAGAATTAGTAGTGGTATTAGAATTTATATTTATGCTGTAAATAGACAATACTTAAAAATTAAATGAACTATACTAATTTAATGAAGTTTGCCATGGGTATCATAATTCCCTCAAAACATTTTTCTTTTTCATGGCGCGTGGAAGACTATTGGAATTGTTTTTTTTTTATCATTCTATCTTGTACGTGTTAACGAGTACGGTATAGTTACCAAATTTCCAGCTAAACATTTTTATTAAATTCTACGTGAATTAAACAAATTTATAAAACTTGTTTTAAAGCTTAAATACATGCAAAAAGTATGTGCAAGAAGTGAGTATATTAAAAATACACACATATGGTAGTGACCTCTATCTCTGAAAAAGAATTCGAAAGTTGTGTTTAATACTTCAAAATTAAATGTCATTTAAGAAGAAACAGATCACAATGAATTTAAATATCAACAAGTCCAGTACATTAAAGAACTAAGAAATAAACGATGAGAAAAGCAAATGGAAATCTTTTCCAGGTAAATTTAATTAAATTGTCAAATTAAATGTTACTAACTAAAATACAACAGTTAACTACAATAGAACCGTTAAATTGAAAATTTACAAACAAATGCACAATCTGTCCTTAATTAATTTTTAATTTGATAGAAGAAATTAAGGCGTAGGATCTCCATAAACTCGTCACATACCATATGTATATACATATACAAGAATGAATGTGGATCAGTTGGAACGAATACCTCCTTGATCTTATTACAGCTTGAGTAAAAATAGTGCATGAAAGGGTTTCCCAGAGGCAGTAGAGTACTTGTTAATAGCCCTTACAGAATTGGAAGGTCAGCAATTCAAATGATAATTTTCGAAACTGAGTTTTGTGGGTAGTTCTCTAACGATTTCATATTCCCCCTAAGTCTCAGAGGATTTCAAAGAATCTTCTTCGAAGTTTGAACACAAGTAAGTAGATCCTAATTCTTGAATTATGAAAATAAATAGATTTATAGTAAAGTTTTTAGTTACAATGTATGCTTCGGTTTTGGACTCTCAAAATACAAGATTTAAAATTTCAAAAATTATCTTCCAATTACCAAAAATATTAGACCTAAGAGGCATCTATCACTCAATTGTTTTAACTTCTTGTTTGAAAATATTGTTGTTTTAAAAAAGTGAAAGCTAAGGCCGTTTTAATGTTTCACTTTTGTTTCATAAAGATGGAAGAAAAGAAGACAAAAGATTTTTAAACTTTTACATTTTTTGAAGTTGAATGTATAGTTAAGCTTTTAGGAGTTTAAAGCTGGCCCTACAAGAACGCGCCGAACCAAAATCGACCATGTGTGGTGAAATTGAGGCAGTTCGGTTTGGTTCTGTAGATCCATTTGGATTTTCACCAAGTCAAAAATCAAATAGTGTAATCAAATTTTGTAAAAATATCCGAATGGATTTCACTGATAGTTTTAACTAGCCCCTTTATCTGATCAGTTGATTGGACAAATCGTTAATCAGGAAGTTTGCCCATGTTTGATTTATGACATGCGTATTCAACTTACCCTTGTTACCATCTTGGTTTTTCTTTAACTTTTTTTTGTTTAAGTGAAGATAAATAATTTTATATTAAGTATCTGAAGAAGTTGTTTAAAATGTGGTACTATGGCTGGTTGTGGTTGCTTTTTTTATATTGAAATAAAGCCAATTTCTTAACAGAAGATTAAGTTTTTAACAAAATGTGCATATGTTCTGGTTCAATAGCGCCAAACCAAAGTCCTTAAGTCCATATTGACACTAAATTGAATCCAAAATGAAAAATAATAATTAGTCTTGTAAAATAAGGCGAACATAGGGGTCAATCGCGGTATGAGAGATAATAAGGCTAGGCGCGCACATGCAACTTCGAAACTGTTTGGTTTCTAAACTGAGGACTAAAGACTTATATGAGAGACCGAGCACATGCAGAAACCATTCTGTCGCCCATTGGAGCAACTTTTTAGTTTGTGTTTTGACACAAACTAGACGATCACCTCGATTTATTCGAGAAAATATGCGTCAAGACAAGGTGTAATGGTCATCTTCTGATGAGCCCAACCATTACATCGGGGCGAAACGCATATATATGAACACATGCGGGTTTATATTATTTTGTGATTTTAAATCATATGTATTTATTAAAAACAATTCCTTAGTTTGTGTCATAAGAAATTATAGGTTACTGCGCGGACATTCAACTAAATCGTTGAATAATTTTCTGTAAGTGCAAGGGAGAGAAAAATTTAGTCAAGGTGAATAAATGTTTTCTGTATATTGGATTATTTCGTTGATTACTTTCGGAGTTGCTTATTTGCACGATGTGTGGGAAACTAACGGTCGAACTATTTGGTTTCGAAAAAGTTGCATGTGCGCGCCTAGCCTAAGATATAAATATAAGAATTCCTTTTGGTGTTCTTAACATTGTATACAAATTCGCATAAAATCTCGGGTCCGCATCGTAAGTAATAAGCCGCCAAAAATCGCGAAAACAGCGACAACAACAGAATAATTTTTAAATTAGAAAACAAAGAGATTTTACTTAAAATACTCAAATGAGAAGTATAATTAAAAACAAATTGAAATTTTTGCACGTTAAAGTCAAAGTCTTACATTTGTTAATATTCAAAACAAGACGATTTTTATTGCATCCTTGACTAAACATTGGGGGAATTCACTAAGTTAGTAGCTACGTAGTCAAGGCATTCTGATCGGCTAAATGCAACTACAAAATGAGTTGAAATTTCCCCTTCGGCGAATGTAAAATTTTCAGCTACAAAGTTAGTGCACACTGATTTTGACGTTTGACGATCAGCTGATCGATGAGGGCATACAATTTTAAAATTAAATTAATCGTTCAGTATTTCAATGCTTAAATGTATTTAAAGCATGGGCTATAACAAAAAGGCACCAAGGCACCTTGAGTCGGTCGTTTCAAAAAAAAAGTTCTTCGCGTGATCTACGGTCCCGTATGCATAGAAGGTAAGTGAGGGAGAAGATTTAGATTTAGCGAGAAGGGAAAATGTCTAACGACTAAGATTAAGATGGCTGAATCTGGTAGAGCGCATGGAAACCAATATTCCGGCCCGGAAAGTCTTCAAATCCACAGCCACAGGACAGCGCAGTAGAGAAAGACCGCAGATCACTTGTCACGTATAAGGGCAAAGTGACCTCACCCAACTTGGAGTGCCCAACTAGAGGCATCAAGCTAGGGACGAGCAAAGATGGTGGAGTTTGTTGGTTGAGGCCCTAGTTCACTCAGGACTGTAGCGCCACCTAAATTAAATTAAGTAATTAAATAAACTTGGATTTAAATTGCTCCCCAAAGACGCTACAATTCGGATAATAATAATTTTGTAATAAAACCATTTTTTGTTGTTAAAAACGCAACAATTTGAGATGTGCACATCCACTTTATGGAAAATTTTGCGAAAGGATTTTGATTTGCAAGGTTATTATACGAGTATCCAACTCGTGAAAGAATTGAAAAGGAACCACGTTCGGTGACTGGGCCCAAAACGAGATGGCCACTGATCCCGACTTGGTTCAATTTTGTACACCTTTAACTGTCTTGGCATCCAAGAGTAATTCTTGTCATGAAAAGTGCTTTCTCAAATAAGCCGTTAGGATTCAGCATAAAACTGTAGGCCCCCTTGATCCCTAACATGACTCACATAGGAATACTTGAGAGTTATAAGTCACTAGACCCTAGTTCTTAACGAACTGTTACGCCACCGGATTGTTTTTATTTATGAGCCCAATTTTCACCATATTGGGCACTGATACGGGTAAACAGACTAGGCCTTAAAAATAACCCCAATGACTTGACTTTGTCGTCGTTGACTCGTAGACTAAAATACAAACGAGTACATAGGCATATTTTAACTGATACCTTTTTTCCATCCTGAATGACGTGGAATGCGAATCAAAAACTCTTTCTTTTTGGAAGAAACTTTTTTGTCTATCAAACTTTCTTACAAAAATTGAAAAAAATAAATAATATGTTTTGCATTGTGGGCGTTGCCGTCAAAGGAGGCATATAAGCATTTTCCATCTACGAACACTTATAGAAACCATCTTATACTGTGTTAGGATTAGAATGCATTTTCAATACACTAACAACCATGTGGGTGCTAAAGCATGCGGAGTATTAATGTTTCCATATAGGACCAAAAAATAAAGCTTATTTCCTGTTGGTATTCTCATTGTAAAAAGAAAAAGAAACCACAGAAAATAAAAGGAGGAGCTTTTCATTGTTTGACGTCAATTTGAAATATATATGTATAATACTCAACCTTAAAATCCATTAAATATTTATTTTTTTTTCTGAAATGCAAAAAGCCAACTTTTTAAGTTGTCAATGTTTTTCCTCTTCATCTTCAATTTGAATTTATTAAAATATTTGCTTGCAGATTTCTCTCTGAAACAACCTGCTTCTTTTCTTCCTTAAAGCTTTTCAACCACCACGCCGATTATAATAAAAAAATAAATCTTAAAAATCCACAAAACGCCCCTCCCTTTCATGATGATAGGTATTAAAATAATGATTGAAAAGTAAAAAAAAAAAAACTTCTGCTTTCCCCATCCACTCCCTCATTTGACACAATCTGCTTGCCTCCGGGTATATTCTATCTTTTTCGCGGCAAGTTACAAGTATACACCGAGTCCTTTTACGCAAGCAATTCATCTTATGAAATTCCTTGTCATAGTATCATTCCACAAGTCAATTTTGATTAGGGCTGGCTTAGGGGAAGAAAAAAGTAAGTCTCCAACCCATCCTCGAAATAAAATAAAAAACCCAAAGATGAGTTATTATTAAACACAAAAAGATTTATGGATTGGCTCTGAAATAGAAATATTTTGAATAACAAACTTTCGAAAAACCATCCCGCACTAACCATGAACCAAGAACCACTAAGTGCTTCAATTTCAACCCCTTTTCGGAACAACTTAATGCTTTATCCTATTAAAAAGCAAAATTGGCTTTTAAACTAATTTAAAAAGGGTGTATGAGGTTTTATGCCATAGCGGTCATCGTCAAACGAAAAAAAAACCTTTTTCCAAAATTGGAGTAGGTAGGTACTCAACTCAATGCTCATGTCTACTTGCATTCAATCGAGTGGCAACAATTATCTGCATCTCGATGTGGCATCAATTCATGGCTCAGCATCATGACCATTCATACATATACATATCTACATATAGGTGATGGTGCTCGAAGCAGTCAATTGAAATTTCAGCTGAAAGTGAAATAAAATAAAATCGGCCACTGATTAATAAAAATGGAAAAAGATATGTACAGGCACATTCATATACGGGGAAGCGGTACGAGAGAAAATTAATATCCTGTCGAAAATGGTAGAAAACCCTCAATTTTTTTAATAATTCTTTTTATGAATATTTTCAGCTATGTACGTTTCGATGTGGAAGGTAGTAAATGATTTATGAAATTGCTCTTGGATCTTCATTGTCAATTAAGCACGAAGAGGCAAAGAAGTGTGGAATTATTTCATTGCTTTGAAATGTTTGATAGTACACGAGGGGCTTAGCACCACCCATTACTGATAAGTGATAACAGACACTTTCAGAACGATTAACAATATTGTTTGTTTGCAGAATTGTTTTGTACAGTCTTACTGAACAGTAAGTTGACGAAATGCATTTAGGTCTTGGAACTGACAATCAAATTATAACGGGTCACCCATTTTGCAGTTTCAAAAGTATAGGGCTGGAATTCGACAACTGTCAAAGTAAGTTGTTAAACCAATTTTATTTTTCAGTTAAAAGTCTGACATTTACGAAAATGGATAGCTTAACTATAGCACAACGCATACAAAGCACATATATATTGCTTTGAGAGGAGATTATGGTTTACATAACCGTCCAACTACGCTACGCATAAACAATTGGCAATTGTGAAGAAATTTGAAGAGACTGGATTTAGTAGAGATATTGTAGGGACTTTGCATCATCGTTTCGTTCGTACTACTGAAAATATCGCTGCTGTAAGTGAAAGTGTTGCCGAAGATCCAAATGTATCGATTCCTTGTCGTTCTCAGGAATTAGGACTGTCTTGCAGCACATTATGGCATATTTTGCATTTGGATCGAAACCTACATCTATATAAAGTCCAGCTCACACAACAACTGAAGCCAGCTAACCATTCACAACGTCGTTGATACGTCGAACGGGTGCTTGAACAGGCGGTTGGCGGCGATTTTTCGAACAAAATTTTCTTCATCAACGAATCACATTTCTCACTCGTTTGGTATGTTGGGGTTCTGAGAATCCTCAAGTAATTGAAGAGAGGCCATTACATCCACAAAAAGGTCTCTGTTTCGTGCGCTCTTTGGTCTGGAGGTGTGTGATTGGACTTACTTCTTCGAAAACGACGATGGAACTGATGTCACCGTCAATTCGGAGCGTTATCGTCATATAGTAACCAACAAATTGGATAACCCTGTAACAACGCGCTAATGTTCAAAAATTACATGAATAACAGAAGATTCTTCGCGAATCTTTGATAGAAGCTGTGAGCAATAGAATTGGTATTTATTAGATGCAAGATCAAAGTGCAGCTAAGTTTTTAAAACAATGTAACATATCAATTATGGGAAAGTTGCAGCTGATGTCTCGACTGGATTTATTCATTCCATTACCTAACGAATTTTGTCAGCTTACGAAATTGAAGGAGGAGCTTACTTAGAGTTTTTTTTTCTGACTAAGCGCAACAATTCAACGACCATAATTTTAAGCACTATTGGATGCAAAAATCACAAACGTCGTCGTCAATTTAAGATCTTATACCTCGACTGTTATGAATTAAGATGGCGTGCTTAATATTATTCTACGGAATTTCTCAATTCGCTTTAACTACCTGTATTACCACCCCATAATTTACAACTAAAAATTGTTTCATGTTGCATTAAATTAATCAAACTCGATTATGCAATGGTATGAGATCGACTGTATAAAAGCTTATGTTATTAAAGCAACAATTATCAAAGGGAAGTTCTAAGGAGAAAACGTTTTAATTCCACGTGTCTCCATATGATTCCAACGGACTTACCGTATGATTTCAAGCGACTACTACTACTATGATTTCCGGTACGCTTGACCTTTGTTAGAAGATTGAGGAATTAATTTAAAATGTCCAATATAAAATTTTAATTTGTTTCTATCAATAAAAAACTAAAATTTTAAATTAACATATTTTTCTTTTGGTAAAATGGCTGTATTTTTTCAATTTTTCAAACCACGGTTTAGTTATTTTTGAAATGTTTATATAACTAAATATTTCAAACAAACATAGTGCATCACAAATGTGAAATCAAAGGTTGTAAGAAAAAGATTTATGTGATGCGAAGTTCACCGGGTCAGCTAGTTATTTTATAAAATTGTTGAAAAACCTCATTGGTTGTTACGAAAAAAAACGGACGGAATCGCAATTATAATAAAAGGGGCTTTAACAAAAAAGACTAAAACGGCTTAGAAGTATTTTTTTATGTATAACAAATCAGTTTTCCAAAAAAGGCATCATCAAGTTTTTTAAATATATCTATTAAAATAATATAAAAATATAAAGAAAACACTTCAAACGGGTATTGTTTAAATTTGGGAACATAAATAACTAAAATCAAAGTTCAGATTCAAATTCAGAAACAAAAACAAATTCTTAAAAATTCGTAGTTTCTTAAAACTTGAAAAGTATAAGATTCGAGTTTTTTTTCAGAATTTATATACAGCTAGGTTCCCAAAGTGAAATAAAATCTAAATCTTAATTGAAAATCGAGTGAAATTTTGTTCAAGGTTCTTCCATTCGATCGATTTTATAACTTTCGTAGGCCGAAAGGCATTAACTTTAAGAATCATGAATTTCTTAGAGCGCCCGATTAGCGCCAGTAAGTTATTTTTAAGTAGAATTAATTAGGCTAGTTTCCCATTAAGTAGAGTTAAGTTGAAATGAATACAAAAATGAATTTCGAAAAAAAAAAACTTCGAATACTTTTCGAAATCACTTCAAGCGAAATTGAAGCAGCTGACGTACATATGTACATATATTACAACAGCCAATAAATAAATTAGGTAGTTGGTTTAATTTGTATAAATTGTTATGACTTTATTTATTTTGTTCTATGTTTTTGAATAAAGTACATTTGAAATATTAGTGGTTTTTATTACGTTCCCATAGGAAGTTATTTGCATTGTGTTTATGCCCATACCAGCTATAGCTGTAGGTTTGCAGGTCTTTGCGATAAGAAGTTTCTGATAATATAATTTGGGAAAAACTCTGATGTCTTAGTTTTTGAATGTTTCAGTTTTTAAAAGAACATTTTTTTATTGGAAATGTTAGGGAAAAGACATTTGGCGTTCTAAAAAAAATCATTTTAAATTCTTTGTCCGTTCCCTTAACTACAAACTTTACATAAAAAAGTTAAGGTTTATTTCCTAATAGTGAAAATACTACCGTTTTTAAACAATTTCCTCTTGTCGAACTCAAATCACTCCAACTTACTGTGGTCGAATTCAAATCACTTGAAAATCGCAAATATCGAACAAAATTTGAATTGAATTTCAGAACTTGATTTTTATTTAATTTTGAGTGAAAGTGTAAAGTGTAAAGTGTAGAACTAAGCTGATAGAGTCAAATAAAGACTCTTAACTAATGAAATTACCCGAAATCTGACTCACTGACTCAGATGTTAAAAATATTTGTAGTTTGTAAATTTTTTATAAAATTCGTATTTTTATTTTATTTTATTTTATTTTATTTTATTTTATTTTATTTTATTTTATTTTATTTTATTTTATTTTATTCGTCAGCCTGCACAAATATTCAACAATAATAAAGAAAAAAACTATACACAATACGATGAGTATTTCTTTTTGATACTTACGACCCTCCCAATCAGTATTTTTATGACCGTCTTCCTCTTTTTTAAGATTTTTACGAGAAAATATTTATAAGTCCTGTGTTAAAATAAAAAAAATCATCCAAGAGTCTTTAGTACAAAATAAAAATAATTAGTTATTATGATAACAAATAAATTGTATATTTGTTGAGTTTTAATTCCTATTATTGTTTTCAAAATAAAATCCATTACATTTTTATTCATTATTATGATCGTTAACTTTGCATTCTTCAGGGCTTGCACACCCGCTACTGATGTCATCGTTTTGAAATTTTTGAGAATCTATCATTTCCACATCAATGTGTGATGAATTTTCCCTATAATTTCCACAACTATGTTCATCAATAGAATCTTCACAATCTTGATCCGATTTATTGTCAGTCTCATACGAATTTCCCTCTGACAAATCTTTTGTAGATGATGCAAATTGTCCATAAAGCCTTGGCAGGTTTTGAAGCATATAGTTAGAAGTTCTCTTTGGACTGGGAAGATTCTCTTTGGTTTCACCCAAGTCATAATACTTTGCGTAGGTCTCAATTTTGTTAGATGTTTCCGATGCAGAAGAAGAAGACGATGATAAATTTATTGCTGAAGAGCCTTTGGATTCACTTCGTGGAACTGGGACTGAAAACGCCGAACCGTGTCTATATTTTGCGGGTGTTTCAGATTCAGAGGAAACAAGTGTGTTGTTTTCAGCACTAGCTAAAGGTGATACGTTCTCCTTTTTACGATCATATATGTGTCCAGAGACTCGTAGATCAATAAAAAAGTGAAGCGGGTCGATTCCATATGGAGGATAGATAGGTGGATACCAAACTGGTGGCGGAGGAGGAAGAACCAGGTCTTGTGGTGGCAAAGAAGCAGCTGTTGGGCTGTCTTGTAATATGGTTTGACCTTCGGTGGCACCAGACTCGTTTAATTCCTTCGAACACATTGATTCCTTTGTAGAGGGATCTGCAGTCTTAGGATATTTTGCAGCTGCCATTGGCGAGAACTGTTTGTTGGTGAGTTCGAGAGGTTTTTCGGGTACTGGAATTTTTTCATCAAGCCCCTTACGTTCCCTTAATTGCTCATAATACGGTCGATGTTGACTCCAAGAACGTTTTCTTGGTCTTCTAGCCATAACTGCAGCTTGCTGCATTTGAAGATTTCGCGCATTTTCATTATTTCTTGCTTGAACAAGAGATCTTAACATATCGCTGAAGAAGAAATTATTTGGCCCAACCGGTGCTGAGTATAAGTAGGGTGGTGTTGCGGCTAAAAGGCGACTAACGTAATCTTGATTTCGAAGTTCATTGATATTCTTGCGATCCTTCGGTGGAGATTTTCTTTGGTTTTGTGGAGACGCTGAAGTCTCTTGGTGATGCTGTTGTTGTTCTTCAGTCATTTTAGTTCGTTTATCTTTAGAAAAAGAAAACAAAAATATTTTTAAAGTTTTTACATTTGTACAAAATATGTGACTATGAATATTTTATGATATTAACACAGAAGTTTGATATACTGTTGGTGTACCAATTACTATTATATTTTATGTTAAGTTAACTACTAGCTGCGTCCCCTGGCGTTACTAGCTGTATTTTAGAACTAATTTGGTAAGCATAAAATGTTATAGTGAGCCAACTTTGAAAGATAGACATATTCTGTCGGGAGCTTTTTTTAGAACTAATAAAGAGTAATAATTTTGTCATTATTTATTTCAGCAAAATTTTAACCGTTTCCACAGCGCACGCAGCAGAACCTCTCAAGAGAAAAAATACCTTATTTTGAAATATTCATTAATGGTGCTACGCTTGTTTTAGTTCTAGCGTGATGTTATATTATCTTCTTCAATAAATGGGCCGCCTAACACGGCAATCATTTTTAAAATCTGACCAGTATTTCCTGAGATAGGCACGTTAAAACAAACAAACAAACAAAGTGTTCAGATTTATGGTATAAGTATAGATTAAAAACTAAAATATTCCTATGCTTTTTTGTATGCATTGATTATAATTATATTTTGTTTTTAATTAAAAGTAATATCAATCGTATTTATTGTTTTGTTTTTAAACCTAAAGTCTATGTACAGACTCTAAACAACATCTAAGAGTGGAAAGCTTAATATGTTTTATTTTTAATTCAACAAATACAAAATGTCAAGGGGTTAATATAAATAAAATTTTGTACAAACATTATTGATTATATCAGATTAAAAACGGCCAGAAATAAGAACAATTTTGCTTATAACCTCGCACCTGGAAATATTGCGACACTACTTTGAAAATCATGGTAATGTTACAGAATGTGTGCGGATATTGCGTACGGATTTTGGAAGAAAAAAAGCACTGTCAGCTCCGTATGTTCGTTATCTTGAGAAAAAAGTGAAAGCAACACCTCAAGTGTTCCCCAAGGTAGCCATCTTGGGCCACTTCTTTTCCTAATTTTTATCAATGACTTACCTGCTATTTTTGAAAGTTCTGTTCAACTTATCTTTGCTGATGACTCAAAGTTTTTTATATGTATAAAGTCCATTACGGATTGTCAATGATCTTCGTAAATTATCGGAATGGTGCTCTGTAAACCAATTATTTAAATGCCTCTAAGTGCGAATGTTTTTCTTTTTGTCGTAACTTTTCCCAAATTCTCTTTGAATATACATAAGATTAATAGCCATGTTCTTGATAGAGTTTGTGAAAAAAAAGATCTTGGCGTAATTTTCCACTCTAAATTAAACTTTGTCAAGCGTATAGAGTTTAGTGTTGCCAAAGCAAATTCCATGCTAGGCTTTATTAAACGCAACAGTAAAGACTTCAAAGACCCTTTTGATCTTAAATCGCTCTATTCATCTTATGTCAGGTCAATATTATTTTATTATTATTATAACTTTATTAACAATAAAATAAATTACATTGTTAATAATATCTTAAATATAAAGCTGGAGCTGCTAGGGCTTTCAGCTGGTAACAAATTTTATAAAAGTTTTTCTAAATTAAGTGCTGACATTAGTTTATATACATTATTAACATTACTATATGTGGTTTCTGTCAAAAGATCGGATAATTTGTTGTGAACTAGAGTTTGACTTTTTAAATTTATTTGAGTACATGATAATAGATGACTTATGGTGAGCGTTCGATTTTCGTCGCAGAAGTGGCAGAGCGGGGGCGTCTCTTTAGTGATGAGGTGTTTATGTGTCAGGTTGGTGTGACCCATTCGCAATCGTATGTATATTTTAATCTTATTATTTGATATGTTTTTAGGGTAGTTGGCTTTTTCAGCGTTAGGGTTAAATTTGGTGTAGGTGTGGTTATAATTCAACCAGTTAGTTTTCCTTTTGTATTTCCATGTCTTAAGTAGATGGTTTCTTAAGTCTCTTTTATTGTAGGCATAGAATGTAGTTAGAGGTTCATTTAGAGCAGATTTAGCTACAGCATCTGCAACTTCGTTGCCATTGATACCTTGGTGCCCTGGGATCCATGCAATTTTTAGTTTCCCACTTCTAGAGATGAGTTTATCGCGGATGGATTCGATAATTTCACTATTATTATTAATGTTGTTGATAGCATTTACAGAGGATAGACTGTCTGTAAATATGATAGTTTTTTTGTTCTCGGATTTTTCAATTGCCCTGAGAATGGCAAAAGCTTCAGCTGTGAATATCGAGGTGAAAATTGGAAGTATACCTTTGCAGATGGTTGTTGAGTTTTCTGCGATAACAGCAAATGATGTACCGTCTTGTGTTTTTGAGGCATCAGTAAACAATAAGTGCCATCCATGTTTCTTGTGGCTCTCTGCCATGTCAAAAAACATGGCTTTAAAAACATCTTTACTGGTTGATGTTATGGTGTATTTGCTAAGGTTGGTGAGAATAGACTCTTTTGGTAAGTTCCAGGGCGGATAGGTGGTTGAGTTTACATTTTGAATGGCAATAGGTATGTCAAGTTCTTTTGCGGATGTTAAAGCGGAGTTTAACGTTGATTTAAGTCTTGGGGTTTTCTTTCGTTTTATAATTTTTTTGGCATCGTTGTGAATAGGTGACCTTCTGGAGCAGTTTATTTTTTGTATCGTACCCGTTGTAAGATATTCGATTCTTTCAATAAGCTGTGGTAATCCTGCATCTGTCAAGAGGTTCCGAATCGGAGTTGTACGAAAAGCCCTCATACCGCTCCTGATGGCTGCGTGATACGGTGTTGTGATAAGTTGGGTGGATGACTTCGAACATTTACCATAAATCGCTAAACCATAGTCGATCTTAGACAAAATAACAGATCTTATTACATTAATTATAGTATTTACATTAGAATAGCTGTTTTTAGAGGAAAGATATTTTATTAAATTAACTCTAGTAGTAAGGCTCTTTTTTAAATTTGTACAGTGTTTCTTAAATGTAAAATTAGAATCAAAAATAATACCAAGTATTTTAGCAAAGTTAACATTAATTATATTAAAATTATCTAATTGTATTGAGATATTTTTACTACAACTATATTTTTTACAGATATGGAGAAGCTCACATTTTTGTATTGAAATTTTTGAACCTGAGTATTGCCCCCATTCTGAAAGGCTTTGAAGAATATTTGTGAAATTTGAAGCGAGGGACGTTAAGTCTTTGCACTTAGAGTAAACAATCAAGTCGTCGGCATATAGTGTGTGACCTACAGTGCTGTGACGATCAACTATGGAGCTGATTTCATTAAATGCAATTATAAAAAGGACGACTGATAAAGGCGATCCTTGTGGAATGCCATTTTTTAAATTATGAGTAGACGAATAGGTACCATTTGCCTTAATTCGGAAATATCTATTGCTTAAGAATGATTTAATATAATTCAGCATTTTGGGTCCAATTTTCCATTTGATTAATTGTTTCATAATTACGTGGATGCCGATTCTGTCAAAGGCTTTTTCGAAATCAATCAGAAGGATTGAGACGTGATTTTTTGTTGACAGGCTAGACGTGATGATTTCATCTAAGTGAAGAAGTGCGTCGATAGTTCCACGCTCTTTTTTAAAAGCCACTTGGCGGTAATCAATAAAATTATTTTTTTCAAGGAACCAGAACAATCGTCTGGAAATTATTTTTTCTAAGACTTTCCCTGTACAGGGGAGGAGCGAAATAGGACGGTATCCTGAAATACTAGAAGGATCTTTATTCGGCTTAGGGATCGGAACAATGCTCGCCACTTTCCATGCATGTGGGATTATGCCTTCGTTAAATATTTGGTTGAACAAATCCAACAATCTTAGTTTAAAGGTTGCGGAACTGTTTTTTAGCATGGCATAAGATATGCGGTCGAACCCGGGGGTTGTGCCTTTAACAAGGCATAGACAGCTTTCTAATTCGGTCATATTTAAAGGACATTCAATTAGAGCTGCTGAAGGGTTAATAGTGTAAGATGGGATTACTAAATTGTGTTTTTCTCTTATGAAAGTAGGGTGAAAATTTGAGTCATCGCCGGAAATTTTCCATGTTTTTGCAAAAAGTTCGACAATTTCTTGTGGACACGTGATAGCTTCCGTTTCAGCTCTAATAACTTTGATTGATGGAGGTACATAATTTCCAGTGAGTGCTTTAATGTCGGTCCATAGTTTCTTAGATGTGGAATTTGGGTTGATGTTCGATGTGAACTTTTCAAAACTTAAAACTTTCTCTGCTTTTACAGCTTTACGAAACTTGGCATTGGCTTTACGGTAGGTTACAAGATTATTATCAGTAGGATGTTTTTTAAAAAGTCTCCAGGCTTTTTGTTTTATTTGGCGAAGGTTACCTAATTCCTTGTTCCACCAGGGAACAACTTTTTTGTAAGTCTTGTTTGTTGATTGCGGAATAGATACATTTGCTGCGGATCTTACACATTTTTGTAAAATGACAGCTTCTTGATTAATGTTATTAGAAGATTTCCTTTGTACAATTTCTTTTGAAAGATTTGATTGGAATAGTTCCCAATTTGCCCTATCCAATAGGAATCTTTTTTGCAATTTTGTAGGTGATATATTTGTACCTAGAGAGATGTTAGTGGTAATTGGAAAATGATCACTTCCGTGTAAGTGATCGGAGACGGACCATGTGGAAATTGGAGTCAGAGATGGTGTAATTAGGGTCAGGTCAACGTGTGTGAAAGTTTTATGTGTCGAAAAATGTGTCGGGCGACCATCATTTAAGATCGAAAGACCAAAATTAGTGATAAAGTTTTCGACTATTTTTCCACGACTATTAAATGTGCTCGAACCCCAGGAAGGGCTCCATGAGTTAAAATCACCGGTAAGGATGATTGGGGTATTGATACCGTTGAGGATACAATCAAGATCATTGCGAGAGAATTGTTGCTCTGGTGGGATATAAATACAGATTATCGTGAGTTTTATTTTTAATTCTATTTGTACTGCTATTGCCGCTATATTTGAGTTAATTTGGATAAAATGATGTGGAATAGATTTGTGGACAAGAAGACCAACTCCCTGTTTGGATGATGTGTTTGTGTCTAAGTTATAAAAACAAGATGAATATTGCTTTGGGCATAAAGGTTGAAAATTGTGTTTGATATGAGTTTCTTGTAAGGATATAACACATGGTTTTAAATCGTTAATGAGGAGTTGTAGTTCATGGTAGTTATTATAAAACCCTTTAAGGTTCCATTGGAGAACCTTTAATGTAGGTTTTACGTATGAAGTAGAATTATGGATATGGTTTATTGGGGTGTACGGGTTGGACAAGGGTTTGGTTTGAGTGTGCCTCCGCTGGTCGAAAAACGAACCATCCGAGTTCCGAGAGGAACTCGGAATGTTCGTTCCTCGATCAGCGGGGTTGGTTGAGGAGAAATTATTATTTTTATTGATCGAGGTCATGATTATCAGAATCAGATGGTTTAATAAAATATGAGTTGTTTTTTATTAATGAATGTGTGAAAATTGATATTGGTGATTGTGTTTTATTGTTGTTTTGATTAGGAGTGTCACCAGGAATATTCGAGGTGACATTGGAATGGTTAAATGGGAAGTGGATGGAGTTGTTTGAGGTGGAGGTGGTTGCATACGATGTGAGTGTGGCGGTTGCCACAGTTGGAATGTTTGTGGTGGTTACCATAGAGGATGCCGCTGGCGCTGTGGCGATTGCCACATTGGATGTGGTTGTGGCGGTTGCCACAGTGGATGTGGTTGTGGCGGTTGCCACAGTGGATGTGGTTGCTGTAGATGGTAAAGGAACATTGGAAGGTGTGTCCTTGGACGAAGAGTTAAGTGTTAGATTTGATTGATTTGACATGGTTGTTTTTTGAAGATGAGCATTGTTTGCTGCTACTGAAAAAGTTTGGGGTAAAAACGTTTGAGGGTTTTGTTCTTTGAAAATTTGCCTGGCTTCGGCCATGCTGCATTTGTGAATAGTTTTGATTTTAAGCGTTTCTTTAGCTTGTTGGTATTTTTGACATATCTTAGAGGAGGCCGGGTGATTTTCACTGCAGTTAGCACATAATGTACGTATACAGTCATCAGGTTTGTGTGTCGGGAGGTTACAATTAACACATGTCGCCTCACTTTTACATCTTTTGGCTGTGTGTCCTAAAAGTTGACAATTCTGGCAACGCATAGGGTTAGGGAAGTATTCCCTAACTTGAACATTATACCATCCGATGTTGAGAGTTGAAGGTGGTCGGAAAAGGTCGAAGGTGAATAAGACTAAGCCAGTTGCCTTTTGGGTTCCATTTTCGGTTTTCTTAAATTTAAAAACTTCTGTTACACCTTGTGACTTCATTTCTTCAAGTATTTCACTTTCGGGAACGTTGTTTAAATATGGAGCATGCACTGTGCCTTTTGAGGCGTTGAGTTGATTGTGTAGTGATACAGAGATTGGGCATAAATTGGAAAGTGATTTCTTGGATAGGAATAGATCAGCAATTTTTTTTGACCTGCAGAGAACGAGAATACTTCCGTCTCGGAGTTGGGTTATTTGGTCATAGTAAGAACTTATTCCATCAATTGCTTTTTTAAGCAGAAATACGCTAAATGAGTTGAGAGGTTTATTTGCATCAGTAGATGAAATGACAATAAATTTAGGGTCGTCGGGAGGGGATTGTGTTGAAAACATATTCAATGGTAAAGGAGTGAGATTATTGTTTTTTTTTCTTTTTTTATTTTTTATGTAAGGAGGCGGATCTGTATCCAGATCTTCCAGATCTTTAAAACGATTGCCCGAAGGCCCACGTGGCCCAGAGGCCATAGTATTTTAGTTTGATTGAACTTGTTATTGATTTTAATTTGCACACACTTAGAAAAGATAAGAGAATGTACGGTTTATTTAAGAAGTTAATGGGTAACGGGATCACTCAAAAGAAAAGTCAAACACTATCGGTAGAACGATGTAACCGGTGCGAAAGCTAGTCGGTGACTGTCAATATTAGAATATTGCTGTGTTATTTGGAATCCATTCTAAATTATTCATTCAAACAAAATTGAAATGATTCAAACAAAATTTACTAGGTTCGCAATTCGGAAATTAGGTTTGAACATCGAAACTCCATCATATAGATACTACCAGATGTAAACTTGTAGGTATGCAAACACTTGTAAATAGACGAAAAATGTATTCAGTTATGTTTATAAGTGATATTTTATCGTACCCTATTAAGTGCCCATTTCTTTTGTCCTTAATTAATTTATATGCTCCATCACGACAAGTGACAGTATATTCTTTATTTCGTGAAGATGATCATAGAGTTAACTATGCAAAAAATGAACCTATAACCCGCTGTGTCAGTGAAACTAATCTTATTGTGTCTCATATTGAATTTGACTTTCATCTGAGTAGATCTTCTTTAAAAAATAGATTGTTATTATATTTTCATTTTAATTGATTTTTAATTTTACAATATCATTTTACTGTTGTCAAATTGTTAATGTTTATTGTGTTTTTTATTAAAAATATTTGATTGTATGTAATATTCTAATATTCCATCTAAATGTATTAGCATGTATTCGAATTCGGTAGTCTACCTGTAGATTTAAAATCTCTAAATGATGTAAATAAATAAATAAATCTTGGCGGGTATGTAAACAAGCAAAATTGTCGCATTTAAATAAATAAATTAGGTGGCGCAACAGCCCGTAAAGAACCAGGGCCTAGTGACTTACAACTCTCAACCATTCCTGTGTGCGAGTAATTGCAGGAATGGAGGGGACCTGCAGTTTATATGCCGAATCCGAACGGCTAGATTAAGAAAGCACTTTTCATGACAAGAATTAGTCTTGGAGAATTTGTCAATACCTCGCAAGAGGCAGTACGTGAAAAAGACTTTAGGCATCACAGGCAGGGATCGAACCCAAGACCTTTCGCATGACAGTCCAACGCACTTTATTTTTTTTAAATTCATTTTTATTAATTCATTCTTTAGACTATCTTAAAGCTAGACAAAAATTCATAAAACTAGCCTAATTAACCATAACTTACAACTAACTTACTGGTCCCATACGGACGCTCTAAGTTAAACTAAGTGTTACTTAACACTAATGCCTTTCGGCCCTACGATCTATTTTACTTCAATTAAATTTTATTTATTTTTGTATGTATTTATTAGAAAATTTGAAAAAAAAACTAATATCCATATCCTTTTTTTTTATTTTACTTAAAAACTACTAAAAATAAGGTCCTTAATATAAAACTTAAATCTAACTTAAACTACCTATTCTACCTATAAACTACTTAAAACTAGAACAACCACAGCAGCAAATCTAACTATCTAATGTTTTTGTTTTTCATTTTTTCTTGTCTTTTTATTTATTTTTTTTTTCTATTCCATGTTTTTTTTTTAATTTTTTTTTTTTTGTATTTTTGTGTTTTTATTTTTTGTATTATTTTTTTTTTGTATTTTTTTTGTGCCACCATGCCTATTCTACTTAAAACTAAACCCTAAAACTATAAAACAAGTATGTAAGCCGGCCAAGGCTTAAAACCCCATCCCGACTACCCGGAGTCCGGAACAGAATTGTCTCCGACTTATGGACATTTATTTTCAGTTTCCAGTCGTCACAATATCGCTGAATCTTGTCGAAATCACACTGCAAGAGAATTCTAATAACCTCAACCTTTCGGGCCGTTCTGTACGCAATAAGATCGTCGGCGTACGCAATTGCCTTTGTAAGACTAGCTATCAGATCTCTGGTGTAAATGCTGAAGAGAATCGGCGAATTCACCGCTCCCTTTTGAAGACCATTTTTACAGTCCAACGCACTAACCATCATGCCACGGGTACCAATTGTCGCATTTGGGGCACAGAGTACCCGCACGCATACATTGAAAACCCGATACACCCAAAACAAGTCACTGTTTGGTGCGGTTTTTGGTCCAGAGGCATAATTTTGCCATTTTTCTTCTAAAATGAACAAGGAGTGGCCGTTACAGTCGATGGCGATCGTTATCGCGCTATGTTGAACGAATTTGTGTTCACAAAAATTGAAAAAGAGGATATTGGCAACATTTGGTTTTAATAGGACGGGTGCTACGTGCCACTCAGCCGAAGCTACACTCGATGTTTTTGCGTCCTGTTTTTGAAGATCGCATTATCTGCCGCAGAGATAATGTTGTTTGGCCACCTCGGAGCTGCGATTTGACACCCTTGGACTATTATTTGTGGGGTGCCGTATGAGGTAAGTGTTACGCCGACAAGCCAGAGACAATTGACGCTTAAAAATTTTATCGATCGTGTAGGCTACTGCATGGCCAGCCGTGGTAGTCATTTGAATGAAATAATTATATTCCATTATTAACCGGAAGGATTGCACTTTCAAATAAAAAAAAAAATATGAGAAAATATTCATTAGTTTTTTTTATAGCATTCATTTTCAAAAAAAAAAGTTATTTGGCGGACCCTTTAGAATGCAAAAAGACCGAACCATACAAAAATAGGAGATATTTCACTTTTGTAAAGTGAAATTCAGACGAATTTTGAAATCCGATGCTTGTTCGTCGGCGCTATTTCACCAAACGCTTGAATGATATGGTATAATTAGAACATTTTTTCGAATGCCAAACAAATAAACCAGCATTAAATGTCACAACAAATTGTCAAAAAAAAAATGTCAGAACTTTCGTAAATATAAGTCATCTATTATAAAAAAAAATTGTCAGAACTTTCGTAAATATACGTCATGTATTAGGAAGATGGCGTCGAAAAAACGCTCCATGCAAAGTGCATTGGAAAACCAATTTCTTTGGAAGAAGAACAGTAGAAATCGGTCCACCATAGTTAAATTTAAGTAAAAAATCCTATGAACAATATTTGAATATGTTAAAATTTAAATTAAATTTGATAAGAAGTACGGACCGATAATTCTACCAACACATAAAGTATTGCACACTATCCATTTTTGAGGATTATTATGACTGCACATATGGTACATAGTTTTGTTTATTGACGTATCCATTCAAAAAAAAGTGAGCTTCATCGCTAAACAAAATTCGCTTATGAAAATTGGGATTAACGCCAATCTTGTTTTTGGACCATTTACTGAATCTATGTACTTCTTGTTAGGTGATCCTGGGGCTTCATTTCTTGAAATTGCATAATGGCCTACAGGTAAAACATTGTTGCCAACTTAAAGTTCTATATCTCTTAAAACACCCATTCACAGTCTTGTCTTTGAAAAATCGTCGTATTCTATACCAGTGGTTCTGGAAACTAGTATTTGAAATTTTGTATCCTCCGTAGATCAAAAGATATTGGAGCTAGAATTTGAATGGGAACACATGCAAAACATCAATATGTTTGACTTTTTTAAAGTAAATCATAATTATAAACTACAAATCTAAATGAAAATCTTTTTTGTGTAATTCAGGTATCGTCAACACCTTTTAACTGAAAACAGGAATTTTTGATAAAAAATTCTAAATACAATATCATTATGTTCACATGGAATTTTTGGGAAATTTTTGAAATACATATGTTTAATGTTTTCTAAATGATAATATGTGCGTTTTTTTGGCTGTAGTGAAACTCTTGACTGCTGACAAAAGTAGAATTAGAATCCAACTGCAGATAGAATTTTTGGCATTTTCTGGAGTCTCGAATACAAATGTTGGTACAATTGATAACTCTTGTGTATCTAAAAGGCATGTTCGTAAGGTAGAGTTTGTTGTTTAACATTTTAAATTTTTCATTTTACTGTTTGCTAAAGTCTCTTTGAGATTTCATGTTTAATCTTTAACTAAAGTAACGTTAAACAAAACCTTGACTGAATTAAAAACGCTGTCAACAGCATTTTCATAAAAAAACGCTGTATTTTGTATCGTGTTAGTGTCTTAGAAAGTGCTGTATTCTCCCCTAGGCAAACGCGCAAAGCAGCAAAATAAGATCTCTTACTTGTCTAATTTAAGTAACCCATGTGGTTTCATGAGTGTTCGCACACTACCTTGAAAAAAAAAATCATGTTTTCAATTTGTGTAAAGCCCTACAAAATTTTGTGGCGGTTCCGTACCAAGTTTAGTACGACCTTTCAGAATAAAACCTACAAATTTTCTTGGCAAGTCTTCAAAAACGAATTAAGATAAGAAAATTAAAATCTTACTTCTTGTTGTTTAACTCTGGTTATCATAAAATCGATATTTGAGTTCTCTGAGCGTCTTTGCAATCAATTGTAAAACTAAATAAAAACATACATATATATTTTTGTTTTTGTAAGCTGACTGGACTAAGGTGTTTAATTATACGGTAATAGACATAACCTGTTATATTTGTTTGTTATTTTACAAAAAGCTAGTGTCAATAAATTAATCTACGAACGAATTACTTTCGTTCAGTTCTTATTAAATTCATTTTCAATTTAAAAAATGAAAAAAATATATATACATATTATTTCTGATATTTTCTTAACATATACTTTTTAAAATTGTTCATTCTAATAAGTTAAAAGTACTTCTGGTCTGAATTTCGCTAATTTTTTTTACAATTTTGTTGTAAATTAATCTTAAAAATTTAGAATTGTATCAAGCTTCAAATTTAAAAACCAATGAAGCTTCACTAAACTACATAGGTATATGTATAATACTCAATGATAATACTCAATCTGCTGCCTATCTGCCTCCGCTATCATCTTTAAATTCTTCTACAAGATCATCATCTATCAAATTTGGAAATAAAAGCTTTTCTTTTTATTACCAAAATGTAGGTGGGTTAAGAACTAAACTTGATAATGTGTTTGTTTCTTTTTCTGTACGTAACTATGATATTATTGTTCTTACTGAGACTTGGTTGTCTGAAAATCTCTATACTTCGGAAATTGTTCCACGTTATTTTACTGTTTTCCGAAAAGATAGATGCAAAATTAAAACAGGAATGGATAGGGGAGGGAGAGTATTGATTGCAAATCGTGCTTCTCTATCATGCAGGGAAATTGTATTGGAATCAAACTCCTCAGATACTAACCAAGATATTGATCAAATTATTGTTGCCATAAAGTAAACGAATCAGAATTATTTATTGTTGCAAGTTATATACCACCTAAGAGCTTATTAGACTTTTATAATTTACATTTATTGAATTTTAAACAAATTTTAGATAATTTGAATAACCTACAACATATAATTTTTGCTGGAGATTTTAATATTGGTAATATTAAATGGGAATTCGACTCAGAAGATAAATATTTAATTCCATTAGGAGTTACAACTGAAATTGAATCACTTATTATTGATTTTTTAAGCCAATATGATTTAGTCCAAATTAACCATATAAATATAACGATCTCAATCGCATTCTTGATCTAGTATTTGTTGATAAAGAATTTTATATTTGTATAGAAAAGTCGAATTTTCCCATTATAGGAAATACAAAACACCACCTCGGAATTGAGGGCGATATAATGTTTTATAATTATTTAAAAAATGAAAATGTAAATAATATTTTTATATACGATTATCAAAAAGCTGAATTTGATGCAATGGTTGAGTTTTTGTTGTCTTTTTCGTGGCAAAATATTTTTACTGGTTTTGATTTAGAAAACGATTTCATTGCCTTTTCGTCTGTTTTACAAAGTGCTATTGAACAACATGTACCACCGAAATATATAAAAAGAATTCTAACCCTTTCTGGTTTAATAGGAGGTTAAGTAATCTCAAAAACCAAAAAAATAAAGCATATAAATTATATAAAAAGAACAAAAATAATCCAAGTCTTCGAAACAGCTATCTAGATATTCAAAGGAAATTTGACTATCTAAATAAATTTGTATATCATAATTACATACATTCAGTTGAAATCCATCTTAGAAGTAATAGTAAAAGGGTTTTGGAGTTTTTTAAATACCAAACGAAAATCATGTGGATTGCCAAGCTGTATGCAGTACCTAGGCACTATTACTAGTGAGTTATCAGAAATTTGTAATTTATTTGCAAGATACTTCCAATCAGTTTATTCCTCTGAATCTGTTTTAATTGAGGAGCCTTCAGGGGTAAGAAAATGTGTTGATCTTGGGTCACTTATTTTAAGCCAGGTTGAAGTTGAATTAGCTCTTTTAAGCTTGGATGTGAATACAAGTGAAGGTCCAGACAATATTCCTCCCATACTTCTAAAAAAAAATGTGCGAGTGCGTTAGCCGAGCCGCTCACGAAGATTTTTAATTTATCTCTTGCGAGTGGCAATTTCTTGTGATCGTGGAAAATTTCGTTTTTGTCTCCGATTTTCAAATCAGGATCTAAACACGAAATAACAAATTAAAACCCAATTTGTAAGATCTCTGCAATACCTAAATTATTTGAAAAAATAGCTTATAACAGAATTTCACTTGTAACTCAAGGTAAAATATCGGTCTTTCAGCATGGTTTTGTTGCCGGTAAATCAACATCGACAAATTTAATGATTATGATAAATGCCATTATATCTAATATGGAAAAAGGCTATCAAACTGATATCATCTTTACCGATTTTGCAAAGGCTTTTGATAGAGTTAATCACAAAATTCTAATTCACAAGCTTTTCTGTTTTGGTGTTCACTCTCCTTTATTAATGTGGATTGAATCTTATCTGACTGGTGGGTTCAAGTTGTTAAGATGATCTAAAACTTTACCGAAGGATTTGCTGCAATTCTGACTGTTATCTTTTGTTATCCGACTTACATAGTTTGGCAACTTGGTGTCAAGCAAACTACCTGGATCTTAATGTTGCTAAATGTCAAGTTTTGTCTTGTTACAGGAACTTTAATAAAATAATGTTTGATTATAGCATTAACAACATTAACCTAGAAAGAGTAATGCAAAAAAAAGATCTGGGTGTTATTCTTGATGTCAACTTGTCATTCCACGCACATTTTGATTATATGATCAAAAAAGCAAATCCGATGCTGGGTTTCCTTAAAAGAAATACAAGAGAGTTTAATGATTCATATACTCTTATATCGTTACATAACTCATTGGTTAGATCTGTGCTGGAATACTGCTGTACAGTTTGGAATCCATATTATTCAAATTCATCAAAAAGGATAGAAAATGTTCAAAGAAACTTTACAAGATATGCTTTTTTTAAATTGAGATGGAGGATTATAAGACCTTCCTACGAAAACAGATGCTTATTATTTGGAATGAAATCTCTAGAAACTCGGCGGAAATATTTTTCGATAATGTTTGTCAGAGATATAATAACTAGGCATATAAAATGTCCTCCGCTTATAGATTTGTTGTATGAGAGAAATACTCCCTCAAGAGTTACACGCGAAAGATTTGTAATTTATGAACACTTCCATCAGAGAAACTATGGGCGCAATGAGCCTATCACCCGTTGCATCAGAGAAGCTAATGCAGTATGCGCAAGAATTGATTTCATGTTAAATTGTACAGGAGATGCTTTTAAATCTATTATTCTTAGCCAAATTTAAATTTTATTAAAGATGTTTTCGAAATATGTTTTTATGCTGTTATTATCTATTATTAACTTATTTATTTATGTTGTAATAACTATGCGATGTTTCACTGTTAAGTTATTTATTTATTGTCTAATACCTAACAATTTTTAATCTATTTATTGTATCTATATATTATATACCCACCTACAAACATTGAAAATATTATATTTGTATTTAATAAGTCTGTAAGAGATGAAAGTTCTCTAATTGGTGAAATAAAGTAAAACTAAAACTATATGGAGTGCCAAAACAACACGTCTAAAATTTTAAAGTCCAAAATGAGTAAAAAATCCTACAAAATCATACACAGAGTTCACTCAACTTTATATTGCAAAAGAATATATTACATTTATGTAAGTATGTACTTGTACATATGTATATTTATATATTTACGATCATGAAACAAAAAGAAATGTAATTTTTCACAAACCACAATTTATTCAGTAACACCGAGTATCTATGTATATGAAGTCTCTATATCTACTGTGAATGAATTAAATCTTAAAATTGCTATTACCTAAGCTGTTTTTGATTTGTATAACGAAAACAAAAGATTTATTCTTAAGAAAATTATCTATGGAATATTCAATCTACAGATGGAAAAGACAACATAAACGAACTACGGATTTGTAAGGATAAGGCAAACAACAAAAGCTCGAATAATAAGAAAGTGTCCTGAAACCTAGATTGTCTGATGGGAGTTTTATAATCTCTCCCTTACATTGTTTATTTTAAAAACAAACAGACATATTTAAACATATAGCCGAATACTATACTGCTATGTAAGTTTGTACATGGTTATCAGAAAAATAAAAAAAAATAAAATTATTTATATCTGGGATATCAGTTTCATTCTCCATTATTTGCGGAACCAAATATATGTATACATATGTATACTTATATGTGCTCATGTAAATAAAAAATAAAATAATTAAAAAAAGATATGTCTCCCATTTTTTATTTTAAAGGATTTTTAGTCAGGACAGTTGCTTTGAGATATTTAAAACCAATATTTACGCATTAAAAAACGTACAAATTAAACCATATTTCTCGCAGTTCGAATGCAAATCGTATGTATAGAATTGTGTAGTTATGTACAATAGAGAATGATTTTGGGTCTATTTAATGGACTTTTTATGGTACTTTGAGGCATGTTATGATAACATGCCTCAAATCCAAGTGATAAAAATCATTACAGTATTCCAACACGTGCATCTTTGGCAAACAAAAACAACATTTGTAAGTGCAGTTTGAGGACCATAGGTAAGCATTTATATTCCTTGTAAATAGCTTAGTATCACCTAAATAAACAAATTAGGTGGTGCAACAGTCCATTGAAAACTAGGGCCTAGTGACTTACAACTCTCAACCATTCCAGTGTGCGAGTACTGTTGTTAGGGATGGAGGGGAGCTACAGATTTAAGCCGAATCCGAACGGCTTATTTTGAGAAAGCAGTTTTTCATGGCAAGAATTACTCTTGCAGGATTTGTCAATTCCTCGCAAGAGGCAGTACCCGTAAATAGAACTTTAGATGGCACAGGTAGGTATTAAACCGAAGAGCTCTGGCATGACAGTCTAACACACTAATCATCATGCCACGGGTACTACCTTAGTATCACCTACAATTATAAAACTGTGAAAATAATCTTCTAATACATCAAAAGTGGTTATGAGAAATTTCGAGTCCAAAGACAGAATTGCCTTTTTCTGGCCAAGAGTGTAAACTTTACTCCAACGAATTTGGTATCAAATAAAAGATGATGTTTATAGGACTATGTATAACTTTTTGTTAAGAGATTAGATTAAATTCATATGAAAGTTCTGGTGTTTTTAAACTGAAACAGTCACTCAAAGGTTTCTTAAATAGAACTAACTAAAATCTACCTTAAAATTACCATAATGCAAGAATTTTTGTAAATAAGTTGGCCTTGTTTAATATGCATAAAATGGGTAGACAAAACGGCCAAGAATCTATTGATATCGGAAATTTTGCTACTTTGCACTAGAAGATTGAAAATACCATGCTAAAAATTGGTCTATTAGTGGATCTTGATCACTTAAAGTGGTACAAGAAAGAAGGAGCTATACAAAATAAAAGAAGAACTAGCGGTAGGACGTTTTTTAATAACGCTAATGTAAAAAAATAAATTAGGTGGCGCAACAGTCCGTAGAAAACTAGACCCACAATTAGTCCTTCTATCTTGAAAGAAGTCATCAGTACAATCAACAACGCGAAGATAATTGCTTTATTGAGAAAGACATATCTTTCAACGTATATCTCTATGGGGTGGAGAACAATGATGACACAATTATTTTCACGATTTTTTCGAAAAGCTAAAAAAAAATTATCAAGTATTGTGAAGATGTTCGTTGAAAAGGTGTATTTGTTTGCTCCCGCATATTTTTTGAAGCCTTGCTTGCGGAAATAACGCCACTGCTAAATGCTTTGTCGTTGACTGAGTAGAAATTCTGTAATAAGATTTTGGTTTGCAGGTATGGATAGAGCTTGAAAAGACCTATCTTAAAAATGTATATCTCGATAGGGTCGGGAAATCCGCAAAAAAGAACATTTGCAAGGATTTTGAATACTGAAAGAAGTTAATTTGTACTGAAAAAACATGTATTGAGTGTAGGAATTTTACCGATAGTGGTCAAACACATACATATAATTATTTAACGTTTAAGAACAAATTTACATGCTTAAGCTGTAGGATTTGGATAAAGAGATGGTTTCAAATTCTATCAATACAACGATTCCAAAAGCACAAAGTACGTTCTTTGCTGGTGTATAACTGTCAAAAAAAAAATATTGAGACGGCTCTGGAATAACCAGACATTAACGTCATTAAAAACTAGTTAAGTCATTTGGAGGACCATGTAAGATCACACTATATTTCTAAGAAAAGTGACCTTAAAATGGTGTTGCTGAAAGAATGGACAGAAATGCCACCCTGATGTATGCTAAATCGAATGAAGGGTCTTTCAACAATATATTAATGCATTACATCAAGTACGAGTTTTCTTATTTAATAATTGTTATGTGAAAAGATGTAACGTTTTGAGGTCATATTTAAATTGAAATATGATAAATATATAACAAGTAATAAACAAACAAAGTTATCAGGCAAAATCAAAATACAAGATCATTAAACGAGTTTTATTTTGATACACTGCACAAATATGTTTTCCAAAATCTTTATTCAATAATTGAGCTTACATTTGATAGTAAGCTCTTTTAAGCTCTTTTAATTTAATATAACGTATTGTATAAGATATAGAAGGTTTTTAACTAAATATTCTTCTTCTTTTAAAATCTTCTTTTTGCACTGACATAAACTTTCAATTTTTTTTTTACAAGTTATTTTTCTATGATTTTAAATATTAAAATAGAGTAAAATATTTATTTTGTTATAAAATGGAATTAAGTTTAAATTTAAACGATTTTAAATATTTGAAACTCCTCTTTTGACTGAGATAATTCTCAAAAAATTTAAAAAAAAAGGAACTATAGCCATTTTGTAATCTACGGTATAACGTTTAGTTTTTTTCTTAATACATTTTTTTCACTTAAAGATTACTAATAAATCAGCTGCATACATAACAATATCTATTTTCATATTTGACCGCCGTCTTTAACTCAACATGAGATTTTGTTCCTCTATTTATTGAGAATCAAAAAGAACGAATCTTCCTATTAATTTTTACATTTTATCATTTTATTTATCATGTTGGGCGAATACGTACGACAAGGTAATACTTTTTAATAAAACGGGTATTTTCCCAATAAAGTAAATATGTATAGCCACGACAGTTTAACGGGCAACTACAAATTTATGCTTAGCGCATAATTCATATTCATATATTTACTCAAATTTTCCACATGAGTTGAAAACGTCACCAAAAAATGTAACACAATCTGTCGGGCTTTTTTCTGTATATGTATGTAGGTACGTATGGTTTTAATTTTTGTTTCCTTTGTCTTTTTTTATTTGTGGCAACACAGTTAAATGTTGTAAATTTTTTACCACCGAACGCCTCATCCGTCGTGCATGAAGTTTAACTCATTTAGAAAAATCTTTAGAATGAGTGTTGGCTTGTCCCTAAGCAAATCTTATTTTCTCGTCACCATCATCATCGTCACCAGGTTGGTCCCCATATTTTTTGATATCGTCAAAATGAGACGAGTTTTCATTCAAATTAGATTATGTTAATTAAGAAAGCTCTTCAGTATACACGAGTGAATTTATAAATTATTTACGTACCTATGGATGGGAGAGGATATTCCGGTTTCAAGTGGTAATGAAAAAGTTTCTAAAATGAATTTATTAAGGAACAATAACATTTTTTAGCGGCGGCTTTTGTTAATTAAAATTTGCATTGTTAGTTGATAGGGAACATCGGCGCAGTGCGGTGCACGGAAACGTTGGTAAATATGGGTGGTATTCACTTTCAAGGAGAAATATGGAGACATTCTGCTACAGATTGTGGTAACAATATAAAACATTCGAAATTTTTTATGAGGAATAAATAAGCTGGCTTAATCCAGTGCTTCAATGACTTTTTAAGTTGTTGACAGACAAATATTCAACAAGAAGGCAAAACTTTTCCATCGAAACTTTGTTCTTGATGATTTTTTTTTTTTAACATAGCTTTTGCTTGGTGAGGCAATTAAATGCAGCTTCCTTCTTTTCAATTCTTGTGTTTGCATATAAATTGCAAGAAGTAAAATCCTTAAAAGGATATGAAATGGGAATGGGATAAGGAAGTAGAAAGAAACGAGTGTAAAAAAACAAGTACACAGAAGAAGAAAGTAATTTCAGACAGAAGATGTTTGTTTTAAAGAATTGTTCCAAGGATCGTTCAGTTCCTTACGGCTTGGTATTATAATTTTAACTTCCATTTTATATGAAAGAATTAAAGGCTTTGAATTAATTTCAAAGAATTGGGCAGTATTTTAATGTATAGCATAGAGAGAAGTATAAGGGGCTGGGACGTGGACGAGTTTAAAAACTTTTTATAAAACTCAACTTAGGATCGCTTGAATTTTTTTTGTAATTTTTGGAGATTTTCAACGCAAAATTTCGAAAACTTCTGATGAAGATGTAAAAATAATTAAATATTTGCTCATCAAAATATCGATAAACTCAAAATGTTTAGTAAAAATAACTAATTTCCTTCTTTTTTCTTTTGCATTCCCTTATATCTTAAATGTTCAGTTCATGTATTGACTTCGCATTTACATATTATAATTACATATGTCATAAATTACAAATGAAGTCTTACAGACGATACTACTAGTGACACAATATTTTAAATTATTTGTCGAGCCAAAGTTATGTCTGTAAATGTGTGCAGTAAGCTGCCTGATCAATATACAAATGTAGCAGGAAATCTTAGACCCTATAAGCTTCCAAATTTGTGTTCAAATATACCTAAAATAAACTTATGAACACATCCAAACACATAAGAATAATTTTGCTTTTGCTAGTGGTAATTAAAATCGTTTGATATCAATAACTTTAAACATTTATAAAAATTTAAAGATAAAGGAATACAAAATATTGTTCTGACTTAAGGGTTTAAATAAGGATTACGTATAATTGCCTTTAATTAATATCAGAAAGTTCCTTAGCCTATATAAAGGTATTTAGTTCGTAACTATATATAAGAAAAGAACACATTGTTCAATAATCTGAGTCAATACATTATATGCAATTACTTTCACGTATTTAAATTTTGTGTACTCGGATCAAAAGCCATTTTTAGGAACAATTCTGATTAAAAAATGTTCTTGCAGTTAATAGAACCAAACTCGATTGCAATAAAACGAAATAATTTCAAAATTGTAAGGAAAGTTGGGAATTATTTTTTTATGTGAAATATCTTAGCTTACTCATAAAACACTATAATAGTCTTTCGTTTGCATTTAGTTGACTATTTTTAATTACGTATACATAAATCTTGCTTTATTTGTGTTTCTCCCGTAACTTTGTCCTGCTCACGGTTTTTACCCGTAAATATATTTTTTAACATTTCACCGCAACAAAGGTACTGTGCAGTATACGATTTTGCAAATTAAATTGATGAGAATCACATAGAACGAAGTTTTGTTTTTACTATTTTTTTTCTGTTAGCTAATTAATGTTACATAAATAAAGTAGTGCAGACACAAATCGAATTTTCTGGTTTCAAAAATTAGAACATTTTTCGACAGAGATTTTCATATACAGCAATGGGAATTTTATATGCAAGAATATTTATATAAAATAAATAGAACAAAATACAAAATTCTTCGACACACTAGTCGAATCGGTACAAATCCCTGGAGTTGTATACTTCTGTGTGGATGTTCGTAAGGTGATATTATAAGGGATTTAATTTCAATGGAGTGCAAAGTGGCACTTATGTATGTACATCTGGTTAACCATGATCTAAAAAATATTAAGATTATTTGGGCTTAGTTCAAAAATTATTTATATTCAGGATAGCATCCAACTACATTGAGAAGTAGGAACCTCGAGTCAAGTTTTTTTCTTAATTCAACACTATTTTAGGTTTTTGACAATTTAAGTCGGGGTTGTGGGACCAGCCTGAAATATAGTGAGCTAGCGGTCGTCGTTGTTTCTTAATTGTTGTTCGCTTTTTGTTTTTTTTTTTTTAGATCAAATTGTTAATTGTAATCGTTTAGATCGACGTGTTTGTATTCAATCGTCTTGCTTTGAACAAAGTTTCACCAATCCCGCGTTTGCACTTTTGCATGTTTTATAACCATCGAAGAAATTATAGTTGATTACTGATCGTGCTTGAAAATTGTAATTCCTCAGAGCTTAAATATAATGCATACCAATTATAAATATAAAAAAATTGTTGCGAGTACTTACGGGGAAAAAAAAATTAAAATATTTTGGCCACCAAGTAACGGGTTATCCATTTTGAGGTTTTAAAAGTATAGTACTGGAATTCGACATCTGTCAAACTAAATTGTTAAACCAATTTTCATTTTTCAGTTGAAAGTCTGACATTAACGAATATGGATCGCTTAACTATCCTACAACGCATAACAATTGTTAAAACCTACTACAAAAATGGTGATTCTGCCACAGCCACATATCGTGCTTTAAAAAGAGATTATGGTTTACATAATCATCTAATTATTTAGCAATTGGCTAAATTGTGAAGAAATTTAAAGAGACTGGATTGGTTACAGAAATTGTAAGGCCTTTGCATCATCGTTTCGCTCGTGCCACTGAAAATATCGCTGCTGTAAGTGAAAGTGTTGCCGAAGACCCGAATGTGTGGGTTCCTCGTCTCAGGAATTTGGACTGTCTTACGGCACATAATGGCGTATTTTGCATTTGGATCGAAACCTACATCTATATGCTCACACAACAACTAAAGCCAGCTGACCATTCGCAATGTCGTAGATACATACGTCGGATGGGTGCTTGAACAATAGGCCGTGGACGACGATTTTTTGAACAACATTTTCTTCAGCGACGAAGCACATTTCTCACTCGGTGGGTATGTTAATAAACGAAATTGTCATATTTTGGGTTCTGAGAATCCTCAAGTAATTGAAGAGAGGCCATTACCTTCACAAAAAGTCACTGTTTGGTGCGCTCCTTGGTCCAGAGATGTGACTGGACCTTACTTCTTCGAAAACGACAGCCAATTCGGAGCGTTATGGTCATATGATAAACGACTTTTTTTGCTTGCTATTGAAGAATATGGCTTTATTGCAAGAGATATTTTCTGGCCGCGATCATGCGATTTTGCACCGCTGGACTTTTTTTGTGGGGCTACGCGAAAGACCGTGTTTATGCAGATAAACCCTTGAACACTTAAAAACCAACATTCGTTAAGTTATGGCTAAGATACCGCCCAATATACGTTTACTTTTGAAACCGCAAAATGAATAAGCCTGGTATAATATTAAGCTTTTAATTATATAAATACTCGAGTTAACTAAAGCGACCTCAATGGAAGACTTGATAAATAGATCAGGAAACTATTGAAACCCTAAAGAGTTATAAAAAAGGCATTTTGTTATTGAATTCTTAATGAATTCAATTTTCCAAAAGTTCTGATTACAACGTAGTATTTCCTATGTTATTTTAGAGCAGTGATAAATAATACATATTTTAGGTAGTAGTTATACGGATAGATTTTCTGACCTTTTAAACGTTAAGTTTTAATACATGCACTTATTTTAGAACATATAAACATATTTTCAGTACATTTTTGACAAAGGCTTCTTCAATAAATGTTTGATCGGATTGTGAGATAAAGTAAGCGGGATAGCATTTCTCAGGGGAAAATATCTGAGCGAAAAATCGCAATCGGTAGAGCAGGAACTAAGAGGACTTGGAACAATCACTCTCACTTATTAAACACAGATCTCACCAAGATCTTGCCACTCAGCCTAATAGCCCTATTATGGCTCTCAACTATCAATTATTTGATAACTGATAACTTCTATCAATTTATTGATAATTTGGTATTATGAGTATCAAATGATAATAATTTTTTACCCATTGTGAATACTAATCATTATACGATTGTGAATAGGTTTTGTTTGGTGTTTGATGTTTGTCATTTGTGTTGAGTTCTTGTGTTTTGTTCTATAAATAATTTCGGCGGAAGTTTAAGTTGTTTTTATTAAATATTTGCTTATTTTAATTCATGAATTTATAATTTGTCCAGTGTGTTTCAAGCATCTCGTAATACTGTTTATTTTAGCTTGCACTATAAACCTTCGTTCCTCAGTACAATTGCCTTCAAAAATTCTAGTGAAGGCATTTCGTTCTTCAATTTGTATATTCAATAAAACTACAAAAAAAAACTTTTATAAATCGTATTTAAATTACAATTCTTTACCATTTACGAATATTTGATACATTTTGTCAACGAAGATTTTGTAACTGATAGAATATTTGATGGGTATCATTATGTTTGATAGCCGTAATACCGAGTATATCAATAAAGCTATTCACAATAGATTATTAATTCACTATTTATCAAAAATATTGATAATTGATCACCATAATACCGATTCATTAATTTTGTTGATAATTATCAACTATTATCAAATATCGTATTGATATTTGATAACCATAATAGGGCTGTAAGCTTCCTTCTTATCATTCTGTTCAAAATTATTTCTTATAAAAATGCTCAAAATATCGAACTATCGTGTACTCATAAGTAAACAAAATCTCTAAAAGTTATTTTAGCGAACGGTATTAACTCGAATTTCTTTTCTTAATTATGATATTTCACAATACTTGAGAAGATAATTCTATAAGATTGATAGGTGTTCAATCAGAAAGAACCATATATTTTCGGCAATCAAATATACATTCTAAAACTTCAAAGACCATTAGGGGAAGGTTGATTTTAATAGATAACCTTACCTCTTGACATCGTTATCTATTATCAAACCGATGTAACTACAACAGGGATGCGACACCGTTCGACATTGCCTTTATTTCTAAAGTCCCAAAAACGCCACAAGCTATTCTCACCCATCAAAATCACTACGGCGGCGGCCGCGTCTCGGTGGTGGTGCGGTGGTGTTTCATACTCAAATAAACTTTCAAATTTGATAACGTCCTTTTCATAAGGTAGTTTGTCATACATCAAACGTGTGTAACGAAAGTCATGACTACACACTAGAAGGCATCAGTGTAAATAGCAGACGTGTAACCTTGTCATCCCTCTAAATTTTGAATTTGAATTTAAGGGTTGCAGCAGTACTAATCGCTTGTTTCTACTAGTAAACCCCAACGCATTATTATTTACGCAAAGGGTTCAATATAAATCCATTGTACCCACATTTGTAATATATACGAAACGTTGCGTTGGCTTATAAGCGTAAGTACGTATGTAACATATACATACGAGTATATGTGCACCAAACAAATTGAATTGTGTCCTTTTGTCACCACCAAGTTCATTTAAAGCACTTTATCATTGGGGTTGTATTTTGATGAAGTAATTCACAGCCACAAGTGGTACATAAATATATTTACGTTTAGTCGAAAGTAGCGGCGGCGGCGACAACGGAGGTTGTTGAAGCAAAAGAGGGTTACGAACTTAATCACTTCGCATTTATATCGCTAAATTTTACAATATTTTATTATTGATTACAAACAATTATATATAAACAAAACACAACACAATTATATTTTTGAAAACCAGAGAGACAAAGATTTTGTTTAATAAAGTTTTTAAACCCGCAACAAATATTACGTTGGTACATAAACAGTATTTCAAATTCCCGCCGGCCTTTCATTCACAAGGATGTTTATTTTTTTAAATAAAATAAACAAAGTTTAAATAAACTCACTTCATATATATTTTCCCAATTTATCGCTTAATTAATTAAAAACAATTATTAATAAACCTTTTTGTTTTTATTTTAAATATAAGCAATAACGACCTTCTCTAGTCACAGTTTAAAATCAAATGAATCTGAATAAGTGAATATCAGAATACCACAAAACCGAAACCGTCATCCGCCGCGCCGCCGTTCCGTAACCATTGTGAGTGTTAAATCTAAAACCGAGAACACAATTTTAAAATCCACCCTCTCCTTGCTTAAGAAGAAGGGTCGAGTGTACAGCGTGTATAGTCAGTGCTTTTTTGTTGTACCGTATTGGCGCGTGCTTCAAAAAAGGAAGTAAATCATATATGATGTTGTAGATAGGTAAAGTAGAAAGAACCATATCAACCTTACCATAGCCATCACCATCACCATCAGCATCAGCATCAACATCACCAACAGAAGCATCTGAGGCAACAAATAGAAATCACAGAGCAACGCAACAGACAACATTGCATCAATCTGGGTTCTTCTACCATTAAACGTCCTCTCATGCAAATTCCAGTTCTTTATTTTTTAATATTTCGAGGGGAATGGGTGTTTGGATGAAAGGACCAAAACGGGAAGAAAAAAAAGGAAAAAAGTGTTGGTAAACCGACAGCAATTGTTGGAAGCTTTTATAGCACAATTCTATGTAGGTGTATATCCATTTCAATACCTACATATATTTTTTAATTTTTCAATTGTTTGCTGTATAATGCAGGATTGTTTTAAGGGTAATTGGGCCTTTCATCAAGTTTTGCGCTAATTTTAATCATTTTTATTTCTCGGTTTAAGCATATAGCCATTGTCTCCATCAATATCTTTCGATCCCGGCCTGAGTACGAAAGTACTATCCATTAAACTCATTCTTGAATAAATAACGTTGAATCACAGCACCAACTTAGTGTAGCAAGCTGGAGCTTACAGAGAAGACTTTAATGGAAAACAGCACAAAACATAAAAAAGGCTCTTTTCCTTTAATTTATTGTTGCATTGGGCTTAAAAGGAAATGGTACAATATTTTAGAGAACCTTTTTCTATCATCATTCCTTCTTAAGACCATGGAAAGATTGATTGATATCCATTTAAGGGCAAGTATTGATACAAGACTTCTGTCTTCGTCTCAACATGCCTATACTGTAAAGGTAAATCGGTGGAAACAGCGTTACACACCTTAGTACGCACCGTCGAATATTCCCTCCATCATAAAGAGTTCACTATGGTTGCTTTCCTTGACATCGAAGGTGCCTTTAACAATCATCACATCTACAATCACATCTGCACTAACATCTCTAAATGTAGAGAGTTCGCTTCGGGAGTTAATTCATTTATTGCTGACTAGCAGAATAATTAACTCAAAACTGGGCAACTCTTCTGGCAGACGATTCGTTAGTAGAGGGACACCGCAAGGTGGGGTTCTATCCCTTCTCCTCTGGAACCAAGTCGTAAATGAAGTCCTAACTAGTCTGGATGCGGAGGGTTTCAGAGTGATCGCCTATGCGGACGAGCGACGTTGCTATATCAGTTTCAGGAAAGCATCTTAACACCTTAAAAGAACTTTTATAAAATGCCTTAGACAGACTAATACTTTGAGCTGATCGGTGTGGAGTGGGTGTTAACCCATACAAAACCAATTTAGTCTTGTTTTCGAGGAGATACAAAATTCCATTTGTCAACCCTCCCTATATTAAAGGAATCCAATTAAAATCTGTGTCGTGTCTTATAGAATCACGCATTGGCTATACACATCGGTAATCAGACCGATTTTAAAGTACGGTGTGGCAGTATGGTGGACTGCTTTAGAGAAAGCTATAAACCGAGATAAATTAAATAAAGTCCAACGATCAGCTTGCCTATGTATGTATAAGCGGATCGCTTCGCAGGTGTGTACTCTGAACGACTAAAATTAAGTCTCTCATTCCGCCTTCCCAATCATTGTAGCGTGTTCCAGGCGGAACTTTTGGTGATAAAAGAAGTCTTTTCCTGGCTTAAAGAAAACGTGATATCAACATCTGATATCCGTATTTTCTCAGATAGTCAGGCTGCTATCAAATCTCTGGACTCTGTCTCTACAAACTCTATAACAGTCCATAACTGTCGATCATCTCTAATGGAGATGGCACAACAGTTTCGTATTCACTTTTGCTGGGTGCGGGGCCATAGAGACATTCCAGGTAACTGTAAGGCAGATGAATTCGCCAGGAACGGTACAGTGCAGCCCATCCTACCACTACACATTATGGCATACCAATCGCTACTTGTAAACTGTTGCTAATGCAAGACGCACACCAGGTGGAACAACATCACCACGTGTCAGGTCACAAAAAACATCTGGCCAACACTAGATTTAAAACTAGCTCGATAATAGGTGTCATAACCGGACACTGTCTAATAGGAAAGCACGCCACGCGACTAGGCGTATTCTCAAATGACTTTTGCAGAAGCTGCATGGACGAAAAGAGGAGGAAACAATTCTTCGCCTTCTCTGTACATGCCCTGCTCTAGCTCAAAAACGCAAGAATTACCTAGGAGAATTCTTCTTAAACGATCTAAACGATCTAAACGATCTTAATCATATCAACCTCTCACGTTTCGTAAAGGACTCAAACTGGTTCCATTGAGCTTAAGAGGAAGCCTCAAGATTCATGTGGTATCACAATGGGCCATTAAATTGGCCTAAATGTATCCGTTCCCATCATGGACAGCCACTTTAACCTAACCTAACCTAACCTTTGGTAATGACTTAACATTTTACTGAAGGGTGATTTTTTAGCTTTTATCTTTTTGGCACCACACTGGTTTAAACAGCTGACACACGTTTCGTGCTTTGTTTCACTGTCAAACATCTTCAGTTTGGTCTATAATTTAACCATGAATCGTCTTACAAACGAACAACGCTTGCAAATTATTAAATTTTATTATCAAAATGCGTGCTCTGTTAAGAAAGTTCATCGCGCGCTTCTTCCATTTTATGGTCAGTTTAATCGACCCACTGAAGCGGCTATTCGGCTATTGTGACTAAATTTCGCCCCAAATTTACATTGTTGGACATTAAACCACCAACACGCTTCGCAGCAATTGAGCCTCTGTTACTCAACAACGTGGACAATTTTGCGAAAGGATTTAGGTGTGATGTCTTTCAAAATACAGCTGGTGCAAGAATTGAAGCCGAATGACCTAATACATAAAATTAGGTTGCGCAACAGTCCATGAAGGACCAGGGCCTAGTGACTTACAACTCTCAACCATCCCTGTGTGCGAGTAATGTTGTCAGAGATGGAAGGGACCTACAGTTTATATGCCGAATCCGAACGGCTAATTTGAGAAAGCACTTTTCATGACAAGAATTACTCTTGGAGGATTTGTCAATTCCTCGCAAGAGGCAGTACCCGTGAAAAAAGTTAGGTGGCACAGGCAGGGATTGAACCCAAGACCCCTTGCATGACAGTCCAACGCACTAACCATCACGCTACGGGTACTACTACTACTAGCCGAATGACCTACTGCAACGTAAAATGTTTGGTGAATATGCTCTTGGAAAGTTGGCCGAAGATCCACTTTTTTACCGAAAAATTGTGTTCAGCGACGAAGCTCACTTTTGTCTCAATGGGTACGTAAATAAGCAGAATTGTCAATTTTCGAGTGAATATTAGCCAGAAGCATTGCAAGAGCTACCAATGCATCCAGAAAAAGTCACAGTATGGTGCGGTTTATGGGCTGGTGGCATCATTGGACCGTACTTCTTCAAAGATGATGCGAATCGTAACGTAACTGTAAATGGTGAGCGCTACCGTGAGATGATATCCAACTTTTCAACTTTTGTTCGTGAGATACCGGCCGAAATGCTGGAAAGAGTATGCCAAAATTGGACTAAGCGGATGGACCATTCGAGGTGCAGTCAAGGCCAACATTTGCATAAAATAATCTTCAAACATTAAATTATATGGACCGTACTATCGATTCAAATTAAGATTTTATGCATTTTTCTGAATTGTATTTTTTAAAAAACTTTCCTATAGCTTTTAAAAAATCACCCTAAAGAATTTTTGATTAGAATTGATTTTATTCATAATTAATAAAATTAAATTAATATAACATTTTAATATAAAACAAAATCATTAGACATGGCTATCACCTAAATCACCCTATATAAGTTGAGTAGCAATTTTCTAAATATTTAGCAATTTAATTTAGAACCAGTTGTTCAGTGCTGAGTTAACTCCGAGTTAAAACCAGAATTAGTTAATCCTGAGTTCAGAGTTAACTCACGAACAAGTTGTCCAGTGGGCGTTCAATTTTAATTTGGTTTTTGGTATCACCGAAAAGTTATCGATTTATTTGTTTAAAAAAAACCATCGAAGTCGATAGATTTTAACATTTTAGTTGACAGTCAGCAGCCGTTGGTTAAGTTCATTTGTTATTTTTTTAATTATACAAAATTAATAAACGAAATTTAAACTAACTTTTATTTGTAATAAAAAGCTTTTTGTTATAGATAGCCATCGCTCAAGTATAAATCTTTATATAACGACAAGTCATTCATTTTTCCATAAAAAGTAAATATTTCAGTATCTGTTAAAAACATCTGAAGCGTTAACTTAGACTTAACTACAAGATTATAATAGACTGAAAAACCAACCATTATACCGGAGCGAAACGCATATATGAACACTTATGCTATAACCAGCATAAGTGTTCATATATGTGTTTCGCTCATATTTATTAAAATTAAACGGTGTACAGGAAAAAACAATTCGACTGTTAACAGTCAAATATTTCTTTTTCAAATATTTTAGGAGTTAACTCGAGTTTAACTCTGAAAATAGGAAGATCTCGCAGTGAAAAACTGGTTCTAAGCAATTAACCTTTGTTTACCCTTTTCTAACTAGTACATTTCTAAATTCCCCTTTATTAAAAAATTGTCATCCGAACATGTCTAAATAGTGACAGTTCTAAACCACAATGTTAGCCTTATAAACGAAACTGACCTTCAGTCTAAATGGGGCTCAGAATTCTTACTTCGTGTATTATGGAATCAGCGAAGCCTTTGCAGAAAAAAAACAACTAACATAGGCAAGCAACCATGGTATGATTGGGAATGCGAATCTGCAAGGAAAAAATCATTTGCCTTTCTCCTCCTGTTAAGAAGATGCAATTCCAATTACGCTAAGATCATCTATCGCGAGGCTAACAAAAAGTACAAAATTTTATGCACTCAAAAACAAAAGCGTTATTCACAAAGTTTATCTTCAGCCCTGGTTAACATCAAAGACAGTCGTTCCTTCTGGAAAACTGCCAAAGTACTAAATGGAGCCCTGTTCTCGCAAAATATCAAAGTGGAAGCTGGAGAGTTAGCTACACATATCAAAAAACTACTAAATCCGCCACCAAATCCAAACCCCATGGAATATGCACTCCCATATCAACAGGACATTTTGTTAGACCGATCTATACTGCTCGAAGATGTTTCAAGTGTCATACACCGATGTGGATTGAATAAAGCCCCTGGTGAAGATCGCATATCGTATGAGTTCTCCAAGAACGCTTCAACAGATTTTTTAGTAAAACTAACATCGACATTGAATTTTATTTGGTCCACGGGAGAACTCCCTGACAGTTTTAAGAAAAGTGTAATACTACCGATTTTAAAAAAAGGAGATCCAAAAAGTCCCACTAACTACAGAGATATATCGTTTTTAAACACTGTCATGAAAATCTTCACAGACATCTTACTTCAACGTTTAACAGACTGGATAAACGAAAATGACCTGTTAAGCGAATTTCAAGCCGGCTTCCGCAAGGGGTACTCAACAGTAGATAATATCTTCTCTCTAATAAGTATTGCTCGTATGTATGTGGAAAAAGGAAAAAAAATGTATGCATTCTTCGTAGACTTCAAGGCAGCTTTCGATTGCATAGACAGAAGATCTCTATTTCTCAAACTAAGCAACCTTGGAGTTTCAACAAAAATGTTAAGAATCTTTCAAAAGCTCTACGAAGAAAATAAGTCGGCTGTTTGGGATGGAAATATTCTTTCAAATTGGTTCGAACCAACAACTGGTATAAGGCAGGGATGTCTCTTGAGGCCACTCCTCTTCTCAATTTATTTAGACGATCTAGTTACGGTACTTCCGGGAGGAGTTCTTTTTGATGGAATTCCCTTAAAAATATTGCTCTACGCTGATGACATTGTAGTTCTCTCTGAATATCCCAACATGCTCCAGATCATGATAAATAAACTTTGTTGTTACTGCAAACTGTGGAACCTAAAAATAAATACAGCTAAATCAAAAATAATGGTGTTTCGAAAAAGGCGGGTCGTCTTGCAAGGAGTGAAAGTTGGACTTGGGGAAATGAAAAACTGGAAACTGCTAAGGAATATAAATACCTCGGTGTTTGGATTACTCAAACGCTATCGTTCAAAAAGCATTTGCAAGAAAAACTTAAAGAATCCAAACGCGCGATAAACTGTAATTGGAAAACAGTATTCTGCAATCGAAATATAGCTTCAAGTGCAAAATACAGAATTTTTGATGCAGTAGTCAGATCAATTATGTGTTATGCGGCACAAGTTTGGGGTATTCTCGAGTTTGAAGAAGTAGAAAAACTCTTACGTTTTTTCTTAAAAAGAATATTCAGACAGAAAATTCACCAACGTACATGTTGCACCTCGAAACTGGTCTACCTCCACTGTATTTGTACACTCTTGATTTACACTTTTCATATATAATAAAGACCTTGAAACACCGTAATCATCGCCTCACAAATAAAATCGCTTTGCATCTCAAAAACAGAAATGAACAATTTTTTTTCGGAATGGAGAAGACTGAGCCTAGAGCATGATGTTCCACTCCAACTAGAAAATGAAGATTATTTAAGAATAAACCTGCAAACCCTTTTAAGTAAAATTGAAGACTCAGCTAGAAATGCTTTCATTAAACATTGTCAACAAAGTCAAACAAGAAGCTCGTATAAGCTTTTAAACCATTTCCTGGAAGAAAACAATTACTTTAATGACCAGAATAGTCTAGATGTTATCAGTACTATCTTTAAAGCGAGAGGCGAACTCATCAGACTTAATTACGTACCCTACATAAGCGAGCAAAATACGGAATGCACCTTGTGCAATATGAGAACTAGAGAAGACATATGTCATTTCATTGGCATATGTCCTATTTTAAACTCAATCAGAAGATCAATCTGGAGAAAAAATACTCTTAATGGAGATGAAATTCAGGGTATTCTTAACGGCGATAATTGGACACTTCTTTACTTCTACATCAAAACTGCCTATAAATATCGAAATCAAATCATAAACGAATCTTTTTGATTCTGCCTTTAATTTTATAGTCAAATAATTCATTTTTATATTTATTGTATTAGTTTATCTATTTGTTATTAATGTAAACTTTGCGTTAAATTAATTCATACTTTGTATTAAGAAATATTATTGCTCTCTTTTCGGCTGACGGCACATGCCAATGCTCTTTTGTGATAACTACCAAACTATGTAATTACTTCTTATAAATGTAAATAAAAATCACACTTACTACTACTACTACTACTACTACTACTACTACTACTACTACTACTACTACTACTACTACTATTACTACTACTACTACTACTACTACTACTACTACTACTACTACTACTACTACTACTACTACTACTACTACTACTACTACTACTACTAGTGACAGTTCGTGAAAATAAACGAACCTACTTATTGAAACTCCCAATTATAGGCTTAACCATTCCATCTACTGCTCTTATAAGATTAGTTCTACAGAGGTCACAAGAATTTAGCAACTTGTTTAAAGTTATAGTAGCCATTCCGTGATTTAACAAATTTTAAACAATAATAAGAAGATAAAATCGTTGAAAATTATTTAAATCATCTTTTAAGCTTAGTAAATTGATAAAAATGGCTTTAACATTTTACTAATTTGCTTGAAATTTCGTGCTAATAACTTTTTTGAAAAGAAGAAGACACAACTTCCCTAAAAATGTAAAACAAATAACTTTATTGAAAAACTTATGAAATATTTGATTTCAAACAATTTGTTAATTAAATTGTTGCTAGTTTGACCGTATTGAATTCTTGTCGTATTTGAACTTTAAGATTTTATGCAAAATATATTGACGAGAGTAGACTAATCGACCGCGTACAGCAGATCGTTGTTCTTGAGCGACAGTTTGTATTTTTTCAAATGTCAAAAGATAACAACTGTGAGCTGCCGAAATAAAGGGCTATTCAAAATAAGAACCCTTTATGATATTTTTAATTCATTCCAGCTTTTTCAGCTATTACATAATTTAAGATAACTGACGGTTTTTTTAGACGTGTGGTTTTCAATCTGGTATTGGTATTTTTGACAGCTGTCATTTAATTTCTGCTCAATTTGTTGTGCACAACGTTGGCAAATTTTGTGTGAACTCATTACCAAAATAATGGTTTGGTTCGCCTGACGCATCGAAACAATCAAATTATTGAAAGAAACTTTTGGTGAGCGTATTATCCCGCGTTGTGGCATGGCCTGCAATATTGTGTGATTTTATACCGCTGCACTACTTTTGTGAGGTTATGTGAAGTCATTTGTCTACGCTGACAAGCCTGAGACGCTTGACGCCTTGTAAGAGAATATTCACCGCATTATTGCTTATATACGGCCTTACACAGATCTTTTTGGTCCAGCCCTGTGTTCAACTCTAGAATTTTGTTCAGTTTTGTAATAAATACCACTCCGTGGTGTACTTATTTTTCCATTCCTCAAATGGTTTCAGAGACGGATGCTTTTCAAGCATTGTTAAATACTTTTTTCCTGAATGTATGCACATCCTTGTCGATTCACACCGAGTCTGGGAGTTTGCCTGGGGGCGGGTATTGGATGACTTTCTTGTTGGATGGGTGTTTTAATTTTTTCTTTTTCTGAAGCTTTTTTTTTCATGATTTTATTTCTGTTTTGTTGTCTCAAAATCCTTATTCTACAGAGAGTAGATTTACGTATTGAAATGGTTTGGTTTTACATTAGTGAAATGATATCTCTGAATGCGCATTTAAAACGGGTGCGGAATAAAAATACTTACCACCCGTAATCACAGTTAATACAAATATGATATAGGAGCATCAATTATTTCGTACGTACGTTGATAGAACATCACGGAAACTAATTTTTTAAAGTATATCTGCGATTTTAGCATAGAATGTTTACTCTGTGTGTATACAGATAACCTGCCTCTTTTGAACTTCAAGGTGTATGGGGTTGTTTTAGAAGATTCAGATAACGAAACACTAAATTGAATTCGTTCCTAAATTGACTTGTTTTTTGTTTTTATTTATTTATTTCGAGGGAAATCAAAGGTGTTGTCAACATTGACTAAGCAAATATACAAAAACTCGTACAATTTACTCTGGTTTTGAAATCACGTCTTCCTAAGCCGTAACTAAGGTATATTGCGAGAAATTCAAGTATGTACGTACCTCGTACACGTACCGTACCGGGCGTATATGTCTCCAGATCCAGAGTTAGTTGTGAATCAATTGGAATTCAAACAAAAACACCACTGTATAAATACCTACATATATGGAAAGTACCACTCTATAAAACATTTCACATCCTTTGGTATCCTTCTTTCATCGCATCATCGTGTCATAGTTACCAACCACACCGTATGCAGGATAGGTTCTTCCGACTGCGACTGTTGCTATAGTTTAAAGTATAGTATGGAATCTTTCAATGCTAAGAGCTTTTGCGATGAAAATCTGGTTTATATTGTTTTCCTGTGGCATCATCATCGTTGTTTGTCGTGCAGCGATGTGTCACATGTACCATATTTTGACACTCAGATGCGCTGCTGTTTTCCTCCGAGAGTTTGGCCGTTGATGGAGTCGATTCCGTACTGTATAGCAGGAGGAAATGGTGGTGGTAGAAGGGAAGGTGGGTAAGTGGGTGGTGGTATTAGCATAATACTTTTATTGTTCATTAAATTGGGGTGGTGGGGGAAATAGGGAAATAAGTTGGGGGGATGCTTCTGTTATTGTGTGATGGAGAAAAACATCTGATGGTTGATGTACGTACATTCGTACTTATGGGAGTATATTCGACGCAAACCCATCGTACAGCTTATAAACGGAAATCCTTTTTTTGTCAAGCAAGCTTCAACAAATGCGACGGGATTGTTGCGGTATGCTTGGTTTATTTTCAATTTTGAAATTACTTTAATCGTATTATCAGATTGTTGGATAAGGCCGAATGTCTGATATATTTTTTGACAAAAAAGTAAAAGAAAAGGTATGTTATATAGTGTCTATATACGCATCACATATGTATGTATATGTACAGTACATACATTATGTAAGTGCATATTATGACCACTTTTCGAACTTCATTATTTCTCAATATATATTATGAACATTTCATGATAATACGGTTTTAACTTGTCTTCAATTTAAAATTGGTTCTATTCTTTTTAACTTCTAATTAATGAAAGATGTGTCTATGAGTGCGAGTGGTGGTATATAAAACCCGTGGCGTAATGTTAGTGCGTAGGACTGTCATGCCAGAGGTTTTGGCCACCTAAAGTTTTTTCACCCATACCTACTGCCTTTTGCGAGGAACTGAAAAGTTCTTTCTTATATTAGCCTTTAGGATTCGGCATACAAATCTGTAGGTCCCCTCTATCCCTGATATACATAACTCGCACAAAGGAATTGTTGAGAGTTGAAAGTCAATATTTCCTGGTTCTCTACAAGCTGTTGCGCCACCTTATTTATTTATTTCTATGAGTGCGTGCGTACTTAAATTTGTACGGTCATACGTTCGAACTGTCGTACACTCCGCAGAGCAGGATATGTATATTTATACTTCAAATTAATGTTGTTTCATAGATTAAAACGTCACTACATGCAAAAAAGGCATTAATCTGTTGGTGATTTTGTAATTATAGAAATTTAAGAAAAGTCACAAATATAGTCGACCCTATAAATATCTCACGAAAAGATGACACTATATGGACTAAGTACAGTTAAATTTTACAAATGAGTTTTTTTCAAGAAAAAAATTAAACGCATATAATTTAATGTTATGGGCAAGAATTTTGCTTCATTTGAATTAAATAATGACTTGGGTAATTGAATGCCACGGCCGCCTCTCAGATAAATTCCAGCAGACGAAATGCCCAATTTCTCTTCCAAGGAGTTAATCGTTTTGGGCTTAAATGTGTTGACATGCGATTTTACATAATCCACAAAAAAATACTCGAGTAGTGTTAAATCACACGATTTTGGAGTCAGCACCATACGCGAAATAATGCGCTTGCCAAAAGTTTTCTTCAATTTTTGACATGTATAGCCATTATTTTTTGGTTATAAATTTGCACAATTTGCAAACGTTTTTCGGGAGTAAGTCTGTACCTCCAGAAAAGTTTTATGCAAAGAAGAGTCATGTTTTTGACATCTGGTTTAATTTTAAAAAAGTAACGAATATCTTGACAAAAACACCGTAAAATTCAATTAATGATTGATTTTGAAGTTCCTTAAATATAAAAAAAAAGCTTTTTACTTAATATTTAAATTTAATTTCTGTTCAATGGCAAAATAGTAAGTAATGCCAAGAGTCTCCTGGAGTTTTCAAATTGTAGGTAGGCATAATAACAAATATGGCAAATCATATTAAAAGTGATCAAATTTTCGAAAATTAAATACAGTCGAACTTCGATAGCTCGAACTACTACTATCCACGAAAAAAGTTCGACTTATCAAGACTTCGAGTTATCAAAAAGTATTATCAAAATAAAAACCATTTTAAAATGAAACAATAGCATATCGCAAATTCATATGCACAACATTATGTGCTTTATTTTATCAAATAAGTTAAACATACATAGAAACACAAACCAAAAACTTATTTCATGTATTCAGTAATTTTTGTCTGCAAGTATAGTTTTTTTGATTGTTATTTTTTTTTTTTTGAAAAAAAATTCTAGTTTATTTAGAGCTGCATAAATTTCATTGTTGTATCTTCAGACGTTTGCAAATACAAATTCAAATTATCCAATGCATCTACCACAACACGCTTTGAAAGCTGCTGAATGAGTTCCTCTTCAAACGAAGTCTCGTGATCACTATCAATATTGATTGAAGTTGGGTTCAACGATTCAGAGCTACACTGCTAAATAATATCCTCGTCTGTAGGAAAGGGCGACGTACAAATATCGTCATCTAGCTCCATATAATCATGTAAGGTTACATATTATGTTCGTTGCTATATCACTCTGCCTTATCCATTCATCATATTCAGCTTCCATCAAAGCTCGATCTTCATCAATATTATTGAGAAAAACAAGAGGAATGTCATCCTCTTCGTCCCATGTGGAAAATTGGCCAAATCCAGCTTTTTTGAAGCAATTAGCTATAGTCTGACTTTTTACGTCCAAGTTTTTCCAACTGTATTGATGCACTCAAGTAATGTGATATCGTGTTTTTTTCCTGCATCCATATGCTTCAAAGTTTCTTTTTTCTAAAAAATGGAAATTCCCCCATAAAATTCGACTTACGCAGTGTAAGTGTCATTTTTTTGTTCGAGTTATAGAGAAATTCGAGTTATACAAGTTCGAGCTATCAAAGTAAATATGTATGGAATATAGACTCTAAACGCTACTGCCACACAATTTGGTTCGAGTTATAAAAAATTCGAGTTATCAAAGTTCGAGTTATCGAAGTTTGACTGTATGTACATATGTACATACATATGTACGTATGTTATAAGAACTTATTCGGATTCTCCTAAGATTTTCAAAAATAATATCTTAATAATTGTTTGCATTTTTATGAAGGAATAACCTTAGCTTAATTAAAAGTCAAAGATTTGATTGAATCCGACACTATAATATGGCTGTCACATACATTAGGTGTATAAACTGTTGAGGACGTATTTTGGTTATAATAATTCTTCAAACCCCTTTGAACTTGTTGGAAAAAATTCCATACTCTTATGAATACAATGGATGGTAGACACTTTATGCTTTATGTACTCTATTTTGGCAAATGGTAAGGCAGTTCATATTGTGGTGTTTAAAATTGTAAGGACATTTGAAAAAGTAAACAAGCAAGGTAAAAAGTGACGAATATAACATATAACCCTTTTCTGTAACTTGTATGTATACATTAGCTGCGTTTTTCTGTCGAAAATAATCCAAATGGGTTTTGGAAGCCCTTTAAATGGCATCGTGTTTGAAATATTTGAAAGATCCAGTTTTTGATGATTTAGGTGCATACATCAGGTGAATTTGACCTATAGCATTGATTATGTTGTCTTTCGAAGGCCGCAGTGGTTAGCTACTTATTCGCATCGATCTGCGACTTAAGAAAGCCCCACAAGAAAAACAGGGGCGTCTTTAGACTTTTGGGGGCCCTGGGCCCAATAGGATTTGGGGGCCAAAAAAGTAGGTATAATATATTTTGTTTTAAATTCTTTAGGTTAAAAAAAATCATTTTAAAATTAATTTTACTTTTTAAAAAGAACTAAAAAAAAAAAAAACAAAACAGATATTTTTTGTATAGTTCAATAATTTTTTTAATTCACCTTCAATAGTTAAAATGTGTTCCCAATTTCATCCACTGTAATTAGACTATACAATTTTGATATTGTAATAAGATCTTAATTTACATCTTTATTTAATTCTTTTAAATACGCTTCGAGGTGCAAGCATTCTACCTCAAGTTCTTCTGCATTAACATCTCTATGTTTTTTTGAAAACTGTTCGCAAGAATTTGCAACTGCACTGAAGTCAAATATTGCAATCGACAAAAAAAGCCAAACAATGCATTAATTTCTTGATAGCAATTGGATCGTATATTACGGATTATCATAGCTTTGTCCTCTACAATCCTCTATTGAAATATCATGATTTTCCAGAAATGTCAAGACTGTGTCAGCCAAATATTCAGATTTATGCTCTTAAATAGGTATAAACTTTAAGAACCTTTCGATGTTAACACAATTTTTAACATACCGAATTACAAAAGCCAACTGGTCGATATGAGAAAGGTTGGGTGTACTGTCAACACTTAGGGACAAATATTTTGCCGATCTAATTTCACCTAAAATTTTCATTAGGACTTGTTTTCCCATTATATTAATGAATTCGTTGCAAATATTTGCTGATAAATAGGAAGTGTATCCCTTTCCTGAGTTCTCACGTTTTTTTAAATGATCTGCGATTAATGAATCATCATGGGACAACTTTCTGTTTGTTTATGGAGTGAGTTGAAAAGTCAACATGTGTGCAGAACTGTAGAGTAGAACGAAAGCAGAGTTGTTAAAATAATGTTCACAGCGTGAGCAGGTGTATGATTAAAGATTCATGTTGCCAGAAGTTTAAGATGTTGAAGAGGAGAATTTCAACGGAACGGAGAGTAAAATGAAACTTGTTTTTCTTTAACTGTCTACTAACCTTATTTCGTTTTCTATATAATTCTTGTATAGATTCATTCATTTTGAGTTGGTGGATTTGGGGGCCAAATGATTGCGGGGCCCTGGGCCCTGGCCCATTGGGCCCATGCCTAAAGACGCCACTGAAGAAAAAGTCTAAAGGGGTCAAATCACACGATATGGGTTGCGAATTCACAATGCCTCGGCACGAGATAGCCATGCCATGCCAGGATAGAAGAAGTTGGTGATCATCAACCTATAGCAATCACCGCTGACAGTGATAGCCTGGCCAGCATAATTTTCGAAGAAGTACGAATCAATGATACCTCCAGTCTAAAATCCACACCAATCAGTAACTTTATTATGATGCATTGGTTGGCGTGGATTGGAATCGACACAAATCCTCAATTTTGCTTATTCACTTACCAATTCATCCAAAAATGGGCTTCATCGCTAAAGAACACGCACAGCGACAATATTTTCGGTAGGTCTTGTCTTTCGTTGACGAACGGTTTTTGGTTGATTGTTTACTGAGCAGGTTGACTCAAATTTGGCCACCAAACGCTGAAAAGTCTGCTTGGAAGGAAGACCAAGTATCCCATTAAAAGGGCGCAACGCGCGCATCGTTAATGTTGATAAAAAATAAATAAATTGGGTGGTGCAACAGTCCGTTGAGAACTAGGTCCTAGTAACTTACAGCTCTCAACCATTCCTGTGTGCGAGTACTGTTTTCAGGGATATAGGGAACCTACAGTTTTAAGCCGAATCCGAATGGCTAATTTGAGAAAGCACTTTTCATGACAAGAATTACTTTTGGAGAATTTTTCAATTCCTCGCAAGAGGCAGTACCCATGAAAAAAAACTTTAGATCGCATAGGCAGTAATCGAACCCAAGACCTCTGGCATGACAGTCCTACGCACTAACCATCATGCCACGGGTACTACCTTTAATAATGATAATAAAGTTTTTTTGGTTGCACGTGTTGATCGAATCTGTAACTTGCCATGATGATGTGTCTTCAATGACCGATTAAAATAAGATATTTTGATAGAAAGGAAAAAACAATATGGCCACCGCTAGCTGTCAAAACTTACCCGTCCCTATTGGAGAACTCTTTGGATTGATTTTTTTTTATTTGTCGTTTTATGTATTTCCCACAAGAAAAAATTAAACAGAGACTCGAAAAACATTAATTTTTCCAAATAATCTTATATCAACGGATATCATTATTATGGCTATCAAAGAATAATACTAGCTGCGTTTAACTATAGAAAATGATCAATATCTTTTTCTTAACAACAGTGCACACTACCTTACCATTTAAAACACTCAACAGCCATCTACTTGTCATAATGAAAACAATTTGTTGAGATTTCCGAAATTGACCCAGATAAAAACCAGAATACAAATTGTTGTTGTATTACGTGCTTAAAGATAACCCATATGCATAATTTTCGATAATAAAACGCAGCTAATGTTTTAAAAGTAAACAAGCATAATATAAAAGAAAATAGTTGTTTGAAGGTTTGATGTATTGAATCTACATATATTTATTCAAGCAGGATAACCTGCATGGATCAATGTGTAATTTGATCTCAAAAAGTTTAAGCAAAGCACAAGAAAACAACAACAAATAATAAAGAAAGAGTTCTGCTATGTTAAATTTGGCTACTGATCCTAAATCACAGTTATTAACCGATAGAAACAATAATCAGTAATTTTGTTGATAAATAAATACAACAAAAACAATGGAACAAAATATAAACTTGTCTTATACATCTTTTTTTAATTTGTCTTTTTTTTAAATGTATTTAATACATTTACCGACTTAGTTTGAAATTTACCCACACAAAATATACCAAACAAAGAAGATAAATATTTATTCTTGAAAAAAGACGATGTTAGACAATAACAAAAGCATGTCATTCACATACCATTTGTTTACGTTTTTTTAAAGACAAATCACGAAAATTGATAAACTTTTTTTTATTATATTTTCCATCTGATTTAAAATTTAACATATAATCACTATTCTCTTAAGATTATATGTAATATGAAAGTAATGTTTTTTGAGTTACTTATTAGTTATTTGTAATGGTAAATTAATTGAACTTCAAGTCAAAAGAAATTTATTTCCAATTGTCAGTACTGCTTTCCAGGTGGTGTGGAACGAGATGCTAATACATTCAAAACCAGGATTTGAAATTTAAAAAAAAAAAATAACTCATACGTTAACACACCATACAATAAATATCTAGGTTCAGGGCCGGCCCCAGCCAAACTTGCGCCATGTGCAAGATTTGTAGAAATTGCCCCTTTTTTTATATTTTTGTTTACATATAAACTGATACACAAGCATAAGCCTTTCCCAGATTACCCAGGAGGTATACTTTCAATGCGTTTTTGTTATTGAGGTATCCCCAGGAGGCCTAAACCATTAAACTGAAAGGCAGAGAAATGAGCAGAGGGGAAACTTTTAAACTTGGAAACTTACTTTTCTGGCCTTACATGTTGCAAATTCAGAAATGAGATCATCAAAGTCTAAAGAATTTAATAATTTCTTTTCGATGGAATTATAGATAAACCTACCAATCTCTCTTGAGTCATGGTTGTCCTAAGATAATTTTTAATAAGTTTAAGTTTAGAAAAACTACGTTCTCTTGAAGCTACCGTTACCGGGATTGTATTAAGGATTTGAGAGCAATTACTTAATTCGGAGCAAAATCTTCAGTGTTTGAACTAAAAATAAAATTTAACACATCTAAACTTGAGCTTTGTGGTGTAACAAGCTGGGATATTACGGTTAACTCTTGAAACAATTCTTCTCCATCTAAATCTTTAAAACTACTTTATGTTAAAACATTCTGCAAATTAAGGCATGAAGCACGTACATTTTTATTTTTTAAACATTCGCTTATGTTACTTAAAAATGAAAAATTGATACTATACGTATCAAACCTTTCAAGTATTTAAAAAAAAATTTAACTTTAAATCTTTGTTTCGGGTCTAATATAGTTTCAGGACATTCATTACCATAAAGTATTTTTCTCCGTTGAGATCGTAATGATGAAGCTACAGGAAACATATTTGGTGTTTCTAGGGAACTAGAAATACGTCCGGTTAATTGAACATACCTATTACCTACTCATTAAATTTTTCATCGGAACGCATTAAAATCAAAGTGTTTTTTGTATTTTCTAAAACTGTTATGCCAGTTGACAGATTAACGGACGGACTTTGCAAATATTTACTAGTTTAATTTATATTTTCTAAAATATCAAACCAAATTAGCAGACAGCAAATAAATGTAAAATCAAAACTTTTATTTCCTAACGATTCTGCAATGTTTTTTGCCTCTAGATTTCTTAATTCTATAAGGGCTTTATATATTTCTTCTTAATTTGTTTTTAAAGGCCTCAATGCATCTAACCTGCTCTCTCATCTGGTCTCAGAAGGGGGTTTCAAAGTATGACTTGGAATTTTTTTCTTATAAATATCCCACCTCGTTGTGGAACTTGAAAAAAAGTTATACAAACATTGAATTGTATCTAAAAAATTAACTGCATAAAATGAGCACCGAGCAGCATCATTAACCACTAAATTTAAGGAATGCGGGCAACATGGAACGAAAAATGCTCTTGGTTCCAGGGTTCGAATTCGATTCTGAACACCCGCTTCTTTTCCTTTCATATTCGAACCATTATCATAACTTTGGCTTTGACAGTTACTTATAAAAATGTTATGTAATTCAAGCTTGTCTAAAATCAACTGAGTCAGTCACATTACGGTCTTGTCACAAAATACGTCACTTCTATTAAAAACTGATAGCTATTTATTTAATATTAATTAACCAACAAAGCGAAAAAAACAATTGAAACAATGTGCATTCTGCACCAGACTAGATATACATTAAAAGTAGCCGTTACAACAGTCATTAACTTTCAAAAAAAAAAACAAACTGCCTGCGCAAGAAAAATTCGACTCCACATAGGATCATCCCTCTTTAATTTTTAAGCACTATGCTCCTTTTCCATTCTATTAAAAATGTCATCTCCTGTAATCAGGCACCTAACTCTTACACAATGTGCAATTAGAAAACCTGCACGCTCTGACCCATATGATTCCGTATAAATAAGTTTTTTTTTTTAAATATCTCCCATGTTAGTTTCGATACTCATTGTGCAAAAAAGAAAACTTGCACATCCATTGACCATTTGTAGCAAAGACACCTACATACCTACCTGGAAATTAGGTAGGTAGGAATTTTAGTGCTGCGATACGAGTATGTATGTATATTGAGTTAAATTTGTATTGAATCCAACAATGAAAGTGATGTTAGTTAGTGCGCAAGAGATAACTTAGGACAGTTGTGATGGATGTTTTTTGAGATTGTTTTAAGAATGTTTGTGGTTAAAAAAATGGCAAATAGTAGTACATGTTTGTTTGCGCAAGATCAGATTACATTTTCTTGCTCCTGGTAATGCGCCCCCAGAATTCTGCGCCCTATACATTTGCAAATCTTGCACATATGCTTTGTCCGGCCCTGTCTAGGTTAGTTTCAGAACTTTAAACATTACTTTTCATTATGGCGGATAGATGGCTATTTAATGTTACAAATGGCATGGGAGTTTGAATTGTAGAAAATAGTAATTATTTACTATAATAAATCACGGCTATTGTTATTTGTGTTATTTAATTTCATGTTTATGAATAAATGTCTAATCTTTTAAGAAGTACAACGCTGTGTTTTATTCAATGAAACAACTATATTATGAGGTGAATTCTTTGTTTTAATTGCTAATTTTGTTTTCATAGTTGTTTAATAATGCTTACAAAAAACGTATAGTTCAGTTATAATTTTGCTTCTATGAAAAATCAAAACAAAACATCTGTTGTCAGTTCTCCTCACGTATTCAAAAATTAAACAGGCCGTTAAACGAACTTACCCATAGCTGGAGTGTTCTCGTAAGTAACCGAACAGATTCATTGTGTATGGAACTTAAAAATTAAAATGGCGATGAATCGAGCAACTACAATTGTCATTTGTCACAATTCGGCTATTGGCTTTTGATTTCATTTTGACAGCAAAGCAGCGTCTTGTCTTTTCACTCCTTTCCTAATTTGCTTCAAATTTCATTTCTGTGATTATTCTACAATAGTTAAAAAAATACTTATATTCAATTACTTTAAACAAATTTGAAGACCCATAAAAAGATGAATCGGAGACGTGCTCACGAGGAGGATGATGGCTACTGTAGGTTTCATTGTCCTAAAATGAAAACTAACCTAGAAAATTAGCTTGATTTTCAATTTTTCCAAAAAAAAAAAAAAACTAATTTAATTTCGATTTTGTTTTAGACAATCGTAGCCGTAAACGTCGTCGTGTCTCTGAAAATCAAGAAATCGAAGATCGTCTGGAATCTCTGATTCTTCGTGTAGGCGAACGTAGTACATCATCAGTGGAATCTAATCTCGAGGGATTGGTGTCGGTGTTAGAAGCTGACCTGGGTACATTTCGTTTGAAAATCCTTCGCATCCTATCAGAATGTGCTGTGAAAATGCCCGAGAAGTGTACCATTTACACAACGCTGGTGGGATTACTTAATGCGAAGAACTACAAATTCGGAGGAGAATTTGTTGACCATATGGTTAAGACATTTAAAGATAGTTTGAAGACGTGTCGCTGGGATGCAGCTAGATACTCTCTTAGATTTTTAGCTGACTTGGTAAACTGCCACGTCATATCAGCATCAAGTTTATTGCAATTGCTTGACGTAATGATCGATGTCTCAAATGAGGACAACGTCCCGCAAGTTCGCCGTGATTGGTATGTTTTTGCTGTGCTGTCCACACTCCCCTGGGTTGGCAGAGACCTCTACGAAAAGAAAGAATCGTCTTTAGAGAGTCTCTTGCTAAGAATCGAGGTGTTCTTGAATAAACGTACAAAGAAACACCACAATGCACTGAGAGTTTGGTCCGTTGACGCACCTCATCCACAAGAAGAATACCTGGACTGCTTGTGGGCACAGATCAGAAAGCTTCGTCAAGACAATTGGGCTGAAAAACACATCCCACGGCCATATTTGGCATTCGATTCTGTGCTCTGTGAGGCTCTACAGCATAATTTGCCGTCGATTGTTCCACCGCAGCATCATGAGACATTTATTTATCCCATGCCATGGGTGGTTTATCGTATGTTCGATTACACAGATTGTCCCGATGGTCCAAATTTACCAGGTGCACATTCCATTGAGAGGTTTCTCATTGAAGAACACTTGCACCACATCATCGAAACTCATAGGCTCGAGCGGAAAGATTGTGCAGCCCAATTACTCGCTTTCCCTTATAAGAATAAAATTCCTCTCGAATACTGCATCGTTGAGGTTATTTTTGCTGAGTTATTTCACATGCCGACTCCAAGGTATCTAGACATTGTATATGGGTCGATTCTGATTGAGCTTTGCAAACTCCAGCCGGCCACTTTGCCCCAGGTACTGGCACAGGCAACAGAAATTTTATTTATGCGAATAGACTCGATGAACACGTCGTGCTTTGATCGTTTTGTTAATTGGTTTTCCTACCATTTGAGTAACTTCAAGTTTACTTGGTCTTGGGATGAATGGGATAGTTGTTTGTTGTTGGATGCCGAACATCCCAGACCAAAATTCATACAAGAAGTGTTGCAAAAATGTCTTCGGTAAATAAATTGTATTTATTAAGTGTGTAAATTCTAATGAATTGTCAATTTTTCAGGTTGTCATATCATCAGAGGATTACAGAAATGATGCCAGAAGCATATGCACAGCTGATACCCATCGCCCCTCAACCCAATTACAAGTACGCTTCAGAAGGAGCTGGTATGTTTTAAATTATATTAAAGATTTTGATTTTAATCATGATAGAATTATAATACAATGTTTGAAAAAGTCGATGGGCGTGAAAACAACGTTTTCAGTTTTAAATAAATTCAAAACTCTCGAAAGGGATTTGTGAGATGTGAAAATGGTGAAGACACCATCAAATTGATATCACTTGAGCAATGACACTATTCTACAACGTGAATATTAGGCTGTAGTGAAATAATAATCAATGGTTTTGAAACAGTTAAGCCAGTTTAATTAAATCAGGTCTATTTAGTTCTTCCACTAGGTTAGGTTAGGTTAGGTTAAAGTGGCTGTTGGTTGGGAAGTCCAACACACTTAGACCAAAGTATGGTCCGTTGTGATACCACATGGATCAGTTGATCAGCTTAACTCGTTGAACCAATTGGAGCTTCGAATGAAGCGTAGGAGACAAGTAATGTCTGAATTTTTTAGATCGCTGGTATCGTTGAAGTAGTAGTCTCCAAGGTGGATTCTACGTCTTTGTGATAAGGCAGGGCATGTGCACAGAAGATGAGAGATTGTCTCCTCTTCTTCTTCGTCCATGCAACTCCTACAAAAATCATTTGCAGGAGCTCCAAGTCGAATAGCATGCTTTCCTATTAAGCAGTGCCCAGTCAGGACACTTATAACGTAGCTAATGTGCAATCTACTCAGAGAGATTAATTGTTTTGAGCGCCTGGCGCTAAGATTAGGCCAAATTAGTTTAGTCGCTACACAGCTGGTGGTGTTATTCCACCTGAAGTTTGTTTTCTCTATGGTATCTTGCTTTAGCATGAGTTTACATGTAGCTAAGGGGATACCTATGCTAGCATTGTGAGCCAGCAGAGGTAAAGTTGTTCCGCTTTTTGCAAGTTCGTCAGCTTTGCAATTTCCTGGAATGTCTCTATGGCCCGGCACCCAGAAAAGGTGAATGTTGAACTGTGTAGCCATCTCCGTAAGAGATGATCGACAGTTTAGGGCTGTTAATGAATTTGTGGAGACTGAGTCTAGGGACTTTTGCGCGGCTTGGCTATCCGAGAAGATGAGTATATCATTAGTTGATATAACGTTTTCTCTAAGCCAGGATAGGACTTCTTTTATAGCCAGGATTTCAGCTTGGAACACGCTACAATGATCGGGTAGACGAAAGGAGAGACTTAAGTTTAGTCCATCTGAGTATACGCCTCCATCGACCCCATCCTCCGTTTTTGATCCGTCTGTATAAAAGTTTATAGGACCATCGTTCAAAAATGATGTATTCTCCCAAGAAGACCTGGGAGGTATAGTCACTTTGAAGCTATAGTTATTAAACTGAGGATGGGGTATGGTGTAGTCAATTTTACTGTTTATAGTTCTGAACGAGTTCAAAATAGTGGTGTGGCCAATTCCATTATTGATCCACAGAGAGGAGGCTTGAAGCCGTATGGCAGTATTAGCGGCCGTTTGCTTGCTGAAAATGTCCAGCGGTATTAGATGGAACAGAACATCTAGTGAGGCGGAGGGGGTAGAGCGAAGTGCTCCTCCCATACACAGGCAGGCTGTTCGTTGGACTTTGCTGAGTTTATCGCGATTTGTCGCTGTATCTAGCGCCGTCCACCATACCGCTACTCCATAAGTAAGGATCGGTCTTATGACCGAGATATATAGCCAGTGTGTAATGCGGGGCTGTAGGCCCCATTTATTACCAATGGCCTTTTTGCAGGAGAACAGGGCTACTGTGGGCTTGTTTATTCTCTCTTGAATATTAGGTTTCCAACTTAATTTCATATCTAAAATGAGACCCAAGTATTTTGCTTGTTCAGAGAATTTAAGTGGTACACCATTTATGAGGGGAGGGTCAATGTGTGGAACTTTGTATTTCCTTGTGAAGAGGACAAGGTCGGTTTTTTGTGGGTTAACGCCTAGTCCACACCGATTAGCCCATCTGGTGAGCTTATTTAAAGCGTTTTATAAGAGTTCTTTTAGTATATTGGGATGTTTACCAGTTACTGCAATAGCTACATCGTCCGCATAGGCAAACACTCTGTATCCCTCTCTTTCTAGAGTAGTTAGTAATTCATTTATTACTAAGTTCCAGAGGAGAGGGGATAGGACACCACCTTGTGGCGTACCTCTACTGACACCCCTTTGTGTAGTAAAATCGCCCAGTTTTGAATTGATAATCCTGCTTATCAGCATTTGATTAATCAATTCGCTGATCGACTTATCTACCTTCAGAGATGTCAATACACGTGCAATTGCAGATGTGTCGACATTGTTAAATGCACCTTCTATATCTAAGAAGGCAACTAAGGTGTACTCTTTATGATGGAGGGAATATTCGATTGTACGTACTATACTGTGCAGAGCCGTTTCAACTGATTTCCCTTTGTTGTAGGCGTGTTGAGCCTTAGAAAGGAGGGACTTATCAATACTTGCCATTAAGTGGATATCGATCAAACGTTCAAAAGTTTTTAGAAGGAATGATGATAAGCTGATAGGTCTTAGGTCTTTAGGGTTAACGTGGCTGGATTTTCCAGCTTTTGGAATAAAAACAACTTTAACTTGTCTCCAAGACATCGGGATGTATGCCAATTTAAGGCATCCCTTGAAGATGTTTTCTAGGATGGGTGTTCTTCCACTAACGCTGGTGAAATTGTCAAAGAGTTAAGTCAAAGACTTCACAACAGCTATGATCAAATCGATAGAGATTGCCTGTCCAATTATTCTCTATCGTGGCGCTGAGTTATTCTGGTCAGACAACACCCGAAGGAGGTTAGGGAAAAATCTATCGAATCCAAAGAAAACTCATAGTTTGATTCTAGTTGTAAAGATGTTATTAGGATCAAAGATGTAAGTTTCCGTATTTATAAAGCCAACTAATAAACTAAACTAATAACGGACATATTCGACGCATTAAATTTTTGTATAACCAAAAATTATGACAAAAAATACTACAATATTCCAAAGTTAGTAAAAATGTCTGGTCATTTGTAAAAAATGTGCGCAGCACTACGTCATCGTCAGTACTTACGTCGTTTCCAATGACACACCTTTTGTAAGCTCGATTGATAAAGCTTGCAGGACAGTTTGCTGTTAATTCGATGCTGCCAATGAGCGTCACCATTGACTCCACCTGTACCTAAAAGCGTAAAGATTCTATTAGAAAATTTTCTTTTACACTCGGACAGTTGCTAGAGTACTTGAGAATCTTGACATACAAAAATCCGCTGGACTACTATCCGGTCCGTAGTTGTTCTGAAGAGGTGTTCTTCAACGCTGGCAAAACCACTGAGTAAGCTTTTCCATAGTTTTGGAGAAAGTAGATGGATAAAGTACATTTGATAGAGTTTGTCATCAAGCTCTCTTATCTAAAATTTGGTAATGATGAATGTCTTTTTTGTTGGGTTAGTAAATATCTTTCGAACCTTTCAATTCAAGTGGTTTTGGACGAGTTCAAATCTGATACCCACAAAATAAACGCTGGTGTTCCCTAGAGCTTCATTTTGTCTCCGACACTCTACCTTATTTTTATAAATGATCTTTTGTCTGAAACTTCTAACCCACTAAATTGTTTCGCTAATGACAGTACCCTTAGCCTTTAGATTCTCATCCTTGTTCTTTGGATGTGAACCGTGTACTTCGAAAACTTAATGATGTGTACTATCGCAAAAGCGTAACCCTTCCCCAATGACACTAATCAAGGCCGGTACTTGCATCGAGGAGACTGAGCAGATTTCAGTTATAGGTATTTGCACCACAAACCACTTGCCAAAAATACTGCTAAGGTTTTCTCCGACTATGCAAGAAGTTTTTTTACCCCTTCTGATCTGGCTATAATATACCCAGCTTTAATCGTCCAAAATTTGAGTCTGTTGGATAGAATTGAAAAAAAAAAAGAGATTTGAAAATGATAGGCGATCGTTCTATTATTGAGACATTTCCTTATCTTGAACACCGCCGCGTTGCCGCAAGGTTTCGTGCCTATTATTGCTTTATCGATATTTTCATAAACAATGCCCTAGTGAAATAGCCAGTTGTATTTCTCCCCTCAAACAATTCAAACGTAACACTTCTAGGAACCCTCATCAGTTTACCCTTGAGACCAATTTCGGACGTACTGTTAAGTGTAGGGATTCTTTTTTCAGCCGCACTACACGAATGTAGTACGCTTTACCAGGCTCAATATTTCCCACTCATTACAATGTACTTCGGTATCTCCTTTCTAATCATATTCTCTTTTCCTAATTACTCGCACTGTGTTCAAAAATAATAAGTTTATTCATAACCCCTGCCCAATATAAATACAAAAATATTTAATATTTTTTTTTTTTAATGTTTTTGCACGACCTGTTGTATTTACTTCTACAATAAATTTCATATTCTCTGTCATCTCTTAGGAAAATTGTCTTCCAATGTGTTTACCAATTTTATTGTTTTTCAAAGTCTTCCAACCGTGTAAACTGTCAATTATTTATTGGAAGATAAAAATTGTCGGCAATTGTAAGCCGATTTTCAACCAAAAAATAGTCTTATATTTGGAAAAATCAACCAACGGAAAATTGGTCATGTTCAGACGACACAAGGCACTTGAAACTAAGGTAAGTTTCTAGTATCTGATTTGCAAGCTGCCAAAAAATAACCTTCCAATTAAGGCAGCTTTAATGGAAAGTTGACTGGAAAGTCAAGTCAAGAAAAATCTCCCTAACTATCAAGTCAAGTCTACTTCTGCCAAAATGACAGTTGATCATGTCTTTTCATTCAACTGAGTGCTGAATTTTATTACTCTATGATTTTTTTATTTTCTGCAAAATTTTATTTAATGCTTTCTGTAAAAGGGTTCCTTGTCAAATTGGAAAGGTAATAAGTAATATTTCTTTATATAGGGTGTCCCAAAATGAACGCAAGATTTCTTGCGTTAATTTTGGGACACCCTTTATAAAGACAAGTATATTTTTAAACACTTAATCAATCCAAAAAGGTTACCATTTGATGAGATTTCGTTTCTAAATAAATATGTATATATTGTTTGAAATTAACGCAAGATTTCTTGCGTTAATTTTGGGACACCCTATAGTACAAAATACAAAGCTTTGTGAAGTAAAGTTTTGAATCGAACCCAAGACCTCTGGCATGCCAGTCCAACGCACTAATCATCATGCCACGGGTACTACTAACTAGTTGCCTTGGTCAAAAATCACGCTCTAAGAATGAAGTTGACTGCAAATGAAGTACTTTATGTTGTCTGCACCTGCCCATTTTCACTTGATATAAAATTGGCAATTGTCACTTAATTAGATGCTATTGGAAGACTTTTGACAGTTCGGCCAATATTGGAAGATCTTTCAATCGTGTATACTTAACTTAAGTCACAACATGGCATTAAACACTCTAATAGAACCAATCGAATACTGCTTCCATCATAAAGAATACACTATAGTTGTCGTTTTTTACATTGAAATAACGTGGGTATATCTGCAATAACATCTCTAAATGTAGAGAGTTCGCTTAGAGTTCATAAAATACTGACCAGCAGAATAATTAACTCGAAACTAGGGCACTTTTCTGCCAGAAGAGTTTTCAGCAGAGGTAAGCCCCAAGGCGGCGTGCTGTCTACTTTCCTCTGGAATCTGTTAGGTTAGTCAATGAAATTCTGACAAGTCTGGATGTGGAGGGTTGCGCTTAAATTGCAAAAAAAAAAACAATCTAAGAATATTAAATGTCAAAAATGATAAGCTTTTATAGTAGCAATGTCTAAAAAGGCTGAAAATATAAAGTATAATCTCAAGTATCTAATATTATCTTATTGACTTTTAGAAATTAAAATTATTCAACAAAAAAGAATTAACTTTTATTAACAATTTAAAGATATGTTAAAGTTAAAAAATTATTATTCATCCTCATTGGCGTCGTCGTCGATATCACTAGTACCAGTTTCATCATCTTCATTGAAAATTGTTGTTGTTTCGATGATCAAGGGAATTTCTTTTGAACGATTTCCAACTTTAACACTTATCGATTTACTAACAGACTTTTGCGTTAAAACCTCGAAGTCTTCCACTTTGCTAGGGGTCACTGTTACTATTTTCTCTTCTGTGTTCGTTTGAAAAGCCGAGCTATCAGTAGTCACTTGGCTCTGTTTCGGTTTTCGCTTAGGCTTCCATTTCAAAATTGGCTGTTCAGTTGTGCTGCGGATATAGTTGCGGTTTTTAGGTAAAGATCTAGTTACATGCCGTATTAGATTATCTGATAATGGTGTTGTTGTTGGTGTTGTTGTTGGTGTTGTTGTTGGTGTTCTTGTTGTTGCTGAGTGTGATGGTGAGGTTGGCGGCAGCGTAACGAAGAATTTATTTTTCGGCAATAGAGTCCTCCGAGTAGATTGATATAATATTGTGGTGGGTTTTATTGTTGTTGTAGTCTCTTGCTTCTCCTCAAGGAAAGGAACATGAGTGCCTTGGTCTTCAGCAGACTGCGGAAGTTGTTCAATCAATGTATTTTGTACTTCTGTTCGCGGGCGTTCAACTTGAGGGTGATTTTCAACCGAAGAAATTTCATCCGAACGCATGTTGTCGTTTGAGTTTTCCTCCTTATTGAGTTCATCTATATTTTGGTACAAGGGATCTGGTTCAGAGTAACGCATTTCTTCAAAATGTTGCTCACTCTTTCTAAACGGCGGCGACTTCGTTGTTTGTGCACGAGGAAAAGATTGTTTTAAATACAAGGGATTTGGCGGCAAATAAAAAACTGGCTGTGCAGGTGGTGCTCCAGTTGTGGTAGTCAAAACGTATCGATTTGGTAAATAACCAACATTTGGAGGTTCAATGATTCGAATTGCTTCCGGATTTCCATGATAAACTTTCTCTTCACGAAGGGTGGAAGTTTCTGCATCATTCATGAAATAATGATGATGAAAATGATGCGTCACAACAGGTTTAGGATCTTCTTGTTCTTCTGGTGCTTCATAAACTGGTTTTGTAAAACGCACTTGATAGTGTGGTCGGTAAGTTGTGGGTAGATCGTTTCGAGAGCCGGACAAATAACCAACCTTAGATGAAGCTTTGGGTACTTGTCTGAAAAATTCGCCGATATTCAGTTGTGGAACATTTGTCAAATCTTGTCTTGAATCGTGATTAACTATCCTGGCTTGACGTTCGTTGGAAAAGTTTTCAAAACTATCCGATCGGCGGTGTGTTGAATGTTGATTGAAATTCATTGGATATTCGTCGTCTTTCAGTATAAATGATTTTATAAATTGTTCATTAATGTTATGTGCTTTGTTTTGTTGTAGTCCTTTGGTGTCCAAAGGAGTTATACTAAATTTCATTTCGAAGCGAAATCCTCTCAGTGGATCACGATGTCGAATTTTTTGAACTCTCCAAATAGCCAAAGCATTGTCAAAGCAAACCTCTTCGCATATTCCCTCGTTGAAACTATAACCCTCTGCTTTTTCCACCCATCCTCGAGCCATTGTGATTATGTCTCCAAATCTTGGATATTCCTCATGAGCTTTAATATAAGGTGCATGCATAATATCTCTATATTCTCGAAGTTCACTAAAGTATAAACAACAAAATTATTACTAGAATATGATGAAATATGAAAAAGACAAACCTCAAGTTTGTTCTACTCCCAGCTTCTGTGAATAAAGTTAAGAATGTAACGTGCTTTAGGGTTTCCTCCCATGGTACTGTTCCATTTGTTTCATAATTGGAAGGATTATAAAAGAGCGTTCGGCCAAATATTTGCAGATTTTCCTTGGGTGTGAGCAACAAATCTCTTTCTATTACACACTTAGAGAAATTTAACTAAAAATAATTTTAATAAAAATAATTAATAAATTATAAATTTATAATAATTTTATAAATTTACCATAAAAATTAAAAACAATATCTTTAAGAAGTACATTCCGCTGTGCTATTGTGTTTAGTCTTCTCCACAACATACAAGAAACAACTGATCACCTAGGATGATTTTCCACTTTGTTGCGTTAGCATTTCGCAACCATTTTCCCCCCTTTTTTTGGTTTTTATTATTATTATGTACATCGTTAAAACATCTTATCCAATTCTTACTAACAATCTATTCAACACAAATAATGTGTCTGTGCTCTAACCACTTTCGGTTTCGCCGTTGAGCTTCAGTGAAGTTCACGAAGAAACTTCATTTCGAGAGAGCACCATTGACATTACAGGTTGTTAAAAATGAATCCAATATACCCAAACCCAAAAATTCGACACAGAAAGGAGGAAAGTCTTTCTTAAATTACTACTAAATTTACGCCCTGATGGTCTTAAAACCAAACTCTTCATGTTGTTCCACAAGAGTGCGAAAGAAGTAATATGTAACATAATATAATACATATATTGCTTATTTGTCATAGTTATTAAAGCTTTTGTCACTTTAAAAGCAACTCTTTAACTTTTTATTTTACAGCTGCACTACCAGGTACGACTACTGCTCACCAACTTGTCGTTGCTATACGACAAAAATGCACGCCTGAAGAGGTAATCAATGTACTGAAAGAACTTCCGAATTCCGGCGAAAATGGTGACAACGAAATGTCTGAGAGCTCCTTCAACCCGCTTAAAATTGACGTCTTTGTTCAAACTCTATTGAATTTGGGATCAAAATCATTTTCACATAGTTTCGCAGCAATATCCAAGTTTCATTTGGTATTTAAGGTATGGGCTATATTCTTTCTAGAAAATATTTAGTATCCATTTTAATTTCAACATTCTTTTTGAAGGCCCTTGCTGAATCTGAAGAAGCTCAGATATGTATTCTGCATAATGTATTTGAACTATGGAAGAATCACCAACAAATGATGGTTGTCATAATCGATAAATTACTAAAGACCCAGGTTGTTGAATGCTCAGCAGTAGCCACTTGGATTTTTTCTAAAGAAATGACTTCGGAATTCACTAAAATGTATTTATGGGAAATTCTTCACCTTACCATAAAGAAGATGAACAAACACGTCATAAAGTTAAGTGAGTTCGTTTATTGTTGAAATTTAAGTTGTGCATTATTAAACGCAAACAAATAAATAATTTCTAGGCTCAGAATTGGGAGAAGCTAAGGAGAAACTAGCTAAAGCAGATTCGTCATCAAGCGAATCGGAAGAAGAGGGTGGAGCTCAAAAACGCAAAAAACCTCAACAAAATGCAGATAAGCCAACGGAAGATGTGAGTTTTGTTATATTTTTTTTTGTATGAATGTTGATTGTGGTCTTCTTGCATGCATCAGTGGCTCTTTGGTAGCTTAGTCTATTTATTAATGAATATTAATTTGATATTTTGTAACTGGCCTTTTTAATTACAACCTAAATTCAGGGTCATTGTGTGAGTATGTAGTTTTTTTTTTGTGTATTGTGCATACGTTAGACTGATTCAAAAAAGTTGTGTGGCTTCGATTTTTAATGTAACTCTTTGTTTTGTTAGTTTTATCGTTCATGTTTTATTGAAATGTATTAATGTATTAATATTCAGATTCCGATAAACAAAACGCTATTTTTTAAAACAGCTCAATTGTTCAATGATTTTATTTCATAGTATAAATTACAAATTCTTGGTTTTCATTCATTACATGGCATGCTATTTGGCGAATAATAACATGTTATCCATTTTGCGGTTTCAAAAGTATAGGGCTGGAATTCGACATCCGTCAAACTAAGGTGTTAAACCAATTTTGTTGCCAGTTAAAATTTTGACATTTACGAAAATGGATCGCTTAAATATCGCACAACGCATACAAGTTGTTAAAACCTAAGTCAAAAATGGTGATTCTGCCACAGCCACATATCGTGCTTTAATCGTCCAACGACGCAACCAGTTGGCAAAATTGTGAAGAAATTTGAAGAGGCTTTATTAGCCTGTGCATCATTGCTTTGCTCTTACCACAGAAAATATCGCTGCTTTAAGGGAAAGTGTTGCCGAAGACAAGAATGTGTCGATTCCGCGTCGTTCTAAGGAATTAGAATTATTTTACGGCACATTATGGCGTAGTTTGCATTTGGAAAAACATACACCTACACTACATCCATATAAAGTCCAGCTCACACAACAACTGAAGCCAGCTGACCATTCAGCAACGAAGCATATTTCTCACTCCATGGGTATGTTAATAAACAAAATTGTCGTATTTGGGGTTCTGAGAATCCTAAAGTAATTGAAGCGAGGCCATTACATCCCCAAAAAGTCACTGTTTGGTGCACTCTTTGATCCGGAAGCGTGATTGGAACTTACTTCTTCGAAAACGACAATAGAACGACTGTCACCGTCAATTCGGAGGGTTATGGTCTTATGATAACCGATTTTTTTTTGCTTGCTATTGAAGAATATGACTTGGAGAATATGTGGTTTCACACAACTCAAGGGAATGTGGCTTCATTGCAAGTGACATTGCTTGACCGCGTAATTTCTCGTTGTGGCGATATCAACTGGCTACCAGAATCATGCGACTTTTTAGTGCTGGAATGTTTTTGTGGCACTACGCGAAAGACCGCGTATTTATGCAGATAAACCTTTGACTCTTGAGCACTTAAAAACCAACATTCTTCAAGTTATGGCCATATTGGGCATGTGTCAAAAAGTGGTCGAAAACCACTTGAAAAGAATCGATGCTTGCAACAATTTGCGTGGTGGTCATTTAAATGATGTAGTGTTTCAGCGTTCAAACTTTATGATAAATGGATAACCCTGTATTTTATCTGTTTTAACATAATATGAAATAAGTGATTTAACTTATTCGAAAATAGTTGCTTCCTAATTCGTTTTCTGTATCTAAGTGCTATCTTCATATACGAGTACTTACTTACTTAAGGTGGCGCTACAGTCCTGTTTGAACTAGGTCCTCACCCAACAAACTTCTCCATCTAGCTCGTTCACTAGCTAGATACCTCCAGTTTAGCGCTCCAAGTTGGGTGAGGTCACTTTCCACTTGTGCGCGCCACAAGCGGTCTTCCTCTACTGCGCTGTCCAGTGGGTATGGATTCGAATACAAAATATCCCAATCAGACTCCTTATTAAGAATATTAATTATTTCAGCATAGCTCAGCTTTGCAATAATGCTTCTTGTAGTTTCTAGAAAAATCTGGCATCTCCTTAGAAAGTGAAGTGCATCATCTTTCTCCTGTAGATTACATAGCTTTGAAATTTCTATGCGGTAAGTAGTTTAGATAAAGTAACTCTCCTCGTGCTTTTAAAATGAGTCTCATGAAGTCTGTTGAGTACTCCGCCCTGCCTGAATTAATTGTTAGCTTCTATTGTTCTGAATGTGTAGTCAATCTGCTTCTTGAGTGTTTATATTAACAGAGGCGAAAGACGAATGTGGTTAGCCGTACTATTTGGTAACCTCAATGTTCCTTTAATGAAGTATCTCCACTTCTTGAAACAGCTTGTGTCTCTAAACTTGAGCCACATATCATATGATCGCTTTCGCTGTTTTTTTTTGAAAATTCGATATTTGGCTTTGTATTCCACGTCTTTGGATTGCATCAAACACCGCCAATTTGCTTTTCGAGCAGTTTTTGATTTCTCTAGTTTTTTTTTATCATTTGGTTTTTCAAGTTTAAATTTCGGGAAAAACTTTATCCGAGATATCTGTGTTCATTTTCGACTTTTATAAATGGTTTTGCAAATTTCCAGGTTAAACGTTTGCAAAAGATCATTGTTTTTGACTTAGTGACATTTACCTGGAGCCTACATTTTTTGCAATACTCTATTCGAGTATTGCTAATCAATTGAAGACTTGAAGGCCATTTAGCTAAGACTGATTGAAATTTCAGTCTTGTCTCAATCCTACTTCTATTTAAAATTGTTTTAAAATAGTTTTTCCATATATAATTGCAGAGGTAGTTGAATCGAACAGTTGCTCTAAAATATTTCCAAACTTCGTCTAGATTCCTTCGTTGCTCAGCTTCAAAATTAGTGGTTTTCTGTCTATTGTGTCGACTGCCGCCTTAAAATCAATAAAAAAGAAAGCGTTTCTTGTTACCTACAAATATTTCAGTTATGTTGGCCAGTGAATAAATCTGGTCAATTTTAAAATAGTTTTCCCCAAAGCCAGCTTGTGACTCACTCAACAAGTTTTTACTCTGCACCCATTTGTAAAGCCGGTTAGAGAGTATGTTTGTTAGGATCTTCATTGTATATACATAATTGACACTCACCTCAACAAGTTTCGCTATATCAAATGTCTTTGTTATAGATTGGGACTCAATTTCTTCTATGCCTTGATTTATCATTTAAAAAAAAAATGAATGTAGAATTCTATAAACAAGCTACTCCTCAGTTTCCAGAGTGTATCCTTGAACTTTTTTGCAGAATATTCTATGAAGAGGTATAGAGGTATTTCTATACTAAATTCTTTGAGGAAAGTTTTAACGCAAATAATATACAAAATGCTTATAAATTAGGTAGAAGAAAACAATATTATAAGACGCTATGGCTTTAGATAAAATTTACAGAAATTAAATGCTTTATAAACTCGCAGGAATTGAATCGTCAACCGAATTTGTAAGAATTTATGAAAAATCCCTGTCATCCTCAAAAATGCGTTTTAAGTTTACTTATATTTTCACGATATCGAAGACCATATACCTGGTGAGATTCTCCTTGCTCGTATTAATGAAAAAGTTTTGATCTATGCTAACTACTTATTGATCTTAACTGATCTAATCTGATTTTACTTCAAATGAATAAGCTTTAAACAGTACAGTGATCTACAGGATCTGAAGATAAATACTTCAAAATCTAAAATAAAAAAGCTAAAACTAATGCAGCAAAAGTTGCAATAAATAAATATGTGATCGCAGTTTTTTCCAAAAAGTAAAGTTTTCCAAAATTTAAAGTTTTCAACGCAACTATAAAGAAATGAAAATCATTCAAAGATATTCTTGCAGCCCAGTTTTCAAGTTACCTTTTAACACCCCTAATTATGGTATTAATATTGAGTCAGGTTTTACACTGCTGATTCTTCTTTCAAAGTTATGAAGCGATCTAATGAAAACTTACAAAAACGAATCTTTCTGATGTGTTTTAGATGTCGTTATAGCCATATCAGAAAGTGAGTATAGTCCTGTCAAGAATGTATACGATCTTGTTATCACGCACCAACTTTTGATGTTGTTTGTAGCATTCAAACCCTGCTAATGTTCTAGACATGAACACGGTCATTGCTTACTTGTTCAAGAATTCCCTTAAAGGTCACTCTAATGATAATAACCTTCTTCCTTTTAATTTGCAATGAAATATTGGTTTGGTCAATAAAGCCTACATTGAGTTTAAAGAGAAAATACAGTAAGAACCCGAATTTACAACAACATTGGTCGAGTTAAAAAAATGCTAATCTGTAATTGCAATTTATAAATATAAAAACTTTCAATCAGCTAGCTGCGGTGACGTGATATATGTAATTCCAGCCTTGTGGTAGCACAATATTTTTGTTGTAATATTCAAACCCTACTCATTAGTAGTGGTCAAAGAATTGAATGTATCTCCAAAATAGATCATAGATTATTTAGGTGTTATGCGAGGGAAAAAGTCATCCTCTTGGATTTTATATACAAAAATCAACCACAAACTAGGTGAAAACAATTACTTTAGATAAGGCTAGGCGCGCACATAGTCCAGTTAATAAAGGTTTTCACCTCAAAAAAAAAATCCAACAGTTTTGAAACTTGGCACACTTACTAAGGGATGTCTGGTGATGACCCAAAAAAAAGTTCCCAAAAAACCGAAAGTTAAGAGAAACATGGAGTTTGTTTCAGTTTTGCACGTTTATCTCGAAAACTATTTGTCGTATAAAATAACTATCATTTAAGGAAAAGATGTGTTTTTTTCACACGAAAACAAAGCTTATTAAATTTTCTAAAAAAATATGGTATGCATTAATTGGTAATTGTCGTTGGCCCACTATATAGCTCATTGCCTGCCTAGAGAATAAGCATTGTAGCAAGTTACTTTATCATTTCCAACGATGCCACTCGCTATTTACATGATTTCATTTGTAACTGGAAATGGAGGATGACTTTGGGAACTAATTTGACAGCTTTGCAATGTCTGTATTATCTCTAATTGTACGTGTCTCCCAAAAATCTTCATGTTGCTCACTAGTAGAAAAAAGAACGCCAGTGAATTCTTCGAGTGATGAGCAAATTTCATGAGTAGGAGTCAGTCCTAGAACCCATTTGCTAAGTACATTATCAGTGATTCAACGCCGCGCCCTCGTATCAAGCCACCCATACTCTTCATTCCACGCATTAGAGTTTGTTCAATTGCCTGGTCCGACCACACCCCTGTCCAAAATCGGGCAGTTCATCTCATAGTAAAGTAACCCACTTGCGCAAAGTTTTTAAATTCATCTGGGGTCATCACAGAAAGCAGTTTTATCATGTCCTGCAAATACAGGTGAAATGATTTGGCGTACGAGAAGTGTCCGGCGGCATGGACATATGAAATCATATTCTTCACACAGTTAATATAAGCATTCCAATCGCCAGACCGCTCTGAGTGAATAAAGTCTTTAAGCAATGTAATCATATTGAAACAACTGAATCCATATGACTACTGTTGGTCCATTAGATTTGAGTTTGTTAAGATTTGTTTGTATTTTCTCACTAAGATGGATGAAATGAGGGTTTTGCTTTAGTGCACATAACAAAGGAGACTCATATTAGCTAAAGATGTCTGTATAAGTATTAAAGCACGAACTGCTCTAGCGAAAACTTTTCCTTATCGCATCTTTTCAGAAACGTTTTTAGGGTTTTAGGTACACAATCGTCATCAACGTGTTTGAAAAAATCATCACATGTTTTCCTTAAATGCCGATAGAGTTATTTTACAAACTAAAACAAGTACAAACAAATTAATATCATAATTCTATAGGAAATTTAATAAGCTTTAATTTCGTAGAAGATTATTTTTTGATACGACAAATAGTTTTCAAGATAAACCCGAAAAACCAAAAAAACCGTATGTTTCTCTTCACTGCCGCTAGAGTTATTTTATAAACTATAAGAGATACGAAAAAATTAATTGAAGCTTTTTTTCATAAAATTTAATGATCTTTAATTTTGTGAAACAAAATTTTTTGATACGACAAAAAGTTTTCGAGATAAACGTGAAAAACTGAAACAAACTCCATCTTTCTCTTAACTGCCGCTAGAGCTAACGTGTCGATTTCTTGGGGACTTTTTTTGGGTCATCACCAGACATCCCTTAGTAAGTGTGCCAAGTTTCAAAGTCAAGAAACTCTTTGGTTTCTAAACTAAGCACTATAGACTTATATGAGAGTCCGCGCACATGCAGAAACCATTCAGTCGCCCATTCGAGCAACTTTTTAGTTTGTGTTTTGACACAAACTAGACGATCACCTCGAACCAATTCCTTAGTTTGTGTCACAAGGAATTTTATGTAGCTGAGCGGACATTCAACTAAATCGTTGAATAATTGTCTGTAATTGCAAGAGAGAGAATAATTTAGTCAAGGTGAATAAATGTTTCCTGTGTATTGGTTTATTTCGTTGATTACTTTCCGAGTTGCTTATGTGCGCGATGTTTGGGCAACTAACGATCGAACTATTTGGTTTCGAAAAAGTTGCATGTGTGCGCCTAGCCTAAGAGTTTAAAATATCTGAAATAAACACTATTTTCTAGGCGAAAACCAAAATGTTTAACTAAAACTAAAAACCACACAGAACAGATCTAAATCCAGTTTGCTCACTTTGCAATTTCACAGGAAATCCGAAGACTTTACTTTTGCTCAAGTTTTCTTCCGTTGGAGAAAGGTCTAAATTTTCTTAACGGGGATCGTAGTTGGACAAATCTGACACGCTATGTTTACAACTCACAACATTTTCGAAATTCTTACTTGAATGTTTAAATCTCTATAATGTAGTTTTTATTGAAAATAAACAAACCAACTTCAACGCAGTTCCGTTTCCTCTTCAGATAAGAACAGTTCAATTATACTTTATTTTCGCTAAACTAATCTTACCTAAAATTCGTTCGCTTCCGTTTCCTCTTCAGATAAGAACAGTTCAATTATACTTTATTTTCGCTAAACTAATCTTACCTAAAATTCAAATTCACAATAATTGATTTAATATTTTATAGATGGTTGAACGTATGGAGGAAAAGCTAGAAGCAGCCAATGTTGACCAAAAGCGCTTGTTTCTGATAGTTTTTCAACGATTTATTATGATCCTCTCGGAACACTTAGTTAGATCTGATACAGACGGCCGTGATCCAGATACGGATTGGTATCGATGGACAGTTGGACGACTGCAGCAAGTATTTTTGATGGTAACTTTTAATATTTATAAATTTATATTTCGTTTTCATTAATTTTTAATTTTCATATTTAGCACCACGAACAAGTCCAAAAGTATAGCAGCACTTTGGAAACACTACTTTTTACATCCGACCTAGACACGCATATTTTAGACGTTTTCCACCAGTTTACAGCACTTCGAGCATAAATTATAAGTTACATTTTAATCCTTTATGTTATCGTCTTTTGAAATAATCGTTTTGAAATGGATAAAATAGTGAATATATGGAATTTGCTTCTGAAAAAGAGTGTAAATTCCCTAGAACGACAATTTACTGCAGGAAGAATATCGGTAAAAAAAATTGAAAACCATTGGCTATTGTGTTGCTAAGACTTTCTCGTATCTATTTAATTAACATCAATAAAAACCACCTTTCATAAAGCTACATATATAATGATTACTTTAATTGCGTTAAAGAAATTAAATTTCAGGAAAAGAGCAGAAATAGATTTGTTTCAATGAAGTAATGTTGTAAGAGATGGAGGAGACCTACAGTTTTAAGCCGAATCTGAACGTCTAATTTGAGAAAACACTTTTCATGACAAATATTACTTTGATTTGGAGATCAAAGCAAGAAGAAATGTTAAATTATGTTAAAATGGGAAGATTAATTATTTGTAAGGGCACCTTTATCCGTTATTACAGCCTTTAATCGTTATCTGTTCTGTTATCTTTTTGGAAGTTAAATGTTGTTGGTCAATTCAGTTTTTCTACGGATTGAGGCATAATTGTGCCAATGAATTAAAAGATTACCGCAGACCACAATAATATGACATTACATCAGAACGAAATAGAACTAGAGTCGTGTCTTAGCAAACTGAAAGGAAAGACACCAGGAAGAGATAGACTTTCATATCCTATGTTTAAAAATCTACCGACGGAGACAAAAATGGTTCTTATCGAACTCTATAACAACGTTTTTGATATAAGTGTGATTCCTCAATACTGGAAAGCCGCCACAGTCATTCCAATTCCCAAACCCAACAAAGAGATTAATAAAGTCGATGGGTATAGACCTATCTCACTGTTACCATGCATCTCAAAGATTCTTTAAAAGATGATAGCTAAGCGTCTCCTCTGGTATACAGAATCCAAAAAACTCATTGCTTTAAACCAAGTAGCATTCAAACCAAAAAGGGGATGTCAAGATGCTTTGCTTCATATTGACAGCTATATTTCAAACGCTATCTCAGCCAAAAACCACGTCTCAATACACGTCTCACTCGACTTCCAGAAAGCCTTTGATAGAATAGGAGTTCATCTTTTTCTAAAAAAAACTGAGAGAATGGCAAATAGGTCCCAAAATGTTTGGGTACATAAAATCTTTCCTTTCTAATAGAAAATTTTGTGTGAGGGTAAATAATACATACTCTCCAAACTTTCCTCTACACAATGGCATCTCACAGGGATCACCACTTTCAGTAATGCTCTTTTCTATTGCATTTGATGAAATCAGCAACATTATATCTAAATATAAAATTCTTGATCATTGTTGTTATGCTGATGACGTATACATACTCTGTAAAAACAATGATTTAGATACAACTAAAACGATTTTTATGCAAGTATTAAAAGATATTGCAGATTGGTCCACTTTTTCCGGTGCCAACATTGCATTACAGAAGTGTAAAACATTTCATATATGTAGGAAAAAATCTTGCCCTAACTTAAAATTAAGTATTAACGAAGTAGAATTACAAGCTGTTAATAATTTAAGTATATTGGGATTAACTTTTAACAATAAATTTAAATGGACCGATCACTATATAAAACTAAAAAAACACTTGCTGCAAGGCTTAACATTATCAAATATCTATCCTCAAAAAATGTAAAATTCACATAAATACACTTTGTTACCTTACAAAAATGTTAATATTAAATAAAATAGACTATGGGATCAACATTTACGGAAGCTGTCCTAAATCAACACTCAACATAATAAAACCTACATACCATCAAGCTGCAAGACGATCAATCAACGCATTCCAAACTACACCAATCAAAAACATATTAGCTGAATCCGGGTTGCCTTCACTTAATGAGAGATATGAGGAAACAATCTTAAAATCAGCTACAAAGCTCTTGTTCCCTTCCAGATCCGTTATAAACAAAGATGCTAATTCAGCCCTTCGATCCACACGCCAAAAAAGAATCCCATCAGCAATTTCTTGTACAGGGTGGGCCGTTAATAAGTGCACATTTTGTCTCGCTCTAACTACCGAACGAAATAACCGAGACGCGCGGGGATGGTATCTCCTTGCAGCTCGAGATCTAAATTTTTAGTCGCAATGAGTCCGTTTACGGGAGAGCAGCGCGCTTTCGGCGTTCGCGCCTTTTATGAAAACAATCGCTCATACGTGACTGTTCGTCGGCTTTTTCGGGTAACGTTTGGATTACGCAACATCACCGAGTGTCCAAGTACGAATGTAATCAAAAAATGGATCGTAACATTCGAGGCAACGGGATCAACGCAAAAACTTCGACCTACAGGACGCCCACGTTCCAGGCGGACTGCAGAAACAATTGAACGCGTACAAGCTTCTGTGCGCGAGGATCCAAGCTCTACACGGAAACGCGCTGCGGCACTGGGAGTACCCAGAACGACTTTACGTCGCATTTTACGGGATGATTTGAAGTTATACCCTTACAAAATTCAGATTGTCCAAGATTTGAAAGAATCCGATTTTGTTTCACGGTTCAATTTCGCAACAGAAATGTTACGGAGATTCCCTCACTTCAATAACATTATCTTCTCAGACGAAGCTCATTTTCATGTCAACGGATTTGTTAATCGACAAAATTGTCGATACTGGGGAACAGAAAATCCACGCTTAAAACATGGACGACCGTTACACTCTCCGAAAGTGACCGTTTGGGCCGGAATAGCCAAGTGGGGGATCATAGGGCCGTATTTTTATGAAGATCGATACGGGCGTAATGTTACTGTTAATTCAGAGCGTTATGTTTCGATGCTTAAAGATTTTTTAGCTCCAAAACTGCAAGAATCGAGTGGTTACACTATTCACACCTGGTTCCAGCAAGATGGCGCTACCTGCCATACAAGTAACGACTCTCTGGAGGTCGTTAGAGAAATGTTTCCTCGAAGGTTGATATCGAGGAGGGGTGATATTGCTTGGCCACCCAGGAGCCCTGACTTAACGCCACCGGATTTCTTTTTATGGGGCTACCTCAAGAGTAAGGTGTACTCTAATAATCCTTCAACGACGGCTGAATTAAAAGCGAACATTGAAGAAGAAATCCGCTTAATCACTCCGCAACTTTTGACAAAAGTGTTCCAAAATTTTAGAGTCAGATTGGAAGAATGATGTAGGCGAAAGGGACAATATTTGGATGATTTAATTTTTAAAAAATAAAAATTCATTTCGTTTTGTATAATTTAAAATAAATATTTCATTTAAAAGCGCTACAGTTGTATTAATATAATTTTTTTTAAGTGCACATATTTACGGCCCACCCTGTATATGGAACCACATATCAACCTTTAACTTGCCCACTAAAACTTCCATTATTCGAACATCATCATACCCTCCCTGGATGTGCAGACCAGAATCTTTTGAGTTGTCATTGGCCAATTACTCTAAAGACTATACACCAAAAATCGTTTACCGAAAAGTATTCGACACCATAGAAAATGAACTCATAAGCAGGAATTCGAAATTCATATTCTCTGACGGTTCTAAAACAGAGCAACACACAGGCTTTGCTGTAACATCACAAAATGGCAAACTACTCAGGATAGGTCTCCTCCCTGAATACTCATCAGTTTTTACCGCAGAAGCTCTAGCTGTCTACGAAGCTTTAAAATATGCAAGCAACACCAAAGGACACTGGGTCGTATGTACAGACAGCCTCTCGGTCATCAATGCTATCATGAACTTGAATAACAGCTCCCCATCAATCACAATTCTTAGGGATATTGTTATCAAGACAGCAAACAAAGCAAAAATTATGTGGGTCCCTGCCCACATCGGCATCATGGGTAACGAATACGCTGACAAAGCTGCGAATTCTGCCAACAAATCCCCCTCCTTCCTATTTAATGCATTCGATGAGTCGGATCTTATAAGAACCATCAGAACTAATATCGAGACAATCCAGAGGCAAAGATGGTCGACATATACTCACCACTACTCTAAAATCAATATTAACAAAACCCAACCCATATTCCCAGCTACTATACCCAAGGAAACTATCACAAATTTCGTTCGTCTTCGTTTAGGCCACACATCTTTAACTCACCAACATCTTCTAAAAAAGAAAACCCACCGATCTGCTCTACTTGCACAGTAACAATGGACATGCCACACCTACTAGCCCACATAAACCGACTTTTATCTAACAAAAATGTTAACATTTACGAACTACTTAAAAATATAAATGTACAAAACCTAGAAACTATTTAAAAATTAATTTTAAAACTTAACTTTAAATTATAAATCTTTATCAGCGAGCCGAACGCCTATGCAGCTTGTGCTCTCCAAATTTTGTACTAACTTAGCAATTTAAGATTACTATGTTAGTCTGTATAAATAAATAAATAAATAAATATGTTAAAATGGGAAGATTAATTATTTGCAAGGCCACCTTTATCCGTTATTACAGCATTTAATCGTTATCTGTTCTGTTATCTTTTTGGAAGTAAAATGTTGTTGGTCAATTCAGTTTTTCTACGGATTGAGGCATAATTGTGTCAATGAATTAAAAGATTACCGCAGACCACAATAATATGACATTACATCAGAACGAAATAAGTTAATTTAAATATTATACAAAATAAGTAAATAAGAATTATCAAAAAACGTTATATCTAAATGAGTGGACGTTCAATTTTAGGAGAACCTGTACATAGGAATACGTTATACATTTTAATAAATTACTCATGGCGTATGGAACACAATTGGAATTGTTTTTTATTTTTGTCATTGTATCGGGTGATTTTTTAAGAGCTTGAGAACTTTTAAAAAAAAAAAAACGCATAAAATTTGCAAAATCTCATCGATTCTTTATTTGAAACGTTAGATTGGTCCATGACATTTACTTTTTGAAGATAATTTCATTTAAATGTTGACCGCGGCTGCGTCTTAGGTGGTCCATTCGGAAAGTACAATTTTGGGTAACTTTTTCGAGCATTTCGGCCGGAATAGCCCGAATTTCTTCGGAAATGTTGTCTTCCAAAGCTGGAATAGTTGCTGGCTTATTTGTGTAGACTTTAGACTTGACGTAGCCCCACAAAAAATAGTCTAAAGGCGTCAAATCGCATGATCTTGGTGGCCAACTTACCGGTCCATTCCTTGAGATGAATTGTTCTCCGAAGTTTTCCCTCAAAATGGCCATAGAATCGCGAGCTGTGTGGCATGTAGCGCCATCTTGTTGAAACCACATGTCAACCAAGTTCAGTTCTTCCATTTTTGGCAACAAAAAGTTTGTTAGCATTGAACGATAGCGATCGCCATTCACCGTAACGTTGCGTCCAACAGCATCTTTGAAAAAATACGGTCCAATGATTCCACCAGCGTACAAACCACACCAAACAGTGCATTTTTCGGGATGCATGGGCAGTTCTTGAACGGCTTCTGGTTGCTCTTCACTCCAAATGCGGCAATTTTGCTTATTTACGTAGCCATTCAACCAGAAATGAGCCTCATCGCTGAACAAAATTTGTCGATAAAAAAGCGCGAAACACATTTCGAACCGAACACTGATTTTGGTAATAAAATTCAATGATTTGCAAGCGTTGCTCGTTAGTAAGTCTATTCATGATGAAATGTCAAAGCATACTGAGCATCTTTCTCTTTGACACCATGTCTGAAATCCCGCGTGATCTGTCAAATACTAATGCATGAAAATCCTAACCTCAAAAAAATCACCCATTACAAACAAAATACAGCGGGAGCATACTAGGCTTTCTGCTGTGGCTTATACTTATATGTTTTGGTAGTTACTTTTTTATGATATAATAAATTATTTGGGGGGTAGTACCCGTGGCATGATGGTTAGTGCGTTGGACTGTCATGCCAGAGGTCTTGGGTTCGATCCCTGCCTATGCCATCTTAAGTTTAACGGGTACTGCCTCTTGTGAGGAATTGACAAATTCTCCAAGAGTAATTCTTGTCATGAAAAGTGCTTTCTCAAAATTTGCCGTTCGGATTCGGCATATATACTGTAGGTCCCCTCCATCCCTGACAACTGTACTCGCACACAGGAATGGTTGAGAGTTGTAAGTCGCTAGGCCCTAGTTCCCAACGGACTGTTGCGCCACCCAATTTATAAATTATTTGGGGGCGGTCAGGGGCATCCATAAAACAGGTTACAAACCTACGATACGGAAACCCCTGACCGCCCCAAATTAACAAAAATAGGGAATATTATTAAATTTCGCTGTCTAGTTCCAGTTTTATTAATAGCTTAAATATATTTTCAATGTTGTGTTCTGAAGGAACTTTGAGAATGTTTACAAGGTTATTTTTAAAATATTAAATACATATGTTTTTTATGTAATTGCAATCACAAGTTAGGTGTTGAATTGTTAGTCTTGTGTTAATAGAGCAAAAATGGCACGTTGGAGGAGGATCTTTGGTAAAGAGGTGTTTATGAGCCAAGCGTGTGTGGCCCAGACGCAAGCAGACGAAGCATTTCAACATTTTTGCTGTTTAGTTGGGTTAAGTTGAGGAACTCCATTGGGGTTAATTGCAGAGTAATGGTGCTGATATTCGGTCCATAGTTCAAGTCAGTCGATTTAGGTTCCAGTATGTTTTTAATAATTTTTCTAAATCATTTTTGCTGGGTTGGTATGCGGATATGGTGACGTTGGAGTTCGGTGAAATATTCTTTGCTGCGAGGTCGGCTGCTTCGTTCCCATTGATACCAATATGCGCTGGGATCCACATGATTTTTAAATTTGGACTGTGAGATATTAGGTTATCTCGAATTTGAGTGATGACAGATGAGTTATTAAGGATGTTTTTTATAGCTCGAACAACGGAGAGGCTGTCTGTATATATAATAGTCTTTTTCTTATTCTTCACGGCAATATTTGTTGCCTTAAGAATTGCTAATGCTTCTACTGAAAAAATGGAGAAGAAGGTTGGGAGCTTTTCTGCAAGTAATATTCCACCGTTTTCGTTAACAATAGCCATACCAGTAGTCAGGTCGTTTTTGGAGCCATCAGTGTATAGGGCGTTCCAGGTGATAGGAGGAAAGGAGTTTTTCAGTTCTTGGAAGAGTTGAATAAAGACTTCTTTTGGTGTCGAATCTTTGTTGTGATGGGACAAGCTAATGTTTATAGATTCTTTTGGCAATAACCAAGGAGGATAAATCTACCGATAAATTCAGGGGTGGAATCATGTAAGGTGATTTGTGATAGTTGACAGTCACAATCAACAAATTCGGTCTGTGTAAGGTGATAGTCATCTGTGACAATCACAATTTTGTGATTATTTCCCGTGACAGCTATTTAGGTGTCACTTTCATATGAAATTGACTTTATTTTTTTTTTATTGTCTGTTGTGTCTAGTCAAAATTAATGTTTTCGTGCCTTATCTTAGAAGAAAGAAAGCTGAGATATTCCCCAAGAAAATCAGCACAGCAGATTGCAAATGTCTTCACAAAATATGCTGCAAGCATACAGTTCCACTGCCAGAAGCAGTATTAACAGCATCACCATCTGAAAATTCAAATAACCAGCAAGCTGAAAGTGCAAGGAATGAAGGAGCAAGAACCAGAAACAGAATCAGGGATCTATGGGCAAATCGTCCAAGACTTTGAAGAAAAGAAACAAAATAAATGTAAATGTATACATAGATACATACATATATTTTTTATTAAAAGAATATAAACAAAATCCACAAAAAAAAACTTTATTAAAACAAAAGCATCACAAATTCACGCATGGATTTCAATCTTATAATAAATATATACATATGTATGTTTATATGAAATATATATTTATCTATTTTGAACACATAGGTTAGTAATTATTAAAATAAAATTGTGCCGGCTCATTTCTTGTTTAACTCCCAGACTCGGATCTCATTGACTGCTTTGGCCAGCTCCAACTCCATTCTTTTTAGTAGGAGTTCTTCTTTTTTCAGTGCATTTGTACACTCTCTTTCCTTTTGCTTTTCCTAGCATAGCAACTTTACACAATCTTTCAATTCAATTATTGAAGTGTTGACTGTTTGCAAAGTTTTATCGATGTCTTCCAGCTTTTTGATTTGCAAATCAATAAATTTTTGCTGGAGTTCCTTCCAGTTGCTTTCGGCTAGAAGCGTATTCTCCTCGACTATTTTTGGTGGCTTGTTGCGTTTGGAAGTAGACGCTGGGATCGGCGTTGGTTACAATGCCACATCCACTGGCTCGGAAAGGAGTTCTGTTAGAACATTATTTAACTCTGCAAATAAAAAAAATCATAAATTAACACTGAAACTAATTAATTCTGAAAACTCACCATGTTCATTGCATCCGAAACTGGATACTCCACACGTAGAAGGCCCATTCTCGTTAACATTCGAGTGAGTTAGTCAAAAATTGAATTTGAAATTGATTTGTTGATAAAAATTTTATATTTTTTAACAATTACAGTCTAGTAAACAGTAATGTACATACATTTTTACTTACATTTTTGTTGAAATTAATTCCACTTTAGGAACACACAACGTCTAGAAGATACAAAACACAAACCAATTTGCCGGCAGATTAAAAATAAATCAAATGTCAGTTTTTCTTCTAAAGTGATACCAAATTTAAGAAATATTTTGGTGATCACATTACACAGACGAATAAATTCTTTTGATCACATTTGATTGTCACAAATGTGACAGTCACAAATCACCTTACATGATTCCACCCCAGATCTGCAGGTTTGATCTTAAATCAAAAATAAATAGGGGCAATTTGTGTTTTGTAAAATCTAGATCAAGAATAAATTGGGCAGGTTCAGACGACATAAGGGAATTGAAAGTAAAGCAAGTTTCTAGTATCTGATTGACCAAAAAATTACCTCCCAATTAAGTCAACTATAATGGAAAGTTTAGAAAGGTAGTCAAGTAAAATAGGCAGTGTCAAGTGTCATGAATTTCAAATTCAGAACTTTACTTCATAAACCTCTACTTTAAGTTCATCGTACAAAAAGTACCAAACAAATTATTGTATACAAAACACTCCTTAGGCAAGCTACAAGTCCATCTCGATTTGTATTTTGTATTGTAAATAAATATTAGCTATTTCTTTTCCAAATGGACAATTAACCCTTTTTTAAAAAGCATTAAATGAAGTTGTGCAGAAAATAATTAAATCATAGAGTATAATAAAGTTCAGCTTTCAGTTGAATAAAAAAACATGATCAACTGTCATTTTATTAAAAGTAGACTTGACTTTGGCAGGCACCTACACTACATTTAAATCGATCAAGGTGCTTGCTATTTCTAAGAAGATCGCATATAAGCTCGATAATCGGTGTCATTAGCGGGACTGTCTAATAGGAAAGCGCACCACGCGGCTAGGCGTATTCTCAAATGACTTTTGCAGATGCTGTATGAATGGGGAAGAGGAGGAAACAGTTCTTCACCTCCTCTGTACATGCAATGCTCTAGCTTAAAAACCCAAGGATTATCTACGATCTGTTATAACGATCTCAATCATATTAACATAATCAGCCTCTTACGGTTCGTAAGGAACTCAAACTGGTTTCAAAGAGCTTAGAACAAAGACTAAAGATTCATGTGATAGGCCATTAAACTGGCCTAATTGTGTCCTACGCCTACCCTATCACGGACAGCCACTTTAACCTAACCTAGCATAAAACTTCATAACTACATTCACACTCACTACAATCTTCGGGCCCAAAGCGAATCGAACATTTATGGGTGTAATTGGTCAAGCTCTTGAAAAGCATGCGATTGTCAATAAATCTGAACTTGAAACAGGTGGTAAAGGAAGAATGGAAAAATGTTGGATGCAAAGTCACCCAAAAAATTGATATGATCTATGTCAAATAAATTAACCGTTGTAATTTACCAGAATGGTATATCTAAACTTATCATTTGGCCATAGTTTTTAACTTTTATAAAAATGTATCTATACCTACTTGGTACCTACGTTTTTGTTAATTATTTTGTTTTAACTTAAAGTCCAACAAAACTTATGTTGATAAAATAAACTGCATTTGTTACTAAATACATATATACATAGGTACAACCACAACTCAACAAAAGTTGAACAACGCATAATTCATATGTTTGTGAAGGCTTAAGTAAAGATTTTAAGTTAAGAAATCTATGTGTGCCAATAATTAAATGCAGCACTGTAAAAAAACCTATTTATTTTGCTCTCCAATTTAAATCATTTGGAGACAAATTCAGCTTTTATTTACATTTTTCTATCCCGAAAAAGAGAGCACATTCATTAACCAAACACCAGTTACAAAACAGCTATGTTGTGGAAGATTGTAGAAGAAGAGACATAAGAAAATGATTGAGTGCGGTAGATAGTCGGTTAGTGAATTGATACAAATTTGTTTACGTTTTTCAGTGATAAAATATTAAAAACATTATTAAAATTAAACTTTGTAAAGTGGTTTAAAATAAGTTGTGTTTATTTATTTAATAATAACAATGAGAACAACATTAAGTGAAGTGTAATAAATTGTGTAAAACAGAATGAGAGAATGCCCGGCAGCCAGCGGCGGCCGGCGGCGCGGCGATTAATATGTACATTGTACCTACATTTCTTGCACAGGTAAGTTTTATTCTATTTTTCTTAATAAAAAAGTGATTTTACTTGGTATAAACATATTTTAATAAATCAAAAAATTACTCATTAAGTTATACATCTTAAATAATTTAAAATTTGAATTGAAAATTAGTTATAATTCTGAAAGAAGAAATACCTACATACATATGTACATATATGTATGTAGGTAATTTCTAACTGCGTTTTTTGTAAAACAGGAATGTGTTTGTCAGGAAAATTTATTTTTGTTTTTGGATATGTCTATTTATTCAGTTATTAGTTTATGGTTTTTGTGATAATTTAATGCTATCAAATTTATGTTGTCATTTCATAAATCTTAAATCTGTATTTCATTTTCAAAGGGGATTTTCGAGATTGGATTTGTAGATTTTGACATTTGTGACCTAGAGGTTGAATACGAAAAATCTATAAAATTAGGGTTTATTGGGTGCTCACGATCATGCTAATTTTGGTCTCATCAATGGCAGGTCCAAGGGGTAGAAAGGGATCGTAAGGGACATGACCCCCCTGGGAGATTTTTAACTTTCCATAGTTAAGAAGTTATTGTAATGGGTCCGATTTGTCAAATTAAAAATTTTGACATTTCTCGACGTTTCAAGGTCCCTAGAGTCGAAATAAAAGATTTTTTAGAAAGATGTCAGTGCGTGCGTGTGTACGTACGTTCGTATGTCCGTACGTCCGTATGTACGTACGTCCGTACGTTCGCGACGTTTTTTTCGTCGTCCATAGCTCAAGAACCAGAAGAGATATCGACTTCAAATAAATTTTGTTATAGAGAAAATAAGGCAGAAAGATGCAGAAAGGGCTCTCAAGAAAATTGCGTGATTGTTTTTTTTAGCATAGCAGTTTAAAAAAAGTGAACATTTTGGTTAACCCTAAATATCTCATGAACCAATGGCGCTAGAGACTTAAATTAAATTTTATATTGTAACGTGATACAAAAGAAGTATATTTTTGGACAAAAAAAACACTTAATGGTTTTTTTATAAATCAAAAAAACTAAAAAAAAAAAAAATTGTCACCTCGAAAATTTTACGACTAAAATATGATTTCATCTCCAAAACAATTTTGTGCAACGAAGAATAATGTTTTTGACATCTAATAAAATTTTGAGAAAAATCTAATTGACAGTTTTTTTTTATAAAAAATAAAAACCTAAAAGAAACATTACTCAAAGTTGGTAAACATTGAATTTCTACTCAAATATCTTTTCAAAAACTTGAGATAATAGCTTCTTACTACTTTAAACTTATAAGAAATATTGTTTTCAACAATAGGAAACATTTTGAGAAAATAAATAAAAACCTAAAAAAAATGTATAAAAGCTGGTAAAAATTGATTTTCGACTCAAATATCTTTTCAAAACTTTGAGATATTCGCTTTAAACTTTAAACTACTACTGTTGTCAACATTCAGTAAAATTTTGAAAAAATCGAATAACTAGACAGTTTTGTTTACAAAAAATTGTTTTTCGACGTAAATATCTTTTCAAACATTTGAGACATTGGCTTCAAACTAATTTTATCTTTTAAGAAATATTGCTTTCAACATTCTATAAAATTTTGAGAAAAATCGAATTGACAGTTTGTTTTACAAAAAATTTAAACCTACACAAAAAAATAATACTAGAACTTGTAAAAAATTACTTTCCACTAAAATAGCTTTTCAAAAATTACAACTATTGGCTTCAAACTTATTTTAATATTGTTTTCGATATTCAGTAATTTTTTTGTAAAAATCCAACAGTCCGTTTTTTTCATAAAAAAAATAAAATCTACAAAAAATAGTACGCAAATTTGGTAAAAATTGATACATATAGACAAACTTTTAAGGAAGACAAATCGACAGACAGGATGGGAAGTTATCAGTGTGGGTCATCCCAGCCTCTTTTTTTAAATTTTAGTAGGAATTCCCTGGAATTCAAAACATACCCTATTGCGTTAATGAATATGAGCCTATTATAAATCCGAAGTCCAGCCATATTCCGCACCGCACCAATCCATCAACTTTTGACCTATGAAGGATCCATGTGGGGGGGGGGTCATATGAGCCATAAAGCTCACACTTGTAATAGTAAAGATTTGTTAATAATTCAACGAATTTTGAAAAACTTTACTAATGCTTTAGTTACATATTTTCATTAGATCTTTTCTGAGAAAAAGATCAAATATTAACGTTCTTAAGAAGGCGCCAGTTATAGCTATCATTGAAATCGATCCGGAAAAATGTTTGAATCGATATTTGACGGTGTTTCCCTTTGATTAGAAATGAAGATTATATACCGATCGATCGGAAACCACACAAAGAATTTTTTTGAGAAATAAAAGTTTAGTTGCACATTGATTTTTCTCTAAAAATGTATTTTTCTATTTTCCGGACGGAAATTCATTTTCCTGAACAGCTGATACTTTTATGTTTAAAAGTAAAACGAATCGTTTCACTGATTTGTGTTCCAATTTCACACGATTCCAATGACCAATTTCTGTCAGTAAAAATTTTTCGGTGGCTTTCAATCAGGAAATTTTTTTCAATGACAGAAATTTGTAATGAAAGCTATAAACGATCTGCCAAAAAAATTCCAATGTTTGTTTTCAATGACGAAAACCAATGATAGCTATAACTGGCGCCAAAGAAACCTTATAATAAGAGATTGCCAACTTGATATTAAGTTGCCTTTAAATTCCCAAAACTAGTCTTCAATTCCGTCTTAGGTTTTTGACGCACATCAAGGGTGTAAGGCTTTTCTAAAATATTCTTTCAAAATTGATTTTCTATTTAATACAAAAACTTTTAACATCTTAAAAAATTTAAGAAATCTATGTATATTTTTGAAGTGCATTTGCTTTGTATGCTCTAGAACTGAGATTTGAACACGAATTTCAAGAATATAAAAACCCCAAAAACATAATGAACGTTTTCATGTGACACGAAGTGTACATACATATGTACATATATGTATGTACGTATTTTGAAACCTAAAAAAGATTGCAAAACCGATATTATTTAAATTATTATACACTTCGGAAAGACTCGAAGCATGCAATTCTTTTGAATCAATTTTTAACAACTTCTTCGCACATTTAGGGCAACATCTCGGCTATAACTTCTGTAATATTAGTTTTTAATGCATGTACTGAAAACCAATTGCTTACTTAGACCTGGCAAATGACTGTCATCGGAGCCATGTCACTCCATCTTTTCCAGTTGTTGGCCGAAGCCATCCAGTGTCGCATCCTAAAGCTCCGGGCATCCTGGTCTACGCCATCCTTCTAGCGGAGGAATGGTCGTCCCAGCCCATCTATGTATGTAAGTCTACCAAGCTTTATCTTTGTGGCTATATTACCTTCGCACCATATTTCGTATAACTGATTGTTATATCTCCTACGGAATTGTTCTTTCTCCCAAATGGGCCAACTTTTCTGTCGAGGTTAATGTGTCTTTGACTGAGCACCCAATGGTCAGATTTTTTAATTTAAAGAGTTTTGATAAGTTATAATTAGTTCTGTTTGGCTTTGAGCAGACGCCTCATTATCAACCGCTATTATTGATCGAAATTATGTAAATAATTTGACCACTTCAAATTCGTTGGGTTTTGCAACGTTTTCTCGCGGTGCCGTTACATAAGGGGAAGTGACATAAGACCAAATTTTAGAATTTGGCCTTATGACACTTTTCGAAAGCGTCATAAGGCCAAATTTGAACGGTTGGCCTTATGTCGCTTTCCAAAGTGACTTAAGGCCAATTTGGTCTTATGTCACTTTCAAACTTTATCTCTATCACCAAAGAAGATTGGAGATGTACCATAAAGCACATGCATTATTTATGTTCATAATAGGTGACGTGAAATAGTACCAAATGAAATAACACCAAATTTCAAATTTGGCCTTATTTCGTTGTTCAAAATGAAACAAAACTAATTTGGCTTTATTTCGATTTATAAAAAGAAATAAGGCCAAAAAAATAATGGAAACAACGCCGAATATTTTAAAATTAAAAAATGGTTGATTTATTGTCTAGAATAGCTACTTTTGCTAAAAAGCTAGGTATGTAAGGGGGGACATGCTGCCCCCCTGGAACCCCACTGCTTGGGATCACTATAGGATTTGGGGTGGGTGCAATGAATTCTAAAAAAAAAACAGTAGATAATTTGAAAGTTTTGAAAAACTACACTACCTTTTTGTTTAATTTTTTTTGCATACATTTTTAGTTTAAAACAATTTTTTCAAAAACTATGCATAGTTTTGACTTGATTTAAAAACAAGCTAATAGACAAAAATGTTGGCTTTAAAAAAGGTATAATACTTAATTTTAGGTATTACCGTTATTTTTTAATTATTTGTTTTCCATTTAATGTACATATTTTTTTAAATTGCCCCTACCGCCTAAACGGGGGGAGATTGACCCCCCTCCCATAGTAAAAAATGCTTGTTTTTAGCTGTTCTATACAAATCCGTCATTAAACTTTGTCGCCAAAGTTATCGTACTCTCCCCGGTTTTTGTTATTGAATAAAATATCAAAACAAATTTGGTCTTAAGTCGCAACACAATTTGGCCTTATGACAATTTCTGAAAGCGACATAAGGCCAAACGTTGGAATTTGGTCTTATGACGCTTTCGAAAAGTGTCATAAGGCCAAATTTCAAAATTTGGTCTTATGACACTTGCCCTTATGTTACGGCACCGTTTCTCGCAATCGAAACCATCTTTTTCTTTGTTTTTCCCTCATTTATCTATGCAGTCACAGATTTTTTGCTGCTAGCTCGAACTCGATAAATGAGTTCTGTACAGCTTTTTGGCTTCTTCCAAAGATTTCAATTTCATCTGCGGTCAGCCATCACAAATATACGAGTAGATGGATGAAACTCCGTCTCTATCACGGATTGTTGAAAGTGTCATCATACTTTTCTCGCAGCGGCTGCAGGGCAGGCTCTTTATCGAACCTGTCGAATATGGTGGGGCTAGTCCTCAAAGGTTTAGTTAAGGGACTATTGACTCTTTCCTGTAAAATCCAAAAATAACAACAAACCAAAAAACATGCCTTGGAAACAAAAGCAACGACAAGGACTAAACGATTTAAGAATTTTCTCATGCGGACCTTAAGAATACTCTAATTGGACAACAGCTTACCGATATTGTGGCCACGTATAAGGTAGGCTTATAAAAGCACTGCAAGAGGTTAGGTTGCTGGGAAGTGGTGTTTTGCAAAAAAATAAGTATGACGAATAATACAGAAAAGTAAGTTTCATAAAAAAAACATTAGAGATTTAAGGCTTTTATCTCTGGTCTTCAGTGGTTTTGACTCTAGTAGAATGAAATGATGCCCTAGTATTAAGCTCAGGTACTTTTGGTACCTACATAATGTATTATTATTCTGTTGTGTCCTGATGAAAGTCATTACCCAGGGGACATAGCAAATATGTTTGCCGGATACTTTCAGTGTGCATTTCAAGTTTCTTCTTACGATTCAAATAGTAATGACCATGGACAGAGAAGAGAGTTCGTTGAATGGATTATTGAACATCAACAAATGGACCCTGATTTTTCGAGCAAAATCATCCTAAGCGATGAAGCACATTTTCATCTTGATGGCTTTGTCAATCGCCATAATTGGGCCATATTTTTTTGAAAATGATGCTGGTCAGTGACTGTTACTGGTGCTCGATATCGCGACATGATTACACAGTTCTTTCTGCCAAAATTGGATGGTATTGATGTGTCCAATATGTGGTTTCAACAAGACGGGTGCCACATGTCATACAGCCCGTGAAACAATTCAATTACTGCATGAGACATTTCCAGGTCGTGTACTCTCTCGTTTCGGTGATCAAAATTGGCCTCCTAGATCGTGTGATTTAACACCATTAGACTTCTTTTTATGGGGTTATTTGAAATCACAAGTCTATGTCAACAAGCCCACAACCACCCGTATATGTATTTTTAAAGGAGGAGATTCAACGCTGCATCAACGAAATTCAGCCACATTTATGCAGAATGGTCTGGTCATGGAAAATTTCAACAAAAGAGTGCGCATGTGCATGCAAAGCCGTGGAGGCCATTTGTCCGATGTGTTATTCCATACATAACCCTATCCTATGTACTTTACGAGTCAATAAAAATATAACTATCAAAAGACTAAAAACGGCGTTTTCTATTTAATTCAAATCTTGCGTTAATTTTGGGACACCCTTTACTTCTGCTTTTGATAAGTTTAAACGCAAGAAAAATGTGTTAACCTATAACTTTGTAATTGATTTATCACCACTTTGTAATATATCAAGTTCTACTGACCTTGTGATAGTGTTGAACTCATAACTAACTTTTCTTGACCATTTTGTCTATATTTTCAAAAAGGCTAATAAGACTCTTGGTTTTTTTAAAAGATTTTCTCGAGAATTTTATGATCCTTGTGTTTTTAAACTTTTTATGTATATCATTCGTGAGATCTATCTTAGAGTATGGTAGTGTTGTATGGGCGGCATATTATGCGGTTTTATTAACGTATTCAACTAATAGTTTAGCCCAGGGTGCTAAATCGGGATTTACTCGAGCGTCAAAGAGACTTATTGGATTGCGAAGCTTAGATGATAAGAAAAAAAATTTCATATCATATATATGTATATACACTTTTATCGGTGGGGGGAGCGGCTATAAATTTTCAAAAAATGTAAAAAAAACAGTTGCATGGACATACTCGAGCACGTCAGATATTAATAGCAGCCATGTCCTACGTATTTTTGAAAATATACGTATGTTAATCTGATTGTTTCCATCATGATAAGGGTGGTCGTACGTAAGGGTTGAAAACGAAAAAAAAAAATTGTATGGAGTGTGAACACAAAAGAAAGCTCTTATGTAATAATCTGACGATTTGGATGGAGTCGAGCTAAAATTTGTGAAGAAAAACCTGTGTGGAGGAGTTGGTTTTATAGATAATGCGTTATGGTCTATTTATTTGCATGTTTTTGTACAAAAAATATATTTTTGTTTCAATCAAATTAAAAAAAAAGAGGCTGATAACTTCCCATCCCTACTGTCGATTTGTCTTGCTTAAAAGTTTGTCTATATGTATCAATTTTTACCAAATTTGCGTACTATTTTTTGTAGATTTTATTTTATTGAATAACGAAAATAATATTTTTTGTGAAAAAAATAAAGTTTGAAGCCAATATTTTTAATTTTTAAAAAGCTATTTCAGTCGAAAGTCAATTTTTACCAAGTTTAATTAACTTTTTTTTAGGTTTTTATTTTTTGTAAAAAAACTGTCAATTCGATTTTTCTCAAAATTTTACCTAATATAGAACATAATATTTCTTATAAGATAAAGTTTAAGATAAGTTTGAGGCCATAATCTCAAGCCATAATCTCAAGTTTTTGAAAAGATATTTGAGTAGAAATTCAATTTTTACCAACTTTGAGTAATGTTTTTTTTTAGGTTTTTATTTTTTATAAAAAAACTGTCAATTAGATTTTTTTCAAAATTTTATCAGATGACAAAAAACATCAATCTTCGTTGTACAAAATTTAGTCGTAAAATTTTCGAGGTGACAAATTTTTTTGTTCAGTTTTTTTGAACACCGTTAATTGGATTTTTTTTCCAAAAATGTACTTGTTTAGTATCACGTTACAATATATAATATAAAATTTAATTCAAGTCTCTAGCGTCATTGGTTCATGAGATATTTAGGGTTAACCAAAATGTTCACCTTTTTTTTAAACTGCTATGGTAAAAAAAACACCCACGCAATTTTCTTGAGAGCCCTTTCTGCATCTGTCTGCATTATTATCTGTAAAACAAAATTAATTTGAAGTCGATATCTCTTCTGGTTCTTGAGCTATGAACGACGAAAAAAACGTCGCGAACGTACGGACGGACGTACGAACGTACATACACACGCACGCCCAGACATCTTTCTAAACGTCGAGAAACGTCAAAATTTTTAATTTGACAAATCGGGCCCATTACAATAACTTCCTATGGGACGTTAAAAATTGCACATATGGAGTAGGTAGCATATTCTTCTATGGTGCTGAACTATTCAGTTTTTCATTGTTTAACACGAATCAAACTATCTCACTTGAACTTTATAATAAACATCGAAACACCATTTGCATTTTAGAAAGTGCTGTCAAACTTAATCATTTTTAAATCTACTTGTGCGGTGAAAACACCAAAAAGATTTATTTAATCTAAACTGAGATAAACCTCTGGTGGAAACATAGCAAAACTGAATTATCTTTTCTATTGTTTTCTCTTGCAAAATAAGCCTAGTTAGTCCATTTCCATTAACAAAACTAAATAATATCAACTCAACAGTAATAGATTGATTTTTTCCCCCAATGGAAAACACATGATTCCAAATGCACAACTACTCAACGAACACAGCCATCGAGATACAAATGCAATATCAATCGTACCAACATTTGAGAACGAATTCACATAAGATCCATTCGAGACTCGTATAAATGTAAAAAACCCATCCGTAGTAAAATTCTACTTTAACTTTTATCGGTAGTATTGTTGAAATAAAAGATAAAAAAGTTTACAACCAAGTAGGAAGAATTTTATTGAGCGAATAATAAATAAATTGAATCGCGTGAATGAGATAGATATAGATATGCTTTTATAAAAATAAAATGCACACTAGGTGCGTTCCATGTTGATGTGTTTCATTTTCATGGGATGTGTTCGACAATGTTTTATTCAACAAGTATTCATACTACGGATATTGTAAATGTTCCATAACCTGTTGGACATTCTACTCAAAACTCAAACAAAATCAAAATAAAAATCATTTATATACGTTTTGTATATATAGTATATATATTTAAATATATATATACATGTTTTCTTTATTTGGAGATAAGCTTTGTCTTCAAGAAAAAGCATTTAAAAATTTTACTTTTTCACATTTTCTTATGCTTTATAATACTTAATTTATTTTATGTACTTAGGGTAATAATTAATTGCAATAAGATATGAAAATAACAATTTCTCATCAATAAACTTCAAATATAATATGCAACGGAAAAAAATGTAAACGTTATTTATTATACGTTACTGGGCACTAGGTAATTGAATGAAAGGCAAATTCTGAATAATTCCTTTAAAATTTATTTCATAAACAAACAAACTCTGATGGTACTACCGTAAAAAGATTTTAAATAGTTTAAATAATATTTCAAAACTTTTTATCATTATTATTTTGTTTAAATATATAAATATATTTTATCTCCCCTCAAAAAGTAGTAGTACGTTAACAACAAATCTTTAGTTTTTTTTTTATTTTTTTTTTCTATACATATTAATATATTTTTTAATAACCACTAATACATTGTTTTTTTGTTCGTATAATTGTTTAATTTTCTTTTTTAACCAATTACAATGTTTAAATAGTTTTTTGTTTTTTTTTTTTTGGAGTGCATTTGATTTTTAAAATTTTTTTATCCTGTTTGCCGTTAAGAAGTATGTATGTATGTTTGTATGTATGTATTTTTTGATTCTACGAAAAGATTCATTAATATTATGGTGAATCTCGATAAATGCTTTTAAAAACTTTAAATTGTCTGCTCTGCGCCATCATTCTTTATAACATGTCATTAAATTGCATTAAATTAAAAAATATTTTCTTCAGCACTTGGTTTATTTCTTTTTGCGTACGTTATTATTTCATTTGCTTAAAATATAGTATAATTAAATCACCATACAATTGAATGTATTTTTGTTCTTTTTTTTTTTTTTTTTTTTTTTTTAATTTTTTCAATAATTATATCAATCAAAAACTATCTACTATATTTTTTTTCTTTTTGTTAGTTTCTTATTTCAAAAAACGTATAAAACAATTCGGTAAAAAATAGTTTTCTTTGTTCTTTTTCAAAAAAAAGAAAATTTGAAAATTTGTTTTTGTTTTTTTTTTTTTAAAATATTTTTATCTCGAAAGGTTGCTTTGTTGATCTTGTTTAACTTAAAAACATCTCACATTTATTAAAGAGAGTGATGTGTATATGCTGCTAGATAAGTTCTGTAAAACATTAACAACACCTCAAACAATATTATCACAAACAAATTTGTTATTATTTCTCGACTAATAAAAATAGTAAAATAGTAGCATGTTCGTACATAGCTTAGTATGCCATAGAGATAAACTAACTGTCCCTGTCTTTGCCATTTTCGTTTGTTTCTAAACAGTTTAGTGAAATACTTATTTTATCACATATTCTGTAAGTTTAAAATTGAATTTTATGTATATTAAAATTATAATAAGCATTTGACAAAATAAGCAAAAGTAAATATATGAAAATTAAGAATTTTACATACATAGAAAAAAATATACTTAATATTTAAGGACATAAAAATCGTGTTTGCTTTTAAACATTTTCAAGTAAGAAGACAGTTGTTTTATTTAGGAAGCTATAAAAATGTAAACAGAAAACAACAATAAGATAATTGCATTTATGTTTTTAATTCCTCGGCATTGTAATCAAAGATTGGAGACTATTCAAGAAATAAAAAAAAAAATAAAATAAACTAATTGTGTTTCAATAAAAGCCTAAGGCAAGGTATTGGTCACTTGGGTCAAGGCCAAATGGTCAAGCTAGTCTTTAAAGCGGGGAAAGTTAAGTGGTACTAGTTGGAAAATGCCCTGGAAACGGAGAACACTTAAGTTCACTTAAAACGGTTTCACAATGGAACTGAAAACGGTGTGGAACGAGCGTACGAATTCGTATGCGGTCCAACTAGTCCCACGCCCTACCCTATAAGGTAACATGTATCCTAACTTTCAGATTTTTTAAAATTAGCACGTTTTTTTTTGAAAGTTTGAAGTTAAAAAGATTCTGCCAAGGCGAGTCTATCAACAAAGTTGTCTACACAATTCATTTCATTTGCTGTAACCTTCCAAAACTAATCTAAAATTGTTATAAATTGTTACAAAAACTTTTTTGACAGTTTTCTTTTTTTTTTTTTTTTAATTTTAATTTTCTACTCAAACTAAATAAAAATGATTAAAATTAGTAATTTAACTATTAATTAATTGTGGACGGTGCACAATATTATGAGACATTTTTTGAGTAATGATTTGTCTTAAGAATATTTTTCTGTAGAGTGTGGATAAGAAGCTATGTTTGAATTTGGAGAAAATGTATTTCCTAGTTTAAGTTTTTGTTTTGTATTCTTTATAAAGGAATTTACTTCTTATATTACCTATTTTTCCTTAAATTTAATTTTCTTATAATTTAGTTCTATTGTAATGTTTGTGTTTGTTTTATTTTTTTTTGGTTTTGTAAATATTTTATGGCGGACTGATGTTTTATGTATATTTTATTTTTTTTTTTATTAAATTTTATATTTTAAATGTAAACGATAGAACAAATTATAACAAATTTGAATTGGTTAAAACAAAAACAAAAATTATATTGTAATTTGAATGACCTTTGCAGAACAGCTGCCATTTCCAGTTAAACTTCCATTTGTTTCTTACTTTTCAAGCATTGAAGATTATTATTTCATTTCTAACATCAACATTACACAAAAATACTTGAGTTATATGATTTTTAATTTTGTGTTTAAACAAGTATAGTAATGAATTCATTTGATTTATTTATATATTTTTTTAAGATTTTTCTTTTGTTCAACATTACACAACATATAAATTACACATAGTTACAGTTATTTATACGCAAGTGTAACATATATAATTAATTAGTTTTCTTTTGTTTTTAATGTACATCGAACATTTATATTTGTAAATGCACACGATTATTTTTAAATTTTTCTTCCTAAACATGCTAGTTTTTCAATTACATACTTATTTAGTTCATAAATATTTCGAGTATTCTAATGTCATTGTTGACAGTTTACATTACGAATGTTCTAGCAAGATCGATCGGAAGTGGTATTAGAAACATGATTTATTTTAAAAAACAGGAAGTCCTGTCATTTCATAAAAGTCTATATACTTTTTACCAACAACATTTTATGTTTGAATTTGAGTAGGCCAGTTGTCAGTTTTGACGTTTAAAATTTTAAACTTCAAAGTCATAATGAATGTTTTTGACAGCTTGTTGAATAACAATTAATATCAGTTATTGCTCATAATCTTTAAAAAATATATTGGAAAAAATAAAAAAAAAAAAAAAAAAATAAAGAAGAGAGTATAACAAAATTTACTGTTACTTGTCAAGAATGTCCCTTTGTGGTTTATTTTACATGGCACATTCCCATGGATAAAAATTATAAATTTATAAAAAAAGACAACTTAATAAACATTGAAAGTTAAGTTTTATTGTGTTTTTCCTTTTTGTAATATATTTGTAGGTATACATTGTAGGTAGTTAAAGTTATGCTACGCAAAAATAAAAACATAATATATATAAATAACTTAATTTAAGCTCCTTGGGACTTTCATTGCTTTGCTTCACAGAGGCACATTGATTATAGTTTGTAATGTGTTTTTTTATTTTAACATTTATTTTTAAATTTAATTTGCTGGGGGCAAGTATAACTTATTTTTGTATGTATATATAAATATATTATATAATAGGGAACTAGAAAATAAGGTAACATTCGTTTATAAAATACATAATCTCATCTTGGATTTGCAAAGCTAATGGACAATATAGCATTGTTCTTTTTGTGTTTTGTTTGTTTGTTTGTTTGTTTGCTTGTTTGCTTGTTTGTTTTTTTTTTTTTTGTTTGTGACTATTGAGTTCCTTATTGCGAAAGAGGATTGTAAAGACAGCTGGTGTACTCATTAAAAAAAAGCAAATAATCACACCTAAGACCGCCATTACGTTTTTACATCTCGCATCCGGTTCAGCGTTGTTAGTACCGCAAAGTGAACATCATTTTCCTTTTCTCATGAATTTAGTATTTATTTTGTTTAATTGCTTCGTTTTCTCAGATTGTTTTTGTTAAGTTGTTTTCATTTTTAAATACAATACTTGTAATTATGTATGCAAACAACTAAAGCAATTAATTGGTAAATTCTTGTGAGTCGATCCTAGGGGAAAATGCTATAAACATCCCCGTGGCCTAGAACTCCAAACGGTAGGCAGAGCATGATGTTTCGTGATCTTGAAGATTGATAGTGCATCTCGATGCAGATGGTGATAGATCGATGTGGTATTTTGCTAAGAGTTCTTCGTTTTCAGCTACCCAGTAGCCAAGAACATCAGTATCGTATGTTGGGATGATAGTAACCTCTGTGAAAAAAAAAATTAAATTAATATTTTAAATCAATTAAGATAAAGTAAGAAATGTCAAATGAAGTTGTATTTATTCAAGCATAGTATCGTTAACCACCACAATGATTATAGAAGCTCAAAATTAATTTTAATGCTTTATAGCTCTTTGTTGTGAGCTCATTTAATAAGCAAAAGCTGCGTTTCTATAGACGATTGACAGAACTGTCATTTAAAAACTGCCTTACACATCTTAGGGCTTTACCAGTAATAAATCGCTAAATACATGTTATGGCATCGTCGTTGCGTTTATTATATACATATATAAAGTTTATTATAGCTATAAAGTTGCCTAAATTATAAGGCAATTGTCAAGACATTGACAGCTACTCCCAGAATACATTTTGCACAAATATACATATTTGGTTTTCGTCTTAAGCGAAACAGCTAGAGAGCTAGAAGGTATTTAGCTCAATTAAAATATGAGCTAGACCCCTGTAAGACCTTTTAAAGTTGTTAAGTAATGTAAGTTCAATCTAAATATCACATAATGCCTTATTTAAGATATACATATGTACATATGTATATATAATTCGCGTATATTAATAATTACCTAAATCTTTATCCTCCCATGTTTGTTTGGCCTCGAGCAGTGCATTGTAAACCTCACGGCTAGGTTCAGTTCCAGAGAATACATAATATCGGGCGCGAACACGTTTAAAGAATTCCACATGTGAATAATATGAGTTTCCATTGTGTGGAACGTATGTTAAATCTACATACACTGGACTTGATTTTCTTGTTTTGCTTGGAGATTCTGAGCGTTTTCTTAGGTTTTTCTCATTGTTAAGCTTTGTTTTTGCAGCCACTAAACGTCGTTCTTTTTTAGGAGTGGTTCGAACGTCGTTTTCAGTGGGAATAGGCGCAGGTGATGGAAGGCCCAGAGGTTTACCCCATTCTTTTAGAGGATCCTTGGGCTTCACATCGGATTGGTCTTTTTTCTCTTCATCTGTGCTGGAAGGTAATGTACCCTCGGCACTTTTTGGTTTTTGAATATCACCTAGCGGGAATTTGGGTTTAGAGATAGTCTCTTCGATTGTAGATTTCGATGGCGAGTATGAATATTTTGCCGTAACGCTAGACATGACTTCAGCTCCACGCACTTGTCGGTGCTCTTCTAGGGCCTTTTCAAAATCAAGATCAGCTTCGTCAAGGAACTTGTGATCACCGCTATGTCGAGCGAGCCAAGTTTGGCTGGCACCTTCACTTCCTGATGATTGGCTAGCTGGGGAGTCTGTGAAGGTTCTGCTTACAATAGTTCGTGTCGTTTTGATTGGAATGGGATCTGATTTTTCAGTGACTGCTGAAGATGATGTTGTGAGTGGACCAAATGAATCTGGAAGGGCGCCGTAAAATGATGTGCTCATTGGGTCTACAATTCTGTGTGCCATTGAAATTGAAAGGGCAGTTGAATGTTCTTCACTGCCGTATTGTGGTGGAATATCATCCTGGCTTTCGTCGATGTCCAAATCAGATTTTTTACTTATTCCTGAACTTGACCTTTGGAGATCGTAACTATGTGCCTGAGAAGAGGTGATACTTCTTGGCGATGGTGGAATTTCGTCATCACTATAAAGTCTTTCATCTTCGCTGCCAGGTGTTGAGCTACGGAACTCTGATCTCAACATAGCTAACTCCTTTGGCTGTAAAGGTACTTTGTCACTTTCACTAGTGGTTCTTGTTGTTGTGACGGTTACTTTCTCACTAGCAGGCTCACTGGTATCTGTTGTTGTAACAGTTTTTTCTTCGGTTACAATTTCCTTTCCATCACTAGAAATTACTTTGGTAACGGTGGTGATTGTTGTCGTAATAACCTTTTCCGTGCTTCCACTTAGTGATGTTCTTTCTAGAGATGCCAGCTCAGATAATTCCGGAGCAGTAGTTCTTACATCGTCAATTGCTCTAAAAGATGTTGTTGTGTGAATGTCGTCATTGGCGACTCTTGGAAATGGAGATGTTGGTTTTGGAGATGATTCAGGAGTTTCTGTTATTGATTCTCGGCCCGCTGGAGTGGGAATGGAACGACTTTCTGATGTTAAGGCACCTGGGCTTGATTTTCCTGAAACATCTCTTGGAGAGGATGGTACAGATACCCCGTATGTTTCCCCAAATTGCATTGCAGCAAGACTACTCTGCTGGACAGTATCCTTGTGTTCTGAAATGAAAGTGGATCTTATTCCTGGACTAACTGGTGCAGTTGGCGGTGTTTTTCGGTCTATGGCATCTTCTGGAGATGCATCTTCTTTAAGAATAGTACTGAATGTTGTTTTCGTATCAAATTCTTGATCCATTGACTTCTGAACAGTACGGTAGGTTTGTGTTTTAGTTTTTGAAAGTTTCGATAGCTCTTGGGTCATATCACTAAACGATTCTTCTTCTTCTAATACATCAAAGGTTTGGCTCTCTTCTGAAGGCTTATAAATACTTGTCATCATAATTGTCGCAATAGATTTTGAACGATTCTCTTTAATATTCAAGATGTCATCATCATCGTCACCATATCCATCTTCATGATCACTTAGAGAACAGGTTTGACGACCTTCACTACTTTGACTTAGGGTTGATTCCCTGCGTGAAATATCCTTTGTATGTGAAAAAGTATCGGAAACCTGTTCGGATGTTGATTGCTTTTTGGATATTTTCTCCCTATCGTCAAATGCATCCATTTTCTTTGTCGTTACAGAAACGGCACTGCTGCTCGATAACACAGAATCTTCTTTTTTAGTTACTCCCGATTTTGAATATGAATCTGACTTGTGAATTGTTGTGGATGATTCTTGGGAGCCAGGCGCAACAAACACGGCTTGGGATCCCAAAGTTTGTTCATTTTTTACAATTTTCGATTGATTAACTGACGACGTTTCTTTTGACTTTGAAAGAAGTGAACTTACCGTCGAGTCAATTTGCGAACTTAAAGATTCTTGGAAAGCAACTGATGATTTGTCTTCTTTTGTGCACTTAGTGGTAGACAGTTGTTTTGTTGTCAATATTTCTTCAGTTCGAGAAGACTTCGATTCTGATATTTCTGAAGATTCTGATATATCTTCCTTGATGCTGGAAACGGAAGAAGACTTTTGGGTAGCAAATGCTTTTGAAGAAAATCCTTTTTCGCTAACACTAATGGTCTCTGAGGTAGTGCTTTTTACTCCTCTATCTCCAGCTTCAGAAAAGGAAGTAGTTTTGGCTTTCTCTACAAAGTCAGCCTGTTCCATGGATGACAATTTTGTTTGAGCAGAAGTTAATTTCAAAACATTTTCATCAGAAACATTCGTTTGTGAAATTTCTGATTTGTGTGTTTCTATCAACTGTGTGAATTCTTCCATACCCTTACCACTCACGGCAGTTGTTTTGGTTTCCGTGGATACTGCAAAACCACCATCAATTTGTTCATCAAATACTGATATTTTGCTATGAGATTCACTTGTTGTTGCTGAAGACGTAGATTTAATAGTTTCTTTATCAGCACCTGACTTACGTTCACCTAATTTATCAGATAAGGAAATGCTTGTTGTTGTTGTTGTTAATATTGTAGCTTCAGTAACATCCACTGATGAAACACTTTCAATTTGTTTAATAGGTGAAGCTTTTTCACTTTTCACAGATTCTACTATGTGAGCTTCAGCTTTTGATGTTGATTTAATCATATCTTTGTCGATACTTACTAATTTCTCGTCTCGTGAAATTGTTTCTGTAATTTGCTGGTCTTTACCAACTAAACTGGAAACAGTTTTTGAAGTCGTTATAAATTCACGAACAATTTCTTCGTCTTGCTCGGCCGGCTCAGGTGAAAGCTTGCCAAGGTCTTGACTAGCAGATGAATCAGGTCTTTCGTCAAAGGTGCTTTCATCTCTGGTTAGGTCCTTTTCGCTTAAATTACTAATTGCTGATTCTCTTCTCAATTCAGATTGATAGTCAGCTACACTGCTTGCTGATTCTTTTCGGTCCAATGATGCCTGTATTGTTTGTCCTATTTGCATCTTTTCGGAAATTTCAATTTTGTCCTTTTCTTCAAGAGAAATAGGACCCGACTTAATATCTGGAGACGATTTTTCAGACTCTGATTTTAAAATTTGTTCATCAGTTTTGATATTAATTTCTAACTCCTTTGATTCGTCGGGAGAAACTTTTCCAGACAGAACATCAGGTGTTGAGCTGGGAGTGAATACAATAGATCCTTTTGGACATATTTCTATCTGTTCACCTCCATCCTCACTACTTGCTGTAACTAACATTCTTTGAACTGTGGCGGCATCTTCTTCTTTAGTTTTCAAAAGCTTTTTCTCTAATTCCTGTTCGTTGAAGTCAGGTATAATCTCAGTAATGGGTTTTTCGGATTTTAAAACTTCTGCCACATTGGCAACAATTTTAGCAACTTCTTCCTCCCTTGGTGAAACTGGACGCTGTGCTTGCAAAACAGTTGTTATCTGGGAAGAATCTGAAGCTGTTTCCCTAGGCGGTGAAAATCGATGCTCCTCATCTTCCTCTTTAATATCATGCAATATAATTTCATCAAGACCAGGTGAATCAACAGTTGTAATATGTGTCTCTCGTAGTTCAGTATGGAAGCTCTTAACTTCGTAAGCAACCTTTAAAGCCTCTACAGTTTCGCACAATGTCTCTTGTTCAATTTGTTCTGTTACCTGCTTTACTTTTTTATCACCTAATGCACTATCTTTTTGAACGCTGGTAGCTGAATCTTCTGCTATTGTCTCGACTGTTACAGCCATTTGTTTTAGATCGTCACAAATAGAAGATGATATTTTAACAGCTTGTTGAATATCTGATTTCAAACACTCAACAACCTCCCCCAAAATTTCTCCAGAACCCAACTGTTTTTCAGTTAGTAAAGTTGCCCCAACAACATCAATGGGCGACGAAACAGTTTCATAAGATATATGTTGTGCTGATTTTACATCCTTTTGACCTGCAACAAGAGAAGTTTTGTCGACAGTTTCTGTATCTGGCTCAACTGATTCTGGCCGTGATTCATCTTTCACTAGTGCTGTTGACTTTTCATCCTTTTGACTTATGGTAGGGGAAGATTTGTCGATGCTTTCTTGATGTGGCTCAACTGATTCTGGCCGAGATGCTTCTTTTGATGGTGGTGCTGACTTTTCATCTTTTTGACTTGCAGCCGGCGAAGTTTTGTCAGAAGTTTCTAGTTGTGGCTCAACAGATTCTGGTCTAGATGCTTCCTTAGATGGTTGTGCTGACTTTTCATCCTTTTGACTTGCAACAGATTCCGGTCGAGATGCTTCCTTGGATGGCGGTGCTGACTTGTCATCCTTTTGGTTTTCAACCGGAGAATGTTTTTCAACTGTTTCTAGTTGTGGCTCAACAGATTCTGGCCGAGATGCTTCCTTCGATGGTGGTGATGACTTTTCATCCTTTTGACTTAAAACAGATTCCGGTCGAGATGCTTCCTTGGATGGTGGTGCTGACTTGTCATCCTTTTGGTTTTCAACCGGAGAATGTTTTTCAACTGTTTCTAGTTGTGGCTCAACAGATTCTGGCCGAGATGCTTCCTTCGATGGTGGTGATGACTTTTCATCCTTTTGACTTACAACAGATTCCGGTCGAGATGCTTCCTTGGATGGTGGTGCTGACTTGTCATCCTTTTGGTTTTCAACCGGAGAATGTTTTTCAACTGTTTCTAGTTGTGGCTCAACAGATTCTGGCCGAGATGCTTCCTTCGATGGTGGTGATGACTTTTCATCCTTTTGACTTACAACAGATTCCGGTCGAGATGCTTCTTTGGATGATGGTGCTGACTTTTCATCCTTTTGACTTAAAACAGATTCCGGTCGAGATGCTTCCTTGGATGGTGGTGCTGACTTGGCATCCTTTTGGTTTTCAACTGGAGAATGTTTTTCAACTGTTTCTAGTTGTGGCTCAACAGATTCTGGCCTAGATGCTTCCTTCGATGGTGGTGATGACTTTTCATCCTTTTGACTTACAACAGATTCCGGTCGAGATGCTTCCTTGGATGGTGGTGCTGACTTGTCATCCTTTTGGTTTTCAACCGGAGAATGTTTTTCAACTTTTTCTAGTTGTGGCTCAACAGATTCTGGCCGAGATGCTTCCTTCGATGGTGGTGATGACTTTTCATCCTTTTGACTTAAAACAGATTCCGGTCGAGATGCTTCCTTGGATGGTGGTGCTGACTTGTCATCCTTTTGGTTTTCAACCGGAGAATGTTTTTCAACTGTTTCTAGTTGTGGCTCAACAGATTCTGGCCTAGATGCTTCCTTCGATGGTGGTGATGACTTTTCATCCTTTTGACTTAAAACAGATTCCGGTCGAGATGGGTTTTCAGCTGTTTCTAGTTGTGGCTCGACAGATCCTGGAGGAGATGCTTCTTTTGATGGTGGTGCTGACTTTTCATCTTTTTGAATTGCAGCCGGAGAAGTTTTGTCAGAAGTTTCTAGTTGTGGCTCAACAGATTCTGGCCGAGATTCTTCTTTTGATGGTGGCGCTGACTTATCATCCTTTTGAATTTCAACGGGAGAAGTTTTGTCCGCAGTTTCAATTTGTGGCTCAACGGATTCTGGACGAGGTGCTTCTTTGGGTGGTGGTGTTGACTTTTCATCTTTTTGACTTGCAGAAGAAGAAGTTTTGTCAGCAGCTTCTGGTTGTGGTTCAACAGATTCTGGCCGGGATAATGGTGGTACTGACTTATCATCCTTTTGACTTTCAACGGGAGAAGTTTTGTCAGCAGCTTTTGGTTGTGACTTAACAGATTCTGGCCGGGATGCTTCTTTTGATGGTTGTGCTGACTTTTCATCCTTTTGACTTTCAACTGGAATAGTTTTGTCATCAGTTTCTAGTTGTGGCTCAACAGATGCTTTTCGAGATGCTTCTTTTGATGGTGGTGGTGATTTATCATCCTTTTGACTTGCAACAGGAGAAGGTTTTTCAGCTGTTTCTAGTTGTGGCTCAACAGATTCTGGCCGAGATTCTTCTTTTGATGGTGGTGCTGACTTATCATCTTTTTGGCTTGCAGCGGGAGAAGTTTTGTCAGCAACTTCTGATTGTGGCTCAACAGATTCTGGCCGGGATAATTCTTTTGATGGTGGTACTGACTTATCATCCTTTTGACTTTCAACGGGAGAAGTTTTGTCAGCAGCTTCTGGTTGTGACTTAACAGATTCTGGCCGGGATGCTTCTTTTAATGGTTGTGCCGACTTTTCATCCTTTTGACTTTCAACTGGAATAGTTTTGTCATCAGTTTCTAGTTGTGGCTCAACAGATGCTTTTCGAGATGCTTCTTTTGATGGTGGTGGTGATTTATCATCCTTTTGACTTGCAACAGGAGAAGGTTTTTCAGCTGTTTCTAGTTGTGGCTCAACAGATTCTGGCCGAGATTCTTCTTTTGATGGTGGTGCTGACTTATCATCTTTTTGGCTTGCAGCAGGAGAAGTTTTGTCAGCAACTTCTGATTGTGGCTCAACAGATTCTGGCCGGGATAATTCTGTTGATGGTGGTATTGACTTATCAGCCTTTTGACTTGCAACAGGAGAAGTTTTATCAGCAGCGTCTGGTTGTGGCTCAACAGATTCTGGCCGAGATGCTTCTTTTGATGGTTGTGCTGACATGTCAACCTTTTGACTTAAAAGGGGAGATGTTTTGTCAGCAGTTTCGGGTTTTGGCTCAACAGATCCTGGCCGAGATGATTCTTTTGATGGTGGTGCTGACCTATCATCCTTTTGACTTGCAACGGAAGAAGTTTTGTCAGCAGTTTCGGGTTGTGGCTCAACAGATTCTGGCCGAGATGATTCCTTTGATGGTCTTGCCTCATCATCCTTTTGACTTGCAACAGGAGAAAGTTTGTCAGCAGTTTCTGTTTGTAACTCAACAGATTCTGGCCGAGATGCTTCTTTTGATGGTGGTGCTGAGTTATCATCTTTTTGACTTGCAGCAGGAGAAGTTTTGTCAGCAACTTCTGGTTGTGGCTCAACAGATTCTGGCCGAGATGCTTCCTTTGATGGTCTTGCTGCCTCATCATCCTTTTGACTTACAGCAGGATAAGTTTTGTCAGCAGCTTCTGGTTGTGGCTCAACAGATTCTGGCCGAGATGCTTCTGCTGATGGTTGTGCTGACTTGTCAACCTTTTGACTTAAAACCGGAGATGTTTTGTCAGCAGTGTCTGGTTGTGGCTCAACAGATTCTGGTCGAGAGGCTTCTTTTGATGGTTGTGCTGACTTACCATCTTTTTGACTTAAAGCTGGAGATGTTTCGTCAGCAGTTTCTGGTTGTGGCTCAACAGATTCTGGCCGAGATGATTCTTTTGATGATGTTGCTGACTTACCATCTTTTTGACTTACAACAGGAGAAGTTTTGTCAGCAGTGTCTGGTTGTGGCTCAACAGATTCTGGCCGAGATGCTTCTTTTGATGGTGTTGCTGACTTATCATCTTTTTGACTTGCAACAGGAGAAGTTTTGTCAGCAGTATCAGATTTTGGCTCAACAGGTTCTGGCCGAGATGCTTCTTTTGATGGTGGTGCTGACTTACCATCTTTTTGACTTACAACTGGAGAAGTTTTGTCAGCAGTTTCTGGTTGTGGCTCAACAGATTCTGGCCGAGATGCTTCTTTTAATGGTGTTGCTGACTTATCATCTTTTTGACTTGCAACAGGAGAAGTTTTGTCAGCAGTATCAGATTTTGGCTCAACAGATTCTGGCCGAGATGCTTCTTTTGATGGTGGTGCTGACTTACCATCTTTTTGACTTACAGCAGGAGATGTTTCGTCAGCAGTTTCTGGTTGTGGCTCAACAGATTCTGGCCTAGATGCTTCTTTTGATGGTGGTGCTGACGTATCATCCTTTTGACTTGCAGCAGGAGAAGTTTTGTCAGCAGTTTCTGGTTGTGGCTCAACAGATTCTGGTCGAGATGCGTCTTTTGATGGTGGTGCTGACTTACCATCTTTTTGACTTACAGCTGAAGATGTTTCGTCAGCAGTTTCTAGTTGTGGCTCAACAGATTCTGGCCGAGATGCTTCCTTTGATGGTATTGCTGCCTCATCATCCTTCTGACTTGCAACAGGAGAAGTTTTGTCAGCAGTTTCTGGTTGTGGCTCAACAGATTCTGGCCGAGATGTTTCTTTTGATGGCGGTGCTGACTTGTCATCCTTTTGACTTGCAACAGGAGAAGTTTTGTCAGCAGTGTCTGGTTGTTGCTCAACAGATTCTGGCCGAGATGCTTCCTTTGATGGTCTTGCTGCCTCATCATTCTTTTCACTTGCAACAGGAGAAGTTTTGTCAACAATTTCTGGTTGTGGCTTAACAGATTCTGGCCCAGATGCTTCTTTTGATGATGGTGCTGACTTATCATCCTTTTGGCTTGGAACAGGAGAAGTCTTGTTAGCAGCTTCTGGTTGTGGCTCAACAGATTCTGGTTGAGGTGCTTCCTTTGATGGTGGTGTTGACTTACCATCTTTTTGACTTACAGCTGGAGATGTTTCGTCAGCAGTGTCTGATTGTGGCTCAACAGATTCTGGCCGAGGTGCTTCTTTTGATGGTGTTGCTGACTTATCATCCTCTTGACTTGCAACAGGAGAAGTTTTGTCAGCAGCTTCTGGTTGTGGCTCAACAGATTCTGGTCGAGATGCTTCTTTTGATGGTGGTGCTGATTTACCATCTTTTTGACTTAAAGCTGGAGATGTTTCGTCAGCAGTTTCTGGTTGTGGCTCAACAGATTCTGGCCGAGATGCTTCTTTTGATGGTGTTGCTGACTTATCATCCTTCTGACTTAAAACAGGAGAAGTTTTGTCAGCAGTTTCTGGTTGTGGCTCAACAGATTCTGGCCGAGATGCTTCTTTTGATGGTGGTGCTGACTTGTCATCCTTTTGACTTGCAACAGGAGAAGTTTTTTCAGCAGTTTCTGGTTGTGGCTCAACAGATTCTGGCCGAGATGCTTCTTTTGATTGTTGTGCTGACTTACCATCTTTTTGATTTAAAGCTCGAGATGTTTCGTCAGCAGTGTCTGGTTGTGGCTCAACAGATTCTGGCCGAGATGCTTCTTTTGATGGCGGTGCTGCCTTGTCATCCTTTTGACTTGCAACAGGAGAAGTTTTGTCAGCAGTTTCTGGTTGCGGCTCAACAGATTCTGGCCGAGATGCTTCTTTTGATGGCGGTGCTGCCTTGTCATCCTTTTGACTTGCAACAGGAGAAGTTTTGTCAGCAGTTTCTGGTTGCGGCTCAACAGATTCTGGCCGAGATGCTTCTTTTGATGGTGGTGCTGACTGATCATCTTTTTGACTTGCAACCGGAGTTGTTTTGTCAGCAGTGTCTGGTTGTGCCTCAACAGATTCTGGTCGAGATGCTTTTTTTGATGGTGTTGCTGACTTATCATCCTTTTGACTAGAAACGGGAGAAGTTTTGTCAGCAGTTTCTGGTTGTGGCTCAACAGATTCTGGTCGAGATGCTTCTTTTGATGGTGGTGCTGACTTACCATCTTTTTGACTTACAACTGGACATGTTTCGTCAGCAGTGTCTGGTTGTGGCTCAACAGATTCTGGCCGAGATGCTTCTTTTGATGGTGTTGCTGACTTGTCATCGTTTTGACTTGCAACAGGAGAAGTTTTGTCAGCAGTTTCTGGTTGTAGCTCAACAGATTCTGGCCGAGATGCTTCTTTTGATTGTGGTGCTGACTTATCATCCTTTTGACATGCAACCGGAGTTGTTTTGTCAGCAGTATCAGATTTTGGCTCAACAGATTCTGGCCAAGATGCTTCTTTTGATGGTGTTGCTGACTTATCATCCTTTTGACTTGCAACAGGAGAAGTTTTGTCAGCAGTTTCTGGTTGTGGCTCAACAGATTCTGGTCGAGATGCTTCTTTTGATGATGGTGCTGACTTTTCATCCTTTTGACTTGCAACAGGAGAAGTTTTGTCAGCAGTTTCTGATTGCGGCTCAACAGATTCTGGCCTAGATGCTTCTTTTGATGGTGCTGCTGACTTATCATCCTTTTGACTTGCAACAGGAGAAGTTTTGTCAGCAGTTTCTGGTTGTGGCTCAACAGATTCTGGTCGAGATGCTTCTTTTGATTGTGGTGCTGACTTATCATCCTTTTGACATGCAACCGGAGTTGTTTTGTCAGCAGTATCAGATTTTGGCTCAACAGATTCTGGCCAAGATGCTTCTTTTGATGGTGTTGCTGACTTATCATCCTTTTGACTTGCAACAGGAGAAGTTTTGTCAGCAGTTTCTGGTTGTGGCTCAACAGATTCTGGTCGAGATGCTTCTTTTGATGATGGTGCTGACTTTTCATCCTTTTGACTTGCAACAGGAGAAGTTTTGTCAGCAGTTTCTGATTGCGGCTCAACAGATTCTGGCCTAGATGCTTCTTTTGATGGTGTTGCTGACTTATCATCCTTTTGACTTGCAACAGGAGAAGTTTTGTCAGCAGTTTCTGGTTGTGGCTCAACAGATTCTGGTCGAGATGCTTCTTTTGATGGTGGTGCTGACTTATCATCCTTTTGACTTGCAACAGGAGAAGTTTTGTCAGCAGTTTCTGATTGCGGCTCAACAGATTCTGGCCGAGATGCTTCTTTTGATGGTGTTGCTGACTTATCATCCTTTTGACTTGCAACAGGAGAAGTTTTGTCAGCAGTTTCTGGTTGTGGCTCAACAGATTCTGGCCGAGATGCTTCTTTGGATGGTGTTGCTGACTTATCATCCTTTTGACTTGCAACAGGAGAAGTTTTGTCAGCAGGTTCTGGTTGTGGCTCAACAGATTCTGGTCGAGATGCTTCTTTTGATGGTGGTGCTGACTTATCATCCTTTTGACTTGCAACAGGAGAAGTTTTGTCAGCAGCTTCTGGTTGTGGGTCAAGAGATTCTGGTTGAGGTGCCTCTTTTGATGGTGGTGCTGACTTACCATGTTTTTGACTTACAGCTAGAGATGTTTCGTCAGCAGTGTCTGGTTGTGGCTCAACAGATTCTGGGCGAGATGCTTCTTTTGATGGTGGTGCTGACTTATCGTCCTTTTGACATGCAACCGGAGTTGTTTTGTCAGCAGTATCAGATTTTGGCTCAACAGATTCTGGCCGAGATGCTTCTTTTGATGGTGGTGCTGACTTATCATCCTTTTGACATGCAACCGGAGTTGTTTTGTCAGCAATATCAGATTTTGGCTCAACAGATTCTGGTCGAGATGCTTCTTTTGATGGTTTTGCTGACTTATCATCCTTTTGACTTGCAACAGGAGAAGTTTTGTCAGCAGTTTCTGGTTGTGGCTCAACAGATTCTGGTCGAGATGCTTCTTTTGATGGTGGTGCTGACTTATCATCCTTTTGACTTGCAACAGGAGAAGTTTTGTCAGCAGCTTCTGGTTGTTGGTCAACAGATTCTGGTTGAGGTGCTTCTTTTGATGGTGGTGCTGACTTACCATCTTTTTGACTTACAGCTAGAGATGTTTCGTCAGCTGTGTCTGGTTGTGGCTCAACAGATTCTGGCCGAGATGCTTCTTTTGATGGTGGTGCTGACTTGTCATCCTTTTGACTTGCAACAGGAGAAGTTTTGTCAGCAGTTTCTGGTTGTGGCTCAACCGATTCTGGCCGAGATGCTTCTTTTGATGGTGGTGCTGACTTACCATCTTTTTGACTTACAGCTGGAGATGTTTCGTCAGCAGTGTCTGGTTGTGGCTCAACAGATTCTGGCCGAGATGCTTCTTTTGATGGTGGTGCTGACTTACCATCTTTTTGACTAACAGCTGGAGATGTTTCGTCAGCAATGTCTGGTTGTGGCTCAACAGATTCTGGCCGAGATGCTTCTTTTGATGGCGGTGCTGACTTGTCATCCTTTTGACTTGCAACCGGAGAAGTTTTGTCAGCAGTTTCTGGTTGTGGCTCAACAGATTCTGGTCGAGATGATTCTTTTGATGGTGGTGCTGACTTATCATCCTTTTGACTTGCAACCGGAGAAGTTTTGTCAGCAGTTTCTAGTTGTGCCTCAACAGATTCTGGCCGAGATGCTTCTTTTGATGGTTGTGCTGACTTACCATCTTTTTGACTTACAGCTGGAGATGTTTCGTCAGCAATGTCTGGTTGTGGCTCAACAGATTCTGGCCGAGATGCTTCTTTTGATGGCGGTGCTGACTTGTCATCCTTTTGACTTGCAACCGGAGAAGTTTTGTCACCAGTTTCTGGTTGTGGCTCAACAGATTCTGGTCGAGATGATTCTTTTGATGGTGGTGCTGACTTTCCATCCTTTTGACTTGCAACGGAAGAAGTTTTGTCAGCAGCTTCTGGTTGTGGGTCAACAGATTCTGGTTGAGGTACTTCTTTTGATGGTGGTGCTGACCTACCATCTTTTTGACTTACAGCTAGAGATGTTTCGTCAGCAGTGTCTGGTTGTGGCTCAACAGATTCTGCCCGAGATGCTTCTTTTGATGGTGGTGCTGACCTACCATCGTTTTGACTTACAGCTAGAGATGTTTCGTCAGCAGTGTCTGGTTGTGGCTCAACAGATTCTGCCCGAGATGCTTCTTTTGATTGTGGTGCTGACTTGTCATCCTTTTGACTTGCAACAGGAGAAGTTTTGTCAGCAGTTTCTGGTTGTGGCTCAACAGATTCTGGCCGAGATGATTCTTTTGATGGTGGTGCTGACTTACCATCTTTTTGACTTAAAGCTGGAGATGTTTCGTCAGCAGTGTCTGGTTGTGGCTCAATAGATTCTGCCCGAGATGCTTCTTCTGATGGTGGTGCTGACTTATCGTCCTTTTGACTTGCAACAGGAGAAGTTTTGTCAGCAGCTTCTGGTTGTGGGTCAACAGATTCTGGTTGAGATACTTCTTTTGATAGTGGTGCTGACTTACCATCTTTTTGACTTACAGCTAGAGATGTTTCGTCAGCAATGTCTGGTTGTGGCTCAACAGATTCTGGCCGAGATGATTCTTTTGATGGTGGTGCTGACTTGTCATCCTTTTGACTTGCAACAGGAGAAGTTTTGTCAGCAGTTTCTGGTTGTGGCTCAACAGATTCTGGCCGAGATGCTTCTTTTGATGGTGGTGCTGACTTACCATCTTTTTGACTTAAAGCTGGAGATGTTTCGTCAGCAGTTTCTGGTTGTGGCTCAACAGATTCTGGCCGAGATGCTTCTTTTGATGGTGGTTCTGACTTGTCATCCTTTTGACTTGCAACCGGAGAAGTTTTGTCAGCAGTTTCTGGTTGTGGCTCAATAGATGCTTTCCCAGATGCTTCTTTTGATGGTGTTACTGACTTTTCATCCTTTTGACTTGCAATAGGAGAAGTTTTGTCAGCAGTTTCTAGTTGTGGCTCAACAGATTCTGGCCGAGATGCTTCCTTTGATGGTGGTGTTGACTTTTCATCCTTTTGAGTTGCAACAGGAGTAGTTTTGTCAGTAATTTCTTGTTGAGGCTCAACAGATTCTGGCCGAGATGCTTCTTTGGATGGTGGTGTTGACTTTTCATCTTTTGGACTTGCAGCAGGACTAGTTTTGTCAGCATTTTCTGATTGTGGCTCAACATATTCTGGCCGAGATGCTTCTTTTGATGGTGTTGCTGACTTACCATCTTTTTGACTTACAGCTAGAGATGTTTCGTCAACAGTTTCTGGTTGTGGCTCAAAAGATTCTGGCCGAGATGCTTCCTTGGATGGTGGTGTTGACTTTTCATCCTTTTGACTTGGAAGAGGAGAAGTTTTATCAGCAATTTCTAGTTGTGGCTCAACAGATTCTGGCCGAGATGCTTCCTTAGATGGTGGTGTTGACTTTTCATCCTTTTGAGTTGCAACAGGAGTAGTTTTGTCAGTAATTTCTAGTTGTGGCTCAACAGATTCTGGCCGAGATGCTTCTTTGGATGGTGGTGTTGACTTTTCATCTTTTGGACTTGCAGCAGAACTAGTTTTGTCAGCAGTTTCTGGTTGTAGCTCAACAGATTCTGGGCGAGATGCTTCCTTGGACGGTTGTGTTGACTTTTCATCTTTTTGACTTGCAACAGGACTGGTTTTGGCAGCAATTTCAGGTTGTGGCTCAACAGTTTCTGGGCGAGATGCTTCCTTGGATGGTGGTGTTGACTTTTCATATTTTTGATCTAAAACGGGAGAAGTTTTGTCAGCAGTTTCTGGTTGTGAGTCAACAGATTCTGGTTGAGGTACTTCTTTTGATGGTGGTGCTGACTTATCATCTTTTTGACTTACAGCTAGAGATGTTTCGTCAGCAGTGTCTTGTTGTGGCTCAACAGATTTTGGCCGAGATGCTTCTTTTGATGGTGGTGCTGACTTGTCATCCTTTTGACTTGCAACAGGAGAAGTTTTGTCAGCAATTTCTGGTTGTGGCTCAACAGATTCTGGCCGAGATGCTTCTTTTGATGGTGTTGCTGACTTATCATCCTTTTGACTCGCAACTGGAGAAGTTTTGTCAGCAGTTTCTGGTTGTGGCTCAACAGATTCTGGCCGAGATGATTCTTTTGATGGTGGTGCTGACTTACCATCTTTTTGACTTAAAGCTGGAGATGTTTCGTCAGCAATGTCTGGTTGTGGCTCAATAGATTCTGGCCGAGATGCTTCTTCTGATGGTGGTGCTGACTTATCGTCCTTTTGACTTGCAACAGGAGAAGTTTTGTCAGCAGCTTCTGGTTGTGGGTCAACAGATTCTGGTTGAGGTACTTCTTTTGATGGTGGTGCTGACTTACCATCTTTTTGACTTACAGCTAGAGATGTTTCGTCAGCAGTGTCTGGTTGTGGCTCAACAGATTCTGGCCGAGATGCTTCTTTTGATGGTGGTGCTGACTTGTCATCCTTTTGACTTGCAACTGGAGAAGTTTTGTCAGCAGTTTCTGGTTGTGGCTCAACAGATTCTGGCCGAGATGCTTCTTTTGATGGTGGTGCTGACTTACCATCTTTTTGACTTAAAGCTGGAGATGTTTCGTCAGCAGTGTCTGGTTGTGGCTCAACAGATTCTGGCCGAGATGCTTCTTTTGATGGTGTTGCTGACTTATCATCCTTTTGACTTGCAACAGGAGAAGTTTTGTCAGCAGTTTCTGGTTGTGGCTCAACAGATTCTGGCCGAGATGCTTCTTTTGATGGTGGTGCTGACTTACCATCTTTTTGACTTAAAGCTGGAGATGTTTCGTCAGCAATGTCTGGTTGTGGCTCAACGGATTCCGGCCGAGATGCTTCCTTGGATGGTGGTGCTGACTTTTCATCCTTTTGACTTGCAACAGGAGAAGTTTTGTCAGCAGTTTCTGGTTGTTGCTCAACAGATTCTGGCCTTGATACTTCCTTCGATGGTGGTGTTGACTTTTCATCTTTTTGACTTGCAACATGACTTGTTTTGTCAGCAGTTGCTGGTTGTGGCTCAACAGATTCTGGCCTGGAAGCTTCTTTTGATGGTGGCGCTGACTTTTCATCTATTTGACTTGCAACAGGAGACGTTTTGTCAGCTGTTTCTGGTTGTGGCTCAACAGATACTTGTTGTGGCTCAACAGATTCTGGCCGAGATGTTTCTTTTGATGAGGGTGCTGACGTTTCATCCTTTTGGCTTTGAACAGGTGATTTTTTGTCAGCGGTTTCTGGTTGGGGCTCAACAGATTCTGGCCTGGAAGCTTCTTTTGATGGTGGCGCTGACTTTCCATCTTTTTGACTTGCAACAGGAGACGTTTTGCCATCAGTTTCAGGTTGTGGCTCAACGGATTCCGGCCTGGATACTTCCTTGGATGGTGGTGTTGACTTTTCATCCTTTTGACTTGCAACAGGAGAAGTTTTGTGAGCAGTTTCTGGTTGTGGCTCAACAGATTCTGGCCGAGATGCTCCCTTTGATGGTGGTGTTGACTTTTCATCTTTTTGACTTGCAACAAGAGAAGTTTTGTCAGCAGTTTCTGGTTGTGGCTCAACAGATTCTGGCCGAGATGCTTCCTTTGATGGTGATGTTGACTTTTCATCTTTTTGACTTGCAACAGGACTAGTTTTGTCAGCAGTTTCTGGTTGTGGCTCCACAGATTCTGGCCTGGATGCTTCCTTGGAGGGTGGTGTTGACTTTTCATCCTTTTGACTTGAAACAGGAGAAGTTTTGTCAGCAGTTTCTAGATGTGGCTCAACATATTCTGGCCGAGATGCTTCCTTTGATGGTGATGTTGAATTTTCATCTTTTTGAGAAGTTTTGTCAGCAGTTTCTGGTTGTGGCTCAACAGATTCTGGCCTGGAAGCTTCTTTTGATGGTGGCGCTGACTTTTCATCTTTTTGACTTGCAACAGGAGAAGTTTTGTCAGCAGTTTCTGGTTGTGGCTCAACAGATTCTGGCCTGGAAGCTTCTTTTGATGGTGGCGCTGACTTTTCATCTTTTTGACTTGCAACAGGAGACGTTTTGCCATCAGTTTCTGGTTCTGGCTCAACGGATTCCGGCCTGGATACTTCCTTGGATGGTGGTGTTGACTTTTCATCCTTTTGACTTGCAACAGGACTAGTTTTGTCAGCAGTTTCTGGTTGTGGCTCCACAGATTCTGGCCTGGATGCTTCCTTGTATGGTGGTGTTGACTTTTCATCCTTTTGAATTGCAACAGGGGAAGTTTTGTCAGCAGTTTCTAGATGTGGCTCAACAGATTCTGGCCGCGATGCTTGATTTGATGGTGATGTTGACTTTTCATCTTTTTGACTTGCAACAGGAGAAGTTTTGTCAGCAGTTTCTGGTTGTGGCTCCACAGATTCTGGCCTGGATGCTTCCTTGGATGGTGTTGACTTTTCATCCTTTTGACTTGCAACAGGAATAGTTTTGTCAGCAGTTTCTGGTTGTGGCTCCACAGATTCTGGCCTGGATGCTTCCTTGGATGGTGGTGTTGACTTTTCATCCTTTTGACTTGCAACAGGAGAAGTTTTGTCAGCAGTTTCTAGATGTGGCTCAACAGATTCTGGCCGAGATGCTTCCTTTGATGGTGATGTTGACTTTTCATCTTTTTGACTTGCAACAGGAGAAGTTTTGTCAGCAGTTTCTGGTTGTGGGTCAACAGATTCTGGCCGAGATGCTTCTTTTGATGGTGTTGCTGACTTATCATCCTTTTTACTTGCAACAGGACTAGTTTTGTCAGCAGTTTCTGGTTGTGGCTCCACAGATTCTGGCCTGGATGCTTCCTTGGATGGTGGTGTTGACTTTTCATCCTTTTGACTTGCAACCGGACTAGTTTTGTCAGCAGTTTCTGGTTGTGGCTCCACAGATTCTGGCCTGGATGCTTCCTTGGATGGTGGTGTTGACTTTTCATCCTTTTGACTTGCAACAGGAGAAGTTTTGTCAGCAGTTTCTAGATGTGGCTCAACAGATTCTGGCCGAGATGCTTCCTTTGATGGTGGTGTTGACTTTTCATCTTTTTGACTTGCAACAGGAGAAGTTTTGTCAGCAGTTTCTGGTTGTGGCTCAACAGATTCTGGCCTGGAAGCTTCTTTTGATGGTGGCGCTGACTTTTCATCTTTTTGACTTGCAACAGGAGAAGTTTTGTCAGCAGTTTCTGGTTGTGGCTCAATAGATTCTCTTCGATATACTTCTTTAGATGTTGGTGCCGACTTTTTATCTTTTTTTTCAGTTGTTTCATGTTTAGGCTCAACAGATTCTGTTCGGGATGTATCTTTCGATGATAGTGCAGTAATTTCTTGTTCTAGCTCTGCATATTCCAGTTTTGTTTTGTATGTTGTATCAGTAATTGATTCTAAACGCAGTAATTCTATTTCCTTTTCATTTTTCCTTGACTCAATTTGCAATTCTTCTAGTAAACTCTTACAAACAAGGTCTTCTTTTCCAGAAGCTTTCTTTTCAAGTAAATTATTTTGAGTTTCTACTTCAATGGCTTCTTCAATTGTTTCTGGACTTTCAAGGGAAGTTGTGTCTTCTTTTTCTTTCAATTCTGTTACTTTGCCTCGAATTGCTGGTATATGCTTCGGCAATTCATCATCGGAGGTTATCTCACTTTTCTCCTTTTCGTCCGGACTAATAGATTTTGTTATTTGTGACTCTTGTTTTTTAACAATATCTTCTAATTCAACAATATCGGTCTTAACTTCTGTGGCTTTGACTTCTTTTTTAACTTCAATTGTTACATCATCCTTTTTGTTCTTTTCTAGTTCATCGATTTCTTCTTGCATTTGTTTTTTCGTTTTGTCGCTAACAATTTTTATCACATCTTTTTCATCTTTTAGTTCTTCTTTTTCTGTTGATGTTGCTTCATTTCCTTCATCTTCTTTTTCCTTCTCTTCTACTTCTTTTTCCTCTTTTGATGATAAAGGTTTATTGGCATCTTGGGTTTCTTTATCATCATACACTCCAAAATCAGCTTCTTCATGCATGGGAAGATCAGCAACTTCGTCGGGAGTTTTAACAACGTCCCGCATAAGATTTTGTTGAGTCTCAAAAGTCATTTTAAGTGGAAGAACCCGTTCAGAAGCATTAGGTGTACCCTTAGTTGTCATAGGTTTTGGGTGAAAACGAACTGCTTCAACCTCTTTTGTTTCTTCTTTTATGTGCTTTTCTTCAATAACTAAGTCCTCTTTTATCTCATCTAGTGGAATTCTTTCGTCCTCTGGCAAAGTTGGAGCCGTTGTTGCTCCTGATTCAATTGTTGCAGAGAATTTTTCCTCAGGAAGACTTTCTTGCAAGTTAATTTCTTTACCGACATCGTGCTCTTCGATAGGCTCATCTTTGGTATCGGATGTTTTTTTTGCACTGCTTATTTTTTCTTCAGGTGAAGGCGAAGACAGCTCCTCAGTCTTAATTATTGTTTCTTCATTCCTGGCTTTCACTATTTCCTTGGCAGAAGAAATTATCTCTTGGACCTCAGCTTTAAGATCAGTTTTTTCGGGGGTTGTCAATTTTGCTTTTTCCTCGATTGAATCAGGTTGAATGTCAGCGTCAGCGTCAACGTCTTCTTCTGCTTCCTCTTCTTCATCAGCTTCTTGTTGTTGTTGTTGTCTATTTCTTCTTTCTTCAGCTTCAGCCTTTGCAATTTCTGCTTCTATCTCCTCCTCAGCGCTCTTCTTACGTTTTTTCTCAGATTCTTGGGAATCCCGTTGATGTTTCTGGATTTCCTCTTCTTTAGTCATACTACTTTCCTGCTCGATGATTGAATCTTCTGTATATTGCTCAATTTCTTCTTTTTCGATTATAAGATATTCTTCATCTTCATCCGCTTCTGTTGTACTATCTTGTTGGGCAATTTCACGGCGATCTGATATCAGTTCAATCTTCCGTTTCTTTTCATCTCTACTGAAAACGGCTTCAATTTCTCGTACAACTTCTTGTTCTTCTTTTAGATCATCAAGTTCACGTTGCTTTGCAGCATCTAATTCTTGAGAAGTTACCAAATCTTGAATTTTTTTACCAGTTGGTACTTCATCAGCACTTGGTGTGGAAACCAAACTAGAATCAGTCGTACCACCTTTATCTAATCGAGATTTTTTCAATTCCGTTCTCGGTTTCATAGCCTTAACCGGACTTCCTGGAGCTCTTTTAGTCGGTGAAGTTCCACGAGGACGCCTTGAAATTGGTTTTCTTTCGGTTTTTTTAGTTTCTTTTTTCTCACTTGTTGTAGTAGTTCGAGTTGTTTCCCTTTCTCTTCGTGTGGTAGATATTTTTGAAATATGTTGCTTGGACTCTAACACTTTACGGTTGTTTGCATCTTTCGCACTTTTCGCTGGTGTACTGCTAGGACTTGATTTAGCTACTCTTGAAACAACTCTTGGCTTAATTTCTTTTTCTTTTATTGGGTGTGAGGGCTTCGTTGTTATATCTTGCCTACGTGGAGTATGTGTTGGAGATACTTTTCTATCTTCTTTCTTAAATGCCTTCTTCTCCATCGATTTGGGAGGCTTGGTATCAATTCGTGACCGAATAACTGGCTTCACTTCAGCTCGTGGCTTTTCAGTTTTTGCTTTGGGTTTTGTTTTAATAATTTCTGGGGCTTCATCTTTGGAAGCTGGTTCAGCTTGTTGTGGTTGTTGCCGTTGTGGCTTAACAATCATTACTTCCACTTTCTTTTCGGTAACTTCCTTGTTGTCTTGCTCATCTTTTTTTTCTTCATCTTTGTTCTCTTGGTCATGTTCCAATTCTTTAGAAACTTTATCTATTATTTTTATTTCTTCTTCTTTATCCATGACTTTTTCTATTTTACTTTCTATGGCTTCTATTGTCGTGTCTTTTATTTTATTGTCTTCATGTTGCTGGATAGTTGAAGTTGATTTAATTTTTGTTTCAATCACATTTGCATCTCGATCTAGTGATTTTGCAACTTTGGACGGAACAACTGGTTCGGCAATGCCCTTTTCTAATGGCCCGGATTTAAATACTCTACGAGTTGTAACCGTTTGTATAACAGGAGCAATTGATTTGGCAGTGCAAGTGGAGTATTTCATAAATTCCAGATGCTTCAGTTTTTCTAAACCTTCTTGAATCTTGTAATCAGGTGTGCTTCCTGGGAACAAAATTCTTGTTATTGTATCATCCGGATCAGCAGGCTGCCACACCAATAACGAACAAATTGATACAAGATTTTGAAGCGGAAATTGAAAATCTCTTGTATCCCTGGCAGCAAAAAGCTTCTGATCTCCGGCATTCCACTTTTGTAAAAAGTCCTTCACTTCTTTTGAGTCCCTAGACGGACTTATCACATACATATCTAATGTACCATGTCCCACTTTATGGTAGAGGTTGATTGGCTCTGAGTTGCGATAGCAAGTCTGTGGTTTTAAATCTAAGGCTTTCACTCCGCTGACAAGGTTATGACCACGTTCAAACAAATCTACAAGAAGCGGATCCTTATCCTTGTCACCATCAGGACTAGGTAAACTTTTGCGATCAGGAATATTACAAAAGAAATGTCCAATTTGTGGATAGACATGCGATTCACGTTTACGTTCAATGACTGCCGCCATTCCATTGATATTGCTGTTGTTAATACGTGTTAAAAGAACAGCATCTAAACGGTCAAGATGACGTGCAAAATCCCAAAAGCAAGCCTTTCTGTTAAAACCTCCATCGACTACAAAAACAAACAATAGTAAAATTTAAGACTTATAGTTTCGACTTAAAAAACAAAGACCTAACATACCTAACATATTAAATCCGTTTATGCCAAAGAGTGCAGCATCACCTTGACCTCCTGGAAAGACATATAGTGTTGGATGGGTAAATCGAATATTGCCTACTACATCTGAAGTTTGCAGTAACTCGCTTAACGAAGCCGGACTCAGTAATGGGGCAAGATAGTCTAAAAAGAATGTTATGTTTTAAACTTGTGCAATTTATGTATATCAACCTTTATAATGTATCTTACCAATAAATGCATTTATACTCTCATTACTTGTGCTCAAGACATCATTTGGATTTATTCGAATCCTACACAGCCTTGCAAATGATTTGTCTGGTAAGGTATTCCACAGTCCGTTATCGGCACAGTGAATGTTCATTGTGATTGTATCAGGATAGGCACGTAACACCCTTTGTACATCATGTTCCTGAAATGCTTCTGAAAAATCGGCTACTGAAAAGGTTCCGTCCTGTATTGAAGATTTGCTCATTATATAATTTATATCCTTTCTTGATCTTCTTCTTTTGGAGAAAAAATTAAATCCATATGTACCTGTAGTATCCAGGAACCATTGCCTGTAAATGTGTAGCCAGCATGGATAATATGCCTGTGCCTTGTAAAACTGCTCAATAAATTTCTCATGCATTGTATCAGAGTGTTGTATTGAGGGTGAATTAGTACTTCAGTGACTAGGTTTTCACTAGCATACTGAATGAGTCTTTCGCCTGCGAATTAAAAAAAATTTATATAATATTTCTTCCTCTTAAGAAGAAATCAGCGTTAGGTATTCAAAAAGTATATTTTTAATATGCTGTAGGTAACTTTTAGAAATATTTATTATTTTACTGAAACTGATGTGTTAAGTAAATTTTAAGTAAAATCTTTCCTCTATAGATTCATGCAATTTAAAGAACCCAAAGACTTTTTTAAAATAAAATTAAGAGAAACTAAACTAGAACCGCGGCAGTTAGTGTCAGGGATTGAGGGGACCTATAGTTTTTAAACCAAATCCGAACGGCTAATTTGCGAGAGCATTTTTCATGTCAAGAATTGCTCTTGGAGGCCTTGCAATTTCTCTCAAGAAAGTTAATGGAAAATTATTTTAGCCAAGGGGCCGACGACGACGACACGACGGACCGGACGGTTTAAAAGTGCTTCAGCTTTTTAAAATGTATAACTGCAAAATGTTCAGAATGAGATTTAATAATTTCAATGCTTTGTATAGTTCCATTTTCTATAATGGCCTAGTTTTTACTTTTCAAATGATAAAAGATGACAGTTTCAAAAGTGACAGCTGAAAAAGTAACGAGCTATTGAAAATTAAATATCTAATTGGAAAAATCTAAAGTAACGAAAAAATGTGCAAGATAAAAGTTTGATTGTTTATATAAAATTTCATTTTCATGTTGTTCTTTTCCGGCCTTGTCTTATCGACATTTTGCTCTTTGTATATAATTTGTCTTGGTTTTGTTTTATTTTCAATATAAGGTCATCTTCATTGTCAATGTTAATTCTAAAGAAAACAGTTGATATATTTTTTGAATACCTTGAAATCTTCATCTTAACAATATTTACTTATTCAAAGACTAAAACAAACATCGGAATCTATTGTTCTGCGTCGTATTTTTCGCCATAATTATTATTGACCGTCTTCTATTTCTTTCTTTTACATTTTTCTTCCTTAATTAATGAGCTGAGCTATCTCACTGCTTAGTTCAATGCGAACAATATATGTATGTATAGAATAATATTTTCTGTTTTATTTTGCATTTTTAAGTAAACAGTAGTTGTTTAAATAAATGAGACACCTGATTTTTCTATTTCTTGAAAAAGTTTTTTTCGGTAAGTGACATGAGATTTAAGGACTTAGTATAAAATGTTCAAGACCTTGAAATTGTTTTGCTAATTTTATACTTATTCAGTACTCAGCTACTTTAATTTTTGTAATATTTCCTACTAAAACGGTAATGAAACTCAGAAATTTCTTGGTGTCAGAAAAGTTTTTACTTTTGAACAGTTTTAGAAGTTTTCAGTTAATGTTTGCTAAAGCAATTTCTTTTATATTTGGTATGAAAGTCCAACAAAAATAATCTTTTAAAGCTTAACTTTGGCGGAGAGGTTAATATAAATGTATGTCCTTAAAAATATAGTACATTTGGTGTAGGTACAACAAACAAAATTTAGGAATGAAATTATTATTTTTTGAGTATGTTTTCGACTACCTGATTTTGCCAGTGTATTTCAAGCTGAATGAAGCCATCAGAGAAGCATCAAAAATACTCAACTCAAACCAAAATAGAAACACGTAGTTAAGGAGACCAACATGTAAGGGAAACTGGGATTCACTTTATCTGTATATGTCCTGTCCTGTTCTAGAATATCAACTATCGACTATCGTATGAGCAATCCCTAACGATTGTGATAAACTTTCCGAAATGAAAATCAAAGACCTGATTTCCTTTTTGAACGCGAAAAAATGGCTCAAGCGTTTCTAAATTGTCCATATAAATCCGTTATAAAATATTCTTTTTCAATACATTGGTTTAACGAGTTTATGGATGCTTTCTAGCGCTAATTGAGCCGCACAGCAAGGTCTGCTGATATTTTCTATGTTTTTAAAAATGTTTTCTATTTGAAAATCAAGTTTTAAAGTGACACCGAAAACAAAAATGAAGTTTGGATCCTGGTTTTTCATCTACATACATACATATATAGATTTCAGAAATCTCAAAATTGGTTTTTATTGAGATGACTATTGTGTGTTGAAAATGGTAACGTATAGTTTGAATTGCTGTAAAAAACTTTTTTTTTTCACAGGATTATTAGCATTAGTAAAACGTATGTAGCTATTCTGACAATTTTAAAATTTATTAAAATTATTTCATATCGTCCTAAGATGGGAAATTCCCTTAAAAAATACAAACTTTTAAAGTCTCTAAAGCCTTAGTTTTATCAGTGACTGTACTATGTTCACAATTGTACATATTTAACCATAAGTCCTAGAAATACACACCTGAATGGAGCTCACACTGTTGATTCGCAGGATAGGAATAAATGTTTACATTTAAACAAAAGCATCTGCAGGACAGTGTATACAATAACACATACATACATATGTACATGTACATAGTCATTCATAAGGATATGTTACGATTTGTCTTATAAATGATTTATTTTGTGCACATCATTAAAAAATGAATGTCTCCATTTGAACGCAAAAAGTGAGAAGAAATAATCAAAGGAATTGCATTTCATGAACAAGTCAGCCATTCTTCTTCTCCGTCAAGCCCGTCCCGCACTATAGAGTTTTTGTTTTTGGTTTTATTGTTTTGTTAAAACAAGGATGATAGACAAAAGGATACAAAAACGTATGAGTATTCATTTGTTTTGCGTATTTTTGTTAGTTATGTATTGTTTAACACGGCTGTAGACAGAGATTTATTTCAATGAGTTGGGGGGATATGAAGAAAATACACGAAATAGTCCGGTCAAATTAGACCAAAAAATCAGTAAACCCACGACAAATTCAGGGGAAGCTGAAAATTCTTAAAATTGTTTAAATTATAATTATAAACATTGTCTTAAAAGTCCCAACCGATCCCATGTAAGGAAAAAATTTTAGCGGGGTAATAAGGTCCAAAAAATGAGTTTTTCGCGATTTTCTTGAAAACGGTAAGTTTTATCGCAAAATTACCCCAGACATAATTTGTAGATCAGGGAATTTCCTATAAAAAAGGTATCAATAATTTTTTCCCTAAAAGCCACCGCTTCTGAGATATAACGATGCAAAAAATTGCGAGCGTCATAATATGCCTAAGTACCTCACCCATATACTTTCTGTAGCTGTAATGTAAGTAAGAATATGTTTCTGTCGGTGATTTTAAGTCTATACAAAATTTTCAGAAGGATTCTTCACTGTGAGACGTTCAGACAAATTAAGCTGTGGCACTTCAACGGACATGGTAATTGAGCAGTCTATGATGAAAGCTATGAAGACAGATGGAGGTATTGCTCGAGGAAGAAGCACAAAACAGAGTGTCATAAGTAAATGGGTTTATAGTATGCATGCAATGAATACAGTTTGTGAAAAATTAGAAGATCTGGCTAATGTTAGGATGGATACGACCGAGCAGCATGTTGATGCAAGTGATTCACGAGTAAAAAAAGATGCTAAAGACTTACGAAAACTTTTGGAATGGTTCTCAATACATAATCCTTTTCCAGAGGTTAACCAAATTGTATTGATCGCTAGTGGTGTCGTTGGTGATGATAAAATCAACTGTTATAAAGCTCGTGAAGTTGGACTTGCTTCCATGGCAAAAATAATAGGACTGACATTTCATGATATTAAATTAAAACGTGCCGATAAAGTTGTTCCTCTCTTAGCTATGAGTAGCACGATTAAAGTTCATGAAGAAAAAATACCTGTTGACCCTGTATTATTGTTCCAGCGCATGAGTATTACTGCAGCATTTCAGGATGAAATTGAAAAATATTTCGAATATGAATTAGCTCCGTACCCTTTATCGTTGTTTGATGATATCGGGATGCGTAAAACACAGAAGTCTGCCATTTACGGTTGTTTCGAAAAAGTAAACATTGATATTAACAACGATAATGCGACGTACATTATTGATGGTGGATATTTACTGCACCGTGTTGTTTGGGATACTGAAGAAACATTCAGTGTTATTTTTGATAAGTACGTTCAGTATGTACGTCGACATTTTGGTCCCAGAGCTACTGTCGTATTTGATGGCTATAATGATTGCACGACAAATATTAAAGCAGCAGAACAGCGTCGTCGAACTTTGGCAACATCTTCATCTTCCGACATTTTATTTGATGAATTTATGACAGTTCCTACTAGTCAACAGAAATTTTTGGCAAATACTCACAACAAGTCTCGATTTATTTCAATGTTAAAAGAAAAGTTTACTGCTGAGAATATACTGGTTAAACAAGCTCATAACGACGCCGATGTACTGATTATCGAAACAGCAATAGAACAAGTTAACATGACAAATATAACGATTGTTGTGGGTGAAGATGTAGATTTACTCGTGTTACTCACTGCTCGAAGTCCAGCTGAAAAAACTATTTTCTTCTTAAAACCAGGAAAATCTCAAAATCAATCAGAGTTTTATTCATCAAAAAGTTTGTCGACTTTTGCAAAGTGTCGAAATCACATACTATTTTTACACGCCATAACTGGCTGTGATACGACATCTGCATTTTACAGGAGGGGTAAAACAACTGTATTCAAAATGTTTGAAAAGCAAGACTTACTTGCAACTGCTGAAGTTTTTAAAAAATGTAATTCAACTCCAGAAGAAGTTATTACCAACGGAATTCACTTTCTTCTTCGTATGTACGGAGCTCCTAAAAAAACTACCTGCTTAGACAAGTTTCGATATGCATCTTTTGTCAAAAATACTCGAAATAAGAAACAAGTACAATTAGCTTGTCTTCCTCCAACCTCAGTCTCTGCTCATCAACATCTTCTTCGGGTATACTACCAAGTTCAAGTGTGGCTTGGTTATCAACTAAACCCAACAGATTGGGGTTGGAAGTTGGTCGATAATATATTAGAACCAATTCAGACTTTGCTTCAACCTGCGCCGGAAAAACTGCTCAACACTATCTTTTGTAACTGTAAAAAAGGATGCAATGCTAAATGTGGTTGCAAAAAAGTTGGGCTGTTTTGTTCTCTGGCTTGTACGAATTGTCAAGGCCAGTCTTGTTCTAATGTAGAATCACCAACAACAGAGGATTCATTTAATACTGACGAAGAAACATGTGATGCTTCACTTTTAACACAATTCACCTATAGTCTGGATGAAGAAGAAGAAGAAGAAGAAGAAGAAGAAGAGGAAGAAGAAGAAGTGATTGACGATTCCGAATCCGACGAATAAACTATTAATTTCTAAATCTAATCACAACAGACCCGTGGAATAGGCCTATTGGGGAAACCACGTTAAAAAAAACGCGCTAAGTACACTACCTCAGAGGTGGCGTGGAAACGTGTGCGTTTATGACGCTTGCAATTTTTTGCATCGTTATATCTCAGAAGCGGTGGCTTTTAGGGAAAAAATTATTGATACCTTTTTTATAGGAAATTCCCTGATCTACAAATTATGTCTGGGGTAATTTTGCGATAAAACTTACCGTTTTCAAGAAAATCGCGAAAAACTCATTTTTTGGACCTTATTACCCCGCTAAAATTTTTTCCTTACATGGGATCGGTTGGGACTTTTAAGACAATGTTTATAATTATAATTTAAACAATTTTAAGAATTTTCAGCTTCCCCTGAATTTGTCGTGGGTCAAATGTCTAAATTGACCGGACTAAAAATAGAGAGAAAAATATAAATTTTGTCCGTAGTTTTAATACAAGGAAGACTTAAGCTCAAACGAAACTGCTTATGATTAGAACACTTTATGATTAAGCTCGATTCGAATATTGTGCTTAAACAATTAAAAAGTCTTGGACCCTTTCCATTCACATAATTATTGAATTGTTTAGAAGTCATTTTAAAACTGAATAAATCAGCAGGTTCAGTAAAAGAGACTTTAAATCATAGGTTGTATTTTTGAATAGCCCGATATTTGGGCTGCTGTAAATTTTGAAGCTATCAATTCCAATTTCAATTCAATTCCTTTATTGAGGCTTTTCAAACACAATTTTCTCTTATGTATCCATATTATGTATATAAAAATCAATACCACTTTTCGTTGTAATGTTATAACTCAACAATGCCTTTTCCGATTTGGCTAATTTTGGTCTTGAATTATACGTGGAAAAAAAAAATCTTGAAAAAGTGTAAAATCAACATCTTTCTATACATGGGAATATACAAACAATTTTTACTAATACTTTAAAGCCAATTTGAACCTTTGGCAAAACAATCGAAGACAAAAGAAGTGACGTTAGTTCTGTCAAACAAATTTAATGTCATAATATGTCATTTCATTTTATCAGCGATTATTATTGCTTTGTTATGTTTATATTTTCCAAAATATTTTTGAGTTATTGCTTTGTGTTTATATTTTCCAAAATATTGTTGAGTTTTTGAGTGAAGGTAAAATGCCACGAGCAAGACGAAATTCTGCTATGGCAAAAGTTTTGCAATTAACGTCAATTATTTTATGGAATGAGTGCACAATGGCGAATAAAAAATCAATAGAAGCATTTAATCGAACAATGCAAGATTTACGCGGTAATCAACAGCTTTTTGGTGGTGCTCTGATATTGCTGTCAGGGGACATTTGTCAAACATTGCCTGTCATTCCTCGATCAACTCCTGCTGATGAAATAAACGCCTGTTTGAAGCCATCAGTTCTTTGGAGATATGTAAAAAAATTGACACTGAACATTCACGCAGAAGTAAGGTGGCTTTCTCGCGGAAAAACCACCTTCCCTGACATTGACATCTCTGCAGTTTGATTGCTTGATTGACCTGACATCAGTTTCTTCGATAAAACAACTTTTTGCAACAAAGAAGTCTTTATCAGAATTCTGGTGTATGTTGAAAGACGAGTTCCGTTTATTGTCAGCTAAAATAATTCTTCTATAAAATATAGATCCCGTCTCGATCCAGAGCCTGATATACGGTTGCAGTTGTCCCAAATTCAACCAGATATTTCAGCTTTATGCAAAAATAAGCAGGCACATTACTCCATATAATTATAATGCATATAATATAATTATGTAATTTCTTATTAAGTTAAGTTAACACTGTTCTTGAGTTTTTCGTTGTAGAAATTGTTTCCTGAATTCAATAAAATAAACGAAATTTGAAAAAAAGTTACATATTTAATTTGCTACATTTAACTGCGAAAAATGGCATATGCGCAACGAAGTGCTCCGCTTGAAATTTCTCACGCAAAAAGTGCTACGCGACCAAAAAAGATTGGGAACCGCTGGCCTAGATGGTGAAAAGGTAATGATTTCTGGCGGATAGTTGTTGATATTCAATATTAATTCTGTTAAGGTGTTTATGAAACAGTCGTTTTAACATGATGATATAGTTGAATTTAAATTGGAAATACCACTATCAATTTCGTTGTTCGATATATTCCTATCCGACGGTATGTTTAACGTGGAAAGTTTATTGTGAAAACTTAACCTATAAATGCTTAAACAATCAGTGTTTTTAAAGCTACGAGAAGGTTCTTTTAGGGGTGTAAAGAGAGGAGAATAATTATCGAATTGTACATTTATGGAGATAACAAAATGGTCGAATAGAGTTGCAAACGTTATGTAGTCTATTTTGATGTTTCATTACTGTTAAGGTTTGAAGAAAGAAAAAAAGAAGTCAATATAAAACGAAGACCGTGGAAAAATCGGTTTGAAGCTATCATCTATTGTCATTTGACAATTGAAAACTACAAAATTACTTATTTTAATAAGAACGCATTGAAATTGTTAAAATAAGTTAAAAATGGTGTACATTTTCAGTTTTGAAAGACATTTTCTTAAAATTAAAGTACAAAACAAATGAAAATATTGCCCTAAATTTTGCTACAAATTATATTATCTATACATATCTATGAAACTTCTTGTAATTTCATGGTCTTTCAAAGGCAAGTCTCTCATATTCTTTTAGCTTTTTACATGTCATCTTAAATTTTCATATATACGAGTATATCTTCACGACAATTTGAAAAGAAATGTTTTTGAGAAGCAAAACAAAAACGTAAATAAGACATATAGAGGCTATTGTTAAACAAAAATAGCCGTTGTTATGTGTTTGATTGCCGTCATATTGTTTTATTTTGCGTATGAATATACAATTGTACACATTCGTAAAACAAAACGAACGAAACAAAAAACAACATAAAACATGTCCTTTTCTTATTCATCGTTTTTAGTATTTTGAAAATTCTCCATAGAGACAAAAGAATTCATATTTACTTACATTGTAGTTGAGAAAAATGTACATTATGTAATTTAAAGATGTAAGTAATCTATGCATATTTAAAGTGTAAAATACGTAAGACCAATATCTTAAGTGAAACAAATACAAAATACAATTTAGCAGCTATCATCATCATGATTCGTTATATGAGCAAAAGCCTTTAAACAAAATAGGCATATATAGGGTGTCCCAAAATTAACGCAAGATTTGAATTAAATAGAAAACGCCGTTTTTAGTCTTTTGATAGTTATATTTTTATTGACTCGTAAAGTACATAGGATCTCTCGTGTAACGCTCCATTTTTAATAACCCTATACTGTTAGCTGTCAAATTGCTTTTTTTTCAGGGTTGCCAACACTTCACTGCACAAATGGCGGCAAATTCAAATCTTGCGTTAATTTTGGGACACCCTATACAACGTTAGGAAGTTTTGAAACTCATTTTCAAACTGCGTGCTATGCAACGTAATCAAAACAGTGTTTTTTTTTTTTTTTTTTTTTTTTTAGAAAGAAGTCTGCCGAAATGAAGCACCACCGCGGTTTCTGTAAACAAGTTGGTAAGATTGGCATGGTTAGTGTGGTAGTACAGTGTGTCAACTTGCCATCGATCTCAACAGCTCTACCACGTGTTTAATGCACAAAGATTGCTAAATAATTGCTTCTTATTACAATAGGTAACTGTTATTCATTTTTTTTCATTTTTTTTTTTTTTTTTTTTTTTTTTACACTGATTAGGAAAAATTAAGCTTCAAAGTCAGTTGTTGTCAACAGGTACATTCACATAACAAAGAAAATTGTTTTTTTTTATGTATAACTTTGGTTGGTTTACGATTAAAAAGGCTACGGTGATTTTATTGTTATAATTTTTTTTTGTTATTATTAAACTATATTTCAAGGTAAAATATAATAATTTTTATTTAATTATTTCCATTGGAAATATTAAAAACAAAAATATTTTGGTGAGGGGGTAAGAAAGAGGAAAAAATAAAATATTTTTTTTTTTTAAGTAGAGTTTAAGTTAAGTTTCAGAGTGATAGCCTATGCGGACGACGTTGCTATAGCAGTTTCAGGAAAGCATCTTAACACGTTAAAAGAACTCTTACAAAATGCCTTAGACAAACTAATACTTTGGGCTGATCGGTGTGGACTGGGTGTTAACCCACACAAAACCGATTTGGTCTTATTTTTGAGGAGATACAAAATTCCATTTGTCAATCCTCCCCATATTAAAGGAATCCAATTAAAATTCTCAGACGAGGCTAAACACCTGGGTCTTGTCTTAGATAAAAAACTAAATTGGAAACGCAACGTAGAGGAAAGAGTCAAAAAAGCTACTGTAGCTCTCTTTTCTTGCAAAAAAGCCATCGGTAATATATGGGGCTTACAACCCAGAATCACGCATTGGCTATACACATCGGTAATCAGACCGATTTTAATATACGGTGTGGCAGTATGGTGGACTGCTTTAGAAAAAGCTATAAACCGAGATAAATTAAATAAAGTCCAACGTTCAGCTTGCCTATGTATAAGTGGATCGCTTCGCACGACCCCATCTGCGGCACTGGACACCTTACTCTACCTGACACCTCTTGACATTTTTAGCAAACAAATAGCTGCAAGCTCTGCTATTCACCTCAAAGCTTCGTCGCAGTGGACTAACAACAACATTGGCCACTCCGTAATTCTTAGTTATTTAGAATCAATTCCAAAGCACACAGACTACACCATCCCCCAACTGCAATTCGACAGAAATTTCCAGATTTCTATACCTCCCAGATCTTTTTGGGAGGATAGGACATTCCTGGAAGATGAGTCGATCCATTTCTATACAGATGGGTCAAAAACAAAAGAAGGGGTTGGTGGAGGTGTGTACTCTGAACGACTGAAATTAAGTCTCTCTTTCCGCCTTCCCAATCATTGTAGCGTGTTCCAGGCGGAACTTTTGGCGATAAAAGAAGTCTTGTCCTGGCTTAAAGAAAACGTGATATCAACATCTGATATCCGTATTTTCTCAGATAGTCAGGCCGCTATCAAATCTCTGGATTCTGTCTCTACAAACTCTATAACAGTCCATAACTGTCGATCATCTCTAATGGAGATGGCACAACAGTTTAATATTCACCTTTGCTGGGTGCCGGGCCATAGAGACATTCCAGGTAACTGTAAGGCAGATGAACTCGCCAGGAACGGCACAGTACAGCCCATCCTACCACGTTTGGCACGTACTGGCATACCAATCGCTACTTGTAAACTTTTGCTAATGCAAGACGCTGTGAGAAGGGCAGGCACCAGGTGGAACAACATCACCACGTGTCAAGTCACAAAAAACATCTGGCCAACACTGGATTTAAAACGTTCAAGGTGCTTGCTCTCTCTAAGCAGATCGCATATAAGCTCGATAATAGGTGTCATAACCGGACACTGTCTAATAGGAAAGCACGCCACGAGATTAGGCGTATTCTCAAATGACTTCTGCAGAAGCTGTATGGACGAGGAAAAGGAAGAAACAATTCTTCATCTTCTCTGCACATGCCCTGCTCTGGCTCGAAAGCGCAAGAATTACCTAGGAGAATTCTTCTTTAACGATCTAAACGATCTAAATCATATCGGCATAATCAGCCTCTCACGTTTCGTAAGAGACTCAAACTGGTTCCATTGAGCTTAGGAAGTAACCTCAAGATTCATGTGGTATCACAATGGGCCATTAAACTGGCCTAAGTGTGTTCGTTTCCATCTTGGACAGCCACTATAACTTAACCTAACCTTAAGTTAATTATTCCGCATAATTCCGCTGCAAGACTATACTTAAATTAATCTGTTTAGTGTTCACTTTAAGGTAAATACAAAATTTCTTGCGCGTTTTTGCGACCGCCATACATTTTTTTTTTTTCACTTTTCCAGTAGGTAGGTATGACCTCCACTCTATCGCGCAAGAAAATTTTTGAAGAATGGGAAAAAACTCCCAAAATACGGCGGCGTCGTATTGTCATTAATAATAGAAAGATATGGTATTCAACACATACATACATATCAGAAAAAGTTAAAACAAATCTTAAGGCAAATATTAATATTGTTTGCTTTAAGCTAAGCGAAAAATGGGAAAAAAGTGGAAGGCATCGCAACCGTTTTTTGACATCAAATGAAGTTTGGATTGATGAACCTTATGTTTTACCTGAAAGCGTAAAACCTCAAAATCTTGATAAAGCTGCCATAGAAAACCAAAACTCTTTTATGACTGTTCTGAAAAATCAAAAAAAAGGAAGATTCAGAGTCTTTTAGATTCAACTGATCCTCAAGAAATTGTTAAGACTAGTGCTTCGAAAAAATGGGAAAGCGAGATTCAGCCAAGCTTTTGAAAGATTTGTCGGATGCTTCGTCCAGTAAGGGTAAGGAATTGAAAAAAAAAAACTTTGTAAAAGATATATAGTTCTGAGTATGTACCTTCAGTGGGCTTTTCTGCTGATGAAGCATTATGTTTAATGGTTGATACTAATTTGTCGAAACATCAATATGATGTTATTCGGCAAGAAGTCAACGCAAAATGCAAATGCATATAGCGTATAAGCTTCCTATTCTGACCTGGCAAGCTCGAGGACCGGAAAATAAAGCAAAAGTGGCTGAAGTAAAAAAATGGATTCAACAGAGGTTTAGAACTGAGATGGGGTTGCTTGTAGACATACCAACGCAACAAGCAGGTAATAAGAATGATAGTAATACTGCTAGACGGTTCTTTCGAGCAGCTGAAAAGAGTTCAGAAATTACAAGTGTAAACAAAGAATTAATTGAACGATTTCACATTATTTTGGAAGCTTTAGGAAGTGCTTTTGAAGGTTTCATTATTGCAACAAGAACCTTATATTTAAATGAATACCCTTGGTATATAATGCCAGTTAGCGTTCACAAAATTCTTTTTCATGGAAAAGATATAGTAAGATCTTGCATTCTTCCTATAGGACAGCTGTCAGAAGAGACTCAAGAAGCCAGAAATAAGGAAATGAGGAAATTTAGAGAGCTTTTTACTAGAAAAACGTCGAGAGTAGATACAAATACAGATCTTTTCAATCGTCTTTTAATTTCATCTAATCCATTTATTTGAAAGCTTACGTCACAATCCTATTCGAGTTCGGGGTATAATAACAAAAGAAGTTCTTTCAATATTAACTGTTGATGCTCTTGAGGAGGAAGAATCTTCTTACGACGGTTATGAAAGTGAATGACAAAGTCTATAAGTGTATTTATGTATTATTATCTGTGTTATGAATGTAATAAAGTAAAAACAAGTAAATAAATTTTTTAATGGAATCTCTACTGTAACAATAGCAACGATGAACTCCGACTTCTTTCGTAAAAATTCACTTAATAATTGTATTTATTATATGAATCTTTGTAATATTTAACCTAAATACATACAAATATAAAGCTATAAATAATCTCAGAATGATGAATTTAAGAAACCATATGTTTGTCTTAAAAATGTCTGTTTTCCTTCCAGTGAGACTTTTAAGTTTTGGTCTGTTTTTATTAACAAAAAATAGTTAAAAAAAATACTGGTTGTTTAGAATCATTAATATAATTGAAATCATTTTGTATGAAAAAAAAATTAGCAGAAAGTTAAACCAACGCGAGTTATTAATTTTGTCCAGCTAGATTTGTGATCCACCAAACTGAGGAACTGCGAAAAGAGTCTTATTTTTCTTTGGTTATAAAAAACAAAACTGCCGCATCTGGGGCTCGCCACATTTCATTGCATCCACAGAGAGTAAAAGTTGAATGCGGATTGTGGAGCGGTGGATGGAGTAATTGGACCATTTCTCTTTAAAATGATGATAGTAACAAGGTTTTGGTAAATGGTGGACGTTAAAGAACAATGTTAACCTAAATTTTTGTTTACTTACTATAAGGCGAAAAATACGACGATTCTACTTCATGTATAATAGCGATCCATACCACACATCCCAAGAGACACCCTATATTTAAGTCTATGGGCCTTCTGTCTTCCTTGTAACGTCCATAGACTTGATATCTGGCATGATCGTTGTTGTGGGGCGCAAGGATAAAAGGGTGCTGTCGTGAGGTAGACTTAGGGTGAAAAGTGAGAAACGCGGTTTGTACCCCCCGATAAAACGCCCATTGAAACGTGTATCGTTTTTCAACATAAAATATGGCCAAATGACATTTATCTAATTTAAATAATCGTAGCCCGTGGACAAAAGTTTGATATAAGAAGCTATTTGCCGACATAATGTCCATAGATTTTATGTTTTCTTTTTTAAGTCTTAAGGTTCATGGTCATTTTGACTACAAATAAAAGTCATTAGGTATATAAACTTTTTTCTATATGTCAAAAGTCATAATATTTTATATCTAAAAACTGTTGCGAGCTAGACTTGTCGGCGACCACAAATTAGTTTTCTAATAAATTGTTATCATTGCTTATTCAATCAATCAATTTAAATAAATAAAATATTTCCTAAACATCAAGTCAAAACGACATTCGCGTAGTACGGCTAAAAAATGAATCTCTGTACTTCATAGTACGGCCGAAGTTGGGCTCAAGGGTAAACTGATGGGCATTCCTAGAAGCGCGAGTATTAGGGTTAAATTGTTTAAGGGGAGGAATGCAACTGGCTATTTCACTAAAGCATAGTACGTTAAAATAACGGTAAAAAAGGGTTAGACAAGAAACCTTGCGTCGATGTTCGAGTGACGTAAACGAGTTGATGATGTTTATGTCACCAATCATTTTAAAAGCTCTTTTTTGAATACTGTCCAAGAGTTACTGGAGCACCAGCCCAGAGATGAGAGTTATATTCAAGTTTCGGACGTATGTATATATGTAGGTTTTCTAGATTGTAGCCAGATCAGACGGAGAGAAAAATTTCTTGCAACGTCTCAAAAAACCTAGACATCTTGCGGCATTTTTGGCAACATCGCGTATGTGATCGCTCCACAAAAGGTAGTTGCTGATGCACATTCCGAGGATGTCGAGATTTTCCGTTTCGTTGATGCAAGTTCCACTCATAGATAGTGGCAAAGAGGGTTTATCTCGCTTTAACGATGCAAGACAGCATTGCGTTTTCGAAGCATTAAATTCCACACGATTTTTATTTTCCATTGTACAATGCTGTGTAGGTCGGAATTTAATGAGCTAATCATATTTTGTCGTTGCAGTTCCACATCCGAAGAGGAGGGTTGTGAGTCTGGAAAGCGAAACAATGTATTGGATTAGAAATAACAGACATGAGATCATTTATAAAAATGAGGAAGAGGGTCGGAGACAAAACGGAGCCCTGGGGCACACCAGCATTTATTTTATGGGTTTCAGACTTGAATCCGTCCAAAACAACTTGTATTGAACGGTTCGAAAGAAAATTTCTAATCCAACAAAGAAGAGATTCGTCGATACCTAAAGCACGCATTTTCGATAAAAGAGCAAGATGCCAGACTTTATCAAATGCCTTTGAAATATCAAGTGCAATAATCTTATTTTCTCCAAAACGATGTAAAGATTTGTTCCACTGTTCGGTGAGATGAACCATGAGATCACCAGTGGACCTATTGCTACGAAAGTTGATTGCCGGTCATTTAGAAGCTTCCGTTCCTCAAGATATTTCTTAAGCTGATAGTTAATCAGCGTTTCCATGACCTAAGAAAGAAGGGACGTTAGTGCTATCGGTCGGTAATTTGAGGGAGAAGAAGATTCGCCTTTTTTTGGGATTGGCTGAACAAATGCAGTTTTCCAACTGCTCGGAACGAGCCCATAAGAATAGGATAGATGGAAAAGCTTACGCGTGGAAGAACATCTCTTTAGAATAATAGCGGGGATACCATCTGGGCCAGCGGATTTATGAATGTTGAGATCTTTAAGAACTCTCGCCACAGTTCGAGTACGAAAAAAGATTGGTCCCATAGAATCATTTACGCGTTCAAGAACTGGGGGAGTCATGACACTATCTGGTAAGGTGGAATTTTCGGCGAACTGCCTAGTAAATAAGTTGGCTTTATCAATAGAGCTAACTAAAGGAGTGTCATTGACAATAAGCGTAGGAACTGAGGAAGAGGAAGAATTCCTCATGTTTTTACAAATGACCAACAATTCTTACTGTCTTTGGGACATTGCAGTATTTTTTGCCGCAATTTTTGGTCATGTAAAAAATTTGGTCCGTCGAATATGGACGTTGCAGGCCTTCCTGGCTTGCTTGAACTTATTCCGGTTTTCCTCAGTTGGATTGGCTTTATAACAACGGAAACTTACCTTCTTGACCCTAATAACCTCTTTACAGCTCGCATCGTACCATGCGTTTTCCTTAGGTCTGTTGCTTTTAACCCTATTCGGCATAAAAGTTCTCATTCCAAGGAGAATCAAACTTGTGATCATATCAGCGCTGGCGTCTACGTCACTATCGAGAAAGCATAGTGACCAGTTAAAGATCCTAAAATAATTATTGAGACCGTCCCAGTTGGCTTTCTCGTATTGCCACACGGTTCTCTTAGGAGCTCTTTCTTCAACTGGAGAGTTTTGACACGAGAAATTTGCTGATATGACACAATGGTCAGATGAGCCTAGAGGAGATAGAACACTAATAGTGTACTTACTAGGGTCAGAGGTAAGAAACAAGTCAAGAGTGTTTTCTGCTCGACATACCACGTCCGATATTCGAGTGGGCTCGTTGACCAGCTGAGTTAGGTGGTTCAACTCAGCGACGATCTCAGCACACACTCCTTCTGGTGTTGTCTGACCCGATGTTGAAGCCATGAAGAATTGTGTACATTGAAATCGCCCGTAATAACGATTTCAGTGTGAGGATACAGGGAGACAATTCTTTGAATGGAGTCAGACAGATCATCAAATTCCTGAGAAGTCGAAACTCTGTCCAGGTTTGGGCTCGATAAAGGAAACAATAGTGAATGATGTGCTTATTCACGGAAAGTTTTAACCACATGAAATTAAAGAAGGAATGCCTATAAAAAAGTAAGTTAGAACTCAATCGAGTTTTAATTTTTCAATAAACCGAGTTAGAGATTAGAAATTTGTCAAGAAATTATCCGTTAATAGCTTAAAATTTGTCTTCAACATATAAAATTACCAAAGTAAATTTAACCGCTTGTTCTCTTTAACAATTAAAGCTTAGAAGATTTTGTCTTTTCTTATACGAGGACAACCATTTTCCCCAACGAATGTAAATTGGTGCAAAATTTTAAAGAACATATTATTTAGGGCTTAACAATTTACTAATTATAGCAATTTGACAAATATTTACCAATTTACTAAGCGACTCTAAAATGTTAAACCTTTCTTTTTGTTTTACTAACTAGGAAATTGCTCATTTTATTATTGCCCTTTTTATTAAAAAACGGGCATCCAAACATATCATGCTAGAGGTCTTGGGTTCAAACCTTGCCTGTGCCATCTAAAATATTTTTCACGGGTACTGCCTCTTACGAGGAATTGACAAATTCTCCAAGAGTAATTCTTGTCATGAAAAGTACTTTCTCAAATTAGCCGTTCGAATTCGGCATATAAATTGTAGGTCCCTCCATTCCATACAACATTACTCGCACACAGGAATGGTTGAGAGTTGTAAGTCACTAGGCCCTAGTTCTCAACGGACTGTTGCGCCACCTAATTTATTTATCCAAACATGTCTAAACAGTAAAAGCTCGTGAAAATAAATAAAGCTAATACGCTTAAACGTACCTATTAATTTGAATTCTCAACTGTTGACTGGACCATTCCATTCACTGCTGTTATAAGAATAATTGAACAAATGTCATATGGATTTAGTAAAGTGCTAAAAATTAAAGTAGCCATTCGGTGATTTAAACTTTAGTAAATAGTTAAGAGATAGTAAGATGTTAAAACCGTTTACTAAATTGCTAAAAATGGCTTTAACTAAATCGTTTAAAATGTTTCGCCACTGACTTTAACTTATAACACTCTTGTTCCTCTTCTAATGATTCAATAAGCCACAGTATCGTACTTCTGGCTGCCTCCAGCAAAACAATTCTAAACATTTCGATTTAATCTATTATCTATTCTCGGAATATAAATATAATCCTTTTCTATAATACCCTTTTCTACCGAATTTGTCTCCTTTTTACAATAGACTCTTTTTTTTTCGTTATTATATCATTGACTATAAGGGTATAAGGCAATACATTTTCAAACCACTATGCCTAGCCTATGCCTATGCCGCCTTTCCTCCCCGACAACAACAAAGGAAAAAATTGAATTGGTCCCCAAAGCAAAAAGTTGAATTGCCATTGTAATACAATTGTCTATTACTTTTCAGGACCGAGAGAAGCCACAAACGCGGAACAAAACTATGAAATTGAATCCCGCCAACGGAAATGTGGGTTTATCCTTTTCAAGTAGGCTTTGTTGCGCAAATATTTGCCAGCTAATATGATTCCGTCGGATTCCTCCAGCCAGGACCACTTAACTCTCTTTACAACTATACGTACCGTACATATGTATAGACAATATATGTACTGTACGAGATGACTATAATACTATTGTAGGATATTTAAAGGGATTTCGAGAAGACTTCTCCAAAGTGGTAATGGGGATTACATCTAAAGGTACATGATAGTATATGTACGAGTATGTATGTAAATATGTATGTATGTAGGTAGTCATCGTATATTCATTCCATTTGTTGAAGGTTTTGAAAATGGTGCCTATAGTTGGTTAAATTGCTTAGGTAGGTAGTTAAGTTATGCCTCTTATTGGAACGACTCTTAAAATGAGGACCATTGAATAGACAAAGTTGTTATATGTATATGGTAATGTTTTGAGGATCTTCGCCATCTTCATCGTCTCGATTATATCTCATAGATATTATTTTACATATTTTAGATTAAATGAATGGATAATTTAGTTTAAACATATGTATGTATGTGTGTTAAGAACTTAAATATTGCTGCATAAATTCATAAACCTAAGTTCAACCTACATATAACTGAAACAAAACACATTATAATCAAATCGACAGTTTTCGGGTCACTTAATTATATAAAATATTACAATGCTATGGTGTTTTAAATTGCAAATAAAACGCAATATTTCGTTTCCTTTTTTAAGAAGAAAAACAAAAACAACCTTTTTCCCACATAATTTCTTTCCACGTCCTTTCATATTAATAATTAAACTCTAGAATTTATGTTAGTAGGTAAGGTACGTAGCTTAGTTAAAAGCTCCTTCGTATAGTACATATTTTTTATTTTTAAACGTTTGTTTGCTTCCTGAAGGGTCTTTTCTTACATTGTATACATACAATCATATACATACATACTTGTATATATCGCCATTTACAGTAGCTAAAATGTAGCTGATGCTTGCTTGAGTCTCTGTGAAATTAAAATCAAGTGCACTTTAAGAACTTTATTGCACTAGAGTACCCTAACATGTTAAACGTAATATATTCACATACAAAATAGTATACACTCGTATATAGAGCAGCATAAAAGAAAGGATAATGCATGAGGAATGAGGAATGAAAATGCACCACTGCTTCGAACTGTTTTGTACTTTTAGCTTTTAGTTCAAAGCATAACCTTATCATAAAAAGAAAATAAAACAATTTAATGATTAAATTACATTTTAAAATATCTTTTCAGCGGAAACACTGAAAGACTTTGTTTAAATTTTGTAAAACAGTATTTTTTTTTTGAATTAGCTAAATTCAGAAAAAAAAAGTAAAAATGTATTTACCAGAGTTGGGAAAAAAATGACTACAGAATAATTCAATTGTAATTACTTGTAATTAAAGTCTCCATATACTTTTTTGAATTACTTTAAAATGTAATTAAACTAAAGGGTGTCCCAAAATTAACGCAAGATTTGAATTTGCCGCCATTTGTGCAGTGAAGTGTTGGCAACCCTGAAAAAAAAGCAATTTGACAGCTAACAGTATAGGGTTATTAAAAATGGAGCGTAACACGAGAGAACAACGTGTCTTCATTATTAAAGAATATTTCAAAAATAGTGAAAGCTTGGCGGCTGCAGTTCGAAAATATCATACAAAATATGGTCGGAATAGTGTTTTAACTTCGTCAACTGTGAAGAGATTAATTGAAAAATTCATGGAGACTGGATCCGTTGGAGACGCCAAACACACTGGTCGTCCAAAAACAAGCCGTTCAAATGTGAATGTCGAAGCAGTGCGTGAGAGTGTTGCTGACAATCCAGGAACCTCAATTCGACGTCGTGGACAAGAATTGCAAATTTCAAGAACCTCTCTACAGCGTATATACTCACCAAAGATCTGTGTCTTCATGCTTACAAAATTCAATTAACACAACAATTGAAGCCTAATGACCATGGACAGAGAAGAGAGTTCGTTGAATGGATTATTGAACATCAACAAATGGACCCTGATTTTTCGAGCAAAATCATCCTAAGCGATGAAGCACATTTTCATCTTGATGGCTTTGTCAATCGCCAAAATTGCCGCATTTGGGGTTCGGAGAACCCACATGTGATTGTCGAAAAACAAATGCATCCACAAGTCGTGACTGTATGGTGTGGATTTTGGGCTGGAGGCATAATTGGGCCATATTTTTTTGAAAATGATGCTGGTCCAGCAGTAACTGTTACTGGTGCTCGATATCGCGACATGATTACACAGTTCTTTCTGTCAAAATTGGATGATATTGATGTGTCCAATATGTGGTTTCAACAAGACGGTGCCACATGTCATACAGCCCGTGAAACAATTCAATTACTGCATGAGACATTTCCAGGTCGTGTACTCTCTCGTTTCGGTGATCAAAATTGGCCTCCTAGATCGTGTGATTTAACACCATTAGACTTCTTTTTATGGGGTTATTTGAAATCACAAGTCTATGTCAACAAGCCCACAACCACCCGTGCATTAAAGGAGGAGATTCAACGCTGCATCAACGAAATTCAGCCACATTTATGCAGAATGGTCATGGAAAATTTCAACAAAAGAGTGCGCATGTGCATGCAAAGCCGTGGAGGCCATTTGTCCGATGTGTTATTCCATACATAACCCTATCCTATGTACTTTACGAGTCAATAAAAATATAACTATCAAAAGACTAAAAACGGCGTTTTCTATTTAATTCAAATCTTGCGTTAATTTTGGGACACCCTTTATTTCAACTAATAATTACATGTAAATTAAAAACATCAAGTAATGTTGAAATGAGCAGTAATGATTATACTTCTTATAGTAATAAATGTAGAAAAATGACATTAAAAATTATTTTCCTAAAATGAAAACTTCTTTTATCCTTTTATTTTATGAATTTATAAATAAATACAAGATATGTCAGCTGTAATTTAAAAGTGCTTTCCCTCGAAAACTTGAAAATAAATCCATATTACAATTAAATGTATCTAGCAAGTTTATTTTTTAATTACTGTTACAAGAAATTAAAATATACATACATATGTTTTGTCAATAACAATCACTTGTAATTGTAATGGAAAGAAGACAATCACTAACTAAAGGGTTTTTCAATTAGCGGGGCTAGATTTGGGTGGCCATTTTGTGTTGGTGACATCTGTCAAATCTTTTGTTTATTACTCAGATGTTTATGCCAAATCATCATTGAACAGCACGTTTAAATGATAAACTCTTCAACGTTTGGTGGCCAAATTTGAGTCGACCGGTTCAGTAAACAATCAGCCAACACCCATACTATGCGGAAGAGTCATTGAAAATTGGACCACTCGGATCCGTGCCACCTTAAGAAACATTTGAATGATGTCATATTCAACACTTAATGGCATACATTTGCCTTTCAAATAAAAGAATAATTTTGTTAATACCTCACACACAGCATTGTTTTATTCCATTTCAAAATCTACCCACCCTTATTGAAAAACCCTTTACTAGTAAGTAATTGAAATGTAAGTTGAAAAACTTTGGAAGTTGGTACCGGGTTCTTGCTTATAAGAACTTCTGTAGGCCTTTTATTAAATAAAAAAAAATAGAAAACATAGTTCCCTTATGCACTTGAATTTAACACTACAAAATTAGACTAAAATCGTCTTAGGCTTGGAGAAAAATTATACAAATTTAAGAGAGTTTACAGGAATTTTTTAAACTGAACGATGTCCTATAATTGGGATGGTGCCTCAATAACGTACATTAGCTTTTTTTTTAATAGAATTCAAAGGAGAGTTTTAAAAATGAAAAGCGATCGTTCTATGACTGAGGCATTTCTTGCTTTTTAACACTGCCGCAAGGCCTCATGTCTATCATTGTTTTATCGATATTTAAAAAAAAAACCCTGCTCTAGTGAAATATCCTTGAGTCCAATTTATTTTGCTTTACCATAAGGCAAATGCTCGCATGTCATCCCTAAAGATCTAAGACCTATTAGCCTATCATCATTCATTCTCAAAACTCTGGAACGAATGATTGATATTCATGTACGTAATAGCATTGATAAGAGAATATCGATGTCTCAGCATGCTTACTGCAAAGGGAAATCGGTAGAAACAGCCTTACACACTCTGGTAAGAACTATCGAATACTCCCTTGAGCAAAAGGAATATACTATGGTGGCCTTCCTGGTTATTGAGGGCGCTTTCAACAACGTTGACACATCCGCGATCACTTCTGCTATGACGACCCTAAACGTCGAATACTCACTTACAGTGAGTTGATTAATCTAGTGCTAAAAAGCAGGATCATCAACTCTAAGATGGATGATTTTTGTACGAAAAGTCTGTCGATATTAATTTTTTTGTTTAGGTTTTTATTTTTTGTAAAAAAACTGTCAATTCGATTTTTCTCAAAATTTGTCATAATGTTGAAAACAATATTTCTTATAAGTTAAAATTAGTTAGAAGCCATAATCTCACAGTTTTGAAAAGATATTTAAGTCGAAAATCAATTTTTACCAACTTTTGTTAAATTTTTTTTTCGGTTTTTAATTTTTTGTAAAAAAACTGTCAATTCTATTTTTTTCAAAATATTACTGAATGTTGAAAACAATATTTTTTGAAAGATAAAAGTAGTTTAAAGCCAATATCTCAAAGTTTCGAAAAGATATTTGAGTCAAAACTCAATTTTTACCAACTTTTTTTGTAATTTTTTTTAGGTTATTATTTTTTGTAAAAAAACTGTCAATTCGATTTTTCTCAAAATTTTTCCTACTGTTGAAAACAATATTTCTTATAAGTTAAAATTAGTTAGAAGCCATAATCTCACATTTTTGAAAAGATATTTAAGTCGAAAATCAATTTTTACCAACTTTTGTTAATTTTTTTTTCGGTTTTTAATTTTTTGTAAAAAAACTGTCAATTCTATTTTTTTCAAAATTTTATTGAATGTTGAAAACAGCATTTTTTGAAAGATAAAAGTAGTTTAAAGCCAATATCTCAAAGTCTTGAAAAGATATTTGAGCCAAAACTCAATTTTTACCAACTTTTTTTTTATTTTTTTTAGGTTATTATTTTTTGTAAAAAACTGTCAATTCGATTTTTCTCAAAATTTTATCAGATGTCAAAAACATTATTCTTCGTTGCACAAAATTGTTTTGGAGATGAAATCATATTTTAGTCGTAAAATTTTCGAAGTGACAAATTTTTTTTTTCAGTTTTTTTGATTTATAAAAAAAACCGTTAATTGAATTTTTTTCCAAAAATATAATTGTTTTGTATCACGTTACAATATATAATACAAAATTTAATTCAAGTCTCTAGCGTCATTGGTTCATGAGATATTTAGGGTTAACCAAAATTTTCACCTTTTTTTTAAACTGCTATGGTAAAAAAACCACCCACGCAATTTTCTTGAGAGCCCTTTCTGCATCTTTCTGCCTTATTATCTGTATAACAAAATTTATTTGAAGTCGATATCTCTTCTGGTTCTTGAGCTATGGACGACGAAAAAAACGTCGCGAACGTACGGACGTACGGACGTACGTACACACGCACGCACAGACATCTTTCTAAAAATCTTTTATTTCGACTCTAGGGACCTTGAAACGTCGAGAAATGTCAAAATTTTCAATTTGTCAAATCGGACCCATTACAATAACTTCCTATGGGAAGTTAAAAAACAGACATCGTCCTTTTTAGACGGAAAAACAAGATCCCAGTAATTGTACCTCCCTCAATAAAAGGTGTATCTTGGTTTGATATTGGACAAAAAATTAAGTTGGAAATCTAATATTCAGGAAAGATTTAAAAAAAGCTACAGCAGCTCTTTTCCTTTGCAAGAGAGCCTTAGGAAGCAAATGGGGTTTTCAACCTCGCATAACCTACTAGCTATACACATCGGTCATTCGACCAATACTTATGTATCTACGGAGTTGCAGTATTGTGGACTGCACTGGAGAAAGTCACATACTACGACAAACTCAGCAGAGTCCAACGCCCTGCATGTCTCCGCATAAGCGGGGCATTAAAAACCACACCCTTAGCAGCTTTAGACACTCTCCTCCGACCTCCATCTGACACCCCTCGACATATTCAGCAAACAAGTGGCAGCGAGTACAGCTATAATACTCAACGCCTCATCTCAATGGACCAACAACAATGTGGGGCACTCCATCATTTTGAACCTCTTTAGTTCTTTCTATACCAAAGTACATATACTACACTATTCCAAAACCCCAATTTGGAAAAAACTTCCAGGTATCCATTCCATCCAGATATGAATGGGAAGACAAAAAAACTCCTGGATGACAAAAGCATCCATTTTTATACAGATGGATCCAAGACAAATGAGGAAGTTGGTAGTGGTGTGTACTCAGAAAAGCTTAATATAAGCATCTCATTCTGCCTCCCTAATCATTGTAGCGTCTTCCAAGCGGAAATTTTAGCGATCAAAGAGGTTCTCTCCTGGCTAAGAGAAAACGTGATATCAACTTCTGATATCTGCATCTTCTCTGACAGTCAGGCTGCTATTAAATCTCTTGAGGGTGTCTCAACCAAATCTCAAACGGCCCTCGATTGTCGATCGTCTCTTATGGAGATGGCGCAGCAATTTAACATTCACCTCTGTTCGGTGCCGGGCCACAGAGACATCACAGGAAATTGTAGAGCTAATGAACTCGCTAAAAATGGAACCGTCATACCTATTTCACCTGAAAGGGAGAAGATAGGTATACCGATATACTCGTACATGTAAACTTCTGCTAAAAGAAACAGCTTTTGCGATAGCAAACTCTAGGTGGTACAATTTACCAACATGCGCAGCAACAAAACTCATATGGCCTTAATTGGATCTAAAGCGCTCTAAAGGCTTGTTATCTCAAAGCAGACTTCATATTAGCTCCCTAATAGGTGTCCTTACGGGACACTGTCTTATAGGCAGACACCCAATACGACTTGGTGTAGCCTCAAATGACTTCTGCAAGAGCTGTATGGACGAGGAAGAAGAGAAAACAATCTCTCACCTCCTCTGCACTTGCCCTGCTCTTTCACTAAGACGGAAACTTCATCTGGGATAATACTCTTTTGATAATCCCAGTGAACTAGCTAAAAAGGATATCAAATATCTCCTTCGCTTTATATAAAGCTCAAAATGGTTCGACTAGTGGGAAGCAATTCTCTAGATTCATGTGGTATCACAATGGGCCTTTTCTTTTGGCCTAAGTGTGTGGATTCTGAATCCGCAGCCACTTTAACCTAACCTACCATCAGGCTCATTATTGTTAAGACATTCAAAACCAATGTTCATCGGTATCTCCTTTCTAATCCTATCCTCCTTTCCTAGTTTATCGCATTGTGACTAATCATCATAAGGGAATTTTTTATTTTGGTTTAGTAAATACTAAATTTATATGCAGGCCGCATATTCCACTCGCTGTAGGTGCATTGGTTTCTCAACAATTATTCGCGGATTTTCCGATAAATATTGCTCAGCAATTGAAATTCTTTCGTTTTTACTAAATTCCTTTTTACTAATTTTAAACTGTCAACTGTCACATTGTTATAATCTTTTTTGTTGACAGCACTGAATTGTCACATTGTTACAATCTCTGTTGTTGACAGCACTGAACTGTCACAATGTTTTCGCATTGTAACTAATCATTTTAAGGGGCCGGTTATAGCTATCAGTAAAATCCATCAGTAAAATTTGAAACAGGAGGAATCTGAAATGTTTTACTGATGAGCGTTAATACAAATCAGTAAATTTAAGTCATTAAATTAAATGTCACTTTGAGGTTTCGCGCCTCAGACAGTTTTTTTTACTGCTGCTTTCATCAGTAAAATTTTTAATGATGTGATCGGAACAGTACAAAATTGGAACACCAACAATAAAACGAAATGGAATTTTTTTTGGCTTTTGGCAGTTAGCTGTTCAGTAAAATGAAATTTCATCGTTAAACAAATTAAAATGGATTTATAAATTAAATAAAACTTAAAATGCATTATTTCTTTTTGATAAAAAAAAAATACTTGATAATAGGATTCATCTTATTGCATCAATCTTTTGCTAGAAATAAATCTGTAACAAACAAACATTTTACTGATGGATTTTACTGATAGCTATAACCGGCCCTGTAGTACCTGTAGCGTGATGGTTAGTGCGTTGGACTGTCATGCAAGGGCTCTTTGGTTCAATCCCTGCCTGTGCCACCTAACTTTTTTTCACGGGTACTGCCTCTTGCGAGGAATTGACAAATCCTACAAGAGTAATTCTAGTCATGAAAAGTGCTTTCTCAAATTAGCCGTTCGGATTCGGCATATAAACTGTAGGTCCCTTCCATCTCTGACAGCATTTATCGCACACAGGAATGGTTGAGAGTTGTAAGTCACTGCGCCCTGGTTCTTCATGGACTGTTGTGCCACCTAATTTATTTATTTATAACCGGCCCCTAAGGGAATTTTTAATTTTGGTTTAGTAAATACTTAATTTGTATGCAGGCCGCATATTCCACTCGTTGTTGGTGCATTGGAGTCTCAACAATTATTCGCGGATTTTCCGATAAATATTGTTCAGCAATTGAAATTCTTTCGTTTTTACTCATTCTATTTTTACAAATTCCAAACTGTCACATTATTACTATAACAAATTATTATTATAACACAATCTTTTTTGTTGGCAGCACTGAACTGTCAGCTGTCACATTGTTATTCTCTTTTTAGTTGGCAACACTATGCAATAAAGTAAAACTTGAATTTTTTGTAAAATACCCTTTCAAATGAAAAGTTTGAGCGTTACTAGTTATTTAGTTATTTTGAATACTTAAAAATTATTGCTTTAAATATTTAATATTTTGAAAACATGAAAAACTATCTATCATCGAAAAGATTAAGTTGTGTTCAATCATCTGTAACATACATGTACAAAGCTGTTGCCTATTGACTTAAATAGACTTAAGCATACGAAATAAATGTCATCATTGTCAGACAAGTGACGAAAGTTTTTGAATGTCAGATGTCAATATTTAAGACATCTGATAGTTGCTGACAAAATGTATACTAAATCTTCTGGATGGAATTTATTTTAATAGTTAACATATTTATTTTACATCTTTTTATTTATGATAATTAAAAATTAAGCAAATTATTTATAAAAAATTCTGAAGTGATATAGAACAACGGCTACCAAAACCACTATTCCCCGTAAAAAGGAATTTTGTTTTGAAGTTATCCAGGGGCCTATTTCAATATCCACTTGTACTTGTAAAAACTTGATAAATTTAATGTCTGTTTTTTTTTTTACAAAATGAAGCTTTTGAAATTTCTTTTTCTGCTTCACCGAAAGTTTTAATATACAAATAAAAATGTGTAAGATTAAAACATTTTTTTGGTTTCTGTTTCACCAAAGGACTGTTTGTACACATTTCCGCTTAGTTTTGTATGCTTTGTACCTATGTATGTATGTAACTTTTGTAATAAATTTGTTTTTAAAACAGTGTGCTAAAAAGATATTTATACTTGGTGGAAATTAATGCCATCCTAAGAACTTGTTTTTATGAATTACAAATCAAAAAATTGAGCTTGTAAATTGTATAGTTGGTGAAATGGGCCGAGAATATTGGGATGGAGTTGCAATATTTTAAATTTTTTCTTCACTGATTTTTATTAACAAAGCTTTTAATTTGTCTTAACTATTGTCAACATGGTGGACTAATTTGCTAAAACTGACAGTTTTCGGTTTAAAAAAAAACTTTTAGAAACGTCAAGGGCTTTGTATCTAACGCTATGTAATAAATAGTTTATTATGTTTGTATAGAAACACAAAATCATTGTAAAAGGCATATAACGTAAATATCATTCTATTTGTATAGAATGTATTGCCTTTGAGCACTTTGATGCTCAGATGACATTAAACTCTCGTACAGGACGATCGCTACCGTGTAGAGCTCCTTCAGAGCAAAGTAAAGGTGTACAGTTTGATGGTCCCTTCAGGATCAGCAATTCAATAGCGTTCGAGTCAAGTAATTGTGATAAGAAATAGTCTTTAATAAAGAGTTAGGATAGTCGAGTTTTCTGAGTTTCCAGACTCTTAACAAATCGGTGTTTCATTTAATCCGTTCGTTTTTATGCGAACCAAATTGACAACCCTGTGAACACAAAGTTTTTATTTAAAGGTATTTAGCATAGTGCTAGATAATCATCATCTGGCAAACATATTGTAGATATTGTCAGCACACTCATTTCTAGGCATTCAATTTAATTTCAACAGTTTTGAAGCTTGTGACAAAAATGTAAGCCCTTTTATCAGATTTACTCAAACACAAATGTGTTCAATCACCTTATCGATATTTTGAGTGGAACTGCCTTCACAATTTTCTTGTTTGAAGGAAACAGGTATCAAAATCGGATATCGCTAAGCAAACAAGTAGCATGCTGCATATTCAATTGCTATTTATGTATTGTACAATGTATTTTAATGTATAGCATCACAAATAGCGCATTTCTCAGAAGACGACGAACATTGATGATGATGATGATGATGATGATGATGCTGCTGATGTTATATGGCCTTATTTTGTGCTATTTCAATTCAATACATCTACTATAGCTACCTTGAATTATATCTGACATGGTTTATCATATACACCTACGTATATAGTCGTATGTACTAAAAAGGATTTATTGTAGACATAAACCTAAAAATACTGTCAAATATAATGGAATATAGCTAGTGCATGTAAATATGTATGCATGTACATATATTTATTATAGCCCCTTAACGTTCGTAGGTTGTTACTTTGTTTCTTTATTTTTGTATTTTTTCTGTAAAGCAAAGCTCGATATATAAGGTACTTGCACACGTTTTCGTCCTTGTTGCATCCACCTATATTATATCTACATACATATGTATATATGAAGAAGTATATTGTAAAATGTAGATAGATGTATCTGTAAATCATGGTTGCTTTTGTATGTTGGAAAATCCAAACCAAAAATGTTGTTTCATTTTTCACTTACCGTGTCGAGCTTCCTCCCCCTCTGGGGCATGTTGTGTAATTGTATTGAGTTCATCCTCTAGGTCGACATGACAATCGGATACATCCCAAGAGAGAAATCCTGTAAAACAAATAAAAAAAAAAAAGAATATTTTCTCATTTCACAATTTTATACATATAGATATATAGATAAACATAATGTTTCAAAATAGAATGAGATGAAAACGAAATGAAAGCTAAACATTTTCCACAAGAGGTACACAATCGCGTGAACAATTAAGCTGTTTATTTAAGCAGACGTGTTCTGATTGCTAATTAAAATGCTTCATCCCTTTTATTTGTTGTTGTTGTTTCTTGTTTTTCTTTTGATCCTTCTTGTTGCCAGATGGATATTAAAATGTACATCATGCTGCATTTGAGGGATTTTAATTTTCGGATTTATGTTGATGGAAGAATTTCTCTTCAAGAAGACAAAACAAAAATCTGCTTCCCATCATATTGGTATTGTTAATAATTAGGTGGTTGAACAATATTATATACATTACACATAGGTAGGTATAACTTTTAATCTATACTGAATCAAGGTTATCTATTTCTTACTTTTTTTTTGTATTTAATGTCATATAAATGTATGAAGCTACAATCAAACAAAATAAATGTCCAACCAACACTAAGCATTTGTCTAATCCAATTTAAACAGAATCCGGAAAGTGTGGCACAGAAAATAGAAAATAGAAAATAGAAAATTGCGTATACGCACTGGTGTACCATACCTATTTTTGTATCGACTATGAGGCTTCTTTTAATTTATGACTTTAGTTGTAAATACATTATGTACTTGAACATATGCACATACATAAATAGAGATAGATCATTTCTTTTTCTTTGGAAAAAATAGTTGTCACCTGGGTTTTAGTTTTAAATTGAAATAGAAAATTTTATTGAAATAGTCTTATGTACCGATAAAATAAAATCGTTATATGTATTCGATAATTTCTTTATATAAAACCTTCTATAGTATAGATGTTTAAATATATGTACAAAGGACACTATACAAACACATTTTGTGATTATTTTAATAAAAAAAATAATTAACCCACGCTAATAACTTCGCATTGGTGACTTTGAAACTATTAAAATTTTAAATTTAATTAAGTTCACAAAGTATATACATATAAGATATTGATTAGGAACGAAGAAAGTTTTAAAATGTCTCCAAATATTAAACTGATTGCAATAACAAAAAGAGGCTGGGATGCGACCCACACTGATAACTTCCCATCCCGTCTATCGATTTGTCTTGCTTAAAAGTTTGTCTAAATGTATCAATTCTTACCAAATTTGCGTTCTATTTTTTGTAGATTTTATTTTTTTTATGAAAAAACGGACTGTTGGATTTTTATAAAAAAATTACTGAATATAAAAAACAATATTTTCTGTGAAATAAAATAAGTTTGAAGCCAATATTTTTAATTTTTGAAAAGCTATTTGAGCCGAAAATCAATGTTTACCAACTTTTATTAATATTTTTGTTTAGGTTTTTATTTTTTGTAAAAAAACTGTCAATTCGATTTTTCTCAAAATTTTTCCTAATGTTGAAAACAATATTTCTTATAAGTTAAAATTAGTTAGAAGCCATAATCTCAAATTTTTGAAAAGATATTTAAGTCGAAAATCAATTTTTACCAACTTTTGTTAAATTTTTTTTTCGGTTTTTAATTTTTTGTAAAAAAAACTGTCAATTCGATTTTTCTCAAAATTTTATCAGATGTCAAAAACATTATTTTTCATTGCACAAAATTGTTTTGGAAATGAAATCATATTTTAGTCGTAAAATTTTCGACGTGACAAATTTTTTTTTTTCAGTTTTTTTGATTTATAAAAAAAACCGTTAATTGAATTTTTTTCCAAAAATATAATTGTTTTGTATCACGTTACAATATATATCATAAAATTTAATTCAAGTCTCTAGCGTCATTGAGATATTTAGGGTTAACCAAAATTTTCACCTTTTTTTTAAACTGCTATGGTAAAAAAACCACCCACGCAATTTTCTTGAGAGCCCTTTCTGCATCTTTCTGCCTTATTATCTGTATAACAAAATTTATTTGAAGTCGATGTCTCTTCTGTCTCTTGAGCTATGGACGACGAAAAAAACGTCGCGAACGTACGGACGTACGGACGTACGTACACACGCACGCACAGACATCTTTCTAAAAATCTTTTATTTCGACTCTAGGGATCTTGAAACGTCGAGAAATGTCAAAATTTTCAATTTGACAAATCGGACCCATTACAATAACTTCTTATGGGAAGTTAATAATATTGTATGTAACATTATTGAGCAACAAAAATATGGGCTTGAAAATTAATCTAATATATAAAATTCTCCTGTCACAGTGTTAGTTGCCATAATCCTCCGAAACGGCTTATCCAATTTCAATGAAATTTTGCATATACATTCTGTAGGTCTGAGAATATGTTTTTATCTATTTTTTTATATTCCTAAGTGCTATTGTTTAATTGCATCAACATCGTACTCGGTTCAATGATCTTACGACAGTATTCAGTGACGCTATGTACAATGAAGCATTGATTGCTATTGAGGATCTTTGCATTATCATTGCCAACTTACCATTCAGTCATTTCGGTATGCATTCGCAAAATCGAAATGCGTTTGATTTAATAGACACTGAATTGAATCGTGAACTACAATACAATACTGTAGAAATGGCAGCGATTGTTGCTCGCAAAGTCCCACTAATGAATGAAGAACAAAGAACCATTTATGACTACATCATGATAGCAGTTTCCGCAGGACAAGTTGGATTCATTTTTTGGATGCACCAGGTGGAACTGTCAAAACATTCCTTATTTCACTAATTCTTGCTAAAATACAATCAAATAATGGTATCGCATTGGCTGTTGCATCTTCTGGTATTGTGGCTAGTTTTCGGGCGGGCCTTTCAATGATTGATCAAATTTTTGCTCTTATGAGTGTTGTCAGGCGTTTTATCGACAAAAAGAAGCCCCTATACACTTTTTTCGTCGATTTTAAAGTTGATTTTGATACCATCAACAGAAGATCAATTTTATATAAGCTAGCAGTTATTGGCCTTTCAACCAAATTTATTCGGATCTATGAACAACTTTTATTAAACATCCTTTAATACCGAAACAGGTGTTCCACAAGGCTGTATATTGAGTCCGCTGATGTTCGCTCTTTTTATCAATGATATTGAAAATAAATTACCGGGGGGCGTCAACTATGGCGATTTATCTTCTTTGAAGATGTTGCTCTAGGCTGATGACCTGGTGGTGTTCTCTGATAACCCAGTGACATTGCAGCTTCAGATAAATAAACTTAAACAATATTGCGATTCGTGGGATCTCATAACAACATTTCTAAATATAAAATTATGATTTTTAAACCTCAAAACCGTTCAGATAATAATGTACGAAATTGGACATTAAATGGTACCACTATTGAAGTTGTCAGCGAGTATAAAAATATCTTGGTTTTACTATCACTCATAATTTGAACATCAAAAATCATATTAAAGAGAAACTGGTACTAGCCAAATAAGCTATAAACTCGATGTGGTCACATTTTTTTTTCAAGAAGCTTCGTGGACCCTACATCGAAATTTAAGATTTTTGAGGCTACCGTGAACAGTTGCTTTTGTTATGGGAATCATACACTTTATGGATACCAATTTCTAGAGGATATGGAAGTTATTCAAAGATACTTTTTCAAAAGAATCTTCCGGCTGTAGCACGCCTAATTACGCCATATATGCTGAGTCCGGGCTTCCGCAAATATATGTTAGAAATTTAAAGGCCAACGCAGACTATCTTATTAAAGTTATGCATAGACCCGATAGTAATCTGCACAAGCAAATCCTACTTATATCACTCCATTGTGGATATTCTCCTTTTAGAAATTGGCATGCTCTTGCCACAGCACATAATTTAGCAATGAATCTAAATGCAAACAACAAAGAAGAATGGAGAAATATCTTTTGCAGCTGCATTTCGATGGTTGATGACGAAATGTACAAAACTAATCTCGAAAGGGCTAGGGAATCACTTTTTAGAGCAACCTATAGCCGTCTTAATTTGACTTTGGGCGATTATAATTATTTCTGTAAGGAACTTTCTGCTTCTGATATAAGTTTAATATTCAAAATACGGACTCAAACTCTTGAACTCAACTACAGGCCACATAGAACTGACTTAGATGCAATTTGTTCACTCTGCAACTCCAAACCAAAACTTGTCCTATTTTACAAAAAATCCGTAGACTTCATTTTGATAAAAGCTTCTTTTCTTCGGAAGAATGTTTACGTGTTTTGAACGGGAAGTATGGTTAGAAATTGCTGGTATGCTATGTCTCCCATGCAAATAATTACAGAAATTCTTATTTGAGTCTGTTTTGAAGTATCTACTGAAGTAAAAAAAGAAAATAATAAAGTTTTGTTTTAGCTAAACTAAAAGTCTCAATATTCCATAACTTGAACCTCTTAGAGTTCGCCTTTTTCCGTTTTAACTAAACTAAAAGTCCTTATTCTCCTAAACTTTTCCACTTCTTCGCCATCTTCGGTTTTTGTAGTTTAAAAAAAAAATTAAACTTAAATACTTTAAACAATCATTTAAAGTACCTAATTGTTAATTGTTTTCTTTGTTCATTGTAACACATATTTACTGTTAACTATTCTTTTTCTTCTTTAAATTACTTTGCCACTTTAACAAAATAACATTTAAAAAGTTGATCACATTTCTGTAATATTATTTATATACATATGTTCTTTATTTTATATTCCTCTCTCTCTCTTTTTTCTCAATGTAAATGTCTTGATAATATAGGGTGTCCCAAAATTAACGCAAGATTTCTTGCGTTAATTTTGGGACACCCTATATAATATAAAATTTAATTGCTTAATTTAATTTTTTCGTAAGATATTTGGGGTCAAACAAAATGCGACCCACACTGATATGTATATCAACTTGTTTGAAATTAACGCAAGATTTCTTGCGTGCTTTCTTGAATGGAGGTAGAACAGCTCATTCAGCATTTAAACTGCCACTAAATATTCAAAACAACAACACCAGACGCGGTGTGCAATATAAAAAAAAAAACAATCATCCGTGGCCACAGTGCTGAAACAGTGTAAAATTATCATCTGGGATCAATGCACTATGGTATGTCACACAAACATTTGCTTCAGGTGTTGAACAGGACTTTGAAAGATATAAAAAACAATGACAGACTGGTCGATTTCTGCACGATTAATGATTAACAAGATGCTCTCATTGACCAGATATTTTGCCGATGTAGACAGACAATATACAGATCATTAGTGGCTGGCAGAAAGAACAATTTTAGCAGCAAAAATTGTGGATGTCAACGAATTAAATCTCAATATAAAGGGTGTCCCAAAATTAACGCAAGATTTGAATTTGCCGCCATTTGTGCAGTGAAGTGTTGGCAACCTTGAAAAAAAAGCAATTTGACAGCTAACAGTATAGGGTTATTAAAAATGGAGCCTTACACGAGAGAACAACGTGTCTTCATTATTAAAGAATATTTCAAAAATAGTGAAAGCTTGGCGGCTGCAGTTCGAAAATTTCATACAAAATATGGTCGGAATAGTGTTTTAACTTCGTCAACTGTGAAGCTGGATCCGTTGGAGACGCCAAACACACTGGTCGTCCAAAAACAAGCCGTTCAAATGTGAATGTCGAAGCAGTGCGTGAGAGTGTTGCTGACAATCCAGGAACCTCAATTCGACGTCGTGGACAAGAATTGCAAATTTCATATTTTTTTGAAAATGATGCTGGTCAAGCAGTGACTGTTACTGGTCCTCGATATCGCGACATGATTACACAGTTCTTTCTGCCAAAATTGGATGATATTGATGTGTCCAATATGTGGTTTCAACAAGACGGTGCCACATGTCATACAGTCCGTGAAACAATTCAATTACTGCATGAGACATTTCTAGGTCGTGTACTCTCTCGTTTCGGTGATCAAAATTGGCCTCCTAGATCGTGTGATTTAACACCATTAGACTTCTTTTTATGGGGTTATTTGAAATCACAAGTCTATGTCAACAAGCCCACAACCACCCGTGCATTAAAGGAGGAGATTCAACGCTGCATCAACGAAATTCAGCCACATTTATGCAGAATGGTCATGGAAAATTTCAACAAAAGAGTGCGCATGTGCATGCAAAGCCGTGGAGGCCATTTGCCGATGTGTTATTCCATACATAACCCTATCCTATGTACTTTACGAGTCAATAAAAATATAACTATCAAAAGACTAAAAACGGCGTTTTCTATTTAATTCAAATCTTGTGTTAATTTTGGGACACCCTATACAACATTTGTTACCAGGAGACTTGGTATCATACAAATCTATTGATACAGTTTGTAACGCTACCGAAGCTGTAAATTGTTCAACTGAGTTTTTGTACTCATTGGATTTACCTGGCATGCCACAGCATAATTTACAACAGAAGGTTGGATCTCCGGTAATTTTGCTTCGTAATTTGACCCCACCACGGTTATGTAAAGGCACGCGATTATTACTTAAAAATTTATTGAAAAATGTTATCGAAGCCATACTTCTAAATGGCAAATTCCGAGGTGAAAATATATTACTACACACTTACAATAAGTTATTTATTTCTTGCAAACAATTTTAGAAATTATTTATATGACAAAACAACGTTTGTCGGGTCAACTAGTCTAATTATATTTTTAAATGAACATTTCAATTCAACTCAAAGAGATTCAAATAAAATACTGGCCAACAAAATTACGTTTTTTAGGAAGCACAAACATTGAATGATTAAGAAGTCCTAAATTCAAATCTCACCTTAAAATGTTCCTATCACATTATTAAGCCCCTTAAAAAATGCTAATAATAATCAAAAATGGATTTTTTAAGTTAAAACTTAAAGTTAAAACTAAAAATATGTTTTTATAATAAATTGTTTGATGATTTTGCAAATTAAAAATCTTTTTCTTCTTGGTACAATTTAAATAATTTTAGTATCTTACTTAGTTTCTGGAAATTCTCATTAGTTATGACTTGTGAGTCTTTATTAGACTCTATATGAAGTTTTAAGCAAACCTTGAATTTAATTTTTTCATAGTTTTGAAAAATGCATACATAATAAACTTAAGTGCTGATTTCGAATCCACACTTTTATTTTAACTAGTTGCTCAAGTTTTGAAAGTAACTGTTTTCAACATAATTTTTTAATATACATATGTATATCAAAAACTTGGTATAATAAAACTGTTTAGACAACAACTTTCAAACCACTTTAAGGTTAAGCATTTAAGATTTTTGTAAGAAAGGTGAAATCTAACAACATATTTCAACTGAAAATTTAGTAAAAAGATTAAAAATTTGGAAAACCATCACGTATTTAATTGAAAAAAAAAACTACTTCATAAATGTAGATAGCCTCAAAAAGCCTTATACATATAAATACATATGTACGTGTTTTTCGAATTTAAAAAAGCAATTTGAATTTGAATTAAGGACATCAAAAACCATTGGAAAAGCGCAATTTTTCAAACTCTTCTTAATTCTAATATCAATTTCACGGAGCATATTAATTCGATCATTAGTAAAATTGAGTGAAATTAAAGAAATTTCAGGATTTTTATGCTACTCTCGCTCTATATAACACTTTGGTCCACCCCCCTTTTGAGTCCGCATCCCAGATATAAACTTCTTTTTACGATATCCACAAGAATAGGAAAGAGTATGTTTTGCCTTAAAAGTGCTTTAAAATGGTTTGATCCTAACAACCTTCGTCCTTATAAACATAGGATAAAACTTCTTCAAATGCAGCTACGAACGCAAAAGAGGGTTAATATAGATTTTGGCTTTATTCATGAACTATTAACTGGTGTAATAATGGGTGATTTTTTTGAGGTTAGGATTTTCATGCATTAGTATTTGACAGATCACGCGGGATTTCAGACATGGTGTCAAAGAGAAAGATGCTCAGTATGCTTTGACATTTCATCATGAATAGACTTACTAACGAGCAACGCTTGCAAATCATTGAATTTTATTACCAAAATCAGTGTTCGGTTCGAAATGTGTTTCGCGCTTTTTTATCGACAAATTTTGTTCAGCGATGAGGCTCATTTCTGGTTGAATGGCTACATAAATAAGCAAAATTGCCGCATTTGGAGTGAAGAGCAACCAGAAGCCGTTCGATGCATCCCGAAAAATGCACTGTTTGGTGTGGTTTGTACGCTGGTGGAATCATTGGACCGTATTTTTTCAAAGATGCTGTTGGACGCAACGTTACGGTGAATGGCGATCGCTATCGTTCAATGCTAACAAACTTTTTGTTGCCAAAAATGGAAGAACTGAACTTGGTTGACATGTGGTTTCAACAAGATGGCGCTACATGCCACACAGCTCGCGATTCTATGGCCATTTTGAGGGAAAACTTCGGAGAACAATTCATCTCAAGGAATGGACCGGTAAGTTGGCCACCAAGATCATGCGATTTGACGCCTTTAGACTATTTTTTGTGGGGCTACGTCAAGTCTAAAGTCTACACAAATAGGCCAGCAACTATTCTAGCTTTGGAAGACAACATTTCCGAAGAAATTCGGGCTATTCCGGCCGAAATGCTCGAAAAAGTTACCCAAAATTGGACTTTCCGAATGGACCACCTAAGACGCAGCCGCGGTCAACATTTAAATGAAATTATCTGCAAAAAGTAAATGTCATGGACCAATCTAACGTTTCAAATAAAGAATCGATGAGATTTTGCAAATTTTATGCGTTTTTTTTTTTAAAAAGTTCTCAAGCTCTTAAAAAATCACCCGATAAATGCATCACAATTAATTGATTATTAATTTGTATAAGTTTAAACAACCATGTTGTTAATCACAATCACAAAAACCGTAGTTTACAATTAGTACATGTTTCTTAACACCACATTAATTATGGCATGTTTAAGCCATTTACTCGTATGTTTAAGCTTTTGAATATGAACTCCAAAAAGATCTGATAAAAAAAGAGAAGTTAAGGAAGAACGTATGCTATTAAAAGTAGCCATGAATTACATATTTCAATTCAATTCAATTCAATTTATTTTGCATTCATTTCACTTATATCTAATTAACAAATATAAAATTATATAATTAAATGATGGAAACAGAATACAATAAAATCAATCTATAACTATAAAGTTAGTGTTGATTGATCTAACATATAATTTTTAACTGAGACTAACTGACATGGGGTACTATCAGCTTTTCATACGTTTTTTTTTTTTTTTTTTAGTATCTCAACATCATTAAGGTCAATAGTAAAAAGCCATGATCTGACACTTTTAAGAAATAAGTTAAAATTATTATTAATTCTGATAGATAAGGGAAGCTTATTGAACAGTTTGGCGGAGGTGGTTAGATAAAAGTTTGTGAAAAGTGATCTACGTGCAAACGGAACATTGAAGAGTGCTAAATTATTTACTCGTAAGTTATATACGGACGAATTTCTAGTTCATACATTGCCGCTTTGTATAAAGAATTCTCTCAAAACTTTGAAAACATAAAGATGTCTAAGAGGCATGATGCGCAGATCACAAAAAAGAGGCCAGCTATGTGTGAATCGATTTCTACCGCATATGATTCGTACGATATGTTTTTGAGAAACCAAGAGGGACTCAAAAGTGTTCATGTAAACGCCTCCCCAATTAACTATACCGTATTGCAGTTTTGAGTTAACAAGTCCGTAGTAAATCATTGACAAAACACTACATGAACAGTAAGGTTTTAAAAGATACATCTTTCGAGTTACTAAAGTCAAGTAGGTTCTTACTGTTTCAATATGACACTTCCAGTTCAGTTTTTTGTCGATGTGTACCCCTAAATATTTAAATGAATCAACAGAATTAATTTTAAAACAAGTTTTCGAGCAAAGATTAGAACCTTTGAAATTGTCTCTTCCACAAATATGTAGCGGTAAACTAAATTTTTTACAATCGTATGAATGATAGGAAACTTCGTAGCCATCAAAAGTGTACGATAAGAAAAGGTCCGATTGGATCTTAACTCTTAATAAACTCTCCCTAAGATCCCTTATCGGTATTATTTCAGGACACAACCTACTAGGCTACCATAAGAAGAAGATGGGGCTCAGTACTGATGACCTTTGTAGAGGCTGTGGTGATGAAAACGAGCATGAAGACACTGCTCACTTTCTCTGCCACTGTCCTTCACTCTGTCTTGCTAGGAAGAAAACTCTAGGCAACTTCTTCTTTAATGAACTAGAGGAACTATCAGAACTGCCAGGCAAAAACTTACTTAACTTTGTCAAGACCTCTAAATGGTTAAACGAACCACGAAAACTCTAGGCAACTTCTTCTTTAATGAACTAGAGGAACTATCAGAACTGCCAGGCAAAAACTTACTTAACTTTGTCAAGACCTCTAAATGGTTAAACGAACCACATGATTCATAGGTTATTATATCTTTTCAGGAAGTTACAACACTTCAGGGTACCACAATGGATCTACATTGATCTAAGTGTGATGGTAATAACATCAACTGTCAGCCCGTTCAACCTAACCTAACCATCAAAAGTGTATCCTGATGTGTCAAAATGCATCATTTTAGTTTATTCACTCATTATTAGTTTGTGAGCTGCAAACCAGATTCTGAGCATTTGAAGGTCCTCATTCATCCTAACTATCCATTCGAAAGGTGTTTTTTTCGCATAAGTGAAAGCGAAATCATCAGCAAAAGCTATTGGATTACCATTAAACCTTTGTTGAAATAGGAAGTTCATATAAATAAGAAATAATAATGGCCCAAGAACAGATCCCTGTGGAACTCCATTCTTTATATGAACCGATGTACTAAAAACTCCATTTACACGAACCTTTTGCTCTCTGCGATCACGAGAAATAACACGGTCAGGAAGCTTTTTTTTTGTTTTGCAAAATTGTGATGGTTTTGTTGCTTGTGACACATAATATTGTTGAAAACAAAATTCGTCCACATCATTAACTTCTTATTTCGGAACTTAAAAAAAAACACAAATAAAAATACGGTAGCGAAACCTATTCACTTTAACAGTTGTGCCACCATAATTTTTGAATATAGTTAATGTCCAATCACAACGCTCCCCAGCATCAAACAGAGACACGTTGAGGATTAAGAGGTTTTTTTTGTAATCCGTATTGAATTTTTCGAGTCGACAATTCTACTTTATTAACGTAGCTTCTGAAGTGGAAATGTGCATCATCAAATTTTGAGGAATTCTGGTATTAACTAAGCTTTAACACCCAAGCCTTTATGCAAAATACGGTGTTGGATATGTCGTTTGTGGACTTTCGAGATTGCGGGTTACACATGTTTCCAATTTTTCACATCACTAGCCTTTACCTACTGCTCATATTTTGTCCCATTGCCGGACAAGTAGGTGCTGATTTAATTCTCCGAAATATGGCAATTTGTTTTTTTGTTTAACAACTTCAATGCGTTGTTGTCTGTTGATGTTGAAGCATTTATCGTTCTATTTTTAGTACCAAATGGTATTGATTGTACTTGTCAAATGTCAAAATATCACACCTACAAAAGTGATAGCTTCCAAATAGCGTGTTTTTTTTTTTTCAAAATGGCACCTCTTATTCGAAAACTTATTATTTAAATAATTGTTTATATTTTTAAAATCTTTTTGTTGGTAGCATCAATTTAAGCATAATGGAAGTATCTGAAGCCTTAAAAGGTATTAATGAAAATAAAAGTGCTGGACCGGATGGTATTTCTCCTAAGATCATTAAAAAATGTGCAACATCTCTCGCGATACCCCTTTGCTTTGCTTTATTTTAATTATTTCCCTGCGAACTGGTCAATTCATAGATGAATAGAAAACATCTTTCATCTCTCCAATTTTCAAAGCATGATCGAGACAAAAAGTATGAAACTATAGACCAATTTGTAAGCTATCCAAAAATATTTGTTGTGATAAACTTTATTTTTTTACCAAAAATGTAATTGCTGAATCTCAGCACGGCTTCGTGTCAGGCAGATCAACAACTTCTTATCTCACTGTTTTATGAATTTCCGTAGTAAAAGGTTTTAACAAAGGTTTTCAGACAGACATAGTTTTCACAGATTTTGCTAAGGCTTTTGATAAGGTAAATCATGAAATTCTTGTTCATAAATGTTCTTTGCTGGGATTCCATTCTCATTTTTTAAAATGGATAAGCTCTTATTTGAGCAACAGGACCCAATTCGTCAAAATAGATAAATTCAAATCTAAAGCTATCAAAGTAACATCAGGTGTTCCACAGGGGAGTCATATTGGACCTTTGTTTTTTATACTTTTTATAAATGATATTCCTGATACTTTTAAATTTTCTAATTATTTATTGTATGCTGATGATGTTAACATTTTTAAAACCATTTAATCTGTTGATGATTGTCTATTATTGCAAGAGGATCTAAATGAATTGGCATTGTGGTGTAATAGAAATTTACTCTTTCTGAATGTCTCTAAGTGTCAAAGTTTTACGTGTTTTAGGAGAAAATCATACATTTTGTTTGATAACTCAATTAATAACATTGTTTTGGAAAAAGTAACTAAAAAAAAGACTTAGGAGTCATATTAGATCATAAACTTTCTTTTAATTTCCACATTGATTTTGTTGTAAATAAAGCTTGATGCTTTGTACGAAGGAACACAAAGGAATTTACTGATCCTTACGCGCTCAAATGCCTTTACTCAGCCTTTGTCAGATACACTCATTCCTTAAGAATAGAAAGAGTGCAGAAATCCTTCACTAGATATGCTTTTAATAAGCTTAATTGGAATATTGATAGACCTCCATATTCTGTAAGGTGTCAGCTCTTTGGTATGCAAACGCTTGAGTTAAGAAGAAGATATTTTTAAGTAATGATGGTAAAAGATATCTTAAGTAACCATATAAATTGTTCTTATTTGCTTGAATGTATTAATTTGTATTTTCCTTGCAGAAGTCTCCGTATGGTTTTCTACCTACGTGATAAATTTTTTAAAAGCAACTACAGTAGGAATGAACCCATATCTCGTTGCATCAAAGTGACAAATAGTGTTTTACACTCCATTGATATATTTCAACTCTGTTCAAGAGATAGTTTTAAAAGATATGTCATGCTTGTTTTGCTATCTAATCAACACATAGTTACTTAATTTCATATTTATTTATTTATTTACTAACGCCGATTGTACATATTTATACATATGTATGTATTATATTTATTATTATTAATACTATTATTTTATTATTATATTTATTATATAAGTAGTAATCTATAAGAGATTGTAAAACTCTGCTTGATGAAATAAACTAAACTAAACTAAAATCTCAGAAATGTCTGTATTCTCAAGAATACGTCATTATGCGTTGCGGCAACATATCCGTTGACATTGACGTTTAAAACGGATTGGAGTGCACCAATGGATGCGTTGCGTTGTTTTGACAGCTTAATTCAAATTACTTCAAAATACTAGTTCTGTTCAATTTCTTAAACCTAGTGCGTATTGAGGAATTTTTTAAAACTAATAAAAGCTTTACTTTTTAATTTTGTTTGCGTTTGCTAGATTTAAAAAATATGAGAAATTGTCAGAATTGGTGTCATACAACTGTCAAAATAATTTACAAAATGTAGAAAATAATGAGCAAGCTATTTTGTTTATAAAAATGTCAGTTATCGCTTTCATTTGTTTGTTTACGTTTTGTTTAATTATGTTTGATTTTAATTTGACAGGTGAAACCTTATCACGTGTCAAAACCTTAAACAATTTGTTTGTTAAACAAAGAATAATACTACTACTAATAAACCGAGATTTAGCTAGATTTGTCACAAATCTCCTTGAAATCTCAAAGATTTACCATACAAATTTTAATCTCCTCAAATGAAGATTTCAAATAAAACTCATAGAAACCTACTTGGAAACATTAGTTTGTCAAATCAAACAAACTTTTTTTTCGGAGAATAATTGTTGAACCGACCCATTTAAACGCCAATTTCGTTTATTGACAGATGGAAATGTCAACAAAAACTATCTGTCTCACTTCCATATGACTCAAATTCAAAACAATAAACAACTTTCAAGAAATCACAGACGAAATAAAATGTAAGTATACAAAAATAATAAATATGTACAGGAATATAATAAAACTAATTACTTACAGATGATGAGTGAACAAATACATTTTTTTTTCTGTTTGAAAGGAGAATAATTTGAAGTTTGGTTGTTATGACATAAACCAAACGTCAAATTAATCTCCTTTTCTTTGGTGGAAACACCTCATGATTTATTTTAAATCACTTGCCTTAAATCTTGGATTATTTGTTGGTGGAAACGTACTATAAGCATCGTATAAAAGCAATCACCTTGAACTGGTCGCAACTATACTAGAGTGAACAAACCTCATCAGAATGAGTTCGGAGCACAGCGATACACCATGTTACAGAACAAGCCTATTATTGACAGCTTATGTTAACGGACCTGCCAGAGAAAAAAACTTAAAAGTCCAGCTTTTTATAAGAACGAGTGAACTTAATCGAGCTGTCAGTTGTATGCATATGCATGCGACGGATTCTATGGATCGGGCCCTTCAGGAATACAAACAAACACTAATTTACCTTTCTTGCTGTCAAAATCTGACAGTAAAGCTTGTTTGTTTCGGTTTCTCAAATTTTCTCTATCAGACAATTCAAAAAAAAAAAAAGACAAGCAATTTAAAGCTTATTTTATTACTACGAGACATTTAATAGTGAATTCTTGAACATAGTTAAATTTATTATTGTTTGGAAAAGAAATGTCGATTTTAAATTTCTCTTAGCTGAATAAATATAAACACACAACGCTTCAAGGTCAGTTTGGTTTTGCTCAATTAATCTGATTTTTTCTCAAAATTAATGAAATACTTCCAAGAAATTGTTATTAAATAGAGTTTCATTCAACATATTTTTTATTATCATACTAAAATACTAAAATGTATGTATGTTTATATACGTTATTTTGAAAATTACATTTGCATACAGGATGGTAAATAATTGTCTTGAATATGAATGAAAGTCACAACTTACTGTTTGCCTTCATTTAAATTTTCTATGCAAAATTGATCCAGTGTATCCCATGAACACAAATCCTGAGAGAGATTCGTAAGTCCCTTCTTCATTTGTGTAGAACTGAATTATTAATATTTTTTTCTTATTCATCCTTAAAACCAAAAAAAAAAAAATGAAAATGCAATAAGAAAAGATACATTGTTCGTATCTCGTCTCGTTACCAGAGTAAATTTCGTTTTTCTGTACGAATTTTATATTCCAAAATGTTTGTTTTACTCGCAGATAATTTATGTACTTTATCGCCTTAATGTTAAGCATCATTATTTTGTTCTTATAGTCAATTTAAATATGAAAGTATTGTGTATGGTACGTAACTAAAGTACATCGTTTCAAAGCTACCCTACCGTCCTCAAAGTTCAAGTGAACAATGAAACATATTACTTTATTTTATATAAATGTCTCATTATATCGCTAACGATACGGTATTTAACCTTTTTTGCTGCCAAAGTAGTTTCTATATCTCAGAGGAAAAATGAAATGTGTACGTAGCTCTTTGGGGCTTGAGAATTTTCTGTATCAAAATATGGCAATTACGGTTGGGAGGTTTTTAATTTATGGATTAATTAAAAACGATGCAAAATAGTATCTTCAGTCAGCTAATTTTTAACAACAATCAACATTCCGAACGCATCAACAAAACTGTTTGGAATTAAAAATTGCAATTAAATCTTCTATCATAGAATTTATTCATTCAAAGTGAAATTAATCTTCTTTTCCTTTACTCATATTTTGCCAGGGATTTTTTCTAAATTAAAAATATGTTTTGTCTTTAAAGTGTTTGAAAATTTGCAATTGAAAATTAAAATAAGCTGAGAAAAAGACAAGTAATGTATTAAAAGGTTTTCCAATAGGGACTTGAAAACTTTGACAACTTTAATTTGTGAACGCACCCTTTTCAATAATCATCAAACTGTCATTGTCACTTTATTTAGTAAAGTCAACATTTTCAATCAATGTCTGCAAATTATAAAACTTTTTTTCCGAAATTCGGAGTTGGCGACCGCAACTTAAAGAGCGTTTTTTTTTGTTTAGAGTGACAATAGCTCAATGAGTTCGTCAATAAACAAAATATGCATTTTTAGTCCGGTAAAAATCCAAATTTGCATTATGAATCACCATTTTATTCACAAGAATTAACTGTTTTGGTGGTGCGGTGTTATTGGGCCATATCTTTCCTTCAACGATAACGATCGTCACGTTACTGTAAATGGCCAGCCTTATCACGTTATGATAACCGATTATTTTTCGTCCGAATTGGAAGATATGGACTTGCACGACAGCACACGTTGCAATCTATTTATCTCAAGAAAAAGGAAAATCGATTGGCCGCCATGTTCGTGGTTTATACGTTTACTAGCTGACCCGGCGGACTTCGTACTGCCCCAATCGATAATTAAAAGACCTAAACTTTTGTCTAAATTAATTTCAAAACAAACAAAACGTATTGAATTAAAAAAGCAATTTTAAAATGAAGCATGAAGTTTTATCATTATTTTCGACACATCATGTTGCTTACTTAAAAAAAACAGATTTTTCCTGAAATACTGGCTATTTATAAGGTTTAAATTTTTATTAACAGGCACACACTGTTATGATACAGTTTGTTAATTAATTTAAAGCTTTCTCATAAACTATATTTTTTGTTTTTTTTTTTGTGGTGCGTAAATAAACAAAGAAGACGGTTTTCCGACGCGCGAACACGCGACGTATAATTGTCCATGCGCGAAACAGGGAAACTCCAAGTTGATTCCGCAAACCTCTAAAGACTGTCCTTGCGATTTATTTATTTATCGCAAGGGCCAGACGTACTGGAAATTGTAAGCGTTTAAAATCGAATGGTAAATCCGTTGGAATCATCGGTATTCGCGGGATCAACACATCCTCTCCTTTGTATCTTCCTTTTATGATTGTTGCTTCAATGACGTTATTCATCAGCTTTTTCACAGCCAGTCTTGTTCCATTATAGTCGAGGTTGATTAATGTTATGCAGCATGATGACAACTGATCCTACTTTTAACTGCAAATTGTGAGGTGGTAATCCAGGCAATTCCAGTGAATTTAAAAACTCCGTGGGATAGTTGACTACGTCTTACTGGTTCATAACGGTGTCGACTGATTTGAAGGAAACCAACTGTCCTGGAAGAAAATTCTGAATGATCGCATTGAGATCCTCGACATCTTTATTTTTCGCTGCCAATATTGCTCGTTTACCCAGCCAAATATGGTTATTGAACTTTTGATGTGACAGAAATCTATGGGTAATGTGATCCGGTCGAGGTATCCATTGCAACTTTATTATTTCCAATATCTTACAACTGCTTCACAAACACATTTGCAGTTTCATCATGTTGCAAAAATACTCGCATGTTAGTTGTTAATTGGAGTGTCTTTATGTACTGCCACTAATTCGATGATTTTAGGCATGCATTTAGTTCATCAGCAACAGTTGATCGGGGAATAACTGGAAGAGTCTGACGAAAATCACCTGACAACCCAAAAGCAATAATATTAAGAACGTTTTTCCGGTTCCTCCGGGAGCATCAAGGAAATAAATTCCACCAGATCCACTGTTCACAGCTTCTATCAAAGTGTCGTACGCAATTCTTTCAAGACTAAGATAAGATAAATCCGTTCAGCCGTTTTCGATTTTTAGTGAGACTAACGAACAGCAATTCATTTTTATATACATATTATGTCGTATCCAATGTAAAACATTCCAAAATCAACAACTACTAATAAATTCAAAATTAATTAAAAAAACATTGTCCAGCGGACAAAATTGTAATTCTAAACCATTCTCAGATCCCCTTGAACACACACAAAAAATTTCATCAAAATCGGTCCAGTCGTTTAAGAGAAGTTCAGTGACATACACACTCACAGAAGAATTATATATATTAAGATTAAAAAAAAATTCTCAAGTCCTTATTGGAAAACCCAATACTCATATCTACAGTCAAAAGAAATTTTTGTTAGTTTAATTTGTTTATTGGTTATCTTGACAAGGAATACCATTAAGGTTTTCCGACCAAGCTAAATATTTAGGCCTCATTTTAGACAAAAAACTAAATTGGAAGGCAAATATTGATGAAAGAGTAAAAAAGGCTACTGTAGCGCTTTTTACTTGTAAAAAGGCCATAGGATCAAAATGGGGCTTCTACCCAAAAATAACCCACTGTTTATACACTTCGGTTATAAGACCGATACTCATTTATGGAGTTGTCGTATGGTGGACCGCACTGGACAAGATGGTAAATCTAAATAAGTTCATCAAAGTCCAGCGGTCAGCAGGTATGTGCATCACAGGAGCACTTCGCTCAACACCAACCGCAGCCCTGGATGTGCTTTTAAACCTAACACCTCTTGACATCTTCTCCAAAATGGTGGCAGCCAACTCATGTGTGAGGCTTAGAGCCACCTCTCAATGGAATAGTAACAATACTGGACATACTAACATTCTAGACAATTTCAGATCTATCCCAGATCGCTTAGACTATACCACCCCTAAAATGGTATTCGGTAAAAGCTTCCATGTGTCCATTCCTTCAAGATCCTCCTGGGAAGAAGAGAGACCCCTGGAAGTCAATGCGATACACTTCTATACAGACGGTTCAAAGACCGATTACGGAGTTGGAAGTGGTATCTATTCGGAACAACTGAATCTCAGTCTATCATACAGACTTCCCAATCAATGTAGTGTATTCCAGGCAGAAGTAATGGTCGATTAAAGAGGCACTATCCTGGCTCTAAGAAAACGTTATATCTTGCAAGGATATACGAATCTTCTCGGACAGCCAGGCCGCACTTAAATCTCTCGCGTCTGTCTCCACAAACTCACAAGTAGTCCACGATTGTCGATCATCTCTGAATGAGATGACAGAACAGTTTAATATTCACCTCATTTGGGTGCCGGGCCAAAGAGACATTCCGGGAAACTGTAAAGCCGATGAGCTCGCCAAAAACGGAACACTTCTGCCTAGTGTTAGACAAAATCATAACATAGGAACACCACTTGCTACATGCAAATATCTTCTCAAACAATATGCTCTAGAAGCAAGAAATGCTAGATGGTCACGGAGTACCACCTGCCCAGCAACCAAGCAAATATGGCAAAGCATAGACTTAAATCGGTCAAAAGGCTTGATATCCTTGAGCAGACAAAACATAAGCTCTACAATTGGAGTAATAACAGGACACTGCCTCATAGGAAGACATGCTCTGAGGCTAGGGGCCCACACAAATGACTTCTGTAAAAGCTGCATGGACGAGGAGGAAGAGGAAACAGTCCAACACCTTCTATGTACATGTCCAGCACTCTCCATTAGAAGGAATAACTTTCTTGGTAATCCCTTCTTCGACAATACTAGTGAACTGGCAACGATTGACACAAAGTGTCTCTCTAACTTTATTAAAAGCACAAAATGGTTTGTTTAATTTTCATTACTCTCCCATGAGTAACCTCATTAGTGGTATCACAATGGTCTAAATGAGTCAATGACATCTGGACAGCCACTCCAACCTAACCTAACCTATCTTGACAAGACTTCATACTTTTAAGTTATTACAGTATTTTAGAAATAATTACAATTAAGAATTCAGTAAAACGTATTCAAAATCTAATAGGTTTGATAATCGTGAGAACTAAGGTTTTTCGAAATTAATTGGCAAGGCAGCTCACAATTCATTCTGAAGAGGTTTTGGAATTGTTATTCCCAACCCTCTTACATTTTTGATTTCAAATGTTTTTTTTTTCACGGGTACTGCCTCTTCCTAGGAATTGACAAATTCTCCAAGAGTAATTCTTGTCATGAAAAGTGCTTTCTTAAATTAGCCGTTCGGATTCGGCTTAAAACTGAAGGTCCCCTTCATTTTCTGACAACAATACTCGCACACAGGAACGGTTGAGAGTTGTAAGTCACTAGGCCCTAGTTTTTAACGGACTGTTGCGCCATCCAATTCATTCATTCATTAAATGGTTTCCCAAAGGTGCAGAAAAACATGGCACATGATGTTCATTCCGAAAACACGCTACGAAATTGACTTTCAAGATCAGATTCATATACCCCCTCAACGTTCATATGAAGTAAGAAATCTCACCATATACCTAAAGTATATTTTCTTCAGTTTATTTTTATATAAAGAAATTCGACCCCCCAAAATGCAATATATATAATATATTTACCATGTACAAACAAAACGCATGGTTTTTAAAAATTCTTCAAAACCCTACAATCTAAAATCTTTTGCATGATTTCAAAACTAGTAAAGGGATATAATCTCTTAAGGAAGAGGAAATTGACAACTTTGCACCTCTAACATAAATTCTATCAGATAAAGGTACGTGTTTAAGTATAGAGATGGCGTTATGTTCTACTTTTGTCAATAATCTTTTCAAATACAAGACTTCAATTCTACCCGCTTAGCTGAAGGTCTCTATAATACTCGTAGTTTTTTTTTTTTTTTGTTCATATTCGTTATGATACAAATCTGTGAAAAAATAATAATTCGTTATATTTTTCAGGATTTGGGTCGAGTGATATTTGTAAAGGATCGCATCGATTCGTAATCCGTTATAGGGTGAGAAAAATAAAATTGTGTATATTATATTTAAGGAGTCCACTTGAAACTCTGTCCATATTCATATGTTTCTTGTTGTTTTGTTTAAATTTTACAATTGAACGAAATGTTACCAAAGAAGAATGGTCTTGAAAATTTAATTTAGTTTTTATTGGAATCTAGATGAGTAAATGAAATTACTTTCCAAAATATGATTGTGTTTTAGTTGAGATGTGATTACTGATTATTATTTTGTTTTAATTTCTCAAAAACTAAAAGTGCAAAAATAGAAGAAATTCAATTGAAAAAAATGGAAAGAATTCATTTTCGACTCGAATATTTTAAGAACTGATTTCATCTTATACCAAATACTGTTGACTTTCAGTAGAATAAAGAATCAGGTAAAATTAGAAAAAAAAAGGTTTTTCTACAATAAGAAGCATTAAATACAACTAAAAGTGCCATTAAATTAAATTGGTTAAAAATTTCGAATATCTCGACAGAAAAAGGTTAAACTTTAATTGTTGATTGTATACTTTTGAGGTATTTGACAATTAAGCTGATTGAAAAAAAAAAGTAACTGCGATTGACCCACACTTATTACTACCATTCTGCCCATCTATCGATATTTCTAAAAGTTTAACACAACATTTTGTGTTAGATCAGAAAATTCGAAGTCAATATCTTTCTTTGTTCTCATAAAATTTGTGTTGAAAACTATTTCTTATCAATTTCTTGTTGTTTTCGCAGGTTTTCGTGTTTTGTAAGAAAAATTTTTTAAATAGATTTTTCTTCAAAATTAGCCAAAATATTTAGCATATGATAAAATAAGTTTGATTTCAATATATTATGTTTCCGTTGCGTTCCCGAGAATTTCGAAAACAAATTTTTACTAACTTCAGCATATATATTTTTCAAAAGATTTTATTTCTTATAAAAAAATACCGATTGCGTTTTTCTAAGAATGTTATCTTAAGTTAATTACACAATTTTTGATACAATGAAATAATTTTTAAATCAATACCTTCTTTTATTCTCAAGATATTCGGATCGAACATCACTTTTTAACAATTTTGTGAAGTATATTTACGAAATGTTGAAAAAAATGTTTTCTTATAAGATAAAATTAGTTTGCTGGCAAGGGCGGATCAAGACTTTTCATCAGGGGGGGGGGGTCACCCACTTAGATGAGTTATTACTCACCGCTTAAAAATGTCTTTTAATGTTTTGTAAAGGAGGCTAACAAAATTTAAATAACATAATGTGTACGAGTATATTAACCTAACCTTTACACATTTAAATTGCTAAAATGACAATTTTAGTTATCAAATTATTTTAGAACACTGTTGTCCAGCAAAGTATGGTCTAACTAACCCTACATATGAAAGCATTCCTAGATTCAAAAAGTTTTCTAAATATGCCATATTTAAGACCTAAAACACAAGAGTTTAGAGGGTTTTTCCTGCATTTCACGCAGAAATGTAAGAAATTGTTTTGAAACGTAGCTTTTTTTCCAAAAATAAAATATACTTTTCTTGTATCCATTTCTATTTATGCTAAGAACGCTAAAAAATCAAAAATCCAGAAAATGAGAGAGGATCTGATATGAAGAAATTTCGAACTCAATTTTCGGGAGTCTATTATTACTCGTATTTTGACCTTAAAGGAGTCAGCAAAACTTAAACATTTTAGAGAAAAAAATGTTTGGTTCTTGAATTTAAGGATATAGGTGCACTTACATAAGTACATAATTTCTCTAAAAAATTAAATTAAAACAAATTTAGGTAAACAAATAAGTTGCGAAGAAACGTTTGTGTGGCAATCACAAATTAAACGTTTCAGAATCTCTTTTCACTTCAAATCTCAAGAGATTTAAAGCTTGTATATCAATAGATATGACCCGCTTATTATGTTTTTCAATTAGCCATTAGTTTAACAAAAGTGTCACTTTTGCTCGTTTTGAGACATTTATATTATTGAAATTCGTGTTTAAATATTAGTTCTAGAGCATCCAAAGAAAATTGACTTTAAAAGTAGATTCATTTAATTTTTTAAGATCTTTTGTATTCAACAGAAAACCAATTTTGAAATAAATAAAATGCACGACTGGGTCGCTAGAACTTGCTAATTTCTTCCAAAAAGTCTGTTTAAAAATATTTCCTATATTTTAAGGTTTAAAAATGTACCTGCAACATAAGTTTTTCTCGAAAATTTAAATGCCATTTTATTTGTCAAAAATCTAGATTAACTTATTTTTTTCGAAAATCATTTTAAATTTGAAATTTTGTCTTAAAAATATTTTTGGTAGGCACTAAATAAAGAGCTTATAAATATACTAGCTTTTACCCGCGACTTCGTCCGCATTAGATAGTTTTTTTTTTTGGATAGTAGTATGAAAAAGACTGAGCTGTACTTTTTTGTACGTAGTATGTTTGAATTGTGCCGAGATGGGATGAGGCCATACTAAGTGTGATTGTCATAGGTTAGGTTAGGTGATGAAACGAGTAAATCATTAAGTATTAAAGAAACAATTAAATTTACACGACAAATAAAATATTTGCAGGATTTCTCTGTAATTTGCATGCGTCCGACAACGGCGTGTGCCCTCAGGTGTGTGCCCGTTCGGGTTGACCCACTCAGTGATGTCCTCCCCCCGCTCCGCACTACCGCAGCCGCCACCTGACTCGTCTACCGCGTGCGACCCAGCCCGCGCACTCGCCCCACACCTCAGCCGAAACAGAATTATCAGAAGTAGAAGACAGACCCCGTGAATTATTTGTTGTACCTACATGGCTCGTGTTTGGTGATGAAAGGTTAGCATAGCAAAGTTTAGGTTTAAAATTATTATTTGAGGGCTTGAGGCACGTGGCGCGCGAAGAACGCGTTAATATACGTGTACGATAAGTTTAATATGTTCGACAACTTATTTCGTAAGGGTTGGGAATGCGTTGTTTTGCCGTAATACCAATTTTATCCAAATATTATTCCAATCTTTGGTAATTTAGGAGTGAAAGTGATCAGATTCCCCAGAAAGTAATTTCTCCCATGGGAATGCGTTGTTTTCTCGAGGTCAAAAGTAACTCATGTCCTTTCTTAAGTCTCAAACTATCTCCTTTCCAAATTTCATTTAAATCTGTTCAGTAGTTTAGGCGTAAAAGCGATCGTCCCACTTGAATTTTCCCGAGGTAAAAAGTAGCCTATCTCCTTTCTCGGGTATCAAAATATCTCCATATTAAATTTCATGCAAATTGGTTCAGTAGTTTAGGCATGATTGAGTAACAGACAGACAGGCAGAGTTATTTTCGCATTTATAATATTAGTATGGATATGTATTTTTAATAGGATAGGTTTTAAAACCTAATATTGGAATACTTACTAAATATTTAAACGTATTTTTTCACAAACTTTCTATCAGTAAAAGTTAAATTTGGAAATACTCTAAAAGCTCAGGACATTTTGACATTTACTAACATTATTCATTTCTTTACAAAAAATTGCATTTGCAGGAATGTTTACCTGTATTTGTTTTGATCTTTAATTTTAACTTGGCTTAAAATAGGAAACATTAGCCCCGCACAGCAATCGGTATAGGGAAAGAATTCTAAAAGAGGATAATGTTGATGGCATAGCACCATCGATAACTAATGTAGCATCTATGTATTTCAGCAGTTTAAGTTCTGTATCATCAAAATCAAAACGTTGTTTATTTGGTTACAAATTTCTACATAAAAATGTAAAACATCACTTTTTATTTTACCAGTTCCTATTTCAGGGAATTTACTTTATTTATTCTTGAAATTCTGTTCTAAAATACGAATTGAAAGCTTAATAAATTTCTTGGCTTCGTTTGGACGGTTTTTACAGCGGTTATTTGTATATTATGTTCTTAAGCGCCCAATACACGATACAATTTATTGTACCAATTATCATACAAGAGTTGAATCGTATGCAATGATTGTATCGTGTGTGTAAAACAAAGTATCCGCTGTACTGAAATCGCATGGTCGAATGCTATCGAGCGAAAACGAGAGGTTGCATACGGCTGCTTCGATGTGAATCGTTTTGACACTTTGACAGTTGATGAAATCGTGAGCTAGTCGTATGGTGTGTGTGCTCACTTTCGATATCGCTACCGATATCGGTACAACTCAAGCCGGTACGATGGATTGTATCGTGTATTGGGCGCTTTAGACAGCTGTCAAAGAGAAGGTTTATTAAACATAAAAATTGAATTTAGTGGCAGTAGATTTAGATTTTGCGAAATGTGCAGTAGATTTGCTGCTTTTGCAGCAAAGTGGCATCGCTGCTCCTTACCAAATTTTATTTAAATCTGTTCAGTAGTTTAGGAGTAAAAGCGATCGCCCCACCTGAATTTTCCCATGGGAATGCGTCATTTTCCCGGGGTAAAAAGTAGCCTATGTCCTTTCTCGGGTATCAAAATATCTCCATACCAAATTTCATGCAAATTGGTTCAGAAGTTTAGGCGTGATTGAGTAACAGACAGACAGAGTTACTTTCACATTTATAATATTAGTATAGAAGTATAAATGTACATTTTACATTTAAATTTCGTCAACAAATGTAGACCTCTTTCTGAGATATCGAGTTTCGTAAACAAAATTAATATTTTTTTTAAAAATCAAAAAAAAAAATACATTTTTGATCATAAAAATCATCACCAATTTGATCATCAAAAAGAGCTTGCACAGAAAGAGAAGATTATTGAAATCTGTCCAAAGAAAAAGGTTTTTGAGGGGTACCCTTCTGGAGCAATACCAAAATATGTTTTTCTTGTTGAAAGAAGCCAAATTAAGAACACAAAATTTAGAAAAAGTTTAAGAAAAATCACATGTTTTAACCAACAAATTTGTATGGAGACTGCTGTTATTTTTCGTATTAATAAAATGAAAAAAAAGCCCTATGCTAATCGGCTGAAAACCGTAATTTCAATCAACACAATTGTTTGGACTGTAGGAGCCAGGAAAGAAAAACAGACGGACATTTGCTCTTTTTCTTAGATACAATTTTTATGAAAATTATAGCATTACTAAAGTTTTTTCAAATTCTAAATTGAGTGAAAACAAAAATTTCAGTTGTTTTTGACAGCAAACCACTTTTTGTTGAATGTCGTTAAATTACTAATAAATCTACATATAGATGGAACTCTTTACTTATACAACTAAACTCTATAAGCTTTATGGCTCATATGACCCCCCCCTGGATCGTCAGTTGGTCAAAAGTTGATGAATTATGCTGAATTCCGATTCATATTATGTTCTTGGTCCAGTCCTCAGTTTAAAAAAAGTTTAAGGAAGTAAAATACAAATATTGTTTTCATATACAAAAAATAAATAATTCAAAATATAATAGGGGGTCATATCCATTAACGCAATACAATTAGTTTTGAATTGAAGGAAATTCCTACGAAAAAGCAAACAAATTATCTCCCAGGGGGGGTCATGACCCCTACGATCCCCCCCCTGGATCCGCCATTGTTTGCAGGTAATATCTTTAATTGTTGCCAAGATATTCAAGTCGAAAAATAATTTTTACCAACTTTAAGTGGTATTTTTTAAGATTTAATTATTGTTAAAAAAAAAAACTATAGCTCCGTTATTTCTAAAAATGTCACCAGAAAAAAAAAATGTTCGAAAAATATTCGAGACGACAAATATTTTTTTAAAGTTTTTGTTTCTTTGTAAAAAAAACTGTTGGTTGATGATATTTTTTTTTAAATGTATACCAAATTTATCACGTCAAAATGCATATTATACAAATTAGTTCAATTCGCTTGCGGGCAACCAAATATTTGACGTTTAAATTATTATCGTAAAAAAAACACCCACTTTATTTTTTTGAAAGTCCCTTTTTTTTTGTCTTTTTCAGTTATTATCTGTAAAACAACATTTATTTCAAGTCGATATCTTTGAAGGTTCTTGAGATATGGTTAGCGAAAAATGGTTCCTCACACACCGACATCTCTCTAAAATACTTCATTTAGGTTTAAGGGACTTTGAAACGTCGAGAAATGTCAAAATTTTCAATTCAACAAACCGGACGGTTTTCAATCACTTCCTATGGAAAGTTATTCATTATTTCAAAGGGCACCAGTGGGAAGTTATCAGCATCTTTTCTTTTTTTAAATCGTTCTTTACTTTTCCTAAGTGTTTATTTAAAATTTCTTTAAAATTTAATCATACTTCATACTTTTAATCATACTAATATTATAAATGCGAATGTAAGTTTGTTTGTTACGCTGTCACGCAAAAACTACTTAACCGATCATCATGAAACTTTGCACATACACTCTTGAAGGTATTAGAAGTAACATAGGATACTTTTTATTAAAAAAAAATAAAAAAATTTTACGAAAAATAAGAAAATTGTTTGTCACAATATCGTCAAATTTAGCTATTTCAACGCCATCTAGCATCATCTAGCATCATAGTAATGAAGTTTCAACCCTGAATACTGTAATACCAACCCACTGTATTACCGACGGTGACGACAATATCTAATTCAATATCTAATTCAATTGAATATAGTTTCAACTGTTTCTAATTTTTCTATATTTATTGTTATTTTCTTCTGTCGTTACATGCAGTATAATACTATTCACATTTTTGAGGTTATCCGTAATTTTTGTGGTTAGCTGTTACTTTATTATTTTAGATCTTACTCGCTGATGTTAATTCTTACTCTGCTTTTATTTGAAAAAATGCCAAAATTGTTTGTCAAAATATCGTCATGTGGATCAGTGGTTGTATGCAAGAGCAATGTTAGCACCAAGAAATGAAATTGTAAATAGGATCAACACTGACATTTTAAACGAGGTTTAAGGAGAAATGAAGGAATATTTGTCAATGGATACGGAACTGAGTACTTTTTAAATTCACTTGAACTATCGGGTGTACGTCACATAAACTTCAATTGAAACTAAATGTACCAGTAATGCTTATGCGAAATCTAGATGCTCCTCGGCTATGTAATGGAACAAAGCTTCGGATAACAAAATTGGGACAGAACATACTTGGTGCTACTATTTTAACAGGTGTCGGTAAGTTTTTTAGTTTTTTAGTTTTATTTCATCAATCAGATTACAATCTTTATAGACTAGATACTAAATAATACAATTGTTGGGGGCTGTATGCTTATATAAATAAATAAATTAAATAAATATTATTATAAGTTATACATTATTATTCGTAATTTTACAATTAATAAATATAAGTTTATGAAAAAAAAAGATCAATTCTTTAAATTTATTAGGAAATTATAGTTTAATATTATTTAACAAATATTTTTTAAATAAATCTCTCGAAACATCAATATTAAAATCAATCCTATTGCAAATTAAATTCACTTCTCTAGTGCAACGCGCGATTGGTTCATTACGGCCATAATTTGTACGATGAAACTGCTCATAAAATTGAAACCGATAGCGTGTAGTTCTAGAGGGTACGTTAACACAATTAACTAATGTTAATAAAGGAGGGCAATTTATATGAAATGTAACTATATCTCTCATAAACATAACTGAAAATTAAACCCGACGATCATAAAGAGAATGCATACCAAACAATAAACACCTACTATAATAAGAAGGCCTTGCAATCCGCCAATTAAGCTTATAAAACGCATATCTTGTAAAATTCTTTTGAACTTTTTCAATTCTGTCAATTGAATTATTATAATAAGGGTTCCAAACAATGCTACAATATTCAAGAACTGATCTTACTAGAGAATTGTAAAGGGATTTTAATGTATATGAATCTGAGAATTCTTTTGTGTTTCTTTTAAGAAAACCAAGCATTTGATTTGCTTTGTTTATAATAAAATCATAATGCGGTAAAAAAGAAAGGTTTGTATCTAGAATTACCCCTAGATCTTTCTTCCTAGTTACACGTTCTAAATTTGTGTAGTTGATATTATAGTCAAACACTATAGGATTAGAATTTCGGAAACACGACAAAACTTGACACTTGGAAACATTTAAGAGAAGGTGATTTTGCTTACACCAATTGTCAAGCTTCGACAGATCTTCCAAAAGAAGAAAACAATCAGTTTGACAAGAAATCTTACGGTATAGTTTGAGGTCATCTGCGAAAAGAAGGCAGTTTGAATTTTGAAATAGATCAGGTATATCGTTTACAAATAACAAAAAAAGTAATGGACCCAAATGGCTTCCTTGCGGAACACCAGATGGAACAGAAACAAATTTTGAGAGCGAATTACCAACTTTTACTATTTGAACTCTACCAGCTAAATATGACTCAACCCATTTTAATAGAAAAGAGTTAATACCTAGAGAAGTTAATTTATTTAACAAGATTTGGTGGTTGACTCTGTCAAATGCCTTAGCAAAATCAGTAAAAATAACATCAGTTTGGAAACCATTTTCCATATTTGTTATGATGTTATTGCTTAATAATGCTAAGTTTGTTGCCGTTGATTTCCCTGCTACAAACCCATGTTGAAAAATTGAAATATGATTATGAAATAGCTCAGTCAACTTATTACAGACAAGTTTTTCAAATACTTTTGGAATACAAGAAATTTTACATATGGGTCTATAATTGGTGATATCCTGTTTTGAGCCCGATTTAAAAATTGGTGATAAATAAAGGGAAATAGTGTTATAATATCTCGGATACCAATTATTCCCACTGACCTTCCATTCCAATTTAAAAGGGTTCAGTTTCCCGTCAAGCTTAGCTTTGCTGTTACTATAAACAAGGCACAAGGACAAACATTACAGGTAGCAGGAGTGCATTTAGAAAACCCATGCTTCTCTCATGGTCAACTTTATGTAGCCTGTTCACGTGTATCTAATGCCCGGAATTTACACATATTTGCACCCGACGGGAAAACTTATAGATAGATAGATAGATAAATAAATTTTATTTTCTTAAAAAAGTGGTTATAAAAAACAAGATAGGTAATGCTGGTGTTCAAAATTAGTTATGACATTAACTTGTTAAAGTTGTCTGTCAGGTTAAAGTTTTACTATTTATATTTTTGCTTAGCTTGAATTTACTTTAAATATTATATTCATTAACAAATAATTTGCGATAATTAAGAGCATATTTTAAGAATTTGTATAAATTTAAATAACATTTGCCATTTAGTATTTGAAGAAAATCGGTGCAATTTATTGTTTCAGCTCCTAGAAATAATCTCCGGTATGAATTAAAAATAGGACAGATGCTGACGAAGTGGTAGATGTTCTCGGCTGCATCAAGATTACACATTGTGCATAAGCCAACAGTGTCATGCTGAAATGCCCTAGCATTCAAGTTAAGTAATCCACACCTCGTTCTTAAGATCATACTTATCATTTCTCGTGAATTTGAGTCAGTTGGGTACCTCTGTGTATGATACATTACGATATTCGTCGTGAAATTGTGATTGTAAAGCACGTTCAGTAGAATCTTTCCAATGTTGTTCTTTCAGTTTAATCAAAAGCATGTTGTGGGCATGTTTCCAATCAAAATTAGTTGCTTCAAAGTTAACAACGATGCCAGTCGCGCGGAAAAGGCCTGACCATTCCTGGGCCCAATAAATATTTTTGCGAAGTATTGCGGATGAAAGTATGCGTGGTAATCTAGAGCTGGGTAGACTGAAAACTTTTCGCAAATATTTCAAATGTATTTCAAGGGTAGTAAGAAAAGCTTTTGGAAGACCGGTTTCGGTTTCGATGTTTATAACGTAGTTTGGTGTATTATCTGGTAGGTTGAAACATCTTTTGACAAAAAACCTTTGGAGCTTTTCACATTGTAGATATGTACTCTTTGTACCCCCATACTTGAGCACAGTAATACATAATTGATCTGGCGGCTGAGTCATGGACTTTAAACTTTGCTGAATGTGGCACTAACTTATTTTTCAGGAACTTAGACCAGGTTGCGTTGATTGCATTTTTTGATGTTGCAAGCCTCTTTGTCAGGTGTTCAGACCAAGACATATTATATGTAAAGACGACGCCAAGATATTTGTACTGGTTTGTTATTTTTACTTCTAGACCTTTGAAATTCCATTTTTCACTTAATGCTCTTCGGCCTCCATTCCTAAAAATAACAATTTCAGATTTCTCAAGATTAACTTCAAGGTTCCATTTATCGCAATAGCTGCTGAACTTGTTTATAATTGTTTGAAGTAAAGCTGGACTCTCAGCCAAAATTACAATATCATCAGCATACAAAAGAACATTTATACCGATTCTTTCCACTTATATTCCGATGGAGAGTTCAGAATGTAGGTCATTTAAGAACAAGACAAAAAGCAGAGCGCTCAGAACGCAACCTTGTTTAACGCCTTTGCTCGTTCTAAAGAAATTAGAGGTACTGCTTCCATCCCATACGGCGGTAACTGTATCTTGGTATAATAGTTTGATAATTTTAATCAATTTCGTGGAGATGCCCAATGTTATAAGTTTGTAAATAAGAGCTTCTCTGTTAATATTGTCGAACGCAGCTTTTAAGTCTACGAACCAAGCATAAAGTTCCTTTTTCTGGCTTAGTTGCAGCTGAATAAGGCATGAAAGATTGAAAATCTGATCAATGGTACTATAATCTTTTCGATATGCAGCCTGGAATTCATTGAGTACATTGTTGTTTTCGATCCAAGTAGTGAGGCGGTTTAGGAGAACTAAGGTGAATAATTTGTAGAGGGTATCTAAAAATGAAAGCCCACGATAGTTAGATACAAGACTAGCGTCACCTTTTTTGAAGAGCGGAAAGATAATTGATTTTTTGAAGGATGTTGGTATTGTTTCTGTTTCGTAGATTCTTTTCAGCTAAGTATGAACCTCCCCAATAAAAGAATTACTCGCATTTTTATAAAACTCATATGGAATGCCGTCTATACCTGGAGCTTTGTTTTCTTTTGAAGATTCAATCGCAATCTTTACTTCATTCAAATCAATTGGGTGATCAAGTTCAGGTATTTCAACTAGATTTGTTTCACAGGAATATTCTCCGCTGCTTAATCGATCTGTGTTAAGGGAGTTTTTGAAATATGACATGAATTCAGAAGCTGTAATTTGGGTTCCAGTATTCGTAAGATTACCGCGTATCTCTTTAGCCAGTTTCCACCAATCTTTTGCTGTGTTAATACTTGCAAGTTGACTGGAAATGCATTGGTAGTACGATCTTTGCTTTTCTTTACATAGGGCTTTGTACTTCTTATTTGCTTCGCAATAATTTTTTCTGCTTGCATCGAGATTATATTTTCTGTAAATGTTAAGTAGCTTAAGTGAAGATTTTCGAGCTTTATGACAATCCATATCAAACCAGGGTTTCTTTCGCTCAAACTTGACATTGGTATTATTAGGGTTCCCGTATGCTGCATAGATACACTCTTTTAAGGAGTTGCATCGTGTTTCAACACTATCCAAAGGCAAGAGTTTTTGCACAGCAACTTCATCAATTCTGTTCATGTATTGAGCGCGTCTATTGGTAAACCATTTAAGTCTTGGAAGCAACAATGAATTGGGGGATTTTTACATTTCTTCAAAAGCTTTAAGACCTAAAACTATTGGCATGTGGTCCGAAAAGGTTGTACTTTCAATTGAGAAACTTTTAATCATTTCCAATGCACTTATAACATTGTCTATAAAAATATCTTAAATTAATACTTTGTATTTTATTTTTTTAAATTGTTAGAATTCAGAATTATTTATTTTTGTTACGGTAAAATATATTTTAACATTTGTTGTTGCATTTCAATAAGCATATATTAAGGTGTTGAAACTTCATTGTCTGTAGTAATTTTTAAAAATTGTTGATCTCAGCCAAGCAATAAAATTTAGTTATTATATTGACTCATTTCTATTATTATACCCTTACCCTTTATCTCTCATACTTATTTAATTTCTCCACTGCGGGCGAAGCCGCGGGTAAAAAGCTAGTATTCTATAAACTCAAATTGGGAAAGAATCTATGTATGTAGTTTCTTGTATATAAATAAAAAGTCTCTATATGTTCGTACCTACAATGATTATCATCTTTAAAATACATAACATTGAACGTTCGTCGTTGCGTCGTCGCTTCGAGTCGTCCGTGCGTCCTACCAACTTTCAAAATAATTAAAATAATCTCATCTATTTGAAAACTCGTATAATGTTTTCCAACACAGTTGACACAGAGGTCTAGTTTGCATGGTATCACATCACATGACATGACGTTATAAGACTGCAAAAAGAAATGCTATGTACGTATATAAAGATACACTTTATCATACACCACGAATTTATTTTAATTTTAAATTAAAATCCACAAAATGAAGGCCTTTCTCTTTTTGCCTTCAAAGACGATGGAAAAAAGAAATACATGTGAATATCAATATGTGTAGTTTTGTATATTTTTGTATAGAATTTTTACAATCTTCTGATATTGGAAAAGGACCTTCGTAGGACTTGAAGGATATTTTAAATTCTCAATTTACATTAAAGAAAAAGAGGTGAAAAATGAAATAAATTTATTAAGTTCGACTTTTTATGGAATTAATCATTCGTTTATTGATTTTAAAGCCTTAATTTATTAAGAGTTATTTTAAGTTGAATTTTTAGTTTTAACTGAATATACATATGAACATACATATATTAAAAACTATTAAATTCATTGCAATCGCATTTGAAATCAAGAAAGTTACACCAATGGAGAAAGAATCACGCCAGTACACAGCCCACAGCCTTTAACGTGCCAGGGCGTGGCGTGTTTCAATTTTGCAGGATATCTTTCGGCTTACACAATTCTCCGGCAACTCGGCAAAGGTTTATTGATGATGTTTTGGGTCCTGATCTAGAACCATTCGTCTTTGTGTACTTGGATGATATTATCATCATCACCGATTCTTTCGATAGGCACTTAGAAATTTTAAAAGAAGTTTGTAAAAGGTTAGGAGAAGCGGGTTTTAAAGTAGGTTGGGAAAAGTGTAATTTTTGTAGGCCTTCTTTAAAATTTCTAGGTTACGTAGTTTAAACATTGGGAAAGAATCTGAAACAAGTTGATCTTAGATGTAAAATTATCGTTTCTGATTTCATGGTCAACAAAACTCTGTTTCTTAAAGAGAAATACAAGAACATTTAACAATCCTTATTTACTTGCAAGTCACTTTTTAATTCCATGGTAAGGTCTGTTTTGGGGAACTGGAGTATAGTTTGGACTTTTTCTTTATAAAAACTCTTGTAAGAGAATTGAAAAAGTTCAAAAAACAAAACTTTTCGATGTGGATATTTGATCTATAAAAAAAATTGGCGAATTGACATCCCAAAGTTACAAAACAAAGTGCTTATTATTTGATAAAATAACTCTTCAACATAGACGTTCTTACTTCTCTTTTATGTTCATTTGAGTAATTTGTAGTGCCTCACATATAATTTTCTTATTTATTAAATCTGATCAAAATTCGTGTTCCTCAAAGAAATGTTTGCGAATCTATAATTTATAATATGAACTTATTATCGAATTCATTATGGCCTAAGAAGCCAGTGATACTTGTAGCTATATCATTGGTTTTCATCGTTTAAAAACGATTAGGGAAGTTAACTTTGTAACAAAAATAAAGATAATAAATTGGGCAATTTGTTTACTAAGACAAATTCTTAATTTAACCCAAAGCTTTGCTTTTAGTTAATTTTTTAATTCTTCAATGATTTAACCGTTTCAATGAACAGCTGATTTTTCAGATAATAATTCCGAACGAAAGCGTTCCATTTTCTTTGCCACTTGTCAGTTTTGCTTTCAAAGATCAACTGTATGCTCAAATGGTTGATACCAATCATTGTTCAATGAAAGAAATTTTCAATGATATGTTATGTCAACAAAATTTCAATGATTGGTTTCAATGATAAAAACCAATGAAAGCTATAACTTATTGAGTTAATATTTCTTGTCACTAAAAAAACCAATACTTTTTTTTTAATTTTTCAATTATGAAATAATTTTCAATGAACAGCTTATTTTGTATTTTATAATTCTGAGGAAACGCCTTCCCTTTTTCATTTAATTGTCAAAACTCTAACCTCAAATACTTGATTCCAGTCGGAAAAGCTTTGTTCAATGACAGAAATTTTCAATAATAGCTATAATTGAACTGTCCAAAAAATTCCAATGATTGGTTTCAATGATAAGAACCAATAAAAGCTATAATTTATTGAGCCAATATTTCTTTTCGTTGGAGAAACTAATACCGTTTGTTGTACAATACAAATGTTATATAGGGTGATTTTTTAAGAGCTTGAAAACTTTTTTTTAAAAAAAACGCATAAAATTTGCAAAATCTCATCGATTCTTTATTTGAAACGTTAGATTGGTCCATGACATTTACTTTTTGAAGATAATTTCATTTAAATGTTGACCGCGGCTGCGTCTTAGGTGGTCCATTCGGAAAGTCCAATTTTGGGTAACTTTTTCGAGCATTTCGACCGGAATAGCCCGAATTTCTTCGGAAATGTTGTCTTCCAAAGCTGGAATAGTTGCTGGCTTATTTGTGTAGACTTTAGACTTGACGTAGCCCCACAAAAAATAGTCTAAAGGCGTCAAATCGCATGATCTTGGTGGCCAACTTACCGGTCCATTCCTTGAGATGAATTGTTCTCCGAAGTTTTCCCTCAAAATGGCCATAGAATCGCGAGCTGTGTGGCATGTAGCGCCATCTTGTTGAAACCACATGTCAACCAAGTTCAGTTCTTCCATTTTTGGCAACAAAAAGTTTGTTAGCATTGAACGATAGCGATCGCCATTCACCGTAACGTTGCGTCCAACAGCATCTTTGAAAAAATACGGTCCAATGATTCCACCAGCGTACAAACCACACCAAACAGTGCATTTTTCGGGATGCATGGGCAGTTCTTGAACGGCTTCTGGTTGCTCTTCACTCCAAATGCGGCAATTTTGCTTATTTACGTAGCCATTCAACCAGAAATGAGCCTCATCGCTGAACAAAATTTGTCGATAAAAAAGCGCGAAACACATTTCGAACCGAACACTGATTTTGGTAATAAAATTCAATGATTTGCAAGCGTTGCTCGTTAGTAAGTCTATTCATGATGAAATGTCAAAGCATACTGAGCATCTTTCTCTTTGACACCATGTCTGAAATCCCGCGTGATCTGTCAAATACTAATGCATGAAAATCCTAACCTCAAAAAAATCACCCGATACAATACAAATTTTTACTATGCATGTTTTAGACGTAGTTAATTCGCAACTTTGAAATTTTAGTTTTTTTTTTTTTAATTTTTCAATTATGAAATAATTTTCAATGAACAGCTTATTTTGTATTTTATAATTCTGAGGAAACGCGTTCCCTTTTTCATTTAATTGTCAAAACTCTAACCTCAAATACTTGATTCCAGTCGGAAAAGCTTTGTTCAATGACAGAAATTTTCAATAATAGCTATAATTGAACTGTCCAAAAAATTCCAATGATTGGTTTCAATGATAAGAACCAATAAAAGCTATAATTTATTGAGCCAATATTTCTTTTCGTTGGAGAAACTAATACCGTTTGTTGTGCAATACAAATTTAAACTAAATGTTTTAAACGTAGTTATTTAATAACTTTGAAGTTATACCTATTTTATAACTAATTAATTTATATCTAGTCTGAAAGAATTTAATGTCTAATGGAAAATAGAGCTGAGAGACACATGTATGTAAATCATGAATTTGTCTATGCGACCATAATATCGTTCAAGTCCGACACTGTTGACTGTTCTATTTTATTTTTTCAAAGGACATTCATAAAATAATAATCCAAGAATGTGAATATGGGTGTTACATTGCTCAAATCACGGCATGTGCAAAGTTTTATCATCGCATTGCCACTTCTTCCAGGCCGACAAGGCGAAAACTATATTCATACATAGAAACACATACCACAGAGGACAAACTTGACAGCTAAACCAAGCACTTGCTCACTTGCAAATGGATATGTCCTTTCTTATCCTTTTATTATGAAGTATTTGTGGTTTTTGTTATTTTGTTCTTTTATTTTAAATGTATGGTTCACTCTTTTTGGTGATATTTTTTTTTTTTAATTTAGATTTCGGCATTGGTTGAGGTCGCATCATTGACAAAAACCAACATGACGACTATACGGAATCTCTTGTAGCATGTACAAAGGGATTTTTTTCATCGTCCTTGAGAGCTTTTCAGCTCAATATACTATATATGTAACTTGTGTTTTTGTTGGGCTTTTTTTAAATTTTTTTATAAAGAAATCGCATCACTGTTTTAATTTGAGACATCAAAACTATCAACACCATTCATGCAAAAGTCCTTTCGTGATGTGCTATTTTAATTGCAACTTCTAAGAACGGAGCCTTTACTCGTTGATTTTCTATAATTTTAAGGATAATGTGGTCCTGATGAATATAGTGAGCAGTTTTTTGTCAGTTTATTTTAAGCGGCTTTTCTTGTCTTTATTATTAAGACCACAAAAAAATATTAAATGAGATTTTCAAGGAGAATCCGATGAACATTTTATATGGGTGAGAGATATTGAGCCAAATAAAACATTCCACATTCGTGAAGTGTGGCTAAAGAAAGAAGCTCTGTACTTGTCATTACGCCTGCAGACTACATTAACAGTTGGTATTCCTAGCATTATGAGTATTACAATTATTGAGTTATTTGAGAGAATGACTTCAACTGGATATTTTACTTGTTTATGTTAATTATTAAAATTACAGCACGACAATTTATAAACCGGACGCAAATATGTCAATTTCATCCGGATAATAAATTTTCTTAGGACTGATTTGAATATTTCTATACATTCGAAGCTTTTGATGACACAATTTATTCTCAAAATATCCAATTTCCCGTTTAATTCAAGTAAAAGAAAAGTAACGAACATAACATCGTCGTCGTGTGTAAAGTGTCACTCTCTATAAGTTAGTATGAAATTGTCTACCTTTATCCCTGTGATTCAATCTGACAAGGTGGCGTTATTTACATAATTTTGTATATGTATAATAAACGGCATGTGATGTGCGATACAATATTCATACACATAAAAATACCAACAAATATTTGTTGTCAACATCACTTCAGATAGGAAAATTGAATCGACCCTGATTCTTGAACCAATGGCATTTAGCCTGGGCGTGAAATTGAAAATGTAATTGAATTTCCCGATCCAAGAGCAAAGGGTATTTTATTTTATCCTAAAAATGAAAAATGAAAATTTTTTTTTGTCACTCTTCTACACCCGAAAATATATACATATGTATTCAGTTTTTATTACTTAAAGCTGTACCAACTTACCAGGTCTATGATGCCCATACATACACTTGTGCTCATGCAATTAAGCCACTCTAGTGAAAAAATGTATTTATTCAAGAAAGGGTTCAAGGCATGATCATTTTAAAACTTATTGTATTTATTAAATAAATTTATTTAAAAAAAATCAAAATAATTCATAATTTACATAAGTTAAGTCTCTTAAATAACTGTGAGTTCAGATTCTCTGCTCGATAATCATTAATTTAGTCAACACATAATTAAGCCATCTGCAATTAAGAACTTAAATAACACCATAATCAATGCCAAAGATATGTTTTACCTTTAGTAAAGCTAATATTTCGTTGGATATCCCTTTTGTCGTATAACTTCAGCACATCTGTTGGTCATTGTACCAACTAAAGCCGCACATTGAGAGGGTGTTATTTTATTCCACTCCTGTTGGATAATTTCCCACAAAGAGCTCCTGTTCATGGGTTTTCTTGCTGCCACTGCCCTTTTTATAATACCCCATAGATTTTCTATGGGGTTTAAATCGGGGCTCTGAGCTGGCCATTCCAGAACACTAATAGAATTGGTCTCAAACCAGGATTTAACGACCCGGGAGCAATGCTTCGGGTCGTTATCCTGTTGAAATATCCAGGCAAGTGACAAATTGTCTGCATAGTCTCTATTTAAGTGAGTATCTAAGATGTCCCTGTACATCTCGCCAGTCATTTTTCCACTTATCTGTACAATTGGGCCAACGCCGGATGCAGTGAAACATCCCCAGACCATTACAGAGGAGCCTCCGTGTTTTACGGTTTTTTTTTGTGTATTTTGGATCTAATTCCTTTAATGGTGGACGTCTTACATATGGTCTACCATCGTTTCCAAACACATTGAATTTGGATTCATCACTCCAAACTACCAAATTCCAGAATCGAGAACTTTTTTGAAAATGATCTTTGGCAAATTTCAGTCTCCGAGAAATATTCTTTTTCGACAGGTTCGGTTTTCGTCTGGCGATTCGTCCATTCAAGTTTTTTTCTTTGAGGCGTCTTCGGATCGTTTGTGCTGATAGCACGACGTTGTAATTTTCTTCCATTTGTGCTCTCATTTGAGTTGAAGTTAGAAAAGGGTCTTTCTTGCTAAGCCCTACAAGTTGCCTGTCATCAGCAGGAGTGGTTTTTCGTGGTCTTTTTCGGGGTAAATTCTCAAAAGTATTATTTTTTTTTGAAATAAGCAAGTGCATTTCTGACTCTGCCCCGAGAAAAACCTAGTGTTTGGGTTACTTTTAAAATATTTTTCTCCTTTTGGAAGCACTCCCAAATTATTTTCCTCTCAGTTGGGTTGGAACTTTTATTTTTACCCATTTTAATAAAAATGTTATGAATTTAAGGTTTAAATGCACTAAAAAAATGAATTTAATTAATTTATGAAAGAAAGTCGATCCAAAAACTATTTTTTACCACAATTCAAAAAAAAGGCTTAATTATATGAGCACTCTAGTCGACTGTTTTTTTACAAATGATTCGAAATAAATGACGAGACCTTGCTTACAACCTAACCTTGTCATGTGATTCTTAAAGTAAGATAACGGAATTTGTTAACTGTTATGGTCCAATCAGTATAAGAGTTGCAGGAAATTAATATTTTTAGTTGCATCGCATGATTATTGATGTGGCTTAATTGTGTGGGCACAAGTGTATATCTAAAAAATTAAGCAAGGTCTTAAATATTTCATCTTCATAAACGTCATATACAATTTCGTCATTTTAATAAAATTTCTTAACACGAACGTTTCGCTGATACAAAATAAATTAAATACGAAGTAAGTCATGGTTTCGAAATTTAAGTTTGGTCTTTCGACGACCCGTATTCCAAAATACACTATCGAAGAGTAGATGTTCTCAACACTCTACTCTGAATAAGCAACTTTATTTCATACTTTAAAGAAGAAAATTCAACAAAATTTCATGCGAAATAATTGTAATTGTTTCCTCCTTCCCCTTTTATATTGAAGGAAGTGAAAAAAGTAGATTCTTCACCATTTACGAATATAACAAGTTCAAAATATCCTTGTTCTAGACATTGAAGAAAAAATGTTGTTTGAAGAGTGAGTACGGGGAGGTCGGGCAGGTCAAAATAAGTTGTTATTTTCTTGCCGAAAGCAAAACAATCTTAACGAGCATTTCAATTGAAACAAAAATAGCGCGCATGAGAAATGAAAAATAAAAGGGATTTTCTTAAACGAACCCTTCCCCACTAACCCTTAGTGGGGGGGGGGGGTGCCTTATACCGGGCACGTTTCAACTTAGAACTCTTGTGGATCACTGCGCATATATAATATTATATACTCGTACAATATACAATAGTAGTAAACGTAATATGAGTTTTTGTAAGTTTTTCTTGTATCATGTTTCTTGTGTGTTTAATTTATCTGCATTGCAGTGATTGTGATTTGTGAGTTAAAATTTATTATTCACTTGTAAAATAAAGGACTTGAATAAAAATAGAGTCATATATAAAATGAACGCATATAACAGAACTTGGCCAAAGAGAAAACACACACAAAACTCGAGCAGTATGTTAATTATTTTATAGAAATTGCTCGTTCAATTAAAATGAAAAGTCAAATAAAAGCAGGACTTAAAAGAAGAACTGAGTCAAACAAATTAAAATGTTATATTTAGGATTTTTCAATTCGATGTTTTGTTTTGAATAGAAATCTATTGGGGCAGCTGTCATCTTTTAACATTTGACAGTTAAAAAATACGTTTTCCATGGGTAGTGGCATATTTTCCACTTTAAAATAAAATTGGTGTCTCTCAAACATTATTAACCTTCCACTCTCTTAAGGTCTTTACAATTGTACCGACTAGGTTAGTTATAAAGATCATAGTCTTCCCGTAATCCATGAAAATTTGCCACGTTTGAATCATCAATTTTGTAAAAAGTTTTTAAAAACGCGATTTTTTTCCGGAATTCCATTAACTTAAATGGCAAACATTCAAATTATATTTTGACAATTAAAATGACAGCTGAGTTTGAAAGGTGTCAATTGCCAGCGCTGTCGACATGGAACAACGAAATGACCCTACTCATTTGTATTCCAACTTAATAGCAATTCAAAAAAGAGGATGCGACCCACACTGATAACTTCCCATCTCGTCTGTCGAGATGTCTTGCTTAAAAGTTTGTAGGTTTTCGTGTTTTGTTAAAAAAGTTGTCAGTTGAATTTTTCAAAAAAAAAATAACTCAAAACTAACAAAAATATTTTGCATATGATTAAATAGTTTGATTTTAAAATCTATTTTTGTTAACGAGATTTTTAGTCGAAAACCAATTTTTACCAATTTTAGTAACATTTCTTAAAAGTTTTTATTTCTTATGTAAGCAAATACTAATTGGATTGAATGAAATTAATATGAAGTCAATAATCTTTTTATTGTTCACGAGATATCGAGAACCGAAAATCAATTTTTATCAAATTTGCGTACTATTTTTTGTTGTAAGTTTAATGAAAAAACTGACTGTTGGATTTTTATAAAAAATTAACTGAATGTCGAAAACAATATTTTCTGTTTGAAGCCAATATTTTTAATTTTTGAAAAAATATTCGAATCGAAAGTAAATTTTTACCAAGTTTTAGTATTCTTTTTTGTTTGGGTTTTTATTTTTTGTAAAAAAAACTGTCAATTCATTTTTTTTTTAAATTTTACCCAATATTGAAAACAAAGTTTCTTATAATATAAAATAAGTTTGAAGCCATAATTTCAAATTTTTGAAAAAATATTTGAGTCGAAAATTATTTAAGACTCAATTTTTGCCAACTTTTAGTAATGTTTTGTTTAGATGTTAAAAACAATATTTTTTATACAACAAAATTAATTTGAAGCCAATATCTCAAATTTTTGAAAAGATATTTGAGTAGAAAATCAATTTTTACCAACTTTTATATTTTTTTTAGGTTTTTATTTTCTGTAAAAAAAACTGTCAATTTGTTTTTTCACAAAGTTTTACTGAATGTTGACAACAATATTTTTCATAAGATAAAATTAGTTTCAAGCCAATACCTCACATTTTTGAAGTGATATTTACTCGTACGTTGAAAATCTATTTTTACCAACTTTTAGTAATGTTTTTTTTAGGTTTTTATTTCTTATAAAAAAATTGTCAATTCGGTTTTTATAAAAATTTGACCAGATGTCAAAAAAGTTATTCTTCGTTGCATAGAACTATTTTGGAGATTAAATAATTTTTTGTTCGTAAAATATTCGAGGTTTTTTTGATTTATAAATAAAAATTAAATTTATTTGATTTTTTCTAAAAATATATTAGTTTGATATCACGTTACAATATATAATTTTAAATTTAATTCAAGTCTCTAGCGTTATTTGTTCGTGAGATATTTTGGGTGAACCAAAATGTTCACCTTTTTTTTAAATTGGTGTGGTTAAAAAACCACTCAGTCAATTTTGTTGAGAGTCCTTTTTTGCATCTTTCTGCATTATAATCTGTTTAACAAAATTTGTTTGAAGTGGATATCTCTACTGGTTCTTGAGCTATGGACGATGAAAAAAATTTCCCGCACGTACGGACGTCTAACGTACCTACACACGCACGCACAGGCATCTCTCTAAAAATCTTTTATTTTAACTCTAGGGACCTTGAAACTTCGAGAAATGTCAAAATTTTCAATTTGACAAATCGGACCCATTACAATAACTCCCTATGAGAAGTTAATAAAATAAGAATTATCTTATGAGAGATAAGACAAATTGTAATTTAATATTCTGTATCTATCAGTGGCGAGGCGTGACTTATTTCTAAAGGTAAGTCGGAGAAAATTAGCGACTAGAAAAAATATCAGAAATGTACTTAATAAAATATACTTGCTGAAAAAGATCTATCAACTGAAGCAACACTTAAATAAAAAATTTGTGGAAATGTGTCACGTAACATATCATTCTTAAAATGTTTATGGGGTGCTACAACTTTAAGGTGACGAAGAGATGGAGTTGTATACAAAACTTTAAGTTAATTTTTTAAAGCCGCAAAATCGAAACAAATTTTGTCATTTTAAAAATTTTACGAATAAAAAATGATTATATCTCCAAAACAATTTTATGCAACAAAAAATAACGTTTTTAACATCTGGTAAAATTTTGAGAAAAATCAAATTGACAGTTTTTTTATAAAAAATAAAAACCTAAATGATAATATAATAATGTTTTTATTCAAAGTTCGTAAAAATTGAATTTCGCTCAAGTATCTTTTCAAAAGCTTGAAGTTATGACTTCAAACTTATTTTATCTTAAAATCAATATTATTTTCAACATTCGGAACAATTTTGAGAAAAATCGAATTGACAGTTTTTTTTACTAAAAATAAAAACCTAAAACAAATTAATAAAAGTTGGTAAAAATTGATTTTCGACTCAAATATCTTTTCAAAACTTTGAGATATTGGTTTAAACTCATTTTAGCTTATAAGAAATATTGTTTTCAACATTAGGAAAAGCTTTGAGAAAAAACGACTTAACAGTTTTTTTACAAAAAATAAAAACCTAAAAACAAATTTATAAAAGGTGGTAAAAATTGATTTTCGACTTAAATATCTTTTCGAAAATTTTAGATTATGGCTTCCAACTAATTCTATCTTATAACAAATATTGTTTTCAACACTCGGTAAAATTTTGAGAAAAATCGAATTGACAGCTTTTGTACAAAAAATTAATAACCTAAACAAAATTTAACAAAAGTTGGTAAAAATTCGACTCAAATACTTCAAAGATTTGAGATAATGGCTTCTAACTAATTTTAGCTTATAAGAAATATTGTTTTCAACTATCGATAAAATTTTGAGGAAAATCGAATTGACAGTTTTTTTTACAAAAAATAAAACCTAAAAAAAAAACAATACTAAAACTTGGTAAAAATTTACTTTCGACTCAAGTAGCTTTTTAAAAATTACAAATATTGGCTTCAAACTTATTTTATTTCACAGAAAATATTGTTTTCGATATTCAGTAATTTTTTTATAAAAATCCAACAGTCCGTTTTTTCATAAAAAAATAAAGTCTACAAAAAATAGTACGCAAATTTGGTAAAAATTGATACATATAGACAAACTTTTAAGCAAGACAAATCGCCTCCCAGCCTCTTTTTTTTATAAAAATCCATAAAAAAAAAATCTACAAAAAATAGTACGCAAATTTGATAAAAATTTATGTTCGGTTCTTGATATCTCTTAAATTAATTTCATTCATCCAATTTGTAAAAATAAAAGAAATGCTACTAAAATTGGTAAACATTTTGTTTTCGACTAAAAATTTATTTTACAAAACTATTTCTTTATATGAAAAATATTGTTGGTAATTTTAAAATTTTTAAGAATATGTAATTCAACTGACAACTTTTTTAACATAACGCGAAAACCTACAAAAATCTTTGCTTTCTTATTTAATAGATAAGCTCAATGGAGGGGTAGAGCGTCCTATTTCTATCACTTTTTTTTCTTTAAGAAATTAAGTTTCCCAAAGCCATTATTTTTATCTAACAGCAAATCTATTCCTATAAGAGCCATTGTGAATTTTGAGTAACTAAAATTTAAACAAAATGCAACCACTTTTCACAAATCACTTCCAATTCAAACTTTAATTAACTTTTTATCTTTAATTAATAATTTTGTTGTTCACATTTTTATTCATATCTACACCTTGCACTGCAATCTGCTTGTAAACTGTATTTTAGAACAAAATCTTATTTGAATAGTTAATTTTTGGCTACTTGTGCCACTTAACTAAAATTACAGTAACTTTCTGCCAAAAATTATTACACTACGCAATTTTCTTTAAAAGGCAACCCCAACTTCATAAACTTTATCCGCCGAGAATGAAGGAAAATATCCAATAAGTCCATAAGAGACGGGTTACGTTTGTCTTGTTTCCTATACAGAATGGTTGAATTTGTGTTTACTCTATGAAAATTAATAACAAGTGTAGTGCGTCAACATATTGCTTTGCTTTGCTAGGCTCAACCTGACCTGACATGCGCAATGCGTATATCTCCATTTTCAACACTCTTGTTTTGTTTTTTGTTTTTTGCACAAGCAAGTGAATTTTCAGATACATACAAATTCATCGGATGAAAGTCGGTGAATATCGGGTTATTTCTATGCTTAAGAAAGCGTTGGTTGAATAAAGAAGCACGCGCCTAGCGAGAAGTAGAAGAGAAAACGGGAGAAAAAACAAATTTTGTTTTATTCAGCGATAAAATAATAAGCCGGCATACCTTTAAAGAAGAAAATACATGTTGATTGAATTATTGTAAAGTAATGTCGATGTCGATGGAAGCAGAGCACTTATGGCCACGGGTCAATCTTACAAAGTTATGACACGATTCCAGGATTGAGGGAGACAACCGATTATATCCCCCCCTTTACTAGATTTCGACAGGAAGTTTTCTATTTTCATACCAGACAGACAGGGTTGGGATCCTAATTCACTTATAAGTAAACAAGGTATCCCTTTCTACACTGACGGTTCAAAAATGGAATCAGGAACAGGTGCTGGAGTGTTTTGCCAATCTCTAAACATCAGAGCGTCATATACACTCCCGGCTGACTGTAGTGTCTTTCAGGCCGAGATCTTTGCCATTGGAAAAGCAGCTGAACTGGCACATCAAGAAAATCTAAGCTCTTCGGAGATTACTTTTTTCGTGGACAGCCAGGCTGCTATCAAAGCCTTAGCCAGTGAGACCATAAGATCAAAAGCAGTTTTAAACTGTAAGAAAGAATTAAACAAAATCTGCCACACTAACCAGGTAAAACTCTGCTGGGTTCCCGGACATAGCAATATAGAAGGGAATGATATAGTAGATGAACTAGCCAGGAAAGGGTCAGAAGCAGACACCAGTAGTAGCGACCATTCAGTCAGGGGACCACTCGTCCCGATTGGGGTACTCAAGAGGAAGATAGACCTTAAACTAAAAGAGAAAATCAATATCTCCTGGAAATCCAGGGACGATTGTGTAATCTCTAGAAGTTTATGGCCTAACACAAATGAAAAGGAAACTCGGTATATTCTATCGCTGAGTAAAAAGAACATTAAAATCCTGATAGGTGTACTAACAGGTCATTGCGCCATTGGCACAATGGCTAACAGAATAGGGGCATTTGCACCCGATTTTTGTAGGAGCTGTCAGGATGAGGAAGAAATGGAAACCATTAAACACCTGCTCTGCGACTGTCCGAACCTCCAAACCAGCCGACTCCGTCATTTCGGAAACAATTTTGTTGGAGAACTGGATGATCTAGCACAGGTCTCAATGGCAAGCATGAGGAAATTTATAGATAGCACAGGCTGGTTCGTCAACGAGCCAGTCTACGCTAATCGACAGAATTGAGGAACATCGTTGTTAAAATTTTTACTTTTACAGGGGATCACAATGGACCAGTAGGCCCCCGTTTACGCAACAGCTTCATGCTGTGCACACCCCTTGCAACCTAACCTAACCTAACCTAATGTCGATGTCACAAGCGTTGCTGTTGTATGATTTGTTTATATATGTACATGTTGCGTGAAGTTTGTTTGTTGATATTGAGATTTACAAAAGGTAAGTCGATGGGAATCGACTTATATCTATATGGTGCCATCGCCACTGGTATCTATCTTTATTTGAGTTTTTAAAGTCTTTTTAATATTGTCCTTGCATAGGATCCGGGAATTGTTATTTGTTGGATTATGAAATGAAAATTTAAGTGTTATTAATTCAATAAAAATGGGCAGTAATTTTTTTATACACTATATAACTAACCCTTACGACCTCCATCGGATATTCTCTCAACACTGACTTTTAAAAAACGCAGTTTATCTTCAAAAAGCTTTCGGACCCACTATAAAAATTGTGTCCTAAAATGTGCTTTATTTTAATAAACATCGTGCCATAAGCATTAATATTAATGGCTAGGCAATTTTAATTAGAAACATAAATTAGCCATTATTCTATTAACCAGGAAAAATTATCACTTTATCTTTTCTTTGCAAAATTTCAAATACCCGTGCAGGTTATTATGTAACACACAAAATACGTATAAGCCAACTGGTCTTATTTAGCCCCATGAAATTTATATTTTATTTGTCGACTTAAAAGGAATCATTAACTCTAGCTGAAGGTGTTTCATGTTAATACCTACAAACTTATAGAAAATCTTTAAGGATGACAGAAGGTAGATGTTTTCCGAAACTTTTATATATTTAGAAGTCTATTGTGTCACAAGAACATTACGAGCCAGAGCCCTTAATTAATTCAATTAACTAGAAACTGTGGGTTTCTTTTCACAAGTATGTTATATGCTTTACCTATATACATATAGCTGCATCACGTTAAGAAAATAAATTTCCTACATAGGCTAGGTTAATAGATATACATACTCGTATATATTCATGTACATATATCGGAAGAGTGTACATACATTATTTACATGTCACATCAGAAGAAATAATTTTCAGAATACTTTGGATGCTTTAATTAAATAAGTTTTTTACTGAGAAGATTGCATAATGCAATTCACAAAGTATGGACTACAACTATATTATTTCATAAGATTCTGCTTAATACATCTAATTAATTCAAAATTATGGAAACAATCTGCTTCTGTGTATTTATAAAAAAAAATATTAGAAACTATAAATATGCTTTGATTTTTTCTTAAGTCAAGTGATCATTTTGTTGTTTATTTTTATTATGGCAATCCTAATATTAAGTTTAAGAAACTTTTGCTTAAAACTTAGCTTTTGACATTTGAGAAAGAGGCTGGGATGCGACCCACACTGATAACTTCCCATCCCTCCTGTCGATTTTTCTTGCTTATAAGGTTTGTAGGTTTTGGTGTTTTGTTAAAAAAGTTATCAGTTAAATTATTCTAAAAAATTTAAAAATTACCAACAATATTTTGCATAATGATAAAAGAGTTTGATTTCAAAATCTATTTTGGTTAACGAGATTTTTTATTTGAAAACCAATTTTTACCAATTTAAGTAGCATTTCTTAAAAGTTTTTATTTCTAATATAAACAAATACAAATTGGATGAAAGAAATTAATTTGAGACCAATGTTTTTTATTTTTCACGAGATATCGATAACCGAACATCAATTTTTACCAATTTTGCGTACTGTTTTTTGTAGATTTTAATTTTTTATGAAAAAACTGACTGTTAGATTTTTATAAAAAAAAAATTACTCAATGTTGAAAACAATATTTTTTTATAAAATAAAATTAATTCGAAGCCTATATCTTAAATTTTTGAAAATATATTTGAGTCGAAAATCTTTTTTTACCAACTTTTATTAATTTTTTTAGGTTTTTATTTTTTGGAAAAAAAAAACTGTTAATTGGATTTTTCCCAAAATCTTACCTGATATCAAAAACGTTATTCTTTGTTTAAATTTCTTTTTGGAGACAAAACCATATTTAATTCGTAAAATTGTCGAAGTGACAAATTTTTTTGTTCAGTTTTTTTGATTTATAAAAAAAATCGTTAATTGGATTTTTTTCCAAAAATACATTTGTTTGGTATCACGTTACAATGTCTATATACATATATAAAAATCAATTCCACTTTTCGTTGTAATGTTATAAGTTATAACTCAAAAATGACTTTACCTATTTGGCTAATTTTGATCTTGAATTATTCGTGGAAGTCCAGGGGAGTCATTCCGTAATTTTCAAAACGATAATCGTCAAAACGATTATCATTTACGATATCGTCAATAATTTGCTTCACGTAACTTAATAGCTATCGTCTCGTCAATCGTTTTTAGTAGTAGATCGTTCAGTATACTTCAAATACTATTATACTATAACTGAAATGTCAAAAAGAACTCAACGAAAGAAAATGCTTGTTCAATAACTTGAAAATGTTATTAAACTTGGTTTTTCTATATGAAAAATTTTGAAAATTTGCAAAAAATTTATTGTTAATAAACATTCCAACTATTTTGTGATGTTTATTGTTACTGTTACTTTTTGTGTTTTCATTTGTTGCCGTCGACGATAAAACTATAATATCAAAATATTTTGTTTATGTCTGATATTCTAATTATGATTTAGAGTATACAAAAGTCAGTAACAGAAAATCAGCTGCAATATCAAACCCAATTCGGTCCAAGGGAAGGAAGATAAGACTCCATTTTATATACAGGGGACAAAAATATTTGTTGTTTCCGAAACTACTTTGGATTAGTGCTTTGTGCAAAGGCGATACCTACTAAAAGCGTTGCCTTTCGAACATACCAATGTTCCTCCGCCCCCAAAGTTTCAATGGTTACAGCAAATATTAATATGGAAGGTATAAAGTATGTATGTAGAACGACAATCGTCTGACAAATGTATTGTTTCCAATATCATCATTATCATTATCATCATTATCATGCAATTCCAAGACTTTGAACAAAACTACAATTGTTTTTATATATTTAACAACAATTAGGAAAGATTACTTATGTACATATTTATGTTTTGTATGTATATAAAAAAATGCTTACATATGGGTTAGAATAGATAGAATGTCCGATAAATGTCTTAATTTTCTTCGTAACCGTATTATTTAATTTTTTTTTGAGTTTTTATTTTCATTTTGTAACAAAACTAAACTTCGCCGAAACATTTTTGCTTCAAAATGTTTTGGTTATCAATGGAAATTAATAGCAGACGATACCTACTTAGCTATCGTGCAAACGCTATCGTTTTGACGATATCACTTTGACGATTATCGTCTTACGTGAAGTGAGACTATCGTCGAAACGATATCGTCTGACGATAATCGTTTTACGTGAAGTGAGACTATCGTCGAAACGATATCGTCTGACGATAATCGTTTTACGGAATGACCCCCCAGAGAAGGTTTGTACGTAGAGAAAATTAAAAAAAAAAATCTTGAAAAAGTGTAAAATCAACAACTGTCTATCTCCCATATACAAACAATTTGTACTATACTTAAAAGCCAATTTTAACCTTTGACAAAACAATCGAAGACAAAAAAAGTGACGTTAGTTCTGTCAAACAAATTTAATGTCATCATATGTCATTTCATTTTATCAGCGATAATTATTGCTTTGTTGTGTTTATATTTTCCAAACTATTGTTGAGTTATTGCTTTTTGTGTTTATATTTTCCAAAATATTGTTGAGTTGTTGAGTGAAGGTAAAATGCCACGAGCAACACGACCAAACATAGGCCGGCGAACGCGTAATGCAAATCAAGTGGCATTATTAAAACGATCTCAGATTACAGATGGACGCGCACAAGCTAATGCATCGTAGTGTGAACGTACTGCATAGAATAGATCTGTTGACCCTGTACCCGTACTTAATCTTGCACGGCCATCACGAATACGTCGTACTGTTTTGGATGAAATGCTGCGTGCTGCTTTTAATTACAATACGCAGATTGATTATAGTATGTACGGATACATTGGAATGATGGACGCAATATGTCCCATTGTGATACGACTAACTTTCCAGGTGAAACGCCTTTTATGTGTTGTGCTAATGGTAAAGTGAGATTCATTTATTTTTGGGACATCTCAAACGTCGAAGCAGTTTTTAAGTATTTAACAATACAATTCGGCATTTCAAATGACTTCCTTTGCTGCTACTAAAATTATTAGAGATAATTTTATGCCGACTTTTAAGGTAAATACCTCAACAGGATTGTCCCATGTTTATATCAATCTGAATCATAAAGTTCTGATTCAACATCTATTTAAAATTGCATACATGTTACAGATTCAGGGCCAGATTAATCATCAAGCTGGTTCGATATTGCCATACCCCGACGCTGATCATCAATTTTTGCAAATTTATTTTATTGGTGATATAAATCGTGAATTGGATCAACGTGGTGCAATTGTTTCAAATACAAGACGAGAAATTATTCGTGAGCTACAAAGGTTTTTCCATCAGCATAACGCATTAGTTCAATTGTTCAAAATTGCTCTTGATCGTATGCCATCTGATAATCACAAAATTGTAATAGCACCAAATTGAATATTCAACAAAAATATGTACATATATGACACAATCATGCAAGCCGTTTTCAATAATGCAGGTGGATTATATTTCTTGGATGCACCTGGTGGTACAGGTAAAACTTTCGTTGTATCATTAATTTTAGCGACTATTCGATCGGAACAGAAAATTGCATTGGCACTTGCATCTTCGGGAATTGCTGCTACATTATTAGAAGGTGGTCGGACCGCACACTCTGCATTAAAATTGCCATTGAATGTACAGGTGATTGAAACTCCAACTTGCAATATTTCGAGAAATTCTGCTATGACAAAAGTTTTGCGATTAACGTCAATTATTTAATGTGATGAGTGCACAATGGCGAATAAAAAATCAATAGATGCATTTAATCGAACAATGCAAGATTTACCCAGTAATCAACAGCTTTTTGGTGGTGATCTAATATTGCTGTCAGGGGACTTTCGTCAAACATTGCCTGTCATTTCTCGATCAACTCCTGCCGATGAAATAAACGCCTGTTTGAAGTCATCAGTTCTTTGGAAATATGTACGACAATTGACACTGAACATTAATATGCGTATTCAATTCACCTACATAATGATGCAACTGCCCATGAGTTTTCAAAACAATTGTTAGAAATTGGTGATGGCAAAATACCAATCGACAATACCAACGGTTTGATCACTTTACCGAACAATTTTTGTACAATTGCGCAATCTATAGATGAGTTGATTGAATGTGTTTTTCCGAATATTCTTTAGAATTAAAGAAATCATGATTGGTTGAGAGAATGCGCCATTTTAGCACCGAAGAACATTCATATTAATGCCATTAATTTTCAAATTCAAGCGAAACTGTCAGGTTTAGTCACAACATATAAATCAATTGACAGTGTTACGAATCAAGATGAGGCAATGAATTATCCAATTGAATTTTAAAATTCATTGGAACCGGCTGGTATACCACCGTATTGCTTGAATCTGAAAATTGGTTCCTTGATTATATTATTGCGAAATATTAATCCACCAAAACTGTGTAATGCCACCAGATTGACAGTGGAAAAGTTATTGCCAAATTTAATTGAATCTACAATCTTAACTGGTAAATCAAAAGGAGAAGTGTGTTTTATACCGCGTATCCCTATGATTCCAACAGATATGCCATTTGAATTCAAAAGATTACAATATCGTGTGCGTTTATCATTTGCGATGTCCATAAATAAGGCCCAAATAAGGCAAACACTTCAAGTTTGTGGTGTCAATTTGGAGAAATCATGTTTTCACATGGCCAACTTTATGTTGTTTGTTCCAGAGTCGATACCCCTGTTTATTTATTCATGCTAAAAATGGAAAAAACAAAAAATATTTTTTATCCAACTGTTTTAGACTAACCCATATAGACCAACCATAGTAAGATTACCCAATTCTTTTTTATTTTTTAGTTTTTACTCTTTGCTGATAAATATAATATAAACAATATATCATTTGGGTCATTTGGACTTTTAAATAGCTAGCAATTTAAAATATTTTTTTGTTTGAATCAATGAACTTTATAATCATCTTTTTGTATTACTATGCCTTATATGTAGCGAAGCATGTACCGGGCCGCTAGTATAATATAAAATTTAATTCAAGTCTCTAGCGTTATTGTTTTGTCAGGTATTTTGGTTTGACCAAAATTGTCAATATTTTTGAATTGCTATGGTAAAAAAACCACCCACGCAATTTTCTTGAGAGTCCTTTCTGCATCTTTCTGCACTATTATCTGTATAATAAAATTTATTTAAAGTCGATATCTTTTCTGGTTCTTGAGCTATGGACGACGAAGAAAACGTCGCGAACGTACGTACACACGCAACCACAGACATTCTTCCAAAAATCTTTTATTTCGACTCTATGGACCTTGAAACGTCGAGAAATGTCAAAATTTTCAATTCGACAAATAGGACCCATTACAATAACTTCCTATGGAAAGTTAAAAATGGAACGAAATTGCAAAAATTCACTACAAAAATGGTAAACATTTTGCAGTCACCGTTCCCAAAACTAAAGCAATTTTGTCGAAATTTGGCTGATATGTTTTTTTATTTTGAATTTCATAACTTTCTCTTTACAATGAAATAAATAAAAATAAGAGTACTAAGAGTATTCAAACAATGATGTTAAATACTGGTTAAGTTTACAATTTTGTAAATGAACTGTATGATTTGCTATTAAAAATGATTTACATAATTTGGTTAAAATTATACACATTTTTCGGGTAAACTAAACCAAACGTTATTGTGACTTTTAATTAAAAAAATTTCACTTTTTTTCAAAGAAAACACACACACCATAATTTTTTCCGAATATTTCTTAAATTAGTAAATCATTAAAAGCGATTTGTTTATGTAGATAATTGAATTAATTTATTTTTGTTGCTTATTTTTGGTAACTTTAAATATTAACTATTAAAAATTTTGTACTAGTTTATAAAGAACAAAAGAATTTTTGTGAGCGCAAAATACAAATTTTGATGTGTTAAATATTTGACTTTTGACGAACAGCAATTGCACAGAATTTAAACAAAATAATTAAAAATGCGTTCACGTAAACTTTAACTTTTGTGATAGCTTATAATATTATGATGTATCAATATTAAAAGAGTTAACACCTTTAGATAATAAAAATAAGTTTATAATTGCGAATTACGATTTTCTTATCGAAATTATTGTAATCATAATAATAGTGAGAAAGAATGCTTTGGGTTAATCGATTTATTGATATTTTTTGAACACATGAGATTTAATTTAAGCTACTGTCTGCACATCTTTATGGCCAGCTCACTGGTAATGAAATTGTATGATTACTATAAATTTAATTGAAAGGCCTTGAAATAAATTGTGTGCGTTGACTATTATAGAAACTTGCTTCGTCGGGCAATATTAATCCAAAAGTTTTTAGTTTTTGATTTTTTTTAAATTATATATCGCGATAAGTCCGTAAAAGTTTTCGTTTAGTTTATTTAATATGGCCCGTGATAGTAATAAAGGGTCTTAAATCTAAAATACCTTACAGTTTATTGTATTATAATCTTCTGTCTTTCTGATCTTTAATTCGTACTATTACTATTAATTTAACACCAGAAACTTTAGTTTTTGACATAAGCAAGTCTTTCACTGACAGATCTAACAATAATAGGTCCGTTCGCGTATCCTCCTAAAACAGTCCAATTTTACTAAAAAATACGAAATTTAACGTAGTTTTTCGTAAAAGAGAGCGGTCACGAGAGAGTAAAATATTTCCCCAACCTACGAATTATAGCCCAAGAAATTTCCTTGGGCTGATTTGTGAAAATTTCAAATTTGATAGAAATTCAAATAAATTAAATAAATTGCTCGCTTTTGCTGTCAGTTATAAAATTTAAAAACAAATTTTCAAAGAACAGCAACAAGACAGTAATATTGTGTGAAAAATTTGTTGTTTTCCCGTTCGCTTACTTTTTTGTAGTTTTTTTTTTTTTTTGGTGAGAGAATTTTACCCCCACTCTTTAAAATATTTCTTTTTACGAATTTTAGTGCAGAAAGTACGCGAACGGACCTAATATAATATCATAAGAAGCAATCTTAATTTAAGTGACAACTAACGCTTTAGTGAAATGAATTCAAAAAATATACTTGGTAATTTAAAAAAAAAAACTATTTTTCATTATTAATATTAAAAAATTGGCCAACCTCTTTCAATTCGCGCTAACTACTTATATATCTCTTTTTGTTTCTCAAATAACTAGGGCTACAGAATTATTAACTTCCCATAGGAAGTTATTGTAATGGGTCCGATTTGTCAAATTGAAAATTTTGACATTTCTCGACGTTTCAAGGTCCCTAGAGTCGAAATAAAAGATTTTTAGAAAGATGTCTGTGCGTGCGTGTGTACGTACGTCCGTATGCCCGTACGTCCGTACGTCCGTACGTTCGCGACGTTTTTCTCGTCGTCCATAGCTCAAGAACCAGTAGAGATATCGACTTCAAATAAATTTTCTTATACAGATAATAAGGCAGAAAGATGCGGAAAGGGCTCTCAAGAAAATTGCGTGGGTGGTTTTTTTACCATAGCAGTTTAAAATAAAGGTGAAAATTTTGGTTAACCCTAAATATCTCATGAACCAATGACGCTAGAGACTTGAATTAAATTTTATGTTATATATTGTAACGTGATACAAAACAATTATATTTTTGGAAAAAAATTCAATTAACGGTTTTTTTTTTATAAATCAAAAAAACTGCAAAAAAAAAATTTGTCACTTCGAAAATTTTACGACTAAAATTTGATTTCATCTCCAAAACAATTTTGTGCAACGAAGAATAATGTTTTTGACATCTGATAAAATTTTGAGAAAAATCGAATAGACAGTTTTTTTACAAAAAATAATAACCTACAAAAAAATAAAAAAAAAAGTTGGTAAATGAGTTTTGGCTCAAATATCTTTTCAAGACTTTGAGATATTGGCTTTAAACTACTTTTATCTTTCAAAAAATATTGTTTTCAACATTCAGTAAAATTTTGAAAAAAATAGAATTGACAGTTTTTTTACAAAAAATTAAAAACCGAAAAAAAATTTAACAAAAGTTGGTAAAAATTGATTTTCGACTTAAATATCTTTTCAAAAATTTGAGATTATGGCTTCTAACTAATTTTAACTTATAAGAAATATTGTTTTCAACATTAGGAAAAATTTTGAGAAAAATCGACACTTTTTTTACAAAAAATAAAAACCTAAACAAAAAAATTAATAAAAGTTGGTAAAAATTGATTTTCGGCTCAAATAGCTTTTCAAAAATTAAAAATATTGGCTCCAAACTTATTTTATTTCACAGAAAATATTGTTTTTTATATTCAATAATTTTTTTATAAAAATCCAACAGTCCGTTTTTTCATAAAAAAAATAAAATCTACAAAAAATAGAACGCAAATTTGGTAAGAATTGATACATTTAGACAAACTTTTAAGCAAGACAAATCGATAGAAGGGAAGGGAAGTTATCAGTGTGGGTCGCATCCCAGCCTCTTTTTTTCATTTAAGAGTTAGGCCCAGTTTTTCAGTGCGAGATCATTCTAGTTTCAGAGTTAAACTCGAGTTAACTCCTGAAACATGTTTTTCAGTCTATTATAAGCAGTTAACTTTGAGTTAACCCTTCAAATTTAGTTATTTAACTCTGGTTTAAATATTTAGATGATTTTGCCAAATATTTCTTTTTGTGGAAAAATGAATAATTTGATATACATAGCTAATATTCCGGCTGCGCCTTGAGTGTTTTATACGAAATTTTAAGTTTAACTGTTTTGAGAAGAAAAAGACTTATCAGATCGCGACAAAATCATTTTACGAGTAGTTTAGAGAAAAAGTTTGAATTTCGTTTATTCATTTTAAAAATAAAATAAATAAATTAGGTGGCGCAACAGTCCATGGAGAACCAGGGCCTAGTGACTTACAACTCTCAACCATCCCTGTGTGCGAGTAATGTTGTCAGAAATGGAAGGGACCTACAGTTTATATGCCGAATCCGAACGGCTAGTTTGAGAAAGCACTTTTCATGACAAGAATTACTCTTGGAGAATTTGTCAATTCCTCGCAATAGGCAGTACCCCTTGCATGACAGTCCAACGCACTAACCATCACGCTACGGGTACTACTTTATTCATTTTGTTTGATTTAAAAAACATCAAGAAATGAGATTAAAAACAACAGCTGGTGTCTGTCAACCAAAATTTCAAAATCTATCCACTTCGATAGTTTTTTTTGACAACTGAATCCATAAGTTTTCAGTGATACCAAATTATAATATCACTCATGGAGGTTAAATTAAAATATCACTGAAAAACTTGTTCTAGAGTTAACTCTGAATTTGGGATTAACTAGTTCTAGGTTTAACTTGGAGTTAACTCAGCACTGAAAAACTAGATATAAGTAATTAAGATTCTAACTTCCACTTAGGCTAGGTGCGCACATGCAACTTTTAGTTTCAAAACTGTTTGGTTTCTAAACTGAGCACTATTGACTTATAAAGGGTGTCCCAAAATTAACGCAAGATTTGAATTTGCCGCCATTTGTGCAGTGAAGTGTTGGCAACCCTGAAAAAAAAGCAAAGCTAGCAGTATAGGGTTATTAAAAATGGAGCGTTACACGATAGAACAACGTGTCTTCATTATTAAAGAATATTTCAAAAATAGTGAAAGCTTGGCGGCTGCAGTTCGAAAATGTGTGGATTTTGGGCTGGAGGCATAATTGGGCCATATTTTTTTGAAAATGATGCTGGTTAAGCAGTGACTGTTACTGGTGCTCGATATCGCGACATGATTACACAGTTCTTTCTGCCAAAATTGGATGATATTGATGTGTCCAATATGTAGTTTCAACAAGACGGTGCCACATGTCATACAGCCCGTGAAACAATTCAATTACTGCATGAGACATTTCCAGGTCGTGTACTCTCTCGTTTCGGTGATCAAAATTGGCCTCTTAGATCGTGTGATTTAACACCATTAGACTTCTTTTTATGGGGTTATTTGAAATCACAAGTCTATGTCAACAAGCCCACAACCACCCGTGCATTAAAGGAGGAGATTCAACGCTGCATCAACGAAATTCAGCCACATTTATGCAGAATGGTCATGGAAAATTTCAACAAAAGAGTGCGCATGTGCATGCAAAGCCGTGGAGGCCATTTGTCCGATGTGTTATTCCATACATAACCCTATCCTATGTACTTTACGAGTCAATAAAAATATAACTATCAATTAATTAATTAATTGCGTTAATTTTGGGACACCCTTTATGAGAGTCCGCGCACATGCAGAAACCATTCTGTTCTCGATTCCATTCGAGCAAACTTTTTAGTTTGTGTTATGACACAAACTAGACGATCACCTTGAACCAATTCCTTAGTTTGTGTCACAAGAAATTATAGGTAACTGCGCGGACATTCAACTAAATCGTTGCGTAATTTTCTGTAAGTGCAAGAGAGAGAACATTTTAGTCAAGATGAATAAATGTTTCCTGCGTGTATTGGTTTATTTCGTTGATTACTTTCGGTTGTTGCTTATGTGGGCGATGTTTTGGCAACTAACGATCGAACTATTTGGTTTCGAAAAAATTGCATGTGCGCGCATAGCCTTAGGATATTTGTTACACTCATAATACAACTTTTGTGTATATTTGTATTTATTTTATTTTTATCAGCTTTTAATTTATTTAATTTGCTTTAGAATTTCAATTTCTTTACTGCTAATTAAAATTTACTATTTCAAATTAAGTTCTTCAGACATGAAATGATCCACATTGTATTTCATAACAGGAGCTATAATTTAAAAAAAAAACATTTACAAACATTCTCTTTAACACTTTAACATGACTTCATTTCAATTTTAAAGAAAATGTATTCGTTGAAAATAATAATAGGATATTTTTATTAGAACGTTTTACTAGGGTGAGTTTTTTGAGGTTAGGATTTTCATGCATTAGTATTTGACAGATCACGCGGGATTTCAGGTGTCAAAGAGAAAGATGCTCAGTATGCTTTGACATTTCATCATGAATAGACTTACTAACGAGCAACGCTTGCAAATCATTGAATTTTATTACCAAAATCAGTGTTCGGTTCGAAATGTGTTTCGCGCTTTTTTATCGACAAATTTTGTTCAGCGATGAGGCTCATTTCTGGTTGAATGGCTACGTAAATAAGCAAAATTGCCGCATTTGGAGTGAAGAGCAACCAGAAGCCGTTCAAGAACTGCCCATGCATCCCGAAAAATGCACTGTTTGGTGTGGTTTGTACGCTGGTGGAATCATTGGACCGTATTTTTTCAAAGATGCTGTTGGACGCAACGTTACGGTGAATGGCGATCGCTATCGTTCAATGCTAACAAACTTTTTGTTGCCAAAAATGGAAGAACTGAACTTGGTTGACATGTGGTTTCAACAAGATGGCGCTACATGCCACACAGCTCGCGATTCTATGGCCATTTTGAGGGAAGACTTCGGAGAACAATTCATCTCAAGGAATGGACCGGTAAGTTGGCCACCAAGATCATGCGATTTGACGCCTTTAGACTATTTTTTGTGGGGCTACGTCAAGTCTAAAGTCTACACAAATAAGCCAGCAACTATTCCAGCTTTGGAAGACAACATTTCCGAAGAAATTCGGGCTATTCCGGCCGAAATGCTCGAAAAAGTTACCCAAAATTGGACTTTCCGAATGGACCACCTAAGACGCAGCCGCGGTCAACATTTAAATGAAATTATCTTCAAAAAGTAAATGTCATGGACCAATCTAACGTTTCAAATAAAGAATCGATGAGATTTTGCAAATTTTATGCGTTTTTTTTTTTTAAAAAGTTCTCAAGCTCTTAAAAAATCACCCGATATTTACTATTTTTTCGGATTTAAGTGTTTTAATCCTGAAATTAAACGCCTAAAAGTTTTTTATGCAAAGATAAAGTAAACTATTTTGTTAACTAGGTTCTTATTGTTCTAAATTGAAGCGTTGTATCGCTTTTTTTTCGTTCAAAACATTAAAAATCAACAAATATGTATTCTATAATCTTTCAGACTTATTTAAAAAAACAATCCAATTGAAGAGTTAAAAAGTATTTTTCGAAAAACACACACTTTTGTGTGCATAACAATAAATTATTTCCAAAATTAAGTTAATTGTTTTTGTAACAATTTCTTTTTTAAGAAAAAAATCTCACATAGAATATCTCAAGTCCACAAATATTTTTATTTTAATTTTCCCCCAAAGAATTTTTGAATCTCATTGTACATATGTACTTAATATTAAATTGAATTTATTAAATAACTCGTAAATACATATGTACCTACATACATACATCAAAAAAAAAAAAAAAAAAAATTCTCGACTACTTTATATCTATATTATACATACATACATAGGTATTAAAAGAAATAGGTCTTCAAAGTTAAATTTAAAAAGAAGCAAACAAAATTAGTCTTTGAATAGCCTCATATTCAACTCAACTCAACTCAATAAAATCTGAGAATACTTTGCCAATTATAATTGAATTAAATTATTGCAATAACAATTTCTATAAAAGTTATTGTTTTACTTTTTCACCCATTCCATAGAATCATAGAATTCAATTGTCGTAGGAAAGAACGTTTTACATAATGAAACCAATCAATTAAGTAAGATGCAATGCATCTCAATCTTAAACCTTCATTGCTCTGCTCCATAGAGATAGAGGCATGAATAATAATCAAATCTGTACGAAAATAGCTTAATTGCAATTCTTATAATGAGTTAAATTAATGAAATGAAAAGTAAGAAGTTATATGAAGTAAAGTAAAGTAAAGTAAAAAAGATAAGACTTACCTTTTAATAGATTCTGTAAAATATGATCCTTGTGTTCGTCTGAATGTGGCTCTCCCAATACAATCAGCAAATAACAGCCAGTCAAGGGACTGGGAGGTCCAACCATACCAACCAAACTTGATGGTCCACCATCAGCATCGGAGCAAGCAGTATCTATCGGAGCACGCCCAACCTCCTCTTCGGCAACGCCAGCGTCACCAGCATTCAAATCTACATTTTCCTCATTACCGCTTTTGCCGCCGCTGCCACTGCCACTGCCGCTACCGTTGCCTTTGCCGTTGGCTTGGGTCATTCCATTGGTGATAATATTTAAATTATCCGGAACTGGATGACCGCCATTGGCATTGCCTGCTACACCACCTCCATTTATTCCTTCAGTTCCATTTCCATTTCCACCATCATCGCCATTGCCATTTCTTATAGCTCCATTACTTCCATTTCCATTACTGCTGCTAGCCATTGCCGTTCCCGATTGCTCTACTTCTGCTGCTGCAACGTTCTCGGAAGCTGTTCCAGCTCCGTTTCCAGCATTGGGACCAACAATATCTTGATCCCCCATCACAGATTATAATTTCGGCTTGTTTTCTTTTTGATGTTAGTCTTCTTAAAAACTGACAAAAAGAGTATCGATTTGATAATAATTCGATCAATTAAATTGACAAGACTGAGTTTATTTTTCAATAACTTTAAAAGCTTAAAACACTAAAGTTAAACTAACAACAATTGCTGTTTCACTAAGGGCTGTTGTTTTTTTTTTTGTTTTGTTTTGTTTTGTTTTTCTATTTTTTAACACCACTTTGTATATTAATTAACAAAATGTCAAATAGATAATATTTAATAATGCTGCACCTTGTGCTGGCTTGTTTTAAAATGGATGACTTTCACTTCAAAAGTTACTCAAGTCCTTTTGTTAGTTAGTTTTTAGTTTTTGGAGATGTTATTAATTAAATAATTTTTTAGTTTAACTCTTTTTTGTTTTGTTGAAGTTATTATTTATTTTGTTTTAATGTATATTCTGCAATGCTATTTTTTTTTTTTGGAAAGAAAAACGAAAAACAGAAAGAAAAAGATTAGAGAAATTGACTATAAATAAATATTCTGTGTTAAACGAGTAAAAAGGATATAATTAGGGGTGGTATTTAATTTTGGTTTGGGCTATACGAATGTTATTGCGGATGAAGCAAACGAAGAAAAGGTCTTTTTCGATGAAGTATGATGACTCACTCCAGGGGAGTTGTTTCTGCTAACGTTACGTATTCTGTTGTGACAAAGAAAAAAAGGACTATTTCTTACGATGAAGTAGGAGATATTCTTAGAATTCTCGAATCATTAATGCGAAAATCTTTTTTTCGGTGATTAAAACTTTAATTTTAGATTAAACTGAATCTTTGTTGTTTCGGGTATCACATCTTTTTGTATGGAAAGTAATTTTGAAAAAAAAAGATACATACAAATATGTAAAAGAAAATTTAATATTTTTACTGCTTTAGTTTAGTGAATTTGTTTATTAAAAAAAAAAATATTTTATTGCTTATGCAGAACCGAATAATTTTTAAATTTATTATTATTCAATTTTATAATTTAAAGTTAATTTTATTTAAAATTAAAATCATTTACTTTTTTTTTTACTGGAGTCACTTTGTTTTTGTATAATATTGAAATTATCAATAAATTCAATTTTTTAAAAAAATATTTTAAAATTAATTTAAAAAATCACCATCATACACAAGATCAAGAAGATGTATACAACAACTAGAACTAACTATAGATCTACTAGGTAGGTATAAGAGAGCTCTATGTTTTTTAATTTTATTTTAAGGGCAGACGAATACTGCAAACTGCATTGAATTTATTTTTGTACGACTAAAAAACACACTGCAGGTTTCTTGTTGTTTTTGGGTACCTACAAAAATGCAAAAGTATATAGGTACTATCTCTTTTTTTCCAGCTAAATTCGAGGCTTTATGTTGCAATATTCGACTCTTGTATGTACTCGTATGTTGCTGAGATCCAAGCGTTTTTCCAAAAATAAATGCAACTAAATGTGCATCGGTGCTGACAATTTTAGTATATTAGCAAAATATACTCGTGCTGCTATAGCAAGCGGCGACGGCGACCGTTTCGTCATTCGCTTCACCCCTTATCACAGTTTTTTTTTTGAAAATTGTTTTTATTTTTTTTAAACTTTAAAATAGAGAAGATGTTACACAAAAACAAAAATTAAAAAATTTATATATCCTACAAGAGTTTAGGTATATGGCCGAAGTGAGAAAATATAAGGAGAAGAACCGCACCCGCCGATGTACAAAACTAAACTGTTTTAGTCGTTTATACTCGTAGTAGACGAACTTGTGGTTCGAAAACACTGCGTAACAGAAACAGAAACAGAACTAAACCACAAAAACTTAAAACGGAAGAAAGCAATCCTTTTTGGGTGATAGGAGTCGTGTCCGGTTGAGCGTTGAGGTATATACTCGTATATAATATTTGCCTTGCTTTAGGGTAAGTTTTTTAACTGCTTATGGGAAGTAGTAAGTATTTTTTCTTTTTTAAATTTTATTGATTTATTTGTCACGAGGTGGTGCAATATATGGCGCCCCTGTTATGTTCTTGAACAAAGTCAAGTGGTTTTTATGTCAGGTATGGTATAATGGTATAATACCGCAGCGGCTAGTTCTATCAAAGTGAACTTTGGATTGGCTACTTCTGTTCGAAATGAAAGCTCGACGAAGACTGATGAGGTTTCTGCATCGTTGAAAACTACAACGACGACCACGACGAGGATATCCAATATACGACGACATACGAGATACGAGTATAGACTATAGAGCTGGAATACTACAATAACAAAATAGGGGGAGTTGTTGCTTAGACAGAAGAAGGAGCTTTTTCATATTATGGAAGGGAATTCCTTTTTATTTTATAATTCAATGTGGATTGTGGAAAACAATTCCAGTGTTGCAACTTTGACTTGATTACCAACCAGAACAAAAACAACAATGTTACGAGATGGTTTTGGGTCTGGGACTATCTTCATAGGTAGGTATTTAACTTGGAACAATTCCAAACGGATATACATATAAAAGAAAACCCGCAATGAATTTTTCCGATAAATTTTAATGGCGACACGAGATAGTCATATTTAACTCTGCTGTAGGATATACTCGTATTACGAATTACGAGGGTATACGGACATATGTACATATATTAAAGTTTACACTTAAATAATGAATCGGTTTTAATAAATAAGTTTTCAAGGAAAGGATTTAAATACACAACACGATTGTTTATTGATATAATATTTAAAAAAAAATAACAAATAATATACTAACTGCTCAAGATTACACTTGCTCGCGGTGTTATTTGCGGCTGAACTGATGATAACTTTGGAATTTTCGGTCCTTTTTGTACACAGAATTTTGTAAAAAGTTTTTTGGAAAAGTATCAAAAAAAAACAGAATTTGAGTTGAGTGGTTTTTTAGAGAAAGTCAAAATTGTTTTTCATTTTCTTTTTACTTTTACTCAAAGTTTTACTTTTTTTTTTTGTGAAACAATAACAATTGTATTGTACAATATGTATGAGTATTTTTTATACCTAAAGATATTATAAGTCACTCAAAACTCATTCGAAACATATTTATCTTTCATGTCCTTAGAATGTATAGTTTCTATTTTCATTTTTGTTAAATTATTTAAAAAATATGAGTAGAAATTTTCTAAAAAGAACAATAAAAAGCCAATAAATTTGAAATCTGAAGTAACACTTAATATTTCACTCAATCAAATTAAAATTTTGTGCCAATTTATGGTAAAACAATTTAAATTGCTCATTTTGGAGTACATAATATGAGTGCAAAAAGAGTTATATAAGTTTGGTATTTCACTCAAATAAGTACTCGAATTGAATGTTCTCTTAATGTTTTTAGAAATTAAAACTTCAATTTAAAAATAATTTTACTCTGATAAACATTTTTGAAAAGTTTATATTTGAGTACATAATTCGAGTTAAACGAGAGTTTTATGAGATATTATTGGTATTTCACTCAAATAAGTACTCATATTGAATTTTTTCTTAATGTTTTTAAAAAAAAGTGTCAATTTAAAAATGATTTTACTCTGATAAACAGCTTTGAAAAGTTCATATTTGAGTATATAATTTGAGCAAACCGAGCGTTTTATGAGGAATCATTGATATTTCACTCAAATGAATGAAATTAAATTGAATCACTTTAAATTTTTTGTGAAAGTTTAGTGACGATTTCAAATTTTTTTTTTTTTCGCATACAAATTATTTTATTATTATTTATAAGGAGATACACTAAAAAGGATTCACGCTCTAATGTATAATTACAGTGCATTTTTTGAGTTCAAATGTGAGTAAAATTAAAGAAGAGCTTTCTCTATTCTTAACAAATTTTATTACGTAGAAATATGTATGTAAGTAACTCAAAATAATACCTCATTTTGTCCTTAAAATGAGTTAAACTTAAAAAAAAAAAATAGCTCAAAACTATTCAGAAACATATCTACACAATATTCGTGCTGAGGTACTCTTAATATCAAATTGCGGTTTCGTTTATTTTCAAATAGAATCTTGTGGAAGACGATTAGCTTCGGTGTGTCAAGAAGAAAAAAAGGGAAACTTTTTCATATACTATAGAATAGAAAGAGGTACCTACATATGTATGTAAGTAAATAAAATTCGATACACAAATAAGTCGTAGAAAACGCAGAAAAAATGGTATACCTACAAATATTTTTAGTAACAATCGTATCATCGTAGTCCATACACCTATACCTATACCAACATTTTGAATATTAAAGGTATGTCTTTTTATAATTAGAGGGTTTCTATATTTGATTTCAGACAAAAACGTAGAAACTATGGAATGAACTGCAAAATTACAAAAATGATACCCCCAGCTGGAGCAATAAAAATAGCACCAAGAACGAAAATTTCCTTCCACCAGGATATGCAGCAATGAAGGAAACTTCTACTTCTGATGAAATTGCCGGCATTATAGCACAGGCGCACTTCACCAATTTCTAAGTTAGAAGGTATTCAAATGGATATACTAGGTACCTAAGTAGAAAAACAACAACAGCACAATTTTTTTGAAGAAACACATGGTGCACTTGGAAATTGTTCGACTTGAAGTTTTTCCAACAACATTTTGGAACGGATCGAAGTGAAACAAAACGAAACGAAACGAAAACAAATTGAAACGAAACCATCTGATTCAGTTTCAGTATTGATTATATTTTTTAAAAGCGAGAAAACAGCTGACAGGTGTATGATTTGAACTTCTTCCCCATGGCATGGCGTGTCAGCCTGTTGTTGTTGCTGTACCCCTTCAATTATGAAATTCTAAAAGTGGGGTGTACTGTTCGATTTTTTAACTCCTCTCACTAGGCCATATAACTAACTTAATAAAAAATATGTAGGTACTACAATAATGTGAGAAAAAGGAAAGAAAAGGAAGATTTCAAAAAAAAAGATATATTTTATATGCTCACCTTTATTTGACTGCTATAAGTTTTATACGCTGGAATAATTTTATTGGACAGAAAAAGCTTAAATATCTTAAAATTACTTTTGCCGAAAAGGTTATTTAACTGTATTTTTAAATATATTGATGTTTTTTTTTTTATTTCACTGATTTTGCTTAAAGTTTTTTTTTTTAATATATTCTTATTGACTAATTGAATAAATGGACTTTAAAGCGAAGAAGCAAATTTCTTTTATTAAGCTTTTATTTTTGTTGGATAAATATATATTGATAATATATTGAATGGTTGTGTATATTATTTGTGAATCGACAATGAAAATCAATCTGCAGTCTTAATTAAGCACTTACTCATAGATATAACGAATTTTTTTTTTTTTTTTTCAAAAAACTTTTCTTTTTTTGTATCTTTTGTCAAAAATTTAAACTTTTTTTTTTCTGGAATCTGTTTTATTGAATTTTATTTAATTTTATTTGGGAGATGTAGATATATATGTATGTATGTATGGGGCGATGATGATGGTAACAATATTAGTATCCACTTTGAAACCAAAATAAACTTTAGACGGATTTTGGTACACGCAATTTTTTCTTCTTTTCAGTAAAGTTTATAATTTCGGTGTGCACATAATTTTGTGATAAATTTTCTTTGGCTAAGGAAAGTATTTTTTCCATATATATATACTTTATATATATATGTATGATTTTTCACATAGAAAAAAACTGGAGCTGCGTTAACCGGCTTCTTACTTTGCTTCTTAAATAGGTAGCAGTTTGGTTGGTACTAGGTGCAGTTCGTGTAGATTTTCTCTTCGAATCCACCGAGTCTAAAATCACGACGAAAATATTTGGCATGCGTCCGCAATTGGTGGATGAATTCGGTGGGGGGTGGCTTAGGGGTAGGAAAAAAAAAAGGAAATACAGGCTAGTTTCCCCTATAGAAACCAAAAACAACAAAACAAGAAATGTGAAAAAGTGACAGTTAGGGAAGAAATACGAAAGTTATAGGTTAGAACTTACAAACATAAGTAGATATTTAGTTGTTGGATATATTTCTCGTTTCTTAAAGGCCTGCGCTCTCCGAAGGTGCTTGCTTCTGTGCAGATTTTTTTTTTTTTTGTATAGAACAAGAACATATGGTTTGAGAGATATCAATTCCTTTAGAGAACGTTTTTTTAAAAAAGGTCCGGAGAATTGTTTTAAACAGGAGTGCAGAAAGCTTAATAGATGTTAGATACTATACCCTGCTGATGATAGAATTTAATCAAATTCGACGAATGGAATGTCTTCTATATCTTCTTTTTATTTGCCTTTGCCTTCGATATACCAACGAAAAATGGGAGTCTTCCTTGGGTAAACGGTGGTTTTGAAGAATATGTGTTAGAGTAAAATTCCAAATGTATTTGTAGCTACTTATAGGGCACAGCTGTCATCAATATAGGTAATGTCTACATATTTCTTCTTTTTTTTTTCAATTTTATTCAATTAAAAAAAAGTAGACTTTAATTAACTTAAGGCTTTCACAGAAAAACTGTACCTTATATATGTAATTATGGAGATATATGTATGTAGGTGGATTGAATTTGTTAAATAAGCTACAGGTTGTTGAAATAAAAGAAAGATCTACTTTTAAGGCGGACTCAACACGGGCTTCGCACCCAAAAATATTTTTTATTCTGTCTTTTACTATTGATTTTGTCAGAAAATTTTGTAATAATGGCACGCCATTAGCTTTCCAATAAAAATTAAATTTCATAATGGATTTACGACGATATTAATGTCATTGATAATAATTCAACTATCTCTATTTACGTTGATTACATGAAATTAACAAAGGTTATTTCAACTTCATCTGATTTTGTCTTACTCCAAAATGATCTCGACTCATTTCAGACTTGGTGCAACAATTGGAAAAAATGCCAATTCATAACATTCACCCGTATTCGATCACATCTTCCCTACCTCACAGTCTGCACGATATGTTACCATTCATTCGACTGTTCTATTTGTATTAACCTACCCCATCTGTTGACTTTATCAAACGTTGGTCTAAAGAATTCTCGTCACTAAATCTTTATACACCACTTTTGTTAGAACTCTACTTGAATCTATACTACGCAGATTTCTTCGATTTGCACTCCGCGGTGTTCCTTTGGGTGATAATCTATTTTACCACCTTAGGTATATGAAGATCGTTTAAAACTTAATAATCTGCAAACCCTTCAAAAACGCCCCGAAGTAGCTGATATTCTTTTTCCAAAAAAGCCGAAGGAAAACCTAATTTTTCCAATACACATAAATAGATATTCTTTTTCTACACCAGCTTTTAGCAGATACCATAGGCTCACCATTTCTTCTAAAATAAATTCATATTAATCCTAATCCAAGGAACACCAGGCAGACCCCTCTCTTTCGCTTTCCTCATCACTATACAAATTATGGGCTTTTTGAACCTATTACAAGAATGCAGCGCTTAGCTAAAAACGTGCATACCACCTTTGACTCCCATATTAGTCCTCCCTCCCTTAGAAACAATCGGGTTTAAACTTAAACATTATGTAAAACTTAAAAAAAAAAAAAAAAAAAACACATTTAATTCTAAATTAATTAAGCGTAAATAAATAAATACGTTAAAAGAGGCTGATATGCGACAAACACTGATAACTTCCCATCCGTGACCATCTGTCGATTTTTATTTTTAAATTTAACAAAATATTAAATACAATATTTTGCGTGCGATACAAAAATTTTAAAGTTCTTTGTTCTCATAATACTCGTACTTTACTCGAAAACCATTTTTGATCAGTTTTGTGTTCTTTTTGTAGGTTTTTTCTTGGTTTCTTTTTTTTTTTTTTTTTTTTTTTTTTGACTTTAAAAATGCAAAACTTACGACATTGACAAACGTCGCACGGTGGGGCAGAATGACCTAAAACGTGGCATCAAATCAACCGTTTGAGCTATAAGGTTGAAATTTTGCACAATGACTTCTGAGCCCAAGCAAAAGATATTTTTAGATCCGTGTCCCAGCCACGTCCACTAAAACGCCCCCTTTTCTTAAATGTGCCAATTTGTATTTTTCGACTTAAAGAATTTTTTGCTTAAGATCTATTTTTTGTCAACTAGGCTGACCTTACTCACCAACTTGTGCCTCTCTTAAAAAAATAAGAAACAAAGTTATAATAGCGTTTAAATTTTTATTTATTGAGACATATTGTAAATTTAAAGAAATTTAATAAATTAAATACAAACTCAAAACAAAGAAATGTTTGCAATGTATCTATAATTAAAAATCATCGCTGTCATCCTCACTGTAACCTCATCACAATCGAACTCAAAAACAGTGTTCGATTCATCGACATTTGGAGGTTTAAACAAACAGACGGCTTCTTTGGGTAAAGATTGGAATTTTTTTTTGCAGTTTTTGCTTGGAAGTAATAATTGGATCCGAGCTTAGTATAAAGAAATTAAATATATCTTCGTTCGTTTTTTCACGGCTGGATTTTCTTGAGAAGTTGTCACGTAAATTTTTGAAATCTTTGTTTCGTGCTTCCTGCGCTTCCTCCGAAAGTTGTCCGATAGGCAAAAGTGCAGATGATATAATTTCTGGGCCATGAATAAAATATTTATGTAGAGTTGGAGGCATACGATACCAGGGATATTTATTGACGAAGTACCTCGCTGTGTCAAACGCAAATTCCCTGTACTTTTCAACATCAATCTCATATCCACTGGAAACAACGATCATAATTGTGTGCATTTTTTTAATGAGTTCTATGTCTAATTTAGTTATTTCGGCTGAAAGTTCAGGGTTTTGAAAAAATCACCTAGCTGTGTTGCCGTCATTTGTGTTACCAAATCCCGGCTTTGGTTTATCTACAATTAAGCCACAACGTTCTCGGAACTCCCTTTGAATTCGAGCCTTATTTGCTGCCACGACTTCTTTGTCACCTTCACGCGCTTGCCATTTTTTAATGGGTAATTTGTACGCTAGATGTATAAGACATTCCAACATTCGTATCCAACCGTGCAGAATAGACATTCCAAAAGAAAGGTGCTCTGTTTTTATTGGACGTCTTATCATATCATCGACATTGTTGAAGTCTTTCGAAGTCGCGCCACACAAATAGCATTTATGTGTTGATGTGGTCTCGGTTCAAGCATTGCAAACCTTACCATCTATCATTGAAAAAATTAATGAGTGCTGAACCTTAACACACCTATTACCGACGAACATGGACGTTTGTTGAAGGTTTTGGATCTCTGCATCCACTCGTGCTTTTTCGGATTTTGAAACATCAGTTGACTCTTTAGTGTATTCAATTGTTAGGGGTCTGCAATACTTTGTCGAAGCTGGACGAGGGTTTTGCCAGACTATATGCACACCACTTACTAGCTGAATGGGAACTAAACAGGTTATAAAAACAGAAGAATCGTCTGCTTCTGGACCGTGAAAAGCTTGTTTATATGAGCTATGTCCCGAGCTTCCATCGAAACCCCACTTCGATATTAAATAACATTTTTCAAGCTCTTCTTCTTCCAATGTGTCAAAAACACAATCCAACATAGAAATAAGTCGTTTTGATGTTATATCAAGCAAAGCTTGAAGACTTACTTCGGCACATGTAGCTGTGATTTTCACCGCATTTCTGTCGGGATAACAAGCTTTTTTTGCATTTTGCACAATTTTGTAAGATGGAAATTTTTCTGGGCACTCATTCTTATTATGTTATATTGATGTCGTGATAGTAGCGCTGCAACTCATACCGCCAAAGCATCTTCTCCCGTCATATAACTTCTCTCGTTCGACTGCAATTTTTCAAAAGCTCGCCTGTATTTTTCAGCCTGAGTGGGGCTTACACTCACTTCTTTTAAAAGTTTTGAGGCTTGGATCAGTCCGGAAGATCGTAAACTCATTTGGGTAGCATAACTGAGGACACCAAGAGGTACAGAATCTCTCAGGTCGCGAGTTTTTTCCCTTTTCGATCGTTGGGAAGAATTTTCTAACTCTACTTCTGGACGACCTCATTTCTTGGCTGAGTCGGTTGCTCTACAGAAAGCTAGATATGTGTTTAGCCAACTTTCATTAGGTTTAAAAAACTTTTCCTCGATCCTGCAAGCTTTACCCACCGCGTTTTAAAATCCGACTTGAAATGCGAAAATATATTCGTCAAAACCTTAATTTGACTTTTTTCAGAGCTTTTCGTCATTTTGATCAATTCTTCTTTTAAGAAACTGAATTGTTCCTCTATTACAATACTCCCGGACCGTCTCATTATAGCAATAAGATCTTTTCTACTCAAAAACAATGTGTTTGAAGATAGTCCTAAAATAACGAAAAAAAGTGTCACTACACAAAAATCCAAATATATCAAAAAGTTCAGAAAAGTAGCAGGATTTTTTTTCAGAAACACAGAGTACACATAAGACACATTTAAATGACACATACATTATAACCCGGACTCACCCGGAACACAACTTTTAATCTACGGGACTTTAGAACTTCCTAAAAAACACGTATATTAAAACTGATCACAGAACTTCACCTCTAATTAACAATTTTTTTTTTGTTTTTTTCTTTTCTTGTGCTTTGCACATTGCTACATACCCGATGTTGAAGATTCCATACTAATATTTCAAAATAATTTGAAGATAAAAAAAATCAGCCTCAATGCAAACACGAAAAAAACACTATTTTTTGTCCTTATTCAGAAGAGTAAAAATCTAGCTTCAATTAAGCTGCGCTGTGATGAATAAGAGATATATAAAAAGAAATGATTATTATATTTTAATAAATTGGATATTACTTAATCGAAAAATAAAAAAAAAATTGAGGATATTTTTAATTTTATTTTTTTAATTATTGCCAGCTTTTGGGTCATTCTGCCCCACCGTGCGTCGTCTGTCGGGTAGTTGAATTTACATAAATATTATAACAATTATTAGTTTTAAATCAAAATTTGCTGATAATTTTAAGAAAATTTTTTACTGGTTATACACTCAAAAAATTTTCCTGGTAGGCAAAATCTGGTAGAAAATACCAGCCAAAAAACTGGTACAATAGTCCAGATTTCGTAGTAGATAACTCCAGATTTCATGGTAAAAATCAAAAAACCAGAAATCTGGTAGAATCTAACAAGTACCAGAAGAAATTTTTTTAACCAGATTTCCTGGTAGAAAAAAAAACAGGAAAAAATGTGGTAAAATACTCCAGATTTCGTGGTAAATAAATCCAGATTTCCTTGCAAAAAGAAATCTGGTTTTATTCACCAGAAATCTGGTTTCCTGGTAAAATTTTTGACAGAAAATTTTCTGGTAAATATTACCAGCGTCCTGGTAGAAAATATTTTTTCCTGGTAAAATGAAGATTATCTGGAATCTGGTAAATAGAACCAGGAAATTTATTTTCTGGTATATTTTTTCCTGGTAGATAAAACCAGTCTTCTGGTACTTATTACCAGAAATACTGGGAGTTTAAGAATTATCTTTTTTTCTGGTAAATAAAACCAGGAATTTTATTGTCTAGTATATATTTTCCTCTTAGGTAAAAATCAAATTTTTGTACAATATACCTATCAAGCCCTTCCCGCCAAATAATCGTAAACTACATGGCGCTTCCGATAATTTAGTTTAGAGAAAAATCTTTATTCCTTTTTTTCTTGGATATAATAGAGACGATGTTTATGTGAATGTTTTCTTTAGGATTATTACCTTATGGAATATTACCTTATGCGTTCTTTTTAATAGGAAGAATACAATTAAATATATGCTATGCATGATTTCATATGGCGCTTACCATAATTTGTCGGGAAGCTACATTTCAGCTACATTTTGAGTAAAAAAAAATCCCGGTATATTCTACCAGAATTCTGGTACATTTTTACCAGGAAAAAAATTCCTGTTATATTTTACCAGAATTCTGGTACATTTTTACCAGGAAAAAAATATTCCTGGTATATTCTACCAGAATTCTGATACATTTTTACCAGTAAAAAAATATTCCTGGTATATTCTACCAGAATTCTGATACATTTTTACCAGGAAAAAAAATATTCCTGGTGTATTTTACCAGAATTCTGGTACATTTTTACCAGGAAAAAAAATTTTCCTGGTATATTCTACCAGAATTCTGGTATATTTTTACCAGTAAAAAAAATATTCCTGGTATATTCTACCAGAATTCTGATACATTTTTACCAGGAAAAAAAATATTCCTGGTATATTTTACCAGAATTCTGGTACATTTTTACCAGGAAAAATAATATATATAATAATATTCCTGGTATATTATAATATATATAATAATATTCCTGGTATATTCTACCAGAATTCTGGTATATTTTTACCAGTAAAAAAAATATTCCTGGTATATTCTACCAGAATTCTGGTATATTTTTATTAGTAAAAAAAATATTCCTGGTATATTCTACCAGAATTCTGATACATTTTCACCAGGAAAAAAAATATTCCTGGTATATTCTACCAGGATTCTGGTACATTTTTACCAAGAAAAAAATATTCCTGGTATATTCTACCAGAATTCTGGTACATTTTTACCAGGAAAAATAATATTCCTGGTATATTCTACCAGAATTGTGGTACATTTATACCAGGAAAAAAATATTCGTGGTATATTCTATCAGAATTCTGGTATATTTTTACCAGGAATACAGGGGAAAATTTTACCAGGAAAACAATATATTCTTGGTATATTCTACCAGAATACTGGGTTTACTCCCGGTATAATTTTTACCAGGAAACCTGGTATATTCTACCAGAAATCTGGTGTATTTTACCAGGAATTCTTCGAAAAATCTTTTGGTAAAATTTACCAGGATTTTCTGGAAAATTTTACCAAGACGCCTGGTAGGAATCTAAAACCACTTTTTCTGGATAAATTTAGAGGGAAATCTGGTCACCGGTACCAGATTTTTTTTTTTTGAGTGTATTCTCTCACTACTTCATTTCGGTATGGTAAGACTACAGTGATAAAATTCGCAAGTCCTTCAAAACTGGTTCTGTTTTCTCCATTGAGCACCTGGATTATTTCGGATTCTGTTAACCAAACTTTCCCAAGGAAGGCCACCCTAAATTCCTTTAAACCCGGACATCTGCCCAAGAAGTGCTGGATGTTTTCTTCCTCCCTTAAGTTGCACACAGTACATAATGTTGATTTGTTCTGGCCAAATCCGTTTCCATTAAGCTTGATTAAGTCACATCTTGCCTTAAAAATCCAGGTGATCTTGTTCAGTTCGAGACCATCGTTAATGTAAATCTGTCCTCTTAAATGATCCAGATGTTTGTAGATGCGCGTACTGCTCTCAGATGCCCTTCGTAGGTTTGCTTGTTTACCCTCTGATTTCAACAAGGGTATAGTAATGTCCGTCCTCCGCCCCAGTTTCCATTGCCAAAGAGTAGTTTGGAGTAAATGTAGACAATTTTTTTCATTCGTTTCAAAAAATAGCGTTGAAGTTTATCCACTTCTTCGAACATTCCAAAGCCCCAGATCTGAATAGCTCTACAAACCGCCTGAAATAGTTTCCATTTGGTTTTTAAGTTGACATTTCTTTTTGCTAGAAAGCATTGTCACGTCGAGTTTATGCTGTTCTTGGCTGCAGTGTTTCTCTTTTCTACGTGCTTCGAAAACGACATCTTTGGTGAAAGTAAAACTCCTAAGTAGTTATAGTTGGAGACAATTCAAATTCTTTCTCCATTTAATGTCCAATTTTCATGACTAGATAACCTTCCACCCTTTGTGAACACCATTATCTCGGATTTAGATTAATTTACTTCTAGGCTCCATTTAATGCAGTAACATTTCAGTTGCGTTATCATCTGCTGCAAGACTGTGACATCATCCGCCAGAATAACCATATCGTCTGCATAAAGCAGCAATTTTATGTTGAACAAGTCAATAAAGAGTCCTCCTCCTAAAGATTCATGCAAATCGTTTATATACAGTGCGAAAAGCAACGGTGATAGCAAGCATCCCTGTTTGACTCCAAAAAGTGTCTCAAAATATTCGGAGAGCTCTTCTCCCGTCCAAACAGCTGATTGTGTGTTGTAGTATATGGCTTCTATCAAGTTTACAAATTTTGTCGAAACTCCTATTGTGTCTAGTTTGTAGATAAGCAATTTCCTTGAAATTTTATCAAATGCAGCTTTCAGATCGACAAAAAATGCATACACCTTCTTTTTTTGTGCCAACTTCAGATGAACGATTGATACCAGATTATATATATATATATATATCATAGGTAATCCTGTCCTCTCCTGGTGAATTGTTTAGTTTAACTTTTTTTAGAATACTTATAATTTCATCTACAGTTATAGACATATCCAGATCCCGATCCTGAATTAAATTAGGTGCATAGAAAAATCTGATTTGCCGTTTGATTTGGGTTAAGAAGTGAACTATAATATGTTCTAAACTCAGGAGCGGAAATTTGAGGGAAGATTTGATGATCTTGTTTACGTATGTCCTTTGCCAACTTCCACCACTCTTTACTGTCTTTTACACTGCTTATTTTGAGGTCAAGCTGATTGTTGTATGTGTACTTACTTCTTTTACAAATAGTCTTATATTCTTTTTGAGCTCGTAGATAGTTCTCTTTATCTTCGTGGTTTTCCGTTTTCCGAAAAATATTGAGTAATTTATAACTTTTTTTCCTGGCTGTTTCGCACTCATTATTGTTCCATTTATTCTTCGGCTTCAATTTTGAGCTACCGTTCTGATCATTTCTTGAGTTCTTTATTATTTTGGTTAAGTCTTTTAGCTCGATTGGTTCCTTCTGAATTATTAGACTTTGCAAATTAAAATTAAGATTATTTTGGTACTCATGCCCATGTTCTGCATTTCACTTATTGTGAATACACTTTGCGAAAGTGAATTTGGGTGTTCCACAATTCGTTATTGTGAATTGGATTTTCGAACATGCAAATGGATTTTCTGCATTTCCATTGTATCACATTTTATATTTTTGTGAATTGATCTTTGATAGCTTCCTTCTGCTAGGAATCGGAGGGTTGCAGCAAGTTTTTGAATTGAAGGAATCGATGAAGGTATTATAAAAGGTTCTATTTCCCTTAGAACATATAAAAAAGCGTCTTTGCTTAGGCGCCAGTTATAGCTATCATTGGTTTTCATCATTGAAAACAAACATTGGAATTTTTTTGGCAGGTCGTTTATAGCTATCATTTAAAATTTCTGTCATTGAAAAATATTTCCTGATTGAAAGTCACCGAAAAATTTTTACTGACAGAAATCTGTCATTGGAATTGTGTGAAATTGGAACACAAATCAGTGGAACGATTCGTTTCACTTTTGAACATAAAAGTATCAGCTGTTCAGGAAAATGAATTTCCGTCCGGAAAATAGAAAAATACATTTTTAGAGAAAAACGAATGCGCAATTGCACTTTTTTTAATAAAAAAAAATTCTTTGGTTGATTTCGATCGATCAGTACTCGTATATAATATTTATTTTTAATCGAAGGGAAACACCGTCAAATATCTATCCAAACATTTTTCCGGATCGATTTCAATGATAGCTATAACTGGCGCCTTAATCTAAAATTACAATGAAAGCTTAAAAGAGGAAATCAAGAATTTACTTTATTTATCAGAACAATTCTACATATTTTTCACACACTTACATTGTATCAGGTAAATCCAATATATTTGATTTGTCGGCTCAACTTTCCATTACCGCAGCACGAATTTCGACACGCGGTTTGTTATTTGATAGATATGCACAAATAAATAATAATTATAGCAATTTTAGAGCGAGGAAACATTTATTTCTATTTTAAATTAATTTTCAAAGTTCACTTTTTTACATACAAAACACGCAAAAATGGTTGATTTGACATTTCTTCTCTGTCTTTTGTTCAGTGTTGCCATACTTGTTTTTTTTTTCGTTGGGGATTTCTTTGTTTTTAGTGCTTAAATGCGAAAAGTACTTTGCAATACCCAAACTCGCACCCACCCCAAATCTTATAGTGATTCCAAGCAGGGGATTGCAGGGGGGCAGCAGGCCCCCCTACATACCTAGCTCTTAGTATACCGTAGTATCAATTAAAAAAAACTTGTTTTAGGCTCAAAAAACGCAATACAAAAAAAGTAGGGTTAAGTCCGAAAAAGAAAATATTTTTTTTATGACTTAACGGTGTTTCCTCTCCTTAAAATTTATTGAGACCCCTACCTAACTGTACAAAAAAAATCAGAACGAAATTCGTGCTGCGGTAATCGAAAGTCGCCCCGATTTGTCTCAAAAAATTCGTCTTCTTATTTTTTCTCTTGAATTCTGCTTCCTTCTTAAAACTGCCAATAATATTGGATCCATCTTCAAAACAGCAAAGATTTTACTTCAGAAACGAAATAAAATTGGATGATCCTTCAGTTCTGACAAATCGAAGCAATTTCGAAGTTTTCGAAATCGATCGAATTGAAGAACATGCAATTTCATTTCACGTGAAATTGAAAAGTGGTTAGGCAAGGGCCTAGTCACTGATAAAGCATCGGTTCTTATCGATCACCGAAATCAAGCATCAGTGAGCGTGGTTAGTACTCAGATGGAGGACCGTCTCGAAACCTACCGCGTGCTGTTGTCATGTGTTTCTTTCTTTCTGTTGTTCTTTCTCTTCTGTCCTTCTGTCTTGTATTAATGTCTTGTGTTGTTATCACCTTATATAGTCTAGTCGCTCAAGGTGCTGTGTTCTCTACTCTGTACATTTATGTGCTGAGTAGTGTGTAATGTAATGAAAAGTGATTTCAATTCAATTTCGATCGAAATTCGGAACATGGGCGTCAGTCTTTTTTCGATCATTCCACTGCAATTTAGGCAACAGATTAAACTTGGTTGTGGTGTTTGGTATAGAAATATGCTTTAGGGACAATTTTATGGGCATGTGGTCAGACCATATCTCTTCCTCTACACTAAATCGTTCCACGCACATCAGTAGTTCTTGCGGTACAGTACAAATATCATTCACTGAGTTACCCACATTATTCATGAATGCAAAGCTTCCTTCTTCGTCACCTTTGGTTCTTCCATTTAAAATAATTAAGCCATTATCTTCGCAGAATTCCAGAAACTCTTTTCCTCTTGAATTAATAATTTTATCTTTAGACCGTCTTTTTTCTAGCCCTGTTTGAAAAACTAATTTATGCACATCTTCGATGTCTTGCTGCAGTTCACCTAATCTAATGTTTACATCTCCGATTATTATTGGATTTATAATTCTGTGGTCTATATATAGGTCTATATAAGGTCTTTACTGCGTTAAATTCACTTCGCCAATCCATGCTTCTCAAATACAAAGGAAAAACAGTTATTGTCTTTTCATTCGTGATTATTTTTATACTCTCCACACCATCAAAGTTGTTTTATTCATGCCGGTTTGTAGATAGGTTTTAGTGTTTTGTACAAAAAAATGTTTGAATTGAATTTTTCTACAAATTTAACTTAAAGTTACCAAAAATATTTTACATATTGTCAGAATAAGGGATTAAAACTTATTGAGAATAAAAACAGTGATCAGTGATTGAACTATTTTGTGTGAAGTAGTGAAGTTAAAAATAAAAAAAAAAAAATGAGTAAAGTTTTGAAAGACTTAACTGTCCCTGAGCTAAAGGCCGAACTAAGCAAACGTGGCTTAAGTGGGACAGGAGTAAAAACCGAACTCGTTAAACGGCTGCAGGAATATCTGGAGCAGACAAATGAAGACCCAGATACGTTTGCTTTCGAATTAGAAGCAAAAGTGGAAGAGGTAAATGCAAATGTTGCCTTATCCAACATGATGTCAGTTCTTTTAGCCAAATTTGAAGAAAATAAAAATGATGTCCTGAAACAACTAGAAGCCCAAAGAAGCGACCAAAAGCAAGAACAGCAGAATGTTCTCAAACAACTAGAAGCCCAAAGAAGTGACCAAAAGCAAGAACAGCAGAATATTCTAGAGCGGTTCGACTAACAGTGAAACCTTTTAGAAGGCAGGTTTGCGGACTTCGAACAGAAAATCAATACTCTCGATGAGCGCGTCGAAAAGCAAAATGCACGTTTCGAGAAAATGAACAAACAAATCGAAACCCTCAAAAATGAACTAGAAAAAGTGCGAAAGCTCGAGAACCTTCTGGTGAGTGCTCAAGGAAGAGAGAAGTGAATCCTCCAAGCTTTGATGGTCAGATTCCGTGGCCAATCTACAAGAAACAGTTTGAAGCAGCAGCGTTAACAAACGGCTGCGACGATCAAGAAAAATGCATTGCTCTTACGCTTGCTTTAAGAGGATCTGCTGCGGAACTGCTACAAACCATCCCAGCAGAAAAGAGTGGTGACTTCACAGTTCTGGTAAACGCAATCGAACAGCGGTTTGGGAATAGCCACATGGCAGAAGTCTTCTGAGTTCAGCTTGACAATAGGACACAGAAAAGAGGTGAAACTCTGCAGCAGCTTCAGGCAGATATCGAGCGATTGGTTCACCTGGCATATCCAACAGCTGGTAACGAAATAATGAATCAACTTGATGTTGAAGCCTTTGTGAGAGCTGTGGGCGATATAAATCTCCAAAGGACTATCCGTACTGCCGGAAAGCGAACACTACCAGAAGCATTGGCTTTCGCTCTGACGATGGAAGCTGCAGAACAAGCTTCCCAAAACGTGCATCGCGTAAGAAAATTAGAAGTCCAAGAATGCTCTTGTCAGAAGGCTACTGTGGAATGGAGTCAGCGGGGCGCAGTAGCACGATGCTGGAAATGCAATAAGACTGGGCATCTACAGCGACAGTGCTGATTACCGCGAAGAGGAACCGCATGGCAATACTTTGGAAACAGAAGTAATTTTACGGCTCAAAGAAACACCAACAACGAAGTTGATTCCCACCCGGGAAAACGAATAAGAACCAACTTTAAGGGGCAGAAGCTGATTTCTAGTATCGATGGCCCCAGGAACGACATCCAGGTTTATCAAACGAAACGTGACAACAAGAACAGACCATATAAGCAAGACTGTAAGCATTGTAGAAGACAAGAAGAAAAAGAAGTGGTTACTGTCCAACGAACCAGAGTCGATCGCATTTATGGCTGGAGCAACGACGAGCTGAAAAAGGCTCAACAAGAAAGACTCCTTCGATCCACTACAATACCAGGTTAAAAAAAAGATGTTCAGTGACCAAATGAAGACACGCTACGATATACGAGCGACAACAACAGAGTTCCGAGCAGAAGATCAGGTGTGGCTTTACAATCCCCATCGACAAAAGGGGTTGTCACCGAAACTTCAACGGGACTGGGAAGGTCCATAATACAGTCATTACAAAAATCAACGATGTCGTGTACAGGATACAAAAGGGAGTCAGAGGAAAACCTAAAGTTATACATCGCGACCGGCTACATCGCTACAGTGGTGATGAGAACGATAGATTTGTTCGGGACGATCAATCCTAAGGAGGGGGTAATGTAATGTGTATACACTCTTTATCTCTTAATATCGGATTAATAGGAGAACTCGCTTCTTTAAGCATTGAGAAACATCTAGTGGCTAAGAGGGGAACTCAATTCATTCAGCGCATACAAGAACCTCGAAAGGGGCAACATCTAGGGATTAAGAGGAGAACTAGCTTCGTTAAGCATCTAGTGATAAAGAGGAGAACTTCGTTAAGCACCGAGAACAACCTCGTAGATTCTCGAACCGCTTTGAGGTATATAAATAGGCGCTCGGAAGCGAAGCGGATTATTATTGGTTGTGAACTGCGATAAAGTAAAGACTGTGTAAAATAATTGAAAATAAAGACTGTTTAAAAGTAATATTTGAAAGTGCTCAATAAATAAGTTTGGAGTAATTTAAATAAAGTGAATTTGTGTTTTTATTTACGAAGTGTGAATAAGTTTTAATTGTCGAACCAAGCCGAATATTACAATATGATAAATTAAGTTTGATTTAAGTTTTTATTTTTGTTCCCGAGATTTTTAGTCGAAAAAACAATTTTATCAATCAAAGCAGTATTTTTGTAAATATATTTTTCCTTATAAAAAAGTACCGATTGAATTTTTATAAGAACATTACGGTATTACGTCCTGTTAACAAAAAAGTTTTGTATGGAATGAAATTTTGAAGCCAATACCTTTATCTATTCTCCAGATATTCGAATATAACATTAATTTTTACCAATTTTGCGTAGCATTTTTCTTTTTATAATAAAGAAACAGTTGTATCAAGTCAATGTCCAATTTTTACCAACCTTAAGTAGTTATGTTTAAGTTTGTATTTCCTATAAAAAAAAACCGTTACATCGATTTTTCGCAGATAAACTATTCAAATAAAATATTCAAGGTTTTAGTTTATCTGAGTTATTGAATTTTGTGTTATGCTTATTTTATATCACGTTTAATAATATACTACCTAATATACTACCCACCTTGAAACGTCGAAAAATGTAAAATGTCAAATTGACGAATCAAAATTCTTGAAATTAGAATTCATCTAATTAAATTAACATTAAAAAACGATCTGATAGCTATAACTGGCCCCTAAGTAAAATGTGTGTACTTTCTTAGTTTTTTGGAAGAAACTAACGGTTTATCCATTTTGCGGTTTTAATAGCATAGTGCTTGAATTTAACATCTGTCAAACTAAGTTGTTCAACCATTTTTTTTTTCAGCTGAAAGTCTGACATTTACGAAAATAAATCGCTAAACTATTGCACAACGCATACACATATCGTGCTTTAAGAGGAGATTATGGTTTACATAATCGTACAATTAGTAAAGTTGTGAAGAAATATGAAGTCGAAAAAATATGTGTCAAAAAGTGGTCGAAAATTACTTCAAAAGAATCGATGCTTGCAACAATTCGCGTGGTGTTAATTTTAATGATGTAATGTTTCACACATATTGTCAACTTTCAAACTTTTTTCGTCCTATCATCGCACTGAAATCGTTGTTACGGGCGATTTCAATGTACACAATTCTTCATGGCTTCAACATTCAGGCCAGACAACACCCGATGGAGTGTGTGCAGAAATCTTCGCTGAGTTGAACCACTTAACTCAGCTGGTCAACGAGCCCACCCGAATATCGGACGTTGAAGGTCGAGCAGAAAACACTCTTGACTTGTTTCTTAACTCTGACCCTGATAAAGTACACTGTTAGTGTTCTATCTCCTCTAGGCACATCTGTTATATCAGCAAATTTCTCGTGTCAAAATCGTTCAGTTAAAGAAAGAGCTTCTAAGAGAACCGTTTGGCAATACGAGAAAGCCAACTGGGACGGTCTCAATAATTACTTCAGGATCTTTAACTGGTCACTATGCTTCCTCGATAGTGCCGTTGACGCCAGCGCTGATATGATCACAAGTTTAATTCTCCTGGGAATGAAAACTTTTATTCCGAACAGGGGTAAAAGTATCAGACCTAAGGAAAACGAATGGTTTGATGCGAGCTGTAAAGAGGTTATTAGGGCCAAAGAGGTAAGTTTCCGTTGCTATAAAGCCAACCGTACTGAGGAAAGCCGGAAAAAGTTCAAACAAGCCAGGAAGGCCTGCAACACCCATATTCGACGGACCAAATTTTTATATGACCAAAAATTACGGCAAAAAATACTGCAATGTCCCAAAGGCAGTAAAAATTGTTGGTCATTTGTAAAAAACATGAGGAATTCTTCCTCTTCATCGGTTCCTACGCTCGTTGTCAATGACGCTCCTTTTGTAAGCTCTTTAGAGAAAGCTAATCTCTTTGCTAGGCAGTTCGCCGCCAATTCTACGCTGCCAGTGAGTGTTATGACTCCGCCTGTACTTGAGCGAGTTAGCGATTCTATGGGACCAATCTTTTTTTCGCACTCGTACTGTGGCAAGAGTCCTTAGAGATCTAAACACACATAAATCCGCTGGTCCGGATGGTATCCTCGCTATTGTTTCGTAGAGGTGTTCTTCGACGCTGGCAAAACCACTGCGTAAGCTTTTTCATCTATCCTACTTCTCAGGTCCCGTTCAGAGTGGATGGAAAACTGCATTTGTCCAGCCTAATCTCAAAAAAGGCGAATCTTCTTCACCCTCTAATTATCGACCGATTGCACTTACGTCCCTTCTTTCCAAGGTCATGGAAACGCTGATAAATTATCAGCTTAAGAAATATCTCGGAGATCGAAAGCTTCTTAATGACCGGTAGTACGGCTTTCGCAGCAATAGGTCCACTGGTGGTCTCATGGTTCATCTCACCGAACAGTGGAACAAATCTTTATATCGCTTTGGAGAAAGTAAGATTATTGCACTTGATATTTCAAAAGCATTTATGATAGGGTTTGGCATCAGGCCCTCTTATCGAAAATGCGTGCTTTCGGTTTTCATGAATCCTTGCTTCATTGGATTAGTAATTACCTTTTGGATCGTTCAATACAAGTAGTATTGGATGGGTTAAAGTCTAAAAACCACAAAATAAATGCTGGTGTGCCCTAGGGCTCTTTTCTATCTCCAACACTCTTTCTCATTTTTATTAATGATCTCCTGTCTGCAACTTCTAATCCAATGCATTGTTTCGCTGACGATAGTACTCTTAGCTTTTCATATTCGTTTTTTAGACTCACATCCCTCTTCTTCAGATGTGGAACTGCAACGACAAAATATGATAAGCTCATTAAATTCCGACCTAAACAGCATTGTTCAATGGGGATTAAAAATCCACGGGGAATTTAATGCTTCGAAAACGCAATGCTGTCTTGTATTGTTAAAGCGAGATATACCCCCATTGCCATTGTCTATGGATGGCACTTGCATTAATGAGACTGAACACCTCGATATACTAGGTATGTGTGTCACCAACCACCTCTTGTGGAATGATCACATACGCGATGTCGCCAAAAATGCCGCAAGTTGTTTGGATTTCCTTAGGCGATGCAAGAAATATTTCATCCCTTCTGATCTGGCTGTTATCTACAAGACTTATATACGTCCAAAGCTTGAGTATAACTCCCATCTCTGGGCTGGTGCTCCTGCAACTTACTTAAGCCTCTTGGATAGTATAGAACGTAGAGCATTTAAATTGATAGATGACAACATCATCATAAGTTCATTTTCTTCGCTTGAACATCGTCGAAATGTCTCTTGTCTGACCCTTTTTTACCGTTATTTTAACGGCTTATGCTCTAGTGAAATAGCCAGGTGCATTCCTCCCCTTAACAAGTTCAATCGTAATACTCGCGCTTCTAGGAATGCTCATCAGTATACCCTCGAGCCCAACTTCGGCCGTACTATCAAATACAGAGATTCATTCTTTAGCCGCACTACGCGAATGTGGAATGCCTTACCACACTCTGTCTTTCCTAGTCATTGCAATATTTAGGAATTCAAAACCAATGTGCACCGACATCTCCTTTTAAACCCTCTCTCCTCTTCCTAGCGCTCACACTGTGCCTCTCCATAATAAGGGTATTCTACATAAATGTTAAGAGGACGTATTAGCATTTATGCTTAACTGATTTTTAACAGAAGAACGAAAAGTGGTATAGTAAGTTTTTTTTTGTGTAACAAGTTCAAGCTTCCGAATTACATTAAAGAAATATATATATAAAAATGATGTTGAAAACGAGTAGTTTTAAATATTCTTAAACGTATTTTCCCCCACGATATGATATTCGAGCTAAGAAATAATAATTTGTTAACGTCTGTTGGTTTTTTTAGTCATATAAACTCTGTATAACTCCGCAAATGTATTTTATTCAAAGCCTAGTGTTTTCTTTTTTTGTGTGATATCTTGAAAGTCAATCCAATTTTTTAATTATAATAGTGATATAACCACCCACAAAATTGTTTTAAAATCGTTACTTCACAACTTAATGTTACTTTCAGTTCAATTTCAATATGGTCGATGAATAAATGCATCCGACACTCATTGAACGCTCGCTAACACAAGCACATCTTTTTTGTAAATGGTTCTAAGGTTCTAGTGAACTTAAAGTTTCGAAAACTGTCAAGGTCATCGATTCACCAACAAATCTGGGCGATTACAAAAACTTTATTCCTGACAAACCGATTATATCTTATTTTATAGTATAAGACCTTTTCTAAGTTTGTGTGTATTTTCTACGCATAATAATTGTTATTTTTGTTTTTTTTTACATTTTTTTTTCGTTTGAATTATTGATTTTATTTGTTTGTGTTTTGCTTAAGATGAAATCCGCAAAATAAATTATGTTTGGATTTTGGGCAGAGTTCTCGACGACTACCCGGATTGGTTTACCTGACTCAATTTTTATTTTTAATTTATTTTCATTGTTTTATGGCATGCGATGGTTGATTTTTAGTGTTTTCAGTGACGTATATTGTTACTTAACTAAGTTTGTATTAGTAAACCATTAAATCACAACCTATGTATTTGTCATAAATACAGTCAGTTTCTTTTCGTGTGATTTTAAGTCCTTAATATTTCCCGAACCTTTTTATGTTCGTTTATTTTTATTTACAATATACATATATTTATACAAATAAAAATTATCGTTTCCATCGTTATCAAATGGTAGACATGTGCATTCAAGAGGACACAAGCGTCCACAGGTTTTTCTCAAAACCCACCTCTGTCTATCAACTGCTACTCTCACCTCCCCGCGGTGAACATCGGGTGCCTAGTACCTCAACTGCGGAGATTGGGTTCTAACCCCAGTGGAAAGTTGTTGGGGGTAGCAAACGAGAGAGGGGGGAGAGGTGTTTCCACTATGGCACCTCTCCTTATCCAGACGGCAGTGGACGAATTCTCGAGATGGAATCAACGGTGGCGTCTACAGTTCCAGTAAGGCTGAACTACTTAGTGAACACCTTATAGGGCTTCTACGACTTATTCGGAGCCCAGGCCTATAAGGAGCGGTTTATCCGGCTCCCCGTCCTTAGAGTTATACTAAGGATCTGATCGGGGTGACTTCCTGACCATGTAAAAATCTTTCTAGTTGCGAAGTACCAACAAGCCTCGGATACGGACGGGTTCACTGTTGACAACCCAAGCAAATGAAATAAGGACAACGAACTTCGGATCTGTACGTGGAATGTTAGGTCCCTTAACAGACCACGTGCAGCCGAACAATTAGCGGAAGCCCTAAACTGCTGCAAGGCAGATATTACTGCCATCCAAGAAGTGCGATGGGATGGATCGGGCAAACGCAAACTAAAAGACTGCGAGAACAAAGACAGCGTCTATTTGGGTGTGGATTTGTTGTTGGAACCAGGCTCAGGCAAAAAGTCTTGAGTTTCAACAGGTTGAGCGAGCGCATCACGACAATCCGCATCAAGGCTAAATTCGCCAACATAAGCCTAATATGCGTGCATGCCCCAACAGAGGAGAAAGATGAGGACACCAAAGACATATTCTTCGAGCTCTTGGACAAGACATATGAGCAGTGCCCTGGCTATGACATTAAAATTGTCTTAGGAGATTTTAATGCCAATGCTAGGAAGAGAAGACATCTTTGGTGGTACAATCGGGACATACAGCCTGCACGACACCACCTCCGACAACGGATTCAGGCTGATCGATTTCGCTGCGGGGCGAGACGTTCTGGCAGCGAACGCAGTTCACACATCTCAATATCCACAAGGGGACATGGAAATCTCCTGATCAATCAACTGTCAACCAGATTGACCACATTGCGATCGACGCACGACACTTCTCCAGTATACAGGATATCCGAACATTCCGAGGGGCCAACATTGACTCGGACCAAGGTACGGCTACGGATATTCCGATCCAAGCCAAAATAAGGAAGTATTGTGAGAAGTTTTTCAGTTCACATATCTCAATATCCAAAAGGGGACATGGAAATCTCCTGATCAATCAACTGTCAACCAGATTGACCACATTGCGATCGACGCACGACACTTCTCCAGTATACAGGATATCCGAAAATTCCGAGGGGCCAACATTGACTCGGACCAAGGTACGGCTACGGATATTCCGATCCAAGCCAAAATAAGGAAGTATTGTGAGAAGTTTTCACGTTAGACGGCTACAATCGCAAGAGACTGCCATGTCCTTTTCCGATCGAGTCTCTAGTAACCTCTTAAGGAGTCCTATGCTGCCTGCATTAAGCATTGAAAACCAGAAAATCAACGTTGCCTTGCAGCCATCAGAGATGCTGCCTCTGAAGTGCTAGATTTCACACGTCCACAACAGCGAAACCCCTGGTTTAACGACAAATGCCGGCAAGCACACGCAGAGAATCAACAGGCATACAAAACGGCGCTGCACAGGAGGATCAGAGCTGCTCGCGAGCTCTACAAGCAGAAGAGGAGAGAAGAACACCGGCTTCTTAGATGGACAAAAAGAGAGCACGAGAAGCGCGCGATCGAGGAGATAGAGGGATGTCACAACAGGAATGAGGTTCGTAAATTTTACCAAAAGGTAAAAAAAAACTCCCAAGGGTACCAGCCACGAACCGAAGCCTGTAAAGACGATCAGGGGAACATCGTAGTAGAACCGCAGTCTATGTTGAGAATATGGAAAGATCACTTCTCCAAATTATATAACGGCGATGACGAACCGAATCCCGCTGTAAGGGAGGTAGAACCACTCAACTTAGGCGACGCAGATCAACAATTCCGCCTACCCGACCTAGACGAAGTGAAGATAGCTATATCTAAACTGAAGTCAAACAAAGCTGCTGGAGCTGGCGGCATCGCTGCCGAATTACTTAAAGCAGCAGGCGATGACTTGGTAGGGAGCATGCACCAACTCATCTGTAAAATATGGTTGGAAGAAAGCATGCCCGATGAGTGGAATCTCAGCATAGTTTTTCCGATACATAAAAAAGGAGACCCTTTAAATGGCGCCAACTACACTCACCATCTCTTTATCGATTTTAAAGCCGCGTATGACAGCATCCATAGAGAAGAGCTCTACAGAGCAATGTCTAGTTTTGGAATACCTGTCAAACTTATCCGTTTGTGCAGAATGACGATGGAGAATGCACGCTGCTCCATAAATGTCGGAAAAGATCTCACCGATGCATTAGATGTCAAAAAAGGTTTTAGACAAGGCGATGCACTGTCATGCGACTTCTTCAATATCGTTCTGGAAAGAATTGTGCAAAACTCAACCGTCAAAGCTAGAAGGCACAATCTTCCAAAGGTCCATCCAATTACTCGGATACGCAGATGATATTGACATAATTGGAAGATCAAAGCGTGATGTCACTGAAGCGTTTTTGAGCATTGCGACGGAAGCGAAGAAGATGGGTATAGTCGTCTTGGACAAAACGTCACCATGGACAGCTATAACTTCGAGGTAGTTAAGGACTTTGTCTACCTAGGCACCGCTATAAAAGAAAAGATGAGAACGTCTTAGGATGCTTCGAGAGAAAAATTCTTCGGGTGATTTTTGGTCCCGTACGTATAGATGGAGAATGGAGGAGAAGATATAACGACGAACTGTACGGGCTGTACAACGACACTGACCTAGTTAGCAGAATTTAAGTCCAACGGCTTAGATGGCTGGATCAGCGAATGGACATCAACGCTCCATCCCGGAAGGTCTTCGAGGCCAATCCCGAGGGACGGCACAGTAGAGGAAGACCACGACTCAGGTGGCGCACTCAGGTATGTGAGGACCTCAACCAACTTGGCGTGCGAAACTGGAGACAGCTAGCTAGGGACCGAGCTGGCTGGAGACACATGCTAGTTGAGGCCCAGGTCCGCCCCGGACTGTAGCGCCACCTTAAGTAAGTAAGTATCGTTAATTTCTTCGTATTTAGAAACGTGTAGCGGGGAAAAAAGCTTAGAGTGAAATATCGGAAACTCATTAATTTGCATCTTTAGCGAAAGAAAGCTGGAAGCGAGACGTCTGGAAGCAGTATAATTGTGTTTGTTATTCTGACAGATAAGACGCTAACTTAAAGGAATATTAGTCGATGAAAAACTAAATCGTTTTTCATCTAGCGGGTGTTTTCTTAGACGTGTGGTTATCAAGAAGAAAAGAGAGGCCCGTCTGTCGATTGGTCTTACTAGAAAGGTTTGTAGGTTTGGTTAAAAGTTGTCAGTTAAATTATTCTTAAACATTTTAACAACTTTTGGATTTTTATTAAAAAATTACTGAATGTCGAAAACAATATTTTCTGTGAGAAAGTCTAGTTTGAAGGCAATATTTTTAATTTTTGAAAAGATATTTGAGTCGAAAGTAAATTTGTACTAAGTTTTAGTATTGTTTTTTGTAGGTTTTTAGTTTTTGTAAAACAAAACTGTCAATTCGATTTTTCTCAAAATTTTACTGAATGTTGAAAACAGTATTTTTTATAAGACAAGATTAGTTTAAAGCTATAATCTCAAATTTTTGAAAAGATATTTAAGCCAAAAATCAATGTTTACCAACTTTTTTAATTTTTTTGTTAACTTTTTTATTTTTTGTAAAAAAAACTGTCTATTCGATTTTTCTCCAAATTTTACAGAATGTTAAAAACAATAGTTTTTATAAAAATACATTAAAAAACATTAAAAATAATTTTAAGCCAATTTTTGAAAAGATTTTTGTAGGTTTTTATATTTTGTTAAAAAAACTGTCAATTCTATATTTCTCAAAATTTTACGGAATTTTGACAGCAATGGGTTTAACGCCCATATCTCAAAGTTTTGTAAGGATATTTGAGTCTAAAATTAATTTTTACCAACTTTTATTTCTTTTTTGTAAAAAAAAAATGTCAATTCGATTTTTCTCAAAATTTGTCCGAATGTTGAAAACATTGTTTCTTATAAGATAAAATAAGATGGAAGCCATAATCTCAAATTTTTAAAGAAAGATATTCGAGTCGAAAATCAATTTTTACCAACTTTTTTTTTAGTTTTTTTTTATTTTTTGTAAAAAACTATCAGTTCGATTTTTCTCAAAATTTTACAGAATGTTAAAAACAATACTTTTTATACAAACAAAAATAATTTGAAGCCAATGTGTCAAATTTTTAAAAAGATATCTGAGTCGAAAGTCAATTTTTACGAACTTTTAGTATTTTTTTTTTATTTTTTTGGTTAAAAAACTGTCAATTCGATATTTTTGTTAATTTTTTTTAGGTTTTTAATTTTCTGTAAAAAAAACTGTCAATTTGATTTTTCTCAAAATATTACCGAGTGTTGATAACATTATTTTTTAAATGATTAAATTAGTTTAAAGCCAATATCGCAAAATTTTGAAAAGATATTTGAGTCCAAAATCAATTTTTACCAACTTTGAGTATTGTGTGTTTAGGTTTTTATTTTTTAGAAGAAAAACTGTCAATTCGATTTTTTTTCAAAATTTTACCAAATTTCAAAACGTTATTCTTTAATGCACATACATTTTTTGGAGATAAAATCATTTTTTGTTCGTAAAATATTCGAGGTGACAAATATTTTTTTTTAGTTTTTTTGATTTATAAAAAAACCGTTAGTTTGAATTTTTTCCAAAAATATACTAGTTTGGTTTCACGTCATAGTATATAATACAAAATTTAATTAAACTCACTAACGTTATTAGTTCGTGAGATATTTTGGGTAAACCAAAATTTTCACCTTTTTTTAAATTGCTGTGGTAAAAAAACCACCCACTCAATTTTTTTTGAGAGTCCTTTCTGCATCTTTATCGGTTTAACAAAATTTATTTGAAGTCGATAGTAGAGAACTGGTTCTTGAGCTATGGACGGACGTTCAAACGTACTTACACACGCACTCCCAGACATCTCTCTAAAAATCTTTTATTTCGACTCTAGGGGCCTTCAAACATCGAGAGTTGTCAAAATTTTCAATTCGACGAATCGGACCGCTGCCGCCGCCGCCCGGCCGGATCATCTATTGTAATGTTATAGCCAAGAACTTAGCTTTATAAAGATATGATTTCGGGCAAGTGATCGCTGCTCCTGGCTCGAATAAGTTTTAGCCGAGAGGCCCACGACGACGACGCACGATAATGCGCTCACCAAAAGTGTCCTTCAATAAATTTATTGCTTGGTTGGGTCGCACAGAACCATTATTTTTGTAATAAATTTGGAAAATTTGGAAAACCAAACTGGGCATAAATCAAGTGAGTATTGCCAGATTAAAAAGTACCCATGAGGTGATGGTTATAAGGTTATTACCTATCTTATCATGAATAGTGCTTTCTCAAATTAGCCTGAAAAACTGGGGACCTACAGTTTTTATGTTGATTCCCTGAAATGACTCGCACCCATCAGGAATGGTTGAGAGTTGTAAGTTCATGGTTCTCTGTTGTACATTTTTGAAAAAGTACGTATTTTTCTAAATTTAAGTTTCAGTTTCGATGTCGTATGAATAAGACGTGTGTTCTTTGTCAGTCCAGCTAAAGTGACATTAAATTGTGTGTTTAGCCTTCTAATATTTCATTAAATGGTGCAGAGTGGAAGTACTTTTAATCATATTGGTTTTTTCTTTTATTGTTTGTGTGATTAAAGTTAAAATTAATTGGATCATTCAACTTTAAACATATACAAAACACATTTATAAATCTGAAGACTGTATAAGTGTATACCTATTCTATTGGAAAAAAAAATAAATAAATAAAAAGCTGCAGTTAATAAGAGAAAACGAATGGCTTCTCCCCCCGTCCTGAAGCCTCTGAGGCGACCATAAACAACTCTCCCCTCACTTCTGATGTTCTGGCTGAACAGCTATCCAAACATGCTGACTCTATCAGACAAGGTTTCACTAATGAAATTTCTATCCTTCGAAATGAATTTATTCTTAAGATTGAGGAAGTTTCTACACGCTGCTGCTGGAGCCAACAATTTGCCGAATTAAACACAACCATCGAGAAAGAACTAATAGAGAGAACCAACTTCGACGGTTGCTCTCTTTTTGCCTACAAGCTGTGATTTGGCCACCAACTTGCATATGTGTTAACTCCATATAAAAAAAATGTGGGGAACAAATACTTATGCAAGTTTGTGCACATACTCACCACGAGAGAGAAAAAACTTTTCTCTCTTTTCTCTCTGCTCACCACCTTTTAAAAATGGCGACCACCTTTGAAAAATGGCGGATGTAGTCAGCTGTTCAGAGGTGTTCAAAGAAAATTCAAAATTCTGTATGAAAAACTTTGTAGTACTCTCATTGTGTTCGTTTGAGAGTAATATCATTCGAATATGAAGTGAAATTAATTACTCTTGTTAGGTGCCAGAACAATGAAGATTTAGAAACAATTCTAAATTACGCATTTAGATAAATATTAGTTAGTTATTTGAAGCCAGTTTTAATCATTAAGTAAGTAAGTTGCAGGAACATTGAAAACATTTTTATATACTCATCTCTTTTTTCCATTCCTATTTGATTTGCGTGTACTCGTTGTTTATTTTCTTTACATTACTCACTACATTTCCAATATGCTGAAAATAAGTGATTTAAGTAGAGACTAAATAAAAAGACCGTCAACTTGTTACTTCTGTTGCCAATTTTCATTGCATAAGATTTGTGATAAGCTATTCTTACTGCTTTCCACTAAGCTAGTGTGTTGCTTTTAAAGGCTTATGTACATAAGCCGAAAAGTACTTTTGTACAAAAGTAAAAATATTTGTATTCTCGCTAGTTCAGTGGTTTTGTGAAAAGAATATACAAATTTGTTCTTCAACCAAATTTTTTATAAGTTTTCCAGTTCTATCTATTTATATCTTATCTTTCAGTTATATAGCTACAAGGAAAAATCAATGAGGGAAAGTTCTAACTACAGTTTTTCTGAAAGTGCATTGTGGCTTATTCATAGATGTTTGGGGTAAACCTGAATAACTATAAACATAGAAAATGCTGTGTTCAAGTAATTATTATCACAGCCAAATTGTATAATTGATTTTTATGGTGTATAAAAAAGTTGAAAAAGTAATTCATGACAAATAAAATATGTTACGTTAACACTAAGTTCCAGAAAATATCGATTGATACCGCAATTGCAGAAGTAATGGATATTTTATATAAATATTCCCGGTAAACTATAGAACTTTATTATTTCCGCCTTTTATAATTCAATGTAAAATAATTCAATGCAGTATATTTATAGGTATTACTATTGAAACAAACATAACATTCATTTATAAAAAACATGTACTCGTTCATATATGTATACAAGTAAAGTCTAATCTAAAAAGCCTTAACCTTGGTAAACACTTTATGCACACATCCTTTCTTGTTTTGGTTGTTACTGCCATCTATCTGTAAATTAGAGAAAAAGAAGGGAAAAACAAATTCACCACGAACTACCGGTATAACTTCTTCCGTTATTTATTAAAAAGCAAAAATGTTTTGCTAGAATTAATTTGAGTTATAGGAGTATTTTTGTAGATATAAAAACGACAAGATGTTAGCAAAATTTAAAAAAAAAATTCATGAGAATTACAAATATTATAATGAGACTTTAAAAAACATAGCCTTCTTGGGTATCAATAAACAAAAATGAAAAATGTCGCATTTCCCGGAAATGACGTTTTTTTGTGTACTCTTCTCCGAGGTGAAAACATGTATACACCGATACGAATTCAACACGCTATAAAAAATGAGAGTAAGAGGTATCGAAGTGACGGAGACGAGGAAATTTGGTTCTCTCATTTAGTTTTTTCTCTCTGACACAACTGTCACCAACATTGTTGATCGTGTCAATAAACTTGAAGAGAGTTGCAACAAAAATGCACAACTACATCATGCTGAAATAGGTAAACACTTTGCAAAAACAATGTATTGCTCTGCAAAAAAACGAAATCTCTTGTGATGCTGTACTCTTCGGTATACCTGCCCTTCCTGATGAAAACCTCACCAACATGTTCCATAGACTCTGCCATACAATTGATTGCACGCCACCTACTCTCACACACATATTCCGAACTAAAAAAAAACAAACGATGATACCCCATCATCATCGTCATCTTCGTCATCATCTTCGTCTCCAATCGTAATCAAATTCAGAAATTCATTTGAGAGAAACACTGTTCTGATGTCAGCTGCCAAATATCGCAAAAAGCATTCGTCTGAACTTCATTTGCATGATCTTGGCATTGATTCCTCCAACAACAGTAGTTGCTACTTAAATGAGAGTCTGACGATGACGAGACTAACTCGTTTTCTCCTGAACAGTGCTTTGGCTTTTAGACGAAAAAAGCAACTCTTTGCTGTTCACACTAAGAATGGAAATGTGTATGTGAGGAAGTCATTGAATGATAAAAGCTTGCTCATTCATAGCTCAGAACATCTGCTTGCTGCTGCTGCGACTGACCCACCAATGTGTTAATAGTAATTAATAATAATTATTTTTTTTCTGTTTCTCTTTTTATTGATAACATTGTTGTTTTCTCTTCTTTTATTCTCTATTTTAAATTTATACTGTCAGCTTAATTTATCATAACTTTGTGTCCTATACCTATATCCCATTTTCTTTTGCTTCCCCTTCTCCTCAACTTAATATTGCACTTCTAATTTTTGTATTGATATTATGCTTGCTATAAATTCGTCTGCCAATGAGCGCAACAGTATGTATGAAAAATCAACGTCCACTTTAGTTAACATTATATCTAAACATTGTTATGGTTTAAGAGTTTGTTATCTTAATGCACGTAGCCTTAATGTTTGCAAATTGGATTATCTGAAATTTTTGTTTTCTGGTTCTTGCGTTTGATGTTATTTGTGTAAGTGAAACCTGGTTTAAGCCTGATATTTGTGATCAGATGTATGACATCCCTAATTTCAAATTATTTAGAAATGATAGAATCACTGACACCTGTGGCGGAGGTGTAGCTATTTAATGTAGGTCATCTATTGAGGCAAAAGTAATTGCTAGATCTAGTGGGATTGGTATAGAGTTCATCATAATCGAAGTCAGAGACTCTTATACTAAGTGTCTAATTTCATGTGTTTACAACAAAAAACGAAACTGTTCCGCTGTTCCATTTTTTACTGCTCTAAGCGAATACTATAAACTGTGGTGATTTCAATGCTGACCTGCTTAAACAGGATATGTGTGCCTTTCAGATGAAAGATTTAGTGTCTTCAGGTGGTATGCATATTGTTAATTACCCAACACGTTTTGTTTCTTATTGCTCTCCAAGTCTTCTTGATCTAGTCATAGTCTCTGATTCTTCGTTGGTACATCTGTATGATCAGATTTCATTTGATATTTCAGATCATGATCTTCTGTTCTGCACGTACAATATAAAATTGTTAAAATCTCCTTGCAATGAAACCTTTACCTACAAAGACTTCAACTCAATCGACTTCTCCTATCTTCACCTGTCAACCGCATTGGCTCCTTGGCTTAGTTGTCGTCTTTATGGAAATGCTAATGTTAAAGTTAATTTGTTTCAGCATCTGTTGCTCCAAATCTTTAATCAATGTGTCCCTACTAAAACGGTAAGAATTCGAAATAACCTTTGCCCCTGGTTCACTTCTAACGTGTTAACCAGCATTAAAAATAGAAACAAACTATCGGGTGATGTTTTAAGAGCTTGAGAACTTTTTTTTAAAAAATGGGTGAATGGGCCCTAGAAAAGTAGGCAGAAAATCCGCTTTTTTATCGACAAATTTTGTTCAGCGATGAGGCTCATTTCTGGTTGAATGGCTACGTAAATAAGCAAAATTGCCGCATTTGGAGTGAAGAGCAACCAGAAGCCGTTCAAGAACTGCTCATGCATCCCGAAAAATGCACTGTTTGGTGTGGTTTGTACGCTGTTCGTGCTAACAAACTTTTTGTTGCCAAAAATGGAAGAACTGAACTTGGTTGACATGTGGTTTCAACATTTCATGTCTGAAATCCCGCGTGATCTGTCAAATACTAATGCATGAAAATCCTAACCTCAAAAAAATCACCCGATACATAGTAGTTGGAAGCGTAGACCAACACCTGTTAACTGGAGAGCATTTACTGTAGCCCGTAATCAAGCGACAACTATAATCCGATCATCCAAAATCAACTATTGTGCATCCAAACTCAATACCTCTTTACCACCTAAAAAGCTGTGGAGCAACCTAAGTAAGATTGGTGTCTGCAAAGATACAGGAGCTCAATGTTCTCTGGACCCGGATGAGCTCAATGATTATTTCCTTGGAGAGTCGGTTTCTGTTGTTGATTTTGAAGCAAATACTACATTTAACTCCTTGAACAATGTGCCTAGGCTGGAGGATTTTGATGTTGTTAGTGAAAATGATATTCTAAAATGTGTGAAGGCTATCAAGTCTGACTCTGTTGGTGATGATGGAGTGCCTATTCGTTTCGTTAAACTCATACTTCCACTAATTATAACCCATCTAACTGGTGCATTGTCACTTCTACTTTCCCTCGCTCTTGGAAAATTGCAAGAGTTCTTCCAACGGTTAAGAAGCGTGCCTCTAATTCTCCAACTGATTTTAGACCGATAAGCATCCTACCTTGCCGCTCTAAGGTCTTTGAAAAGATAATTGAGCAGCAGATCTTAAGTCATATTTCTCTTAACAATTTGCTGTTTAAAAAACAATCGGGTTTCAGAGCCAATCATAGCTGCTCTACTGCAATGGTTAATCTTCTTGAAGATGTTATTGTTGACTATGATAAGGGTCAAATAAATCTGCTCTGCTTACTCGACTTTACAAAGGCCTTTGACAAAGTGAATCACAGTATTCTTAAGTGGAAACTTGTAAACTTCTTCGGCTTCAGTGAGCGGGCATGCTCGCTAATTGGTGACTACCTATCTGACAGATCACAAAGGGTTTTTTCTGGGGGCAAATGCTCAGCTCTCAGACCTGTTACGCAAGGAGTCGCACAGGGTTAGATTCTTGGTCCAATACTCTTTTGTATGTTCATCAATGATCTGCCTGCGTGTTGTTCGCACTATTCGGTTCACCTGTATGCTGACGATGTTCAACTCCATCTTGCCAGGCCTTTTCATCAGCTCAATGAACGAGGATCTTAACCAAATTAATGCGTGGTCCATTGCAAATGGCCTATTCTTAAATCCTTCCAAGACCCTAGTCATTCCAATTTCGAAGAAAAAGTTTGATCTCTCTACTCTACCTAATATTTGGCTAAGTGATCGTTTAATTAAAGTAGTGGATCATTGCACCAGCCTTGGATATACTATATTGACCGTCATCTGTCAGGATATAGACACACTAATTATGTCATTGGTCGCATTTATGGATGCTTACGTAAACTTTGGCCTTCAGCATACTTTACCCCTGTTGAAACTCGACGTTAACTAATAATTGCTTTAATAGTTCCCCTCATATCATATGCTGAAATAGTGTACAGTGATCTTGATTCACTATCCAAACAAAAACTGCAAGTTGCTTTCAATGATGCTGTCCGTTACGTCTATGGGTTACGTAGATATGACCATGTTTCGGAATTTTCTAAAAATATTTTGGGTTGCACACTGCAGCAATACATACATAAACGCAAGAAACTGTTTATTTTTACATAAATTAATTCATATTAAGGCTCCGTCTTATCTGTTTACCAAACTCTCATTTAACAGTTCTGCTAGAAGTATCAATATTACCCCTCAACTTGGCAATTATCTGAACTCGTCCCGTTTATTTTTCATACGTGCTGTTAAACTCTGGAACTCGCTCCCATCTTCAATTAAATTAATTGTTAACTATACAAGATTTAAAACTGCAATATTTCTTCACTTTTCGTCTCTCCCAATTCAACCATAATCCTCTCCCTTTTCCCTTCAATCACAAAGAATTGCTTTTAACATTAATAAAATCTCGTTCTCTTTAATTGTATTTATTTAAATGTAAATTTGTAAACATATTATATCTAAGTACTATAAAAGATGTAATCTTACTTTACGTACCATTATTGTCAAATAAATGAAATAAATGAAATGAAATAAAGAAAACTCTGGGAATTGATGAACTAGCTTCTCATGCGTTATTTTCGAGACGCCAATGCATGCAAATTGTAACTATTGTCATCATGTGACCATTTTTCTTTGAAAATGAGGCTGGGAACAATGTTTGAAGAAATTCCCAAATCGTGGCTTGATATCAACCGTCTTATCTTAGTCAAGAAGACTAGCCAAGACAGAAACTTGAACGAAAGTTGTGTTCCATTGGCCATTATTAATAAGAACTTGTTCCACCCTTAACAATTACCAATAACTAAACAGAATCAATTGAATAAATGATTTTGTACTGTGGTACTTATACACATAAACCTTTAAATTTTAATAATTTGTTCTCGAGCAAAATGTTTTTTTTTTTCAACTTTCTTTTGAAACTCCTTTCCTCGAAGGTTAGCTACATCTTATCCAAATTTGTCTTTAACCGAGGAAATAAAATGCTATATTTTGTATTCATTTGATACACTGTTACGAGTATGATATAAGCCTTCGGAAAATACCTTTCAACACTATTTCACCATCAGCCCGTACTCATCTTCAAGAGCCACAACCGGATGTGACACTGAAGAGACCCTGGTGATGTAATCTGATAGTACAGCACACTCATAACCTTTATTTTTTTTTTTTTTCTCATAGGCACCCTCAACCTGCCGTTATAACCTGTAATTCTTATTTCAACCAAGAGTTTTAATATTTCAAAAAAAAAAGAGTAAAAAGGGTGTTAAAAATGAAAAAAATATTCCTACATCGGTAACAACAAAGGGAGTTTTCCTTGCCATCGTTACTCTACCGAGCCGAGCCGCATCGCAGTCCTAAAATATAATACCTACTAAAGTTGCTAAGGTATATCACGCTAAAAACTGAATGACACCAAACGAAAACGACCATCGCCTTGTTGTCTAAAGGACTCGCTTTGACGACCAACAACTACAACTTTCTGAACTCAGCGAGCGGCGACATTCGATGGAAGTGACGTAGACGTTTGAATACAAACCAAACCATACCAAACATCATCATGTCCTTTGAAATTCCTTTTTCAGATTTTTGTGTTGTGGCATACCTACGTAAAAGCCACGATATACTACTTTATCGATTTTTATGTACATAGGTACATAGTATATCCTTCCTTCTCAAACACAAAAATTCATATGAGTGAGGTTTGGGTTTTTTTGTGTTGGTTTTGGTTTTGGGAGTTGAAGAAGAAACGGGGCTGTCGAAGTTGAATTCGAAGACTGCAGTAAGGATAAGGATACTGCTGTCCCATATAATAACATCCTGTTTATGTACTTAAATCACATGTGAACAGCAGAAAACGTTTTACGTATGTACATGTACATATGTTCACGTAGGTATTGAAATTTATTTTTACTTTAACAACATATTGAATATATTTATGTATATGTGGGGTTTAAGTTATTTTCATTTATGGTAATTGAGACTTATTTCAAGTCCGCAAATTAAATGGCATAAGGTGTTTCTTTTAAAAAAAAAAAAGATAAGATAAGTATTTTCCAACACAAATAGCTAAGAGTGCCACTTAGAAATATGTAGAAGAAGGTTGGTGCTTAAAATAAAAATTGTACATTTACTTTCGTTGTCAAAATATATCCATGAATATTTCATTTAAACGTGACAAACAACCAAATACGAATTCTACACTCTGACTCCTTTAAAAAAGACAGCATGAACATTTTTATCAAACAATGAATAGGATAATCGATCCAAACTATAAATTATGTCGCTCAAATTAAAAGTGCTTTAACTCCATGTATTTTCCAAAAATGAAAATTAAACCAAAACTTAATTCATAAATAATACACCGCTCTGGAAGGAATTGTGAAAAACTTAACTGTCAACACTAGAAGCACAATCTTTCAAAGGTCCATCCAATTACTCGGATACGCCACCGATGATATTTACACATTTGGAAAATCAAAGCGTGATGTCAGTGGAGTGGAGCGGTTTTGAGCATTGTGACGGAAGCGGAGAAGATAGGTTTAGTGGTCAATGAGGGCAAGACCAAGTATTAGCTGCCATCAAATGTCCTTTGAACGACGACGTCTTGAGCAAAACGTTACCATGGACAGCTATAACTTTGGAGGTAGTTTAGGACTTTGTCTACCTAGGCACCGCTAAAATTGGGACAACGACACCAACGAATAACTCTTGCAAATCGCTGCTTCTTTGGACTTGATTAGTAAAGCCCTCTCTCGAGCATCTAAAATCACCATCTATAAGACACTCATCATCCAGGTTCTCATTTATGGCGCTGAAGCTTGAACCCTTTCAAAAAAAGATGAGAGCGTTTTAGGATGCTTCGAGAGAAAAATTATTCGGGTGATTTTTCTGCCCGTCTGCATAGATGGAGAGTGGAGGAGAAGATACAACGACGAATTGTACGGGCTGTACTGTACAGTACAGCAACACTGACCTGGTTAAAAGAATAAAAGTCCAACGACTTAGATGGCTAGGTCATGTAGAGTGAATGAAAACTAACGCTCCAACCCGGAAGGTCTTCGAATCCAATTTCGAGGGAGGGCGCAGAAGAGCAAGACAACGACCCAGGTGACGCATCGCAGGTGGAAGAGGACCTCAACCAACTTGGCGTTCGAAACTGGAGATAGCTAGCAATGGACCGAGTTGGTTGGAGACGCGTGTTGGTTGGGATCCAGGTCCACCCCAGACTGTAGCGCCACCTTAAGTACCCCATTGGTCTGGGGTATACATTTGAACAAAACCGCGACGACATACATGGCGCTCTCAATAATACCAAATTCTCAATGCATCGTTGGAAAGATAGGAATGTCTTGATAACAAAAATTTGTTGTCTACAGTTTCAATACTGTTTTTAGGGTCCGTTACCAGCTCTAAGAAAGAAAGCGTAGTTTTAATAGTCCTGTTTTGTCCAGATCTGAGTACAAAATAATGTGCTCTTGTAACACCGCATGCTGCTTTTAAATGCTTGACCAGACAACGTGCAACCGATACCTTCTGAAGCGCCTGAAGAAACTAATCCCCGACGTACCACACCTCCCAGTAAAGATGAAATCGTTGCCACAATTAAAGCACCTAAGAACAACAAAGCAATAGGGCTTGATGGAATTCCCGCAGAGCTCTTACAAGCAGTGCCAACGTCATCAAGCGAACTGCTTCATCCGCTCATAAAAGAAGCCTGGACCACCGAAAGCTTCCCCCATGAGCGAAAGAAGGGAATTATCGTCAAGCTCCCAAAAAAAAGGAGATATTACAAAGTGCGAATTTGCGTTCTACCTGCCGTTGCCAAAATAGTAGCAAAAGTCATACTGGAACGCATCAGAGAACACCTTGAGGCCACACTCGATGCCGAACAAGCAGGATTCCGCGCTGGATCCTCCTGTATTGATCATCACCCTGCGGATCATTATTAAACAGTGCGTTGAATATCGATCACCAATACACCTGCTGTTCATCGACTTCGAGAAGGCCTTTGATAGCGTTAACAGGGAGTATATCTGGTTAACCTTGCGGAGGAGAGGCATCCCAGAAAAACTAATTGCTATTATTAAAGCAGCATATGATGGATCCAAGTGTCACGTTCTGCACGATGGTAGGTTGTCAGATGATTTTGAAATCCGAAGCGGAGTCAGATAGGGCTGTATTCTGTCGCCAATATTGTTTTTGTTGGTGATAAGCGATGTACTGCGCTCAGCTCTGTCAGGTAGCGGAGGGATCCAATGGACTTTGACATCCTATTTAAAGCACTTTGATTACGCGGACGATGTTTGCTTACTCTATCATAGGATCATCATCAAATGACAACAAGTGTGGAGAGAGAAGCAGAAGTTGTGGGGCTGACAATTAATTCCGGCAAAACAAAAAGGATCAGCCTCGGAACCCGACCATCCTCTCAAATAAATATTTTTTCGCAACCAGTGCAAAAGTGGTGAGCTTTCAATACTTTAGAAATATCGTTTCCATCGAAGTCGGAACGGAACAAGACGTCATCTGCCGCATCGGCAAAGCAAAAGCGGCTTTCGGTATGCTGTCAAAAATTTGGAGGAATAACTCTATCAGCTTAAGAACAAAGCTACGACTGTTTCGGACAAATGTCGAATCTGTGCTTCTTTTTGGGTGGTGCAGCACTTAGAAGGTTACTTCAGCCATAACAAGAAAGCTGCAAACCTTCGTGAATAGATGTCTTCGTAACATCCTAAGGATTTTCTGGCCAAACCGTATATCAAATGAGGTCCTTTATAGAAGAACAGGTCAGGAACCTATAGAATCTATAATACGAAGACGTACGTGGCAATGGATTGGACATACGCTTCGAAAAACTAACGACTGCATTGCAGGCCAAGCAATGCAGTGGAATCCGCTCACACAAGAAGGAAGAAGAGCTGGACGACCGAGAAGCACATGGCACAGGACAGTCGAGGCGGAATCAGCGTCACTAGACAAGAGTTGGTGGGAGCTGAAACACATCTCCGGAAACCGTACACGATGGCGCGTAGGCGTAGTAGGGGTCCTATGCCCCTTAAGGGGTTCACAACGGACTAAACAACAGGTCTGAGGACCTAAGTAGGATCAAATTGCACTTTCTCAATCGATTTTAATAGCCTTCATTCAAATCCAAATTCAAAATCACTTTGTCGAGTAAGGTTTTTGAGATAACTTTTACTTTTAAAAATACATTTACAAAGGCTTCTTGCAATATCTAAATTCATAAAGTAGCTTTTTTCGACTGAATTCCTGACGGTTTTTCAAATTTATAGTCCCATTCTTCGATATTCAGGTAAAATATTTATACTATGTATTTCATAAAATAATCTTTATAAGTTGCTGAATTTTACGCATTTTAAATCAATCTTAAAGAAAAGCAGAAGTATTTGTGCTTAAACAGTTTTCAACAGAAAAAGGCAAAACGTATTGAAAGTAATTTTTCTTCTTGTGACAATTCCCTAGTATAAACAATTCCATCAAATCAAGTTTTTGAAAACATATTAAAAAATATAAAAATAATGTTTAAACTGGGTATTTTTAAAACTTGAGCAGATAGTTAAAATAAAAGTTAGGACTTAAAATAAGCAGTTAAAATTAACTCCAAGACATATTTTTTAAAACTATGAAAGTATCAAATTCAAGGTTTGCTCAAAACTTCATATAGAGTCAAATAATAGAGACTCATAAGTCATAGCTAATAAAATTTTTCAGACATTAGGTAAGATATGAAAACAATTAAAGCTGTATCAAGATTTGTACTCGTACTTTAAAAAGTCATCATACAATGTTTACTTTAGCATTTTTAAGGGGCATATTTCAAAAACCATTGAACAAGACATATATTAATTGATTATAAGTGTAATCATAGTGATGAATCTAATTTTTTGGGCATGAAACACTGTTTACTAAAATTTGTGTGATGCCTTTATTAAAATGAAACGGAGTGTATACCTATCCTATATCCGTTCCGTATTAAACAGACGACTTGGTACTTCATAAATTATGAATAAAATAGAATTTTTACTGTCATGTTGTTGTGAATTTACGTCTAACGCTAAGCGCTGCCGAATGTTGGCATACGAGTATCTATCCTTGTTATTGTTCGTGTAAAAATGTTTACATTGCATGAAGCTAAATAAAAACGATTGTCAGATCTCAAAATAAACTGTCAATGAGCTGACATCTTCTAAATACCTTTTAATTTAAATTTCATCTATTCCCACGTTTGGCAGCTTTGTTTCAAAGTCTTACGATTTCATTATCAGTTATCAGTTGGTTAACAGTGCGATCAATTATAAAAGGAGGATAGGATTAGAAAGGAGAAACCGATGCACATTGGTTTTGGATGTCTGCACATTGTACATATTGCGCCTGGTAAAGCTTTTCACATTCGTGTCGTGCGGCTAAAGAAAGAATTCCTGTATTAACAGTAATTCCGAAATTGGATTCAAGGGTTAACTGATGAGCATTCCTACAAGTACTGGCTATTTCACTTAAGCATTGCTTATAGAAATAATGATAAAACAATAATAGCTATGCGACCTTAGGCCGGTGTTCAAGAGAGGCAAAAATGTCTCGGTAAGAGAATCATTTCCTATCATTTTTTGAGCTCTCTTTTCAATTATATCCAAGAGACTTAACCACGTTATTGTGGCACCAGCCCAATATGAGAATTATACTCGAGTTTTGGACGAATACAAATTTTGTAGAAGGGGCGATAAACTTCTTGCATCGTCAGATAAAACCTCAGCATTTTTGGGTATGTCAAATATCTGATCATTCCTCAACAAGTGGTTTGTGATGCATATACCTAGAACTGAAAGCAGTTCAGTCTTCTCGATGCAAGTATCACCCATATAAGGTGGCATTGGGGGAGGGTTTACACTTTTTCGATCGTAGACATCATTAAATTTTTGAAGAATTAAATTGTACACAATATCAGAATTTAATGAGCTTATGAACAAATACGAAGTTTCAGATAAAAGATCATTTATTAAAATAAGGAAGAGCGTTCATGCGTCAGTAGCCGCCTAGTCCTTGTAGCGGCGGCGGAGGTTCCGTGTTCCTATTCGTTTTGAACCTAGGAGCTGGGATTCGAAGATTTTCTTCATCTACATTCTACATCTTCCGCTCTATTCGACTTCTTTGCGTATTGGACTTATAGCCCAGCACTCCGCTCCGTAAAGTACAACTGGCGAAATCAGAGTTTTGTATAACGTGCATTTCATTTTTTGAGAAAGGAGTTTTAAACCCAATTGTTTGGCCAAACCTAAGAAGAAGCTCGTAAGATTTCCAGGCTTTGTTTCTTGATAGCAAATACTTTGTTTTGGTCTCACTCACTTCAAGACCAACGGGTTTCGCCTGGTCATCTAGAGCTTTAAATGCTTCTAGTGGCTGATGAATTCGGTGTCGTCCACATAGCCAATAAATTGTGAAGACTTGTGATTGTGTCTTCCAGGTTAACACCACTCTATCCCGCTATCTGCTTCAGTACTACGTTGAAGAAATTGTATGCTAATACAGCTCCTTGCCTGAACGCTGCACATATATACGTCTGACATAGCTCGGATGATTTGATAACCAGTTGGACGTTGAGCCGGGTATTTTGTAACGTCATGGCATCAGTTTTTATGGGATCCCCATTTCAGACATCGCAAATAGAAGCTCTTGCCAACTTATACTATCATATACGGCTTTAAAGTCAATGAAAAAATGGTGCGTCTCGACTTGAAATTCATTGGTCTTTGCCAGGATTTATCTTAATGTGAATATTTGGTCTATTGTTTATCTGTCTGGCCTAAATCTATCGCTGGTACGTGCCTATCGTACGAACTAGAAACGGTGTGCTACATCCAAAATAATTGTTTGCATCGAAGAATAACATTATTGACATCTGGTGAAATTTAGAAAAATCAAAGTGACGGTTTTTGACACAACATAAAAACCTACAAAAAGTGCTACCAAAGGTTGGTAAATTTTGATCTTGAAAATAATTAACGATAGTGGCTTCAAGCTAATTTTTTCTTACAAAAATAATTGTTTTTAAAATTAAGTGAAATTGAAAAAAATTAATGTAATTGGCAGTTTTTTTTTTTAAGTAAAATACAAATTTGGAAAAAACTTGGTAAAATCTAAATTTCGCTGTAAACATCTCGGAAACAAAAAAAGATATTGAAATCAAACTTATTTTAACATACGCAAAATATTGTTGTTAAATTTTAGTTCATTTTAATAATGAAAACCTTCAAAAGCAACTAAAAACTGATAAAAAAGGGTTTTCGACTCAAGTATTTCAAAAAACAAAGATATATATTATCAATTATTTTCAAAAAACCTTCTGGATGTGTTGCCGTCCTGTACCTTGTTTTTCAAGATCGACAATGATGGCCAGTTTTCACGAAACTCCTACTGAATTTTCTTATTCTGAGCATCTCTAATATGGCGGGTCTCATTGTTGATTTGAACGTTTGATCGATTTGAACGTTTGATCGATATCCACTTAAGGGCAAGTATTGATAAGTTCCTCCTTTCAAGGGCTCAACACGCCTACAACAAAGGGAAATCAGTTGAAACGGCTCTACACAGTATAGTACGTACAATCGAATATTCCCTCCATCATAAAGAGTACACCTTAGTTGCCTTCTTAGATATAGAAGGTGCATTTAACAATGTCGACACATCTGCAATTGCACGTGTATTGATATCTCTGAAGGTAGATACGTCGATCAGTGAATTGATTAATCAGATCCTGCTTGATTATCAATTCAAAACTGGGCGATTTTACTACACAAAGGGGTGTCAGCAGAGGTACGCCACAAGGTGGTGTCCTATCCCCTCTCCTATGGAATGTAGTAATAAATGAATTACTAACGATTCTAGAAAGAGAGGGATACAGAGTGTTTGCCTATGCTAACGATGTAGCTATTGCAGTAACGGGTAAACATCCCAATATACTAAAAGAACTCTTACAAAACGCTTTAAATAAGCTCAACAGATGGTCTAATCGGCGTGGACTAGGCGTTAACCAACAAAAAACCGACCTTGTCCTCTTCACAAGGAAATACAAAGTCCCACACATTGACCCGCCCCTCATAAACGGTGTACCACTTAAATTCTCTGATCAAGCAAAATACTTGGGTCTCATTTTAGATAAGAAATTAAGTTGGAAACCTAATATTCAAGAGAGAATAAACAAGGCCACAGTAGCCCTGTTCTCCTGTAAAAAGGCCATTGGTAATAAATGGGGCCTACAGCCTCGCATTACACACTGGCTATACATCTCGGTCATAAGACCGATCCTTACTTATGGAGTAGTGGTATGGTGGACGGCGCTAGATACAGCGACAAATCGCGATAAACTCAGCAAAGTCCAACGAACAGCCTGCCTGTGTATGGGAGGAGCACTTCGCTCCACCCCCTCCGCCTCACTAGATGTTCTGTTCCATCTAATACCGCTGGACATTTTCAGCAAGCAAACAGCCGCTAACACTGCCATACGGCTTCAAGCCTCCTCTCTGTGGATCAATAATGGAATTGGCCACACCACTATTTTGAACTCGTTCAGAACTATAAACAGTAATATTGACTACACCATACCACATCCTCAGTTTAAAAACTATAGCTTCAAAGTGACTATACCTCCCAGGTCTTCTTGGGAGAATACATCATTTTTGAACGATGGTCCTATAAACTTCTATACAGACGGATCAAAAACGGAGGATGGGGTTGGTGGAGGCGTATACTCAGATAGACTAAACTTAAGTCTCTCCTTTCGTCTACCCGATCATTGTAGCGTGTTCCAAGCTGAAATCCTGGCTATAAAAGAAGTCCTAGGTATCCTGGCTTAGAGAAAACGTTATATCAACTAATGATATACGCATCTTCTCGGATAGCCAAGCTGCGTTAAAGTCCCTAGACTCTGTCTCCACAAATTCACTAACAGCCCTAAATTGTCGATCATCTGTTACGGAGATGGCTACACAGTTCAACATTCACCTTTTCTTGGGTGCCGGGCCATAGAGGCATTCCAGGAAATTGCAAAGCTGACGAACTTGCAAAAAGCGGAACAACTTTACCTCTGCTGGCTCACAATGCTAGCATAGATATCCACTTAGGTTCATGTAAACTCATGCTAAAGCAAGATACCATAGAGAAAACAAACTTCAGGTGGAATAACACCACCAGCTGTGTAGCGACTAAACTAATTTGGCCTAATCTTAGCGCCAGGCGCTCAAAACAATTAATCTCTCTGAGTAGATTGCACATTAGCTACGTTATAGGTGTCCTGACTGGGCACTGCTTAATAGGAAAGCATGCTATTCGACTTGGAGCCCCTGCAAATGATTTTTGTAGGAGTTGCATGGACGAAGAAGAAGAGGAGACAATCTCTCATCTTCTGTGCACATGCCCTGCCTTATCACACAGACGTAGAATCCACCTTGGAGACTACTACTTTAACGATACCAGCGATCTAAGAAATTCTGACATTAGTTGTCTCCTACGCTTCATTCGAAGTTCCAATTGGTTCAACGACTTAAGCTGATCAACTGGTCCATGTGGTATCACAACGGACCATACTTTGGTCTAAGTGTGTTGCCATTTTAAATCACTTTTTTTTCTATGAACTGCGTTCCATCGACTTAAACATTGAGACATTAAATGTTTCTTTAATTCTGAGAGCACAGTTTTTATTTGCTTAGAAATTAAGTTGGGATATTCCCTTACAAAATATGGTCGAAGATTTTGAACATCATGACCATTAGTAATAAGTTCACTACACAACACCGAATAAGGAATTTCGATTGAATCCCTTTTAATGTATTGAATTCACTATATACATATGTTTGTTATTATATTTCACTTCACTTTCACTTATTGGTTGATCAAAGAGTAAACATTTTTCTAACACACCCTGCACAAATGCTCAATAACTCAATACTGATTTTTTTCTCATTAATCCTTTATATATATGTATAGATTTAAGTAAGAGATTTTATTCTAATAAGCCAGGTAATAAAAAATTACGCAATACACAACACAAACAAAGCAATAAAACTTTAAAAATAACACCTTTTTTTAATTTTACCTGTCCAATTTTTAGCGAAAAACTATAAAAAAATTATCGAAAATAGACCAATTAAATTATTTAAGAAGCTTGAGAATTTATTTAACGGAATTTCGTAAAAAAAAACATCTCAAAATTAGTTAAAAATACGATTCGCGATTTGAGTAAAATTATTTTTCAACTTTGAGGGCTTGTAAATCAGAACATACAATATATAGATACATATATTAAAAAATACTTTTAAATCATACGCTCGGGTTATCTAAGAGTACTTACATTTAAAGTTTAAAAGGATAGATATGACCTTTTCAAAGACTTTTTTCTTCTATCGCACCACTGTGAGACGTGGCACGAATGGGAGGTTATGAGTGTGGGTCGAAACCTCATTTTGCATTTAATGGTATGTTAATAAGTAAGCTACTGAGTTACTGTGAATTGTTGTATTTGAGGAACTACTTCTTCTATGGGGTCGAAATTTATTAACTTCCAATAGGAAATTCAAAATTTTGACAAATCGTACGTGTACGTACGTGTGTACGTACGTTCGTATGTCCGTACGTCCGTATGTCCGTACGTACGTCCGTTCGCGACGTTTTTTTCGTTGTTCATAACTCAAGAACCAGAAGAGATATCGACTTCAAATAAATTTTGTTATACAGATAATAAGGCAGAAAGATGCAGAAAGGGCCCTCAAGAAAATTGCCTGTGCGATTTTTTCACCATAGCAGTTAAAAAAAAAGGTGAAAATTTTGGTTAACCCTTAATATCTTACGAACCAAAAATGAATTAAATTTTATATAATATATTGTAACGTGATACCAAACAAGTATATTTTTTGAAAAAAATCCAGTTAACAGTTTTTTTTATAATTCAAAAAAAATTTGTCACTTCGAAAATTTTACGAATACAAAATGATTTTATCTCCAAAACAATTTTGTGCAACGAAGAATAATGTTTTTGACATCTGGTAAAATTTTGAGAAAAATCGAATTGATAGTTTTTTTATAAGAAATAAAAACTAAAAAAAAACATTACTCAAAGTTTGTAAAAATTGAATTTCGACTCAAATATCTTTTCAAAACTTTGAGATATTGGCTTAAAACTACTTTTATCTTTCAAAAAATATTGTTGTCAACATTCAGTAAAATTTTGAAAAAATCGAATTGATAGTTTTCTTACAAAAAATAAAATCTTAAAAGAAAATTTAACAAAAGTTGGTAAAAATTGATTTTAGACGCAAATATCTTTTCAAAACTTTGAGATATTGGCTTTTATCTTTAAAAAAAAAATTGTTTTCAACATTCAGTAAAATTTTGATAAAAATCTAATTGACAGTTTTTTTTACAAAAAATAAAAACCTAACAAAAAAACAATACTAAAACTTGGTAAAAATTTACTTTCGACTCAAATAGCTTTTCAAAAATTAAAAATATTGTCTTCAAACTTTTTTTATTTCACAGAAAATATTGTTTTCGATATTCAATGGTTTTTTATAAAAATCCAACAGTCCATTTTTTCATAAAAAAATAAAATCTACAAGAAATAGTACGCGAATTTGGTAAAAATTGATTTTCGGTTCTTGATATCTCTCAAATTAATTTAATTCATCTAATTAGTAAAAATTTAAGAAATGCTACTAAAATTGGTAAAAATTTGTTTTTCACTAAAAATCTATTTAACAAAACTAGATTTTCAAACTAAACTATTTCTTTATATGAAAAATATTGTTGGTAATTTTAAAATTTTTAAGAATAATTCAACTGACAACTTTTTTAACCCAACATGAAAACCTACAAACTTTGAAGCAAGACAAATCGAAAGACGGGATGGGAAGTTTTCAGTGTGGGTCGCATCCCAGCCTCTTTTTATGTATCAATTTTGAAATTTCTGACTTGATTGGTTCTATTAGTTTAAAAGGTTCGAAAATTGGTCGAGCTCGTTTTTGTAAAATACTACCTAAAGTTTTTGGCTAAATACTACAGTGCCGCCTTTCAATTCAATTCAATTTCAATTCAATTTATTAAATACAAATGTACAGTTAGACTTTGTCTTTTATAGTACTTAACAGTTGGATAAGAAACAATTATTTTACTATATTATATAAAAAAAAACCTAAATATTATGTGCATAAAGTACGCAAATTGTAATGTATGGGTATAAATAAATTCACTTAAATTTTATTTAAATTATGTATATGTATTATGTAGAAAAGAACCTGTTTAATTTTCCTTCGTTTACCTATAATTTATTTAAAAAAGCATTGAAGAGTTTAGCAAAATTCAGAAGTAATTGCATTTCTGAAATTAGAAACACTTATAATTTTCTTAATAGCCACCGGGAGAGAGTTCCATAGCTTCGTTGCATAGATCATGAAGAGCCGCGAGGAGTTCAAATAGTTATAATACGGTACCAAAATCTTTAAAGTTCTGAGGGACAGAGTTGCAAAAATTCCAATGTCAATTCAATGCATTACTCAAATTTTTTTTAATTGATATTGTTCTTGACTGAAATTAATTATATAATGCTAATTGTACATCTATAAATTACCCATTAAAAATTTAATTTATTGCCATCAATATTAAACTAAAAATTAAAAATTATTTTATTGCAAGTTTTATCGAATTAGTAAATAAATGTTATTTTATTGCAAGTTTAATTGAATTAAAATTAAAAAATAACTTCTATTCAAAATGAGCTACAATTTTTTAAATCAAAACCTAGTGGGAATTTATTCAATTATTTCCATTTATTTCAGTTAATATTCGAAATCTTGACGTAAAAATGTCCCAGGTTGAAGATTGACTGATACTAACAAATAAATTTTGAAAAAAAAATCGTTTTTCGGTCGAACAATAATAATAATAAATTATAATATTTGAATAATTTTTGTTTTTTGTGTTATAATTGCGTGATAACCGTAAGTCATAACATTAATCAAGTTAAAAATTTTGGAAATAAAAACTTAAAGTATTTTAATTATAAATTACGAAAGTCTGTCAAATAAAATAAAAATAAGTATTTTTATTTTAAAAGTTTTGCATTGGAAAATAATATTTTAATTTGATACAACACAATTAAAAAATAACATTAAATAATTAATGCCATACGGTAACATTGAAAAATAAAATTTAATAAATAATTAAAAAAAATAGAATTAAAAATTGAAAAATATTTTCTAATTTATTCAAAATGCATTATAAAATTCAATGCATTATTTGCAATTCTGCTGAGGGATTGAGCAAATGCCAGTTTTTCATTTACTTGAGTGCGTGAAGTTAGCCCCCCTTTTTTCAATTTTCCAATTTTGGAAAGTTGTTCCAGGTTGTTCCCGGTTTGTTCCGTATTGTTCCAAAGTTTTTTTTGAAAAATACCCAAAAATGGGGGTTTTAGACCCCAAAAACTGTTTTTGACCTAGCCCCCCCTTTTTCGAAAATCGATTTTTTGAAAATTGTTCCAGATTGTTCTAGTTGTTCTGAACATTGTTCCAAATTTTTGGACCTCTATGATCAAAATTTTAAAAGATATGGGCAAAATTTGAAAAAATTCTAGCCCCCCCTTTGTCAAAATTTCAACTTTTTATATTTTTTTTTAGATTCTAAAAAGTGTTCTAACCATGTTCTAAAAAATAAGAGTCGTGAAATGTATATTTTAAAAGATATTGCCCCCGATTTTTTTTTCAAAAATGCAAAATACATCTCCCCATTTTTTTTTGTTTTTTTTTTAAGCCTTAATTTTAATAAAACGTGATTCAACAAATGTACAGCAACCAAAACTTTGCTTATAAGCTATTATTTACGCTGACGATCGATTTTTTAAAAAAAATCTCGATGTTTTTTAATTTTGTACAAATTATTTTAGCACCCCCTTTTCAAAAATCAAAAATTCAAAAAGTGTTCCAAGTCTAACCATACTTCCCCCAGTTCGTGTCCAAATTTCATCCAAAACCATAAGCAAATATAGCTAAAGGCGCATATAAACGAACAAAATAATATTTCCCCTCCCAAGTGCTCCCCCTTGAAAAAATTAAAAATTTTAAGCCAAAGTTGTATTCTTTCAGCAAAGACCAAAAGGTCTTTAAGATTCCGACTGTATGAAATTAACAATGATTATGCCTTAATTCAAAAAAACATCCCCAACCCCCCCTTTACAACCACCCACATTAAAAAAATATTTTTATATACATAATCACTCAGATCAAATTGTTCCAAAGTTTCATTCAAATATGTTCAAAAATAAAGATATTACGTCCAAATAAAAGTTAACAGCGTACCATTCTGTTAACCATATTCTGGCCCCCCTTTTCCGAAATTCAAAATTCCAAAAGTTGTTCCCAATTGTTCCGGGGCTCTTCTAAATTGTTCCAGAGATTCGTTTCTTAAAATTGATTTTTAGTAGGAAAAATTTACAAAAAAATCCAGAAAGGGCTCTAAAAAATTGCGTGGGTGGTTTTTTTTAGCAAAGCAATTTAAAAAAAAGGTGAACATTTTGGTTTACCCAAAATATCTCGCGAACCAAAAACGCTAGCGAGTTGAATTCAATTTTATATTATATACTACGACGTAATACAGAACTAGTATATTTTTAGCAAAAAATTACAACTAACGGGTTTTTTTTATAAATCAAAAAAACTAGAACAAATATTTGTCACCTGAAAAATGATTTTATCTCCAAAATAATTTTGTGCAACGAAAAATAACGTTCAAACCATGTGGTCAAGTTTTGAGAAAAATCGAGTAAATCGTTTAAAAAAAAAAAGAGGCTGGGATGCGACCCACACTGATAATTTCCCATCCCGTCTGTCGATTTGTCTTGCTTAAAAGTTTGTCTATATGTATCAATTTTTACCAAATTTGCGTACTATTTTTTGTAGATTTTATTTTTTTATGAAAAAACGGACTGTTGAATTTTTATAAAAAAATTACTGAATATCGGAAACAATATTTTCTATGAAATAAAATAAGTTTGAAGCCAATATTTGTAATTTTTGAAAAGCTGTTTGAGTCGAAAGTAAATTTTTACCAAGTTTTAGTATTGTTTTTTTTAGGTTTTTATTTTTTGTAAGAAAAACTGTCAATTCGATTTTTCTCAAAATTTTATCGAATGTTGAAATAAACATTTCTTATAAGTTAAAATTAGTTAGAAGCCATAATCTCAAATTTTTGAAAAGATATTTAAGTCGAAAATCAATTTTTACCAACTTTTGTTAAATTTTTTTTTCGGTTTTTAATTTTTTGTAAAAAACCTGCCAATTCGATTTATTTCAAAATTTTACTGAATGTTGACAACAATATTTTTGAAAGATAAAAGTAGTTTAAAGCCAATAACTCAAAGTTTTGAAAAGATATTTGAGTCGAAAATCAATTTGTACCAACTTTTATTAATTTTTTTTAGGTTTATATTTTTTGTAAAAAAAACTGTCAATTCGATTTTTCTCAAAATTTTATCAGATGTCAAAAACATTATTCTTCATTGCCCAAAATTGTTTTGGAGATGAAATCATATTTTAGTCGTAAAATTTTCGAGGTGACAAATTTTTTTTTTCAGTTTTTTTGATTTATAAAAAAAACCGTTAATTGGATTTTTTTCCAAAAATATAATTGTTTTGTATCACGTTACAATATATAATATAAAATTTAATTCAAGTCTCTAGCGTCATTGGTTCATGAGATATTTAGGTTTAACCAAAATGTTCACTTTTTTTTAAACTGCTATGGTAAAAAAACCACCCACGCAATTTTCTTGAGAGCCCTTTCTGCATCTTTCTGCCTTATTATCTGTATAACAAAATTTTTTGTAAATTTTTCCTACTAAAAATCAATTTTAAGAAACGAATCTCTGGAACAATTTAGAAGAGCCCCGGAACAATTGGGAACAAGTTTTGGAATTTTGAATTTCGGAAAAGGGGGGCCAGAACAAGGATAACATGATTTTTCGACTTAAAGTGTTTCTTGGCTTAAAATCTTCATTTTTGAATATTTTCGAATGAATCTTTGGAACAATTTGATTTGAGTGATTTTGGATGGGGAACAAGTTTTAGATTTTCGATTTTGGCAAAGGGGGGGCGGGGGAGCATTTTTTGTAAATTTTTCCTACTAAAAATCAATTTTAAGAAACGAATCTCTGGAACAATTTAGAAGAGCCCCGGAACAATTGGGAACAACTTTTGGAATTTTGAATTTCGGAAAAGGGGGGCCAGAATATGGTTAACAGAATGGTACGCTGTTAACTTTTATTTGGACGTAATATCTTTATTTTTGAACATATTTGAATGAAACTTTGGAACAATTTGATCTGAGTGATTATGTATATAAAAATATTTTTTTAATGTTGGTGGTTGTAAAGGGGGGGTTGGGGATGTTTTTTTGAATTAAGGCATAATCATTGTTAATTTCATACAGTCGGAATCTTAAAGACCTTTTGGTCTTTGCTGAAAGAATACAACTTTGGCTTAAAATTTTTAATTTTTTCAAGGGGGAGCACTTGGGAGGGGAAATATTATTTTTTTCGTTTATATGCGCCTTTAGCTATATTTGCTTATGGTTTTGGATGAAATTTGGACACGAACTGGGGGAAGTATGGTTAGACTTGGAACACTTTTTGAATTTTTGATTTTTGAAAAGGGGGTGCTAAAATAATTTGTACAAAATTAAAAAACATCGAGATTTTTTTTAAAAAATCGATCGTCAGCGTAAATAATAGCTTATAAGCAAAGTTTTGGTTGCTGTACATTTGTTGAATCACGTTTTATTAAAATTAAGGCTTAAAAAAAAAACAAAAAAAAATGGGGAGATGTATTTTGCATTTTTGAAAAAAAAATCGGGGGCAATATCTTTTAAAATATACATTTCACGACTCTTATTTTTTAGAACATGGTTAGAACACTTTTTAGAATCTAAAAAAAAATATAAAAAGTTGAAATTTTGACAAAGGGGGGGCTAGAATTTTTTCAAATTTTGCCCATATCTTTTAAAATTTTGATCATAGAGGTCCAAAAATTTGGAACAATGTTCAGAACAACTAGAACAATCTGGAACAATTTTCAAAAAATCGATTTTCGAAAAAGGGGGGGCTAGGTCAAAAACAGTTTTTGGGGTCTAAAACCACCATTTTTGGGTATTTTTCAAAAAAACTTTGGAACAATACGGAACAAACCGGGAACAACCTGGAACAACTTTCCAAAATTGGAAAATCGAAAAAAGGGGGGCTAACTTCAAGCACTCGTTTTAGTTTGAATAATTTTGTGTAAGAATATACAGCACCTAGCATCAAGATATTGCTGAAGGGAACATCCAAGGACAAGTCGATGATAATGCGATATGTGCTCGTGTCTCCGAAGTCCATACACATATCTAATAATGTCATTAAATGCGACAAGGAGCTTGTGTTGGGAATGCGAATCAGGTTTACAATAGACGGTATAACCATAGGTTATTAAAGGCAAAAGCAAAGTTTTTATGAGCCTGAGTTTAGTATTAACAGGGATTAGGGAAGAAAACAACCAGAGCTTTCGGAGTCCAGCGTAAATTCTATTGACTATATAATTTGTTTGGTTTTCATTTATTTGGAAAGCGATTTATTCACCTTAATACCAAGACTGGTTACACTGTCAAAAAAGTCAAGCTGAGATTGAAGTAGAAAAATTGGGGGCAGAAGTGACGTATCAAACTGCTTTTTGGATATCGCGATGAATTGGGTCTTTTTTGGATTAAGCGTAAGACCATTTTTGAGTGACCAATTGGATATTGCAGTGAGATTCTCATTTAATCTATGTACATATCAAATCATCTTCTTGCAAGCCAAGTGGACGGGATATATACATTTGTACATCATCTGCGTATAGATGTAGCAGTACATTCGAACAAGCTTTTGGAAGGTCATTTATGTAAATACAGAACAATACTGGTCCTAAAATAGAACCTTGGGGTACACCCATTAGCAAGTTTAAAGGCTCTGATTGTAATTGTCCAAAATGCACTCTTTGGCTTCGGTTACAAAGATAATCTTTAATAAGACGGACAGCTCTATCGTGAAACCCAAAGTAGTGCTTCAGTTTTTTGCACAGTATATCATGGTTAACTCTGTCAAAAACCTTTGAGAAATCTAGTAAACAGAGAATGGTTAAATTGTCACGGTCATATTGAATCCGAATATCATCAAGAACTTTTATCATAGCAGTTTGACAGCTATGATGTGCACGGAACCCAGACTGGAATTGTGACAGCAAATTGAATCTATTTAAGTGATCAGATCTGAGAGACCAGAATTTTCTCAAAGACTTTTGACAGACATGGAAGAATACTTATGGGACGAAAGTCCAAGTAAGCAAGCTAGCATTCGACTTTTTGGCAACAGGAATGACCTTTGCTTTTTGCCAGCTTTCAGAAAAAGGTGAAGAGGTTATGCAAAAATTAATTAAGTGTGTCAAAGCATTGGAAACGTGAGGTAAAATCATTTTTAAAAAGCAAATTGGCACACCATCTTCACCAAAAGCATCTGATTTGATAGAACGAATGCTCTCAAGGACATCATATTCAGATATAACTTCAAACTCAAATATCGTTGATGGTTAACTTCAGACTTCACTGTTGGGAACAAAATTGAGTTGTTAAACTTCTTTCAAAACAAAGGTATCGTTAAGTTGATTGGGATCAGGAAAATTTCGAATAGTCTCTTTTTTACCGATTCCAATCGAGCGTAGATTACTCCAAAGCTTTCGAGACGACTGGTTAGTATCCAACTTGGACATGAAAAACATTTTTTGGCTCTGCGAGTAATAAGAGTTGCATTGTTTCGAGAATGGCAAAAAAGTTCCCAATTTGCAGTCGTGGGGTTTAACTTCCACTTTGAGTAAAATTTTCTCCGATTCTGTTGTCCTTCCTTTCTTAAAAAATCTGGCGATTCCTGGGCAACATCTCCTGCAGAATCCCTAGAACTGCTGTTGGCTGCGCATTTTCCGGGTTGTGAGAATAACAACCCTCAAACTCTTAATTCAAATGGCGTGTCGACGGCGGATATAGAACACATCGATACCTTGATAAATAGGGAAAATATTGCTTGGGCAATCAACACATTTTCCCCGTACAAGTCTCCAGGCCTGGACGGCATAATGCCGATCATGCTTCAGAAAACGCAATTTCTGGCGATTCCGTGGCTGGAGATGATCTTTAAAGGATGTCTCTGCCTAAATCATGTTCCTGAGTCTTGGAGACATGTTAGAGTAGTTTTCATCCCGAAGGTGGGCAGGCGAGGACATGAATCCGCGAAGGACAATAAGCCTTACTTCCTTCGTGCTTAAGACAATGGAGCGCATTCTTGACTACCATATCAGAGGCATTTTAGATGTATGCCCTCTTGAGAGTTCTCAACACGCTTATCTTAAGGGCAAGTCTACAGAGACAGCCTTACATGAGGTAGTGCGTACAATTGAAAAAACCATACACTACAAAGAATTTACTCTTGCTACCTTCTTAGACATAGAAGGAGCTTTCAATAACGTCTTAACAGAATCTATTCAAGAATCACTGGTTGATCAGGGTGTAGAGGACTACATTAGAAATTGGATTGTTTCCATGCTCAGTGATAGAAAAATTCAAGGTACCTTAGGTAACACTTACTTAACCAGGTGCGTAAATAGGGGAACACCTCAGGGGGGTGTTCTGTCCCCTCTTCTTTGGCTTCTAGTCATGAACAAAATTCTTTTTAAACTGGAAAGTTGTGGTGTGAAGGCCGTTGCTTATGCAGATGATCTGGTGATACTGGTATCAGGAAAGTACACTTCCGTGATTAGTGAGATTACGGAGATGGTATTGCTAAAAGTAAGCAACTGGGCTACAAGCTGTGGCCTGGGTGTCAATAAAAGCAAAACTGAACTGATGCTCTTCACAACGAAAACAAAAGTACCACCCTTCACCCTTCCCCGCCTCAACGGTGAAACTCTTTCCTTGTCTTCCAGCGCTAGATATTTGGGAGTAATACTTGACCCAAAGTTAAACTGGAAATTTAACATCGAAGAAAGGGTCAAGAAAGCCAGCATAGCTTTCTATGCCTGCAATAAAACCTTTGGCAAAAAGTGGGGTTTGCAATCGAAGATGATTTTGTGGACGTATACAGCCGTGGTACGTCCAATCTTGTCCTATGGTTCGATTGTTTGGTGGCCCGCGCTTAGTAAAGCCTACAACATAACTAAACTAAAAAAGGTTCAGAGAACAGCTAGTGTTGGCTCCACTGAAGCTTTGCGCTCATGTCCGTCGGACGCCCTAAGCGTTTTTCTCTACCTCTTACCAATAGACCTGCATATCAAATACTTAGTATCTTGCAGCACGTTGAGACTTAGGGAATCGAATAGTTGGTATTCTAGGCCCTTTGGTCATAGTAATATCACTAATCTCATCCCAGCGGACATCTTTTCGACAGAAACCGACTACTGCACCCCTACTGTGGACCTCAGTGCGGATTTTAAAATTATCATCCCATCTCGAAATGAATGGGATGATGACTTAGTGACGAGAGGCTTCGACACAACTATCTTCACTGACGGCTCAAAGATGGAGTGTGGGGTCGGTGCAGGAATTTTTTCCGAGTCTTTAAATGTCTCCAGGTCTTTGCGACTTCCTGACTTTGCTAGTGTTTTTCAGGCTGAATTACTCGCGATCAAGGAAGCATGCAAGTTACTAAAACTAGATCCAAACCAAAACCGCAATACAGCTATTTTTTCGGACAGCCAGGCGGCTATTCAAGCGATTGGCTCGTCCACTTCATCCTCCAAACTGGTCCAACAATGCCGAAGTGAGTTAGCTAGCATGAACATTGGACTCAAGGTCACTCTCATCTGGATTCCGGGTCACAGAGGCTTTGAGGGCAATGAACGAGCTGACGAGCTGGCTAGGCAAGGATCAGCCCTTCATAGCTCTCTCGCGGAAAGAGTCAACATTCCTCTTGGTGCTATGAAGGGCAAGATCTTCCATATTTTCCTCGCTGAAGCAAACCACAGGTGGAACAGCCTAACCAACTGTATCATATCTAGAAGGATATGGCCCACCTACAACAAATCCCGTACTAATAATCTCATTTGCAGACCCAGGCAAGACATAGCCAGGGTCGTTGCTACATGCACCGGACACTGGCCTGTTGGAGAACACGCATCTAAGCTGGGCATCCCCCACAACACTTTCTGTCGTAGTTGCGAGGGCCAGCGAGAAAAAGAAACTGTTCTTCACTTCTTATGCAAGTGTCCCGCCTTAGCCAAAACGAGAGCCAAAACATTGGGAAAGCCCTTTTTCAACGACCTCGATGAGTTCTCAGAACTGGAGATCAAAGATTTGATCTCCTTTCTAAACGCTACAAAGTGGATTTGAGGCGCATTTTTCCCTTTATAATCCCCCTTTTATCTTTATAGGTCAAGCGAGTATTTTATGGTATCAAAACGGCGCAACGTAGCGCTAATTGTGTCACCGAGCTAGACTGCTCGTGGCCACCATTTCTACTAACTAACTAACTGATAGACCTGTGGACATCAGAGGTAAACCAAGGACAACTTTTGCTACGTACTGAGACTGTTTTGAGTGGAACATGTTTTTCATATAATTCAAGAACCAATGATTGAAAATAGTTAGCTTTGTCATTTGAATTTGAGAATTGGTGACAAAGATGCCAGGGAAGATTCATCGCATCTGCCTGGAGTGCAGGGTTATTAATAGACTTTAGGTCTCTGTACTGAAAAGACAATGGGGTAGAGACACGTGAAAAATCAATGTTGTATGTACAAAAAACTAGATCATGGTCAGAAATACCAACAAGAGATAATTGATCCTGTAACAACATTCGAGGTGTCAGAAACGATTATAAGGTCAAGAAGACTCGCAGTAGAGTTAGGAGCAAAGCGGGTGGCATAAGAGTCTGAAACGAAAAGTCCGTGTGTTGCGATTTCATCTTTAAGTTGTTTGGCCCTACTATCCAATAACAAAAGATCTGCATTAAAATCACCACAGACAATAATATGCTCGTAAGAGGCAGAGAACTGTTGAAGAGCAGAAAAAAAGGGCTCGGGGGAAATACTTCTGTTGGGATTGTAAACAACACCCAAAATAGCCTTTATATTACCATCCGTTATCTCTAAAATAAGAAACTAAACACCAGAATTTTAAATTCCAAGTCCAACAATTTTACTAATTAAAAAAAAGGTATTCCAGAACTAGTCGGTTGAAATTTTCTCCAAAGTTCATTGAAATGTTATTGAATTCTCGTGTATTCAATTCTGCTTACCTTAACTTTGAATATTCATTCTCCATAAACACAACTTACTCGTACTCGTAGTCGTAGGTACTTTTATTTTGTGATTGAAACCTTGGAAAAAAATCATCGATATCGAAGTGGTGTAAGGAAAAGAACAAAGAATAAGAGTATAAAAGCATTGCAAATAGAACAAACCACAATATGTTTCAATGACTTTTGAAAAACATTTTGCGAATGTTTTGTTTTTTTTTCCCCCAAAGATCAAGGCTATTGCAAAAATCCAATACAATCATTAAAAGACAAATCCAATTCAAAGCAACCCACTCGTAAACTCAACTAAAAGTTCTGATGGTTAAGATGGTTTTCAATGCCAAAAAAACAGACATACGAATATAATTAAGATCTCCTAAATAAATACTTAGTTTCAAGTGAGATAACAATTTATTATTGACAAAAGTAATGATACGAAAAACATTTTTTTAAATTTCATATCTCATCTCATAGGATTTGGCTTTACGCCTCTCGCAATCGCAATCGCAATCCCAATATCCCAAATGTAAGCATTCAACTTTTGTTCAGTAGAGCCTTTTGTACTCGTTGTAAATGAACAACGACAAAAACGAATGAGCTTTCAAGTGAATCCCAGCATAACGTTGCATCTGCATGCGGTAAAAAAGTTGTACATTTTGCTTGCATTTATATGATTCTAATGGAGTAGGATCCTGTGCCAATATTTCTTTTTATTTTTTTTATATTTATATTTTTCATTTTTGTTTCATTGTTGTTGCTTTTGCTTAAGGTAAGTCTATAAAGCAGTCTTTGTCGTCCTGCTCAGTTCCCTTGGCTCTCTTGCATGCAGGATTGCAGGCAAACACATATGATAACGTACACGTTGATATCTTACCTACATAAGTATGAAGTGGCCTCAATTTTAAACAGCATTTCTTTGGCAGCGTCTTTTGTGTTCACACAGCTCCTCTATCCAGGGCCGTTTTAGAAAACAACCTTAAATGCTGACTTTTCGAGAAATATATATAAAATTTAAATACTTGTTTAAAATTATAATAGTTTTAAAATATTTACTTATAACGTATTAAGAAATTTCAAAGTATAAACACTTCTGAAGAAGAAGGATTAAAATACTTTAAAACTATCAATTTATCAATTTCAGGTCCCCATGTGAGTCTGAATTTATATTTCAAACAGCGTTAAAGTCATTAAAAATGTATACCTTTTCTTGGGGCCTATTTGGGCTCCATAATATGCTCACAGAAATAGCTTGTTCCTGCAACTGCAACACATCGCATTTCGTGGGGTCGGTTGATTTAATTTAGGGCTCCTTCCTATTTTATTTATTAACTTCCCATAGGAAGTTATTGTAATGGGTCCGATTTGACAAATTGAAAATTTTGACATTTCTCGACGTTTCAAGGTCCCTAGAGTCGAAATAAAAGATTTTTAGAAAGATGTCTGTGCGTGCGTGTGTACGTACGTCCGTACGTCCGTACGTCTGTACGTCCGTACGTCCGTACGTCCGTACGTCCGTACGTCCGTACGTCCGTACGTTCGCGACGTTTTTTTCGTCGTCCATAGCTCAAGAACCAGAAGAGATATCGACTTCAAATAAATTTTGTTATACAGATAATAAGGCAGAAAGATGCAGAAAGGGCTCTCAAGAAAATTGCGTGGGTGGTTTTTTTACCATAGCAGTTTAAAAAAAAGGTGAACATTCTGGTTAAACCTAAATATCTCATGAACCAATGACGCTAGAGACTTGAATTAAATTTTATATTATATATTGTAACGTGATACAAAACAATTATATTTTTGGAAAAAAATCCAATTAACGGTTTTTTTTATAAATCAAAAAAACTGAAAAAAAAAATTTGTCACCTCGAAAATTTTACGACTAAAATATGATTTCATCTCCAAAACAATTTTGTGCAACGAAGAATAATGTTTTTGACATCTGATAAAATTTTGAGAAAAATCGAATTGACTGTTTTTTTACAAAAAATAATAACCTAAAAAAAATAAAAAAAAAGTTGGTAAAAATTGAGTTTTGACTCAAATATCTTTTCAAAACTTTGAGATATTGGCTTTAAACTACTTTTATCTTTCAAAAAATATTGTTTTCAACATTCAGTAAAATTTTTAAAAAAATAGAATTTACAGTTTTTTTACAAAAAATTAAAAACCTAAAAAAAAAATTTAACAAAAGTTGATAAAAATTGATTTTCGACTTAAATATCTTTTCAAAACTTTGAGATTATGGCTTCTAACTAATTTTAACTTATAAGAAATATTGTTTTCAACATTAGGAAAAATTTTGAGAAAAATCGAATTGACAGTTTTTTTACAAAAAATAAAAACCTAAACAAAAAAATTAATAAAAGTTGGTAAAAATTGATTTTCGGCTCAAATAGCTTTTCAAAAATTAAAAATATTGGCTTCAAACTTATTTTATTTCACAGAAAATATTGTTTTTTATATTCAGTAATTTTTTTATAAAAATCCAACAGTCCGTTTTTTTTTCATAAAAAAAATAAAATCTACAAAAAATAGAACGCAAATTTGGCAAGAATTGATACATTTAGACAAACTTTTAAGCAAGACAAATCGATAGACGGGATGGGAAGTTATCAGTGTGGGTCGCATCCCAGCCTCTTTTTTATACCTATTTTTATATATTTTCATTTTTCTTCTATACCATTCAAAACCATATGATGATGGCCTTTTGTGAATAGGACAAAGAGAAGCTCCTCTAACATTTGTGCAAAAAGCCATTGCGAAAAAACTTTCTTGTGTACAAAATTTTCCTCAAGGTACCTTCCCTATACGAGAAATGGAACCACGTAATATAAGCATATTATTATTCTCACGAATTCTGTTTTAAAGCCGTGAGGATAAGAAGAATATTGTGATGCAAGAGGATAAAGCAGCTTTCGGCCTCATAAAACAAATTTGTATTGTGAAGGAAGGCATATGGTGATTTGATTATGGTATAATTTGGAATCTTTAAGGAAAGTTCATAATTTTTTATCTTAGTTTCGACTAATTTAAGAAGCTCGTACTGCCTAGGTGTAGTGCATTGTGCATTTCATTTAAGCTTCTCCTTTTTAAAAAAGAGGCTGGGATGCGACCCACACTGATAACTTCCCATCCAGTCTGTCGATTTGTCTTGCTTAAAATTTGTCTATATGTATCAATTTTTACCAAATTTGCGTACTATTTTTTGTTGATGTAATTTTTTATGAAAAAACGGACTGTTTGGTTTTTATCAAAAAAACTAGCTGACCCGGCAGACTTCGTACTTCCTCAATCGATAAATAAAAGACCTAAACTTTTGTATAAATTAATTTCAAAACAAACAAAACGTATTGAATAAAAAAGCATTCTTTTAAAGAAGCATGAAGTTTTATAATTATTTTCGACACATCATGTTGCTTACTTAAAAAAACAGAGTTTTCCTGAAATACTGGCTATTTATAAGGTTTAATTTTTTTTATTATTATTAACAGACAGACACTGTTATGATACAGTTTGTTAATCAATTTAAAGCTTTCTCATAAACTATAGTTTTTGTTTTGTGGTGCGTAAATAAACAAAGAAGACGGTTTTCCGACGCGCGAACACGCGACGTCCATACGCAAAACAGGGAAACTCCAAGTTAATTCCGTAAACTCCTAAAGACTGTCCTTGCGATTTATTTATTGTCATCGCAAAGGCCAGACGTACTGGAAATTGTAAGCGTTTAAAATCGAATGGTAAATCCGTTGGAATCATCGGTATTCGCGGGATCAAGACATCCTCTCCTTTGTAATTTTCACATACATGTCAACTGCAAACTGATGAAAAAGTCGTTGACACATCAAAATATGATTTATTTCACCTTGACGGATCATGAGTCTGTATGAATAGAAATTCATAGCACTAACATTTTTGTTGGTTTCAGCACCTGCAATCAAAAATGATAAATGTTACTTAGATTTATTGAATTTAAAAATAGTATTTAATCCTGCTCAATTTATTTACCTGTTACTTCATTTACCGTTTTGATATTTAAATGGTATCCATCTTCCCCCTGCCAGAAGATCAAAGGATATTCCATCATATTTCCATCATAGCTCCTGTGTGTTTCAGATACACGTTTTAAAACACTATTGTCTCTAGATTGTAAATTTTCTCCCACAATGACAACAGCCACTTCATCAATGGTAGGTGAATTAAACCTCCTTGTGTGCTCACCGGCAGGTGTTTTGTCAGCTCGAATGATAATATTATGGCTATCAGATGGCATCCGATCCAATGCTATTTTGAACATGTTTACTAAATTGTTCTTCATTTGTAATTCTTGGACAATGGTTCTCTTCACTGTTGGATTGTGAGCACAACGATTATCAACTTCCGCATCTGAATTGCCCATAAAATAAATTTGTAAAAATTGATAATCTGCATCAGGTAGTGGTAACAGTGCCCCAGTAGGTGATAAATTTGTCCTTGTATCTGTAATATTTTAAATTTTGTCCATTAATTATTTCATATATAAAGCGTGTAACGGAAGGGGGGTATAAACCCTGAAGAAGGTGAATGTGCTCATGAAACTCAACAACTTTCCCCAAAGAACATAGGTCAAAATATGAAAAAAAAAATTTGGCCCTTCCTTACAAAACTGACTACCAGCTGATTGATTTACTATAGGAGGTCCAAATTTTTGTTTCATATTTCGACCTATGTTCTTTGGGGAAAGTTGTTGAGTTTCATGAGCATATTCACCTCCTTTAAGGTTGATACCCCCTTCCGTTACACGCTGTATATATATTTTAGTACAAACTTGAATATTATAAAAAAATATTCTGGTCCTGTATAATACGTGTAGCTCCAAATGATTTCATCTGGAAACAGTTGTTATATTTCTGAATGTTGGCCAAGAAGTGCTTAGAATCATTTCCAATCCCAGAAACTAAAGAGCTTAAAGGATTTGGTGGTGGGACCAATTGTGGCAATTTTACTTTGCCTCCAGCACAACATAATCTAGTAGATTCACCAGTGTATTTTACCTCCTTCAATATTTACAAATTATTTTCATTTCCCCAATGATCAATTGCCGGATCATAGTGGAATGCAGCTCGTTCAAGAATCACAGGAGCACCGCGTCTGCGGATTCGCTCAATTTCATTATGTCGTGCTCGCTGTTGTTGTGTTTGATGTGCACGAACTCGTTGCATTCTAAGCCTATGCACTTCATTGTCGCTCACTAAATAACGCAATTCTGACATAGAAATACGACTATTTTCTTGATCTGTCTCTCTCTGGTCATCTGTGCGGTTAGCACGTGAGGTAGCTCTTCGCACATTTGATTGACTGCGACGACCTAAGTCAGGTCGTCTTCTCCTCGGCATCGTAACGTAATTAATCAAAGTGAGAAAAATTCTCGCTCACTTAACAGTAACTTAACAGTAAAGTGTCACTATCACAATATATCAACAAAAAAAGAGCACACTACTTGGAATGTCACTATCACAAAGGATCACAAAAGTAAAGAAAGTTCTCGCGCACGTAGCGGTAATCGTCACTCACGAAGATAGAAGGATGCACTCATAGAATATTGTAACCATGATCGTAACACAATATCGTCAATCGTAATACTTTTTTCCGTGTTCTGATTTTTTTATTTATTTTTTTTTGAGTTTACCTTTAATCCATAAATCTCCGTGTTCTGAAGTGCGACAGAATGATTGACATATTAGTTGGTTGTCAAATCTAATGTCAAAAAAAGAGGCTGGAATGCGACCCACACTGATAACTTCCCATCCCGTCTATCGATTTGTCTTGCTTAAAAGTTTGTCTAAATGTATCAATTCTTGCCAAATTTGCGTTCTATTTTTTGTAGATTTTATTTTTTTTATGAAAAAACGGACTGTTGGATTTTTATAAAAAAATTACTGAATATAAAAAACAATATTTTTTGTGAAATAAAATAAGTTTGAAGCCAATATTTTTAATTTTTGAAAAGCTATTTGAGCCGAAAATCAATTTTTACCAACTTTTATTAATTTTTTTGTTTAGGTTTTTATTTTTTGTAAAAAAAAATGTCAATTCGATTTTTCTCAAAATTTTTCCTAATGTTGAAAACAATATTTCTTATAAGTTAAAATTAGTTAGAAGCCATAATCTCAAATTTTTGAAAAGATATTTAAGTCGAAAATCAATTTTTACCAACTTTTGTTAATTTTTTTTTCGGTTTTTAATTTTTTGTAAAAAAACTGTCAATTCTATTTTTTCAAAATTTTACTGAATGTTGAAAACAACATTTTTTGAAAGATAAAAGTAGTTTAAAGCCAATATCTCAAAGTCTTGAAAAGATATTTGAGTCGAAAATCAATTTTTACCAACTTTTTTTTAATTTTTTTTTAGGTTATCATTTTTTGTAAAAAAACTGTCAATTCGATTTTTCTCAAAATTTTATCAGATGTTAAAAACATTATTCTTCATTGCACAAAATTGTTTTGGAAATGAAATCATATTTTAGTCGTAAAATTTTCGACGTGACAAATTTTTTTTTTCAGTTTTTTTGATTTATAAAAAAACCGTTAATTGATTTTTTTTCCAAAAATATAATTGTTTTGTATCACGTTACAATATATAATATAAAATTTAATTCAAGTCTCTTGCGTCATTGGTTCATGAGATATTTAGGGTTAACCAAAATTTTCACCTTTTTTTTAAACTGCTATGTTAAAAAAACCACCCACGCAATTTTCTTGAGTGCCCTTTCTGCATCTTTCTGCCTTATTATCTGTATAACAAAATTTATTTGAAGTCGATATCTCTTCTGGTTCTTGAGCTATGGACGACGAAAAAAACGTCGCGAACGTACGGACGTACGGACGTACGTACACACGCACGCACAGACATCTTTCTAAAAATCTTTTATTTCGACTCTAGGGACCTTGAAACGTCGAGAAATGTCAAAATTTTCAATTTGACAAATCGGACCCATTACAATAACTTCCTATGGGAACTTAATAATATTATGGTTGTGTTCTAAAACTTAATTTGTGACAAAACTTAAGATTTATCAAACTTAAAAAAATAATCTCATACAGTTACAACTGAAGTTAGCTAAAATTAAGTTTCGCGAAGCCCACCAAATTAATTGGAAATCAGTACTACTAATAGTTTATTACATTTTTTGTCGCGTTCGCGATTCACTTTTGTTTATTTTCGGAACGCGACATTAGATCCTCCAAAGCGCACGCGAAGACTATTTTCATAGATATGATTGAATTTGAACTATATGCAGCGGTAATAAATTGCAAATTGACTATTTGGCGTTAGGAACACACCTAAATTGCTTAGACAACAGTGAATGATTATAATTTAACATGAACTTTATTGAATAGCAATAAAGTTCAAATTGACTCTAGAAAACGTTTGTATGGGAAATAGAAAAGGGCTGTTTTTAGGATTTTCCCGGAAATAATTCGATTTTTTCTCGCCTTTTAAACCTTCCCTAGACCTCCACGAACATTTCAAGACTAAGATAAGATACATCTGTTCAGCCGTTCCGTTCTCGAGTTTTAGTGAGACTAACGAACAGCAATTAATTTTTATATATATAGATAGATTACTGAATATCGAAAACAATATTTTCTGTGAAATAAAATAAGTTTGAAGCCAATATTTGTAATTTTTGAAAAGCTATTTGAGTCGAAAGTAAATTTTTACCAAGTTTTAGTATTGTTTTTTTTTTAGGTTTTTATTTTTTGTAAAAAAAAACTGTCAATGCGATTTTTCTCAAAATTTTATCGAATGTTGAAAACAGTATTTCTTAAATTTAGTTAGAAGCCATTTGGTATCTCAAATTTTTGAAAAGATTATTTGAGTCGAAAATCAATTTTTACCAACTATTGTTACATTTTTTTTAGGTTTTTAATTTTTTGTACAAAAGCTGTCAATTCGATTTTTTTCAAAATTTTACTGAATGTTGACAACAATATTTTTTAAAAGACTAAAGTAGTTTAAAGCCAATATCTCAAAGCTTTGAAAAGATATTTGAGTCGAAATTCAATTTTTACCAACTTTGAGTAATGTTTTTTTAAGGTTTTTATTTTTTATAAAAAAACTGTCAATTAGATTTTTCTCAAAATTTTATCAGATGTCAAAAACATTATTCTTCGTTGAACAAAATGGTTTTGGAGATGAAATCATATTTTAGTCGTAAAATTTTCGAGGTGACAAATTATTTTTTTCAGTTTTGTTGATTTATAAAAAAAAACGTTAATTGGATTTTTTCCAAAAATATACTTGTTTTGTATCACGTTATAATATATACTATAAAATTTAATTCAAGTCTCTAGCGTCATTGGTTCATGAGATATTTAGGTTTAACCAAAATGTTCACCTTTTTTTTAAACTGCTATGGTAAAAAAAAACCACCCACGCAATTTTCTGCATCTTTTATTTGAATTTATTTGAAGTCGATATCTCTTCTGGTTCTTGAGCTATGGACGACGAAAAAAACGTCGCGAACGTACGGACGTACGGACATACGGACGTACGGACATCTTTCTAAAAATCTTTTATTTCGACTCTAGGGACCTTGAAACGTCGAGAAATGTCAAAATTTTCAATTCGACAAATCGGACCCATTACAATAATTTCCTATGGGAAGTTAATAAAATGCTCATCAAATTTTTGAAAAACTTAAAACTGGAAAGAAAAACTGTCAAAAATGTATATCAAAACAATCAAAATACCACGTATCGGAAATAGTCTATTGCGGTTATCATTGAACGGTAGCGATCCCGATTTACTGTAACGTGCCGGTCTTGATCATCACGGAAGAAGAACGGACCAATGACGCCGCCGCCGGCCTTTAAACCACACCAAATCGTAATTTTTTCGGGATGCAATGATGACTCATGAAGTACGTGTGGATTGCTTCCTGACTAATACCGCATATTTTCTTTATTGACGAAGCCATTCAAGATGATTTTTCAATGAAAATCCGAATCATTTTCAAGTTGTTGCTCAGCCCAATTCACGAACATACGACGCTTCTGGCGGTCGAGCGGCTTCATTTCTTACGTCAATTTAATCTTGTAAGGATGTAGGCCAAGATCTTTTCGCAACTGAAGCCTCAGAGCGGCAGCAATATTCTCGACACTACGGACACTTCTTTGTCTCACTGGCATGGGAACATTTTGTATTGTGCCTGTGGATTTAATTTTTTCCACTAGACGCTCAAATGTTGCTTGGAATATTATGACGACCATAAATATTGGACGTAGCGTTCTTAACGTTGAGTCCACTAACTCCGAAATTCCGATAGTAAATTTTAATAATTTCGACTGGTTGTTGGCTCGTATATCTTTCCACCATAAATTGGCAAACCTTACTGAAGAGAAATGTCAAAAGAGCGTCAAGAAATATGGCGTCGTTTGCTGTCCCTGTCGCTCTACTTTTATAGCTTCCCTGTTGAAAAACTATGTACAATAATTTAGTTTGGGTTTCATTGAAGTGGGTATTAGAGTTTTAGTAAGACACACTTAGGCCAGTTGTAAAAGAATTCTCCTGCAGCTTGTGTTCAAAAAGCCACATGAGAGCATTATTTTGACCATCTTTCGTCGATCAGATGATGGTTGTTGCGGTGGCAAGAACACCGTTTGTCAATTCAAGACGAGCGGCCTGCTGCTATTTCCTTAAAGTAACTTGTGGCTTTTCGATGCTTTTAGATGGTCTGCATTTCTTTTTGCCTTTGTTGAGAGGTAAACTCTTCTTTTGTTTGTTGTTCATATTTTTATCCCACCAGTTGCGAATAAAGGAAGTTCCGTCCGTACAGAGATTCGCATTATACAGATAAGGCTAGTTGATCCAGAAGTCACCAGGTATCCTGATAGTCCGTTAGCTGATAAGTTATTTTTGGTGTGGGCACCCATCTAGGCAGATCATTGGCACGGATGGTTTAACAACTTAGATCCAGGCCAATTGTGATAAGATACCAAAGGAAGGAGGAGTAGGGAGGGGTAGAAAGACAATGTAAAGAAGGATTAAGGTTTGAATCAGTTCACATCAATTAAGCAATGCTTCAGAAAGTAAGTTGTGGGGGGTCCGATGTGAGTTTGTGACATTAACCGGCTTGAACGCCGCCGCCGTATCTACACATGTGGAAGGAGTAAGCACAGAAAAAAAGTTGTCATGTTAACAATCGTCGATAGGCGACTTGAAATTTTGCCAAATTGTCGCATTGACTACCAAAATAGTTAATATGAACAATTTTCCATTGTCAATTTCGGGTAGTCAATATGACAACAAAAGTTGTCGATAGAACAACTTCGGTAATTAATACAATTTGGTTGCCATATTGACTACCAAAATTGACTATCGAGGATTGTTATATTGGCTATCCAGTAGTCAAATTATATTACGGTTTTCAGAAAAAAATGTCATAATGACTAATACAGTTGTCATATTGGCTACTTCAATTGTCATATTGACTACCGCAGTTGTATTATTGACTACAACAGTTCAATTTCTTTCTTTCTTTATTGTAAACAATACACTAAGACAATGTCTTTTATAGTATTTGTACTTTGGTTGAACAATTAAAGTGCTGTTTGATTCTATATTCAATAAGATAACACTTAGGCTGCTAAAAATAATACATATAAGACTTATAAGACTTTTCCTCTCTTCTTCTTTCCTATTTCCCCCTTAACATCCTAGTTGTTCGAAAAATGTTTAAAAACCTCGGTCTTGAAACTTACTGCATCCGTTATCATCTTAATGCTAACCGGTAAAGAGTTAAAAAGGCGAATGCTGTGAACGAAGAACAACCGTGAGGAATTTAGATATCTAAAAGTTGGAATAACTAGATTATTTGTTCTTGACGATGTACAGAACTCAATTTTTTCATAAAGGTACTCAAGTGTTCTTGTGTGAATAATTCTGTGGAGAAAGATACAATTACGGATATTTACGTATTCGACCATAGTGCACTTAAGAATTTTTTTGCTGAAAGCAGAGATATGGTCATATCGGCGAATACCATAAACGTAACGAGTCATGTCATTAAGCGCCACACGTAGTTTGTATTCAGATAAAGAATCCAGTTTCGGATACACGACTTCAGAAAAGGAAATGATTGGTACGAGTAGAGTTCTCATAAGACGAAGTTTTGTTTCTTGAGGAGTAAAAGAATTAGATACCCATAGTTTTCTTAAAGTTCCGTAAATACGTGCAATGACAGAATTTATATGGTCTTTGCAAGAGAGATCCCTAGAGATTTTGAATCCAAGACTGGTCACAGAATCTACAAAACTAACATGGGCACTATTCAAAGTAATCGAAGGTAGATCTCTATGGTTGTATGTCTTCTTAGAAATTAGTAGGGCTTGACTTTTATTGGGATTGAGCACTAGACCATTTTCCTTAGCCCAGTTAGAAATTCTCTCAAGATCTTCATTAACGCGAAAGACAAGATCCTCTATTAAACCAATTCTACGTGAGAGATAAATTTGTATATCATCTGCATACAGATGAAAAGAGACGTGCTCACAAACCGAAGGCAAATCGTTGATAAAGGCACAAAACAAAATTGGCCCCAGAATAGAGCCTTGTGGCACGCCCATCTTCAAGTACGTATGTGCTGAAAAATTGTTTCCAACACATACACGCTGAGTTCTGTTACACAAATAACTACCAATGAGACGAACAGCTGAGTTCGAAAAACCAAAGAAGTGCTCAAGTTTTTGACAAAGAAGTCGATGATCAACTTTGTCAAAAGCCTTCGAGAAGTCCAATAGGCACAGTACTGAGATATTGTCTTTATCGTATTCGAGTCTTATATCCTCTAAGATCTTTACCATTGCTGTAGAGCAGGAATGGTTAGCTCTAAATCCAGATTGGTATGGAGACAGCAATCTTTTGGACGTAAAATGGTCAATAATTTGTTTAGTAAGGATTTTTTCGAGAACTTTGGACATGCAAGGTAAAATGCTTACTGGCCGGTAGTCGGCGAGTTCGGAAGGTGTGGGCTTTTTCGGAACAGGAGTTATCCTGGCTGCTTTCCACGCAATAGGAAACGTAGAAGTGACAATACAGTGATTATAAACATGAGTGAGAGCGTTAATCAAGCAGGGTAGGACAAGTTTCAAAAATCTTAGCGGAATACCGTCTTCGCCTATAGCTTCGGACCTCAAGGATTGTCCTATTGACGACCGCAGTTGTCGTATTGACTACCGCAGTTGTCATATTGGATACTGCAGTTGTCATATTGACTACTGCAGTTGTCGTATTGACTACCATGCTAGTCAATATGACAACCATAGTTTCAATTTTTTTCAACCAAAGTTGAAATATTTACTATTGCAGTTGTCATATTTACTACCGCAGCTGTCGTATTGACTACCACATTAGTCAATATGACAACCGTGGTTTCAATTTCCTTCAACCAATGTTGTCATATTGACTATAACAGTTGTCATATTGACTATACCAAATAGTCAATTTGACTACCAAAATATAGTCAATAGGATGACTTTTTTCGTTCTGTGAGAATTGTGGAGAGGTTGAGGTATTAGAGCGCCTTTTTGTTTCAGGACTCATCTGGAAAAAAGTTCTACAGTATCATAGATCTTACTCAGTTTCTACAACTCGGAAAGTTCCGTACTCAAGTAAATCTATAGGTACTTACTAATATTATAAATGCGAAAGTAACTCTGTCTGTCTGTCTGTTATTCAATCACGCCTAAATTACTGAACCAATTTGAATGAAATTTGGTATGGAGATATTTTGATACCCGAGAAAGGACATAGGCTACTTTTTACCCTGGGAAAATTACGCATTCCCATGGGAAAATTCAGGTGGACCGATCGCTTTTACGCCTTAACTACTAAACAGATTTAAAAATTGGTAAGAAGATAGGTTGAGACTAAGAAATCTGATCGCTTTCACTTAATTAACAAAGATTTTAATAATATTTGGATAAAATTGGTATTACGGGAAAACAACACATTCCCAACCCTTCTCATAAGTTGAGATTAAAGGTTGGTGTTCCAGTCCTGTCAATAAAAAATCTTGATGCATCAAAGTTATGTAATGGTACCTACACTGCTATATATTACTCACCTAGGACGAAATATTAGGTAATTCCCCGCATTTCGATAATTCCGTTTGCCGTTTCAGTTTAAAAGAGTGCAGTTTTCTCTCAAAGCAGCATTTGCAATAACAATAAATAAAGCTCAGGGGCAAACGCTGAAAGTTGCAGGTGTAAATTTGGAAAAAAACTATTTTTCCCATGGACAATTATATGCAGCCTGCTCACGAGTCTCAAAACCCACAAAATCTTTACGTTCTGGCCAAGGAAGGAAAAACAAAAAACGTCGTATATAAAAATGTATTGCAGTAACCTATCTTCTTCTTAAAATGTATTAACCTAACCTACCTAACCTATGACAATCACACAGGAGCGGGTCGAAATGCTGTATTTTAAAATACTGTATGGTCAAAATTCTGTATGATACTGTACGATACTGTATATTCATAATACTGTATGGTTAATATACTGTTTCTAAAAATGCTGTATTGTTAATACTGTATAATACTGGAAGTTTTGACAGATCAATTAGTTTGGTGCAATTGTTGATTATAATAGGAACAATTTATGTAAAAATGTAAGAGATACAAAAAACTAAGAAGAACAAAATGAGAAAGAGAATATATGAAGAAGATACCATTAATATTATTTTTGTTTTTATTATTTCAGAGACTTATGAATTATCAAAGGTACATATGTACATTTGTTATTGTTCAACGGAGTATAATATAACATTGGGTTGGGTTCGAAATCCTGTATGGATCATAATACTGTATTTAAAATACTGTAGGTATCTCAAAAAAAAATGTATTTCAAAATACTGTATGTACAAAATACTGTATGATCAAAATACTGTAGCTTAAAATTCTGTATTTCAAAATGCTGTAAATAGGCTGACAAATAAAAATCGTTTTGATAATATAAAAAAAGTGTGCACTTTTTTACATTATCAAAGCGATTTTTATTTGTCAGCCTATTTACAGCATGTTGAAATACAGAATTTTAAAAACAGATTATTTTTATAAAGAATACATCATAATATTTATTCATTGGCATAATATTCTAATATACTTCCCTTGAACAACAACATATGATAATTCATAAGTCTTTGAATTTGTGTTGTTGTTGTAAATACATTTGTAAAGGGTGTCCCAAAATTAACGCAAGATTTGAATTTGCCGCCATTTGTGCAGTGAAGTGTTGGCAACCCTGAAAAAAAAGCAATTTGACAGCTAACAGTATATGGTTATTAAAAATGGAGCGTTACACGAGAGAACAACGTGTCTTCATTATTAATGAATATTTCAAAAATAGTGAAAGCTTGGCGGCTGCAGTTCGAAAATTTCATAAAAAATATGGTCGGAATAGTGTTTTAACTTCGTCAACTGTGAAGAGATTAATTGAAAAATTCATGGAGATTGGAGACGCCAAACACACTGGTCGTCCAAAAACAAGCCGTTCAAATGTGAATGTCGAAACAGTGCGTGAGAGTGTTGCTGACAATCCAGGAACCTCAATTCGACGTCGTGGACAAGAATTGCAAATTTCAAGAACCTCATGCTGGTCAAGCTGTGACTGTTACTGGTGCTCGATATCGCGACATGATTACACAGTTCTTTCTGCCAAAATTGGATGATATTGATGTGTCCAATATGTGGTTTCAACAAGACGGTGCCACATGTCATACAGCCTGTGAAACAATTCAATTACTGCATGAGACATTTCCAGGTCGTGTACTCTCTCGTTTCGGTGATCAAAATTGGTCTCCTAGATCGTGTGATTTAACACCATTAGACTTCTTTTTATGGGGTTATTTGAAATCACAAGTCTATGTCAACAAGCCCACAACCATCCGTGCATTAAAGGAGGAGATTCAACGCTGCATCAACGAAATTCAGCCCCATTTATGCAGAATGGTCATGGAAAATTTCAACAAAAGAGTGCGCATGTGCATGCAAAGCCGTGGAGGCCATTTGTCCGATGTGTTATTCCATACATAACCCTATCCTATGTACTTTACGAGTCAATAAAAATATAACTATCAAAAGACTAAAAACGGCGTTTTCTATTTAATTCAAATCTTGCGTTAATTTTAGGACACCCTTTATATACAATTCATAGATTGTTACTTATAAATATTATTGCTTATTGTTATTTACTTATTTATGATAAGACTTATTAATGTATTCTGTTTTTTTACTTCTTTGGAGTTTCAATAAATGATATAATGTATATATGTACATACATAAATCGAGTTCTGCTTTTGTTGTTCTCTATAATGGAAGCTTAAGAGCGGAATTTTGCAGTATTTTTAGATAATATTTTGCTCATACAGCATTTTGAGAAGAAGAATTTTGAGATACAGTATTATCAGATACAGTATTTTGACAACACAGCATTTTGAGATACAGTATATTAACCATACAGTATTATGAATATACAGTATCATACAGAATTTTAACCATACAGTATTTTAAAATACAGCATTTCGACCCGCTCGCTCCTCCCTAGAACATTATGCTAATGAAAAATGATTATGATGTTTTCTTAAAAAAAGTATTCTGTTTTCAAATTTCTGTATTTCAAAATGCTGTCAATAAGGCTAAAAAAATAAAAATCGTTTTGATGTGCGCACTTTTTTACATTGTCAAAACGATTTTTATTTTTTAGCCTTATTTACAGAATTTTTGAAATACAGAATTTTGATATACAGAATTTTGTAATACAGTATTTTGAGATACAGTATTTTAAATACAGTATTTTGATCCATACAGTATTTCGACCCCAACCCCAATCACACTTAGTATGGCCTCATCCCATCTCGGCACAATTCAAACACACGTACAAAAAAGTACAGCTCAGGTTTTTTCATACTACTATCCAAAAAAACTAATGCGGTCGAAGTCGCGGGTAAAAGCTAGTATAGAATAAAATAAACAAAATTAAATTTGTCTATTTTATAAGAACTCGCTATAGATGTATTGTCTTATATCCATATACGAACATTTTGCTTTTTTACGTTGTTTTCCGCCGAGATGAAAATGTTTCTCGTCAAGAAAGATGATATTTTAACAAGAAAAAGCGTCCTTTCGTAATTGAATACAAATTTTTCCGGTACACACGCTATCCAGGCACCCATACTCTAGTCTTCAGGTTTCTGCATACAAATATTTTCAAGCCCCGGAGTATCACCCGATGAGGAGACCAAATTCGTCACTTATTGGTAAACAGTATAGATACTAGAAAATCCTTCGGTCTTGATTTCTCAAAGTGTTGGAGTCTGAAAAAATTCTACAGCATTCATCAAAATAGTATGCCAGCTTAGATGAGAATTTAACAAACTCTAAAATGTAATGTCACTATAAAGAATTAGACCAAATTTGTGAGCTCATAAGTTGCGGTGATGATAGATGGTATTCAAATTTTATTAGAATATGTTCTGGAAAGTTGCATACCATTATTTCGTTTTTGCGATAGCAAGGTTAGAAATAGCCACAGCAGTTCTGTTGTCTGTCGCCAGCGAGATGCGTTGGAAAGATGCTGGATGCCCGAAGTCCTGTTAAACGAGTTTAATACGAGTAATATTTCAAGCGATTAAACTTAAATTTACTCTATTAATCAAAATGTTGTTTTTATTTTTATTAGATGCATATATCCTTCCACCACGGTTGACAGGTTCTCAACCCCTTTCCAGGAAGCTAATTTAAAAAAATAAAATAAAAACCAGAATGGTCAGAAAATCAAACGGGAATTGGGTCGTAAGAGCGACAATGAGGCTCGCATTTAAAGAAATGAAGGAGTCAAACTTTGGGAGCCTTCTGGCGACATTCCTATTCAGTTTCGGTTTGGACTTTTTTCTTTGCGAATAAAAATACAATTTTAGAACTGTGCCTGTCGGCAGTCTGTCTAGTCTGGGCTTGGGGTGAGTTAGTGTGGTGGTAGTTTAATGCCTGCGCCTGGTCGTCGTCGTCGTCGTCGTCTCAAAAAAAAAAGACAAACTACTGCACAATTCAACAAACTATAAGTCTGCATCAGCTAAAGAGTTTGTTGTCGCAGTCACAGCATCCATATACCCATAACCCATTCCACCACGAAGAACCAGAAGAACATAGGTATAATAATTGTGAAGCGAAAAAGAAGACACAAAGTCTTGCTGCCGTTTTGGTTTCACTCGAAGAGGAAGAGTCCTCTACAACCTTTCAACTTTTCACTTTACTCAAACGGCAAACGGGGAGAGAAGAGGAGTCAATTGTGTGGCGATTCACGTTCCACCAACAATGTTTTCCCATTTACCACCCAGAAGTTTTCAGTTTAAATGCAAGGCTTTGGAATGGTTTGGGTTATAATCATTATTTTCCGTAGGATTTGTGAGAATTTTGTGTGACTTTTTTTTTATTTCGGATTTTTTGTTTTGTTGTAGCTTTTTGTTGTCCACAACTGATTTTGTTGTACTTTTATGGGAGGTCTACAAAAGCGTGAAAGTACCCACTTATGTTTCACTTCGTTTTTTACTCTTTAAATTTGTTTACAATATATTTTAACAATTTGAGGCAAATCTATTAACAGAATGAAAATTCCGGTGTTGGCTTGACGTCTTTTCAATACTTTACTCTTTAAATTGAATAAATTGTAATTTTTATATGAAAATCTTTTGTTTATTAATAATACTAACAATAAAACTTCAAGCAGAATTAAATTGCATTTTACTGACAAACATAATACAGGGTGTTCTAATAAGAGGTAAACGAGTAAGAGAAATCAATAAATGTTTATGTTTATGCTTATGCTTTCATGAAATATCTCGTTAGTGCTTACTTCTCGAGATGACAGTTCCATAAGCATAAGGGACAGCTGTCCAAAGAGTTCAAAAAGATTACTATTAACCATTTTACTTGCGACATATACAGTTTTGGCCAAACCAAAGGCAACTTTAATTTCCTAATAATTAAAAAAATGGTTGCCTGTAAAGTCGGTTTTACGGGCGAAGATTTTACGTGACAACGTCTTTTTCTCGGTAGAATATTTATTGATATGAATATAATTAAATTGCACAATAGGAACAAGGAATTGAATGAAAATAAGAATTGCACAAATTTTTTAAACTAATAATTTACTTAACACTATCAACATTTATCAATAGTATGACATAACCTATAAACTCAGTTTCTCAACTTTTGTGTCAATCTAACAATTAATCAATCAATCTTAGTTTACGATAATGAAATATCAGTGTACAATTATTTACCTTTATTGTTGTAGTTGTTGTAAATGACGAATCTAAGCACTCCACATTTTCACTACAGACACAGCTGACGATACTTTAACCACACGTGTGAACTTGTATTATGACGCTTTCTTGTTTTTCCAACGCCAAGAACGTTCGAGAAAGACAAAGACAGAGACACAAGCATGCGCCGATTCAATGCGCCTAATTCTCTAGTGCTGCGCGCTCGGCAGACCGATCATAGTTGAGTGGGAGAGAGACGCAAGGCATTCGGCGGGCCTCTCTCTCGTTCGGTGACTCATCGTAACGTTACCGGGCGTTACACTTTTTCATAAGTGACTCCCAGCCGCAACCTAATTTAAGACGTTGTCACGTCAAAAACAAGCTGTACCCGTGGCATAATGGTTAGGTAAGGTTATAAGGGGTGTGCACAGCATGAAGCTGTTGCGTACACGGGGGCCTACTGGTCCATTGCGATCCCCTGTAAAAGTAAAAATTTAGCATCGATGATCCTCAATTCTGTCGATTAGCGTAGACTGGCTCGTTGAGGAACCAGCCTGTGCTATCTATAAATTTCCTCATGCTTACCATTGAGACCTGTGCTAGATCATCCAGTTCTCCAACAAACCTGTTTCCGAAATGACGGAGTCGGCTGGTTTGGAGGTTCGGACAGTCGCAGAGCAGGTGTTTAATGGTTTCTATTTCCTCCTCATCCTGACAGCTCCTACAAAAATCGAGTGCAAATGCCCCTATCCTGTTAGCCATTGTGCCAATCGCGCAATGACCTGTTAGTACACCTATCAAGATTTTTATGTACTTTTTACTCAGCGATAGAATATACCGAGTTTCCTTTTTATTTGTGTTAGGCCATAAACTTCTAGATATTGCGCAATCGTCCCTGGATTTCCACGAGTTATTGATTTTCTCTTTTAGTTTAAGGTCTATCTTCCTCTTGAGTACCCCAATCGGGACGAGTGGTCCCCTAACTGAATGGTCGCTACTACTTGTGTCTGCTTCTGACCCTTTCCTGGCTAGTTCATCTACTATATCATTCCCTTCTATATTGCTATGTCCGGGAACCCAGCAGAGCTTTACCTGGTTAGTGTGGCAGATTTTGTTTAATTCCTTCCTACAGTTTAAAACTGCTTTTGATCTTATGGTCTCACTGGCTAAGGCTTTGATGGCAGCCTGGCTGTCCACAAAAAAGTAATCTCCGAAGAGCTTAGCTTTTCGTGATGTGCCAATTCAGCTGCTTTTCCAATGGCAAAGATCTCGGCCTGAAAGACACTACAGTCAGCCGGGAGTGTAAATGACGCTCTGATGTTGAGAGATTGGCAAAACACTCCAGCACCTGTTCCTGATCCCATTTTTGAACCGTCAGTGTAGAAAGGGATACCCTGTTTACTTATAAGTGAATTGGGATCCCAACCCTGTCTTTTTGGTATGAAAATAGAAAATTTCCTATCGAAATCTAGTAAATGGGGGATGTAATCGGTGGGCTCCATCAATCCTAGAATCGTGTCATATCTTTGTAAGATTGACCCGTGGCCATAAGTGATGTGCCTCCAAAAACTCAGTTCTCTTAAATGAATTGCAGTTTTTACTGCCGTGCCGTTTATGAACTCATCCAGAGCCGGGAGGTCCAAGATCATCCAGCTCGTGGTGTGGATCTTTGAGCCCCTGTTATTCCTATACAGGCTAGTCTCTGTACCTTATTCAGATTCTTGAGATAGCTTGATTTTTCCACCGCCTTCCACCATACAATAGATCCATAGGTAAGAATGGGGCTGACAATCGCTGTGTGCATCCATTGGATGACTTGCGGTCGCATACCCCAACGTACACCGAAGGTCTTTTTGCATGTGTAGAATGCACATAGTGCTTTTTTCATTCTTTCCTCAGTATTACGCTTCCATGTAAGTTGGAGTCAAGGATTACTCCTAGAAATTTAGCTTCCTTAGAAAGTTTTAGAGGAATACCATTTAATTTGGAAGGGTTGAAGCCCTCCAGTTTCCGTTTCTTCGTGAACAAAACTAGCTCTGTCTTGGTAGGGTTGACCCCGAGACCGTTCTTAGTTGCCCAAAAAGATAAATCCTTTAATGCATTCTCCACAATGTTTTCGATGATGGTAAGGAACTTGCCTGATACCAAAACCACTATGTCATCTGCATATGCTACTATTTTAATGCCCTGATCTTTGAACTTTGTGAGAATTTTGTTGACTACGAGGATCCAGAGCAGGGGTGAGATGACTCCTCCCTGTGGTGTGCCTCTACTAACTGTTTTCTCAATAGTGCTAACTCCTATTTGAGAGTTGATAATTCTGCCATTTAACATGGTGAAGATCCAATCGACAATGACAGATTCAACCCCAACTTCAACTAAGGCAGTCTTGATGGATTCCGTTTTAACGTTATTAAACGCACCCTCGATATCAAGAAATGCTGCCAGGGTATATTCTTTATGTTCAAGACTTTTCTAAATGTGTGAAACTACTTCATGCAGAGCAATCTCCACTGATTTACCTTTAAGGTAAGCGTGTTGGTAGTTGCACAAACTGTTTTCGTTGAGAAGTTCTCTAACATGTAGATCAATTATCCTCTCCAGTGTCTTAAGGAGAAACGAAGAGAGACTTATTGGTCTATAATCCTGAGCGGTCGAGTGAGTCGGTTTTCCTGCTTTTGGGATAAAGACTACCTTGACCTTTTTCCAGCTATTAGGGACGTATCTAAGTTTGATACAACTTGTGAAGATTACCCTAAGCCACGGAGTTATTACTTTGAGAGCATTTTGAAGAAGAGCTGGAAAAATGTCGTCTGGTCCCGCTGATTTATAGGGTTTGAACGAGTTTATTGCCCAGATAATCTTCTGCTCAGTAATAACCTGATTAAGTTCTAAATTCGATTCCGTGTGAGTAAAATCCAGTGTGTTTGATTGCAAGCAATCAGAACTTTATGGGTTTTTACAACCGGGGAAATGAGTTTCCATGAAGAGTTCAAGCGTTTCTAGGCTCCAGTTCGACCATGATCCATCAGGGTGTTTTATGTACCCCGGGATCGTGGGATTAAGGGCCAGGGTTCTACGGAGCCTCGCCGCCTCGCTTGTTTTTTTCAATGGATTCACAATGTTTAGCCCACGAATCCTTTTTGGCCTTCCTTAACTCTTTGGTGTAAGTGTTAAGTGCGGCTCTATAGGACTTTAAGTCCTCTTCTCATTTACTCAGTTTAGCTTTATTGAAAAGTTTTCTAACCTCCGTTCTACGTTTCTTTAGTACACCATTCCACCAGGGTAGGTTAGTGGAGTTATTGGAACGAGATAAAGGGCAGTGTTTTTCAAAAGACATTCTCATTTTGCTAGACAAGTTTTGGACAACAGTGTCAATGGTTGAAGTACTTAGACTTGTATTGTCCTCTGGTGGATCAATACAGTCTTTCAGCCATTTTTCGTACTCTGTCCAATTCGTTCTAGTTGGGTTCCTGTAAGGTTTCTTTTCAGTAAAGTTCCTGTCTATAGAGAAGAGTATCCTTAAGTGATCCGAAAAAGATTCTTTAGGTGAGACTCTCCAGTCTTCAACTGAAATTATAATGGTAAGTGCGTTAAACTGTCATACCAGAGGTAGGTTCAATCCCTGCCTATACCATCTAAAGTATTTTTCACGGGTACTGCCTCTTGCGAGGAATTGACAAATTCTCCAAGAGTAATTCTTGTCATGAAAAGTGCTTTCTCAAATTTGCCGTTTGGATTCGGCTTAAAAAACTGTAGGTCCCTTCCATCCCTGACAACAGTACTCACACACAGGAATGGTTGAGAATTGTAAGTCACTAGGCCCTAGTTTTCAACGGACTGTTGCGCCACCTACTTTAATTAAAGAACAAATTAAGGATTCAATTATTGTATATTTTTGCTTTTAAAATTTAAATCAATATTTACAGTATAAATAATAAAATAAAATAGTTTTTTTGTTAATAGTTCATTAAATATAGCACAATTAGTACAATTAGTTCAATATTAGGTTGGTCAAAAAAAAAACAACTTTTAAAAAATACATTAATTTTTTTAGTCTTACTAAACTATTGCTAATACCAAACTGCTTGTTTTTTAATCACTTCAGCACATCTTCGAGGCATGGAGTCAATTAAATCGCTTATTATGCTATTTGGGATTTTTTCCCAAGCCAATTTAATTTGATCAAACAAATAATTTTTTTTTGCAATTAGTCCTTACAATTCATCGATCTACAATTTCCCATAGATTTTCTATGGGACTGTGTTGGACATTGTAACACGTCAATCCGGTTTTCTTGAAACCACGTCTTAACCTGTGCACGTGTTCTTTGGGTCGTTGTCCTGCCAAAATATCCATTTTAGAGGCAACTGATCCTCTGATCGAACTGAACTTGATCGCGTTCGATAAATTAATTCTCACTCGATCAAGTTAAACCTTTCCATTAAAAGAATAAATATAGTTAGTAGTTATCTTTTAATTTAAAAATAAAGTCCTGTGATCATTTCTGTGGTAAAATTTAAATTCGAAAAAAAAAACAAATACTATATACTTTTTATTCAAGGCTTCATGTTTTGATTTTTTTTCTAATAAGATTTTGTAATAGAATGTACAATTTATGACAGAAGCAATTTAAACAAATTCAAATAGACGCATTGAGGTAGATATTTGCAATTGAATATTTAAAGAAACAACGAAGGAATTATATTTGTCTCAAAAATAATGTAACGAAAAAAAGGTAAAATATGGTTTTATTTCCTTCATAAACAGAATAACCAAAGTTTAAAAATTCACGTTCAAGACACAAGGCCTCAAAATTATATTTATATTATTATTATGTCCATATACCTACTTATGCAATCACAACTGCGCTAACATCTCTGAAAGTTCGAGGTTCGCTTGGAGAGTTAATTTATTAAATGCTGACTATAGCAGAATAATGGCTGAATCACAAACACGCTTCAACTTCGGCTTCGTCTGCATTACGGAGGGCCTGCTTCGAGGTTGCTTTGAATGACATTTCCATTATTTCATCCCTCCAAAGAGCGAATATTTTGTTTGTTGACATTTTTTCACAGCTCTTGAGCTGTCAGACAAAGCAAATGTTCAACTAGAATGAACTAGAGCTTCCGTTTGGAGTCACATTACGTTACATTACGTTCTTTTCCTTACGATTGTCAAACGAAAAGTGAGGTCAAAGCTCCATTGTGATAGCATGCATTGAATTCCTATGGCTGAACTCGTAAACGTCAAGCGAAGCCGAAGCTGAAGCGTGTTTGTGATTCAGCCATAACTAACTTAAAAATGGACAGCTCTTCTGCTAGAAGATTCGTTACTAGAACATAGAGAAAAAACTAATCGAGAGAACCCAATTTCCTCGTCTCCGTCCCTTTGAAACCTTTTACTCTCATTTTGTATAGCGTGTTGAATTCGTATCGGTGTCACGGTTGCCAGTTTGGTCGTTTACGACCAAATTTGGTCATTATTTTTTCACTTGGTCGCATGGTCATTTTTTATTCTATTTGGTCCCTTTTTTAAGAAAATGAAAAAAATAACTCGACTCTATTCTTTTTATAATCTCAAAAATAAAATATTTACATACCTAAAGAATTTTGGGAAAAGTTCAATTATAATAAAAACGCTTCAAATGAATATTGCTTTCAAAATTTAAGTTAGTTCGTTTATAACTTGATGTTGCTTCCTCACAGCTCAGATGCTGCTAAGGGCAATTTTTTAATTAACTTCGATAAAAACGAAAGGCAGACTTAATTTGGGTACCATTAATAATATAATGCTTGCCAAAGAGCGTCAAGAGGACAAAAATAACCATAGAGTTTGGTCTGCAAAACCATTTTTTTGAATTAATTTTATATGAATTTTATTTAGTATTCGATCTCCTGATATAATGTTAGCATATTGTGATCTTAAAAAAAAGAGGCTGAGGTGCGTCCCATACTGATAACTTCCCATCCCGCCTGCCGATTTGTCTTGCTTAAAAGGTTTGTAGGTTTTCGTGATTTGCTAGTTGTTAGTTGAATTATTCTTAGTCGAAAACCAATTTTTACCAAATTTTCGTAGCATTTACGTAATATTTTTTGTAGATTTTAATTTTTTATGAAAAAAACTGACTGTTGGATTTTTATGCACAATTTACGGAATGTCAGAAACAGTACTTTCTGTGATATAAAATTAGCTTAAAGCCAATATTTTTTTAAGTTTTGAAGAGATATTTTTACGAAGTTTTACTTTTGTTTTTTTAAGGTTATTTATTTTTTGTAAAAAAATGTCAATTCGATTTTCTCAAAATTTTACCAGATATCAAAAACGTTATTCTTCCCGAACGTACGTACACACGCACGTACAGACATCTCTCTAATAATCTTTTATTTAGATTCTAGGAACCTTGAAAAGTTGAGAAATGTCAAAATTTTCATTTCAAGAAATCGGACCGATTACAATAACTTCCTATGGGAAGTTAAAAGCAATTGCGGACACAAATTATTTTGATCCTTTTTTGGTACGATTATAAATAAATAAATTGGGTGGCGCAACAGTCCGTTGAGAACTAGGGCCTAGTGACTTACAACTCTCAACCATTCCTGTGTGCGAGTACTGTTGTCAGGGATGGAGAGGACCTACAGTTTTAAGCCGAATCCGAACGGCAAATTTGAGAAAGCACTTTTCATGACAAGAATTACTCTTGGAGAATTTATCAATTCCTCGCAAGAGGCAGTACCCGTGAAAAAAACTTTAGATGACATAGGCAGGGATCGAACCCAAGACCTTTCGCATGACAGTCCAACGCACTAACCATCATGCCACGGGTACTACGTACGATTGGTCATTTTTATTTTCAGCTTTGGTCATGCAATTTTTTTTCAAGTGGCAATCGTGATCGGTGTATACATGTTTTCACCTCAGAGAGCAGAGAGAGAGAAAAAACTTTAGTTGAGAGATTGAGACATTTGACATTTTTCGCCGAATTAGAAAATAAAACAATTTCTTTAATATTTTAACCCATTATTTAATTATAATTCAATGTAATAAAATAAGCAATCACTTCACTGTACACTTTTATAAATATATTTGTTTAATTAATTTGAAAAACCCGTAAATTTAACACTTTTACTCAAAAACGTTTTCACTAATTAATTCTAGCAAAAAAATTTCGTTTGTTAATTAATTACGGTAAACGTTATAACGGTAGATCGTGGTGAATTTAATTTTCCCTTCTCTTTCTCTGAGTTACAGATAGATGGCATTAACAACCAAAACAAGAAAGGATGTGTTCAGCAAGAGTGTAATAATTTATATAATTTTTTTTATAGTTATACCTATTATAATTGGAGGATTTGGAAATTGACTAGTTCCATTAATGCTTGGAGCTCCTGATATAGCTTTTCCTCGTATAAATAATATAAGTTTTTGGTTATTACCTCCATCTTTAACTCTTTTATTAGTAAGAATGTTTTTTAGACTAGACTTTATTTGCATACATGTTTTTTATAAATGTAGGTTATGTTTATTTCAATAGTAATTTAAAATATACTGCATTGAATTATTTTACATTGAATTATAAAAGGCGGAAATAATAAAGTTCTACAGTTTACCGGGAATATTTATGTATATAAAATATCCATATCTTCTGCAATTGCGGTATCAATCGATATTTTCTGGAACTTAGTGTTAACGTAACATTTATCTGTCATGAATTATTTTTTCATCTTTTTTATTCACCAAAAAAATCAATTATGAAATTTGGCTGCGATAATAATTACTTGAACTCAGCATTTTTTATGTTTATAGTTATTCAGGTTTAGCCCTTAACTTTGATTTGCATTTATTTATAAATATCCTAAAAAGTTTAGCAAACATCTATGAATAAGCCACAATGCACTTTCAGAAAAAACTGTAGTTAGAACTTTCCCTCACAGATTTTTCCTTGTCGCTATATAACTGAAAGATAAGATATAAATAGTTAGAACTGGAAAACTTATAAAAATGATCCATAAGACTTAAATTAAATTGGCAACAGAAATAACAAGTTGACGGTCTTTTTATTTATAAAAACTTATAAAACTTAACTTATTTTCAGCATTTTGGAAATGTCGTGAGTAATGTAAAGAAAATAAACAACGAGTACACACAAATAAAATAGGAATGGAAAAAAGAGATGAGTATATAATAAATAATAAACTCTGAAAATTGAAACAAATCTGAGTTTTTTTGTATTTTTCAACGGTCTGAGCGAAAATTAAACGCAGCTAATAATAAAAAAATAATAGTTGTAGTGCTTTCAGAGTTGTATGTTTCTAGGTCCTAATTCTCATTGGACTGTTGCACCACCTTATTTATTTTACTTACTTAATGATTAAAACTGGCTTCAAATAATTAACTAATATTTGTCTTAATGCGTAATTAAGAATTGTTTCTAAATCTTCATTGTTCTGGCACCTAACAATAGTAATTAATTTCACTTCATATTCGAATGATATAACTCTCAAACGAACACAATGAGAGTACCAAAAAGTTGTTCATCCACAATTTTGAATTTTCTTTGAACACCTCTGAACAGCTGACTACATCCGCCATTTTTCAAAGGTGGTGAGTATGCACATCTTCTTGCATAAGTATTTGTCCCCACATTTTTTTTATATGGAGTTAATACATATGCAAGTTGGTGTGCGTGCAAATCGCAGCTTCTAGGCAAAAAGAGAGCAACCGTCGAAATTGGTTCTCTCGATTAGTTCTTTTCTCTCTGAATAGAGGGACACCGCAAGGTGGTGTTGTAAGCCCTCTATTCTGGAACCTAGTGGTAAATGAAATCCTAACTGGCCTGGATGCGCATGTCGTTGCTATAGCGATCTCAGGAAAACATCTTAACACCCTAAAAAAACTCTTACAAAATGTATTAGACAAACTAAAATTTTGGGCTGATCGGTGTGGACTGGGTTTCAAACCACACAAAACCGATTAGGTCATATTTTCGAGGAAATACAAAATTCCATACATTAACCCTCCCCATATTAAAGGTATCCATCAAATTTCTCAGACGAGGCTAAGTATTCGTATCTAGGTCCTATTTTAGACAAAAAACTAAATTGGAAACGCATATATAAGAAAGATTCCAAAAGCTACTGTAGGTCTCTTTTCTTGCAAAAAAGCTATTTGTAGTAAATGGGGCTTACAACCCATCGGTAATCAGACCGATTTTAATGTGCGGTGTAGCAGTATGGTGGATTAGAAAAGGCCATGAACCGCGACAAATTAAATAAAGTCCAACGTTCAGTTTGCCGGATTACTTCGAACGACCCAATCTGCGGCACTGGATCCCTACTCCACCTAACACCTTTTGATATACTTAGCAAACAAATAGCTACAAGCTCTGCTCTGCGTTAACAACAACATCAGCCACTCCGTAATTCTTAAGTATTTAGAAACAATTCCAAAAAACGCAGAGTACACCATCCCCAAACTACAATTCGACAGAAACTTTAAGATTTCATTGAGCTCAGAAGAAACCCCCAAGATTCATGTGGTATCACAATGGGCTAATAAATTGGCCTAAGTGTGTCTTACTCCATCCCCAACGGCCACTTTAACCTAACCTAACCTAAGCTCAATGAAGTTTTAAAACTACACAAATGATTAATTCTTACGTGTTTTTTTTTCTTGCTGGGATGCGACCCACACTGATAACTTCCCATTTCGTCTATCGATTTGTCTTGCTTAAAAGGTTTGTAGGTGTTCGTGTTTTGTTAAAAAAGTTGTCACTTGAATTATTCTAATCACCAATAATATTTTGCATATGACGAAATAGTTAGATTTCAAAGTCTATTTTGTAAACGAAATTTTTAGTCGAAAACCAATTTTTACCAATTTTAGTAGCATTTGCGTACTATTTTTTGTAGATTTTAATTTTTAACGAAAAAACTGACTGTTGAATTTTTACGAAAAAAATGTAGTACTGATTGTCGAAAACAATATTTTCTGTGAGATAAAATTAGTTTGAATCCAATATCCCAAATTTTTGAAACGATATTTGAGTCAAAAATCAATTTTTACCAACTTTTAGTAATTTTTTTTTTAGGTTTTTAATTTTTGTCAAAAAAGCTGTCAATTCGATTTTTCTCAAAATTTTAACAGATTTTGTTGTTTTTTTAAAAATACATCTGTTTGGCACCACGTTACAATTACGAGGTGTGTTCAAAAAGTACCCGGAATTTTTAAATTCCACGGGTCTGGAGAGTCCCAAGGTCAACATTTTTTTTATTGTGTTGGTATACATGCCCCTAAAGTATGATGCAATATTCAGCTATATTCACTGTTTACTTTGTCTATGGTAGTTGCTAAGGTTTGACGTATTTTTATGAGCTCGGCGATTTTTGCTGAATTTTGACCAAAAAAACAATCGCATGAACATCGCTCAAGAGCTGTTAAATAACGTCAACGACGATCCAAGTTTGCTTGAAAGGGTCATAACTGGTTATGAAACATGGGTGTACGGTTATGATGTCGAAACCAAAGCACAATCGTCCACCTGGAAGCATCCAACGTCAAGAGCGAAAAAAGCACGTCAAGTTCGATCAAATGTGAAGGTTTTGCTTGCTGTTTTCTTCTATTATAATGGCATAAACATCAAGACATCTTACCACAAGGTCGTACGGTTAATAAAGAATATTACCTTGAAGTTAGGCGAACGTTTGCGTGAAGCAATCCGAAAAAACGCTCAGATTTATGGAAAAACAATTCATGGCTTTTGCACCACGACAACGCACCTGCTCACACGTCTTTGCTTGTTCGTAATTTTTTGGCCAAAAACAATACCGTAGTCATGCCCCAACCTCCATAATCACCAGATATGGCTCCGTGTGACTTTTTCCTGTTTCCAAAGTTGAAGAGACCCATGAAAGGACATCGTTTTTTCTCGATTGAAGAAATAAAGGCCGAATCGCTGAGAATGCTCAAGGACATATCAAAAAGTGAATATCAAGAGTCCTTCCAAGATTGGAAAAAACGCTGGCATAAGTGTATTATATCTGGGTGGGACTACTTTGAAGAGGACCACATTGATGTAAACGAATAAATAAATATTTTTTTGAAAAAACGAAAATTCCGGGTACTTTTTGAACACACCTCGTATATAAAATTCTCCTGTTACAGTGTTAGTTGTCATGCTCCTCCGAAACGGCTTAACCAATTTCAATGAAATTTTGCATATACATTCTGTAGGTCTGAGAATATGTTTTTATCTATTTTTTATATTCCAAGTGCTATTGTTTAATTGCATCAACATCGTACTCGGTTCAACGATCTTACGACAGTATTCAGTGACGCTATGTACAATGAAGCATTGATTGCTATTGAGGATCTTTGCATTATCATTGCCAACTTACCACTCAGTCATTTCGGTATGCATTCATCAAATCGAAATGCATCTGATTTAATAGACACTGAATTGAACCGTGAACTACAATACAATACTGTAGAAATGGCAGTGATTGTTGCTCGCAAAGTCCCACTAATGAATGGAGAACAAAGAACCATTTATGACCACAGCATGCTCGCAGTTTCCGCAGGAAAAGGTGGATTCATTTTTTGGCACCAGGTGGAACTGTCAAAACATTCTTTATTTCGCTAATTCTTGCTAAAATACGATCAAATAATGGTATCGCATTGGCTGTTGCATTTTCTGGTATTGTGGCAACTTTATTGAATGGAGGCAGAACAGCTCATTCAGTATTTAAACTGCCACTAAATATTCGAAACAACCCAGACGCGGTGTGTAATATAAAAAAAACAATCATCCATGGCCACAGTGCTGAAAGAGTGTAAAATTATCATCTGGGATCAATGCAACATGGTACACTAACATTTGCTTGAGGTGTTGAACAGGACTTTGAAAGATATAAATAACAATGACAGACTATTTTGCTGCACTCTGTTACTCCTTTCAGGTGATTTCAGACAAACACTTCGCGTTCATCCACGTTCAACGTACGCTGATGAGATCAACGCGTGCTTAAAATCATCTCCACTGTGGCGTAGTATTGAAAAAGTACAACTGGAAGTGAATATACGTGTTCAAATGCTTCAAGATCCATCCGCTGAAACATTCTCGAAACAACTGTTCGGTTAGATATAGGCGACGGAAAAGTTACTACAGATGAAACTGGAGGCATAAAATTACCGGTCAATTTTTGCACGATTATTGATTCACAAGATGCTCTCATTGACCAAATATTTCACGATTTACACAAACAATATACAAATCATGAGTGGCTGGCAGAAAGAACAATTTTAGCAGAAAAAATTGTGGATGTCAACGAATTAAATCTCAAGATACAACATTTGTTACCAGGAGACTTGGTGTCATACAAATCTATTGATACAATTTGTGATGCTACTGAAGCTGTAAATTATCCAACTGAGTTTTTGAACTCATCGGATTTACAAGGCATGCCACCGCATGATTTACAACTGAAGGTTGGATCTCCGGTAATTTTGTTTCGTAATTTGAACCCACCGGTTGTGCAACGGCACGCTATTCGTAATTAAAAAATTAATGAAAAATGTTATCGAAGCCATAATTCTAAATGGCAAATTCCGAGGTGAAAATATATTTTATATACCCACAGATGTGCCAATTCAATTCAAACGACTTCAATATCCAATTAGATTGGCATTTGCAATGACTATCAATAAGTCTCAAGGCAAAACGATGTCTGTCTGCGGCTTAGATTGTTTGTATTGGGGAAAGATGGGATCACAAAAATATTGTACACCCTGTTGCATTAAGGGATTGATATTGCTTTTTTTGTAGTATATTGTCATAATTAGCGATATGTACTTATACATATAACTTTAAAGAATTAATTTGAATAAATTAAAAAAAATTGTTTGGTGATTTGTTATTTTAATATTTTGTCACCGTTTACAGTGCTCTATACCTCTACCACTTATATATCACATCATTACACACTTACAACAAGTTATTTATTTTTAGCAAAATATTCTCTAGAAATTATTTATATGACAGAACAACGTTTGTCGGGTCAGCTAGTATAATATAAAATTTAATTCAAGTCGCTAGCGTTATTGTTTCATGAGATATTTTGGTTTAACCAAAATTGTCACCATTTTTGAAATTTGCTACTATGGTAATACACCACTCAATTATTTTGAGAGTGCTTCCTGCATCTTTTATTTAGACTCTAGGAACCTTAAAAAGTCAAGAAATGTCAAATATTGTAATTCGTACCGATTATAATAACTTTCTATGGAAAGTTAAAAAATTGGTTTATTTTTGGCCATTAAACTGTTTTGTCGACTTTTTTTTTTAAAAAAAGCCGTGTAGCATCAGTAAAATAACGACAGGAACAAATCTTTCAATATTAGACATACACTTTTGTTTATACTTTATATAATTAATAATTATGAACGCATACGTCATATCTATTCGTATACCTTCTAATTTTCAAATTTCACTCTCAATTAAATACCACCATTAGTTTGAAAGTTGAGTGCCTGTGTATTTATGACGGATTTTAGCAACGAAGCATTAAGAACTTAGCAATACTCTAAAAAATTATACAGCGCTTCAACATTCGACAATGCTATTAAATTACACTTTAAAAATAATTAATTTTTGTATTTTTTTAATTTAAGTTAGAGTCCTTTGAGATTTCTTAATGTTTCCATATTAAACTAGAACTAGACCCATGGGTAAAATTTCTCTTGGAAGTCAACTGATTGAGATTAAAGTTAATTCATTAATATGGTTTGCACAATTACATAATCATTTAATTGTAGATGTCGTCGTTTAGTAAGTTTTGTTGATATTATTATTATAATTGTTAGACTATTAACTTATGCCAATACCTTTCTTTGTTTTTATAATACTTGACTCAAAAGCCATTTCTTATCAGTTTTTTTAACTTCCCATAGGAAGTTATTGTAATGGGTCCGATTTGTCAAATTGAAAATTTTGACATTTCTCGACGTTTCAAGGTCCCTAGAGTCGAAATAAAAGATTTTCAGAAAGATGTCTGTGCGTGCGTGTGTACGTACGTTCGTACGTCCGTACGTCTGTACGTTCGCGACGTTTGTTTTGTTGTCCATAGCTCAAGAACCAGAAGAGGTATCGACTTCAAATAAATTTTGTTATACAGATAATAAGGCAGAAAGGTGCAGAAAGGGCTCTCAAGAAAATTGCGTGGGTGTTTTTTTTACCATAGCAGTTTAAAAAAAAGGTGAAAATTTTGGTTAACCCTTAATATCTTACGAACCAAAAATGCTAGAGACTTGAATTAAATTTTATATAATATATTGTAACTTGATACCAAACAAGTATATTTTTTGAAAAAAATCCAGTTAACAGTTTTTTTTATAAATCAAAAAAACTGAAAAAAAAAAAATTTGTCACCTCGAAAATTTTACGAATACAAAATGATTTTATCTCCAAAACAATTTTGTGCAACGAAGAATAATGTTTTTGACATCTGGTACAATTTTGAGAAAAATCGAATTGATAGTTTTTTTTATAAAAAATAAAAACCTAAAAACAACATTACTCAAAGTTGGTAAAAATTGAATTTCGACTCAAATATCTTTTCAAAACTTTGAGATATTGGCTTAAAACTACTTTTATCTTTCAAAAAATATTGTTGTCAACATTCAGTAAAATTTTGAAAAAAATCTAATTGATAGTTTTCTTACAAAAAATAAAATCTTAAAAGAAAATTTAACAAAAGTTGGTAAAAATAGATTTTCGACTCAAATATCTTTTTAAAAATTTGAGATATTGGGTTTTAACTAATTTTATCTTTTGAAAAATAATGTTGTCAACATGCAGTAAAATTTTAAGAAAAATCGAATTGACAGTTTTTTTTACAAAAAATAAAAACTTAAAAGAAAATTTAACAAAAGTTGGTAAACATTGATTTTCAACGCAAATATCTTTTCAAAACTTTGAGATATTGGCTTTTATCTTTTAAAAAAAATTGTTTTCAACATTCAGTAAAATTTTGATAAAAATCTAATTGACAGTTTTTTTACAAAAAATAAAAACCTAACAAAAAAACAATACTAAAACTTGGTAAAAATTTACTTTCGACTCAAATAGCTTTTCAAAAATTAAAAATATTGTCTTCAAACTTTTTTTATTTCACAGAAAATATTTTTTCGATATTCAGTGGTTTTTTATAAAAATCCAACAGTCCATTTTTTCATAAAAAAATAAAATCTACAAGAAATAGTACGCAAATTTGGTAAAAATTGATGTTCGGTTCTTGATATCTCTCAAATTAATTTAATTCATCTATTTAGTAAAAATTTAAGAAATGCTACTAAAATTGGTAAAAATTTGTTTTTCACTAAAAATCTATTTAACAAAACTAGATTTTCAAACTAAACTATTTCTTTATATGAAAAATATTGTTGGTAATTTTAAAATTTTTAAGAATAATTCAACTGACAACTTTTTTAACCCAACACGAAAACCTACAAACTTTGAAGCAAGACAAATCGACAGACGGGATGGGAAGTTTTCAGTGTGGGTCGCATCCCAGCCTCTTTTTATTCTTTATACAGATTTTTGTCTATTGTAAAGTGCACGAAATTGATCCTTTATCCAAAGACTCTGTTTACAAAAAGAACTAACATTTTAAAATTTTAAATTTTTCCAATAAAATAGATTTGTCTTCAAAAATTTAAATCTCATTTAATTAATCAAAAAAAACCTTAGGTTAGATTAGGTTAAAGTGACTGTCCGTGATGGGGTAGGACATACTTAGGCCAGTTTAATGGCCTATTGTGATACCATATAAATCTTCAGGCTTCCTTCTAAGTTCAATGAAACCAAGTTGAGTCCCTTACGAATAGTGAAAGACTGATTATGTTAATATGATTGAGATCGTTTAGATCGTAATAGAAAAATTCTCTAAGTAATTCTTGCGTTTTTGAGGTAAGGCAGAAGGTGAAGAACTGTTTCCTCCTCTTCCTCATCCATACAGCTTCTGTAAAATTAATTTGAGAAAACGCCTAGCCGCGTAGCGTGCTTTCATATTAGACAGTGTTCGGTTATGACATCGATTATCGAGCTTATATGCATAGCAATTGTTATGCCAGCATTATCCAAAGATAGAATGGGTTGAACTGTACCATTTGTGGCGAGTTCATCTGCCTTACAATTTCCTTGAATATCTCTATGGCCTGGCACCCAGCAAAGATGATTATTAAACTGTTGTGCCATGTTCATTTATTTAAATCTAAATATTTAAGTTTAAACTCAATTGACCTACATAATACTCGTAGTTAGGGATGTAAGGGCGAGGACAGACAGACTGATGAAATTAGGGGAAACCCACTTTTTGGAAAACTCTACCATCGTAATTAAATGTTTGATAAAAATGTCGAGTTTTAAATTTGTTACGAATGGAAAACTTGCCAAACTTACCAAAAATATTTTACATATGATATAATAAGTTTGATTTCAATATCTGTTTTTGTTCCCGAGAATTTTAGTCGGAAACTAATTCTAAGTACTTTTTTTTTGAAAGTTTTTATTTCTTAATTATTATTATTAATAATTTCGAAGTCAGTACCTTTACTTATTCTTGAGATATTAGGATCAAAATTAGTTCTTACAAATTTTGTGTGGTAATACTGGTAATATAATACGTAGATTCTTGTTTCTTATTAAAATGAGCTTACAGTTAGATTTTTATAAAAAATTTACTAAATTTTAAAAACAATATTTTTTATAACATTTTAGATGTAATATAATTTGTGGTTCGCAAAATAATCGAGGTGATAAGTATATTTTTTCAATTTCTTTTATTTATTGATTGATTTTGGTTTCGTTTTTATACCAACTTATTACCATGCCACAATGTTTAAAATTTAAATGAAGTCCATAGCTTTATTTATTTCTTAAAAAAATCAGCTAAGTACAGTGATGGATTTACGCCTAGGCCCGTGAGGCCCAGGCCTAGGGCGTCATAATTTGAAGGGCGGCAAAATTTATGAAATGCTTAACACTTGAAAGCGTTTCTACATTTAAACATATGTACCTTCATGAAAGGCACAATAATATCTTCGGTCTAAAGTTTCGGAACGCATCCAAAATCATAATTTCTGTTTGCCAATTTAAAAATTCAATCTAGAAAATCTACGTTAAATTTGAAATTGCGAAAACAAACAAAACAGAACTGTAAGATAGAAAAATCTCACCTCATCTCTTTGTTTTTGTATTTGCAGGGATCAGTAATACTGATGATGCAGACTTTAAAAATTCTAGAAATGTTTATAGTGATAAAACAAGGTATTGTTTCAAAAGTTTATTTCAACGTACGCAAAAATGGAGCGATTCAGCGCCGTGAGTGGTAGATTTATTTAGAAACTATTTTGTATTCCATGCTTATTATTTGGTAGAAGTGGTGAAAAGAATGCTTTTACTGACGAAGGATTCCGTGACTGGAAAAAATCAAAAGCACGCATCGAAGAACATGAAAATTCTGACTTTCACAAAACTAAAGTTAGTCATTTTAAAGCTTGAGCAGTAGTTCACGGGCGTGTTGATCAAAATCTAATAAAACAACTCGATGAAGATATAATGGAAAAAAAATTTGTACCGAGCAATTGCAATTATTAAATCACTAGCAATAAGAGGCCTGCCATTTCGAGGAAATTCAGAACGAATAGGAGATCCTCATAATGGGAATTTTTTAGGAACAGTATGACTCCTTGCTACATTTGTTCCATTTTCATCTGAACATTTAAAATTTTATGCACACCCTGGTGTTTATCGTGTTTATCTAAAACAACCTATGAAGAAATTATACTGTTGATTCAAAATAAAGTACTACAACAAATTTCTAGTGAAGTGCAATCTGCTAAGTATTTTGGTATAATTGTAGATTCTACGCCTGATTTAGCACATGTCGATCAGCTTACTATAATTATACGATATGCATGTACGTGATAACGGTGAAATTGTTAAAAGGTTTCTAGAATTTCTACCAAATATCGGCCATAAAGCTAAAGATATTAAGGATGTATTGTTAAAATCTCTAGAAATACTTTACAAGAACTATACAAATTCTTTACTATATCTGCTTATCGTTGGGAAATCTTGGTGCAGCGTACAAATTTAAGAATTAAGAGTCTTTCTCAAACTCGTTGGTCTGCTCGACATGATGCATGTTACGCATTAGAAAAAGAGTGGTCTGCAATAATTGATGCACTGGAATTTATTGCCGAAAGCAGAGATGAGAAACCGACTAGTCGTTGTCTGGAATGTAATTTTAGGTCCTTTAAATGCTGCTAGTAAGAAGCTTCAAGAATCTCAAGCTGATTTAGCATCCGTTGTGCAGATCTATAGACATGAGAGACAGACAATTTTCTGAATATGAAGAAAAAGCTAAAGCACAATGTTTATTACTCTATTTTAGACACTCTTAGTTTACAATTAGCCGGGCGTAAAAGTGCATATGAAACACTTTACCAATACTTCAATTCTTTCGACAATTAAAGTGAAATAGATACAAACAAATTGAAAAATCTTGCCAATAAATTAGTCAATAAGTATCCTGACTATTTGGAAAAGACGTTAGACAATGAATGTATTAATTTCCATTATCTATTCAAAGATTCCTTAGCAAAAATAGAAGATGCCATGTATTGCATTCCCGGAGTCTTCTAGATGTTTATCCAAATTTGAAAATTTTTGAATTGATTGATATGAAAAAAAAAAATATGTATTATTTGTCTATCTAAGGATTATAACTTATTAATCTTTCATGTTAGCTAATTATATTTATAAATTATACTTCAATAAAATAAAGTTATTTAAAAAAAAAAAATATTGAATACAAATTTATGAAATAAAATTTAACAATAAGGGCGGCAGCAAGCCTAAATCTTTCACTGGCTAAGTACCTTAGCTTTATAGAGCTCGTTTAAATTTAATAGAATAGAATAGAATAATAATTTATTTCTGTTCAAATATAAAGTTTACAATTAATGTTTATAAACATAATAAATAGAATTTGGCCTTGGTTTAAACCGTCTGCCAGATGCCAACTTATTTTTAACGTGTTTAATTTTACAAAAAAAAAAATCTTTAAAAGCTTTAATAAAAATAACATAATTTTCTATTTTAAATTAAAAAAATATTATACAAAATTGATTTTAAATTATATATATGTATAGTATATGCTTTGATATGGGGTTTACATAAGTTAATTTACATTACAATGTTAATTAAAATTTTCATTAATTGCTCAAACAAAAATGGATATTTATTGAATATATGCAATGCATTTAAGAACAAAAAAAAAAAAGTTTTATAAAATTTGTCAATCGTCAACAAAATCTTTTCCATACTTTATGGTTTCAATAAAAGAGCGAGGATTTTCCAGTTTTCTCCATTTAGGACACATATCGACTCTGCTTCATTTAGTATTGTTTTTTGAAAGTATACAAATCTCAATTCTTTTAAAATGGGGCACACAGATAAAAAGTGATAGGATGTTTCTTGCTCTTGCAGGTTACACAAGGAGCAAAATGTTCTCCGGTCGTTAAAGTAAAGTCTATAATTCAAATTGAGTAGCTCTCCTCTAACGCGGAAAATATTAGAAATTCCATCGGTGAAATAATTAAATTCGTTCAAATTATACTCAAGTTTTGGATATAACGATAGACGCGATGACCCCTTGGCTTCCTCTATTAGATCTGATCGTATTCGAGCATCTGTTAATTCTAGAATGGTTTTTAATTTTTCGTTAAGAGATCCATTAAAAATATCTAAAGATTCCAGAGATATCCAACACAACAAGAATATATCCTTCCATTTTTTAAACCAGCTGATATTTTTTTTATGCTTTCTTTTGCAAGAATCTTTGGTAGACGGTTGTCATTAAATGAAAGAACTTTCATAACAAACTCGAAGTGCATTCTTAAAGTAAAGAGATATACAGGTGGCAGTCCGGTTTCAAGAAGAATCATATAATTGGAAGTTGTCTGAGGTAAGTAAAAAGTTTTTTTTTTTAGGGAAAAACCGTTGCAATTTTTCCACCAGATCATACTGTTGATATCCCAATACCTGAGAGCCACAAGTCATTATTGACCTTAAAGCAGCTTCGAATACTTTGAACTTAACACTATGTGCAACTTTTCTCTTTTTTAAATAGGGATTTCCAAGTTGAATTTATAGCAGCCATTGATTGTTTAAATTTTAAATGGAAGTGCTTATTTGGGTTTAGGTTGAGTGTGACTATCATGCCAAGGTAGTTATATTCATCAAAAACTTCTAAGTTTTCTCCATTTAAGACCCATTTCTCATTCCTACAATACCTACCTCTACTTGGTTTGAAAATCATTACCTTAAATTTTATATACACGAGTAATTGTCAAAAAAGTTGATTTGAATTTACTTGATAATTTTACTCTATGATATATTTTACATTAAAGTAATTAAATACTAATTTAAACATGCTATTCACAGGAGAACATTGTTCATAATTAGTTCTTTAGTTTGGAATACCTATAAAGCGGTTAAATTCGTCAGGTTTCTTTGAGGAATAAGATCAAGATCAAAGTCTTAAACTATTAAGTGAGGTTTATCACAGGTTGAAGTATCATAGTTTATGGTATTACTATTGAAGGCACATTGAAAGAAGTCCGAAAAAAGTCGAGTTATAACATGGATCGTGACTTGAAACGTCATTGAGTTTAAGAACAGACGGTCAAGGACAAGATTTGTTTTTATTATTTTTAAACTTCCAAAAATACCTTCGATTCATTTTAAGATCTCTCTCCTTGCACCTTCTAAATGTTTAAGATATGGAACAAAAGATGTCGATTTTAAAATTTCAAGAGAAACAGATTCAAGAAAACAGTCAAAGATAATGCAATTACATAAATTCAAAGACCATAAAGTTGACAATCAAAAATCTATTAAAACGTGACCAATAGAATTAAACAAGATGGAATTTAATTTAACAAAACCAGTCTTTTTAAATTTTTTTGAAATGTCATTATTAAACTAAATTAAGTTTTTTGAAAGTTTTTTGGATACAAGAGGATCAGTGGATTTATTTACAATAATGCTGTCATTTATAGTGCTAAAAAATAGGGCCAGCAATTTTCGTTTGAATTTAAAACATCGTTATTTTGATGAAGTCCAATTTAAGTTATATCGTCTATATTAGTCCTGAATAGTCCGATCTAAGGTTACCAGTTGGTAACATAACATTCATACAAGGGTAATGTAACTAACCAACATTTGTTAGATTAAAATCACCGAAACAAATGTTTTCACCCTGAAAATGTAATAATTCATTAACGAAGCGTTAAGTCTTCAAATGATTTTACCGGATTATGAATTGGAAAAAAGACCTTTCAACGGCTATCAAAGTTCCCGCTTTATTGATATTTGGATCAGAGAATCTGTCACGTCTAAGAACATTAAACAATTGTCAAAAAGGTCAGCATCATTGATTCCAACGTATAACCAAGTTTCTGTGAGTGAACTTATCTCATATACGAATTAAAGATCTTTTGGTCTTAGTTCTTTAACATTTTGATACAAAAAAAGTCTATAACTGGCGACGCGATGATTTGATAGACTTGTCATTTTTTAAAACAAAATTTTAGAAGCTTTCACTTATAATAGTACTCCACAAGCTGCATCCAATTCTCACCGTTCAGGAGTCGAGGAATTTCTTTTTTTTGTAGAACATTTTTTTGCAAAAACTGCCCTTCTTATTTCCTTTAGAATCGGACATTCACACAGAAAGTGTCCAACATCTTCATTTTTTTAGGTTGCAGAGAGCATCGAGAAAGAACTAATAGAGAGAACCAACTTCGACGGTTGCTCTCTTTTTGCCTACAAGCTGTGATTTGGCCACCAACTTGCATATGTATTAACTCCATATAAAAAAAATGTGGGGAACAAATACTTATGCAAGTTTGTGCACATACTCACCACGAGAAAGAAAAAACTTTTCTCACTTTTCTCTCTTTTCTCTCTGCTCACCACCTTTTAAAAATGGCGACCACCTTTGAAAAATGGCGGTAGTCAGCTGTTCAGAGGTGTTCAAAGAAAATTCAAAATTGTGTATGAACAACTTTTTGGTACTCTCATTGTGTTCGTTTGAGAGTAATATCATTCGAATATGAAGTGAAATTAATTACTCTTGTTAGGTGTAAGAACAATGAAGATTTAGAAACAATTCTAAATTACGCATTTAGATAAATATTAGTTAGTTATTAGAAGCCAGTTTTAATCATTAAGTAAGTAAAATAAATTATGTGGTGCAACAGTCCAATGAGAATTAGGACCTAGAAACATAAAACTCTGAAAGCACTAAAACAATTAGTTGTATTATTAGCTGCGTTTATGCGTTTAATTTTCGCTCAGACCGTTGAAAGATGCAAAAAAAAACTGAGATTTGTTTCAATTTTCAGAGTTTATCGACTTAATTTTGTCGATGCGAGAGTTGCAGGAACATTGAAAACGAGAGTTACAGAATGTAAACATGGAACATTGAAAACATTTTTATATACTCATCTCTTTTTTCCATTCCTATTTTATTTGTGTGTACTCGTTGTTTATTTCCTTTACATTACTCACGACATTTCCAAAATGCTGAAAATAAGTGATTTAAGTAGACACTAAATAAAAAGACCGTCAACTTGTTACTTCTGTTACCAATTTTCATTGCATAAGATTTGTGAATAGGTGAAAATAGCCGAAAAGTACTTTTGTACAAAAGTAAAAATATTTGTATTCTCGCCAGTTCAGTGGTTTTGTGAAAAGAATATACAAATTTGTTCTTCAACCAAAATTTAAGTCTCATGCATCATTTTTATAAGTTTTCCAGTTCTAACTATTTATATCCTATCTTTCAGTTATATAGCGACAAGGAAAAATCTGTGAAGGAAAGTTCTAACTACAGTTTTTCTGAAAGTGCATTGTGGCTTATTCATAGATGTTTGCTAAACTTTTTAGGCTATTCATAAATAAATGCAAATCAAAGTTAAGGGCTAAACCTGAATAACTATAAACATAGAAAATGCTGTGTTCAAGTAATTATTATCACAGACAAATTTTATAATTGATTTTTATGGTGTATAAAAAAGTTGAAAAAGTAATTCATGACAAATAAATGTTACGTTAACACTAAGTTCCAGAAAATATCGATTGATGCCGCAATTGCAGAAGATATGGATATTTTATGTAAATATTCCCGGTAAACTATAGAACTTTATTATTTCCGCCTTTTATAATTCAATGTAAAATAATTCAATGCAGTATATTTTAGATAATACAGTAGTTAAGTTAATAGTTAAGGTATTACTATTGAAATAAACATAACATTCATTTATAAAAAACATGTACTCGTTCATATATACAAGTAAAGTCTAATCTAAAAAGCCTTAACCTTGTTAAACACTTTCTGCACACATCCTTTCTTGTTTTGGTTGTTACTGCCATCTATCTGTAACTTAGAGAAAAAGAAGGGAAAAACAAATTCACCACGAACTACCGGTATAACTTCTTCCGTTATTTATTGACAAACAAAAATGTTTTGCTAGAATTAATTTGAATTATATAGGAGTATTTTTGTAGATATAAAAACGACAAGATGTTAGCAAAATTAAAAAAAAAATTCATGAGAATTACAAATATTATAATGAGACTTTAAAAAACATAGCCTTCTTGGCTATCAATAAACAAAAATGAAAAATGTCGCATTTCCCGGAAATGATGTTTTTTTGTGTACTCTTCTCCGAGGTGAAAACATGTATACACCGATACGAATTCAACACGCTATAAAAAATGAGAGTAAGAGGTTTCGAAGAGACGGAGACGAGGAAATTTGGTTATCTCATTTAGTTTTTTCTCTCTGGCAGAGAGTGCAACTTAATGCCAAATCGTTTCGGTGAGGTATGAAATTAAGCCGAAACACTTCTCCTCCTATAATAAAAATTGTCCTGATGGCTTCCGATGTGAAATTCGTTGCAAAGTAATTCCGTATATTGAGATTGTATTTCAACTTTGAATAAAATGTTCTTTCTGTTGATGGTCTCGCACCTTTCGTTCTCAACAGTAAGCTGTATAATTTCCTAGAGTAATTTCTTCAGTTCCCAGTGATTCGTCCCAATTTCGTGAAAGATGATCCCACAGTCCGCTGCTAGCTTTCTCCAATCTTCATACCAACCTTTTTCAAATTGAATTGCATGTCGCCAGATTACTATTTGGCAGCCTGGAATTTTGCATTTTCAATATCACCAATTTTTACTCCACACGGTAACCAATGTTCCAAATCTTCTAGATACAGGGGAAAAAGTAACAGGCTAAGATTGCATCCCTGTTTAAGGCCTCGTTTCATTTCCAATTTTTCGGATTTATTTTTTTTCATCAAACACTTCTGCAAATGACTGTTGCTAAAGTTTCTCTAAGGCATTAACAAATTTGATTGACACTCCTAAATTGTAAAACTTGAAGAACATCGCATTTCGATCAATTGTGTTACAGAGAGCCTTAAAGTCAACGAAAAATGCATACAGTTTTGTATTGTTACTAAGCTTCGTTCTTTCCATACTATTTAATACGAAAAGCCAGCTTGGAACTCACTGAAAATTTGTTTGGTTTCAACACAGTCGGTGAGCCTCTTAGTGTGGAATATATTTTTAGCGAAGCATTTAAAAACAATATTCCACGATAGTTTTTGGGATCAGTTAGATCACCCTTTTTTATGTAAGCCAGATCAGGGCTTCGTAAACATAATCTGGAGGAATACCGAAATTAAAGATAGTATTTAAGGCTTCTGCTAACTAACTTAAGGCTTCTGCTAACAGCTCCTTTAGTTTTATATCTATGTCTAAAAAACTGTTCCGCGAATATGGACGGGCGTATATTAATAAGTATGTATATTGCTTCTCCATCGAAGAACTCAAAAGGTTACTAAAATGTTATTTTAGGATTTTCATTTTTTACTTTTTGTTTTAAGGCCGAATCAATTTTTTTGAAAGTCCTTTCTATACATACAATTATTTGAAGTCGATACTTTTGACGGTTCTTGAGATATGTCAGACATAAACAGGTTTCCGAACGGACATACATATGTACAGTACATACGTCTCACTAAAAACCTTTTATTTAGATTCTAGGGACCTCGAAACATCGTCGAGAAATGTCGAAATTTTCAATTTGACGAATCGGACCGCTTACAATATTCGCACTTCTTAAAGTCAATACCTAAGTTTGTCGAAGTAAGAAATTTTACTAATATTCTGACGACAAAATTGTGGCCCGAGGGAGGAGAGGTCCAAAATTCTTTGAATTGTATTGGTATCCATTTGTTGTTGTATTGGTATCCATTTGTTATATCGATTTAAGAGGAAGATGTTACTACAACATTTAACATTTGCGTACCTAGACACATATGTACATACATATGCATATTATATTTGCTCTCAACTAACAACCGATCTGGGACATAATGTTTGAACTTCTGAATTGCTATCTCAGAAGCCCCAAATACCTACACTGTATATGTATAAATAAATAATGTACGAAAATAAAACAAGCACCTGTGTGCACGCAATTGAAAGTAAGTACACACATCTTTTTATTTAGAAAAATTAAACGTCACTACAAAACCTTTTAGCTCATAATTATTATAATTTTTCTAGGTACATAGATATGTACGAGTCCGTAGGTAGGTATATCATAAATTTTGTGTATAGTGGTTAAGGGTTTCCTGCATTTATTTGGTTTCATCATATCCATTACTCAATCGACATTATGTCATCATCAGAATTTTTTGCGACCGGCATTCGGTGAACTTTTCATATATGGATATTGGATATCACAAAATGTTAGGGGTAAAAGTCCTCTATCCAAAATACCGCATGGAAAAGTGGAAAACTATATTCCATTTACCTACAAGTATTTTCCAATAAGCTTTTTTTTGAGGAACTGCTGCAGTGAAATTATATTTCCTTAACTTTCTGGAAAGTCCATCTGCAATTGTATGACAAGGACTATAAGGTTGGATCATAATATAGTGCGCATATTCTAGAATTATATTGAAACAAAATTTTGAGGGTAACTCGAATGTTCTCACCCCATAAAAGTCTAAATAGGAGGGAAATTAGATATTTCGAAGACTTTATTTTCATTTTGGAGTTTCATCCTGAAAATATTGAGGACTGCCGGCGACGATGAGGACGAGCGACCGACGACGACCGACGAGTTCCCACGGTAAGCCTTAATGTCTTTTGGTATATGTACGAGTATGTACTCGGATGTACATATGTATGTACCCTTCATGTGTCTTGTATTTAAGCTATTAAGAAGGTTGTTCTTACTCATTATTGTGAATCTACACAGACATATTTTGAAGCAAAAATGAAATTATTTACTAAATGCTGTAGCACTTGTAATGTGTGCTACACTCGTACATATATATATACGAGTACCATAACGTAATTGGATATTTAATGAAACGACCTTGTAGGTTAAAAAACATCTGCGTAGTAAAGTTATCATTGCCGAAACGACAAATTTAAACGTCTATTAATTTTATATGCGTTAGGAGGTACACATTATGGGTAGTAACATGATTATGATAGCAAATCCTTAATATTTAAGACTTCTCTAGACTTAATCGATAATAATGTTTGTCTATATATAAGGGGTTATAAGAAGATGCGTGTTTTGTATCTGTTTATGAAGGTTAGTTTTTTAAAATGCAACTTTTTTTTAGTTAAAGTTATAGTTTTCTTGTTATAGTTTTTTCTTGAAATATTTAAATATTTAATTCATATTTGAAATTTTAATTTTATATTTTTTAAATAAAATAAAATATTTACCTAATTTGTGGGAGAAATAAAAGGAGGCACCCATTTTTAGATTTGTTTGAGATATTAAAAATTCATAGATACTTATATTAATTAAAGTTTAGTATAATTTAGTTTGTTGTGAAGAAACAGTTTTAGCCTCTTTGTTTTCTAAAATTTAGGTGGTATTTACAGAAAATAATTAAAAACCAATGTTGTTCTATATCTATTTAAATCTTTTCCAACTACTGACGTAATTTTGAGTTTAACATAATTTTTAAAAAGAAGCTGCGATGCTATCCACACTGATAACTTCCCATCCCGTCTGTCGATTTGTCTTGCATAAAAGGTTCGTAGGTTTTCGTGTTATGTTAAAAAAAGGTGTCACTTGAATTATTTAAAAAAAAATGTAAATTATCAACAATATTTTGCATATTATGAAATAGTTTGATTTCAAAATCTATTTTAGTTAATGAGATTTTTAGTTGAAAAGCAATTTTTAGCAATTTTAGTAACATTTCTTAATTTTTTTATTTCTTATATTAGTCCGGTCAATTTAGACAATTGAAATAACAAAAATTCCGACAGAGCCAAATTTTGGTGGAGACCTTGGGTTTACCCTAAGAAATAAAAATTTAAAAGTCCCCATCAATCCCATGCGAGCTTAGAAAGTTATTCGGGGTCAAAGGTGAAAATTTTAGGTTTTTTGGATTTTTCTCAAAAATGGTAAGTTTTATCACAAAAATACCTCAGACCGAATTTGTAAATCTCAAAATTTTCTACAGAAATGATCCTTATGATTTTTTTTCTAAGTATCACCGTTCCTTAGATATCGCGTTTGTAAGAGTTACGTTCAACATAGTATGCACATATTTGCCCCATATTATATACTCGTACATATTCAAGTGCTCAAGCAAGCAAAAATATCTATTTGTGTCTCTTTTATGTACAAACTATATACCTACTATATTAAGAAAATATACATTTAAAAAAAAAGTCAGTCCCTTATAGAATCCCCTCTACCCGCATGGCCTTGGATAACATCTGGCTATTCGGCCTAGAACCTTTAAATCTAAACTACAACTGGGTCTTTCAGTTTTTTTCCATCGGCGCGCGGTTTGGTTCGAAACGTCTCATACAAATTTTCTCATCTTTTGGTTTATGCGCATCTTACAGTGAAACAATGAACTATGAAGCAGCAGCAGTTTTCAGTCGCCCACCTCACATTTTATCACCAGAAAGTGGTACATTTCTTCATTTGAAGTCAATGTCTTCTATTATTCACGAGATATCGAAAACTGAACATCAGTTTTTACCAAATTTGCGTACTATTTTTTGTAGATTTTAATTTTTTTATGAAAAAACTGACTGTTGGATTTTTATAAAAAATTTACCGTATATTGAAAACAATATGAGATAAATATAGTATGAAGCCAATATTTTTAAATTTTGAAAAGATATTTGAGTTGAAAGTAAATTTTTATTAAGTTTTAGTATTGTTTTTTTTTTAGTTTTTTATTTTTTGTAAAAAAAACTGCCAATTCGATTTTTCTCAAAATTGTACCGAATATTGAAAACAATTTTGCTTATAACAAAAAATTAGTTTAAAGCCAATATCTTAAAGTCTTGAAAAGATATTTGAGTCGAAAATCAATTTTTACCAACTTTTATTACGTTTTGTTCAGTTTTTGTTTTTTTTTTTTGTAAAAAATACTGTCAATTTGATTTTTCTGAAAATTTTACTGAATGTTGACAACAATATTTTTTAAAATAAAAAAATAGTTTAAGGCCAATATCTCAAAGTTTTGAAAAGATATTTGAGTCGAAAATAAATTTTAAATTAAATTTTAATGTATACATATATATATATATATATATACTTGTTTTTTATATTATAAATATAAATATATATAAATATATTATTTATAAATTATACTATTTAAATAGTAAAGGATTAATATATATTTGATTTTTCCCAAAATATTTCTGAATTTTGAAAACAGTATTTTTATTTTTTTTTTAGGTTTTTATTTTATATAAAAAAACTGTTAATTCGATTTTTCTCAAAATTTTACCGGATGTAAAAAAATGTTATTCTTCATTGCACAAAATTATTTTGTGATTAGTGGAAATATTTTTTGGTCGCGGTAGTTTTTGCAATGAAACAATTAAGTAACAATAACTTTCCCAACGTTTCGGCAGGGATTGCTGCCTTCTTCAGGGGAACTTTATTAACATAAAGAAATATACAAATAATCTTAGTTAGATCAATGGGATACAAATACAATAAAGTTTTCTCACTCAAGAAAAATAGGAAAAAAATGTTTAATATTAATTATATTAATTAATATAAATTAAAAATAAAACTATAAATATAATTAGCACTTTGAAGAATGAAGTTAAGTCTAAATTGAATAAAGCACAAAAATTACATTTAGGAAGAAAGAAGAGAGCAATATACAGCAGAAATGTTTTGTGTGTCTTGTTTTCGGTTCATGTTGTTTTTGTTATTGAGAATATGTAATGTTTCTAACGTGTATCGTTTCGAAACATGTTTCTCTGTCTGAAGAACTTCCACGCCTGTAAAGTTTGGAAAATGACCGCTTTTGATAGTGTGACTGGCCAGGGCTGTCTTCTCAGAATTTTTTTATTTTTATGTCGGACTTATGATTCGAGATGCGTTGTCTAAGAAGTTGTTTTGTGGTCAAAATATAACACAGGTTGCACGGTTCATTTGATTTTCCATTGCAGTTAATTTTGTAGATAACATCTGTTTGTTTGTCCTTATCAGGTTTCGTCTTGAGTTTAGTAAAACATTGGTCAAGTGTTTTGTTTGATTTAAAAGGAAGGCGAACCTCTGTCAGTTTTTTGGAAATAGATTTTTTGAAGTTGTCGGATAAAGTTGGAACGTAAACCACGGTTTTGTTGTGCGTTCTAACGGGTTCATCAATATTTTCTCGTGGAATTTGCATTTTGTGTTTGAAAAGGAGACTTCGAATTATGGTAGAAGGATAACCATTATCACTTAAGAGATTTTGATGACTTTTTTCTCGTTGGCGACGACGACGTGGAATCGTACATCACTTATTTTGAAAATTTTATTCACGAGGTTGGACGCAGTATTTTTTTTTCCGCAGGAAGGTGAGAAATCTTCAGAGACATGCTTATAGTAGTGTCAGATTTTTACTGACTAAAACTCACCTCCCTTATCTTCTATATTATTACTACAACTAAGTCCAGCTTACGAAGTCGTTTTAGCGTCATTTTGTTCGCGTTTTGTCAGGAAGCTCCCCAACGAGAGGACCTGAAGATTCCACAAAATTCGAGTGGAGAGATTAATTTGTTTGCGCTAGATCAGAAGGTCTTGTTCGGTGCAGACGCCGAAAAACGAACGCCTCGCTAACAGATTGTTGGATTAAGTTATTACTATGATTTCTAAGTCGTGATCTTAGCTCTGTAGCAAATTTTTTAATTTCGTTTTCTACATATTTTATATTTAAATCTCTATGTAAGTCGCTATTTCTTACATACCATGGAGCATTTACTATTATTTTAAGTACTTTGTTTTGGTATGTTTGCAAAATTTGTATATTTCTTTCGTTGGTACAACCCCAAAGTTGTATACCGTACGTCCAAACTGGTTTCAGTACTTGCTTATAAATAAGAAGCTTGTTATAAACGCTTAGATTGGAATATCTTCCAATAAGCCATGTCAATTCGCAGAGTTTATTTTCGAGTTCATCGCGTTTCTTTTTTACATGAACTTTCCATTTAAGTTTCGCGTCTAGAGTCATGCCTAGATACTTCGCTTCATTAGCGTATGGAATTTGCACAGAATTTATATAAATAGGTAAGTTATATATTTTTTTTGCCGTTTCTATTGAATCCGATATTGCGAGTACAGCTGCATCATCGGCAAAAGTGCCTAAAGTTGTGCCTTCTGTTTGGGGTATATCTCGGGTATAAAGAACAAACAAAATCGGTCCAAGGACGCTACCCTGGGGAACCCCAGCGTTTATTTCTTTAAACTCCGAATACTCCGTTCCTTGCTTAACTCGAAAGAATCTATTTTCTAGGTACGATTCAAGAATGTTATATATTTGCTCTGGAAAGACTTTTAATTTATAGGTATATTTCAGCCCGTCATGCCAAACTTTGTCAAAAGCTTGAGAAACGTCAAGAAATGCCGTTGAGCAAATCTTTTTTTCTTCAAATGCTTTTTCAATTTCGTTAGTTATTCGGTAAACCTGATCAATTGTCCAGTGATTATTCCGGAAACCGAATTGGTGGTCGGGAATTAAACGTTTTTCTTCAATAATTGGTAGCATTCGTTTAAGAAGCAATTTTTCAAATATTTTAGATATAATTGGTAAGAGAGAAATTGGTCTATACGATTTTTTCTTATTCGGTGGCTTACCCGGTTTGGGGATCATTATTACTTCGGCGACTTTCCATTGCGTGGGTACGTAAGCAAGTCTTAAAGCAGCGTTAGTGAGCTTAAGAGTAAGAGCTTAACCATTGCTTTTTTAGGCAACTCTTTGAGGACACGACCGTTAATCAGGTCGTAGCCAGGAGCTTTATTATTTTTCTGCCGTTTTATTTCCTGGACAAGTTCAGTCAAAGTAATATTCCTGATAGAAAAATTGTCCGGCGCTGGTTGGAGCTCACCGTCATTAGTCAGAAGCTCTTGACCATCGAAAGGTTTGAACGTTTCCTCAAGGTGCTTAGCAAATAAATCCGCCTTTTCCTTATCAGTTTTTGCCCATTCAGAATTATTTTTTCGAATAGGTGCCGACATTATTTGAGGCTTTTTAATACCTTTTATCGTCTTCCAAAGAGAATAATTCGTTTTTTGTCTGCTGTTAGGCTTTCAAGATAGGCAGAATTCTCGCTGTTTTTAAAATCTCGTAACAAATTTTTAATCTTATTTGATAAAAAGTTGACGACACTTTTATGCTGAGGAGCACGTGATTGCTGCCATACTTTTCGAGCTTTTCGTTTTTCGCGTATTTTATATCTTCTGGAATTTTTTCTTGGTATTGCCTTGACTTTTTACTACAGATCGGAGTATTATTCCAAGCTGCTTCTTGAACAATATTTATAAATTTTTCTGTTTCATCTTCTAACTCAAACGGAGTTTGCAAAGAGACGTTCAGTATAATTCTATTTTCGCAATCTTCTTTGAATTTATCCCAATTTGTGTTATTATTTGTTAAAATTAGGGGCTTTTCTTTTTCGATTACGTTACTGTTTATTGTTAAGATAACGGCTGAGTGATCCGTAGAAAAATCGAAGTTATCATCTACTGTCATATATTTTCTGTTCATTCCTCTTGCGATGAAAAAGTCAACAAGATCGGGTGTTTTCGCTGTATCGGTTGGCCAATACGTTGGTTTTCCTGATGAGAAAAATTCATGGTTACATTCAATACCCGCTTTGTAGAGTTGTCTACCCTTCGTCGAAATGCAACGTGATCCCCAAAATGAATGTTTCGAATTGAAGTCGCCGCCAATAATAAATTTTGGACCTAAAGCGTTGAAAAGATCTTTAAAATCGTTTTTGTCTATCTTGGACCGAGGAGGACAGTAAATAGACGCAATATTAAAAAATACGTGTCTAACTTTTATGCTAACGGAAGTAACTTGCATTGTATCGAGCTCGATATTTATCTCAAACGAATGATTGATATTTTCTCTGATAAATACGGAAGAACCACCCCTTGCTCTTTCGGATGGATGGCATGCGTGGTAAGCCGAATAATCTTTAATACTTAAATTTGAGTCTTTTTTCAAATGAGTTTCAGAGATCAAACAAATATCTATTCTTTCGTTAAGTAGAACCGTTTCTAGTTCTTCGATTTTTGCGGTAAGTCCGTTCGCGTTCCATGTTATTATTTTGAGTTGTTGGGACAACTGATCCATGTTTACGGTAAATTTGGTGTTTTAAGAGCCGCCGACTCAAATTTGTCCAATTTCTCAAGAATAATTGTGTTAATTCTCCCTTGTTCTTCTAATCGTTCAAGTATAAGGGAAAATACATTTTGAACGGAGTCAGGTTTAATAGTTTTAGGTTTTTCGGGCGCCGTGACTTGAGCGTACGTGTTCGTCTTTTTTGTTTTTATGTTTTCTGAGGGTAAAACGTTTTCATTATTTTTCCCGTCCGTTTTACTCGACGCTTGAGTATTAGTCTTGGTTTTTAATTTTAATTCTTTGTTTTGCTTTGAGGTATTTTTTTTTTTATTTTCTTACTAAATTCTTCGCGCCTCTTTAACATTTCCTTTGCGACCTCACAGCCACGGTAATTTGCTGGATGATTACCTTTGCAATTCGCGCATGTAGCCGGAGTTTCTTTTTTAAGACGGCATACATCAGTCATGTGCTTTCCCGCGCATTTAACGCAAACGGGGTCCTTCTGACAATGAGCTGCTGTATGGTTAAAACCTTGACATCGCTTGCACTGAGGAATAAGGCGTTTGTTCTTTCTTAGTGGTTCGATTTTTACAACAATATTCATTATAGTTTTAATATTATAAACATTGTCTACATTTTCATTTTTATCGAAACTTAGAATAATAAGCGGTTTCGATTCCTTTTTCTCGCTTCAAAAGATTTGTTGCGTCAAGAATCTTAAATCCTTTGGTTTTTAAGTCCGAAAGGATGTCTTCTTTTGAACAAGAGGGATGAAGTCCTCTAGCTACTACACGTAAAGGTCTTTCTTCTTTAATTGAATAACCATACCATTCAATTTTTTCATCGCTGAGTTTTTTCGACAGTTTTCTATAAGAATCTGAATCATTTACGTTAATTTTCCACGTATTATTGTGAGATGATGTAGCTTTGAAATTCTTTTGCGCCGTTTCTTTTAGAATAGGAAGAATTTTGTTATAATCCGCTTGACCAACGATGTTTATCGGTGGAGGAAGTTTCTTATTCGCAGAAAACTGATCTTTCCGTGTAGTTTTATTTGGTTTTAGCTGATTTTGAAACTTAGGCGAATGTTCAGCCTTCCGTTTTTTACAAGGTCTACTTTTTTCAGTTTCCCGAGCAAGTTCATCTTCATCAGTTTCATATTCGTGTCGATCTCGATGTTGTGGACTTCGAGTATTTACTTTCATGTTTTCAGAAGTTTTTAACATCTTGTTCTCTTCACGAAGACTTTCGACTTCTTTTTTAAGCTCTTCGTAGAGTCTTATAATTTCGTTCAGCTTCTTTTGCAGTTCACAATTGTCCTGCTCAAAACTGTTTGTTTTCGGTGAGTCGCTTTTAGTGCCTTTTGGCACAACCGGTGGACTCTTTCTGCCGGTAACTCTCGGTACAGATGGAGGTGATCGAGGGACCTTATGCGCTTTCGCGAAAGGATTTATCAAATGCAATAAATGGCTCTCCCCAGAATCCGTAGAGCCTGCCTCCAAAGAGGATGGATTTGCCAGAGAAACTGGCTTTCCACCTGGGGTAATTAATCTATTTGTTTTTTCCATTGCATATTTTGTATACTTATGTAGTTCTCAGTATACGGAGATTGGATTTTAGTCGCCTTTTACGACAAGCATACCTTACTTCGGGTAAATTCTTAGCCCCTACCCGAAGGGGTAACCCCTACCCGAAGGGGTCAGTATTGATGATAATATGCCTTGCTTGGTTTTGATCGAAAACTAACTAGTCTTCCAGTTGGTTGGTTTTTGATACCAGTCGAAAAGCAAACGATTTTCTTCACGGTAGATTTGTACATCTAAGAACGATATTGTTTTGTTAAACTCCTTTTCAATTGTGAATTGAATTTTTTGGAGATAAAATCATTTTTTGTTTGTAAAATTTTCAAGGTGACAAATATTTTTTTTTCGCAGTTTTTTTGATTTATAAAAAAAACGTTAATTATATTTTTTCCAAAAATGTACTTGTTTGGTATCACGTTTCAATATGCAATATACTCGTAACATTTAATTCAAGTCGCTAGATGTATAGGTTCCGAGATATTTTGGGTTAACCAAAACCACCCACTGAATTTTTTTGAGAGTCCTTTCTGCCTCTTTCTGCATTATTATCTGCATAACAAAATTCATTTGAAGTCGATATGTCTACTGGTTCTTGAGCTATGGACGAAGAAAAAAACTTCCCTAAAGTACGGACGTACGTACCTACACACGCATGCACAGACATTTCTCTAAAAAAATTTATTTCGACTCTAGGGACCTTGAAATGTCGAAAAATGTCAAAATTTTCAATTCGACAAATCAGACCGATTACAATAACTTCCTATAAGAAGAAGAAGTAAAAGTGAAAACAACAGTGCATGCTCGTAGAGCTGCGAACTGCAGAAAATGTTGATGATGTTCGTGATAGTGTGGCTGAAGACCCGTCCACCTCAACTCGTTAACGTATCGTGTCCAAAAATTGCACCTCACTCTTGTCTTTGATGAACATTATGCATATTAAGACTTGCATTTGCACGCAATTGACTCAAGAACTAAAGCTTTTTGACCATTTAAACTGTCGTCAATACGGAGAATGTCAAGAAATGGCAAGAGTGGATGATGATTTTTCAAAGAAAATCATCTTAAGTGATGAAGCACATTTTCACCTCAGTGCATTCGTCAATAAGCTGAATGGCCGTATTTGGGCGAATGATAATCCAAGAGTGATTGTCGAAAAACCAATACACTTACAAAGAGTGATTGTTGGGGCGATTTATAGGCTGGCGGAATCATTGGGCCGTATTTTTTCCAAAATGAGGCCGGTCAGGCAGTAACCGTGAATGTTGTTCGCTATTGTGAGATGAAAATGAACTTTTTATGACCCGAATCGGAAGATATGGATGTAGACGTTATGTGGTTACAACGACGCGACGACGGTGCCACTTGCCACAAAGCTATAAAACGCAATGGCTCTTTTGGGCGACAAATTCAATGGCGGTGTTATCTCAGGTGGTGGCTATGTCAATTTGCCGCCAAGATCATCTGATTTGACACCGTTGGACTTTTTTGGGGTTTTATTTTGTTAAAGAAAAGGTGTATGTCTATTTACTATACGTCGTTCGACACATTAACGGCATAGAGGTTCAGAGTTATCGAAACCTTGAACCATCAGATGGATGTGTGTCGCGGCCGTCATTTCTCAGATATTTTGTTTCATACACAATTGAACCATACCAATATTATCGTAACATAAAGAAATGACAATAATTTCCTAAATAATTTGTGTTTTATTCAAAATCAACTACGGCCCTTAATATTTAACCACACTTTATATGAAAATCCCATTTAAAAAATAATTTTTAAAATATTTTCATTGTTGCTTTTGCAGACTTCCTTCCTCTTTAATTTGTAAAGTAATCCGTGACTCTGGCACATTAACAAAAGGGACCATAACTATCACCTCCAGGTACAGCCAAATACTGGTTACGTATTCGGAATTGATAACATTGGAAGAATAAGTTGTACGCAATTGATTAAGATATTGGAGGCTGTACTAAATCACTTGGATACACTTGGTCAAACAATCTTTGTAGCAGGACCATGAATTTGCAGGTATGTTTTCCTTCAAATAACTTGTGTTAATAATAGAAGCCCATAGGTATATATACCAACATAGAAAAAGGAGGATGCTCAAACTCAACAAAATCTACTATTTCTGACGAAGTTTTTAAGATCCAATAAAACATAAACTATAAGTTCTTAACTATTGTTTTATATTACCATATTTCCAGTGATTTAAAAAACAAGGATTCGAAATTTAAGTACTTATCAAAAAGGTACTCAGAGAATCATTTTGGTCAATCAGTATAATGTGGACGTACATCGTCCAGGGGACCAATTATTGAAATATTTTAAAAAGTGAGTTTTTGCACAGAATAATACTCGTAATATTTTTATATAATCAATTAAATTTACTTAAAATAAGCATTTTTGAATAATAAACAGTTAATGTAACTTTAAAATAAGTGCTTAAGAGTGTAGTCAGTATAATTACTTACTTAAATCCTAAGACTTATAATGTCTTTCGGTATTAGCTTTCGTGTTCAGTTACCAGCGATGTGTTTAAGCTCCCTCCGACACTTCCCTAATCTCGACGATTCCTCCTCGACTGTTCTTTTCTACGTGCTTTCCGGCCTGTCGACTCTTTTGGCTTCTAGAGTGAATGGATTTCATTGCATTGCCTGTCCTACAACTAACTAACATATAGTGCCAATAGGTTCCTTACCCATTATTCTATACAATTCTGTTTCTTCATTGGATATACGATTGGGCCAGAAAAGCCGTAAGATATTTCGTAGACCACTATTAATAAAGGAATGAAGGCCTTCATTAGTCCAAACATTAGGCAAAATCCCGAATGCAGCCTTAGATTACCCGATACGACTTACGATATAATGTTCAGTTCCGCCTTTAGTAGAGAAAATACTTCCAAGACATTAAAAAATGTCTGCTTTTTCTTCTGGTTTTTGAGAAATGTTGATCAGAGAAAATGAGTCAAAGGTTCCTAGGCTAAACGTCTTATAATTTTTCAAGTGTTGATTTTCAGACCCATATAATACGTGCGTTTTTTTGGTATTCTGGTACAGTGAGAAATTGCCAACAAAACGATCCGCAGTAGCCAGATTTTTGTATTTAAAAATTGGTACAACTGAAAGAAGATCTGTCAGAATAATAATTAAAAAAAAAAAACACACAAATAGAAGAAAGTTTTGTGAAAATCAAATGTTAAAATTAACTTACCAAAAAAAAAACTAACTAAAACTAATAAAATGGACAATTTTCAAGAAGAAATGGTAAGAAAACATCTGGAAATTGAGATTCTATAAAAAAAAAAAGTTCATTTAACAATTGCTTCAAGGAGGGAGTTTGTTCGTAGACTACTACATTAACATGTGGTGTTGAAGCGAGCTTGAAGATCGCCTCAATTCTTTATATACATACCTGAATCGAGTTGAAATGAGCTTTATTTGACTCGATTCCCGTCGGAGATCGGATTCGAGTCAACATTTGAGAAGAAAAACCTGTGTGGACGAATTGGTTTTACAGATAATGCGTGTGTGTGTATGGTGTGTTTATTTGCATTTTTGTGTACAAAAAATATAGTTTTGTTTTAATCAAATTAAAAAAAAAATTGCACATGGAGTAGGTGTTGGAACTATTCAGTTTTTCATTGTTTAACCTTCAAGCGGTCGCGCGTAGTCGAATCGACCGCGCTTAGTACATTTTCGTTCATATTATTATTTTTACCCATCATTGTAATTCTCATTTCTAGTAGCCTTTTTCATAATTTTAAGTACTTTTTGACAAATTAGACTTTAAAGACAATGATAATGTATCTGAGTACAAATAAATAAATATTTATGGGATAATTAGTACTTTATTTCTCTTATTCATGCGATAGGTCTTTTCGGTTACGCGCGCCCGCTCCCGTTACAAATGACCGCGCGACCGCTTGAGGGTTAACACGAATCAAACTATCTTACTTGCACTTCACACATCGAAAATATCAAAACACCATTTGCATTTTAGAAAGTGCTGTCATGCTTAATCATTTTTAAATTTTCTTGTGCGGTGGATACACCAAAATGATTTATTTAATCTAAACTGAGATAAACCTTTGGTGGAAACATAGCAAAACATAAATATCTTTTCTATTGTTTTCTCTTGCAAAAAAGCCCAGTTTATCCATTTTCACTAACAAAACTAAATAATATCAACAGTAATAGATTGATTTTTGTCCCCCAATGGAAAACACACATGATTCCAAATGCATAACTACTCAACGAACACAGCCATCGAGATACAAATGCAATATCAATCGTACCAACATTTGAGAACGAAATCACATAAGATCCATTTGAGACTCGTATAAATGTCAAAAACCCATCCATAGTAAGATTCTACTCTAACTTTTATCGGTGTTATTCATACTATGGATATTGTTTTTGTTATTCGTGTAAAATCCTACTATACTATGGATAGATTTTCCAACAAAACACGGGTAATTTCAGCTTCTCTCTTAACCCTTGGCATTTGATGGAGACCTATTAACACGTTGACTGCCTTGTGACCCACCGGTGAGTCACGCAAAAGTTTCTCAGGAGGTCATGTGAACCACCGGTGGGTCACAGTTAGTACATTTTTTCATGAATGTTTTTTATGTGGCTTGCGATTAAGATTAATTTTTTTCTTCTTTGGCACCTAGAAAAAAGTCCGTTCTTGATAGTACAAAAGAGAAATTTTAGTTTTTTCAAAATTCAGGATTTTATTAGCCTATTTCCAGCGAAGTTTTTTCTTAGCTTTAAGCTTAATTTTGTATACAAAATAAAATTAAAATAATAAATTAAATTCCAAAAAAAAAAATAATAATAAGAGAAACCTAATGTTTTTTATTGAAACATTCCATGCAGAAAGTTGGGTTTCCCTCACACGAACTGCAATATGTGGAGACTTTTTTGCTTTTTTTGATGCGACAGCTCTTCCTTCTGTTTTACTGAGCTAGTTGTAACAGGTCAAGCATCGTTTCCTGGTTTTTCGGTTGGTTCTGTCAACCGTTTCGAATTCCTTCAGTTGGTGTTTAGTTATACTCACATGTTGAGCTTCTTGAACCCCTACGCCACAAAGACTTTCACAAATGGCTTGTCTAAAAGGGCCAATTTGTATTTGCATTTACAACAACTGTCGAAAGTAAAAACTCGAACGCAATCTTGTCGTACCAGCGAATTGTTTTTCTCAATGGTGTGTTGTGTAGTAACTATAGCCATTTGATCAGACACATCGATGCCTTGTTTAGCTTGATTGTAGTCAAGAATTACTTGAGGCTTTTTTATGTCATGGCCATCTCGAGTTCTCTTTCCGGTTGAACGTTCTTCCAGGCCGTGTTTTGTACTCAACATCAAAACATCGCGTTTATCTCTCCATTTGGAAACAACCACAGAAGCACACTCTCGGCCTATTGTTTCGTGTTTCCGAAGTTTAGCTACAACAACATCTTTTGGATTTCCACCTCTATTTTTTCGAAGAGTTTCAATAAGATGCGTTTTACGGCTGAGCAACAATTTTGCAAGAGATACCGAGGTGTAAAAGTTGTCCGAAGCAATTGTTCTACCCTTGTCCAAATAGTTTTCTGCCAGATCTACGACTATTTGTGTGCTGTGTGAAGTTGAAGGTGTTGGTTTTCCTCTCTGATGACTGTAAGAATAATTTTTCCCGGCGTAAATACAGCTAGTATATGTGTAACCACTCGGGTCACAGAGTTTATACACTTTGACTCCGTACTTGTGTGCTTTTCCCGGGTTGTATTGGCGAAAATTTAGTCTTCCACGCCAAGGAATCATTGACTCGTCTACAGCCAGTACTTCTCCTGGGGTCTTAGCTCTTACAAAATTTTGCTCCAACATTTCCAGTAAGCCACTTATTTTTCCCAAACGTTTGCTTTCGCTTGCTGAATTGTTTGCAAAATGAAAGAATTTTAGAAGCAATTGGAATCTGTTTCGCGACATTATTCCCGGGATAAATGTATTTTTATAAAAGTTGTCTTTACTCCAATATAATGATATACTCGGATATTTCACAATACCCATGTACATAACTATGCCAAGAAACTTTTTTACTTCCGAAACATCAGTGTCCTTCCAATCCTTAGCTCTAAAATTCCGAGTAATAGTATTATTTTCCATATACTTTTTGGCGTTCAAATTAGTCTCGGTTACAATCAACTGATATACATCATCTGTAACCATTAGACGAAATAAATCAATAGGGTTCATTTGGTTTACATTTATTTTTTGCATAAGTTCGCTTTCAGTTGGCTCAAAAATAAATTCTTTCAAAGTAGTTTTTGTAACAGGTGTCCATTGGTTTGAGGATACTGATCCAGAAGTAGAGGGAAGAGCTCCCTCATCTTCATTTTCTGATTCTACGTCCTCCATCAGAATATTTTCATCAGAATCGCTAGAATCAGCATCGGACGGTATATATTCCTCTGAGTCAGAAACCTCGAAATCTTCATCTTCGTCGTCGGAATGGTTTCGACCGGGGTTTCCGTAAAATATATTAGGTGTTATGGTGATATCTTTATCCATGGCTTACGATCAAAATCTAAAAAAAGTGATAAAGAAAATTAGATAAAAGAAAAACAAACGAAAAAAGATGTGACCCACCAGTGGGTCACGTGGCACTAGACACAAACACTTAACACAAGGGGCCATGTGACCCACCGGTGGTCACACTTTTAAAACACATAAAAAACACTTACAACTTGAAACTAAAGACACAGAATTAAAAGAAAACACACAGAGAAACGTTTAAAACAAAAAAAACCTTTTGGCACTCTGGTGATATTTTTTTTCTGTACGGTGGCAGTCAACGTGTTCCTATGAAATAGCAAGCATTCATCGTCTGCTTAGTCTAGATGTCTCAGGTAAGTTGCTCCGTGTAAGACGTGACATTTATCCGAGATACCCGGATCGAATGTGTTGAATAAAGCATTGCTCGATGACGATCTGGAAAATGTTGAAATTATCAGTGTAAGAGGATCCAGGGAGTAATCCCTCTTATTCAGCGTCAAGTGTTGCTTCGAGGTGTTCTCTTACGCGTTCTAACACAATTTTTGCGCTGCTATTTGGATGATTGCAGGCATAACGCAAATACCGCTACAGTTTTTGCACTTCAAAAGGTCTCCTTTTTTTTGGGAGCTTGATAATCATTCTCTTTTTCCTCTAGCGTTCAGAAATCCATGCTGATTCTATCAGCGGTTGTAGCAATTTGGTCGAAGAACTTGGGGCTGCTTGCTACAATTTTTATTCTTCAGTGCTTTCATTGCGGTATATATCTCTTCCTTAAAGGGGGAGGGGGTGCGGTGCAATTAAATATACTAATTTATTTGCATTATAATTTTTGACGCAATTATTTTTCTTTTAATATTTTCGAACCCAATTGGAATTTAGAACACCATTAAAAACAATATTTCTAAAAAAATACCTATATTTAAATACATCTTCTACATCCTGTTGTGGTTCAATAAGGCATTTGATAGAGGAAGTCACTCTATTTTAATAAAGTAATTAAAAAACTTTGGTTTTCATTCCAAGTTTTTTAAATGGTTGGAATCCTATCTTACGGGTCCAGTTCAATTTGTTTGCATTGACGAAGTTCTCTCAAAACCAGTATTAGTTTCATCTGGTGTGTCCCAATTTAGCCATCTTGGTTCCCTTCTTTTCCTTATTTTTATAAATGATTTACCTAGTATTTTCCTTAATTCTAATCAACTTCTTTTCGCCGATGGCTTAGAGTTTTTTCGATGCATAAGATCTAATTTTGACTGTCGTCTCTTACAGGACGATATTTTAAAACAATTCCAGTCGTGCATGAAAAACCAATTGTGTTAACGTAATTTTTTTTTTTTTTATAATTAGCGAACACTAAAAGGATTTTGTATACCTTTAATATGCCAAAAACATAGTGTGAGCGTTAGGAAAAGAGGGAAGGGTTCGATAGGAGGTGTCGGTGTACATTGATTTTAAATTTCTGAACATTGCAATGACAGGGAAAGATAGAGCGTGGCAAGGCGTTCCACATTCGCGAAGTACGGCTAAAAAAAGAATATCTGTACTTCATAGTACAGCCGAAGTTGGGCTCAAGGGTAAACTGATGGGCATTCCTAGAAGCGCGGTTATTACGGTTAAATTGTTTAAGGGGAGGAATGCAACTGGCTATTTCACTAGAGCATAGTCCGTTAAAATAACGGTAAAAAAGGATGAGGCAAGAAACCTTGCGTCGATGCTCGAGTGACGTAAACGAGTTGATGATGTTAATGTCACCAATCATTTTAAAAGCTCTTTTTTGAATACTGTCCAAGATTCTTAAATAAGTTACTGGAGCACCAGCCCAAAGATGAGAGTTATATTCAAGTTTCGGACGTATGTATGTACATATGTAGGTTTTGTAGATTGTAGCCAGATCAGACGGAGAGAAAAATTTTTTACAACGTCTCAAAAAACATAGACATCTTGCGGCATTTTTGGCAACATCGCATAGGTGATCGCTCCACAAAAGGTGGTTGCTGATGCACATTCCGAGGATGTCAAGATTTTCCGTTTCGTTGATGCAAGTGCCACTCATAGATAGTGGCAAAGAGGGTTTATCTCGCTTTAACGATACAAGACAGCATTGCGTTTTCGAAGCATTAAATTCCACACGATTTTTTATTCCCCATTGTACAATGCTGTGTAGGTCGGAATTTAATGAGCTTATCATATTTTGCCGTTGCAGTTCCACATCCGAAGAGGAGGGTTGTGAGTCTGGAAACGAATATGAAAAGCTAAGAGTGCTATCGTCAGCGAAACAATGTATTGGATGGTCGGAGACAAAACGGAGCCCTGGGGCACACCAGCATTTATTTTATGAGTTTCAGACTTGAATCCGTCCAAAACAACTTGTATTGAACGGTTCGAAAGAAAATTTCTAATCCAACAAAGAAGAGATTCGTCGATACCTAAAGCACGCATTTTCGATAAGAGAGCAAGGTGCCAGACTTTATCAAATGCCTTTGAAATATCAAGTGCAATAATCTTATTTTCTCCAAAACGATGTAAAGATTTGTTCCACTGTTCGGTGAGATGAACCATGAGATCACCAGTGGACCTATTGCTACGAAAGTTGATTGCCGGTCATTTAGAAGCTTCCGTTCCTCAAGATATTTCTTAAGCTGATAGTTAATCAGCGTTTCCATGACCTTAGAAAGAAGGGACGTTAGTGCTATCGGTCGGTAATTTGTGGGAGAAGAAGATTCGCCTTTTTTTGGGATTGGCTGAACAAATGCAGTTTTCCAACTGCTCGGAACGAGCCCATAAGAATAGGATAGATGGAAAAGCTTACGCGTGGAAGAACACCTCTTCAGAATAATATCGGGGATACCATCTGGGCCAGCGGATTTATGAATGTTGAGATCTTTAAGAACTCTCGCCACTCGCCACAGTTCGAGTACGAAAAAAGATTGATCCCATAGAATCATTTACGCGTTCAAAAACTGTGGGAGTCATGACACTATCTGGTAAGGTTGAATTTTCGGCGAACTGCCTTGCAAATAAGTTGGCTTTATCAATAGAGCTAACTAAAGGAGTGTCATTGACAATAAGCGTAGGAACCGAGGAAGAGGAAGAATTCCTCATATTTTTTACAAATGACCAACAATTCTTACTGCCTTTGGGACATTTCAGTATTTTTCGCCGTAATTGTTGGTCATGTAAAAATGTTGTCCTTCGAATATAGGCGTTGCAGGCCTTCCTGGCTTGCTTAAACTTTTTCCGGTTTTCCTCAGTTGGGTTGGCTTTAAAACACCGGAAGCTCACCTCTTTCTACTTGATAACCTCTTTGCAGCTCGAATCGAACCATGATTTAACCTTGGGTTTAATATTTTTAACCCTATTCGGGATAAACGTTTCCATTCCCAGATGAATCATACTAGAAATCATATCTGCACTGGAGTCTACGTCGCTACCGAGGAAGCATAGCGACCAGTTAAAGATCCTGAAGAAATTATTGAGACCGTCCCAGTTGGCTTTCTCGTACTGCCAAACGGTTCTCTTTGGAGCTCTTTCTTTAATTGGATTTGTTTGACACGAGAAATTAGCAGATATGACACTGTGGTCCGATGTGCCTAGAGGCGTCAATACACTGATTGTGTACTTATCATTATCAGAAGTGAGAAACAAGTGAAGTGTATTTTCTGCTCGGCCGTTAACGTCTGATATACGAGTAGGCTCATTGACAAGCTGAGTTAGATGGTTAAACTCAGCAAAAATCTCAGCACACATTCCTTCGGGCGTTGTCTGGCCCGAATGGCGAAGCTACAAAGAATTGTAAACATTGAAATCGCCTGTAATAACGATTTCAGTGTGAGGATACAGGGAGACAATTCTTTGTATGGAATCAGACAGAGCATCAAATTCCTGAGAAGTTAAAACTCTGTCCAGGTTTGGGCTCCGATAAAGAAAACAATAGTGAATGATGTGTTTATTCACGGAAAGTTTTAACCACATGAAATTAAAAAGGGAGTTGGTACAATGACCGTATTGTGGTAAAAGTTGATATGCAACATCATTCCTAATATATATGGCGAGACCATGGCGTGAGAAGAATAATAGCACCAAGCAATACCCATGAATACAAAATTCAGTAGGATCGGAATCTTCACCTACTTGGGTTCCACTCAATGCCAAAACAACTAGTCTGTTCGAATTAATGTGGATGTATAGTATACAGACAGAAAATTCGATCTCAGCCCACGAACATTACTATAATCTACTCTAAAATTACCAGAAATTGCAATATAAAAAAAAATCCTAAAATCAAAACAAACAGTCGAACAGTCGTTTGAATGTCGCTAAATGTCAATGTTTTTCTTTTTGTCTCAACTTTTCTAAGATTATAAATACTTTTCTAAGATTATAAAATATACTACTATAAAATAGAGAACCAAATTGTAGAAAGAGTTAAGGGGAAGAAAAATCTGGTTATAATTTTTTACCCTAAACTTAACTTTGTTAAGCACATTGAATTTAGTGTATCACAAGCATATTTCTAATATTTCTCTAATCGCTTTTTATCTCATATGTAAGACCAATCTTAGAATAGGAACTGCTGTGTAATCTGGAACCCTTTTTATAATATAAGAACAACCCACATAAGAATAAATTAAGCCATTCATTACTTATGGTGACATTTATAATGAACAAACCATAACAATTATCTTCTGAATGTTCTGCATCAAGCTCACTTTTGTAATTGATAACAATTTTCGTAATTTTTGCAAATTTAATATCATGTTCTGTAATTGAAGCTTCCAATTGTTCCTATTTTCATATTCAATGGATTTTATTTGGAATTCATCTTTAAGGACTGCCCCAATTGGTATATGTTACATATGTCACTACCACAAAACAAATAAGATCCAAATCCAAATAATACTATTCAATTCGATATCCTGAATTTGTTGTCTTATTTTTTAGGTTGAATTCAATTTTATCAATAATTCGGAATAAACTGGCTTCCAACATGTCGTCATTTGTGTAAGCTTATTTTTATTTTATTTTTGTGCTCTAATTGAAGACATACTTATCTATTTTAGTTTCTTGGATTCGAAGCTGGAAATTTCTTGAATAAGTTGAATAAAAATACAACAATAATATAAAATGAAAAAGAAAAACAAGTCCGGATGTTTGCAACAAAATCAAGATAAAACTTTATTTTCCTTATGATTCTTCTTATATGGAAGTTATAATAGGGAATGCAAGCTGTCCGGCAAACTTCGTCACAGCAGACCGTCGCGTCGGTCGTCTTTCTTTCTTTCTTTGTATCTCACTAATTATGGTACAGTAAGAGAAATCGATAGATACACGTTGTGATTTCATGAGATATTTTCTTTAAGAACTCATCTTATTTACATTTCTGAATACCTAAGTAAATATTTTTAGAAATATTTCTACATATTTTGAAGGTAACCATCACAAGAATTGTTATTGTCCTTCCAATCGATTTTTATTTTTTTATTTTTTCTATTCTATTCTCAGTAAAAATGTAAATGTAACACTCATACATTTACATTTTTGCTATCCAGTACTTAATTTATTATTTATATATAAATTTAAAACGATATAAATTAACGGTCATTCCGTTTGGTTTTTAAATAGAAGTCACCTTCGTTCTCATGAGTAGTGAGCAGCCACGTCGAGAGGGGGGAAGGGGGGAGGAAACCCCACCGGGCCCGGGATTTTCCAGGGGCCAGTAAAATTGAAAGCAATGAGAGTGTATTTTTTTTAATATACTCTATATTCATCATCAACATACCTATTCCCACTTATTTTTAGGGGCCCGAAAATTTAAAATCATTCATGCTTCCGCAATCGAGCCCCTGTTGGCATGTTATCTACGAATCTATCAGTCACAAGATTGCCGATCTGGGCCCTTGATTATTATTTGCGTACATTTTTATTAATATTTAATGAAAAATTGGGCAACTCTGAACTATTGAAAGAAAGTTATAATAAATAATTTCGCTTTTCTTATTTAATTTAACGTAAATTTCAAATTTATTTTATTTTGAAAATTTTTAAAATCAAAATAAGGGGCCCGGCAACTTAAAACAAAACACAAATATTTATTTCGGTTTCTGTTTTTATAAAGTTTCCTTTCTTCTATTTTTGTTTCTGCCGGAAAACCCCACGCAAACGTTTTTAACTTCCCATAGGAAGTTATTGTAAAGGGTCCGATTTGACAAATTGAAAATTTTGACATTTCTCAACGTTTCAAGGTCCCTAGAGTCAAAATAAAAGATTTTTAGAAAGATGTCTGTGCGTGCGTGCGTGTGTACGTACGTCCGCACGTCCGTACGTCCGTACGTTCGCGACGTTTTTTTCGTCGTCCATAGCTCAAGAACCAGAAGAGATATCGACTTCAAATAAATTTTGTTATACAGATAATAAGGCAGAAAGATGCAGAAAGGGCTCTCAAGAAAATTGCGTGGGTGGTTTTTTTACCATAGCAGTTTACAAAAAAGGTGAACATTTTGGTTAAACCTAAAAATCTCATGAACCAATGACGCTAGAGACTTGAATTAAATTTTATAGTATATATTATAACGTGATACAAAACAAGTATATTTTTGGAAAAAATCCAATTAACCTTTTTTTTTATAAATCAACAAAACTGAAAAAAATAATTTGTCACCTCGAAAATTTTACGACTAAAATATGATTTCATCTCCAAAACAATTTTGTGCAACGAAGAATAATGTTTTTGACATCTGATAAAATTTTGAGAAAAATCGAATTGACAGTTTTTTTTACAAAAAATAAAGACCTAAAAAAAATTAATAAAAGTTGGTAAAAATTGATTTTCGACTCAAATATCTTTTCAAAACTTTGAGTGATTGACTTTAAACTACTTTTCTTTCAAAAATATTGTTGTCAACATACAGTAAAATTTTGAAATAAATCGAATTGACAGGTTTTTTACAAAAAATTAAAAACCGAAAAAAAAAATTAAAAAAAGTTGGTAAAAATTGATTTTCGACTCAAATATCTTTTCAAAAATGTGAGATAACGGCTTCTGACTAATTTTAACTTATAAGAAATATTTATTTCAACATTCGATAGAATTTTGAAAAAAATCAAATTGACAGTTTTTTTTACAAAATATAAAAACCTAAACAAAAAAATTAATAAAAGTTGGTAAAAATTGTTTTTCGACTCAAATATCTTTTTAAAACTTGGAGATATTATTGTCAACATTCAGTAAAATTTTGAGAAAAATCTAATTGACAGGTTTTTTACAAAAAATAAAAACCTAACAAAAAAACAATACTAAAACTTGGTAAAAATTTACTTTCGACTCAAACAGCTTTTCAAAAATTACAAATATTGGCTTCAAACTTATTTTATTTCACAGAAAATATTGTTTCTGATATTCAGTAATTTGGTAAAAATTGATACATAAAGACAAACTTTTAAGCAAGACAAATCGACAGACGGGATGGGAAGTTATCAGTGTGGGTCGCATCCCAGCCTCTTTTTTAATTGTGATTTTCGTAATATTAATTAATTAATATGTTGAATAAGTTGTTTACTGAAGATTTGAAGGATATCAAATGGAATGCAAATTGAAACAGACGCAAAAATAAATTTCAAGAGAAACACCTTTCACGTCATAGTTGATTCAATTATATCTTGAATTTCTCGTCGGTTCGATACGATGAAAAATTTTAATCCTACATTTTCATTTTCATGCGGAAGTTTTCAACAATGGATAAAATTCAGATTAAAAACTCCGCTACAAGGGTTATTTAAAAGTATAACTCGCATGTGTCTCAAGAGTTGAAAGAAGAAATAATTCATCTGAAACACATTTATGAAGCCAATTTTGAAGCAGACTGAACTTCCGCCATTGAGTTTGTTCAATTCTATTTATTCCAGAACTTCGAGACGATTTTCCCCAACATTTCTGTTACCCTCTATGTGTTTTACACCATACCTGTTATCGTAGCTAGTGCCGAACGTTCATTTAGCGTCCTTGCCAGAACAAAGAATTTTCGTGCGCATCACAAGATCGTGTTTCTGGACTTGCTACTATGCTTGCTATGCTTCGAAGCACCTTTGGCAAGGAAATTGAATTTCGATGCAATTATAAGTTGTTTTGCTGCTCAGAAAGCTAGAAAAGCTCGTTTGGAAAAGAAATATTTCATTGAATGCAAACTAACTCTAATGAAAACATTTTGATAATATTTCAATATAGAGAAAAATAATAAAGAGTATTTTAATGTAAACCTTTTGAAATACATAGTTCTTTTTAAAGAAAAAATTTCAATTACTTTTGCTTCGCTCTATTTTATTTTCATAATGGGTAATAGATCTACATGCTTATTTTTTTTTAATAGTTAATCGATAATAGGTATCAGTTACTAACATGTCGTTGGCAATATCGAATTGAATGTATGATTCTGTTCGGAATCTGATCTACTCGCATGTAGAATAATTTTCTATCCATCCTCCATTTCAACTAAACTGGACGATACCCGTGAGATTGATTTGATGATTAACACTTTTTTTCGGTTCACTTTACAAACAAAAAATTATTATTTCCGTCAATTCCAACCAATTTCATTCTATTCGTTAATGAAATTAGAACGTGCCACATCAGTAGGCATGAACTTTGAAAAAAAATGGTCCCGGGCCCGGAATTCCTCTCGACGGCCCTGGTAGTGAGTTATCCCTGATACTTTTTAATTTAACTTCCAAAATGTAAAATGTAACTTTGGTCTGTAAAATTTTATTTCCAAAAATTAATTTCTTGATTTGGAAAGTTGTTCCAGGTTGTTCTCGGTTTGTTCCGCATTGTTCCAAAGTTTTTTTTTGAAAAATACCCAAAAATGGAGGTTTTAGACCACCCGAAAAACTGTTTTTGACCTAGGTACCCCCATTTTTGAAAATCCATTTTTTAAAAATTGTTCCAGATTGTTCTAGTTGTTGTGAACATTTTTCCAAATTTTTGGACTTCTATGATCAAAATTTTAAAAGATATGGGCAAAATTTAAAAAAAAAATCTAGCCCCTTTTTTTCGAAATTCCAACTTTTTATAATCTAAAAAGTGTTCTGACCATTGTTCGAAAAACTAAGAGTCGTGAAATATATATTTGAAAAGATATTGCCCCCGATTTTTTTTTATCAAAAAACTGCAAAATACGTCTCCATTTTTATTTTTTTTAAACCTACATTTTAATAAAACGTTAATAAGCACATGTACACCAACCAAAACTTGGCTTATAACCTATTATTTACGCTGATGATCGATCTTTCAAAAAAAAAATGTCGATGTATTTTAAATTTGTAAATATTATTTTAGCTCACCTTTTTCAAAAATCAAAAATTTAAAAAATGTTTGAAGTCAAACCATTCTTCTCTCAGTTCGTGTCCGAATTTCGTCCAAAACTATAAGCAAATATAGCTAAAGGCGCACAAAAACGAAACAAATAAATTTCCCCTCCCAAGTATACCCACCTTAAAAGAATTTAAAATTTTAAACCAAAGCTGTATTCTTTTAGAAAAGACCAAAAGGTCTTTAAGAATCTTAAACTTAAACGACTCTATAAAACAAATAATGATTATGCCTACATTCAAAAAACATCCCCAACCCTCCTTTCAAAAAGCCACATTTAAAAAATATTTTTGTATGCATAATCACTCAGATCAAATTGTTCCGAAGTTTCATTCAAATATGTTCAAAAATAAAGATATTAAATCCAAATAAGACTTAACAGTGTATGTATGTGATTTTTATTATGAAAAATTTACAAAAAAATCTCCCCGCCCCCCCTTTTCAAAAATCAAAAATTTAAAACCTGTTCCCCATCCGAGATCATTCAAATTAAATTGGTCCAAAGGTTCACACAAAAATGAAGATTTTAAGCTGAAAAAATGTTAACAGAAAAATCTTGTATCTTTATTGATTTGCTCATGGTTGCCACTTGTCAAAATTTAGCTCTTGAATGTTCCCTCAATTAATTTAACTGATCCATTATTCTAATCTGGCATTGATCCAATTATATTTTTGGATTTTTGTACCCACATCCTATAAGTTAAACTATGCCAGATTAGAATAATTAAAAAATAAATAAATTAGGTGGTGCAACAGTCCATGAAGAACCAGGGCCTAGTGACTTACAACTCTCAACCATCTGTGTGTGCGAGTACTGTTGTCCGAGATGGAAGGGACCTACAGTTTATATGCCGAATCCGAACGGCTAATTTGAGAAAGCACTTTTCATGACAAGAATTACTCTTGGAGGATTTGTCAATTCCTCGCAAGAGGCAGTACCCGTGAAAAAAGTTAGATGGCACAGGCAGAGATTGAACAGTCCAACGCACTAACCATCACGCTACGGGTACTAATGGGTGATTTTTTTGAGGTTAGGATTTTCATGCATTAGTATTTGACAGATAACGCGGGATTTCAGACATGGTGTCAAAGAGAAAGATGCTCAGTATGCTTTGACATTTCATCATGAATAGACTTACTAACGAGCAACGCTTGCAAATCATTGAATTTTTATTACCAAAATCAGTGTTCGGTTCGAAAGGTGTTTCGCGCTTTACGTCCGATTTATGGTCTACATAATCGACCAAGTGAGCAAACAATTAATGCGATTGTGACCAAGTTTCGCACTCAGTTTACATTACATTACATTACATTACACACTACTCAGCACATAAATGTACAGAGTAGAGAACACAGCACCTTGAGCGACTAGACTATATAAGGTGATAACAACACAAGACATTAATACAAGACAGAAGGACAGAAGAGAAAGAACAACAGAAAGAAAGAACACATGACAACAGCACGCGGTAGGTTTCGAGACGGTCCCCCATCTGAGTACTAACCACGCTCACTGATGCTTTATCAGTGACTAGGCCGTTGCCACTCCGTTTACTTTATTGGACATTAAACCAACCACACGAATGCGTACAGTGCGTACAGAAGAGAATATTGCGTCTGTTTCTGAGAGTGTTGCTGAAGACCGTGAAATGTCGATTCGTCGCCGTTCGCAGCAATTGGGTTTGTGTTATTCGACCACATGGAAGATTTTACGCAAAGATCTTGGTGTAAAACCGTATAAAATACAGCTCGTGCAATAACTGAAGCCGAACGAAGCCACAACGTCGAATTTTCAGTAAATGGGCCCTAGAAAAGTTGGCAGAAAATCCGCTTTTTTATCGACAAATTTTGTTCAGCGATGAGGCTCATTTCTGGTTGAATGGCTACGTAAATAAGTAAAATTGCCGCATTTGGAGTGAAGAGCAACCAGAAGCCGTTCAAGAACTGCCCATGCATCCCGAAAAATGCACTGTTTGGTGTGGTTTGTACGCTGCTGGTGGAATCATTGGCCGTATTTTTTCAAAGATGCTGTTGGACGCAACGTTACGGTGAATGGCGATCGCTATCGTTCAATGCTAACAAACTTTTTGTTGCCAAAAATGGAAGAACTGAACTTGGTTGACATGTGGTTTCAACAAGATGGCGCTACATGCCACACAGCTCGCGATTCTATGGCCATTTTGAGGGAAAACTTCGGAGAACAATTCATCTCAAGGAATGGACCGGTAAGTTGGCCACCAAGATCATGCGATTTGACGCCTTTAGACTATTTTTTGTGGGGCTACGTCAAGTCTAAAGTCTACACAAATAAGCCAGCAACTATTCCAGCTTTGGAAGACAACATGCTCGAAAAAGTTACCCAAAATTGGACTTTCCGAATAGACCACCTAAGACGCAGCCGCGGTCAACATTTAAATGAAATTATCTTCAAAAAGTAAATGTCATGGACCAATCTAACGTTTCAAATAAAGAATCGATGAGATTTTGCAAATTTTATGCGTTTTTTTTAAACAAAAGCTCTTAAAAAATCATCCGTTACTATTAGAATAAAAGCTCAGTTAAATTTGAATTTTTTCAAATTTTGCCCCTATCTTTCAAAATTTTGATCATATAGATCCAAAAATTTGGAAAAATGTTCAGAACAACTAGAACAGCCTGGAACAATTTTCAAAAAAAAAGGTCAAAAACTGTTTTTCGGGTCTAAAACCTCCATTTTTGGATATTTTTGAAAAAAAAAAACTTTGGAACAATGCGGAACAAACTGGGAACAACTTTCCAAAATAGGAAAATCGAAAAAAGGGGGGCTAACTTCACGCACTCACTCTTCTTCCTGACATATTCACGGTAAAGGTGATTCATTGTTGCCATGGTAAAATTTTAAAGTGGTTTCTATAATATCTACAAAAGACCAAATTGGCTTCATTTTTATTTCAAATGTAATAAGCTTCAAAAGAGTGAGATAATGTTGCAGTCGTTTGTGTAAGCGCCTAGAAGCTTTACGTCATAATTGTTTTTTGTATATTCTCACTTGGAATCATTAGCGATTGAGAAGAGCTTGTTTGTTTTCAGATCATGTTAATGTGAACCATATCCCACCAGATTTAAGTTTTTAATCATACAAGTTGACAAAAGTTATGCCCTGATGTTTTTCTAATAAGAAGAAGCGCGCCACCTGATCCGCGGTCTTTCTCTACTGCGCTGTCCTGTGGGTGTGGATTCGAAGACTTTCCGGGCTGGAGCATTGTTTTACATGCGCTCTACGAACCATCTTAGTCGTTGGACTTTTATCCTTCTGGTTAAGTCTACGTCGCTGTACATCCCGTACAGCTTATATACCGACACTTTGGTAAGACAAAGACCATATCTACCTAAAAGTTACGTCTGCCGATGGTGACGTTTTGACCGAGACGTTCGGTGTTGTAGGTCCCTTCTTGATGACAACATGTACTTTGTTGTACCCTCATTACCCGTAAAACCCATTTTTGCCGCCTCAACCTTAATACTCTCAAAAGCCTCATTGACATCACGCTGAGTTTTTCCGATTATGTCAAAGTCATCAGCATATGCCATTAATTGGACAGACTTTTGAAAGATAGTGCCTCTAGTGTTGACGTGGGAGCTCTGCACTATTCTTTCAAGGACGATGCATGTTAAAGAAATATGACAGCTCATCAACTTGTCCAAAGCCTTTTTTAACATCGAAAGGTTCTGTTAAGTTGCTTCCATAACCTTTATGGAGCAGCGCAGAGAGAGTTTGGCATTGAAGCCAAAACTAGACATGGCTCTTTACAGCTCATCCCTGTAGATTCTGTCACATGCGGGCTTGAAATCGATGAAGAGATCGTGGGTGTCGATTTGATGTTCTTGATGGGTTTTTCCCAACATCTGCCGCAATGTGAATATTTGATCAACTGTGGAATTTCTTGGTCTAAAACTACACTGATAAGGACCTATTAGGTTGGGTTTAGACGTTCACATATTAGGGCAGAGAAAATTTTGTAAGCGATATTAAGTAGCCTTATGCCACTATAGTTGGTACAGTTAAGAGGGTCTCCGTTTTTCAGAATCGGGCAAACAATACTGAAGTTCCTTTATCCAGGTATGCTTTCTTCCGACCATATCGTACAGATCTGCTTTGAAGAGCTCGGCATTCAAGCCATCTGCTTTAGCGGCTTTGTAAGACTTTAGAATAGATATGGCAATCTTAACTTCGTCTAAGTCGGGAAGACGGTATTGTTGGCTTTCGTCGTCTATATTGAATTGATCAATTAGAAGGCAGTGAAACAATTATTGGACTGTTTAGCTATCAGTTTGACTATCACTTAACTAGATCAAATTCGTCCATTTTGACTTTAGTTTATCAAAAGTGACCTTAGCCGATTCCGTCCTAGGTCTCCAGAAATTGGTGCGACTTCATTTAATTAAACATTAACATTAATTAATGTGGTACTTGTGGCATGATGGTTAGTGCGTTGGACTGTGCGTACAGAACGGCCCGAAAGGTTGAAGTTACTAGAATCCTCTTGCAGCGTGATTTCGACAAGATTCAGCGATATTGCGACGACTGGAAACTGAAAATAAATGTCCAGAAGTCGGAGACAATTCTGTTCCGGACTCCGTTGGCTAGGGCCACGAGGGATACGTGCACGAATTGGCGCAAGATGGTCATCGTTGATCTTCACGGGCAGCCATTAGCGAGCAAAAGTGTAGTGACGTACCTCGGTATCTGGTTAGATCAGTATTTATATTTCGACAGACATATAAATGCTGCTCTGACCAGGGCCAGAGGAGCCTTCGCTTTGACGAAACGGCTGTTTTACAGCAGTCGGATTGACCCCAGAGTGAAGTTAATTTGCTACATGGCCCTCATACGGCCGATGATCGTTTATGGTTGTCCTGTGTGGTTCAACGTTGCCCCTTCCCAGATGGAAAAGTTTCGGGTGTTCGAGCGGCAGTGTTTACGGAACTGTACCAGCTTATATCGAACAGCCGAATCTTCTTACGTGCATTACTATTCCAACGAGGTCCTATACAAAGGGGCTCTAATCAACAGAATTGATAATTTCGTGATAAAACTCGTTCGAGGTCACATTGCAAGAGCTATGTCTTCGACCAACAATTTAATTTTCGGGGCGTTCTATCCGAACGACGAGTATTTTGAAAGTGCACGCTTGAGCGGCTTCATTCCACCAGAGGCATTCCTCTTTTTAGATAGATGCGGTCTGATACAGGATAGATTGGCAGTTCCGCTAATCTACTGCGTCAGACGACGAACCGAGGATAGGCGACTCCTATACAATCGGGACGTCATGTCACAAGGCGGAACAGAGCTCCTTCGGTTCAGTAGGGCTGTGTCCGAAAGGGACCGAACTGATAGGGTGAAGCAGGAGAACCAGTTTTGGTGGCTTCAATCGGCACTTGATAGTGGGTAGTCGTGATGAGGTTTAAAGCCTTGGCCGGCTTACATACTTGTTTTATAGTTTTAGGGTTTAATTTTAAGTAGAATAGGCATGGTGGCACAAAAAAAAATACAAAAAAAGAAACATACAAAAAAATACAAAAAAAAAAATACAAAAAAAATACAAAAAAAAAGAGGCTGGGATGCGACCCACACTGATAACTTCCCATCCCGTCTATCGATTTGTCTTGCTTAAAAGTTTGTCTAAATGTATCAATTCTTACCAAATTTGCGTTCTATTTTTTGTAGATTTTATTTTTTTTATGAAAAAAACGGACTGTTGGATTTTTATAAAAAAATTATTGAATATAAAAAACAATATTTTCTGTGAAATAAAATAATTTTGAAGCCAATATTTTTAATTTTTGAAAAGCTATTTGAGCCGAAAATCAATTTTTACCAACTTTTATTAATTTTTTTGTTTAGGTTTTTATTTTTTGTAAAAAAACTGTCAATTCGATTTTTCTCAAAATTTGTCCTAATGTTGAAAACAATATTTCTTATAAGTTAAAATTAGTTAGAAGCCATAATCTCAAATTTTTGAAAAGATATTTAAGTCGAAAATCAATTTTTACCAACTTTTGTTAAATTTTTTTTTCGGTTTTTAATTTTTTGTAAAAAAACTGTCAATTCTATTTTTTTTTCAAAATATTACTGAATATTGAAAATAATATTTTTTGAAAGATAAAAGTAGTTTAAAGCCAATATCTCAAAGTCTTGAAAAGATATTTGAGTCAAAACTCAATTTTTACCAACTTTTTTTTATTTTTTTTTTTAGGTTATTATTTTTTGTAAGAAAACTGTCAATTCGATTTTTCTCAAAATTTTTCCTACTGTTGAAAACAATATTTCTTATAAGTTAAAATTAGTTAGAAGCCATAATCTCAAATTTTTGAAAAGATATTTAAGTCGAAAATCAATTTTTACCAACTTTTGTTAAATTTTTTTTTCGGTTTTTAATTTTTTGTAAAAAAACTGTCAATTCTATTTTTTTCAAACTTTCACTGAATGTTGAAACCAATATTTTTTGAAAGATAAAAGTAGTTTAAAGCCAATATCTCAAAGTTTTGAAAAGATATTTGAGTCAAAACTCAATTTTTACCAACTTTTTTTTTATTTTTTTTTTAGGTTATTATTTTTTGTAAAAAAACTGTCAATTCGATTTTTCTCAAAATTTTATCAGATGTCAAAAACATTATTCTTCGTTGCACAAAATTGTTTTGGAGATGAAATCATATTTTAGTCGTAAAATTTTCGAAGTGACAAATTTTTTTTTCAGTTTTTTTGATTTATAAAAAAAATTGTTAATTGAATTTTTTTCCAAAAATATAATTGTTTTGTATCACATTACAATATATAATACAAAATTTAATTCAAGTCTCTAGCGTCATTGGTTCATGAGATATTTAGGGTTAACCAAAATTTTCACCTTTTTTTTAAACTGCTATGGTAAAAAAACCACCCACGCAATTTTCTTGAGAGCCCTTTCTGCATCTTTCTGCCTTATTATCTGTATAACAAAATTTATTTGAAGTCGATATCTCTTCTGGTTCTTGAGCTATGGACGTCGCGAACGTACGGACGTACGTACACACGCACGCACGCACAGACATCTTTCTAAAAATCTTTTATTTCGACTCTAGGGACCTTGAAACGTCGAGAAATGTCAAAATTTTCAATTTGTCAAATCGGACCCATTACAATAACTTCCTATGGGAAGTTAATAAAAAAAAAAGACAACAAAATATGAAAAACAAAAAACGTTAGATAGTTAGATTTGCTGCTGTGGTTGTTCTAGTTTTAAGTAGGTTATAGGTAGAATAGGTAGTTTTAGTTAGCTTTAAGTTTTATATTAAGGACCTTATTTTAAGTAGTTTTTAAGTAAAAATAAAAAGGATACTGACATTAGTTTTTTTGAAGTTTTCTAATGAATAAAAAAAATAAATAAAATGGAACTGAAGTTAAATAGATCTTAGGGCCGAAATTCATTAGCATTAAGTATTATTGCTTAACTTAGAGTTTCCGTATGGGATCAGTAAGTTAGTTGTAAGTTATTGTTAATTATGCTAGTTTTATGAATTTTTCTCTAGCTCTAAGATAGGTTTAAGATTGAATTAATAAAAATGAAAAAAAAAAAAAGTGCGTTGGACTGTCATGCGATAGGTCTTGGGTTCAATCCCTGCCTGTACCACCTAAAGTTTTTTTCACGGGTACTGCCTCTTGCGAGGAATTGACAAATTCTCCAAGAATAATTCTTGTCCTGAAAAAGTGCTTTCTCAAATTAGCCGTTCGTATTCGGCATATAAACTGTAGGTCCCATCCATCCCGATCCCTGCAATTACTCGCACACGGGAATGGTTAAGAGTTGTAAGTCACTACGCCCTGGTTCGCTATGGACTGTTGTGCCACCTAATTTATTTATTTTAATTAATTAATTGAAATTATCACAACTTATTAACGACTAACTAAAAGAAAATAAGACACAAACAGAAACAAGATACTTGAGTCAAAACCCATACCTATACTCGTATGTTTTTGTAGTTTTGTCAGGTTTTGAAATTACAAGTTGTCAGTTGAATTTTTCTAAGTTTTTTTTTTGTATTTTTTTTGTTCTCGAGATATTTTAGTAAAAAAAAACTAATTTTTATCAACAATTTGATGTTAACAACATTATTTTATATTGAATGACATAATTTTGAAGTCAAAACCTTCATATATTCTTGAGATATTTAAGTCGAAAATTAGTTTTTCCTAATGTTAATTTTTATATCTTTATATTTTGTACAAAAATGTCAATTTTAGTTCTCAAAAATGTTTACCAATTATTAAAAACTGTGTTTTTTTAAAACAGTGTTCATGCATTCGAGTTGAAAATTAATTTTTAGACAACTTTTAGTATTATTTTGTACAGGGTTTTAATTTGTGTAAACCTTTTGTAACCTTAAGATGCGTCTTTCTCTCCTTTAAAGAAAATGAAAACACCTTATATCTGTTTCCAACATTGTTGGCAAACACCTTGACTACAAAATGTACATACAAGCACTCAAAAAATTGAGCGTTTGAGCATTCATATGAAAATGAGTAACTTGTTAAATGTTTAAGATGCGATGTTGTAGGCAAGTTCTTTTAAATTTATTTTTTTTTAATCATATTTAAATATTTGTGTTTGACGGAAGGAAAATTGTTTGAAGAAAGCGCCCAATATGGAACAAATTTAAATTTCTGGTCATTTCTCAAAGAAATATGCGCGTAAGTCCGCAGAAAAATTGAATTTACATATCAGCAACATTTAACTTTCAACAGGAAGGGTAAAGAGTTATCTCTTTTTCATTGGATTAGAAACTACCTTTATAACCGTTCAATACAAGATCTGAAACTCATAAAATAAATGCTGGTATCCCCCAGGGATCCGTTCTGTCTCCGACTCTCTTCTTATATTCATAAACGATCTCTTGTCTGCCACTTCTAAACTATTAAACTGTTTCGCTGACGATAGTACCCTCACCTTTTTATATTTGTTTCTAGATTCACATGCTTGTCCTTTGGATGTGGAACTTTAAAGGCAGCGTATGATAAGCTTATTAAATTCCGATCTCGACAGCATTGTCCCATGGATAAGATGCATAAGATTCCTCCAACGGTTTAAGACATTTTTTAACCCTTCTATTCTGGCTGTAATTTACGAAGCCTTCATTCGTCCAAAACTTGACTTTAACTCGTATATTTGGGCACCGGTTTCTCCTCTTAAATCTTTCCCTGTTTTCCTAACACTCGTTCTGTGCTTTAATGTAAACATGTAAAGGGCATTAATTATCCCTTGAGTGCCTGTAAATTATTAAAAAAATTCTATAGGTATTATAATTCCAGAAATCAGCTCAAGACCCTACCTCAGTCACCGGACTTCAATCCCTAGAACATTTGTGGGAAGAAATCAAGCGAAAGCTCCAGAACTTTATTCCGAGCAACACAAATCTGTTGAACGCGAAGGTCACCGAAATTTTGGATAGTAAAACCATCATCATTCACAAAAAAAACTTGTCGAATCAATGTCAAGGCTGTGATAATAGCTAAAGGTGGTCCTAAAAAATCTTAATCTTCTAATTTTACCACACTTAAACATTTCTTCTTGCTTTGTTCTCCAAGTGTACGCCTAATTTCGTGCCGTGTGTTTTAAGAATTTTTGAAATTTTAAAATTGATATTCTGTGTTGTTAATTGCTTTTACAGTTTTTTCACTTGGTTTTTAAACATTAAACATTTACCAAAAATATTGCATTTTAATTATTCAAAACTGCAACACAGTTTTTTCTTGTATATCAAAACAGATGTGTTTTGAAATAGCTGTTGCAGTCTAGTTTTTCTATTTTTTGATTATTTAATTTCTTATAAGTTAGAATAAATGTTCGGTCATGTTACATTTTATTGAGAACTAAGAATTAATGACTCCTTTAAGACACAAAAATGTGTTCCATATATTTAACAGGTGACGTATTAGATTTGAGTTGACGGAAATGTGGATTTTCTTGATCTGACTCTTCTAGAGGGTTCACGGACAATATTTCTTTAATTATGTGTTTTAAAAAAGTTTCTTTTTGATGTTTGTGATTGATTTAGTCCCGTTGAGTTCTTATGAAATTAGATCATTTAGAAAATAAACGGGGACAAACAGCATTGATTAAATTCGAGTATTGCACCTGATGCGGAAGCAAATTCAAACCATCCACATCCCTCGAAATGTGACGACGCGACGCGACGGCCACCATCAGGCCCGGATTAATAGGAGGGCTAGGGGGAACTGCAGCCCCGGGCCAGGAAAAAACGAGGGCCCCATCTCATTAAAAAATGTAAACCGTAAAACCGCGATATTCAATCTGTACAATCTAATAAACCCCAAAAATAAAAACCAAAATTAGTTGACCCCACAAAACCCAAACTCGAAAGCTATATACCCCAAAAACGTTACACCCATATAGCCCAACTCACAATTAATCCCATAAACTTTAAACCCACATAGCTCAACTCTCTAGTATCTCCAAAAAGTCAAACCCACATAGCCTAAGTCGCTATTAACCCAAAACTTTAAACTCAAAAAATATTAAATCCATGCAGCCTAACTCAGCAAAGGGTTTCCTGACTTAAAAAAAAATTTAATCTATGCCTCGTATTTTTTTTTTGCGAAGTGTGGAAATATGCTGGGCTAATTAGTAATTATCTCGAGTACTTAATTTGCTCTTGATTAAGAGAGATGTGCGAATTGAGCGTTAAAGTACATTTCGATACTAGTGTGGTAAAATTTAGAATCGTTAATTTCCACGATTCCACGAGAAACAAATTTTGCCGCAGAAGTATTGAATCGTAGTTTTCGACACAACGTACGTTAAGTTGAATTTTCCGAAACAACTTTACGCGAATTACGCGTATCTAAAAATTAATGTTTATTTAAAGGTGTTCGAATTGAAATATTTTACTACTAATTTTTTTAAAGAAGCACTAAAAAGCAATGTATTTGTTTTAATAAAACATCGACTCGAGAAGAAAAAAAAAACAAACGAAATTTACGAATACATGTCAGAGCATGTTGTTGACGCCGGCCGCCGTGAAAATATATAGCGGTAAGGTCTTCAAGTCCAGTCGCGACTCGCGAGTGTGCAGACGTAGTCTGCTGCTTTTCTTTTTTGACGACTGCCTCTGACAACTTGTTTAGTTGACTTTGTTAATTGAATTTAATTGAAAGTGGTTAGTATTTAGTGATAAATATTGGAAGGAAATATTTGAGTGGAGCCGCAAAAAGGAAAATAAAAGACGAAAAGAGGCTGGGATGCGACCCACACTGATAACTTCCCATCCCGTCTATCGATTTGTCTTGCTTAAAAGCTTGTCTAAATGTAGCAATTCTTGCCAAATTTGCGTTCTATTTTTTGTAGATTTTATTTTTTTTATGAAAAAACGGACTGTTGGATTTTTATAAAAAAATTACTGAATATAAAAAACAATATTTTCTGTGAAATAAAATAAGTTTGAAGCCAATATTTTTAATTTTTGAAAAGCTATTTGAGCCGAAAATCAATTTTTACCAACTTTTATTAATTTTTTTGTTTAGGTTTTTATTTTTTGTAAAAAAACTGTCAATTCGATTTTTCTCAAAATTTTTCCTAATGTTGTAATGTATATTTCTTATAAGTTAAAATTAGTTAGAAGCCATAATCTCAATTTTTTGAAAAGATATTTAAGTCGAAAATCAATTTTTACCAACTTTTGTTAAATTTTTTTTTCGGTTTTTAATTTTTTGTAAAAAAAACTGTCAATTCTATTTTTTTCAAAATTTTACTGAATAATGAAAACAATATTTTTTGAAAGATAAAAGTAGTTTAAAGCCAATATCTCAAAGTCTTGAAAAGATATTTGAGTAAAAACTCAATTTTTACCAACTTTTTTTTTTATTTTTTTAGGTTATTATTTTTTGTAAAAAAACTGTCAATTCGATTTTTCTCAAAATTTTATCAGATGTCAAAAACATTATTCTTCGTTGCACAAAATTGTTTGGGAGATGAAATCATATTTTAGTCGTAAAATTTTCGAAGTGACAAATTTTTTTTTTTAAGTTTTTTTGATTTATAAAAAAACCGTTAATTGAATTTTTTTCCAAAAATATAATTGTTTTGTATCACGTTACAATATATAACACAAAATTTAATTCAAGTCTCTAGCGTCATTGGTTCATGAGATATTTAGGGTTAACCAAAATTTTCACCTTTTTTAAACTGCTATGGTAAAAAAACCAACCACGCAATTTTCTTGAGCGCCCTTTCTGCATCTTTCTGCCTTATTATCTGTATAACAAAATTTATTTGAAGTCGATATCTCTTCTGGTTCTTGAGCTATGGACGACGAAAAAAACGTGGCGAACGTACGGACGTACGGATGTACGTACACACGCACGCACGCACAGACATCTTTCTAAAAATCTTTTATTTCGACTCTAGGGACCTTGAAACGTCGAGAAATGTCAAAATTTTCAATTTGACAAATCGGACCCATTACAATAACTTCCTATGGGAAGTTAACGAGATAAAGCTACCGCAAAATTACCAAAAGTAACAGCTTTTTTTCGACCCCCCTAGCGCCCCGGGTTATTGGATTGGATCGCTTGGGGTTAAGGACGCTTTGGGTTATTGGGTTGGCTCGCTTGGGGTTTAGTACGCTCTGGGTTATGAGGGGTTGGCTTGCTTGGGTTTTATATCTTTTTAGGGGGCCTCAAATTTGAAATTGCCCCGGGCCCACATTTTCTTTAATCTGGGCCTGGCCACCATTGACTCCAAAATTATTACTTTTTTTAAATTATTTAATTTTTAATTTATATTGTAATAAGTATGTTATATGTTATCATTTATATATCATTCATATGAACGGTACATATTTCTGAGAGTGTAATTTCTTTAAGTAAACCACAAAGCCTGAAGACCATCAAGTCCAAGTTTTTTCACTTTCCTCCTTCTAGATTTCAATGAGTCTAATTCTGAACTAGAAAAAGAAAATATCAAGAAAAAAATAAACCCAACCTCGAACAATTACATATACTACTCGTATATATAAATTTGCCTTGAACTAGAGCAGGATCGGATGTAAAGAAATCACCCTAGTTATATTGATTTGCAACGTCCACCCGTGTCGTCGTCACACCATTAGTCGCAAAAATGAAATAGTTTTCTCCGTCCATTTTAAGATTAACTACTCGATAAGAACTCATCTATCCTTAATTCATTCAATATATATGCAGCAGTATAGCGATGAAGCACTGATATATCTACTATGTATATATGTATATGGTAAAAATTGACTTGCCTTGCATTATAGCGCCTTGGCTAGCGCAAACTCGAGGAGCACTTGTCATAACCATGTCAAGTGGTTTGTATTGTTGTTGTATTGTACCATTATAATAAAAGAAAGAAGAAGCATTTCTCTGAACATCAGAAACGAATTCTTCCTCTCGGATCGGCCTCAAGCATTTAGAACTTTGGCTAAGGACTTTTTGTCATCCTTAAGTGGGTATAATGATTATATTTTTGTTTAGGAGATTGTTGCGGTTGTGGTAACATAATATTACATATAGTTATGGTCTTATAAATTATATCACACTTTAAAACTATACATAACATGATTTATTTTTAATATTTTTAACATTTGTATTGCATTCCTGCTTGGCTATACTTTTAAGACTTATAAAAGGATATAGTTTAGTTTGGATCTGTCTTTGTATTTGCATCGATTCGTAAAGCAATAAACTAACCTCCTAAAAATTTAGATTTTTATTAATATTTCTTAAATTTAAAGTATGTCACCTAAGAAATAAAAAAGGGCTAGGTGAACTGTTTTATCATTTAAAGCATAAATATTTAAAATATTTCAAGAAATTCTTAACATGTATCCACAAATCTGAATCATATACATCAGTGTTGGCCAAAACAAAAGCAACTTTAATTGCCTCGATTATTAAATAATTAAAAAACAAATTTAGGATTCAATTATTGTATATTTTTGTTTTTAAAGTTTAAATAAATATTTACAGTTTCTAAAGAAAAATAAAATATATGTATAGTTGTTTTTATAACAGTTCATTAAATATAGCACAATTAGTTAGTTAGTTAGTTTAATATTAGGCTGGTCAAAACAAAATCATTAGGTTTAGGTTAGGTTTAAAAATTCATTTATTTCTTATAATAAGTTTAGATACAGCAAGTTCAATATGACTACAATGTAAATAAAAATTTTTGAAATAAGTAGTGGCATTATTGTTAGAAAATAAAACAGTATTAAATGCCACTTCGATAATTAACAAAAAATCAAATAAATAAATTGGGTGGGGTGGGGTGACCCTTAATTTTAAACTTCAAGTATAAATATAAATATGTACAATTGGAAAATGAATTAAAGAGAATCACAATTAAAAAAATTATTAAGCAAAGTCCAGAAAATCTTAATTAAGGAATTACAAAGAGAACGACCAGATACAAAAATTTCAACAAATTAGAAAACCAATTGCCAAAAATTCACCAGAAATTAAAAGGAAAAAACAAAAAACATTAAGTTTATGAAAACATAATTTTTTCCAAATCACCGAAATCAGATTCAAACAACCAACTCTTTAAAGTGACATCTAACACTATTTATAGCTTTTATAAGCAAAATACAAAATGTCACTAGCTATTCTCAATTGTAAAAAGTAAGATTTTGTAACTATGTATATACGTTAGTTTATTATGTAAAAGAGAATAATGAATGAATAAACTAAACTAAAACTAAACTCTTAAGATGTTTCATAAAAAGATTTGGTAAAATAAGTGAGCTTAACATACAAGGTAGTTTATTAAATAATCTAGAAGAAGCAACAGTGTAAAAATTTCGAAAAGTAGTAGTCCGGAAGTTAGGGATAGGTACAAGATATTGCAAGTTGTTTCGCAGGTTATGACTGTCTAAAACTCTGAAATTTAGATTTCCTGAGCGCAAAAAAAAAGTTTTTAGGACTTTGAAACAATAGAGGTGACGAATTGGAAGAATTTTTAGTATCACAAATAATGGAAAACTGTGATGCAGTCGCCGTTTTCTGCTTATTATTCTAATAACATACTTTTGGAGAGTAAGAATTGGTTTAACTTTGCAAAAGTGCGTTCCGCCCCAACAAGCAATTCCATATTGTAGTTTAGAGTGGAAAATCCCATAATAAATTTTTTTAAGAAGGTCGGGTGAGCAAACTTTTTGGAGAAAGAAGAAGTGCCTGAGTGTAGTACGAAAATATTTTTGTAAATTCTCAGTTTGATTACTAAAGGTCATCTTTGAGTCGATTAGCAGTCCTAGATATTGAAAAACATCCACTTTTTCAATTTGAAAACAAAGATCACTACAAAATAGGTGGTCACAGTAAGTGATCGTGCTTGTTTCAGAAGAGCAAGAGCAACTATGTAGTTTAAACTTTTTGCACTCAGGCTCATGAAAAAAGATTTCCGGTTCGAAAACATTCTGAGAAGAAAGGCTGAAGAACATAATTTTCGTCTTAGAGCTTATTAATAATTTATGTTCAGCAAACCACGACCTAAAAAGATTCAAATCCCAATTTATATCTGCAACAAGATCAAGGGGACTATCAGCACCATAGGCACAACCAACATCATCTGCAAAAGCGGTAATTTTCGAATTGAATGGTAATTTAAATAAAGAGTTAATGTAAATTAAGAACAATATTGGACCAAGCACAGATCCTTGTGGTACTCCAATATTAAGAAATTTGAAGCCACTTCTAGTATTGTTAATTTTTACTCGAAATGATCTATTAACAAGGTACGATCTAAACCAATTTCTCATAAAGCTTCGAATACCAGCATTTTCCAATTTAGACAACAGATATCATGATCAACCATGTCAAAAGCTTTAGTGTTATCGACAAACAGGCCAGCTGAACACTTTTTACTTTCTAGGTTAATGAAAATCTCGGAGCAAAATTTTAGAAGAGCGTCTTCCGTGCATTTACCTTTCTGAAACCCAAATTGCAGGGAACTAAATAAGTTGTTTTTATTTAAGAAATCAATTAATCTGTTCTTGATACTTTTTTCAAAAATCTTACTTACAGAAGATAGAATTGAAATTGGTCTATAATTGTTCACTTCTTTCGCTGATCCTTTTTTAAAAATAGGAACAATGTCTGCACACTTCAACGCATCCGGAAATTTTCCTGAAAAGATGCTTTGGTTAAATAAATAAGCCAAAACATCAACTAAGTAACAAGCTATAGTTTTAAGCATATTGTTTGAGATACCATCAGCTCCACAAGTCTTCGAATTTTTGAGCAAACCAATACTTCTCAAAAGTTCAAATGCAGTTATGGGTTCGAAAAAAAAATGTGTTTTGGTTCAAAGGATCACCACAAATAATGGAAGAGCTACAGATGGAGCTACATGGAGTCAATTAAATTGCTTACTATGCTATTTGGGATATTTTCCCAAGCCAATTTAATTTTATCAAACAGGTCATTTTTATTTTTGCAATTAGTCCTTACAATTCATCTATCTACCATTTCTCATAGATTTTCTATGGGGCTGATATCTGGGGACTGTGTTGGACATTGTAACACGTCAATCCGGTTTTCTTGAAACCACGTCTTAACCGTATTGGGCGTGTGCTTTGGGGCGTTGTCCTGCTGAAATATCCATTTCAGAGGCAACTGATCCTCAGCATATTACAGCATTATATTTTGCAAATGTCACGGTACATGAAACGATCCATTATACCATCATTTTGGTAAATCGGCCCCAGTCCATGCCCTGAAAAATATCCTCACACCATTACCTTACCTCCACCGTTTTTTACAGTAGCTTTGGTGTAACGTGGATTTAGTGACTCTGGCTGGTCTGCGAACACGACGAAAACCATCGTAACCCTTTATTATTTTTTTTTTTTTATAATTAGCGAACACTAAAAGGGTTTTTTTATACCTTTAATTTAACAAAGACACAGTGTGAGCATTAGGAAAAGAGGGAAGGGTTGGATAGGAGGTGTCGGTGTAAATTGATTTTGAAATCCTGAACTTTGCAATGATAGGGAAAGATAGAGCGTGGCAAGGCGTTCCACATTCGCGTAGTACGGCTAAAAAATGAAACTCTGTACTTCATAGTACGGCCGAAGTTGGACTCAAGGGTAAACTGATGGGCATTCCTAGAAGCGCGGGTATTACGGTTAAATTGTTTAAGGGGAGGAATGCAACTGGCTATTTCACTAGAGCATAGTCCCTTAAATAACGGTAAGAAAGGATGAGGCAAGAAACCTTGCGTCGATGTTCGAGTGACGTAAACGAGTTGATGATGTTTATGTCACCAATCATTTTAAAAGCTCTTTTTTGAATACTGTCCAAGAGTTACTGGAGCACCAGCCCAGAGATGAGAGTTATATTCAAGTTTCGGACGTATATAAGTTTTGTAGATTGTAGCCAGATCAGACGGAGAGAACAATTTTTTGCAACATCTCAAAAAACCTAGACATCTTGTAGCATTTTTGGCAACATCGCATATGTGATCGCTCCACAAAAGGTGGTTGCTGATGCACATTCCGAGGATGTCAAGATTTTCCGTTTTGTTGCTGCAAGTGCCACTCATAGATAGTGGCAAAGAGGGTTTATCTCGCTTTAACGATACAAGACAGCAATGCGTTTTCGAAGCATTAAATTCCACACGATTTTTTATTCCCCATTGTACAATGCTGTGTAGGTCGGAATTTAATGAGCTAATCATATTTTGGCGTTGCAGTTCCACATCCGAAGAGGATGGTTGTGAGTCTGGAAACAATGTGTTGTATTAGAAGTGACAGACAGGAGATCATTTATAAAAATGAGGAAGAGGGTCGGAGATAAAACGGAGCCCTGGGGCACACCAGCATTTATTTTATGAGTTTCAAACTTGAATCCGTCCAAAACAACTTGTACTGAACGGTTCGAAAGAAAATTTCTAATCCAACGAAGAAGAGATTCGTCGATTTTACTTTTTTTCAATTCTCCGATATCCTGTTAATAAAATAAAAGCAAAACTTTCAAAAATTTATTTTCGACTCAAATAGCTTTTCAAAAATTAAAAATATTGGCTTCAAACTTATTTTATATTACAGAAAATATTGTTTTTGATATTCAATAATTTTTTTTATAAAAATCCAACAGTCCGTTTTTTCATAAAAAAATAAAATCTACAAAAAATAGTACACAAATTTGGTAAAAATTGATACATAAAGACAAACTTTTATATTTAAATACGAGATTCGAATTCAGGACATCTTAATGCTTTAAAAGGGATTTGTATTGGTGTGTTTACTTCTACAATATTCTTTTCAGTAGAAAACAAAACATACACCCTGTATTGAAAGTATAACGTCCCTGTGCTATAATTTAAAAAAAAATAGTCTAAATAGTTTAGAGTTAGGTATACAAATTAGAATTGAAGGGATATAATTACTTTAAATAGAATTATATAAGATACAAAATACAAAACTATCGAATCACTGGATATAACGAACAAATTTAAAGTTCTACAGAGTTCCTTTAAGAATGATGTTGACTTTAAATAAAGTGTTTATATTTATGTACATATCTAGACTCCTATAATTTAATAACACTCGTCTACAAAATTACGTTTTCTTTCTGTTGTACTAAAAAAACAATATTTTTATAAAATAATAAGATGTCCTGAATTTAAATCCCGTCTTTAAACTTTTCTATCACATCAGGTTGTAAAACATACCCCTTTGAAAATGATAAAGACAACCAAAAACGGTGTTTTTAAAGCTAAGGTAAAACTCAAGATATCCCTTATCAATACATTTTCCAATCTTCTAGATACAGTTTAAATCATTTTAGTATATTACTTAGTTTTTGGAAATTCTCATTAGTTGTGACATGTGAATCTTTATTTGACTTTATATGAAGTTTTCAGCAAACCTTGATTTTAATACTTTCATAGTTTTAAAAAATACGTTTCGTAATTAATTTTTAGTGCTATGATTTCTAATCCGAACTTTGATTTTAACTATATCTGCTCAAGTTTAAAAAATACCCGCTTCAACTTTATTTTAATACTTTATACGATAGAATTGTTTCGACTACGAATTCGTAACAAGAACAAAAACTACTTTAAATCCGTTTTGCCTTTTTCCATTGAAAACAGTTTGAGCGTAAATGGTTCTGTTTTTCTTTAAGGCTCTTAGAAATTAGGCCCCAGGAAATAAGGCCCCAAAAAAAAATGAAATAAGGCCCCAAGCTTATACGCAAAACAACAACAAAAATAAATTGCATTTTACTGGGGCATAATTTCACTTATTGGGGCCTTCTATCATTTTTTGAAATTGGGGTGTTATTTCATTATGAAATACGACCCCAATTCCAAACAATGAAATAGGACCCCAAAACATTTTTTGGGGCCTAATTTCATTTATCAATTTTTGTATTTTTCTTTAACTATAAAAACAAAACTGCAAACTTACAGTCAGCGTGACTGTTATTTAGATTGCATTAATGTAATATTGTTTGGTAGGATGAGAATCTTGTTATACTAGTTAGATCAGTTCGGCATTAGACATCGGTGAGTCAAGTTAAAAAAAAAAAAATGAATTGTGAAAGGTTTGCTGGAAAAAGGAGAAATAGCGAACACCTTTATGTGCCAGTGCAAAAAATGATTTAAAAAAAAAAATCCGTGTATAAAAATATTGTGAAATATGTGTGTTGGAGGAATTCCTGCAAGGCAAGAATAACTATTTTACCGGAGGATACTTGCGAGCTCGCCAAAAATTACGTAGATCACAACCACGAGGATGACGAAGCGGCATATAAGGAGCTTAAGGCCTTGAATCGTATTAAAGACGATTGCCTGGATGCGGTTAGTACCCTATGTGGAGAAACAAATGCTTTAAGCAGCATAAGATCCGTTTATCGGAGCACTTATGACAGGTAAATCATATTAATTTTCATTCAGATAATTGGTTTATATGTAACAAACAGATTCCAGGAAGAAACAAAGAATATTCCCTTAACTAAAATAAGGAGAGGACTACAATACCTGGTGAATAAGAACTTCATAACTTCACCGGTAAGTCCCCTCCAAGTGATTGAGGCATTCCACCTGGAAACAGTTTGGAACAAGTTTGGCATTTCCAAGGACGAAGCAAATCCACGGCCATTTTATACAACATGCCATATGGAAGAGGGGGATTTCGCATATTGCTTATTTTCTTCTTTAAGAACCATCGATCTTATTAGAGAAAATATTCCACCGGCAAACCGTACTTTTCTAATGGACGGTACATTCAAAATTGTACCACAAGGCTGTTTTAAGCAGCTTTTGGTGATATACGTGGAATATTTTGGTGAGGTAATCTTACAACCAACAGTGACCCCAAGCAGGGGGGTTGCAGGGGGGCAGCATGCCCCCCATACATATTCCACTGTTTTTTTATCATCAATCTGTGAAAAATCGAATGTTGTAGCAGCAGATTGATGATAAAAAAATCGCGCGATTTTTTATCATCAATCTGATGCTGGGGGGGCATGCTGCCCTCCTGCAACCCCCCGGAACAAAGAATTTTTTAAAAGCCGACGTTTCTCCCTAATCAGTGAAATGGTGGCTCAATATACAAACGCAGAAAATATAACGTGGAGAAGAGCTCCAAAATAGAGGAGGCAACACATCTTTTGCAAGAAGGGCAAATTACGGTCGATACCTTTCTCTCGCGAATGGTATATGCAAAAAACGGCATATGTGTAGATATGCTTCCAGAAGACAACATATTTGCTGAAGAAACATCCAGCGAGGGGGAACCTTGGGAAGGTGAAACAAACGAAGAACAAGTGCCGATTCCTGAGGACAGCGTTTGCGTCATTTGCAAAGGTCAAAGAAGCAACATAGTGTTTTTGCCATGCAAACATTTAAAAACATGTTCAATTTGTAGTTTGAAATTACAAGCAGAATCGATTGCAAATAATGAAAACATCAGCTTCAAATGCCCTTGCTGCAGACAGGCTGTGCAGGACACTATGCAAGTATTTGTATGAGTTTGGGGTGTTATTTCATTTCTAAAAATAAAAACACTAGGAAACAAAATATTGGGGCTTTATTTCATTTATTTCTTGGGGCCTTCTTTCATTTTGTTGGGGCTTTATTTCCACATTAAAAATGGGGCTTTATTTCATTATGAAAAATCACCCAATTTTTGGGGCTTTATTTCATTTTACTGTTTGGGGCCTTATTTCCTGGGGCCTTATTTCCTGGGGCCTAATTTCTAAGAGCCTTTCTTTAAGATTAATTTAAAAAAAAAACGTGAAATCTAACAACGTATGAAGATTTTCGAAAATTTTATAAAATATCGGGTGATTTTTAAAGAGCTTGAGAACTTTAAAAAAAAAACGCATAAAATTTGCAAAATCTCATCGATTCTTTATTTGAAACGTTAGATTGGTCCATGACATTTCCTTTTTGAAGATAATTTCATTTAAATGTTGACCGCGGCTGCGTCTTAGGTGGTCCATTCGGAAAGTCCATTTTTGGGTAACTTTTTCGAGCATTTCGGCCGGAATAGCCCGAATTTCTTCGGAAATGTTGTCTTCCAAAGCTGGAATAGTTGCTGGCTTATTTGTGTAGACTTTAGACTTGACGTAGCCCCACAAAAAATAGTCTAAAGGCGTCAAATCGCATGATCTTGGTGGCCAACTTACCGGTCCATTCCTTGAGATGAATTGTTCTCCGAAGTTTTCCCTCAAAATGGCCATAGAATCGCGAGCTGTGTGGCATGTAGCGCCATCTTGTTGAAACCACATGTCAACCAAGTTCAGTTCTTCCATTTTTGGCAACAAAAAGTTTGTTAGCATTGAACGATAGCGATCGCCATTCACCGTAACGTTGCGTCCAACAGCATCTTTGAAAAAATACGGTCCAATGATTCCACCAGCGTACAAACCACACCAAACAGTGCATTTTTCGGGATGCATGGGCAGTTCTTGAACGGCTTCTGGTTGCTCTTCACTCCAAATGCGGCAATTTTGCTTATTTACGTAGCCATTCAACCAGAAATGAGCCTCATCGCTGAACAAAATTTGTCGATAAAAAAGCGCGAAACACATTTCGAACCGAACACTGATTTTGGTAATAAAATTCAATGATTTGCAAGCGTTGCTCGTTAGTAAGTCTATTCATGATGAAATGTCAAAGCATACTGAGCATCTTTCTCTTTGACACCATGTCTGAAATCCCGCGTGATCTGTCAAATACTAATGCATGAAAATCCTAACCTCAAAAAAATCACCCATTAGTATAAATATTTTAACTAAATATCGAAGGGAGAAATTATACGAGTAGATTTGAAAAACCATCACGAATTTAATTGAAAAAAAAATGCACGACTGATTAGCACGAACTTGCTCATATGTCCAAAGAGTCTGTTTAAAAATATTTCAAACTTAAAAATGTACCTGCAAAAAATGTTTGTTTTCAAAAATTTAAATGCTTTAATACTTTAATTTTTTAGAATTTTCATTTAAATCTTTAAAGCGTTTTTTATTTTAAATTAATTTTGTATGTATATATTTTCATTTTGAGTTTGCAAATATTTTTAGTATGCAGTTATTTAGAACTTATATACGTTTTACATTTGATTTTCGTAAAAAAATGACGACCCATTCTCGAGATATCGAATTTCGCAAAAAAAAATTTAATATTTTTTTTTAAATCCAAAAAGTAAAATTTGACATTTTTTGATCATCAAATATTATAAAGTTTAGAAAAAAGTTAATATATTATTTTCGTCTTTAAAAAAGTGAAAAAAAAAACACCTAACGCGAATGGGCTTAAAACCTACTTCTTCGACTTCTCTACCACCGCAATGTCATGTTTGATTGAAATCTCGAGTTCGAAATTTTGTACGAATGCAATACTTGCCATATAATGTTCCTATATGTCGCAAGTAAAAAAGCATCTTTATGAATTCAGATATCCTCAAAAAACTTTGTAAATGTATTTTTTTGAATTTGAAAAAGTCATAATATCTCAAAAACCATACGTGGTAGAGCAATTTTGAAGTATAATTTGAATTAAGGCTAGCAAAATCGATCGAAAAATATCAATTTGATTGCCACGATCAAAACCTTGTGGGCCAGCTGACGAAAAGTTTCAATTCAATCAAAATAAATTACTCTGAGTGCGATGAATTCTCAATTTCATTGAATTTTGCAATACGCCACCCAACAAAGTATTAACGTAAATTCTTTATTTAAAAATATTTTCCCGTGTCAATTCTTATACAGTCAAACTTCGCTATAGCGAATTTGCACGGGACCAGAAAATTATTTCGTTATATAGAAAATTCGTTATACAGAAATTTTTTGTTTTTACTTTTATTTAAGGAAGTCAGTGATTTTAGTTTGGATTACATTCTTCCATTTTTCTTTTTCAACAAAATCGTCTAATAAATTGAGAGATTCAAATAAATTAGTCCATTTCAGCATTGCTTTATCAATATCCTCGTAAAGACATTTTCGAAGTGTTTTGCTTTTAGTGCTTAATTCCTCGTCTTCTACATTTCTTAAAATCGCTGCTTTGTTTTTTAAATTGTTAATAAGCTGCTGGGAGGAATTCCAAATTGCTTAGAAAATATCTGTTTTTTAGTCAATCCTTCTCCAACTTTATTAATTACCCACAACTTTTTCTCAAGAGAAATGCTACTTCGAGACATTTTTAATTATATTCACTGAAGCCTGAACATAGAATAAATAAATAAATTAGGTGGTGCAACAGTCCATGAAGGACCAGGGCCTAGTGACTTACAACTCTCAACCATCCCTGTGTACGAGTAATGTTGTCAGAGATGGAAGGGACCTACAGTTTATATGCCGAATCCGAACGGCTAATTTGAGAAAGCACTTTTCATGACAAGAATTACTCTTGGAGGATTTGTCAATTCCTCGCAAGAGGGAGTGCCCGTAAAAAAAGTTAGGTGGCACAGGCAGGGATTGAACCCAAGACCCCTTGCATGACAGTCCAACGCACTTTTTTTTTTTTTTTTTACCAATTCATTTTTATTAATTCATTCTTAAGACTATCTTAAAGCTAGACAAAAATTCATAAAACTAGCCTAATTATCCATAACTTATTACTAACTTACTGGTCCCATACGGACACTCTAAGTTAAACTATAATACTTAATACTAATGCCTTTCGGCCCTAAGATCTATTTTACTTCAATTAAATTTTATTTATTTTGTATTTATTAGAAAATTTGAAAAAACTAATATCAATATCCTTTTATATTTTTACTTAAAACTACTTAAAATAAGGTCCTTAATATAAAACTTAAAGCTAACTAAAACTACCTATTCTACCTATAAACTACTTAAAACTAGAACAACCACAGCAGCAAATCTAACTATCTAAGGTTTTTTGTTTTTCATGTTTTGTCTGTTTTTTCTTTTTATTTTTTTGATTATTCCATGATTTTTTTTTTAATTTTTTGTTTTTTTTTTTGTATTTTTTTTTGTATTTTTCTTTTTTGTATTTTTTGTATTTTTTTTGTATGTTTTTTTTTGTGCCACCATGCCTATTCTACTTAACACTAAACCCTAAAACTATAAAACAAGTATGTAAGCCGGCCAAGGCTTAAAACCCCATCCCGACTACTCACTATCAAGTGCCGATTGAAGCCACCAAAACTGGCTCTCCTGCTTCACCCTATCAGTTCGGTCCCTTTCGGACACAGCCCTACTGAACCGAAGGAGCTCTGCTCCGCCTTGTGCCATGACGTCCCGATTGTACAGGAGTCGCCTATCCACGGTTCGTCGTCTGACGTGGTAGATTAACGGAACTGCCAATCTATCCTGTATCAGACCGCATCTATCTAAAAAGAGGAATGCCTCTGGTGGAATGAAGCCGCTCAAGCGTGCGCTCTCAAAATACTCGTTGTTCGGATAGAACGCCCCAAAAATTAAATTATTGGTCGAAGACATAGCTCTTGCAATGTGACCTCGAACGAGTTTTATCACGAAATTGTCAATTCTGTTGATTCGAGCCCCGTTGTATAGGACGTCGTTGGAATAGTAATGCACGTAAGAAGATTCGGCTGTTCGATATAAGCCAGTACAGCGTCGTAAACACTGCCGCTCGAACACCCGAAACCTCTCCATCTGGGAAGGGGCAACGTTGAACCACACAGGACAACCATAAACGATCATCGGCCGTATGAGGGCCATGTAGCAAATTACCTTCACTCTGGAGTCAAGCCGACTGCTAAAAAACAGCCGTTTCGTCAGAGCGAAGGCTCCTCTGGCCCTGGTCAGAGCAGCATTTATATGTCTATCGAAATATAAATACTGATCTAACCAGATACCGAGGTACTTCACTACACTTTTGCTCGCTAATGGCTGCCCGTGAAGATCAACGATAACCATCTTGCGCCAATTCTTGCACGTATCCCTCGTGGCCCCAGCCAACGGAGTCCGGAACAGAATTGTCTCCGACTTCTGGACATTTCCAGTCATCGCAATATCGCTGAATCTTGTCGAAATCACGCTGCAAGAGAATTCTAATAACCTCAACCTTTCGGGCCGTTCTGTACGCAATTAGATCGTCGGCGTACGCAATTGCCTTTGTAAGACTACCTATCAGATCGCTGGTGTAAATGCTGAAGAGAATCGGCGAATTCACCGCTCCCTGTTGAAGACCATTTTTAATTAAGAATGTTGTGGTAGAAGTTACATTGCCACTTTTGACAACAAACTTTCTACCGTTAAGCATATCATAAAGTATATACAACAATGGCTTGCTTATGCCAAGCCTGCACAGTTTTAGGTAAAGACCCTCTAACCATACGGTGTCAAAGGCCTTTTCCAAATCAACCAGAACAGCACCTGTGCATTGTTGTTTTGTTTTATTCCATTGGATATCAGAAACGAGTTTAGACGCAGCATGAATTGTGTCATGACCCGCCTTGAACCCTAACTGTTTATCCGGAATTATTTTGTTGTCCGCAGCCCACTTAGTCAGAGCCCTATTGATGATCTTTTCGAAAACTTTGCTGATGCTCGGAAGAAGACTTATCGACCGAAGATTTGACGGGTTGGAGTTGTCCTTTCCCTTTTTCGGGGAGGATGAACCACAGCGGTCTTCCAATGCACTGGATAATATGCATTATTCAGTGCATTATTGGAGAGTGTGGTGTAAATGTCAATTGCCTCCATCGGTAAATGTCTTAGTACAACGTTGGATATACCATCGACACCTGCTGACTTTTTATTTTTTATTGAGTTGAAGATGAGCTGAAGCTCAACCTTCGTCACTAACAGGGAACTTGGACCCGTTTGCTCGGCGATTATGGCATTTGCCAAGGAATCGTCATTGAACCGCATGAAACCGCGGTTCTCAGATCGCCATTGTGTCATATCATTTGGAAGGTAAAAATGATTAAGTAGGGCTCTGTTTTCCAGGTCGTGGTTGGGGCGAGTGCTAGCATTCACCTTGTACACTTGCTGGAAAGCAGCTCCCACCGCCTCAACTTTTTCCTTCGGATCTTCAATTATATAAAAGTCATCGTCAAAGATGGCTTCTTCTGGATCTATTTGCGCTGTCATGAGTACGTCTCTGTTCTCTTCAGTTCTTTGGAGTTTCAGACACGGAAGGTCATTGTCGTTCTTTTTCCTAAATATCTTGTTGATTTTAGGGAACATACCAGGGTCACTGGAATTAACTGGCCGGATCTTGCGGTCCCAGTACTTGTTAATTGATAACCTGTAGTTCTCCTTAATTAACAGATTGACATTTTTTATTGACGACTTCAGTGTCCTAACCTCCAAGTCGTGTGGGTCTGTAAGTCGTCTGTACAAGTTTTTGAGTCTTGTCAGTAAGCCACTCTTGTGCTTACGTAGTGAGTCAATAGTCGAGTTTCTGTAAGCGTCCATTTGGTCGCGTTCTTTGTACTTTGGTATTGTCCGTTCCATTGTTCGTTTTATTGCTTCATTCATCACAGTCCAACGCACTAGCCATCACGCTACGGGTACTACCTGAACATAGAATGCTTGCATTTAAAATCTTGGGAAATCCCCTTACAAGGTTTTTTTTTTCTCTGCATGCTGTTGTTTTTAACAGAAAATTATTTGAAAAAATTCGTTATGTGGAAACAAAAACGTATGAGATTTGGATTTCAAGCAACAAAATTTGTTCGTTGTAGAGAAAAATTCGCTTTATGGAAATTCGTTATAAGGAGATCAAAACACACCAAAAAAGTAACCAAAAAGATGTGTACTCAAAATCAATTCGTAATAGAGAGATTTTCGTTATGTAGAAGTTCGTTATAGGGAAGTTTGACTGTATATAAAAATGAATCGCAAAATGTGTTGGTAAGCGGATAACTCAACAACGCCTGGACCAATTTGGCCAATTCTTTTTTTTTAAATGTTTGTTGAAGTTCAAGGATGGTTTTTACGGCGAGAAAAATTCCAATAATTGCCGGAAAAACCATAAAAAGAGCCCTTTTCTTTTTACTATACAAATGTTTTCTAACTAAAACGTAGTCGGCTTAAAGAATTTGACTTCAAGTCATATCAAATTAAAAAAAAAAAAAGAAAAAAGTGGTGATGTCGATTTGCTGTTGTTTTTCTTGGATTTTCTGTTACCTTATCTACTGAGTTTGCTTTTGTCAACTGATAAACGGCTGAAACAAATCCGTATATCGTGTTTTGTGCAAAGTGTTAGTTTTAGTGTTTGTTTAGTAAGTGTTTAGTGACAAAATAATTTATATTTGATATGCCTCCTATAAGATGAAGCAATTTAGGTAGAAGAACCCGAACTGCTACAAAACAAGCTAATTACCAAACTAATCGTACTGCACAAGAACGTGAAGACCAAATTGAACGTGAAAGAATTCGGATATCACAAACGCGTGAAGCGCGAGCGCGACATTCAACTAATGATCGCTCATGTTTGAATCGAGCTGCTTTCAGTTACGATGTGTCCATTGACTACAGTAACTACCAATGTGTTGTTATTGGTTCTATGAACTCGGTTTGCTCACATTGTAAGGCATTGAAATACAAAAACGAAGCTAATGGATTGTGTTGCACAAATGGTAAAGTGAAATTGATACCATTGGATCCACCACCAGGGCCATTGTACTCATTGGTTTCAGGAATAGGAATAGATTCCATACACTTTTTGACTTTTATACAACTCTATAACAATTGCTTTCAAATGACTTTATTTGGGACAACAAATGTAGTTCGGGAAAACTTCATGCCAACTTTCAAGGTATGTATTATAGCAGTTATTCATAATTATTTTAGGGAAAAAAATTTTCTATCACCTAATTTAAGATGTTTATTGATAGATATTTGTTATAACTTTAATTTTTGAGATCAAATATTATTTAAGTTTGATCACTGACAATCCATAAATTTATAACCCATTGCTTATTTATTTTATTTTATAGTGTTTGGTACAAAAATAATGTTTTTTTTTTTTAATTAACAGATACAAGGGCAAATATATCACAGAGCAGGTTCACTGTTAGCAGTGTCAGATAGCGACAGCAAATTCCTGCAAATTTATTTTATATGGGAAATTCACCACAAGAAATTGATCTGCGTTGTGCAAGCAAATAACAATTTAGTAAAGAGGTCTATTGTAGAACAATTACAAACTTTATTTCATGAACACAATCAATTGATTATATTGTTAAAAACTGCACTAGATCTGATGCCATCTGATATAATCACAAAATTGTAATCAGAGCTGATAAAATCACCTGCAGGTCACCATGCAAGACGTTTTAATGCACCAACTATTAATGAAGTTGCTATCGTTGTAGTTGGAGAAAACTTGGAATCCCGTGATATTGTTTTACATCGTCGAAATGATGAATTACAACTTATAAAGCAATCAAAAGACGAACTTATTCAGAAGGTGTTTCCAGATGTTTTTCAAAATTACAGAAACCATGATTGGTTGAGCGAACGAGCTATATTGGCTGCAAAAAACATTGATGTAAATGAATTGAATTTCAAAATTCAAGAACAAATTACAGGCGAATCAAGGATATATATGTAAATCAGTTGATTCGGCTACTAACCAAGATGATGTACGCATCACCGTTGGAAAAAGGCTTACTATTGTACTGAATTTAGTACTATTGTACTGGATTTAGTACTATTTGATTTTCACAGTACGTAAGTACATCTCTGCCATTTTCAGTACTATTTTGAATTGTTTGTACAAAATTGATTAATTCCTTTACTAAATTTTCTTTTATCTTCACAACTTCACTTACAAAAAATTATGTGCGATGCGAACATACCCAAATCACAATTACCCAATAAGGGTATTCATGAAACGTCGCGACGGACGTCGCAAAATTGTAAAGATTCCGACAAAAGTTTCATGAACGCCCCTTTATATAAAAATTATAAAATTGCATTAATTGTTATAAATGAAATGGTGAACAATTTCGGTGGATTTAATGAAGCGTTTGAAAAAAATAAATAAAAATGTTGTGTATTATTGAAATATTTGTTGATGTCAAATCTTGATACATAAAATCTCATAATACCTTCATAAAAAATTTTTCTCGCTTACTATATTTTCATTTACGACTTGATCGTAAAGTATTTTCATACAAAATTGTGACAGTTCGTTTGCGAGGTCGTAAACTTTCCGACGCTTACTATCGTGTCAAAAGAACATAAAAACATCGGAAAATGCCAAAAATTAAAAATATCCCTAAGTCTTTTCATCGCAGAACATATTTTACCGTTTGCAGTATTGGATCATTTAAATATTCTTTAAAAAAAAAAACCTATCTGACTCAGAAGTGGTCAAAAAAATGGTCATGAATCGACACAAAGGCCAAAAAATTATCAAAGAAATAATGGCTCCGGAAAATTCGAAAATTATTTCCGAAATAACAAACCGCCAATATTTTTCATAAGTTGAAGATGAAAGTACCGATATAACTGTAAAAAAAATTTGGCGGTGGTTATTCGAATATACGACGAAAAGTGCCATGATATGTTTTTGACACTTACTGAAGTTCCTGACGGAAAGGCTTTCGGAATTTTTAACACAATTAAAAATATTTTTGAACAAAAAAATATTTCATTTAAAAACATGGTTGGATTCACCGCAGATAATTGTCCTATTATGATGGGCAAAACAAACAGTGTTCGGGCAAAATTAAAGGAAGTCGTCCCAGTCTCATTGTAAATGGCTGCGTATGTCATAATTTAAATCTTGCATTGAAGGCTGCAGCAGAACAATTTCTAGACGTAGTCGATAAGCTAATAAAGGAAACAAATCACCATTTTTGTAACAGCTCTAGCAGAAGGTTGGAATTCCAAGTGTTCCCAGAACATTTTGGAACTAATTTACACACAATTTTAAAATATTGTGCTACGCGATGGCTTTCCCGTCAGGTACTTGAAAGAATGTATTTAAAAATTGCGCTTATGCTAATTTTTTTGTGTTAATAGGCAGCACTTGACCGCATCTTAGAGCAATGGGACTCTTTGTGTTATTACTTTGGACTTGGTGAATTTGAATCCAATTATGAGAAACAAAACCTCAACTTCATATCTTCCAGCCTTAAAGTCTTAAATGTTAAGTTATATTTCACTTTTTTATCTTATATCTTAAAACTAATTAATGATGTTAACTTGAAAATGCAATTCGAAGATGTAAGAGTGCACGTCTTCATTCCAAGATTGAAATCTATTTTTAAACAACTCTGCAGAAATTTTATGAAAAGGGAAGCATTTGATGAAAAACCGATAAAATCCATTAATCTTTTAGAAAACCGCTTAACTATTATGGAAATATATTGCGGCACCGAATTTGAAATCCTATACAATTCAAACAAATTAAGGGAAACAGATATATTCAAAGCTTTAAAAATCATATACTAAATTCTTTTACATTACATTTCTGCATTAGAAAAAGATTTGATTTCGATGACGTTTTCTTAAACGGAATTTAAAATTTTTCCCAAAGTGCAGTGTTGGATGGTCGAGTTAATTCTATCGTTCAATTTATTTTAAAGTTTTTTTCCAATGAACACAAAAATATTGAACTGATTGAATATAGAGCTCTAGTTTCCATATCAGAGTTTTGGGCAAAAATTGGTATTCTTAAAAATGAATGCAATGAGATGTTTGAAAATATTCATCGCATTGTTCAGGGTGCCTTTTGTGTTCCTCACTCCTCGGCAAATGTCGAAAGAATATTTTCATACCAAAACATAATTAAAACTAAATTAATAAATCGTTTGCAATTGCAAACGTGTTCTGCACTGATAGAAACGAAAAATCTGATAAAAAAATGAATGTTGTCACAGCTTTATAATTAATAAAAATCTTGTGAAAAAAAAATGTTTCAAACAAACCACTTCAAAAAGAAGAACTTTTAGAGTAAAAAAATATCTACATACATATGTACGTAAGTCATCAGTTATAAAAATCATTGAAATTCACAAAATACAAATATTCAATGATCAGTTTCAATGAAAACTCCTAACTGTGATATGGGGATCCGTCCGATATTTATCTAGCCATTAATAATGAAGTTCCTTTTTTTCTTATTTATGTTCATTTAGTAGATATTAAATATGTAATAACAAATGAATTGTTTTTGTTTTTGTTCTCGTTAATAAATACCTACATTTTGTTTTTGAATTTGTGCGTTCGTTTACTTTAATCCATTTAAAAAAGCTCAGTAGGGTAGGGCGAGGAGGTTCTGACACGTTAACGGATATTGTCGAAAAACTAAAACATGCTTTAACAAACAAAGTTCTATTTACATCAAATTAACTTTATTTGGGTTTAAGCTTATACAAAAATAATTTTAAATACTTGAATTACTTACCAAATCAGAGTTCACTATTAATTTATAAAAGAAGAAAAAGTGACGAAACATCCTACTCTGTAGGAGGTTCCGACATTTAAGTAGGAGGTTTTATCATGACACAGGAGGTTCCGACAGTACGAAAAAAATGTAAAGATATATTAAAAGAACAAAAAAATATACATATTTCTTTGTATTTTTAATGATCTTTATAAAAGCAATAAAACAAGAGATAGTAAAACAAAACAAAACGACAATAAAACGTAAAAAAACAAAAAACAAGAAATTCAGTCATTAAAAAACAAACTTAAATCAAATTTTAGTTCTTATTTAAATAAAGTAAATACCATTTCAATTTTAGATTTTTTTTGTTTAAGTTATTAAATTCAGTCTTTAAATTATAATTTAATGGAACATAATAAGATTAATAAATAAATTAACGAACATCTAGATCACCAAAGTTAAGATCAAAACAGATTTTATTTTTGGACCTGGATGTTCCCGGAAGGTCTTTTGGATTCGTCAATTTAGCCACTAAGTCAGATCTCATTGCTATTCCTTTATCTTCAACTACAGGTTCATAAAAATAGTTGCCATTTTTTAGCCGACGATAGTATTTAATAAAGTAACACATCACCGATTTCATATCTACATCTTCAACTCTACCGACATAATAAAAAGGTTTTTTGTCTTCGAATTTGACCAGAACAAAGTCACCAATTTTAGCATTAATATCTTGGGAAAATGTGACATTCTTAGTGGGCTCAACGTCTACCTCTGCATCACTATCTATACCAAATTCAAGAGATTGATCCGAATTTCTAAAGCTATAGGTTTCGCTTTCGGAGGAGGATGATGCAAGCACTTTTTTTACGTGTTTTGGCTTTGTAACTTTTTTCTTTCCCACAATCCCTTTTTGTTTAATTTTTTTTTTGTTTTTGTTCGGCTAGTTTCACAATTCTATTTTTTTCGGGTGTGTCGGTATAGATCCGTGATTTAGAAATTTTGCTAAGATTCTTTTTCTTTGAATTCATTTTCGGGTAAGGTCGAATCACTTTCGGTGTAAGATTCTGATAGGTACCATTTGAATTCTTCTGCACATTCAGACTTGGCGATACAATTTTTACTGGGCTATGCCCCGTTTCTTCAATTTCTTGTATTTCCGGGCAAGGCTGATTCACTTCCGGTGTAAGCTGCTGATATGGTTCATTGGAATTCCTCTGAATATTTCGATTTGGTGATGAAATTTTCAATAGGCTGTTGTCTGTTTCTTCAATCTCTAGAAAATCAAAGTCCTGGAAAATAGCATCATTCATCGGAAATATTCCAGTTGTTGAAAACCCTTTTATAATATTTTCCGGGGAAAATGCTTTCAAGAATGGCTGGCAAGCAATTTCCGCAATATCATTAATTCCAATTATACGACCCGGATTATTGACAAGAAAATTGTTGAATGCTGACTTACAGTACTTCTTAAACGGTCCAAACACTGATACATCGAGAGGTTGAAGCTTGTGCGATGTGTGAGGTGGAAAAGATAATAAGATAATGCCATTCTCTCTATAAAAAATTATAGAATCGAGTCCACAATGCGACACATGATTATCCAATAAAACCATAATTGGATCTTGAATTGAACACCGAGTTTGTTTAGCGATGTGTTCCAAAACTTTCGGAAAGAGCTCAGAATTCATCCAACCACTTTCTGCTAATAAGGAAATCGATCCGGGAACAGCACCTTTGAGGAATGCAGGATTAGTCCTTTTTCTTGGGTAAACAAATGCTGGAGGGATATGGTTACCAGCTGCAATGACCTATTTTTGTAATTTAATTAATAGATAGTGTGCCACGTTCTTAAATTTGTTTGTATTTTTTGTGTTTTTGTAAATTTGTTTGGTTTGTATTATGTTTGTGTGATATCGTTATCTTGAAAATTAAAATTACCTTTGGGGACTCTAGTACTGTTGTGATTCCAGTCTCATCTAAGTTATAAATTCTTTCAGGACCAAACATGTACTTGCAGTACACATTTCTTAGGTTTTCAAAAAACCCATCAACAGCGACTTTTGTAAAGCCGAAAAGACGAGCTGCGCTTGTGTTTTCCGGCTTTCGAAGACTTACTTCTAAATTTCTTCGCATAAATCCTTGCAGCCAAACTTTACCCGCCATTTTATCCCGATCCCAATTTGATGGATGGTTAATATGATTTCGAACAACATATTCGTACACAAATTTTTTGGACATATCCAAAGTAAGCCCATGATGAAGGCGTGAACATTTTTTGAAATAATTCGCGAGCTCATTTTCTTGTTGTTTCGTTAGGATTTGAGAGCCTGAGTGCTTGCTGCTGTATATTCTGTCCAATGAGACAGAATCGGCTTTTTTAATACGGGACAAAATTGTGGTTCTTTTTACCCCGTATTTTTTGGCGGCACTGGAAGCAGTTTCCCTTTTTTCAAGAACCGACTTCACGGCTTCTAGCATAGATTTCTCATCGAATATCTTGTCAGAATTCTTTTTTTTTATAGATATTTGGCATTTTTACTGAAAATTTATACAGTTTTAATATAAAAAAAGGGAAAAATTACAAGCAGAGTTAAAGGAGGAGGTTTCGACATTTTGACTAAACCTCCTTCCCAAGACATGTCGAAACCTCCTTCAACACGTGCAAATTTATAAATTTCTTCAGAAAATGTTCACGTAATTATAAACGTCTAATGGTTATAATTATGAAAAAACGTTTACTTACTTTAGTTATTTATTAACACAGCACTTTAAAAAAACTTAATACAAAAAAAATATCACTTTAGAACTCACGAAACAAAATTACATCTGCGCTTCACAAGAAACAAACAGTGAATGAATTTGTTATACACTGGCAGTAACTGAGCGGTATAGAGGAAAATAGTAAAGCATGCTTTCAGGCGTTGGATATAGGATATTGTCATTTCAGTCAAATCTATATCCATACTATTATATAAAAGCGAAACCATTTTAAAGTTCGTAACGCATGATCTCAGAAAGTAGTCAACCGATTTATTTGAAATATATTTTATTATTTTCTATATTGTTATGAGAGTGTTTATGGCTTTAATTTTTTTCCATTAATTATTTGTCAAACTTAAATATTATTAATTTTACATTTTTTGTCCATTTTTTTTTCATTAGTGGACTTATACAACCACTCATATCTTAAAACGTATACAATAATCGACAAAGATTAGCATTGCTTCATAAAGTCAATATTGTTGCGCAAATTTTAAGCCTAAAATCACTTCTAAGCTAAACATACAACCTGAGAAATAAATAAAAACAAATTATAAAATTATAAATTTTTTGAATTTCTTTTATCCAGGAAATTAGATTCCATCACAATCGCGAGGTCGCTGCTTTGTTTCATTTCATTATCATTCCAACATTTTTAATTTTCTTTTCTTCCCATGCTCTTTCTCTATTAATATGTGTTCCATTTAATAGTTACTTTCAAAAACACTCTATTACCAAGACCGGAATCTTTCGTACGTTTCACTCTCCAAAACCCGTTTGTTTACATTGTTGTATTTGTAATTTTGACAATTAATCCATGAATAGATGTGAGCACAAACAAAAAAAAACGATGCCGTGGGCTAGCGGCATTTTGCACAGCAAAAACAAAATGGAGGTGTTAATAAGTTTTTTTCAGGTTTTTCTTTTTACTTTTTTTCGATGAAGAAGTCAGTTTTAAGCTTTAATTTTGCAGGCATTTTGTGGATAGTGAACCAATGTACCTTTTTGTCTTGAAAAAAGCATGTTCAACATCAGTTTATTATAATTAATTCACTAATTTACAAAAATCACTACGAAATTCTTCAAATCTCAAAATCAACCTCGGATTTTTGTATCAAAGATGCGTTCGAAGATACATCAAGTTAAGGGTGCAAGCGCAATTTTTGTATTGAATTCTAATAAATTTTCGTTAATGAACGGCCCAAATATTTTTTTGCAAGTAATTAAAATCTGTATCAATTTAATTAATCCAAATGTATTTATAGTTTGTTTTTAATGATTTAATCTTGCAACTATTTTTGAATTCCATTTTGATTAATAAATATTATATTTAAAAAAAATTGTTATAATCAAAAAATACCTTATCCATAACATTCTTGATTGATGGAAGCATATGTACATGTATCAAAAAAAAACTATGCATCAAAGGAACACCAATGTTTTAAAAAAGTAATCAGAACGATTATAGCGAACCTGTTGAATAAATGCAGAGCAAATAAAAAACAAATTTTGACATATATCACAAAATGAAAACGTCTTAAAATCGTTCTGAATTCATGCACAACTCATTCAATAGATCAAGTAATCGACATGAATGTTGATTGTTGACGTACAGAATTTTTTTTTTGTGAATTCCCACAGTTTAACGCAAAATATAATTTTCATTCATTCCTTAAAAATGTTTAGTTACCAAAGTTCAAGTTTACTTATTATTGTTTGAAGGGTATTACATTACATTTTATAAATACAGAACATAGAAGAAAATATACATAAACAATAGTTTTCAGATATAAAGCAGAGGTTAGTATAGAAAAATATTTTTGAGAAAGCCAATAATATTTTAGGTATGTTCATTAAAGAAATTTCCGCTTCGGCTAACCTTCATCAACTTTTTAGAAAAAAAATTAGCATTAATAGCAGCCACTTATTTCATAGCATAATTAATTTTTCAGATTGTAAAATGTCTAGAAATGTTCATACGCTACAAAATTCGTAATTTTATGCGTAAACATAGAAGATAACATTATTTAGTCAAGAAGTATGGATTTTGGCGCGTATACCGTTTTTTTTCTATTGGGTGTTCGGTTTCCCCATACTGAAATAAAAAAAGTTACTTAAATCTATTTATTGCACTCATTTAGTTGGTATTGTGTGTAAACATATTGCCTTTTTCTATTCCTTAAAGATGCTTTACACAAAGCAACTTATTTTTAAAACATGGTTCCCTCAAATTTTTATTCCAAAATCTAACTACAAACAAAATTCTAACTCTAACATAGTCCCTTAAAAAGAAATTTTCAGGAATATTTCTGCAACAAACAAAACTAAAATTTGGTCTTGCAACTACCGAACTGCTTAAATGATGAAAATACTAATCTAATTGAGGAATCTGAACTAGCTAAAGTTGGCAATGGAACTTCACAAGTAGCATTTTCTGTACAAAAAAATACGGGGGCACCCGCCTATTGTTTCCACCTGAACTTCTAACTACAGCTGAAAAAATTGTCTGTTTTGTTGTTTTACAAAGTATTGAGTTACACTTTTGTCCATTTGCAAAATTATACTTAACCAGTTGCAGCGCATGTTGCGTTCGCAAATAATTTAAGTAAACAAAATAAATAATAATAAACTAATAAATCATTAAATAATATGTATTTGGTCAATTTTATTTTATTTAATATACATTTACAACATTTATTTGGATTGAAATTAAAAAGCTATACAAATCTTCCAATTTAAGACCATGTCAGCACTTCAGATTCTGTTGGTAGGGATTGTTTAGTTTTTGAACGAGGCCATGAAACATTCAAAATGAAGCATTTAGATGTGGCTGATTACTATAATGAAGCATTTTGATGGGCCAAAGCACTAATTGTGAGAATGTTTTGGTTTTTTGCATCATTTCACGCACACTTTCTCACAATTAGTGCTTTTTAGCTTGTAGGCAAACCGAAATGTCAGTCTGAGATTCCGGTCTTGGTAATAGAGTGTTTTTGGTTACTTTTTTTCTCCTACCTACCTACATATTCAATTTTTCTGTATTGTATAGTTCATCAACTAACCTACACACACACATTATTTTTTTGTTTCTCTAATTCTATCGTCACATCGCTGAGCAGTGTGGGCTCTTTTTTTAAGTTACTATGGACATTTAATTAACTACAGTGCCGTGCACATGAAATGCCGATTTATCTAAAGAAAAATTATATCTTTTTTATTTTTCTGGTTCGAGGAAGTGAATAGGTTATAATTCTTCCAATTTAAAAATAAAAAAAGTTCTATTATAATAGCTTGAATTACCAATTTTGTATCACTTCCTCGAACAATTAAACTGAAATTAAGTTAAAATTTTCTATACAAATAACTCGAAGAAGGTACTTACAATGACGTCGATAAAAAGAGCACACAAATGTGGGTAGGTTAAGTCAGTTGCACTGCACTGAACATGAGCAGATGAATAAAAAAATGTGTCTATGGATATTTACACACGCATACCTATAGATGTATGAGAACATTAAAAACACAAATTTGTTTTTTTTTTTACCGCAAACTATATTTTTCGGTTGCAAAAAAACGTTTCTCTTTCTAGGTATGAATAAAAGAAAGAAAAGAAGAAAATAGACAAAAATTTCGTTCTGTTTTCAACTAAAAAATTGAAATGGTTTTGTATTTTGTTTGTTTTCACGTGCGGCTGGGCCTTTACTACGTAATATTTTACTTAAGTTTTTTTTTCTAAAGTGTTAATTTCGGTAAGGAAGTGTTTTTTGATTATAAACTAAAATTAATAATATTGTAGAAAATATGCTTAGTCCCATTGAGAAATTTTTTCATATGCTAATACTAATGTTCAAAAAATGTTCGTGGTTACAATTTGCGAAGCAACGCGAGCACGGGTCGGCTAGTTTCAAATAAGCGAGAAATTTGAGTTTGATGAAACCTCCTACATGTCGAGACCTCCTCGCCTTACCCTACTATTTGGTCTTTTTCAGTACTTTTTTGTTTCAGCTTTCAGTACAATCGAAAAAAGTCGATTTCCATCACTGATGTACATAGTCAATTATCCACCGGAATTTTTAAACTCGCTGATGGATTTGTCAGGATTGCCACCTCACAATCTTCAATTAAAGGCTGGATCAATAGTTATAATGTTGCGAAATATCAACCAACCGCGTCTTTGCAACGGTACACGGTTAGCGATAAGATATAGCGAAGCAACTACATATTATACTCAAAGAAAATTATAAAGGAGAATATTATGTTCTTATACCGCGCATCCCAATGATTCCGCCTGATGTGCCATTTGAGTTTAAACGACTACAGTTTCCAGTGCGGCTTGCTTTTTCTATGACCATAAACAAGTCCCAGGGACAATCATTAAGTGTTTGTGGTATTAATCTAGAAAATCCATATTTCTCACATGGTCAATTGTATGTTGCCTGTTCCCGTGTTGGAAAACCATCAGATTTGTTTGTCTATGCGCCAAGTAATGGAACAAAAAAAAATCGTATATCACAAAGCACTAAAATTAAAATAAAACTGATTTCTGTTAATAATTATGATTAACAATAAAGCGATTACTTACTTTTAAATCGTTATATGTATACATATGTTTCATTTAATTATTTTTTATTCACAACGCCCTATCACCAGGGTGACGGTTCTGTTCAGGAGAAAGTTTAGCCACGACTATAAAATACGTAGGAACAAAAACTGCCACTTTAAATCTTTATGACAGGACGAAGTCTGTCGGGTCCGCTAGTGCTTAAATAAAATGACTCATCACTGATGAATTAATGATCTTCTCTTTAAATTTAATATCTTATCATGTATTAATTATCAAAAAAGAAATGTCTTTCTAGTCCTACCTATCTTTTTTTTTTAAGTGAAACCGTCTTCTATTTATTATGAAGTTATTAAAATTCAAGTCATAATTTTTCCCTCTGTGATTCTTAACATATTTATTATATACATATGTATGTACATATGTATAAACAACAATGTTTAACCAATGTAAATATTTATAACTTAAGTTCAAATAATCAAATCAAATTGATAATTAGTTCTGTCATTAAGTTTAAAATGTTGAAGTTCTTAGCCTACCGCTTTTTTCCAATGCAACAATAAACTAGAGCATCGTCACGGACTGCCGTGCGTCGCGTCGCGTCGTCGGTCGAGGTTCGGTGTTGAGATGAGATGGAGACCATTCAGAATGTATTTTTATAATTTGTTTTGTATATTCTTTCCATGTTCTTTATCGTGTTGCCTTTGCCATTCCCTATCCAACATTTTTATACCTACTTGCTGTTTCTGGAGAACGCACCACATTTTTATTAAAACGAACAACTTTGGGTCTGTGTTGGTGTCTGGGCTGGGCTGGGCATTGCTACACCTTAATAATTATGTGCGCCTGGCGAAAGTAGAGCATTTATTGTACAACAACCATATTCCATGTTGCCATAATAAAATATTAAACAATAAAACAAACAAAAGTAATAATCATCAAATCGATTAACAGTGAACTAAAAATATTTAAAAAAAAAAAAACAAAAAGAAAACTTTACTCCTTGTCGTTGTCGTCGTCGCTGCCACCGCGACCGCGACCGTGTTAGTCACATTCGCACACAACTTCAAGAGGCGTTTCCCCATTTAAATTGTAAATTTGCTTGAGTGACTTGCTTAGTTTTCTGAGCGTCCGGTGTATTGTCTAGGGCAGGTTCCTAGATGGTCCAAAAGCGTTTGACTTTGGGACTTGTTTTAATTGTGACTCTTGTTTCTGGCTGGTTTATAACAGAGAAGGTGTAACGAAACGTTAGTTTTATTCAGACTTATATGAATGGGAAAACAGAAAATGTTGTTTTGAAAGTTGAGTGAGTGTTCAGATGCGGTTTCAATTAGCTAAAACAAACCGTTCTTACTTTTGCCTCCATTTATTTGAAGGCAAAACAAAAACAATTCAGCTTGGGTTTAAGTTTTGATTTAATATGTATGAAGTATGATGATTATGGTGACCATATTTTTAAGAAGAAAAAATAAAAAATAGTAATAAGCAAAATTGTCATTTGAGGAACTTCGAAAAGTATGCAATCAAAATCGAAGTTTAAGATATTTTTTATTTTTGGTCGAGGTATTGAAAATGTAAAGCTGATTTACATAGTAGTATGTATTGTTGTAGTTTTCCTTATTTTGGATTCAACGTAAACTCAAGAAATTCGACATGAAAAAAATTGCATTTTTCTAATAAATTTATTATCAGACTTAAAAAAACACCAACAACAAATTAATATCTACTTATTTGGTCTTAAAATAGTCGTGTTTTATTTTGGGATTCCAAAAATAGTGCAGCGAGAAACGAACAGTAGTATATTTTAAAGTTTATAGTATAGGGTTATTTATTTTGCAATTTCCAAAGTAAACGTGAATAAAATATCTACATATAAAATATTTGTTTTCATGATAGGTATTTCTTTTTAATTATAAAGTTTAAACGTTTACATTATGTGTGAAACACTACATCATTTAAATGAACGCCACGCGAATTGTTGCTTTCGACCGCTTTTGGACACATACTGGGCGGTATCTCAGCCATAACTTGACGAATGTTGGTTTTTAAGTGTTCAAGAGCTAAAGGTTTATCCGCATAAACACGGTCTTTCTCGTAGCCACACAAAAAAAAAGTCAAGTTGTGTCAAATCGCATGATCTTGGTGGCCAGTTGACATCGCCACGACGAAAAATTACGCGGCCAGGAAATGTCTCTTGCAATAAAGCAAGAGTTATGTGGAATGTGGCATAAGGCTTCGAATTGACGGTGACAGTCGTTCCATCGTCGTTTTTGAAGAAGGTCCATCAGGGCCGTCGAGAGGAATTCCGGGCCCGGGACGGAAAAATCTCGTGCCTCCGGATATTAAATTGATAGTATAAAGAACGTTCTAATTTAAATTACGAATATGTAGCATGAAATTGGTTGGAATTAACGGAAATATTAATTTTTCATTTGCAAAGTATTGGAGTTCTACTTTATCATTCTGTGTCACTCTGATACAATCAACGACAGCAAGCTGAACAAGCCTAAACCCATTTCGGAATCTGACATATACTGTCATTAATATTTCATTTTTCATTCTTCTGATTTCAGCGCGTCGCTTCACACGAACTTCATTTTCAGTATTATAAACTTTTACTACGTTTCCTTTTTATATTAATGAAGTTATATTTGTATTTAATAATAAAATCGGTTTGGTATTATTATTCTTTTTTGGTTCATCCACTTGCGCAGATTGAATACTCATTTCCAATTGGTTATGGGCCCAGTGGATTGCTCGAACTAGAATATTCTACATATATAGATACCCTCCATTTTGTTCGGTATTCGGTATATATACATATATAAGATACGCGAAATGAATGCAACAGGCATAACAAAAATGAAACCCTTAACAAGGACAATTATGATACCTGGCGGATGCATATGGAGGCACTCCTCATCAAAAATGATGCCTGGGAATATACGTAAATGGTGCTAAGCCCGCACCAGCTCCGGATGCGAAGGATCCATCAGTACACACAACTTGGTGTAAGTATGATCAAAAGGCCAAGTCTGATATAATCTTGTCCATCAGTGCAGCTGAGCTGAAACAAGTAAAAGGATGTACGACTTCTCGAGATGTTTGGCTAAAACCCGAAAAGCAACACTTTTGAAGCAGCTTACTCTTCAACGTATGCACGAGGGTGAAGATGTTCGAGTGCATTTAAGTAAATTCTTCGATGCAGTGGACAAACTCCATGAGGGAGTTCCAAGGGAGTTCTAAAATAATCTGCTTTAGATGCAGAAAAGTTGGCCACAAGAAAACTGAGTGTCCACAGAAAGATGAAAAACCATCGCAAAATGCGAAGAATGCAGAAAATTTTCTGTTTTTCTCATCAGATAACCCACAGAATGCATTCCTATCCATAGGTAAGTCCCAGAGTCAATCGTGGTGCTTGGACAGCGGATGCTCTTCTCATATGTGCAAGAACTCAAACGAATTTTTAAGCATCGAGAAGGTAGTGAACGAGAAGTTACAGTTGGCAAGTAGTGCTTCAGCTGAAATTAAAGCCCGTGGACGAGTATCGATTCAACTTCAAGACGATGAAGTAACTAAACAGATGGAATTGTCAGATGCTCTATTTGTACCTGACTTACGCACCAATTTGTTGTCAGTTGGGAAGATAACTGACAGAGGATACCGTGTGCTGTTTGACAAGGAATCTGCAAAGGTGGTTGGCAGAGATGGGCGCGTTATTTTAACCGCAAGAAGAGAAGACGGACTTTATTTCGTTCATGCCAGTGCCAATGGCGAGACATGTTTGTCATCAAAATCAAAGTCGGGGTTGTCGTCAAGTGATAACGATTTGCAGGTGTGGCATCGTCGTCTGGGACACCTCAACTACAAAGATCTATCTGAGGCTATCCGTAAGAAAACAATTGAAGGAATCGACGTCGTTGGAACTACCGACAGCTTTACATGTGAAACCTGTATGCAGGGAAAGATGGTGCGTGCTCCTTTTCCAAAACAACTCGTTTGACAGTTTCTTAAGTTCTGAAGGTATTCGAAGACGATTGACAGTGGCTTATAATCCTGAACAGAATGGCGTCGCCGAACGTAAAAATCGGACCCTCGTGGAGATGGCGAGGTGCCTTCTCATACAGTCAGGTTTGCCAAAAACATTTTGGGCAGAGGCTCTCGCAACCGCAAATTACATCAGAAATCGGAGCCCATCGAAGTCGCTTGATGGGAAAACACCATACGAAGTCCGATTTGGTAAACGTCCAGATGTCAGCAATCTTCGTGAGTTTGGCTGTAAGGTGTTCGTTCTGGAAAGAATACCAAATAAAGATAAACTTGATGCTAAGTCTGACGAAGGTATATTTCTCGGTTATCCAAATGAAAATAAGGGATACAGGGTATGGATACCAGACAAACGCCAAGTAGTTATTTCGCGAGATGTCAAGTTCTTGGAAAGTAACTTGCACAAAATTCCTGGTAGTACGCAACATCAAATGGTGGAATTGCCATTGACTCTGGTTGAGACAGGCAGTGATGACATAGTTCTCAGCGACAATGTTCAGATAGAGGCAGAGGTTCCTGACGAGACGGTGATGGCATCCGATTCAGATGATTCCGAATTTTTCAACGCAGAGCAACAATCTGATGAATCCACCAAGAGAGTTCCAGGTAGACCTCGCAAAATTAAGACTGGTTTGCCTGGAAGACCTAGAAAAGAGTATAAAACAGTAGAGGTCGGAAATATCACTTTGGAGCACGGGCTGCTGGCCGAGATAGACCTTGATGTAGCTGTTTCCGGTACTGACGCCAGAGAATGGTACGAGGCTATGGCAACTGAATTGAAATGCATCATAGCAAGTGACACATGGGAAATTGTTGACAGATCTTCGGCAGACAAAGTCATTGGTAGCAGGATGGTGCTTAGGAACAAGCACTCACCAGATGGAACTCTAGAACGAAGAAAGACAAGAATCGTTGCAAGGGGGTTCGCTCAACGACCTGGCGTAGACTTCGAGGAAACATTCGCTCCAGTAACCCGATTAAGTTCCATACGTTTAGCTACGGCTATTGCATCGCAATATGGGATGACTACCTACCAGCTTGATATCACGGCTGCCTACTTGAATGGTCGACTTTCAGAGAAGATATTTATGGAAATTCCTGACATGACGCTGGAATCTCTTCAATTTATCCTAAGGAACGAAAAGGATGGTTCGATTAAAAGCAAAGCAAAAAGAATGCTTTCTGAAATTCGACAAGGCAACAAAGTGTGTTTACTTAAGAAGGCGCTTTACGGTCTGCGTCAGGCGGGACGATGCTGGTACGAGAAACTTAATAAAGAACTGCAGCGTTTTGGACTACAACCTACGAAGTCTGACACTTGTGTATACGTTCGTGGTTCAGGGGGAGACATGCTCATCGTGCTTGTCTATACGTGGATGATATTCTCGTCATCTCTCGGAATGCCAGTGATGTTAAACAACTTAACGAGAGTTTGCTGAAAACATTTGCCCTTAAGGACCTTGGTGAAGTTCAATGTTGCCTAGGTCTAGAGTTCATCAAAAGAGCTGATGGATACTCCATACATCAACAAGGTTACATAGGTGATGTGCTACAAAGATTCGGGATGGCAGATAGTAAACCAGTTTCAACTCCGATGTGTGTCAGTGCAGCGAACAACTGCAACTCGGAAGCAGATGACGGTGATCAGAGGAAGGTGCCATATCGTGAGCTTGTAGGATCGCTTATGTACCAGGCAATTGGTACTCGCCCCGATATCGCCTACGCTGTAAGTTGGTTAAGCCAATTTAATGATTGCCACAAGGAGGAACATTGGGTGGCTGGCAAGCGAGTCTTGCGCTATCTTCAGGGTACCAAGAACAAAGGATTGATGTATGCACCATCGGAAACCGGATTGACAGGTATGGTGGATGCAGATTGGGGCAATTGCCCGAATGATAGACGTTCGTACACTGGGTATGCTTTCATCCTTGCCGGTGGAAGTACTAGTTGGGAGTCACGTAAACAGAGGACCTTTGCACTCTCTTCCACCGAAGCAGAATACATGAGCCTCACAGAGTCTGTTAAAGAAGGTATTTATCTGCAAAGATTCATTAGAGAACTTGGATTTGAGTCCCTCGTAGTGTAGCAAAGCCAGAAACACGATCTTGTGTTGAGAACGAACGATGAAAATTCTTTGTTCTGGCAAGGACGCTAAATGAACGTTCTGCACTAGCTACGGTTACAGGTATGGTGGAAAACACACGGAGAGCAACACAAATGTTGGGGAAAATCATCTCCAAGTTCTGGGAATAAATAGTATTGAGCAAACTCAATGGCGGAAGTTCTGCTTCAAAATTGGCTTCATAAATGTGTTTCAGATGAATTTTTTCTTCTTTCAACTCTTGAGACACATGCGAGTTATACTTTTGGATGAATCTTGTAGCGGAGATTTTAATCTCAATTTCGTCCATTGTTGAAAACTGTCATAAAAATGAAAATGTATAGCATTCAAATTCTTCGTCGTATCGAACCGACGAGAAATGCCATTTATAATTGAATCAACTATGACGTAAAAGGTGTTTTTCTTGAAATTTATTTCATCGTCTGTTTCAATTTGCTCTCCGGCTCCTCGATTTTCTCCAAAATGTCTCTTTAATTGCCTTTTTAGGTTCGATGGGAACGATTCTGGAAAATCCCCCAATCCAGTAGCAACACTGCTTTGCATTCAGATAAATTTGATCCCATCCCTTTCGTATAAAGTTCAAATCGGAGATCAAGTTGTCAAGATTTCGAATTTCAACGTCAATAGTCATGTTTCCGGCTTGAAGAATGATACTTCTTTCATTCATAGCGCTATAAGGACCTTGCACCAAATCGAAGACATCAGGACGCATTCAAATTTGTGCATATATTTTAAAACGCCTTAATATCACTTAAGGCTTCTAATGATGTTCTAAGGTTTTTCAATTGGTTTCACTGCCTCAATTCTAGCAGACCATCTTGTATCGGAAAGTTTGTGAAGGGATCCGGGCACATTTTTCTTAAGAATTTCCCAACGTTGGGCACTGCTGCTAAACAAGTTGAAACACTTTTGAACAACTCCAAAAAATGTGATTGCGGCAGTACAACATTTCGCTGAATCGACTCCACACAAGTTAAGGCTGTGAGCTGCACATGGTGAATACACGGCATTCGGATTTTTGTTTAAAATATGACTGTGCACCATTATACTGTCCTTTCTTATTGCTTTCATTGTCATAGCCTTGTGCACAACAGTCTTCTAAAGGGATTTCGTTCTTTGCATATTGCTATTGCGGTGCCAGTTTTTTTGTTGCAATCGACAAATTCCAAACACATTTTCTTTCAAGCGCAGATATCGCAATATAAATGTGTTTTGTTTCACTTGACTTGAATCGGGTGTTGTATCGACAATTATAGCGAAGTATTTGGCTTTTTCAATCTCCTTCAAAATAACTGAATTCACATGTTGGGCACAAATGTTAATTAACTCATTTTGAATCTCAACGGAAAGGTAGTGGAGTTGAAAACGTTTGTGCTCTTGTTGTGAAATTCTTACTTTTTCCAAGTGCTCCTGAAAAAAGGGGTCACAATGACTACCAAAATGCCCAAAAAATTACCATTATTTGGCTCTTCAATAAGATTGCCATCGCCTCGTATTCCCCCAGTCCCCTGGCGGGATTTTCCGGTTCCCTGAAACCGAATCAAAAATTTCGTTTACAGCAGAAACAAAAATAGAAGAAAAGAAACTTTATAAAAACAGAAACCGAAATAAATATTTGTATTTTGTTTTAATTTGCCGGGCCCCTTATTTTGACTTTAAAAATTTTCAAAATAAAATAAATTTAAAATGTACGTTAAATTAAATAAGAAAAGCTAAACAATTTGTTATAAATTTCTTTCAATAGTTCAGAGTTTTCCAATTTTTGATTAAATATTAACAAAAATGTACTCCAATAATAATCAGGGGCCTAGATCGGCAAGCTTGTGACTGATAGATTGGTAGATAACATGCAAACAGGGGTTCGATTGCGAAAGCATGAATGATTTTAAATTGGGCTTCTAAAAAAAGTGGAAATAGGTATGTTGATGATACATAGAGTATATTCTCATTGTTTTCAATTTTACGGGTCCCTAGAAAATCACGGGCCCGGTCGATTTCCCCCTTCCCTTCCCTCTCGACGGGGCTGGGTCCAATCACAACTTCGGACCAAAGAGCGCACCAGATAGTTACTTTTTGTGGATGTAATGGCCTCTCTTCAATTACTTGAGAATTCTCAGAAGTCCAAACAACACAATTTTGTTTATTAACATACCCAACGAGTGAGAAATGTGATTCGTCGCTGAAAAAAAAATGTTGTTAGAAAAATCGCTGTCCACCGCCTGTTTTTCAAGCACCCATTCGACTTATCTACGACGCACGTTCTGAATGTTCAGCTGGCTTCAGTTGTTGTGTGAGCTGGACTTTATATGGATGTAGGTGTAGATCCAAATGCAAAATACGCCGCATAATGTTTCGTAGTCCTACTACAATTGTTACGGAATCGCCACAAAATTGTGTATTACTATAAAACATGCATTCACAAAAGAGGATTTAAAAAAAATTGAGTCATCAGCTCAGTGTGGAAAACCACAGAAGTAATTAAATAAGCAAACATTAGTTGAAATAAATTGAAAAGAAATTCTGTGGAAATGTCAGAGTTAATCATGAGTTTTAAAATGGCGTCATAGTGTTTTAAATGTTGAACACTACACTACGAACACATCCATTGAGCTTCAAGCTGGTGTCAAATCAAAAACACTCTTATAAAGATATTAGTACTCGGTAGCCATCTTGGTTTGTCTACAAGCTAAACAACAGTTTAATAAAGTAATTCAAGTATGCGTTTTAATTGTCCTCAAAATTGTGACATTTGCCCTCAAAACTCATTAGTTCATTCTATGTATGCGTGAAAACACGCCAAATTTTATTTTTGAAATTCACATCTATTCATCAACATTACAAATACAGCAATGTAAACAAAAGGGTTTTATAGGGGATATGTACGAAGAATTTATATTTTCATATAGACTGTTTTTGGTACCAACGTTTCAAAATGGAAAACTCAGATACTGATTTCGATACTCACATAGAAGTGAATCGGTAGCAGTATTTCACTTTACCTTTTATCTGCAGTGATTCTACTGCGGATGTTGTATTTATTATTAATATACATTTTTACTGTACTACGGATGGCTTTTCTAAAAAAAACACACCCCTAATGTTCGAGCTGTAAAATATTTTAGATTAGGTTTGTTTGTATTCTTAAAATATGGCAAAAGCATATGTTATCCCGAAAGTGCGAAAGCACGTTTCTGAATAGAGCTACCAGACGCTTACAGAAAACGAATGGAATTTTTGTTTCAGTTATAGCTTTTTTAGTTACAAAAACACATTCTTGTGACCGACAAAGCTTACGACATTCGAAAAAAAAACACAAGAACAGTAAGAATGAAGAAGAATTTAAACTTTTATTTAGATATTGGGGAGAGTACGCTAACTTTGGCGACAAAGTTTAATGACGGATTTGTATAGAACAGTTAAAAACAAGCATTTTTTACTATGGGAGGGGGGTCTATCTCCCCCCGTTTAGACGATAGGGGCAGTTTAAAAAAATATGTACATTAAATGGCAAAAAATATACTTATAATTAAGTATTATACCTTTTTTTAAAGCCAACACTTTTGTCTATTAGCTTGTTTTTAAATCAAGTCAAAACTATGCATAGTTTTTGAAAAAAAAATGTTTTAAAGTCAAAATTTGTGCAAAAAAAAGTTAAAAAAAAGGTTTAAAGTGTAATTTTTCAAAACTTTCAAATTATCTACTATTTTTTTTTATAATTCATTGCTCTTATTTGTTTTTGATCAAAAACTGAAAACTAGATGACTTGATGTCTTTTAGTTCTTGAGAAAATTGAAAATTACCAAAACAAAATATTTTAATTAAATTACTTTTTCCTTGCTTAAGTATTAACGTAGTCTTATTTTGATAATAATAATCGAATATGGATTAAGATATACCTAGGGTAAATTCATTTTTCTTAAATCCAGTTTATTTAAATTCAAAAGAAACTTTGCATGCACCCCATCTTGCACACACCGAACCTTGCACCTTCCCCACCTTGCACGCACTCCAACTTGCCCCCACCCCAAATCCTATAGTGTGCCCAAGCAGGGGGGTTGCATGCCCCCCTTACAGATCCCACTGTTGCATACACCCAAATTCGCACACACCTTACTGTTGCACACAGCCAAACTCGCACCTACCATTGTTACTATCAAAATAAGACCACTCAAGCAAAAAAAAAAAAAAAGAATTAGTAGTTGTGGTTATTTTCAATTTTCTCAAAAACTAAAAGACATAAAATCCTCTAGTTTTCAGTTTTTGATCAAAAACAAATAAGAGCAATAAATTCTGAAATAAAAACAATGGTAGATAATCTTAAAGTATTGAAAAATTACACTTTAAACCTTTCTTTTAACTTTTTTTACTCAAATTTTGAGTTTAAAATGAAATTTTTCAAAAACTACGCATGGTTTTGACTTGAATTAAAAACTGGTTAATAAAACAGAATGTTGGCTTTAAAAAAATGTATACAACTTAATAGTAAGTATCACCGTTATTTTTTAATTATTTTTTTCCATTTTAAATAATAACTTTTTTAAATTGCCCCTCCCACCTAAACGGGGGGAGATAGACCCCCCTCCCATAGTAAAAAATGCTTGTATTAAGACCCTCTACCAAAAACCGTTATTATATCTTGGCGCCAAAGTTATCGTACTCGTGCCTAGATATTTTATAGGAATCATTTTAAAACTTCACCATAGCAACAATGAATTGTGACAATTATTATCTGAAATCGTTTAATCGAATTAAATTGAGTTGAATCAGCTTACACGGACGGATAACTCGGTGATAGTCAATATGACTATCAAAAATATGATAGTCAATTATCACCTTAGCCGATTCCACCCCAGGGCAGATGGTCACTACACTAACATGATATACCTATGAACAAATATTTTAGAGGCATGTTATTCTAGAATGCGCGTAGCTTCTAAAATTTTTACTATTTCTTTTTATTCTAGTTTTTGTTTTTACAGCCATGTTTTCTGAAAATTTAATCTAATGTTTAAATTCTACTCATACGTCATATATTATTTTGACATTGACAGCTGCTTCTTGCTGGAAATCAAGCATAAAGTCAGTATCATATCCCCGCAAAACGAAATGAGCAGCTTAATTTTTGAACAATGTTGCGAAACATTGAAAGCTTTTTTTAAAAACGAGTATGTGGTATACTATGTAGCCCAAACACTGCAATTTTTAAAAAGAAATTTTGGTTGAAATTAAATCATTATAGCCTGGAACACAATGGGTGAAGCTTGAATCTTTAAAAAAAACGCTTAAAGTAGCAGCTGTCAATAAAAACGCACATTTTGAAACAAAGGACGACTATAATAGTGAAGCACGACAAGAATTAAAACTCGATCCCTAAACTATCCATATGAGCAGCACGAAATCAAAAGTAAAGGTTCACTCAACTTGTGCTTCAGCTTTAGCTTCCGCTTCAACTTCGCATTGTAGCGCTGTACGTTGTTTTCGTACTTTTCAACTTTGATAGTACCATAAGCTTCAGCTTCAATAATGTGTTCAGCCAGTGAAGAACAGCTTGTATTGGACAACTATTTTGGATGAAAAAAATCATCTTTTAAGCCTAAGCACAATTTCATATCCGGCGGCGGCTATACAGCTAAAAAAACCTGCAGGTTATTGTCACAAAGCCAATGCGTCCACAAGGAATGACAGTTTGGTGCGGATTGTGGAGCTGTGCTGTGGCATCATTGGAATCTCACGGATCTGAGAATTGACACCTTTGAGTTTATTTTTCGGGAATTGTTAAGATTGCCTTAAAAGGACTTTAATGAAAAATATACCATGTTGTAGTTATCAATTTATTGCGACTTACCTTGCAATATCTGAATAGTTTTCGTTTGGATTCAATAAAGATACTCACTTTCTTTCAGACTTGCAAATTATGTAGGTAGTTTCCAAGAAGGAGAGGTGTAAAAATAAAATCGATTTTTCAACGTTAACAAGACTCCCTTGGATTCCTCATCGGACGATATACACCAAAGTTCAAAAGAAAAGGCAGACAAATGTCAAATGCGAATCAAGTGACAATGACAGTGGTGGTTGAAAAATGGTAGGTATATGTGCACTTGTGCAGTGCAGTGCATCTGGCGATGCGATGTTCATTGGCTTTGGGTTTTTTTTTTCAGATACAAGTTTCGCGCGTAAAATCCACCCGGATACACCAGGCATACAGAAAAGACAACGAGAACGGCAACGGCAACGACAAAATGTTTCGAAATCTTTAAAGCTCTGTAGTGTAGCCAAGCGGGAAGCGAAATGTTTTTTCATCAAAATAAAGACGATTGAAACAGAGGAACAGAGAGTCAGAGAGCTCAATCTCCATTCCCCACAAACAACACAAGACACAACGCCACAACAACTCTTTGCGTTTGGTCTTTGGTGGGGGAAACTTTTACATTCCTATTCAAACTCGAGTTGTTTCGTTTTCGTCGTCTCACTTTGATTTTTGAAATGTAAGAAAATAATCATATGGCGTAAATAATTACAACAAAACTTACAAGGAAGGAGGCAACACCCACTTGATTTAGATTAGGGTGAGACGTAACGACATTGGTATTGAATTTAATCACTAAAGTCGTCTAGAAATGCCATTTGCCACCGTTATATTGAAACGTAGCGTCATGTGAGTCACTAAATTACCAAGCGAGCAGCATTTCTGGCAAGACGTAAGAGATTATGTTGTATGTACCTATTTGATCTTGTGCTTGTTAATTTAGGTAATAGGTATGGATGTATTTATAAAAATAGCAGCGAATAGCGATATGAAATATGCACCATGCGGTTTTGCTTAGCTTCTTATACGTCAAAGCAAAATAAATTTTAAAAAATGTCTATCGTATGCATGCGAACTTGGATAATGGATAATGAATATTGTTCTTTTTGTTAAACTTGGATATAAGACAGGTTATTGAAAGATACATGGAATTTCTAGTAATCAACACAACAATTAAGTTTCATACATATATTGCTTAGCTTAGCATCTTTTCTTTAAAAGCTTTAAAAGAAAATACAATGTTGAGTCTCAACCGTATTGCAAGACGGTGGAATAAGTTTACAGCGTAAAAACAAGTCTGACAAAAAGTCCAATTCATCGAAAATGTTGTAAACAAATAACGTGTTTTAATATAACTTATCCAATCTTTAATTATTAACTTCCAATAGGAAGTTATTGTAATGGTTCCGATATGTCAAATTGAAAATGTTGACATTTCTCGACGTTTCAAGGTCCCTAGAGTCGAAATAAAATATTTTTAGAAAGATGTCTGTGCGTGCGTGTGTAGTGTACGTTCGTACGTCCGTCCGTACGTTCGCGACGTTTTTTTCGTCGTCCATAGCTCAAGAACCAGAAGAGATATCGACTTCAAATAAATTTTGTTATACAGATAATAAGGCAGAAAGATGCAGAAAGGGCTCTCAAGAAAATTGCGTGGATGGTTTTTTTACCAAAGCAGTTTAAAAAAAAGGTGAAAATTTTGGTTAACCCTAATATCTCATGAACCAATGACGCTAGAGACTTGAATTAAATTTTATATTATATATTGTAACGTGATACAAAGCAAGTATATTTAAAAAAAATCCAATTAACGGCTAAACAAAATTTGTCACTTTGAAAATTTTACGACTAAAATATGAATTCATCACCAGAACAATTGTGTGCAACGAAGAATAATGTTTTTGACATCTGAACAAATTTTGAAAAAAAATCTAATTGAAAATTTTTGTATAAAAAATAAAAATCTAAACAAACATTACTCAAAGTTAGTAAAAATTGATTTTCGACTCAAATAACTTTTTAAAACTTTGAGACATTGGCTTTAAACTAATTTTATCTTTTAAAAAATATTGTAGTCAACATTCAGTAATATTTTAAGAAAAATCCAATTAACAGTTTTTTTTACAAAAAATTAAAAACCTAACAAAAAAATAACAAAAGTTGGTAAAAATTGATTTTCGACTCAATTATCTTTTTAAAAATTAAGAATATTAACTTCAAACTAATTTAATCTTATAAGAAATATTGTTTTCAACATTCAGTAATTTTTTATTAAAATCTAACAGTCAGCTTTTTTATAAAAAAATAAAATCTACAAAAAATAGTACGCAAAATTGGTAAAAATTAATGTTCGGTTCTCGATATCTCGTGAGTAATAGAAAACATTGACTTCAAATTAATTTTATTTATCCAATTTGTATTTGTTTATATAAGAAATAAAAACTTTTAAGAAATGCTACTAAAATTGGTAAAAATTCGTTAACGACTAAAAATCTCGTTAACAAAAATAGATTTAACTGGTAACTCTTTTAACAAAACACGAAAATCTACAAACCTTTTAAGCAAGACAAATCGACAGACGGGATGGGAAGTTATCAGTGTGGTCGCATCCCAGCCTTGTTGGTTTTCGTGTTTTTTTAAAAAACAATATTTTGCATATGATGAAATAGTTTGATTTCAAAATCTATTTTAGTTAACGAGATTTTTAGTCGAAAACCAATTTTTACCAATTTTATAAGCATTTCTTAAAAGTTTTTATTTCTTATATAATCAAATACAAATTGGATAAATAAAATAAATTTGAAGTCAATGTTTTCTATTACTCACGAGATATCGAGAACCGAACATCAATTTTTACCAATTTTGCGTACTATTTTTTGTAGAATTTAATTTTTTATGAAAAAACTGACTGTTAGATTTTTATAAAAAATTACTGAATGTTGAAAACAATATTTTTTATAAAATAAAATTAATTTGAAGCCAATATCTCAATTTTTCGAAAAGATATTTGAGTCGAAAATGTTTTTGTTAAAAAACTGTCAATTTGATTTTTCTCAAAAAAAAATGTTGAAAACAATATTTCCAATAAGACAAAATTATTTAAAGCCAATATCTTAAAGTTTTGCAAAGATATTTTAGTAGAAAATCAATTTTTACCAACTTTTGTTATTTTTTTTTTGTTAGGTTTTTAATTTTTTGTAAAAAACTGTCACACTGTAACTTTTATTAATTTTTTTAGGTTTCTATTTTTTGTAAAAAAAAACTGTCAATTCGATTTCTTTTCAAAATTTTACCTAATGTTGAAAATCATATTTCTTATAAGATAAAATAATTTGTAAGCCTTAATCTCAAGTTTTTAAAAAGATATTTGAGTCGAAATTCAGTTTTTACCAACTTTGAGTAATGTTTTTGTTAGATATTTTTTTTTCAAAATTGTATCAGATGTCAAAAACATTATTCTTCGTTGCCCAAAATTGTTCTGGTAATGAAATCATATTTTAGTCGTAAAATTTTCAAGGTGACAAATTTTTTGTAACCGTTAATTGGATTTTTTTCCAAAAATATACTTGTTTGGTATCACGTAACAATATATAATATAAAATTTAATTTTAGTCTCTAGCGTTATTGGTTCATGAGATTTTTAGGGTTGACCAAAATTTTCACCTTTTTTTTAAACTGCTATGGTAAAAAAACCACCCACGCAATTTTCTTGAGAGCCCTTTCTGCATCTTTCTGCCTTATTATCAGTATAACAAAATTTATTCGAAGTCGATGTCTCTACTTTTTTTTGAGCTATGGACGACGAAAAAAACTTCGCGAACGTACGGACGTACGTACACATGCACGCACAGACATCTCTCAAAAAATCTTTTATTTCGACTCTAGCGACCTTGAAACGTCGACAAATGTCAAAATTTTCAATTCGGCAAATCGGACCGATTACATTAACTTTCTATGGGAAGTTAATAAAACACCAATGCAAATATTAAGAATGGTTTTTTTCGTTTAGAATAATTTTTCGACTTGGGGCTAACTTAGACTTATAAACAAAAATGTTTTACCTACTAAAGAAGTTAGTACGCAAAACTAGGGATCGATATTTTTCCAAACATTTTAAATTACAAAAATATGTATTAATTATTCTTCCTACTGCATTGATATCATAGTAGATTTCATACTGTTCAAAGTTCTCAAATGACAATCTGAAAAAGTAAGTTATCAATATGTTTTTCCATTAAAATGTATGGTTTAATCCCCCTCCCTGATGGGGAAATATCTGCCCAAAGGGTCCCCGAAAGACTAACAATTAAAATAGAACCCACGTTAATAACCACACAATATTTTAGCTAGTCACATGTGATTGTAGTGTGATTGATAGTGCGTTTGTAAGTAAGTCACAAACTCATAAAATATCGTCATGTGAATCACTAAAACACCAAGGTGTCAGAATATGGAACAGGTTATACGAAATACCCGCATGATACTTTGTACAATCAAAGTGAAATTTGACAAACTTCCCGATTCCACCACCGCACCGTCGCAAAGAATGCACCAGCCCATCAGCACCAGATTTAGCGGAAGATACATTCGTGACAGCACAACTCTCCTTTTAATATTGCAAAACACCACCAATACCAGAATTATTGTGCCAACCAACGCCAACGCCAACGCCCAGTAACCAACCAATGTCGTCGTGTATTCCAAAGTATAAGAAAAATCCAGATTACCATAAGTATTCAGCTCCTCTTGTTAAGAATACGAAGAGTCACAAACACAGCTCATGCGCAAAATGAAGATGACGACAAGAATCTAGAACCAAGACTCAGCTGTTCAGGACAAGAATGACCTTATTCATAATGGTTCAACCCTACAGTCAACCAAAAAAGATCCAAATCCATTGGTAGACTTGAAAGAGTATACAAGGAGTAACTCAAAATGAGGGAGTGTGAAATTTTTCATCCAAAAGGCCAAATCCAACAGTACAATATACGAGGAAATACTCGCATATAGGAGAATACTACGTGAATTGTATACAAATATGGTCCTCTCCACTACTGGCCGTAAGTGTTGTTTGTCGCTAGCTGACATGTGGCATATGCAATGGCTACGTTATGTTTGTTATGAAAGAAATCCACTTTCGTTTTCTTGTTCCTACCTTTGGCTAGCCATTGATCAGGAGATCTGAATTTGCAGCAAGTAATATTTTACATTCTAAGTGAGGGAAAATAAAAACGCTACCTTTTTCCATAGTAACAGCCTCAAGCCTGAAATAAAATTCAAAATAATTTATAAAAAAAGAGAAACGGGGTTATTAAGGAGGTATACATTTTATCTGCTCAATTATGTAAGTTTGTCGTAAGTTTGACGATTTGTTGTTGGGCTGGAAGTAAAATCAATAACAACATAACACAATGGCAATGTCCTTGCACGTAAAAAGATTGTTGCTGTTGGGTGAACAGAATAAAAAGCAAGTCGACTTTTATGATTTTTTGCGATTAATTTGTGTAGGTTTAGGTATTTATTTCGTCACAAAACAAATGGCTGTGTTGTCAAACTTTGTTTCGTTTTAGTGACATACTTCTGAACATTTGCAAACTACCTTCCCTTAACTCTATTCTTGTGTCATCATGTTGCGAAATCCATTTTTATTTTGGTGCAAAATTAAGGCATACTGTGACCTCTATATATCCAAGTCTTACGAGTATATAAGCTTTAATTAGCGTTGACAATCTCTGATTCAAATATTTCAAAATTAAGATTCAAATTTATCAATTATGACTTTCTATATGAAAACTAAAATTACCACCTGAATGCCGTTTTCTATCTTTACTGCGTATTAAAATTTTCAAAAACATATGTTACCAAAGTTATTAGTTCATCTGCCATATCAAACAACAATCGCTGTGGGTTGGTAATCGACAAACTTGTCGTCGTCAGTCATCTTCAATAAGTGTATGCTTGTTACTAGGCAAACAGGTCTTTTAGCACGGACACAAAAGAAATCCTATCCTAACAATTTGATTGTGATTTTTGAAACTACATACGCATTTTAAGGTGTTAACATTCTTATATTTAGTTAACTAAACTGAAGAAGTTGAACACAATGCTGTGTCCATGACTGAAGCTTATGGCAATTTAAAAGTCGAAAATTGAATATTTATTAAAACATCCCATATCTTTATTTCATTGGTCTCAAAAAGAAACGAATACTTAATAATAATGAATTTGAATTGGATGAAAAAAGTTTGAGAGGGAATTGAAACCAAGTTTGTAATCGCCGTTTATTGAAAATTGAAATTTAAAAATCAATAAACTTTTGCTTGTATCGGGTTTGTCAATAAGAGCGCTATAAAAGTTCTGTTTAAATAAAACGAAAACAATTTTGGATATCAACTTTATTTATTTATTCTTTATTCCCGTGAAAGTACGTTCGATTCCATTATTTATGGAATTCTATTTCTTTTACTTGGCCACCACGGGCACGCTTGCAAAAGTCCAGACTCTGAACCCGACGGTTTTCAAGCTTAAATCGGCCGATACTGCTGCAATTTCACTTTCGATATTCGTACGAAGTTCATCAATTGTCGCTGGCTTGTTGGCATAGACCATTGACTTGATGTAGCCCTACAGGAAATAGTCTAACGGCGGCGTCAAATCGCACGACCGAGGGGGCCAAGCGACTAGACAATTTAGTGAGATATCACATTCTCCAAACTTGATTTCCAATAAATTGATTGTGACATTCGCTGTGTGGCTTGTGGCGCGCGCCGCAGCCGTCCTGTTGGAACCGCATTTTCTCCAAGTCCATATCATCCAATTGGGGCCAAAAATATTCGGTTACAATTGAACGGTAATAGTAACGTGCCGGTCTTGATTACTACGGAAGAAGTGCGGCAATGACGCCGCCGGTCCATAAACCACACCCACCCGTAATATTTTCGGGATCCAATGATGACTCATGGAGTACGTGTGGACACGGTTGCCACTTGAAAAAAAATTTCATGACCAAAGCTGCAAATAAAAATGACCAATCGTACCAAAAAAGGACCAAAATAATTTGTGTCCGCAATGGCTTTTAACTTTCCATAGAAAGTTATTGTAATCATTCCGATTTCTTGAATTGAAAATTTTGACATTTCTCGGCGTTTCAAGGTTCCTAGAGTCTAAATAAAAGATTTTTAGAGAGATATCTGTGCGTGTGTGTGTGCGTACGTTCGGGAAGAATAACGTTTTTGACATCTGGTAAAATTTTGAGAAAATCGCATTGACATTTTTTACAAAAAATAAAAACCTTAAAAAAACAATAGTAAAACTTGGTAAAAATTTACTCTCGACTCAAGTATCTCTTCAAAAATTAAAAAAATATTGGTTTTAAGCTAATTTTATTTCACAGAAAATACTGTTTCCGACATTCCGTAAATTGTGCATAAAAATCCAACAGTCAGTTTTTTTCATAAAAATTAAAATCTACAAAAAATAGTACGCAAATGCTACGAAAGTTTGGTAAAAATTGGTTTTCGAATAAAAATCTCGTTAACAAGAACAGATATTGAAATCAAACCATTTCATCATACTCTAAATATTGTTGGTAGTTTTTAATTTTTTTTTAGAATAATTCAACAACTAGCAAATAAAAAAAGCCTACAAACCATTTAAGCAAGACAAATCGGCAGACGGGATGGGAAGTTATCAGTGTGGGACGCACTCCAGCCTCTTTTTTTTAAGATCACAATATGTTAACATTATGTCGGGAGATCGAATAAGTCAGGAGATCGAATACTATCGCTAAATAAAATCCATATAAAATTAATTCAAAAAAATGTTTTTGCAGACCAAACGCTATGGTTATTTTTGTCATTTTGACGCTCTTTGGCCAGCATTATATTAATAATGGTACACAAATTAAGTCTGTCTATCGTTTTTATCAAAGTAAATTCAAAAAAATTCCTCTCAGCAGCAGCTGAGCTGTGAGGAAGTAACATCAAGTTATAAACAAACTAACTTAAATTTTGAAAACAATATTCATTTAAAGCATTTTTATGATATTTGACCTTTTTCCAAAATTCTTTAGGTAGGTATTTTATTTTTGAGATTATAAAAGGAATAGAGTCGAGTTATTTTTTTCATTATCTTAAAAAAGGGACCAAATAGAATAAAAAATTACCATGCGACCAAGTGAAAAAATAATGACCAAATTTGGTCTTAAATGACCAAACTGGCAGCCGTGCGTGTGGATTGCTGTCTGAACCAGAGAGAAAAAACTAATCGAGAGAACCAAATTTCCTCGTCTCCGTCCCTTCGAAACCTCTTATTCTCATTTTTTTATAGCGTGTTGAATTCGTATCGGTGTATACATGTTTTCACCTCGGAGAAGAGTGTTTGTTTATTGATAGCCAAGAAGGCTACATTTTTTAAAGTCTCATTATAATATTTGTAATTCTCATGAATTTCTTTTTTTTTAATTTTGCTAACATCTTGTCGTTTTTATATCTACAAAAATACTCCTATAATTCAAATTAATTCTAGCAAAACATTTTTGTTTGTCAATAAATAACGGGAATGGGAGAAGTTATACCGGTAGTTCGTGGTGAATTTGTTCTTCTCTTCTTTTTCTCTAAGTTACAAATAGATGGCATTAACAACCAAAACAAGAAAGGATGTGTGCAGAAAGAGTGTAACAATGTTAAGGTTTTTTAGACTAGACTTTATTTATATTATTTAAAATATAATGCATTGAATAATTTTACATTGAATTATAAAAGGCGGACATAATAAAGTTCTACAGTTTACCAGGAATATTTATAGAAAATATCGATATCTTCTGCAGTTGCGGTATCAATCGATATTTTCTGGAACTTAGTGTTAACGTAACATTTATTTGTCATGAATTACTTTTTCAGCTTTTTTATACACCAACAAAATCAATTACGAAATTTGGCTGCGATAATAATTACTTGAACACAGCATTTTCTATGTTTATAGTTATTCAGGTTTAGCCCTTAACTTTGATTTGCATTTATTAATGAATATCCTTAAAAGTTTAGCAATTTTTCGATGAAAATCCGAATCATTTTTAAGTTGTTGCTCAGTCCAATTCACGAATATACGACGCATCTGGTGGGCAAGCGGCTTCAGTTCTTGCGTCAATTTAATCTTGTAAGGATTTAAACCAAGATCTTTTTGCAAAATTCACCACAACGACGCGACGTCACAGAGATGCCCAACGCTTGAGAAGGACGTGTGAGAGACACATTTGGGCTTTCTGGCAACTGAAGCCTCAGCGGCAGCAATATTCTCGACACTACGGGCACTTCTTTGTCTCACTGACACGGGAACATTTTGTATTGTGCCTGGACGCTCAATTGTTGATCCGCTAGAACGATTATGAAGACCATAAATTGGACGTAGCGCTCTGAACGTTGAGACCACTGACCCCGAATTTCGGTAGTAAATTTTTATAATTTCGACTAGTTGTTGGCTCGTATTTCTTTCCATCATGAAATGGTAAACCTTACTTAAGAGAAATGTCAAAAGAGCGGCAAGAAATATGGCGTCGTTTGTTTTCCCTGTCGCTCTACTTTTGTAGCGTCCCTGTTAAAAAACCCTCTATTATTAAAAGTTTGCATTGGCCCAATAAACACATATAATTGCCAAAACAATTTTTTTTATTAAAAAGTCATTTTTTCACGTGTTTATTGGCTCAATAAAATATTTCTTGAAGGTCAATAAACTTTTTAATCGGAATTAAATTTTCTTACTCTCACAATAAATCCGTAATTAGTGCAAATTTTGTCTTTTTGGACATTGATAAACGGGTTTGTTGGAGTAATGAAAAAAGTTTTCTAAATTTCAATGTTTTCCGCTTCATCAAACTATTTTACTGGCTCAACAAACAAGTTTGTTGGATTACCAATTATTTATCCAGTTCAATAAACTATTTCCTTAGCTTAACCAAGGGGGGGGGAGCACACACTTAACATAAAGATGAGTTTTTAAGCACCGTTTAAATATGTTCTTCAATGTTCTCTAAAAGAGGCTGACACAGTTTTAATAATGTAATGTGTATCTTAAGCATACATTTACATACATATTTCAAGGGCTAAAGTGACAATTTAATTTATAAGATTATTTTAGAACACTGTTTTAGAAAGCTTTTTTCTTACGTATTTTTTCCGGACGCACTTTCGGGAGTTGCACTCTTAAATTACATGTTGCAAAATCTCTTTTCACTTCAGTTATCAAGAGATTCAAAGCTTTTATATTAAATTAATAGATATGAAACGTTTATTATGTTTTTCAATCAGCAATTAGTTTTAAGAAATTGTCACTTTTGCTATTTTTGGGACATTTACATATATTCTTGAAATTCGTGTTTAAATCTCAGTTCTAGAGCATCCAAAGCATTTTCTCTCCAAAAAGTAGATTTCCTTAATTTGTAAGATCTTAGAATTTTCTTATCTTAGAAAAAAAAAACACTTTAAGGAAGCCTTACACTATTTGTGTGCGTCAAAAAAATGAGATCGAATTGAAGACGAGTTTCAAGAACTTAAAGGTGATCTTCTTAAGAACCTAAATATTTGCTTTTTCTCTCACAAAAGATCTTATGAAAATAATTTAATGCATTATACTAATGTTTTTCTAATTTGTCTAAAATTGTCTGAAAACAAATTTGTTTATTGTTTTTGACAGGAAAACGCTTTTTGATTAAAATTGTTAAATAACTAACAATTCTTTAGATGAAATCTTTACTTATACAACTTAACTGCATAAGCGTTATGAATCGTATGACCAAGGGCGGATCCAGACTTTTCATCAGGGGGGGTCACACACTTAGATGAGTTTTAATAATTGCTAAAACGACAACTTTAGTTATTAAATTATTTTAGAACACTGTTTCCAGCAAGGTATGGTCTAACTATTTAATTTGGATGACTCCCTACAGAGTGGCTTCAGACCAGGAAAGTCCACTATCGACCAAATATTCACACTACGGCAGATCTTGGAAAAAACCCAGGAGCTTCAAATCGATACCCACCATCTCTTTATCGATTTTAAAGCCGCGTATGACAGCATCCATAGGGTAGAGCTCTACAGAGCAATGTATAGTTTTGGCATCCCTGTCAAACTTATCCGTTTGTGCAGAATGACGATGGAGAATGCACGCTGCTCCAACAAGGTCGGAAAAGATCTTACCGATGCATTTGATGTCAAAAAATGTTTTAGACAAGGCGATGCACTGTCATGCGACTTCTTCAACATCGTTCCAAAGCTCCATCCAATTACTCGGATACGCAGATGATATTGACATAATTGGAAGATCAAAGCGTGATGTCAGTGGAGCGTTTTTGAGCATTGCGACGGAAGCGAAGAAGATGGGTTTAGTGGTCAATGAGGGCAAGACCAAGTATATGCTGTCATCAAAAAAGGACATTGAACAACGACGTCTTGGACAAAACGTCACCATGGACAGCTATAACTTCGAGGTAGTTAGGGACTTTGTCTACCTAGGCACCGCTATAAACACAGACAACAACACCAGCGCTGAAATCAAACGAAGAATAACTCTTGCAAATCGCTGCTTCTTCGGACTTAGAAGGCAATTGAGAAGTAAAGTCCTCTCTCGAGCATCTAAAATCACCATCTATAAGACACTCATCATCCCGGTTCTCATTTATGGCGCTGAGGCCTGGACCCTGTCAAAGAAAGATGAGAACGTCTTAGGATGCTTCGAGAGAAAAATTCTTCGGGTGATTTTTGGTCCCGTACGTATAGATGGAGAATGGAGGAGAAGATATAACGACGAACTGTACGGGCTGTACAGCGACACTGACCTAGTTAGCAGAATAAAAGTCCAACGGCTTAGATGGCTGGGTCATGTAGAGCGAATGGACATCAACGCTCCAGCCCGGAAGGTCTTCGAATCCAATCCCGAGGGACGGCGCAGTAGAGGAAGACCGCGACTCAGGTGGCGCACTCAGGTATGTGAGGACCTCAACCAACTTGGCGTGCGAAACTGGAGACAGCTAGGGACCGAGCTGGCTGGAGACGTTGATTGAGGATGATGTTGGTTGAGGACCAGGTCCGCCCCGGACTGTAGCGCCACCTTAAGTAAGTACATAAGTAAGTAAGACTCCCTACATATGAAAGCATTCCAAGATTCCAACAGTTTTCTAAATATGCCATATTTAAGAGCGTTAAGAGGGTTTTTTTGGTGCATTTCGCGAAGAAAAGTAGGAAATTGTTTTGAAACGTTGCTTTTTTCCAAAAATAAAATACACTTTTCTAGTTTCTATTTCTATTAATGCGAAGAACGCTGCAAAAATTCAAAAATCCAGAAAATAAGAGAGGATCTGATAAGTAGAAATGTCGGGCTTTTTTTGACATAGTTTTTTCGAACTCAATTTTAGGGAATCTTTTATTACTGTAGTTATCAATCTTCTTACTCGTATTTTGATCATAAAGGCGTCAACAAAACCTAAAAATTGTAGAGATAAGAAGGTTTGGTCTTGAATTTAAGGAAATAGTTGCATTTAAGTACATAATTTCTCTAGAAAATTGAATTAAATTAAAACAAAGTAAGGTAGGTGAACAAATAAGTTGGGAAGAAAAGTTTTTGTAGCACTCACAAATTACACGTTTCAAAGCTTCAATATCAATAGATATGAAACGTTTATTATGTTTTGCACTTAGCCATTAGTTTAACAAAAGTGTCACTTGATTTTTTTGGGACATTTATATTATTGAAATTCGTGTTTAAATCTCAGTTCTAGAGCATCCAAAGCAAATATACTTCAAAAGTAGATTTATTTATTTTTTTAAGATCTTTTGTATTTAACACAAAACCAATTTTGAAATAAATGAAATGCACGACTGGGTCGCTAGAACTTGTTAGTTTCTTCCAAAAAGTTTGTTTATAAATATTTCCCATATTTTAAGATTTAAAAATGTACCTGCAAAATAAGTTTTTCTCAAAAATTTAAATGCCAATTTATCTGTCAAAAAATCTAGATTAACTTATTTTTTTTCGAAAATCATTTTAAATTTTAAATCATAAAAAATCATCATTTTGATCATAAAAAATCATCATCAATTTGATCATTTGATCAATGACAAGATCTTGCACAGAAAAGAGAAGAATTTTGAAATCGGTCCATTAGTTCTTGAGAAAACTTAACAACAATATAAAGGTGGTTTGAGGGGTACCCTTCTGGAGCAATACGAAAATATGTTTTTCTTGTAGAAAGAAGCCAAATTAAGAACACAAAATTTAGAGAAAGTTTTAGAAAAATCACATGTTTGAACAAACAAATTTGTATGGGGACTGCTGTTATTTTTCGTATTAATAAAATGAAAAAAGAGGCTGGGATGCGACCCACACTGATAACTTCCCATCCCGTCTATCGATTTGTCTTGCTTAAAAGTTTGTCTAAATGTATCAATTCTTGCCAAATTTGCGTTCTATTTTTTGTAGATTTTATTTTTTTTATGAAAAAAACGGACTGTTGGATTTTTATAAAAAAATTACTGAATATAAAAAACAATATTTTCTGTGAAATAAAATAAGTTTGAAGCAAATATTTTTAATTTTTGAAAAGCTATTTGAGCCGAAAATCAATTTTTACCAACTTTTATTATTTTTTTGTTTAGGTTTTTATTTTTTGTAAAAAAACTGTCAGTTCGATTTTTCTCAAAATTTTTCCTAATGTTGAAAACAATATTTCTTATAAGTTAAAATTAGTTAGAAGCCATAATCTCAAATTTTTGGAAAGATATTTAAGTCGAAAATCAATTTTTACCAACTTTTGTTAATTTTTTTTTTTCGGTTTTTAATTTTTTGTAAAAAAACTGTCAATTCTATTTTTTTCAAAATTTTACTGAATGTTGAAAACAACATTTTTTGAAAGATAAAAGTAGCTTAAAGCCAATATCTCAAAGTCTTGAAAAGATATTTGAGTCAAAACTCAATTTTTACCAACTTTTTTTTTATTTTTTTTTAGGTTATTATTTTTAGTAGGTAGTACCCGTAGCGTGATGGTTAGTGCGTTGGACTGTCATGCAAGGGGTTTTGAGTTCAATCCCTGCCTGTGCCACCTAACTTTTTTCACGGGTACTGCCTCTTGCGAGGAATTGACAAATTCTCCAAGAGTAATTCTTGTCATGAAAAGTGCTTTCTCAAACTAGCCGTTCGGATTCGGCATATAAACTGTAGGTCCCTTCCATCTCTGACAACATTACTCGCACACAGGGATGGTTGAGAGTTGTAAGTCACTAGGCCCTGGTTTTCCATGGACTGTTGCGCCACCTAATTTATTTTTTTTATTATTTTTTGTAAAAAAACTGTCAATTCGATTTTTCTCAAAATTTTATCAGATGTCAAAAACATTATTCTTCATTGCACAAAATTGTTTTGGAAATGAAATCATATTTAAGTCGTAAAATTTTCGAAGTGACAAATTTTTTTTTTCAGTTTTTTTGATTTATAAAAAAAATCGTTAATTGAATTTTTTTCCAAAAATATAATTGTTTTGTATCACGTTACAATATATAATATAAAATTTAATTCAAGTCTCTAGCGTCATTGGTTCATGAGATATTTAGGGTTAACCAAAATGTTCACCTTTTTTTTAAACTGCTATGGTAAAAAAAACCACCCACGCAATTTTCTTGAGAGTCCTTTCGGCATCTTTCTGCCTTATTATCTGTATAACAAAATTTATTTGAAGTCGATATCTCTTCTGGTTCTTGAGCTATGGACAACGAAAAAACGTCGCGAACGTACGAACGTACGTACACACGCACGCACAGACATCTTTCTAAAAAACTTTTATTTCGACTCTAGGGACCTTGAAACGTCGAGAAATGTCAAAAATTTTCAATTGCACAAATCGGACCCATTACAATAACTTCCTATGGGAAGTCAATAAAGCTATCCAAAGGAAAAAGCTTTGAACGAACTAGTTGAATACACAAACAATTGTTTTCGTTAAGTATGCTTACAAGTATTTTTCATTTCCGGGATGAGTTGTCCTAGCATGAGTTGTGTCTTGGGATGAATCACAAATTTTTTGACAAATCAAATGGCATTTATTTCTTTGAAGACAAACTTATTTTACAGGTATATTTTTAAATCTTATGTATGTAGGTACTTTTTTAAACAGACTCTTTGCATACAGGAGCAAGTTCGTGCGACCCAGTCGTGCATTTTATTTTATTTGGGTGACGCAAGGTAATACTTTATTTGAAATTCGTCGATATTTTCAAAATGAAAATAATACAAAAGGCCGCCTCGAATAGCCTATCATCCGCCCACTTACGCTATGAAATAGTAAATAAGCCCATAAGCAATTAATTAAATGCCTACCTACTTAAATTTGTTCCCAACACAACTCCTTCTATCCTATATCTACCCTTTACCCTCCTGCTCTTATATAATTCAATAAAGCAAATGTATGTAGGTTTGTAGTTTGTTCCTATTTTCATTCCCCTAAACCAAATCAAACAACCATAATAAGACATCCGCATCAGATCAGAAGTCACCACTGCCAGAGCCAAAGCCACAGCCAGAGCCAGCATAGCACCATCATTCATGCAGCCTTCTTAAACCGGTGTCGATGTCGATGATGAACACAAGCGTGTTTTACTCGAAGAGTGGGGTGGTGGTTGGTTTGGTTGCTATCATTGCCATAATGCCTCACAGCACAGCTGAGCACTGAGCAGAGCAGAGTAGTACAAAGCAAATAAGAGGTGTGATAGTCGCACGGAAAGCCTCCTCATCCGCTGATGCGCACACACACTCGCTCACACTTCCATTTGGGACTGAACGAAATTTAATCCTCGCACAACGCTTTCTACGGATTATGTTTGCCTGGTTTAAATGATGAATTTGAGGCGTATCTAGGGCGTGGTGGTACCGACCTTGGCCGTTGGCTCCATCGACAAAACACCCAGTTTTTGTACGTCCATTCCCAATTGTTTGTCATTTAGCCAGTGTTGGTCCTCGGTTGTAACTGCCCGCTGCCACTTTTGGGTTTTCACAGTTCTCCGTGAGACTTCTTTACTAGCTTCCTGGGGATGGTTGGATTATAATACACGAATGGTAACTGCTCAGAATTTTTGAAGTGGTGTGGTGGCGGCAAAGATGTTGAAGGCAGTTTTTAGAACTGATAATAATACCACCATTCATTCAACAACGCATCGCACCGTACCGCACCCTTGAAAGTCCTGGAGGGGGTGCGATTATTTTTAAAGTCTATCATAAATCTGAAGTTTGTGGGTGGGTTCTATGTTCGTTTAAGGTGGTGTTTTCTTGCCAATAACAACTTACAAAATTTGAGACACAGATGAAGACGTGCGCCGCGCTGCGCCGCCGTGCCATAAGGAAACATTTCCATTTAAATAATGATAATTATTTCGCTGTTTAATTTTCTCTATACAAACATTATTACCAGAACAACTTGACACAAGTTCTGAAAATAGAATTCCGGAAAAGAGGGCCAAAATAAGTTTAACAGAATGTTGCACTGTTAAGTGTTATTTTGATATTTCTGCATAGACCTTTGAAACAGTTTGATTTGAGTAATTTGTTGTATCTTGTATATATGTAATAATTTTTGTAATGTGTTTTTTTGGAAGTTAATATTAATCAATTTGGTATTTGAAAGGATTCAAATTTTAAGGCCGCTTTAGAAATTCTTAAGAAAATATGTTTTTTTTTATTATTTTAGGGAACAAATTCATAATTCCGTATACTTTTTGACAAAATCTGGGCATACTTTGAACTTTTGAACATCTTCTTTAAATAGAGTAGATAAATAATGTTTACAAAAATGAATTAATTTTCAAAAACGAGTTTTTTTTTCGAAATCGGAATCGTATGGAATGGTTGGGCGAAGAGAATAGTTTTACTGCTGTATTTAACTTTTATCAAATTTTAAAAAATAAATACAAATTTTAAGGATTTTGCAATTTTTCAGGGAAATATCTTTTCGAATATACGTTTTACAACTTCTAGAACACATTTAAGAATTCGAGAAAATATAAGTAACTATGGTTTTGGAAAGACAAGAAATACTCATTTTGTCTTTTTGATTGATCATAGCTTTTGAAATTTTGAACATAGATTTCGAAAAAGAACAATTTTCAGAACAACAAAATTAAACTTTCGAAAAAATTGAAACTAAAGTCAAAACGATAACATTTAAAAAAAAAATATGATTTCTATGATATATTTTTTAAATAAAATAAATGTAGTTCATTTTTAATCTTAGTGCTCTGATGTAATACATAAATTGGTATCTATTAATAATAAAACCATTAAGATAAAAATGAAATCCAATAATCAAATTACCCGACCAGCACACCTGCATTAATTCAATTCCCCCGAAATGAATTAAACAAAAATATAGGAAGCATATTGTGTTGGCCCATAATTTAATTACATTTTGGAACCACCTACTATTATCTAAACTGTGAGGTTGGTTGGTATACCCTTACATTATGTTCTGTACATACCCCCAAAAGATTTTTTCTCTTGAAAATTGTATACAAACTTAAAAACTGTTGTAAGCAGATACTATAAACACCAAGGCTAACTGATTGCTCTGTGCGCCTGTTATCACTTAAATAATTCGAAAGTTATAAGTCAGAGTTACCAATTACTCCCGTATACAAGGAAAATTGAATCGAAATCGAAACAGGATTTGGCTCCTTGTATGCCTGAATCGGATCGTCGGATTTCTCAATGCGATTCTACTAAAGGAGTTGAATTGAAGGGAAAATATACCTGAATCAGAGAGTTGAGGAATCGAGTTCACAGCTGAGCCACATTGTCATTTCGATTTTGATGCCTGGGGCCCTATTCTGTAATGCGTTTCGAAAGCCAATCCGATTTGAATCTGATATTCTATTCGTTTATGAATTCGTACTCTGTAAAATGGTCGAATCGAACAAAACAATCATCTAGTACTTTTTCAATTTATAGAATAGATTTTCCGAGTCTCGGAAGTATTTCTCATGACCATCAAATGTGTTAAAGCAAAAATACAAAAAAGAAATTAAAACAAATCACAAACAAGACGAGTAGGTAAGCTGAAATTAATTTTTAAAGAGAAAATAGCCGTGTTTTTTTTTTTGTATTCCATATATAGTACAGTAAGAAATTGCCAAAAAAAACTATCCGCAGTAGTCCGGTTTTTATATTTGAAAGTTGATACAATTTAATATTTTCCAGAATAATTTATCAATAAATTCCAAAAAAAAAATAGTGAAATTCAGACCCGGGGTGAAATCGTGTAAGCTGATTTTTGATAGTTGATTATCAAAATCAAGAAAATACGTCTGTGGAAGGTGATAGTCGATTTCAAAGTTTTAACCAAACAATTTGACATAAAATAAAAACTTCAATCTTTATATGTATACCTGAATCGAGTTGAAATGAGCTTGATTCGCCTCGATTCCTGTCGGGGATCGGAGTCGAGTCAAAATGTGTGCAGAAAAACCTGTGTGGAGGAGTTGGTTTTACAGATAATGCATTATGGTCTGTTTATTTGTATGTTTGTGTACAAAAAATATCTATAGTTTTGTTTTAATCAAATTAAAAAAAAAAAATTGCACATGGAGTAGGTAGCATATTAAGTTCTTCATTGTTTAACACGAATCACACTATCTCACTTGCACTTCATTAGAAATATTGAAACACCATTTGCATTTTAGAAAGTGCTGTCAAGCTTAATGATTTTTAAATCTTTTTGTGCGGTGGAAACACCAAAAAGGATTAGGTATTTAATCTAAATTGAGATAAACCTTTGGTGGAAACATAGCAAAACTTATTTATCTTTTTTATTGTTTTCTCTTGCAAAATAAGCCCAGTTAGTCCATTTTCATTAACAAAACTAAATAACACCAACAGTAACAGATTGATTGTTTTCCCCAATGGAAAACACATGATTCCAAATGCACAACTACTCAACGAACACAGCCATCGAGATACAAATGCAATCGTACCAACAATTGAGAACGAAATCACATATGATCCATTCGAGACTCGTATAAATGTCAAAAACCCCTCCGTAGTAAGATTCTACTTTAACTTTTATCGGTAGTATTCATACTACGGATATTGTTTTTGTTATTCGTGTAAAATCTTACTATACTATTGATAGATTTTCCAACAAAACACGGGTAATATAAAATTCAATAAAAAGTTAATAAAATGGAATCGGTTGCGCTGTGGATGGATGAAGAAAATAGAGAAGAACGAGTTGAACGTAGAAAAATACGCGATTAATCAAATATCAAATGTGTGATAGAAGGTAAACATAATGCGTAAGTTATTTTACTTTTTTAACCATTGCTTTTGTTTGGTATGCACATTTTTCGCTGATGAGTCCCTGTAATGAAATTTATTTGCTTAAATTTTGAATAAAATTATTTTTTCATTGCTTACATTTTATCTATTTCACACAGCTTAACACAATTTTCCTTTTGTGTTCGAATTTCAATCCGTTACCTCTCTTGGTGTAGAAACAAAATGTTTTCGAACGCTAATGACATTCGGAAACACATTGCCAGGTACGAAAAATCCGAATGCGGATTTGTCATTTCATAAATTTTTGAAAAGTTTCCTTCAACTCGGTGCAAATATTTTCTTAAAAATAAATAAACATGGTGAAATAAATAACTGTATTTAAAAAAAAAGCAAAGTTCTTATAGTTTCTGATGAATTTTTGTTTTCTTCTTATTTTTATTTTTCAAATGATAACAGCTTCTATGGTAACACTGTTAACCACAAATAATCATTTTCACTATTTTAAAAAAACCTTATCTTCCTCCCCGATCAACCTTTGTGAAATAACGAAGATGCCGCAAGCAAATGAAATTGCTTCCTAAGTGAAAAACATGCCCTGCTTCGAGAAGGTCCCTTTTCTCAACACAGATTACAACCAATGCAATGTCCTAATTCTTTCAAATTAATAAAAGAACTATCTCTCTACGTATTTGATTTCACTTCACAAAAACCTCGTTATGATAAATTAGAACGAAAGTATATAAGGATACCCTAAGGACGGACCGGACCGTGTGTCGTCGTCGGTCGGCTTGCAACTAAGAATACGGAGGAATATTAATATTTATGCAAATGATTATCAAATCGTAACAGGATAACAGCTAGCTACAGAAAGGGCCTGGATATAATTTTTTAGTGGGAAGTGACAACACATTTGTAGAAGTACACTGAACTCTGAACAGTCAACCCTTATCGAGTTTGAAATGAAATACAGAAATTTACTTGAGGCTGCTTTTTGATGGTATCTTGTTATCCCAGCATAAAGATACACAAGTCGGGTGACGCACTAACAAAAATTTACATATCAATTCAATGTAGAAGCTATGTGTGTTGGAAATCCTTTTCTGATGAGTTTCTTTGCCTACTGAGAGCAAGTATGAAATTGTAGTTCAGGAAGAGGTCATCATGTTCATCTCATGGCCCATGTGTTTGTCCTACTTCAAGTCACTTAGTAGGTCTTGGTCTAAGGATTTATTAACGCCTGATAGAAGCAATTTTATATTTTCTGTAAAAAAGTTTTCTGAGACATTTTGTGTTACAAAAAGAGAATTGTGATAGAAACTAAAATTGCTTGCATTTGTTTCTGTTGGTGGATGTTTATCATCTATAATGTTTGTACGCGGTATGCTTGTATATTATAGAACAACATTTAGGCATGTTTTTGAATCGTCTTTATTCTTAGTTCACATTCAACACCATTAAGCTACAATTATTTATCTGCCATTAAGGTTTCGAAACAAAAAATATCCCTTACTTAGTATCTTGGCGTTGGCGACCTTCCAGTTAAGAGTTGGCAGAGATGAGGTTTTCCCTTTGACTATTATTATTGCAAAAGGTTTAATCGAGATCCATGTATAAGAATCAAACATTTTAACAGCTTTCATAAGTATTTTCACAATATGATTATGATACATTTTCTAGAGGCTTGACGTTCTCTAGAGAGTAACCAGAAAATCAATGGAAGTATTATGATCCACTATGAGAGAAAAAGAAGCCTTTAAGGCTTAACCGTTCATTCAACATTCGGAACCTATGCTTTGTTTTTAATACTTCATTTACATAATCATAGTCATCGATTAAAATAAAATTAATAATTGGGTGGTGCAACAGTACGTTGAGAACTAGCGCCTAGTGACTTACAACTCTCAACCATTTCTGTGTGCGAGTACTGTTGTCAGGGATGGAAGGGGCCTACAGTTTTAAGCCGAATCCGAACGGCTTATTTGAGAAAGCACTTTTCATGACAAGAATTACTCTTTTAGAATTGTCAATTCCTCGGTGAAAACATAGGCAGGGATCGAACTCAAGACCCCTGCATGACAGTCCAACGCACTTTTTTTTTTTAAATTAATTTTTTTATTAATTTAATCTTAAACTATCTTAAAGCTAGACAAAAATTCATAAAACTAGCCTAATTAACCATAACATACAACTAACTTACTGGTTCCATACGGAAACTCTAAGTTAAACAATAATACTTAATTCTAATGCCTTTTGGCCCTAAGATCTATTTTACTATAATTCAATTTTATTTATTTTTTTATTTATTAGTAAATTGAAAAAAGAAACTAATTTCAATACCTTTTTTAATTTTTACTTAAAAACTACTCAAAATAAGGTCCTTAATATAAACCTATTCTACCAATAAACTACTTAAAACTAGAACAACCACACAATGGCGGATCCAAGGGAGGGGGTCGTAGGGGTCATGACCCCCCCCTGGGAGATAATTTGTTTGCTTTTTCGTAGGAATTCTCTTCAATTCAAAACTAATCGAATTGCGTTAATGGATATGACCCCCTATTATATTTTGAATTATTTATTTTTTGTGTATGAAAACAAACATTTGTATTTTACTTCCTTAAACTTTGTTGCTAAAAGTACTACTTTTAACTGAGGAATGGACCAAGAACATTATATGAATCGGAAATTCAGCCTATTCCAAAAACGCAGCACAAATTCATTAACTTTTGAACTTTTGACCAACTGACGATTCAGGGGGGGGTCATATGAGCCATAAAGTTTATACAGTTAAGTTGTATAAGTAAAGATTTCATCTAAAGATTTATTAGTAATTTAACGACATTCAAAAAAAAGTGGTTTGCTGTCAAAAACTATTAAAACTTTTGTTTTTACTCAATTTAGAATTTGAAAAAAATTTGGTCATGCTTTAAATTATTTTTATAAAAATTGTTTCTAAGAAAAAGAGCAAATATTCAAGTTCTTAAAAAGAAACCTTGAATAAGAGATCATCAATTTTATATTAAGTTGCCTTTAAACTTACTTAAACTAGCCTTACATTTTTTTATTACATTTTTTTGACACACATAAATAGTGATTATTGACGTGATTTTTACTTTCGACATATAGGAACTAGCTATATAGCAAGTTTTGCATTAGTAAACAATTTTAAACTACAGTTTTAATTCAAATATGAACGACAAGGAAGTCGAAAAAAGTGGGTAACCCGATTCATTTTATCTGTCTGTCTTTCTTGGCCCCTACAGTCCAAACAATTGTGTTGATTGAAGTTAAGGTTTTCAGCCGATTAGTGTAAGGCGTTTTTTTTTCATTTTATTTATACGAAAAATAACATCACTTCCCATACAAATTTGTTTGTTAAAATATGTGATTTTTCTAAAACTTTGTGTTCTTTTTGGCTTCTTTCTACAAGAGTCCCCTCATAAAACTTTTATTTTGTTTTTAAGTTTTCTCAAGAACTAATGGACGGATTTCAAAATTCTTTCTTTTTATGCAAGCTCTTGTCAATGATGAAATGATTAAATAGATGATGATTTTTTTATGATTAAAAATGTATTTTTCTTTTTTTTTGATTTTTAAAAAAATATTAATTTTGTTTACAAAACTCGATATCTCAGAAAGGGGTCAACACTTTTTGACGAAATTTAAATGTACATATGTACATACATATATTTATAAGCTCTTTATTTAGTGCTTACCAAAAATATTTTGAAGACTAAATTTCAAATTTAAAATGATTTTCGAAAAAAATAAGTTAATCTAGATTTTTTGACAAATAAAATGGCATTTAAATTTTTGAGAAAAACTTATTTTGCAGGTACACTTTTAAATCTTAAAATATAGGCAATATTTTTAAACAGACTTTTTGGAAGAAATTAACAAGTTCTAGCGACCCAGTCGTGCATTTTATTTATTTCAAAATTGGTTTTGTGTTGAATACAAAAGATCTTAAAAAATTAAATGAATCTACTTTTGAAGTTAATTTGCTTTTTGATGCTCTAGAACTGATATTTAAACAGGAACTTCAATAACATAAATGTCCCAAAAACAGCAAAAGTGACACTTTTGTTTAACTGATGGCTAATTGAAAAATATAATTGATATACAAGCTTTGAATCTCTTGAGATTTGAAGTAAAAAGAGATTCTGAAACGTGTAATTTGTGATTGCCACATAAACGTTTCTTCACAACTTATTTGTTTACCTTAATTTGTTGTAATTAAGAGAAATTATGTACTTAAATGCACCTATTTCCTTAAATTCAAGAACCACACATTTTTCTCTCTAAAATTTTTAAGTTTTGTTGACTTGACAGTAATAAAATAATTATAGACTCACGAAAATTGAGTTCGAAAAAACTTCGTCAAAAAAATCCCGACATTTTCTTCATATCAGATCCTCTCTCATTTTCTGGATTTTTGAATTTTTTTAGCGTTCTTAGCATAAATAGAAATGGATACAAGAAAAGTATATTTTATTTTTGGAAAAAAAGGCACGTTTCAAAACAATTTCTTACATTTCTGCGTGAAATGCAGCAAAAACCCTCTTAACTATTGTGTTTTAGCTCTTAAATATAGCATATTTAGAAAACTTTTCGAATCTAGGAATGCTTTCAAATGTAGCGAGTCATCCAAATTAAATAGTTAGACCATACCTTGCTGGACAACAGTGTTCTTAAATAATTTGATAACTAAAGTTGTCATTTTTTAGCAATTGAAATGTGTACACATTATGTTATTTAAATTTTGTTAGCCTCCTTTACAAAACATTAAAGAACATTTTTAAGCGGTGAGAAAAAACTCATCTAAGTGTGTGACCCTCTCCCCCCCCCCCTGATGAAAAGTCTGGATCCGCCCTTGCAACCACAGCAGAAAATCTAACTATCTAACATTTTTTGTTTTTCATTTTTTGTTCACCAATCCACGGTTCGTCGTCTGACGTGGTAGATTAGCGGAATTGCCAATCTATCCTGTATCAGACCGCATCTGTCTAAAAAGAGGAATGCCTCTGGTGGAATGAAGCCGCTCAAGCGCGCACTCTCTAAATACTCGTCGGTCGTCGCTCGTTTGGATAGAACGCCCCGAAAATTAAATTGTTGGTCGAAGACATATAGCTCTTGCAATGTGAACTCGAAAGACAACGAGTTTTATCACGAAATTATCAATTCTGTTGATTCGAGCCCCGTTGTATAGGACCTCGTTGGAATAGTATTGCAGGAAAGAAGATTCGCCTGTTCGATACAAGCCGGTAACAGTCCAACGCACTAATCGTCATGCCACGAATAGTCATCGATTAAAAGTTTTAAACTAAGCCTAGATGGATAGGATAGGTACATGAAACTTGGAATATGAAATTTGTTGTATCCAATTTTTAAATCAGAAATTGTATTTCGCGGTCCTTTGATTCAGAAATAAGATTCGACACAAAATTTCGTGAGCGGCTTTATAACTTACTTTTAAGTATGCGATAACCAGAATTGTATTAATTAAAACTTTATAATTCCAATTCACTCAAAATAACGAGAACGCAAAATGTCTATGATGTCCCGTAAAAGATGGTCCAAACTACAGGCCAAGACACCACCTTTTAGAAGTTGGTAAATTTTTTACCCCGAATCCTAAGTATTTTCTATAGTAACGACTGTTTTAATGAAATTTTGAAAAACATCTACTTTAAGTCGGGTTTTCATACACCCTGTTCACGAACTTTGTTTTTAAGGTTTTTGGCATGTTAATATAACCAAATTTTGGAACAATTAAATTTCAGTAAAGCAAATTTGTACCTAATTTTTGACAAAGGTATGAACTTTAATACACCTAAGCTCAAATTGAAAGTTATACCCAGACTTCTGTTGTGGTTAAAATATAGTTTCAGGTGAAAAATATTAATAATATAAAATGGACAGAGTAGTATTTTAATTTGAAACACGTGCAGGTGCAGCATTTTTTGAAGACCTTAGATGTAAAAGAAAGTCCCAAGAAACTACAAAAATAGACATGATTTTGGGCCTCAATCCAATTTTCATGGACACATAACAAAATTTCTAAAATATTTAAAATTAAATATCTGCGTATTATTATTAAAATATGATTTTTCCTTAAAAGTTGCTTTTGTTTATTTTGGCCAGACAATTTGTTTTGAAAAAATTGGCCCATATCTACTTAAATGTCGAAAAATTTAAACTAAAACATGATTTAGAACGAAACAAACCAAAAAAGACGACATTTGCATACATTTTTGAATATCATTGAAACAAGTACCTACATTTTACAATTTTGGAAACAGACTTCTGGTTGGAATACAAACAAGCTGATAAAACAAAATAATGACAATTTCCAATCTTGTTAAAATACAACAAATAAAACTAAATCCCCTTTACCTTTTGCACAGCGAATTTTGATTCTAAATAAAACTTTTCGAATCTAATCCACTCCAGAAAATACCGAAAAACGTCCTATTCGTCTTAAACATAAAAATTATTTATAATTTTATTTTCTTGTTGCCGACAAGCCTGTTAACGAGACGGTTAGGAATTAGGATTGGTTAGCGAATTCAATGAAGGGAAATTTTGCTTCTATTTGAAATTTGAAAATTATTAAGGACCAACATCAAAATTAGTGCTCTCATGAGCAGACATTTTTAGAGCGACCACATTCCGCATGATTGGCGTTAGTGTCGCAAAGTGGAGAGATTTACCCCTTGAATACAATGGGAATTCGCTAGTCGCGGTAAAAATTGCCGTAGCTCAAGCTGTCACTAAAATCGTCAGCTGTAATTTTTTTGACATTTATACATTTGTGTTTAGTTTTGTAAGACTATTCATATTTTTGGGCAACTTAATTTTCAATTTTTAAATTAAAAAATGGACGTAAATAAAACACATACAAATATTTTTGTTTAAAGATATTTCCTTTTAATTATAAAGTTTCAACGTTGACATTATGTGTGAAACACTACATCATTTAAATGACTACCACGCGAATTGTTTCAAGCATCTATTCTTTTAAACTAATTTTCGATTACTTTTTGACACATATTAAGTGGTATCTCCTCAGCCATAACTTGAAGAATGTTGGATTTAAAGTGCTCCAGAGTTAAAGGTTTATCTTTAAAAAAATGGTATTTCACATAGCCCCACAAAAAAAAAGTCCAGCGGTGCCAAATCGCATGATCTTGGTTGCCAGTTGATATCTCCAAGACGAGAAATTACGTGGCCAGGAAATGTCTCTTGCAATACAGCCACATTCGCTCGAGTTGTGTGGCATGTTACAACGTCTTGTTGAAACCACATTTTCTCCAAGTCATATTCTTCAATAGTAGGCAAAAAAAAATCGGTTATCATATGACCATATCTCTTCGAATTGACGGTGACAGTCGTTCCATCGTCGTTTTGACTTTTTGTGGAGGTAATGGCCCTCTTCAATTACTTGAGGATTCTCAGAACCCTAAATACGACAATTTTGTTAATTAATATACCCTTCGCACCGAGTGAGTAATGTGAAGAAAATTTTGTTCCAAAAATCGCCGTCCACCGCCTGTTGTTCAAGCACCCATTCGACCTACATATCTACGACGACGTTGTGAATGGTCAGCTGATTTGTTGTGTGAGCTGAACTTTAAATGGATGTACATATGTACATATGTAGGTTTACGTCCAATTTTCAAATGTAAAATACGCCATGGACGTATCGAGGAGTCTACACATTCGGGTCTTCGGCAACACTTTCACTTACAGCAACGACTTTACAATATTTCCAGTCTCTTTAAATTTTTTCACAATTTTGCCAATTGGTTATGCGTACTTGGACGATTATGTAAACCATAATCTCCTTTTAAAACACGATATGTGACCATGGCAGAATCACTATTTTTGAAGCAGGTTCTGACAATTTGTATGCGTTGTGCGACAGTTGCGATCCATTTTCGTAAATGTCAGACTTTCAACTGAAAAAAATAATTGGTTTATCAACTTGGTTTGACAGATGTTGAATTCCAGCCCAATACTTTTGAAAACCGCAAAATGGATAACCCTTTATTTTTATTTAGAATTGTATTTTCTTGACAGCAGACGGCATGTTGACATGCTTTGTTATAATTTCTTAGAGTATGATAAAGGGTGTCCCAAAATTAACGCAAGATTTGAATTAAATAGGAAACGCCGTTTTTAGTCTTTTGATAGTTATATTTTTATTGACTCGTAAAGTACATAGGATAGGGTTATGTATGGAATAACACATCGGACAAATGGCCTCCACGGCTTTGCATGCACATGCGCACTCTTTTGTTGAAATTTTCCATGACCATTCTGCATAAATGTGGCTGAATTTCGTTGATGCAGCGTTGAATCTCCTCCTTTAATGCACGGATGGTTGTGGGCTTGTTGACATAGACTTGTGATTTCAAATAACCCCATAAAAAGAAGTCTAATGGTGTTAAATCACACGATCTAGGAGGCCAATTTTGATCACCGAAACGAGAGAGTACACGACCTGGAAATGTCTCATGCAGTAATTGAATTGTTTCACGGGCTGTATGACATGTGGCACCGTCTTGTTGAAAACACATATTGGACACATCAATATCATCCAATTTTGGCAGAAAGAACTGTGTAATCATGTCGCGATATCGAGCACCAGTAACAGTCACTGCTTGACCAGCATCATTTTCAAAAAAATATGGCCCAATTATGCCTCCAGCCCAAAATCCACACCATACAGTCACGCGTTGTGGATGCATTTGTTTTTCGACAATCACATGTGGGTTCTCCGAACCCCAAATGCGGCAATTTTGGCGATTGACATCTCTTCACAGTTGACGAAGTTAAAACACTATTCCGACCATATTTTGTATGAAATTTTCGAACTGCAGCCGCCAAGCTTTCACTATTTTTGAAATATTCTTTAATAATGAAGACACGTTGTTCTATCGTGTAACGCTCCATTTCTAATAACCCTATGCTGTTAGCTGTCAAATTGCTTTTTTTTTCAGGGTTGCCAACACTTCACTGCACAAATGGCGGCAAATTCAAATCTTGCGGTAATTTTGGGACACCCTATATTTGATATTCTAGATTAATTCACCATTACTGCGTAAATACATTATGGTGGATTTCCTATCCAAACCCAAAGGTGGATTTGTTCAAAATTTGTATGGGTTTACAAAATTGAGGGGAAAAAATGGTGGATGGTTCTAATATTTGATATATAGAAAATTTTAACAATATAAACGTCTTTCCGGTTTATCAATGGTAAGGTAGTGTGACAAGAAATTCTTGTCCCAACATTTTGGTATGTGTCTTGACTATCTAAGTAGAGACATGACCCATAGCTCAGATTATATTCATGTGTCTTTTCTTACATGTTTAATTATAGGGTAAATTAATATTGTTTAGGTTTTGATTTACAAAAATCGGATATTCTTGCAAATTTAAAACTCAAATCTTAGTAATTTCCAGAGTTCAATTATTATGTTTCAGAAAAGTGACATCAAACTGTCACAGAAAGGTTACATTTCATCGATGCTCGTTTTGGACTTGTCAAACGCATGCATTTTGAAATATTAAATGAATTCAAATCAAGCATTTCATTTTGGTTTTAATAAAATTCTTATTTCTATATTTTCTAACACGATTGTTATGTTTTCATAATATAATAATTCTGTTGAAAAGTACAAGATACTATTTTTTTCAGCTGTGTCAGAAAAATAGATACGATATTTATTTTTTCCGTATAAAATTACATTTTAGATAAGTTGTTACTGCACAGTGTACAGAGATATGAGAATATTGCTGCTTATTTTCCAATTGTTTTCTAACTTTTATTTAAAAAATTACAATAAAAATAAAAAAAAATTATGATAAATTAAACTATATGTAAGTATTTTAATAAAATATGAACGGAAATCAGGTATAATCTTTAAATTTTGTATGACATTACGCAAAAAATAGGGACAGGTAAAATAAAAAAAGGTGCTTTTTGTGGTTTTACCTGTATGGTTTTTTCCTAATACTTGATGTTAGGTATATGAATTGATACCTGTTATATGAATGAAAAACAAACAATTTATTTTTTAAGGCCATTTTAAGGTAAACCCTTTCAGGATAGGTAAGACCTAATAAAAATAGTTTGTTGTCACTAATATACATAAAGGGTGTCCCAAAATTAACGCAAGATTTGAATTTGCCGCCATTTGTGCAGTGAAGTGTTGGCAACCCTGAAAAAAAGCAATTTGACAGTTAACAGTATAGGGTTATTAAAAATGGAGCGTTACACGATAGAACAACGTGTCTTCATTATTAAAGAATATTTCAAAAATAGTGAAAGCTTGGCGGCTGATTTTTCGAGCAAAATCATCCTAAGCGATGAAGCACATTTTCATCTTAATGGCTTTGTCAATCGCCAAAATTGCCGCATTTGGGGTTCGGAGAACCCACATGTGATTGTCGAAAAACAAATGCATCCACAACGCGTGACTGCATGGTGTGGATTTTGGGCTGGAGGCATAATTGGGCCATATTTTTTTGAAAATGATGCTGGTCAAGCAGTGACTGTTACTGGTGCTCGATATCGCGACATGATTACACAGTTCTTTCTGCCAAAATTGGATGATATTGATGTGTCCAATATGTGGTTTCAACAAGACGGTGCCACATGTCATACAGCCCGTGAAACAATTCAATTACTGCATGAGACATTTCCAGGTCGTGTACTCTCTCGTTTCAGTGATCAAAATTGGCCTCCTAGATCGTGTGATTTAACACCATTAGACTTCTTTTTATGGGGTTATTTGAAATCACAAGTCTATGTCAACAAGCCCACAACCACCCGTGCATTAAAGGAGGAGATTCAACGCTGCATCAACGAAATTCAGCCACATTTATGCAGAATGGTCATGGAAAATTTCAACAAAAGAGTGCGCATGTGCATGCAAAGCCGTGGAGGCCATTTGTCCGATGTGTTATTCCATAAATAACCCTATCCTATGTACTTTACGAGTCAATAAAAATATAACTATCAAAAGACTAAAAACGGCGTTTTCTATTTAATTCAAATCTTGCGTTAATTTTGGGACACCCTTTATATAGATAACAAAAAATGGAATAATAGGTCATTTTTAAGTTATTATTCATTGTGCAAGGTGTTAGGAATAAATAAAAGAAATTAACATGTCACAGTTTGTTTTAAGTTATACTGTTTTGTGTGAAGTTCAAATTAAAGGTCTTAATTTTGTAGAACAGTTTCTATACGAAGAGTATCCTCACTTGAGCAAAAATTATATTTTTTTTAATAACATCAGAAATTAAAAAAATATTCTTTTCTCAATTTAAACGGAGATACATGTTGGTTAGTTATAACCAAACCAAATTTCTTGAAAGATATATGGACTATTTAAATTATGAAAAAGGCTACTAGAAATGAGAATTACAATGATGGGTAAAAATAATAATATGAACGAAAATGTACTAAGCGCGGTCGATTCGACTACGCGCGACCGCTTGAAGGTTAAATTAGAAACTAATAATAATAACACAGACGTTTTATCAGATTCTACTCGTGGTAGACATAGTGCATATTTGCCAGTTGGTTCACTTTCAGAGTAGGCCCAGGAAAGCAGAAATAAGGACTACAAATATTACAGAACCCACCATTCCAGAAAATGTTCTCGGCTATACCTATACAAATGAGGATGTTTTCCACATGATCATGATATCATCTGATCCCTTTATAACCTAATTGAGACCGGAACAAAAAAAAAACCTTCCATTGAGTGAAGAAGCTCTTGAATTAATTAATTAATATTTTTTTATGACTACGTAATTTATTTTTATGTATTTAAACATTTATTTATTTAATTATTTATTTATGTAATTAGTATTATAAGTATTTTTTGTAATGTTTACATATTAAAGCAAAAAGTGTTACAAAACATAAATTGTTATTTTTTTATATGAACAATAAACCCCAACATTTAGAAAAATCTCAATAATTCATCTTCTAATTGTTATTTTTAATCCAAATTTTTAGTACCCGTAGCGTGATGGTTAGTGCGTTGGACTGTCATGCAAGGGGTCTTGGGTTCAATCCCTGCCTGTGCCACCTAACTTTTTTCACGGGTACTGCCTCTTGCGAGGAATTGACAAATCTCTCCAAGAGTAATTCTTGTCATGAAAAGTGCTTTCTCAAATTAGCCGTTCGGATTCGGCATATAAACTGTAGGTCCCTTCCATCTCTGACAACATTACTCGCACACAGGGATGGTTGAGAGTTGTAAGTCACTAGGCCCTGGTCCTTCATGGACTGTTGCGCCACCTAATTTATTTAATCCAAATTTTGAGGAAATGTGTGTTGCCCTAATCCACACATGTGTGCCAAATTTCATTTCTCACCGATTTATATTACAGGGGCCCTACTCTGTAATGCGTTTCGAAAGCCAATCCGATTCGAATCTGATATTCGATTCGTTTATGAATTCGTACTCTGTAAAATGTTCGAATCGAATAAAACAATCATCTAGTACTTTTTCTATTTATCGAATAGATTTACCGAGTCTCGAAGTATTTCTTATGAGATTTGTCCAAGCAAAAATACAAAAAAAATTAAAACAAATCACAAAGACGAGGAAAAAATTAAAATTAAAATTCAGTGATTCAGTCATTGTTATCACTTGAAAATTATCGTAATGACTTTTTTTACACTTTGCTGCTTTGCAATTGCCACATCTTTCTTTTTAATTCAAGCTTAGAAAGTTTAAGCTGATTTTTTCATAGTCATATCATAATTTGTCTTTTGCTAAGGTACCTCTACCTACATATACTTTTTTTCCTTCAAGTCATACGAATTCCACCATAATTTCAAATTGCTTTTGTTTGGTATGCACATTTTTCGCTGATGATTCCCTGTAATAGGATTTATTTGCTTAAATTTTGAATAAAATTATTATTTCCTTACTTATATTTTATCTATTTCACACAACTCAACAAAATTTTCCTCTTGTGTCCTTTAAAAACGACCTTTGAATTGCAATTCGTTACCTCTCTTGGTGTAGAAACAAAATTTCCGTTTTCGAACGCTAATGACATTCGGAAACGCATTGCCAGGTACGAAAAATCCGAATGCGGATTTTTCATTCCGTAAGTACTAGATTTTTTATCCGCATTAGAAATAGAGAGTACAAAATATTCGTTTTCGAAAATATTTGCTTTCGAAACGCATTACAGAGTAGGGTCCCAGGTTTTATCGATTTATTTCCGCGCTCCAAACAAACCGAACCACTGTGCGGCGGCCGGCGGGCCGAATGTCACAATCAATTTATTGTAAACCAAAATTGGAGAATGTGATTTGTGATATCTCACGAAGTAGTCCAATCGCTTGGCCGTCTCGCTCGGTCGTGCGATTTCCTGTGGGGGCTACGTCAAGTCTATGTTCTATGCCAACAAGCCAAGCCAGCGACAATTGATGAACTTAGTACGAATATCGAACGTGAAATTGCAACAGTATCGGCCGATTTATGTTTAAAAACCGTCAAAAATTGGGTTCAGCGTCGGTCCCGTGGTGTCCATGCAAAAAAAATCGAGTTCCATACTTTTTATTTTATTTTATTTTTTTTTATTTTTTATTTTATCTACAAGCGATTTGCTAACAGATGCAATTTCAAAAATTGTACTTATTTATTTAAAATATAAATTTATACAATAATTCAATTTTAAATTTATCTCGAGATAAATGAAAATCAAAAATAACACATACTTCATTGAACGAGGAAATTGCTCGTGATATTGGTTCATTTTTTCCATAATTTGTTCTATGCAGTTTTTCAAAAAGGAAAAAACTTGTTCTTAACTGTCTAGATGGTACATAAATGGAAATCTGAGAAAGCAAAAACGGACTTTTTATATGATAGCAAAGTATATCTCTCACAAACATTACATCATGAATTTTTCTTCTAGATTCTAGGGATTTTATCCCGAGCAATTGGCACCTAGCTTTATAGTCTGGACTAAAATTCCAACGCATTTTACGAAACACAAATTTAGTAAACCGCCTTTGGACCTGTTCAATTCTATCAGAATGAACTCTATAGCATGGGTTCCAAATCACATCAGCATATTCGATTGTTGACCTAACTAGTGAGGTATAAAGGGTTAGTAAAACATAAGGATCCGTAAAATCCTTACTATTCCTTTTAATGAAACCAACTAGGGTGTTCGCATTAGCCACAATGAAATCTAGATATATGTTTTTTTGGAGAAAAAGTATTATCAAAAATAACGCTTAGATCTTTGATATTGTTCACTTTAGTCAAAAGATTCGATTCGATTTTATATGGAAAATTAAGAGCTAATGCAGATTTGGAAAATGATATAGCTTTACATTTTCCAATATTAAGTTTCAAACTGTTTAAAGAACACCACGTAGAAATATGGTCCAAATCTTGTTGAACTCTTACACAATCATCAATGGCTTTAATTTTAAAGTACAATTTTAAATCATCAGCATATAGTAGATAATTACAATTTTGTATTATGTCAACTATATCATTAATATATATTAGGAAAAGTAAAGGGCCAAGATGACTCCCTTGCGGAACGCCGGAGGTACATTTTATACTTCTTGAAACTTTGTGGTCAATAATTACTCGTTGAGTTCTGGTTTCTAAATACGAAGAGATCCATTGAAGCATCTCAGAATGAAAACCAAAATATTGAAGCTTTTTCAGTAAAATAATATGATCTACCGAATCAAAAGCTTTACTAAAGTCGGTGTAAATAGCATCTACTTGACATTTATTCTCCATTGCATTTAGGACATATGAAGAGAAAACAGCCAAATTAGTCACAGTAGACCGACCTGATACGAAGCCATGTTGTGACTCAGATAAGCATTCCTTTACCATAAATTCTATTTTATCTTTAACCAAACTTTCGAAAAGTTTGGGGATGGCTGAGAGCTTGCAGATTCCTCTATAATTTTCTACTAGATTTTTAGAACCTGCCTTGAATATAGGAACAAGAAATGCTTCTTTCCATTCTGGTAAAAAGAACCCCATGGACAATGAGTTGTTGAACAATTTCAACAGAGGCAAACAAAGATAATCACTACAATTTTCCAAAATGCTTGATGGTATTCCATCGGCACCGCAACTATTATTTATTTTAAGGACGTGAAGCGCTACTGAAACCTCATCGAAAGTCAATTCCATTGAACCAATGTCAACTTTTTCTGCCAAGTTTGAAACAAAAGTGTTAATTGGGGAGCAGTAAACAGACTCAAAAAAGTTAGCAAAAAGTTCCAAATGAGTATCAACATTTGACGAATTGACTCCTTTATAACTAACATTTTGAGGAATCCCAGATGACTTTCTTTTGGAGTTTATGAAAGACCAAAACGATTTACTATTATTTTTTATGTTGTTTTCAATATTCACAATGTAATTTCTGTAGAGGAACTTATTTAATACTGAAAAATCTCGTCTAAGGTTACTAAAAACCATATAATCAGTGTGGTATCCTGTTATTTTTAATTTCGCTAATGCTTTATTTTTAATATTTTTAAGGTGTAAAAGCCTTTTGTTATACCATAAAGGTTTCAGAGATTTCCGTTTTTGTACACGCAAAACAAATTGATTAAAGCCCATAAACAAAATGTCTGTAAAACGATTATAATCGCGTCCTAAGTCCAAAAAATGTAATTCAATATTCCAATCAATGCCAGAAAAGAAATTTCCTAGTTCAATGAAGTTAGTTTTTGAAAAATTAAATGAATTTACATAAGAATTGGCTTCGATTTGTTGGTAATCGTACATAACAATATTAATAACAATTTTTTTATGGTGAAGAGAATTATTAAGTAAAGAAAATGGAGCTTCAATAACACTAACGTTAAATTTATCAGAGCAAATAAAAACAAGATCTAATATTTTCATTAAACAATTAGTAACAGAATTAACTTGGCAAAGGCCTAATGAGCAAATAAAATCAATAAAACAAATTTCAAAATCTCGGTTTAAATTACAAGCAATAAGCGTTTTTTCATTTTGGGACCATGTCCAAACAATATCTGATAAATTAAAATCACCAAATACACTTAAATTATCCAAAACTGAGCATTTACAATTTATAAATTCAATATTTTGAATATGCTTTTCATATAAATCTAAACTACTTTTTAGAGGAACATAGCTTACTATAAAATAAAGATGATGTTTTGCACCAGTCTTAACACGAACGCAGATTTGTTCAATATCTTTAACAGGGAAGGTAATTTCATCACTGGAAAGTGTACTGCGAACAGCAATTATTATACCACCACCACGTTCAAGTGAAATTTTGCACCGATCAATACGATAGACATTGTAAAAGCGACAGTCAAATATTTCTGTGGATAAAATTCCACTGTATAACCAAGATTCAGTGATGATGATAATGTCATAATCGGAATGGCAAGCGAGATTAAACAATTGAGCTACCTTAGTACGGATTCCACTAGCGTTATGGTAATAATAATATATAATTATATATATAATAATTTTATTACCAAAATTAGTGTTCGGTTCGAAATGTGTTTCGCGCTTTACGCAAATTTTATGCGTTTTTTTTTTAAAAAAAGTTCTTAAGCTCTTAAAAAATCACCCATTATGTATTTATTGTCCTCCATTGAAAAGAGGACATTGTTTAATATAATGGGTGATTTTTTAAGAGCTTGAGAACTTTTTTTTAAAAAAAACGCATAAAATTTGCGTAAAGCGCGAAACACATTTCGAACCGAACACTGATTTTGGTAATAAAATTCAATGATTTGCAAGCGTTGCTCGTTAGTAAGTCTATTCATGATGAAATATCAAAGCATACTGAGCATCTTTCTCTTTGACACCATGTCTGAAATCCCTCGTGATCTGTCAAATACTAATGCATGAAAATCCTAACCTCAAAAAAATCACCCGATAGTATCAGAATGTAACTTGAAACATAATGGTATCGAACGTATGTACTTTCACAAGAATAAAGAATTTTGTTGATATCCAAAACCGTTTTTGCTTTATTTAAAAAAAAAACTTTGTACCGCTCTTATTGAAATACCCGATACTTGACAGAACTAACCCAAGGAATATCCCAGTTATTAAACTTCAAATTATTGAGCTAGGTAAAAAGCAATCCTTTCTTTTTCTTGTGAAAAGGATAGCCTGACTTTTCCAGTGTTTTTAGTATTCGAATATAAAATTAAGAGCATTTGGTATGTCATTGAAATGTCATAAGACTGCGTATTCAACTGAAGCGCATCGGAGATGTTAATATTGAAGAGAGTTGGAGAAAGACAATATTCTTGAGGAACTCCCAAGGGAACATCATTTAAAGACGAACTAAATCCATTTAACACAACTTTAAATTGTCTTAAGGTTAAGAAACTTTGAATTATTTCGGTCAGGTAATCCGGAAAATCGCTATTGATTTATTTAATTTAATTTTCCACATCAAGTAACACAATCCCAATTGATTTCCGCTCATCAAAGTTTGACCTGACATGTTGACATATTCTTGTTATTTGATAGGACGCATAAGTTCCTTGGGGAAACCAAGCAGCTTCGGGGGAATAATATTTTTCTCGTCAAGAACTTTCAATGTTTTAAAAAGTATAATTTTCTCAAAAATTTTGCTCAAATTGCTAAGTAGGCTTATAGGTATATAGCTATCCACAATATTACGAGGCTTACGGGATTTGAGATTCTGAATCACCTTTGCTAATTTCCATTTATAGTAAAAGTATTGTAACTTTAAGCAAGAGTTTACTATGAAGGCATTTTATTAATCTTACCAAAACATTCATGAACTTCAACTGAAACCCTTAGATTTGTGAAGCTTTTTCTTAGATCTTTATAGCTTCCCTAAACTTCTTCTTGCAACTATGTCGATATTCCAGCACACTATTTTTTGCATTTAACAAAAAGAATACTAAATAAAACAGTCAAATTGTATTTCAATACAGTTATTATTTATTTTTTGTTTAATTAATTTTTTTTTATATAATAATAAGAAATTCTTAAAGAAGAATATTTAATAATTCAATAATTATAATTATAATAATAATAATAATGATTATTTGTTTTTCGCTTATTTTAGATATACTCATACTTTAATATTTTCGGTTGCAATATGTTTTTGTCAATTGTCTTTTAATGGCTTCTATTTTTAATCTTAATCAATAGATCATTTTTATCAAATTTTAAAATCAAGTATTTTTTGTTTTTTAAATCGTTATTTTTTTGGTTCACCTATTTGTTTATTTTTTAAAACATCTGTTTTTTTCTAATATTTATCTATTTGCTACATTTTTTGCTATTTTTTTTTGTTTTTTTTTTTGAACTGATTTTTGAATTAATTTTATTTTTCTTCGGTTGTTCTTGTTGTTGTTGTTGTTGTTTTTTTGGTGGCTTTTCACTTGAATGGAAAATAAAAATCTATTTGTTCCAACAAACTTCTAATTAAAAAATTATTCTACCTTCTTCTTATTTTTCTTCTTCTTCTTCTTGATATGGATAGAGTGTTTACTATTTACTTAAATTTGTAATTTTTAAATTTATTAATTTATTATTTCTGTATATGTACATTTTGTTGTATGAATATATATCACGGTTTTATTTGTGTAACTTAATTAATGTCGTTTTTATTTTAACTAAAATAAGTGTACTTGATTAAAAATATTAACTAACGTCTGTGTCAAGTACTCTAACAAAAATTTAAACAAAATTCTGAAACGTGATAAATATTTAGATGTGTATAATTATATATAATAATAATTATAATAATATCTGGAAGTATAAAAAGAGTTATTTTTTTTCGTTTTGTTTTGTTTTGTTTTGTTTTGTTTTATATTATTTACTTATATTGAGGTTTAAGAAATGGAAGGAAATATTGAAGTTTCTTCTACTTAATTTTTAATCATTTATTTACAAATATCTTTTGATAAAATTTTGATTTTGCATACATTTGACTTATCATTGAATTTACGTATTATTGTTATTTTGAAATATTTTTTTCTGCTATATTTTTATTTTATTTATATATATAATTGAGACTTAATTATTCAAAATTATGAACAACAAAACTATGAAAACAAAACCAACATCCTGTTTAATGTGTGCTTAAATTGTTGTTAATTAATTTAGCACCTTTCTTTATGAACATAATAATTAATATTCTTCAATTTTTCATTTTATGCTACAGAATTTTTATAAATCTTAGCTTAAAATTATAATAATATATATATATTTTTTTAGCTTTTTTGGACGAAGTTTCTAAATAAAAATTGTTCAGCTTTATTTTATCGTTTACTGTTCATAATTTGTTAACGATACCAACTTAAGGTTGGTTGGTTGGTTGGAAATTTTTGTTAGCAACATACTTACATTTTTATAATTCGTATCTACATCTAAATTTGTATTTATTTAGTTTGCTTCAATAGATTAAAATTTAATAATGCAAGGATAACGGTTCCTTTCTTGTAACTATGTTATTTTCATTTTATGTATATTCCGCAAGTTCAGACCAATAAAAACTGAAATTTAAAAAAAATATAAACAAACTAAAAGTACGTAAAAATAAATATAAACAAAAGAAGAAAACTCAACTTGTATTGATTATTTATCGGTGTGTTTATTTTCATGAAATAAAAACTAAATAGGTATATAATGTTTTTTAATTAATTAAAATCAATAATAATACTAATTAACTTGAAAGATAAACTTAAAAAATATTTTCATAAAAAAAATTATTAAGAATAACGCATAAAATAAAAACTTTTAAATATAACTTCTAAAGTATCTCCTTTGTTTCCGATTTTCTTTTCTTGTTGCCTTTCTTATCTATATATATGTATATTTATATATATATATGTACAATATTTACTGAATTAAACAACTAATATTAACATATAACATTAAAGAATAATATATTAATTTATGTTACGATATGCGGGATGCAATTTGTTTTTCAACTTCAAGTTGAAATTTTTTTAAATAAAATATCGTACTTAAAGGCATTATTATCTTGAATTATATTTTTCTTTCTAAAACATTAATTGATTTTTGTTGTTGTTGTTGTTGTTGTTTATTTACTACCTTTTTATTTATTTAATTATTTTGTTTATTATACTTACGAGTTTAAGTTATTTTTCATTTGGTTCAATTATACGATTTTTTAATTTTATTTTGATGAGATCAAAAGAAGTTAAATACAAAAAAGAAATACATTCTATTTTATTTACAAAACAAATAAACTAAAAAATAAAAGATTAATAATATTATTATTTACATGATTAAGATTAAAACTTATGCGGACAGTCTTATAAATCTTAAATCTGAGACGAAGATACACAAAATTACTTTTATATCTATTTACATCATTTCTCATTTCTAACAGTGCGAAAAACTAAAATTTTTAAACTTATGTTTAACATAAAACTTAATCACATTATTTTTTTAATTAAATTAAATTAACTTTACTATTATAATATATTTTTTTTTATTTTTTTCATTGTATTGTTTAAATTAATTTTTTAGTTATTTCTTATATTATCCCTTTTTTATTGATTGCACAAGTTTTGGGGGGTTGCAGTTGCAGTTGCAGTTTATTAATAATTCCATGCGCCTGGGGTGTCGTCTTCTTCGTCCCGATGTTGGAGTTGATGTTGTTGTTTCCTTAAGTCCAAGTTGTCTTGATGGCTATCATTACTGTCACAGTCTTCTTCTTGCTTAATTCGAACTTCAGGTTCCATGAACCTTTGATCGATGTCAGAAGGGGCGTCTTCGCAGTCCGAAGGTTGATTACGATGATGAGTCGTTGGTTCATCATCGTTGGCATCGGAAGCGCATTCTTCATCATCTTCGCCATTGCCGGATTTTCGGCTGTAATCAGAAGCTTGTTGTTGCATAACGCAAACACCATTTATGATGACTTCTTTGTCGGTGGTACTTCCAGGTGGAGGTGGAGGTATTAACCCTGTTTTACCATCGCCCTGCCAATCGGGATTTACCCATTGAGGGGCAGCAGGCTTCCGTCGTGATGTCCGAGATTGACCCATGGAGCCATACAGTGAAGATCTGGGTGTTTCACTCATCTCTGACTTTTCGTCACTCTCATTTATGGACTCGTTATCAGATAGATGCGATTCGTCTTCACCATCATCGTCGTAGTCTCCGTCTCGTTCCCTTTTAAGAGAAAGGTCAAGACCACTCATTTGTTCTTTGAAGGCGTTATTTAGAGCTTGCAAATCGGGTTCTGTTCCACCGGGAAGCAAACCACGACTTATTAGTGCCGCCAAGTTTGGATTGGCGGCAAAATACGGTGGGTAAGGTATGGGGGCACCACTGAGACCCATACGTTCCTTTTGTAATTCCATCAGTCTTTGATTAAGGAGAATACGAAATTGGACTGGATCGAAAGGTGTTGCGTTGGTATTTTCTCGACTTGGAACGGGTTCTGACGGCTGGCCGTGCGGCACTTGCTGCTTGAGGCGCATTCGGTGATTATGGAACCAGTTGGTAATGGTACGCGTTGCTAAACCCAATTCGTTCGCCAGAAATTCAATGGTTCCCACATTTGGATAAGGATCCAGAGCAAAAGCTAGGCGTAGTGCTTCCTTTTGTTCCTCAGAAAAGAGAACACGTTGTTTTTTGTTTGGTGGTGCTCCAACCGAACCAACTGACCCAGGACCAGGACTGCTGGTGTAGAAGTCAGCAGTATCGTTGCTGCTTGTGTCGGAGCTGTTGTCTTGCTGATTTGGACCTGTAGATCGTCGGCGTTTGCTAGCTTCTCGCCTTTCGTTCTTAAGTACCTGAAGACGTTCCACATTGTTTGCGTCCGAAAGCCACAGTTGCATTCGAATGAAAGGTTCGCGACCTTTGATGCTCAACATATGCCATGGTTTTGGCTTCGAGAGGAGCTCAGAAACTGATCCTTGTGACAACCCCAAAACTGCTTCGCCAAAAATCTTCTGACCAATATTATTGGCAAGGAGAGCTTCCTTTATCTTTGTTGTTATAACCTGTGTATCTAGGTCTTGAGTGAGGGCTGCCATCTCGTAGACTGTCGGTGACATGTGTTGGTGCATGTTGCTTCGCATGGCATTGGCTTGGTGCGGTGAGTGAATTGGCATCATCATTGGCTTCTTTTCATTGGCAGCAGCAGCGTTGGCGGCGGCTTGTTGTAGGCTTATTGCATGTTGTGGTGGGAGCCCTGGGGTAGTTAGCAACATTCCCTGATGTTGGGCGTTTTGCATGTGTCCCGCAGCAGCGGCTGCTGCCATTGCAGAAGCTGCTTGCATTTGCTGCATTAGATGTTGTGCTTGAGGCTCCATTTTAAGATCGTTCATCATTTTCTGCATGGGAATGCTATTCATTTTGTTGGCAAGACCTTGTGGGATTTGCGGACTGCCGCTGTAACTGCCAGTCCGCATTAACTTCTCGGGAGCTATCTTATATTGGCTGGCTACTAATTTGTGCACTGCGTTTTCATCTTCCAAGAACATTTTCATCCGAATAAAAGGTTCACGGCCTTTTTGTGTAAGCATATGCCAAGGCTTTGGCCGCGCAAGAAGATCCGAAACTGATCCTTGAGATAGTCCCAGAACAGATTCTCCAAATAGTCTTTGACTGATTGAGTACTGTGAAAGAGCTTCCTTCACACGACGGACAATATCTTCGGTGTTTAAGTTGTTGAACATGTCAAACTGCTGTTGAGTGATTGGTGGTAACACCGCTTTGGTGGGTCTTTGTGGCTGCGTGTGGTGAGGTGTAACTGGAGGCTGTGTAATAAGTGAGTTTGTAATTGAGGCCATTCTCTGAAGAGGACTGGCAGCGGCGGAAAAGTCCTCGCTTGTTGTCATAGCCGGTGGAAGTATGGAATTGCTTAGCGGACTTGGTGCAGCTGAATTGGTATTTGTATTGGAATTTGAATTTTGTGCAGGCACAGAATCTGGCTTAAGACGAACTAAGCTAAATGCACTTGAGTGACGATGCGCGGCTTCTTCAGATGTTTCTTTGGTTTGATTGGAGGAGGAATCGCAGCTTTCCATCGAATGTCGCTGGCCATTGACTTTGATTTCGTTTTCTTTTGGGACGGATAGATCCTGAGCGCCATTCAACACTTGTTGTTGCAGCGCCATCAAGCTGGAAAAATTCGGAAAGTTGGGTATATTTCCACTGCTGTTCTGCTGCAACTTGGCTATTTCACGGTGATAGGCTTCTAAAGCCATACGAATATCGTCAGGTGGCATTGCGCTATTTGTAGGCGGGAGACCACCAGCAGCGCTAAAAAAGTGTGGAAAGAGAAAACTATTTATTAATTATAGCATGTCTGGTCAAAATTTCAACAAAAAAAAAAAACACCCACCTTGGAAAGGAGTCACGTGGAGTGCGTGTCATGATCTTTTGCAGTTCCTCTTGATATATTCTCGCCATCTTGTCTTGTGACATTTCATCGGGCTTAACACTTCGACGCTGAGCGTCTTGGCGTTGCTGATGCTGCTGCTGTTGTTGCTGTTGTTGTGTTTGTTGCTGCTGTTGCTGCTGCTGTTGTTGTTGCACTGGGGAGTCTTTATAGAAAGGCGACGTACAAGATGCATGCGGTGACTTCGATTCGTCATTGCTCTGTTCATCATCAAGAGATGATGATTGGTGCTGATGAAGACGCTGGGATTCATGTTTCATTTGTTGCTGCAACTGTGAACCTGGTACCTGAGGGGTCTTCAAGAGGCTGGAAGCTTCATTCAAAATGTGTGCAATACGATCATCCGACATGGAGTCATCATTTCGTCCATATTGCGGAATGCCCGAATCTAAAAGAATTAACAAGAACAACAAAATAAAATTGGTGTTATAAATATCAAATCAAGATTTTTTTTTTTTTTACAAAATAAGTCATATATTCCAAAAAAAAAAAACACATAAACAACATCCGCTCCAGAACACCTGATCCTCTAGCAAGCTGATTTTTTACAGTCCCTACGAGTGTTTACGATCCCTGTCTTGCTTGATCTTTTCGTTAGGATATTGGATTTATTGAATGACTATTGCTCTTGGTAAATTATAAAACTGCTATAAAAATCTAGATAAATGATTCGTGGCAGTCACATTCACAGTCACAGTCGAGTCGTCTTACGTTTACGTATTTTCAACTTGCCGCAGGATATTGTAAAAATGATTGACCGCATATCGGAACAAAACCAATTAAAAGGAGCCAAGTGCTTCGTTAATTGCACCTAAAAAGTAAGTCGTATATCTCCATAAATATAAAGAGGCAGAGGTAGACATGAATGACGAATTAAATTTAAATAATAATTGCCCACACGGCATCCGCTATCCACCGAAATCCTTTATGTATTTATGACGATTTTTCTTTGCATTTTTCGGAAGGACAAAAAAATTAATACATCAAAGGGATAAATTCAGCGCTGATTCGATTTGAATTTTCTGCTTGCATTGGCACGCATTTTTACATTCATATCTGAGTGGGTTTTTATTAATTTGAATTTTTTTGCCAAAGACACGATACCGTGCTCCCTCCTCGACATCCCACCTCGCTCCGTCCGCCACTCCCGCCGGATATATACGTACATATAACTTAATTGATTGATACCCACTATAGGCTGAAAACACATATACCTACTCCATCCACACCACACACTCATATAAAACGAATTTTGTGTTTGATCCTTGGAATGCAGAATTTATAAGGGAACCGGAAGCTGCGGCTGAATTTTTGCCTCATTCATTGATAGAAAAGCACAAAATTCTATGTACGTAAGTATAGCTACGTACTATATCCAGGATTTGAAATAAAAAATAAAAATCGAAATAAAGGTATGCAATCGTACAAGTGGTTGAACTTTTTCCTCCCTATATGTCAAAGGTATATCCGGTGGGAGATGATGAATATGGTGGTAAGGGTGTACCTTTAGAAAAACCCACTCAAATACGGAACGGCATCGATAGAGTTAAAAACAATGCCAAACAACAACAAAAACAAACAACAATTCCTGCAAATAGCTTTACAATTGCATGGATAATCGATTCCCAAAGGACTAAACACTTTTTCATCATCATCATCATCATCGTCATTGTCATCAAGTTGTTGCTGATGCTGATGCTGATGCTCCTCTTCACATCACAACACAACACATCACATCATCAATGGCAATGATGCTTGCTGAATGAGCTCCTGCTCTTGCTTTTGCTCCATGATGCACGGTTGAATGAATATCGAAGGATTGCAAGAGGATTAACGATATAAAGCGATTCTCTTCTACTCGTATACTTTACGCCAGGAAACGGAAGCAAAGGGCAAAAAGTACACAACAAAAAACACAACTGCCGATTGTAATCCAAATTCGAATCCAATTGATCCTTGCGGTTTATAGAAAAACAAAAATGCAATTTTTCACCACCATACACGAGTACTTATATCCTACAAGGACACAAATACTTGCTTCAATCTTGAACTAAGAATAAAGACACGTTCGATTTGGAGGAGTGAGGATATTGAAACCAACTCGAACTCGAAGCCGAACCGGGTTTTGTGACGTATTGCTAAGTTGTCATCGTCCTGCGCTAATCGGCAAGAGTATCAAGTACAAGTATTCTAAGAGCTATACGACGACGATGGCGATGGCGATGGCGACGATGTATAGAGTAACCTAGGACATTGGTTTTTATCGTAGCTTCACAATCGGTTGGTCACTTGTTTCAATTCTCATCATTGTTGCCAGGGGAAACAGAAGAGGATGTTAAGCAAGAGTATAAGGGCTTGGGTTCAGCTCGATATATCCGTACAGGATATCCTTTTGCGAATTGTGCCATCGAAGTTTCGCAGTCGATGTTGTGTCGTCGTCGTAGTGGAAAATTCTCGTACCTATCTCGTATATATGTATATATATGTATTATTATAGCAAAAGGACCACTTGATATCAAGCCACTTTAGATCCTTTGGAGAAGGTTTTCCGCTATAGAAATGAGAATGAGATGGAGATGGAAAACAGAACGATGCGATGGGTGTTTGTCGTGACATTGTATAGTAGGTTATAGCCAATATACAAGCAAGAGATAAGGCTAAGGTAGATCTGAAGCTGAAGCTGAATCTGACCCTTATAGTCATATGTGCTGCAAGTAGATGTGGACCATCACCATCGCCATCACCATCACCATCACCGCAGGATTAAAAAGGAGATTTTATTATTTTCAATCATCGTTTTTATGACGGAAGTTCTTTTGTGAGCTGCGAGGATTATTGAAAGACAATTTTTTGTGTTACTAGCTATGTCTGTCATCTCGTCGTCTACGTCGTCGTCTACTTCGTCGTAGCCATCGTAGTCCTTTAGCCGACACGATTATAGAATATGTCGCATTGTGTTTTCGATATATTTCAGAGACTGGGGGTGACTATAGCATTGGCTCTGGCTGGATCTGGGTTTTGTGTGCGAGCCTTAATGAAAAGAAATTAATCATTGTGATGGTTTTAATGACAGTGTTATTAGTTATATTTTTTTTATCTCCATACCTTTCCATCACCCTCTGGATGAGAAATTAATGATAAAAGCAATGTACTCGTACAATGTATACATAGTTGTATCTTTTGCTTTGTCACCTGATTGTGCTCAAAAGAAATATATAGTCTGGTTTTTCAATTAGAAAAACTTAAAGCGATAACAATGCTCCAAAGAACACAATTTTAAGTAATTTTTTAGGTATAACATTAGGTATACCTTATCCCACTAATTATTTTGTAATTAAGTCCTTAACATATGTGAATAATAATAACTGTAGGTACTCGTACATACATACATACATATATGAATGAATTCGATATCAAAAAGTCCTTGCAATTAAATACTCGACTGATGCAAATTATACAAAAACAAAAAGTATATAAGTACTCCAAAACAAGAACACACAAAGTTCCTCCCATTTTATACGTGTTTAATTGGAAAATTGCATTTGCCTTAGGGTTTAAGGTTTTGCATTCAACCATTCAAGAAAAAAAGATCTTCTAAGTACTCAACTCCATCATCATCATCATCAGAACTCCTACTTCTTCCAACTCATTCAGACTTCACAAAGATTGAATATATGAATTTTGAAATCGAATAATTTTGATTCATAAAACCGAAGAAGGTAGGTACGAGTTATAGGAACATTTGCATTCTTGAAATTGTGAAGAACCTATCATTTAATCGTGTGTGCTGAGACATAATATAAATGATGTTCGTTATTGTTGAATCTTTGGCTAATAGAAGAAGTATAAGGTGCTGTGGGATTGAAGTTGAAGTTGGAATTGGAATTGATGGCGTAGGGGAAGTAGGGATATAATGGCATACCTACATGAGCTTGTTTTTTGAAATCTTAATTGAGGCCTTTATTTAATACAGGGTCATCTATTTTATGGTTATCAAAGTAAACCTTAAAAAAAAACACACCCATTTTTTCTCATTATAAGGTTTGGACTTTGCCATTAAGTGAGAAAAACAATAATCATTGAAATGGCCACCTCCACCACCAAAATTCCAAAATATCTATTATCGTTAACGGCAAACATTCAACTACTATTTTGACACTTGAAATGACAACTTAGTTTGGCATGTGTCAACTGCCAGTGCTACCAATTTTAAACTACAAAATTCATAAATAAATTATTATACATTCTTTTAACTTTTATATATGGTTACTCATTTGTCCTGGTTTACCCTATTTCTTGTTTTATATTATTATTACAATATTGCATAGCAGTACCCTGTACCTCAAGCTCAACCATCTAAATGTCGTTGTTTGACTTGTATGTAATAAGACAAACAGTTGCCATAAATTCCACGCACACATAAATGTTATACAGATACCTTTACATACATACATATCTCGAAGACTGAATGCGGCTTTATTCTGGTTTGGAATTTTGCACGCATCGTTTGTGATCTCTTCTAGCATAAATCGAGAAAATTGACACTTTTGCTAATAACAATAATAGCTTGAAATGGGTGGTTGTTTGGCGGTGACGCGTAGGTTATACGCGCCTCTGTCTCTGCCTATATCTGCATGTTCAAAGAATACCATAAGATATATGTTTGTGTGTTTTTTTGACAACTTCTATACTTCTACTTCTTATAAGACTACAACTCTGATTTATCCATACTTCAGAAATATCAATTTATGATTTTTGATAGGCATTTTAATTATCTTTACCTACAGAGAAGGATTAGAGTATTTTTCAAATATGAAAGAAGAGGTTATATACAAAGTTGAAGCTTGTACTTTCTAAGGTACATATACATATACTTAATTGTTATCGACTTGCCTCTAATATAAAGTATATATTTGCATCAAAGGGTTGATTTTAATTTAAAATATTTTTTGTTGTACCGGTGAAGCTACGAGTACCATGCAGTAGTTATTTATGTATATAAGTTAAGTATGCGGAGGAGAATGTGGAGTGAGGAAATAATGTTTTACTCCATGACTTATGCTGCCTTTACCCTCTTGCGTTTAAACTTATTATAAAAAGTAAAATTACGAACAGTTGACCAATATCATTGTACATATTTTATTGAATAGCTTTTGATTCCTTGTAACAAATGTTTTCGGTTGAAGAAAAAATTAAATTAATTTCAAAAAACACAGGAGTGCATTTACAAAGTTTTTAGAAAAAAGGCGCAACAGTCAATTGAGAACTAGGGCCCAGTGACTTACAACTTTCAGCCATTTCTGTGTGCGAGTCAAGTCAGGGATGGAGGAGTCCTACAGTTTTTATGCCGAATCCGAACGGATTTGAGAAAACACTTTTCATAAGATAAAGAATTACTCTTGGAGGATTTGTCAATTCTTCGCAAGAGGCAGTATACTACCCGTGAAAAAAAATAGGTGGCACATGCAAGAATTGAACCCAATACCTTTGGCTTGACAGTCCTACTCAGTCCTACGTCACAGATGCTTAAAGTAGTCTTTAACATAAACTTTTCTAGCTTTTGAGTTCATGAACCATGTCAATAAAAATATTCTCTCAAATTTCTTACAATTGTATAAACTTAGGATATTGTGTGGCATCGTTATACGTTTGAAGTTTTCACATATCTTTGTTCAAGACATTTGACAGTTCCTTCAATCATCTGATAACCATATCCAAACCTTCCCTCTTTTCCTAATGCTCACACTGTGTCTTTGGCATATTAAAGGTATAAAAAAACCCTTTTAGTGTTTGCTAATTATAAAAAAATATAAGAGGCTGGGATGCGACCCACACTGATAACTTGTATTTTTATTTTTTGAAAAGCTTTTTGAGTCGAAAGTAAATTTTTACCAAGTTTTAGTATTGTTTTTTTTTTAGGTTTTTATTTTTTGTAAAAAAAACTGTCAATTCGATTTTTCTCAAAATTTTACCGAATGTTGAAAACAATATTTCTTATAAGCTAAAATTAGTTAGAAGCCATTATCTCAGATTTTTGAAAAGATATTTGAGTAGAAAATCAATTTTTACCAACTTTTGTTAAATTTTTTGTAGGTTTTTAATTTTTTGTACAAAAACTGTCAATTCGATTTTTTTCAAAATTTTAATGAATGTTGACAACAATATTTTTTGAAATATTAAAGTAGTTTAAAGCCAATATCTCAAAGTTTTGAAAAGATATTTGAGTAGAAAATCAATTTTTACCAAGTTTTATTAATTTTTTGTTTTAGGTTTTTATTTTTTGTAAAAAAACTGTCAATTCGATTTTTCTCAACATTTTTTCTTAATGTTGAAAATAATATTTCTTATAAGTTTAAATTAGTAAGAAGCCATTATCTCAAATTTTTGAAAAGATATTTGAGTCGAAAATCAATTTTTATCAACTTTTGTTAAATTCTTTTTTTTTTGGTTTTTAATTTTTTTGTAAAAAAAATGTCAATTCGATTTTTTTCACAATTTTACTGAATGTTGACAACAATAATTTTTTAAAGATAAAAATAGTTTAAAGCCAATATCTCAATGTTTTGAATAGATATTTGAGTCGAAAATCAATTTTTACCAAGTTTTATTAATTTTTTGTTTTGGGTTTTTATTTTTTGTAAAAAAACTGTCAATTCGATTTTTCTCAACATTTTTCAAAATGTTGAAAACAATATTTCTTATTCGATAAAATAAGTTTAAAGTCTTAATGTCAAGTTTTTAAAAAGATATTTGAGTCGAAATTTAATTTTTACCAACTTTGAGTAATGTTTTTTAGGTTTTTATTTTTTTATAAAAAAACTGTCAATTAGATTTTTCCCAAAATTTTATCAGATGTCAAAAACATTATTAATTAATTGCACAAAATTGTTTTAGAGATGAAATCATATTTAAGTCGTAAAATTTTCGAGGTGATTTTTTTCAAAAAATATAATTGTTTTGTATCACTATACAATCTATACGAGTAATATAAAATTTAATTCAAATCTCTAGCGTCATTGGTTCATGAGATATTTTAGGTTTAACCAAAATTTTCACCTTTTTTTTTAAACTGATATGGTAAAAAAAACCACCCCCGCAATTTTATTGAGAGCCCTTTCTGCATCTTTCTGCCTTATTATCTGTATAACAAAATTTATTTGAAGTCGATATCTCTTCTGGTTCTTGAGCTATGGACGAAGAAAAAACCGTCGCGAACGTACAGACGTACGAACATACGTACACACGCACGCGCAGACATCTTTCTAAAAATCTTTTATTTCGACTCTAGGGATCTTGAAACGTCGAGAAATGTCAACATTTTCAATTTGACAAATCGGACCCATTACAATAACTTCCTATGGGAAGTTAAAAATATAACGATGAAAATTTATAGAAATTTGGAATTGAAGCTGTTGTCAACTTATGAGCAGCTGTTGTCAGAGCACTGCCTGATCTAATATTATTGTGTGAAAGACACTCTGATGAGTTTTACTTCAAAATAACCAGTTAAATTACTAAGGACTCAATACATCCATCACAAATATTATGTACATAACATAAAAATTAACATTCGAATAATAAACAACAATAAAAATGAAAAGTTGCATAAAATAATTACAAAATAAAAAATAACGGCCATCATCGCTAAGTTAAGCAATTTATCAGTTTTCTAAAAAAAAAGTCGCAGGTATTTTAAAACTTTAAATGTTTGTCTGTTTTTAAGAAGGTAGTAAAGTACTTATTTGCTTTTATTAAAACTTAAATACGTCTAAAAGAAAACAAATCAAACAAACCTTAATCTGGGAATCAGTTTGAAATGTCAAAAATCCGGAAGTTATAATTTTTGAACGAACTTCTAAAACTTTTGGTCATCATTTTGTGATTTAAACTTTAGTTACATAAATGTTAAAACCTAAATTAAGATGCTAAAATTGACTATCTTTTTCCCTTAGAAATGCACTTAAACGATTCCACAAGAAGTCTTTACATTGTATGCACTATATTGATCTGAAACCCAACAAATCCTAAAGAGAGTCTTTTAATCAAGGCCTAACCATTTCTCTTGGACAATTATTTGTAGAGCTATGGACATGGACCATTTTTGTTTTTTTTTTTTCATACTAATGTACTAATGGGTACCTTTGTTTTGCCTTAAAGCCAAGCCAAGTGCACACCGAAGTCGAGAAGTCAAAGCTGGATGGTCTTATGTACAAAACTAATAATTTGCTTTATCCTACCCCCGTATCCCCTCTTAACTACCCCCAAAAGACCATACCCAAGGGTGTTTAATTGCTTCATAATGAAAGGCTTGACCTTAAACCCTTAGTCGTCGAATGGACGGACGACTGCATTTGTGTCTCCTTTTGGGCGCCTTTTTCTTTTTCTTTTTCGTTTTGGTTTTCTTTTTTGGGGATAATTGCTTAAATCAAATTTGACACATGTGCCTGTTGGTGCTAATGTTTTTTAAAAGCTAACCCCTTTCCTCAATAATCCCTTTCGTTCTCTTTAACATAAAGCTCTTTTTCTGTGATGAAAAATTATAAATTAAATTAATTACACCAACCGTGTATAGTATAGGTACAGAAGAAGAAGAAGAAGAACTACCTACATATATACCTACCTATACATTATATAAAGTGCAAAACAAAAAAAAAAAGTTAAAGAAACTTTTTAATTGTATGTACACGAAAGGGCTCAAAAAATATACTATATGGATGAAGTAAACCTCAACTTACTGCTGCTCCTTTTTTTATATTTTTATTTTTATTTTTATTGTTGAAACTTATTTCTTTTTTTTTTAATTTTTGTTTTGTTATTTTGAAATGTAAATTGTTATTTTTGTGTGTTTTCTAGTAAAACAATCAATGGAAGTAACTTTCTGCACTTGGGTGTATTTTTTACATGAGTTCATACTGTACACAAAAATCAATTTTTAAATAGGCAAAACAAATTATTACCTTTTATATTGTTCTGTTCTGTTTTGTTTTTGAAATTATTTTGTTTTGTTTTTCAAAATGTTTCTCTTGAACAAAAAGTTGTGTTTAATGGGAATCCTTTGAGGAATTTTGTTGCGAAGTAAGTTTTTTAGTTTTTTTTTTTTTTTTAAATATTGTGGTTTGTGTTTTATTTTTTTTTTTTATGTGCTTACTAAAGTGTATAATAAATTCACTTGAATCCAAAAGATTTATAGCTTTCTGCTAACTGAACTTGGCGATGCGATGTGACTATGGTGACATGCATCTATTTTTAAAAATCAATAAATTTTAAGTGTAGGTGTATATTTTTTCTTAATTTTGAAAAAAAAAATCAAATAAAATTCTGATTGAATTTATAATAAAAGAAAACAAATTTTAATTAAGGCGCCAAAGATATTTTAAAGCAATTAAATTTTGTGTGATTTTAAGAATAATAAAAAATTTATCACTTTCTTATGAATTAATTTCAATATTTCAATAATATTAAATATAAATGAATTAATGTGAAATTTGAAAACATGTTTAAGCACAGTCTCGAAATAAAAACAAAAAAATCTCATTTTAAAAGAACGCTGACCATAAATTAAAGGGTTATCCATTTTGCGGTTTCAAAAGTTTAGGGCTCCAATTCGACATCTTGCAAACTGAGTTGTTAAAAAACAATTTTTATTTTCAGTTGAAAGTCTGACATTTACGAAAATGGATTGCTTAATAACCGCACAACTCATACAAATTGTTAAAACCTACTACAAAAATAGTGAATCTGCCACAGCTGCACATATCGTGCTTTAAGAGGAGATTATGGTTTACATAATCGTCCGATTAAGCTTAACCAATTGGCAAAATTGTGAAGAAATTTGAAGAGACTGAATTGGTTACAGACATTGTAAGGCCTGTACATCATCGCTTCGCTCGTACCACTGAAAATATCGCTGCTGTATAAGTGCAAATGTTGCCGAAGACCCGAATGTGTGGATTCCTCGTCTCAGGAATTCGGACTGTCTTACGGCACATTATGGCGTATTTTGCATTTGGATCAAAACCTACATCTATATAAAGTCCAGCTCACACAACAACTGAAGCCAGCTGAACATTCACAACGTCGTAGATACATCGAATGGGTGCTTGAACAACATTCGACGGTAAACGGCGATTTTTCGAACAAAATCTTTTTCAGCGACGAAGCGCATTTCTCACTCGGTGGATATGTTGGGGTTCTGAGAATCGTCAAGTAATTGAAGAGGTGCCATTACATCCACAAAAAGTCACTGTTTGGTGCGCTCTTAGGTCCGGAGGTGTGATTGGACCTTACTTCTTCGAATACGACGATGGAAGACTCTCACCGTCAATTCGAAGCGTTATGGTCATATGATAACCGACTTTTGGAGACTGACTTGGAGAATATGTGGTTTCAACAACACGGTGCCACATGCCACACAACTCGATTGAATATAGCTTTATTGCAAGAGATATTTTTTCACACATAATGTCAACGTTATTTTATGTGTTTTATTAACGTTTACTTTTGAAACCGCAAAATGGATAACCCTGTATATTTACAAATTACAAATCGCTCAGAAGTGGAATTGCTTTTCGAGGTTTTTTGGGCATTGTGAGAGACTGTGTTTTTGAAGCAATTACTTGTGACAACAATAAAGCTGTATACACAAGAGCAGTGTGTATTTTGCAGTTAAAATTAAATTGCGTACGACATCGCGTTTTCCCAATAGACAGACGCGTCAAAACTGACCAACAGACGTTAGCGGAGAGATTTCATCGTTGGCAGTGGTCCATGGTGACATTAAAAACAAAAACAAACAAAAAAACACACACACACACAAATCTTTTAATTTGTGTTCAATTATTCTGATTTAATTTCTGATGTTTTTTTGAATTCGAACAAATAAACGCGTTTCTTCTATAAATTGGTGCTGAGTTGCATCAACCTACCTTAAAAATCTCGAAAACGGCTGACAGAAACAACAACAACAACAACACAAACTATAAGTGATGGATAAATAATTGTGTGTTAATTTTTATTTTGTGGTGAATTTTAATTGATTTAATTAAAGTCGCTGCAAGTTTCCTTTGTTTGTCATATATCGTCAAATAAATTGCTACTTTTCGTTTTGTAGATCTAAATCCATCTGCAAAGATAGTTCGCAACACGAAGGGGCGCACTGTATTACCCAAAATAGCTGCATGTTTCAAAATAAAATGGAATACAAAAACTCAAAAAACGCAAAAAATAAATGAAACAACCAGAAAGAAAATAAACTAATGACAGAACGAAGAACCGTTATTGTGTGTCTGAACTATAAATTGGCAGGTTTTGTATTTTTTATTTGCATTTTTTGAACGAATTTTTAATTACTAACAGAGAAAAGTTGCTGTTGTTACCCCAAAAACTGTAATAAGTATAAACCTCCTCGGCATTGCAGTTTTTCAGTTTTTCGTTTTCCATCGAAACAATTTGTTCCATGTTAAATATTTATCCAGTATTAGGGTAACAGCGGCGGAGGGAAGGAGCGGAGAGGGTGAATTAGCAGACACACAAGATCTCAATCAGTTGGTATAGCGTGTCTTATACATTCGATTTTGGTTAAAAAAAATAAAACAAAATAAAAGTCCGTTTCTAAGATAGGTATGCCAAAACAAATGTACTCGGCATGTCTTCGATTGCCCTCTATAAGTAATTTGTTGACCCTCGATTTTTGGTCGATTGCCAGGGTATTTGAGGAAGGAATTTAAATTTATTTGGGCGCCAATTAATTTTATGCAAAACCAAAACGAAAATCTATAAATATTTGCCTATCCTCACCGCACTATACTCGTACAACAGCACCACACAATGGCAATATGTCTTGAACTCTTACTCTTTTGGGGCACTTTATTGTGAACCTTTTGTCGTTAGTTGTCGTTGATAACTGTCAGAATCGCAGTCGGAATCAAAGTTGGAGAAAGAGTTGGTGCCTTGAAACTTTTAGACCTATTACTAGAACTAGAAGGGACTTATATATACATTGGCTTGCCCTTGCTTATTCACAAGTCGCAACCCTCCTTCATGAGAAACCACTATAAATTAATTGCAATAATTTCGCTACGTCATTCATGGGGATTGGGGGTATACCACCGCACCGGGTAAAGTCGTTCCTATATACGTTCTCTGATTTAGCATGAGAGATTAATGCAAAAGTAACTTTTATTGAGATTGTTGCTTTGTGTGTTTTTTAGCGGTAAATACGAGTATAATATTTTGAAATTATAATACAGGTACAAAAATAAATATAAATTTATATACATATACATATATGTATAGTTTTGTACTTACCTTTTTTTGGTATTAGAGATTTGAGCAACATCACAGCGTTATCATCGCATCCCCAGGCGTGCATTTTTCGGTAACTGTCACGGCCCTTTTCAGTCAGTTTATCCCAGGGCTTTGGCTTGGAGAGCAATTCGGACACTGTGCCCTGTGATAGTCCGAGGATGTACTTAGCGAAGAGTCTTTGTCCAATGTTGTGCACTGAGAGGAGTTCTCGAACGCGACGTGATATGTGGAGCGTATCTAAACTTTGATTGGCGTACTTGTCCATGTTGTAGCGGAGCATTTCCTGGAGCTTGGCTTCCATGGGGTCCCCTTTGGGAATGAGGGATTCGCCCAATCGGCCAGCCATAGAGGCACCAGGTGGTAGCTGGATGTCTTCGGCAAAGCGGAAAGGACCGCGATCTTGGAATTGGAATTGCAAACTGGGCATAAAAGCAGGTGGAAGATGTGCCATGGAGCTTAGTGAGTTATTATTATCCTCTTGGGCTTTGGCGGATTTTGAACCACTCATGTGTCCATCATTGGAACGCTGGTCTTGCAGATTGGGAGTGCTAGCTGTTGATGAGGAATCATGATGGCTGTTGGCCTTCTCGAAGTCCTGGTGATGCTGCTGATGATGCTGTAGAACAGGAAGCTGATGATGTAGATGCTGGTGGTGGTGCAATGGAGCTTGTTGGAGATGAGCGCCAGTGGTTGTGGTCACCGATGACGACGTTGAATTGGAATCTATTCGAAGAGAAGGAGTTGAATTCGATGAGAAGGTTGAATTGACTAGTTGACTCAAAAGAGTTGTGGTTGATGGTCCAGTGACCGACAATGGGAGTGGTGGAGGCGATCGGCACGAAAGAATTGATGGGAAATTTTGAAAAATCGATGTTGGCGTTTTGGAGGTTGTGTGTGTTGCTGCTGATGGCGGTGGGTGTGGATGTGGATGTGAATGTGCTGCTATCGCATTTGCAGCCGAGGCGGCAGCGGTTGTTGCTGAAGATGTCTGTTGCGAGGGCATCGAAGGTGGTGGTGGAGCTAATGACAAGTGGTCGAAGCCACGACGCCAATATGAATTAACCAACTCACCGCCAAGCAGCGAACCGAACTGATCGACATTTGGGAAATTTGTATTTGACGACGGAGTCTGGTCTGATGGAGTCGCTGAATCGCATGGAGACTGCAAATCCTGCTGATGCTGGAGGTTTGCATCTGACTCATTGTTAGAGACCTCGCATGCTGCAGCTTCGATATCATCAGAAGACTTGATTGTGTCTACATCTGATGCTGCTAAAGTTGTATCACTGGAAATTCCTGTGAAACGCAAATGTTTGTTTTTGGTTTTGTATAGGCATCATTGACATTTTCAAAGGGTCAGTTTGGAAATGATAAGTGAAAGCATAGTTTTAGTGTAGGTATGGTTTTCGAAAACATATATTCAGCATCAATGTGTTTATAAAAGGCCAAATGACTAAACAATTTTTTGAAATTTTGCAAAGAAATTATAAAAAACAAAGTATACAAAAATCAACCAACAAAGCATAGCGCGGCACTTTCTGTTATACGAGTATTGTTACAATATTATACCGCTTATGAGTAGTTTATTATACTCGTACAACCATCGATAACTCGCTCTGATTTATATGAGACTGGTGGCAATAAATGCAGGCGCCACTTTTATAAATGCCGCGCCATGAACACAAGAATATCGCAAATGTCATAAAATAAAAGTAAATTCCTGATTTGATTTTGTGTGTTGTGATGGGTTAAGTCTTAAGGCTGAAGGCTGAAGACTGAAGGGGATTTTGGATATAGCGTATAAAAGTATAGGGTTTGAGTTGCTTACCTTCGGCTTTGAGTACTTCATTTGCAGCCGAGAGTGTCTTGGTTTTCTCAATTAAAAGTTCTTGGAACTGTTTGGGGTCATTGACAATAGCTCCGGTACCAGCCCCAGTTACAGCTGTCACTTCATGAGGTGTGATGTCACCTGCCGTAGATGATGATGATAATCTACACAAAAAGGAAAAAAAACATGATTTTGAAATTTTATAAGTAAATATTTGGTGTTAATGATTGAAAGCGATTATATTACTCACTGGTTTTCCTTTTCTTTTTTAATTTGAATGCCTTCGACTGTCATCACTGGCATTGATGATGGTTCTGAGGGAACGATAGAAGTGATGGGTTCCGTCTGATCTCTAATTTCTGCCGGGCATGATTCGGTGATTGCGTTTACGTTTACGTTTGCGTTTGCAGCAATAGAAACTTCGGAGCTTTTTAATGGTTGTGTTTCGGTTTGCAGACGAGTTTCAAGTCTCTGAATATGTTGACTTTTCGTTTCTAAATTATTTTCAAGTCTTTGTATTTGTACAATGTGTTCTTCGTGGAGGGCTTGCAGTCGGGTAACCTCAGCGATAAGTGCTTTAATCTAAAAAAAAAAACAAAAATTAAATCAATCAGTTTTATTATTATTGGGTACCTATGTATGTATATTAAGGCTTGTCATGCTAATCAGTTTTATTGGGCAATCAAACATTGGATGTGTGTTGCCATCGATAGTTTGGAAAACTATACACGATATTTGATAATTTATTTATTGAAACCAAACCCATCAAAACAACGATAAAAATAATGTGACTTGGAGTTGGGGAGGTATCTATATAGGTATAATTTTCTGTAGCACGTCTACGTAAGTATTTGCATGCTTACAAATATGTTTATGATCGTGCGTGTGCATAACTCAATGTCCCAACGACATATGGCAATAATTTCCAATCACAATGATGTATGAAAAAATTGATGTGGGAATAGGTACCGAACGTTGTTGGTTGTTTAGATACTTAACAAATGAATCAACCCCCAACCATTCCCCAAAACTTCCACATCCACATCTCTCTGTCCTATATCATTTGTATTTGAGTGTGTAGCATACCCTTCTGGCGAAAAGGATTCATCATTATTTCATTAGCGACGAACAGCGCCCGCCGCCGCAGTGTTCAGAATAGATATATTGTATGTTTTGTATCTACAAAGAATATAAAGCTTTCGTGTTTTTGTTTAACTCGATTCCTCCAACATGTGTGTACTGTGTAGTGCCTACGTATAAGTATATGAAAATGAACATAGATACTTTTACATCAGCCTGTGTCACGTAAGGATGTCTCTCTAGTCTTTACCGGGTATTGTGGTATGGTAGGAGACACAATCATCCCCTTCACACAGTGTGCAGAATTTCTATCGACTTTAATTAATTGAATAAATTTTCAGAATTTGTCTTCGACGACAACCGACAATCGACGTCAAAGAAAAAGAAAACACAAAACAGAAAAGGGTTGCCACACAGTTCGGATTTTATTATACTCGTTTAGATCAAGAAGGTTAAATAGAAAAAGAAAAGAACAAACTCAAACTCAAACGAAAACGGGTGGAAGTTGATGGAGATGGTATTGAAGAGAAGACACTAAGAAAAATAAATATTCTCAACGGGGGAATATGATTATAATTTTAGCTGTTCGCTGGTATTTTGAAACATCCTGCCTGTATTACCTTGAATGTATTGTATAAGTACAGTCATATATACATACATATGTATAGTGTATACGTATGTTATAGCAAAGCCTCCATATAGCGATTAAGCAACAAACGCGATCTGACTATGCCAACTTATGGAAGTTCGAAGTCAACTTGACAAAGGCAATGTCAATAAAGGAAAACACACACACACACATATATATACATTAGGCACATCAACATCATAAACGCCCCCTCCAGTTATGTGGACTTAATCACTACCAAACACTGCCAAAAGTTTGTCTTGACTTTATCTTAAGGGAGGACGACGATATTTTTATACCATCTTGTACCTTCACTTCATCATATATGTACATATGTATGTATGTATGTAGGTACTCGTATCCGTATGTATGTATGTCTCTATAGAAAACAATCCCTGTCGAATTTCGAATCTTCCAATTATCATATTTTCCCTTAAACAATATCTATAACTGAGGTTTATCTATGTCCTTTGTTGGAAAATTCAGTTTATAAGTATGTAGGTAGGTATGTTGGGGTTGGTTATAATAGTAGGCAACAATCCTACAAGTACTTTACTACACCACGGGGGTGCGTAATTTTATTAAAACGAAGAAAAAAATATGTTGCGTTATTTTGATGTTGTGTATTGTACATAATATTGAGCAACAACGTTGGGTAATATAATGTCGTCTTAGCTTGTTATTATTTCATCTATGAGCAAATAATAATACATACATTTCAAAACCACACAATTTCAAGGAAAAAGAGAAGAAGAATAAGGTATGAGGTATAAAGCCATTTAGGAAAGATCGTTACCATCGTCGTCGTCGTATCTGCTTAACCTAAAAAAACAAGAAGGATCTTTATTTTTCTTATATATTGGAGGACAGAAAAAATCGGGAATTTAAGTTAATAAACATTTGAGGAGGAGGAGGAGGAGGAGGAGGAGGAGGAGGAGGAGGAGGAGGAGGAGGAGGGAGGAATCGTGTGAGGTTCCATTTTGGTATTTAAAAAACAAGTATTTTTAAGTTCCACGGTTACAGTATTAATTTTGTATCTCTCAAGTTCGAAAAATAACACGGTCAGGAAACTTTTCCTTCAAATCGCAAACTGCTTAATGTAACTGTAAAATGTTCACAATTTCTGTAGTTCATTTAAAGAATTTCAATGGGTTATTCTTATTTATGCCTAGTTTTTACTTGTCAAGTGTCAAAAGATGGCAGCTTCAAAACTGACAGATGTACAAATAACGGGCTCTTGAAAATGAAACCTTTTATTGGAAAACCTCATATTATTAAAAACTGACCGAAAAGGGCCATCTAAATGTTGGACAACACCATCCACACTACTTCCGGTCTTTTTTTATAACTCATACATACATACATTAGGTGGCGCAACAGTCCGTAGAGAACCAGGGCCTAGTGACTTACAACTCTCAACCATTCTTGTGTGCTAGTAATTGCAGGGATGGAGTGGACCTACAGTTTTATGCCGAATCCGAACGGCTAATTTGAGAAAGCACTTTTTCATGACAAGCATTACTCATGGAGAATTTGTCAATTCCTCGCAAGAGGCAGTACCCGTGAAAACGTTTTTTTTTTTTTTTTTTTTTTAAATTAAGGTGGCACAGGCAGGGATTGAACCCAAGACCTTTCGCATGACAGACCAACGCACTAACCATCATGCCACAGGTACTACATAACTCATAAATGCTTAAAAAAAAGCATATCGAGAAATTTCGTATAAATAATGAAACTTTGAAGACTTAAACTAAGTTAAGATAAGACTAATAATTTTAACCGTTTTTTAAAGTGAAATTAAAAACTATAAGGATGACATCAAATTGTTCCTCTTTAAGTTTAATAAATTAAAGTATTGCATGTTATATCTTATGTCAATTTAATTTTGTTTAACTCTCGAGATATAAATAATTCTGTGTTTTCTCTTTTAAGACGACGCGAAAGTCTTTGTGTATATGTGAGAGCCTTCAATGATTTTATTCAATTCCAGACATTTTCGTTTTGATTTATCACTTTAATATTGAACAAGAATTGCCTATCCCTTTATATTATTTTACCAATGAAACAGAATTCCAATCTAATCTTCTGAAACTCGATGTCGACCCTAACCACCTACCCCCCCCCCCCCTACCACCCTTTACCTGTTTTAATACCCTTCTACAATAACTCCAACTCTAACAGATCTACCTCTCGTATTAATTAATGAATCGAATCAAAATTTCAAAAACGATGGCAGATTTTCCCTTTATATTTCTTTATCAACCATCTTCTCCGCATACACTTGCCGTCCCAACAGCAGCGCCACCACCATACTCGTGTATACCCTTCAGCACTTCAGTCATACATTTTTCCTCCGTCTTCAACTGTTTTCAGAACAGATAAACACAAAAATACTCTGCGAGTTTTGTGTGATTCTATATGTCTTCTATACAACGAATCCTTTCATTTTCATTTGCACAGTTGGGGGTGGAAGGGGGTTTGGTTAAAGTGGGTAGAGGTAAATACTATAAGGGCAAAAAAGAGTACAGTATTGTTGGGTGGTGGTGTAAGGTGGATGGTTGTCATATTATAATCGAAGACACACATTTACAACCCCCAAATCAAAATCAACCCTTCGCATGCAAATTGTAGAAATGTAGCGCACAATTTTGAAATATTGAGCAAATACACGGATTTGAGTAAAGAGGTAATTCATTGATTTCCATTGTTTGTATATATATTTCTCTTTAGAAACAAGCTCGTTTTGTTTCGTTTCGTTTGTTGCTATAAATCATTGTCTTTCCTCTGACTCGAACTCAAACTCGAACTCGACAGTGGCTTTAGCTTTGGCGTTAGCGTTAGAATTGGCATAGCCTGGGACGTAATATAATCAAAGAAAGGAAAGGAGCTAAAAGGTGGCAGGAGGTACGTAGTATAGAATATGCGAGTATAGTGAAGACTTAAGTGTGAGAAAAAGGATAGAAATCCGATAAGATGGCTTGGGGGACAGCTTAGGGAGTATATGTTATGTATGTATATATTAGTTTTGATAGTGTTCTTTTTCTTATAATGCTTTGTGTTTTCCATTTTGCTTTTTAATTATGAACCTCTCATTCATGTCCTTTAGAGAAATTGAAAATGTATACTACTCTAACTCCTAGAAGAATGACATCATACACCCATTTGATGGTCAAATGAATGACTGACCTTGTGCCTGTATTAAGTAAGTAGTCTTCTATTGTTTCCCTTTTTATTTTGTATGTTATATGTTATGGATTTTTATAAATTAAGCAGGATGAATCTGAAAGTAAATGTTGTTAAATTAAACAAAAAGGATGTATGTATATTCGTCCTTTTTTTATGATAACGGTCAGCAAAGTAAAAGGAATAAAATTAACAGCACATAAAAAATATACCTTTTGCCAGGGTTTCTATATTTGTGTACATATACATATGTATATTATATGCGGCTGTGGCATAAAAAAGGAAATTGATTGCGGTGTGAGGAAAGGATATTAGATTAAACCTATGTCCTTCTGCTAATACACAGATATGGAATCAAAAATCAATGACATTGCGTCTTCTTCTATCCCCGCATATTATATTCAGCCTTAAAAAGCGGAAGGTATAGAAGGTATAGGTATATACTTTTGAAAATATTCGCTAGAATGAGTTTTAATTCCTTTTACTTTGCCATTTAAATGATGAGTATAGGTATAAAGGTGGTATAGGCCAACCAAATAGTAGAGTTGATGGAGTCGCGGACCAGGCGGAGCGGCGGCAACGGTAGCGGGCAACCAAAAAGGATATTTGTTTCAATGCGCCTTTAGCTGATTACTACTTATTGTGTGTGAGTGTTTTGTATAGAGAAACGAGAGAAGATTCCGGCAGAAACCAGCGGGAGTAACAGTAGAAGACCCCTTTCGGTCGTTTGATTGTTGGCCCGGGTGAACGTTCCGTTCAGATACAATATAAAAGGAGTCTATACACTCCTTTGGCAAGGATGATGATGATGATGATGATTATTATTATGATGATGATGACGACGTCGTCGACGACGACGACGACGACTATGATGATGGTGTTTTTGGTATTATTCAAAGAAATATTTTTATATTTTGGGGTTGATTTTTATATTGTATTGGTTTTTGGTTTTAGTATAACTATACATGTAGTACTATAGGTATTACTGCTTGGCAATTTTGTTAATTACAAAACGAGTGTGTTTGATGGTAGAAACACTCATATATACTCAGACAAAGTCAGAGGGGTATACCCACCCTACCTACCTACCTACCTAACCTACCCATCAATGAGTCTTATTGGGCCTTTGGGTTCTTTTTCATAAAAACAAAAAAAAAAAACAAATATATATACAATAATTTTCGCAATAATTTACAATCCTTTCATACTTTTCGAATGGTTTTTGCCTATTCAGCAATACCTATTCTTTATCCTCTTATATGGAAAAGAGGGGGAGGAGGAGGAGAATTTATATGTAAATATGAATTTTATCAGTTATTTCCAAATAAATCAATGAATTCGCCCTTTTTTTGTTTTGGAAATATGCCTTAGTTGACTTTGAACAGGGTGAATTTTTTCCACTTGATGGTGCAGCACATACGAGTATATGTATTTATTTATTTTGTTGTTCTTTGTTGGCAATTTATAAATCATAAAGAATCTTAGATATGATGGGTATCTCTTCCTACCTAAATTACAGAAGATATTATTCTTTCTATATAGTCTGAACTTTATAGGGAAAGAAATAGAGAGGTAGGTAGGTACAATGTGCATATTCAAAGAACTTTCAGAAATTACTGACAGTATTAAAGCAGCCATTTCGTCCTTTAAACTTAATTCTTTTTTTTTAAGGAGATAGTACCTAGATAGACATTGGTAGTATCCATAACGTGTAAAACAGACCCCAGAGGTCTCAGTTCAATACCTGCCTTTGCCATATTAAAAGTTAATTTACTGGTAATTCCTCTTTTAAAGAATTGACAAATCTTCCAAGATTATGGAAAAAGTGGTTCGGATTCTTTAAGGTTCCTCCATTAGTGTCATTACTGTAAGTCACTATAGACCTTGGTTTATTATGAGCTGTAACACCGCCAAACTTATTTAATTTACTACGATGTTACATTGATAAACCATTTCTTTATATGACATAGAAACTTCTTCTAGTATTTGAAGCATATTTTTATGTTCAAGGATGTGTTGCAATTGCATTGTTTAAAGTTGATACATCATGAAGTTAGAATGTATCAATTTATCAGTTTGAAGAATTATCGAGGACAGAACCAATTTTTTAATAGTTTTTTTTTTTTTTTCTTCTAAGTCATTTTAAGGTATTATAAGTATCAATATTTCAGCATTATTATGCAATTTTTACTTTCCTTAAGTTTATTGCAAATTTAAAAAAAAAAAAAGTGAATTTTGTTTCCTTTTTGCTTAAATTTTTCAAGGATTGTCTTCTATAGGTACTGTAAGCTATAGGTAAGGTACATCTGGGATTACATCGGAAATTCGGATTGAAAATCTCTGAATGCAAACAGTGACTTTGTGTTGTGCGATGCGATGTGATGCTCTGTATTCTCGTTCATCCCTTGAGTGCAATCACATATATGTATGTACATATCTTCTTTGGAACATTGTTTAATATCGTTGTTTCTGTTTTTATTCAAGTACTTATTATTTTATTTGCTATACGATTGTTTTTTGCCTCAATTGTTGGAATCTTGAAATAAAATAAACGTACAAAATTGAAGACGAACAAAAAAAAAAAAAAAAAAAATCAATTCTCTTCCTGCATGCACTTGCATATGTCACCACACTTAATTCCAGTACCTTGCCTTAAAGTCTGGTTGTGCACTGTGCAGCTTGTGTCAGTTCAGGATGCTTGGCGTATCTCTCTGTTGTTTTGTTTGAACTTCAATTGCATTATTATATGTACCTATACCTATATGTCTTCTTCTATGCGCTTCCTCTCGACGACGTCGAGGACGACGACGACAGGAGAAAGGCTCGTACGTACATATATATAGAAGTAGGTATGCGCTACTGCTTGCTTGCTTGAGTAAACAATGAAAGAAGCTTTTACCCTGAAGCACAGGACCATCAATTTATTCATGTCGTGAAAGAGAAGAGCTGCACAATACAATAATATTTGTTGAACAATAATATACACATTCCTCAAAAATAAAACAAAACACAAAATAAAGAGAAGGAGAAAGGAGAACGTCATTTTGGAGTTCAGGGGGGGTAGGTATTGTGGCATGGACCATCAGAAAGGCAGAAGCATCATCAGAACTCTAGGAAGACATCACCAGAGATTTCAAAATACTAAATAGTTTAAGTAAAAGTTTTCGATTCCTCAACTCTTTCCTGATGTTTTTTTTTTCGTCTTAATTCAAAATGGCAACCCCTCATATAATACGAGTATCGTCACAGATCAAAAATATTTATAAATTTCATAAGTTTACTTATATAAAACTATGTTGTTGTATTTATGCACCAATGATTTTTCAGCAAGGGATGAAGATGATGCTTCGTCTCTACCTAATATAATAATTTTTCATTGAATAATTTCTCCTGTTTTTCAGCTTTTTCCTGCGGGATGATGGAAACTGTATCTGAATGGTTTCTGATGCAAAAAAGGTTATTGGTCTTCTGTTGGTTAAAAAAAGAAGAAGAAGAAAAACTTTTCTGATTGCCAGGAGTCTGATATGCGTCTTCCTATAAATGATGGTGTTGACGTATTAAGGGTATGGGATTAGTCGGACTTTGATTAAAGACTCCTTTCTTTTGCTGTCACTTGTTGGTTTGTTGTTTCTTTGTAACTATGAACAAGTATTGGAAATCAAAACTAAGTTGATTTTGAAAGGATTTTCTTGTATGTATTCAATTTGTATATACCTACATATATTTGTAAAAGAATGAGACAAAATCCATCTTTAAAACCTAAATTAATCAAAACTTTTCAAATAAGATTCCTTTTGATTTGCATTTTATAATGAAATGTTTTTCAAAAATTTTGCTACTTAGATTTTATTTTTAATGTGTCATAAGTCTGTTTTGAGAGCTTTAAATAAGAAATCGATTAAAGTCTTAAATTTAATAGACTTGAACTGAATCTTATTTTGTGTGTGGGGGGGGGGGTTAAATGGAGTGTTTTTTTTTTTTTTAGGAATAATTTCATCGCTAGTGAAATTGAAAACACGCAAAAGAATATCCGTAATAATGACAAATTAATTTGATGTCCTCTATTAAACCGAAGCTAAAAAAGGGACTTGAAGTTGTCTTATTTTTTTTCTTCATCTTCATCATCATCATCATCATAGAAATCAAAATGTAGTTCTGCTGTTCCTGCTACTTGCTATACTTGCTACCAATTAATTAGTCGCCCCGCATAAGAAATCACTCCCCATTGGAAATGGTTCTCTTCTAATCTATATAAGGAAGTAAAATTGTGAAGAAGAAAAAATCCAATTATCATAATCTGCTATCAATTTGGGTTTATTAAAGAAGACTTTAGTAATTAAGTTTAAATCTATTATTTGGCATGAGCGAAGGATCTTCGTCCTTCGAGATGATAACTATGTATTTGTCAGGATTTTAATCAATTCAATAACCGATATGAATGCGAATGCGTTGTTTCCCCAGTTCAAAATGAGTATGAGATTTTAATTTCAAAATCATTGTCTAGACAGTAATTATTTTGACTCTGATGTTTTCGAGAAACACAAAATTTATTAGATCTTATATTGTGAACCATATTTGCCTGGGTGATGGCAGTCGGACACGGGTTTGACCCGTAAAGGAAAAACCATCAAAAAGTATACAAAAACATTTATTTTACTCATCAAAGGTAGGCTATATGTGGGACTTATAATAACCAACACAATATGACATGAAATTCATTTTTTTGTTAACATTTGGTCGGGTTTTTTTGGGCAAGGATGTGGACAAAGTATAACTCTTCCTACTACGAGTAGACAAAAACAAAAGCTATACATACGACAAAGGGGCAAAAAGGATTGTAATCCACTTGTTTTGAGCTAGATGGTTTGCTCTTACACCGGAATCGAATATAAATTTATGATTTCCAGAGTACGACGAGGCGGCAATATCTAGTGAAATTTTTCAAAATATTTTAAGTCACATTCGTTTTGAGCCAACAAAACCCAAAAAAGAAAAAAAAGAAAAAAAACAACAATCTAGATATTCACATTTAAACGAATGGGAGATTCTTTCCGTGTATATATGTACGTAATATATTATTAACCATATCCACAAAACAAAACCCCTATAGATAGGGGTTGATCAAAAACGGGATGATGTATACATATTCTACATACTCGTACTCGTACTTTTTTATAAGCCCATCTTTTCTCTTGGCTTGAATTATCCGACCGTTATAAAATTTTCTGAACTGTTACACTTTTTCATTTAAGGAAAAAGGATATTCTTGTTTTATCTATCTACACATTTATATGAGTTGTTGTCTACCTTCATTCCAATAATATGATGCTTTTTGAGAAAGAGCTAGCCTCAGCATCCTTATCACGGTTCTGACAACAACAACAAAAAAAGCAGTTTTACATTATTATTTGTTTCGTCTGATGATATATTGAGAGATCCGGAGACTCTGACCATTATCCTTGTTCAAACCATATTCGGGTATAAAACATATAAAAACGATTCGCGACGACGAAAACTGGAATCCTGTGTGAAGTGAAGGCGATTTTTTCAAACAAAAAACACACAAAATGGAAATAAAAAATCTCTATTTTAAAGTGGCTTTTATATATTTCATTTTTGTCTTTTTATATCATTTGAAGATATTCAAGTTGAAAGAATATAAAACAAAAATATACATATAAAGTTGAATCGCACAGGATATCTACTGAGTGCGGTTTAAGAAAAAGCAAATAAATCCTTGAAATATCAACGAATGCGATGCGATGGGGAAATGCTTTATCTTCAACGAATTGATGAGAACGATGAGAGGACTACAACGACTACGACGACGATGATGGCAATGGCGATGGCGATGGTTGTATGATGATGATGATGATGATGATGAGCTGTCGGGCAGTATACACAATAAAAGAATAGGAAACAGGAAGAAGAAGAAGGATAATAGTACAAACAAACAAAAATACATGATTTTTCAATAATCCTAATGATGATGACTCCATATAGAAATATAGGAGTATGAACATTCTGGTACGGTATTCTGATGTGTACCTACCTATACCTCTTTTCCTTTCTCGTGATGATGTTGTTAATGGCCAAAAAAGGACATAAATATAAATTTGCAAGATGAGTGAATACCTGTGTAGCTTCAGTGGTTCTAATGTTTCCAGTGAGTCTCGTCTATCATCAATAAACTCGTATATTTACGAATTTTTTTGAGATAGATGTTTTTTTTTTATTTGTTTGTAGATACTGTTAATGACAGATATAAATGAAGTCTGATTGAATGGAAGTATGTAAACTGATTTAAAAGTTTCAGATATAAAGAAAAAGTACATCAACGGATCAAGCTGAAGTACCACCTTATATGTATGTCTTGGAAATGAAATGAATGTAGCCTCTTGGCTTTTTAAAGGGTATCCCTTAAAGCAGCAATAATAACGAGTTATCCATTTTGAGGTTTCAAAATTATTGGACTGGAATTCGACATCTGTCAAACTGAGTTGTAAAACCATTTTTTTTTTCAGTTGAAAGTCTAACTTTTACGGCAATGGTTCGCTTAATTATCGCACAACTCATACAAATTGTTAAAACCTACTACAAAAAATAGTGAATCTGCCACAGCTGCACATATCGTGCTTTAAGAGGAGATTATGGTTTACAAAATCTTAAACCAAGCAATTGGCAAAATTGTGAAGAAATTTAAAGAGACTGAATTGGTTAAAGATATTATAAGGCCTGTGCATAAGCGTTTCTCTCGTACCACTGAAAATATTGCCTCTGTAAGGCCGCCAATTCACGACACAAAATAACTGCGCTTCATTCTGTAAATATGCGTTCAAAATTAGCTCTTTATATATTGCTTGCTATTGCAATAAAAAACTCAGTGCAAAAAAGGAGTACTGGTTTCTTGTTCTTCCAGAAAAGATAGTAGGTATTGAATAATACCATAAAGATGGTTCATATACATATGTATGTCATCGGCTCAGGCACCAGACTTTTCGAAGCATTTAACTTTTTTTTAATTATTTTCGGTAGTTTTTTTCCGAAAATTATTAATTTTTTTGACAACTGTGTCTCGGTCAGCTTCTGGGTTTTTTTCTTTTAGTTTTAGAACCAAGAGCTCATAGGCTTCACTTTTCATTATCCTGTTGCTATATTCCGGGCTATTTATTTTCCATAGAGCCGGATGTTCTTTATAAAGTTCGAAGAACACTCTCCAGAACTTTTGTTTATCAGCCATTATAAAAAAAAAAGCAATGTATACTGGCGTAAATAAAATTTGTACACTGAGCGGTTGCACAGTTTTTGACATTCACGAAGCAAATAACTGCACAAATTTAAGACTTGAACAAAAATATCAAAATTGTTTTAATTTTTACACAGTTAAGTTAACTATACAAATCGCACAAACAACCCCAACAACAACTAAAATGCGCAAACCCCAGTTTGCGCAGTTATTTTGTATCGTGAATTGGCGGCCTAAGTGAAAGTGTTGCCGAAGGCCCGAATGTGTCGATTCCACGTCGTTCTCAGGAATTAGGACTGTCTTACGGCACATTATGGCGTATTTTTGCATTTAGATCTACACCTACATGCATGTAAAGACCAGCTCACACAACAACTGAAGCCAGCTGAACATTCATAACGTCGTAGATACATCGAACTGGTGCTCGAACAACAGATGGCGGTAAACGGCGATTTTTCGAACAAAATCTTTTTCAGCGACGAAGCACATTTCTCACTCGCTGGGTGTGTAAATAAACAAAATTGTTGTAATTGGGGTTCTGAGAATCCTCAAGTCATTAAGGAGAGGCTATTACATCCACAAAAAGTCACTGTTTTTTGTGCTCTTTTGTCCGGAGGTGTGATTGGAACTTACTTCATCGAAAACGACCATGGAACGAATATCACCTTCAATTCGGAGTGTTATGGTCATATGATAAACGACTTTTTTTGTCTGCTATTGAAGAATGCGACTTGGAGAATATGTGGTTTTAACAAGACCGTGCCACATGCCACACAACTCGAGCAAATATGGCTTTATTGCAAGAGAACCCCTGACGTTCTTATTTAAACTTTCTCTAAAAACAGGCAAATTTCCCAATATATGGAAGGAGTCATTTCTAACACCAATTTTCAAGAAAGGTAACAAGGCGGATATAAGCAACTACAGGCCCAATTGCAAAGCTTTCTTGCATTCCTAAAGTGTTTGAACAAGTTGTGTGTGAAAGTGTAGCATTTTTTAGTAAGAATCTCATTTGTGAACAGCAACATGGTTTTGTGAAACAAAGATCAACCGTTACTAATCTCCTCACATTCTCAAACATATTATCAAACGCTTAAGAACAAGGTTATGAAGTTGACTGTGTATACACTGACTTTTCCAAAGCTTTTGACCAACTTAGCCACGGAATTATTTTATTTAAACTTAAAGCTCTTGGATTTTCACCAATTTTCTTAGCTTGGATCAAATCATACCATGAAAACAGATCCTATGAGGTAAAATTTAGAAATTGTCTTTCTGAACCTTTTGTTGCTCAATCTGGTGTTCCCCAGGGAAGCCATCTTGGCCCTTTTCTGTTTTTCCTGTCTATTAACGATGTATCGTCATGTCTACGCTCAAGTGAAGTACTCATTTTTGCTGACGACATGAAGATTTTTAAAATAATAAAGTCCACCCATGATCGTATTCTTTTACAAGCCGACATTGACAGTTTCACATTTTGGTGTGGGAACTTTTACTAAAACTTTTACTAAAAAACGAATCGGTAGTGTATTTGATTATTGTATATCACAGCAAAAACTCATTTAAGATTTAGGTGTTCATTTCTGTTCCAACTTAGAATTTACACATCACATTAATTTGATTGATAATAAAGCAAGTTCTTTGCTTAGTTTTATAAAACGCTGGGCAAAGGAGTTCAATGATCCCTATGTTACTCTTTCTTTGTATAATTGTCATGTTCGTCCTCATCTTGAATATGCTTCGCAGGTATGGACTCCCTATTACGAAATTCATAGAAAACGTACCGAATCAATTCAACATAACTTCATTCGCTTTGCCTTAAAGGGTCTTCCTTGGGATGATCCTTATGATCTGCCTCCCTATGAACATCGTATTCTGCTTCTTCAAATGCAATCCCTTCATCAAAGGCGTGTTAATAATGACTTAGTATTTTTTCATCAACTCATTAATGGTGAAATTGATGCACCTTATTTGCTATCTTGTGTACATTTGAATTACCGAGGCGGAACTCATCACCTGCGTAAATTTGATTTTATACATATTGACTTCCATAGAACTAACTATGGGAAGAATGAAGCTTTAAGTCGAATGAGCATTTTATATAACTTAAACTGTTCATCGATAGATTTAAATTTGAATAGGGTGGGATTAAAATCATTGTTTAGAACCAGTGCTCCACTATCGTAAACGTTCTCATTTTATTTTTTGTTTTGTAATAGTTAAATGTTAATTATGTTTTGTATTTTGTGCATGTGTTAGGCTATGTATTATTTTTTTACTAACAACTAACACATGCACTTATGATGAGCCTCTGATCGTAGTTTGACGCTTGCTATAAGCTTACTACTTTCCGAAATTCTGAAATGTAAAAAAAAAGAGACATTTCCTGGCCGCGTGATTTCTCGTCGTGGCGATATCAACTGGCCAACAAGATCATGCGATTTGACACCACTGAACTTCTTTTTTTTTTTGTGGGGCTACGCAAATGACCGTATTTATGCAGATAAACCTTTTAACTTTTGAGCACTTAAAAACGAACATTCGTCAAGTTATGGCTGAGATACCACCCAATATGTGTCAAAAAGTGTTCGAAAATTACTTCAAAGGAATTGATGCTTGAAACAATTCTCGTATTCTAGTGATGTAGTGTAAAAAGAAATATCCGGAACAAAAATATTTTATATATGTTTAATGTTTTATTTATGTTTACTTTTGAAACTGCAAAATGGATAACCCTTTATTTTAACAAAATTAATTTTTGTTTTGTATATATGGGTTGAGACGAACTCAAAGAACCTTTTCGGCAAGCAAAAGTTAAAAATTTGGTTAAGATTCTAAACTAATTGAGTCGCTCAAGAACAACTAAGCAAATTGCTGCTCTTACATTTAAGTTAATACCACAAATAAAGCCGGTCTTAAGAAATGAATTATCTTCGTTGATTGGAACTTTGAATTGCATCGAAATTATTTGAATTTTCATCAAAAAATAATCTTCAGTCATGAAGCCCACATTTTCACCTTATTAGAGATGAAAAAGCATAGGTTCTCCGAAAATCCAAGAATAATTTAAAAAAAAGCTTTTGCATTATCGATGCGACCGACGACGACGACGAGACGCACGCATGTGTCACTGTTCTGTTTGATGCAGTTTTTGGATTAGACCTTACATATGAAAAAATGTGGCGGGTGCAATGTTATAGGGTAAATTCATAAGCTACCGAGCTATCTATGATTCATGATTTCTCATTTTCGAAATAGAAAAATATTGATATGGTCGACGTTAATTGCCAACAAGATGGCGCTACGTGAAACACAAACAAAATAAACAATTACAAATTCGGAAGAAAAGTTTACTGTCTGTGTTACTTCTCGCAGAGATGAGAACAATTTTCTGCCTATGCGATGCCTTGTGAGGCTTTTTTCTTTGAATTACGTGATCTAAAAAGTCTATGATAATGTTAAATACTCGATTCAACACATTAAGAATGGAATTCGTTAATAGTTTCCTCTTTACATGAATTGATTTCTCTTAAAACTTACTCCTTTATTTAAATCTCAAAATTTACCTTTGTCTGGTAACTTATACATTTTCAATATTTTTAATGTATCATAACTATGGTTATTATAAATTAAAAAATAAAAACTTAGATACATATACTTTTATCTTTATCTCAAAGTCAGGTAGGTAGGTATCTAAGCAAATATTAAGGTGTTTTTGAAATAATTTCTATGATATTTTTTTAAGCTGTTGTTAACTGATTCAACATCAGTTTTAAAGCACCACAGAAAAAGAATAGAAATAAATAAACATATAAATTCAATAGGATTATATACAAAATTTTTTCAGGCATTTATATCATAATTTATCACTGATGATGATGATGATGATGATGATTGTTGTGAAACTGTATTTCATGATAAATTTGATTACCAATCTTCGTTTTATCTTCTTTCTGTCATGTCACATGAATTTGAAAACAGATCAGATTTATAAAAAAAATAGAATATATTTATAGCTATATATGTATGTATGTATATATAAGTGTTTAAATACAATAAACTTAAATACTAATAAATTCATAAAGGTATCTTTTCCATTATATAGATTATAGCTCATCCTTACTGTCATTTTATCGTCATAAATTAATTGGTTATTTGCGTACATTTTGTGCCCATTAGCGTCACATACAAAAACACACACTTAACTAAATCTGAATTTTTACTTATAAGTAGTTTCGTGTGACAATTGTTGTCTGTTCTTGGTTTAATTTTGTTGATCTATGTACAATCTATGTTTGTCTGTCCGTAAATTTTTTTTTGAAAAGAATTAAAAAATAAAACAACAATTAAATTGAGAAATTTTTGATAAAGTTCTTGATTTACCTATAGACCTACAAACAAATATACATACATACATATATAGATACGAGTATCTATATCTTGTCTAGATACACCTTGTATAAGAAGAAAGAGATGAATTTCAAAATAAAAATAACATGTCACATTGTAAATATGATGAATATAATAAATTTTATTTTTATTTAAAACGAAAAAAAAAAAAAAAAAAAAATGATGATAGGTAGAGGCGAGTAGGCGACAATATGGAGAAGCGACGAGACACAATTTCATTGATTTATAGTCATAACCTAAATTTATATAATTTTAAGATAAACATATTAAATAAATGTATCTCAACACAGGTATTGCCAGTTGCTAGAATTTATTGTTTAATTCTTTTGAAATATATATTCTTATAAAGATATGTATTTATTTTTGTTTCTGAGAATATATTTTGTTTGCTTGTTTTTTAATTACCTATATCTAACACAAATGAATATATCTTTTTTTACCTATTTTTAATTGTGGGTGTAATCAAAAAACAATTTTTGTATTTGCTGAAAACAAGACCCGCATTTATACTAATTTAATAGATTAAACATGATTATTTCGTTCGGCCCTCTTTAGAATTCATCAAGTCATTGTTTCCGGTACATTTACTTAAAAAACAATAACTTTTGAAGTGGTCATTTCTCATGTTTTTCTCATTGATGGAGGCAACAGCAGAAAAATAAAAGAAGTACAGATCATCTATCTATGTACATAATTCCAATGGTTTATATGCGGGTATCAATTTATGACAACTATGTATTTCAAATGTAACGACGACGCACGACGACGGACGCACGATGAGGACGACATTAAAATTAAGAAATATATTGAAAAATAATTGGCACAACATTAATCTTATGCAAATTCAATTCACATGAATTCATTTCAATGAGAAAATTTAAATTGAATTTATATCATCTTAAGAAGTCTATAAAGTCTAGGACCAAGGCGTCGATCGTCGCTCGTCGACGACACGACGATGTATTTCGGAACATATATATTTAATTGAATTATTACTCAGCCGCCAAATAAGTTTCTTATACATATATACGACATATGTACGTATTCGATTATAGAGGAATATTCAAGTTAAATTTCATCTTTTGAAATGATGTGGATAGGTGGATTGATTTATCAATCGATTCCCTTCTAATTTATAAGCCAATTAGCCGAAATGCCAAGGAATCATTTCACTCATGAAGTTCTTCTATGTATAAGTACATACATATGTATATACAAATGTGTGTTGTGTACCATAAGACGACGATACGGAATGAACAAGCAAGCTTGAATTGTAAGCATTCAATCATCACCAGAGCCATACACCATTTAACCATCAGAGATTCTTAATCTAGTTGAACATCATCGCACACATAAAATGGGAACTCAATTACAAGGCTGAACGGAAATTTACGATAAATTGAAGCAAGAAGGTTGGAAAATTCAAGTTTTCCGGTAGACAATTTTGAGAGTTATGGTGAAATCTGAAATATTTTCAAGATTTATATATCTATTCCTATATATATATGAGTATAGTGGGGTTATAGGTACCTATATTACTATTAGAGGCGTGAAAAATCTGCACTCAAATAGTCTTCAACTTGTAATAACGTTGAATTAGTGATTTATGATTGCTTGTCTATTAATTTCATCTCATCTTTATCGTTGTTGTTGTCGTTGTCGTTCCGTTTTTCGTTTAGTTGTCCGTCCGTTCGTTCGTCAGTTTTTTAGTCGTCCACCCGCCTGATGCCCTTACTCAATCAATTACGATTAATTGAATTGTAATGTACCAGATATAATATTTTATGTAGCTAAAGCTGTAGCTTCAAGTCTGATTAACTGTGCATTACTTCTTTTTGTCATCATGCTCTCATCAGAGCGCGCAAATCAAAAGCCCAATTATTCAATTCAACAAAATTGAAAAAAAAAAAAATAAATAAATAAATCCTATATGGCCGACAATCCATTTCCTTTCAATTTCAATTCAAATCAGTTGAATATTATATTTTTGTTGTTGTTATTGTATGTTTGTTCGTTTTGTTGCGAATCAATTCACTACCTACGCTCCATTACTAAGCCCACATTAGCAGCAGCAGCAGCGGGACAGAACATCGCATCTACTTCGATAATCGACTATATTATACTAGTTTGTATTATTATTCTTATTATTATTATTAGTATTATTTTTTTATTGCCGTCCGCGTCGTCGTAGTCGTCGTCGTGGCAATCATTATGAATAGAAATATAAAAGTCATGGTGAGAGAGGGGGGGGGGTGTATGATGTACATATATGAATCGCGCTGAAAGATTGTGATTCCATTCGAGAGTTTGACTTTTTTAAATTGATTGCTTCCTTATTTTGGGTAAATTTGTTGATTTTTTATATTTCATATCTGAATATTTTGTTTGAATGTATAAATTCCTGAGAGACTAACATAAGCCTAGAATACAGTAAAAGTTCGCTAATCTGCTTTCAAACGTCGAAATATCTTTAAGTATCAGAAGACGAAGTCGAAATTCCCAATATTCGATGCAGAAATTATTATATTGTCATCAAATACGTCGAAATAAGACTGGGACACTAAGGCGTATACGCACTTTTTTTAAAAAGTTTTTATTGAATTATTAAGAATTTTGTTTTCTTTTGTTCTGCGTTCATTACAATTTTTGGATAAGGACTGAAATTCAAAACCAATTCAATATTCAACTTAATTGTGTTTAAAGACAATACATCAATGAACAACTTCAATCTAGAAGAAACATAGTAAGTTTCTATCAAATTAAGCATTAAATGCAACAACAAAAAATTTAGGGTTCACTTGGGCGTATACGCACTTTTATTAATTTTATTGAATTTTTAATAAATTTGTTTTTATTTTTGCTTGTATATGTCATGTTTAATCATCACAAATCCTTCCACGTACTTACATACATACATATATTATATAATCAGTTAGTAATTAAAAACGAAAAATAATGAAAAACTATGAAATTCACTCTTTCAATTATTTGAATATGTCAACTACTAAATAAATGCAATTACCATAAGCTTGACAAGACAAATAATTTAAATTTGTATCTTCAGCACTTATACAGCGAAAAAAAAACTTAATGGAAAGCTCATTTTATTGAAAAGGAAATAGAAAAAGAAGAAGAAGAGAAAAAAACAGAATAAACAAACAAATGCATTAAAATTAAATTAATGATTTTTGTAATGGGCTGTAAATGAATTAAGCAGAATCTTTCGGTTGGCTTTTATATGAATGGAGGAGTTTGACATGAACATACTCGTATAAAGTCCTGGCAAAATTTATATCCATAAATAAAGGTTTATAAAAGCAAATTGTACAAAGTAAGTCCAAATAAGAAATCACATTTTATAAAAGTCATCCTGCTCAAAGAGTGGTAAAAGACTCACATCAAAATCAACATCAACAACAACAAAAATAACAATAACGAGATTGTACTGTAATTTATAATTGAAGGATTCGACAAATTATTTGCAAAAGAAGGGGGTGAAAAAAAAGTAACATTGTCATACTCATCATTATGATTATAAAATTATTATTTTGTCTAATGAATAGACTGTTTGATGATGAGTGCATGGTAATGGTTGAATGATTACACTAACCTAACTATGAGGACTGTGACCCTTTCAAATATGGCTGGCTTGTATGTCTGTCTGTCTGTCTGTCTATTTGTCGCTCTAATAGTATGACGAATCAAACAAAACAAAAAGTCATTGCGAGCCTCCCGCATAAATTGCTGCACGCATCACGCAGAGCCAAACATACATAAAATAGAATCATGGGAAACATTTTATTATTATTATTCTTCCACATTTTTTTTAAACAAATGATTCGACGAGAATACAATACATGTGTGTCATTTATAAGCAAAATACAAAATCATCATCAACAAAATAAAAAAAAAACAACAAGTGATCATCGTTACAATAAACTTTGAATAAGTGCATTGGAATGATGACAATATTCTCTTCGTTGAGTTTATGATGATGGGAAATGTAATGGTTACATGTTTATATGTAGATGGCTCCCCTTCATTACTATATTAACATTTCTGTACATTTTAATTATCGATTGGTATAAATCAATTGTTTGTCTTTCGCTTTAATGATAAACGAGGGGGTGATTGTTACAAAATAAAATAAAATAAAATAAAAAGGAGTAGCACTTGTCTTCTCAAACTTTCAATTTAATCCTTTCAAAATCCATAGTTAAAATAAATGCTACATAGGTACATACATATATTTTGTGCCTTAAACTGAAGGGGTTACGTTACGATACGGTACAAAGCAAACCAAAGCGACTGTGACAATGCCAGCTATGAAAGTAGCTATTTGTAAAGGGTGTAGAAGTCGAATAGAGGGGGCGGAGGGGTGTGAGGGTGTGAGGGTGCACCAGGACGACAACAATGTGAAATAATTAAGTTTAAAAAGTTTCTCCATCTTTAGCATTTAGTATACTTGTATTTATATATAAAAGAAGAAAGATGGGAGCTTCAACGACAAAAGAAGAGAAATAAATGTAGCAAATGATTGGGTAATTTGATTTGAATGAAATTATTTAATTCGATTGCTCTTAGTGACACCAACAAAAAGGTGTGTTCTTATGACGCTATATAGCGGCGGCGGTGTGGCGATATGATAATAAAATTTAACATTAAATCTATAGGTACTTGTACATATATCTTACCAAATTTGTTCGTTTTTTAAATTCCATAATTTTGTATTATTTTATACTTGTGAAGATGTCACTTAACAACATAAAAACATAAAACACTTTTCGAAACAAACTCCAATCGAATACTAAAATTCCATCTGTTGGTTTATCAATAAATTTGTTTCTAATCTCTATCAATTTTTTTTTTTTTTTGTTCATCATCGAAAGTTCAATCATTATTCTATCGCAATATACAATATACAAAACTTATGAACCAGAATAAAAATCAAAAAATGTTTGTTCTTTATTTATAATCAAAGAAAATGTACCTACAAATTCCACGCGTATAAATCGATTTTGGTGAAATTTAACATTTTAAAGAAGGGAAAAAAAAAAATTGTGTGTATTAAAAAATTGATAGATAGATTTGACCATATCATTTTTAGGTAGGTACATATATACTCATATAAAATAGATGCTGTCACTCGAATCAAAAAAAAGCTAATCCAAAAATGATCACATATGTATGTATATGTACGACCGACGGACGTACTATAGATGGTGAAGCAATAATTAAAATAACCAACTTTGACGGCGTATTAATTAATGAGATTAAAATAAACGCATATCTGCCTTATATGAGTATTGAAAGATTTCAGATTTATCAATTAAAAATTATAGAAATCATTATCAACAGGGTGGTTCAAAACATACATATGTATGTATGTTAGAATTAAGAAAAAACAATGTAACTATCTGTTTAAGTATAATCTTATGACATTTGGAGGCTTTAGTCTATATTTTATTGATTAATTGTATTTATGTCATAAAATAAAATGTAATTCTAAGATGTTTTCAAAAATATTATGTACATTTTTTTACAATTTTCAAATCACTATTTCACAAAATGAATGTATTTATCAATGAAAATTTTGTGGCTTTTTATAAAAATTTACCTTTAACCAGTTTTCAAAAATCTTACTTAAAGATAATAACTAAAAGCCTTTTCGCAATATTTAAAATTATTTAAAGGAAATTGTTTAAAGTATCTAACTTTAGTAGGTTACTCAACAGTTTCAAAATTTTACTACTTCGTTTCATTTTACTAATGTGAAAATTACAAAATAACTAATTTAACTTTCAGTAATTTGTTTCACATTCATATGACGTATGTGTTTCTGACAATTAAGATTGATAGGGGAACAGATTCTAGATTTAGGTTTGTTTGCTTTGTATTTTTTTTTATACGAACTGTCACTGTTAAGACGTGTTCAGATGCAAGGTTTTTAATAAAAAGTTTTCTCTTAAACAAAGAAAATTGCTAAAGGGTGGTAAATTGATAAGCCCCTAACAAAATGATGTTTAAATTATTTAACAGTCTTTAAAAAATAGACAAGATTTAAAATGATTTTTCTTTTGGTTCACCCTGTAAATGTATTGAAGTAAATTGAGTTAAAATTAGAAAACCTATTTAGTTGTCGATCAACTGTCGAATTCTAACCAAATTAATTTTGTATGCTTTAAAGATCAATCCACTCAACATGCTAATATAGGCCTTGAATAGATTATTATTTAAGACATTTTTATATATATGTACGTATGTATTTTCGAATTGATGGATGCATACGCAAAAGTTGCCAGTTTTAACAGATCGAGGCATTTCAAAATGAATGATGAGAATCGAACCCTATTTGGAAAAAAATAAAAAAAAAAAAAACACAAAACAAAGAACGCCAGCGCCATTCAAACCTTAAAGACGCGCATCAACCACGACCGTCATAAACATGTGTATAATTTAGTTTTTGTTTTGTTTTCCTTTTTGACTTTTTATTTTTTTTTTTTTTTAGAAACATACATCTGAACGAATCGAACGAAAAATCGAAAAATAGCGTGCGATGATAATTTTAAATAATTTTTAACACGGTTCATAGAAATTTTAGTTCGATTATATTTGATGTTACTCTTCATCAATGTCGGTCGGTCGTTTTCTATTTTGAAACTCAGATATTACTAGCTTTGGGGTGAGTCACGAGTTCAAACGAATTCTATTTCTCGTGGTTTGTTACAGAGATATAGGGAACCGAACATTAAATAGAAAAACAATAATAATTATGGTTTTTAAAAATACTGATTGCTTCCGATCACGTATGATTTTCAATATATTTAAGTTAAAAAAGAAAAATAAAAGCAACTATACTTTTAAATGTAGAAAGAAAAACTACTTAGTCAAAGTGATATCTTGATTATACATATCCAAATTTGCGTTCCTTGTCCCATACGAACAAAGATGTTTAAGAGGTTACTGAAGCTCTGACTAAATTGACATTTTAAAAGATTCGCTTCTAGAAAAACATTTTTGTGTTTGAGGGAAAAGCTTGTATAGTCATTCGTGAAAAAAGAAAAACACAAAACGAGTAAGAAAAATTGAAAGAAAATTAACATATACTTATGTAAATACAGGTACTTAGATACATATGTATGTAGAATAGATGCATATGGATGGTACGAGTATATCCACTTTTCAAGTCCTACTTATAGATGGGTCTATGCATAAAATTGTTTGAAAGGGATGTGCTACAACGATGGATGGTGGATGGAGCATGTTCGGAGTGTCAGACTAAGAATGAGATATCTTTTATGTGCGGATGATTGCTTATTATGTTGCTGAGATGAAAAAATATAATGACGAGAATTGCAGTTCGGTTTTAGAATGAGAAAACTCTAATAAACCATTTAGGACTAGGAGGCCTTCAAATCGATTCAGCCAAAAGAAGAAAATCGAGCCATTGAAATTCATGCCAAGAATATACTCGTACATTCAAGTCTGGAGGAATGGAATCATCGTTTGTTTATTATTGTTTTATGATTCTAGACAAGGATTAAATCATGATTTATCATAAAAGAAAGGTAGAAAAGTTCATTGCTTGTATCTATATGCATGATGAAAAATACCTTTAATGTCAGCAAATAAATCTCTTAAGCTTGAAGAAAGGAGAGGGAGGAATAATTGTAAGGTTTTTATCCTTTCAATATTTAAAAGTGACTTCAAGCTTCTGACTTGCAGTGTAGGGATTCCCATATTCATGATGCATATACATATATCAGTACTGTGACTTATGCCTATAGCTATCTTAAAAAAAACGTCTTTTTACTTTGATCCTTCAACACCGATACCAACAAAGATTGTTAGATGCGCGTTCTTTCACGCGTGTAAGTAACCCATCATCATCTTCGTTGCTGCTGATGGAAAAATCATAATGAGACGTGTATGGCAAAATGCATCAAAATCCATTAAAAGCCATTTTCGTATTATGGTTTTTATAAAAGAGCTAAGCAAAAAATGTATACATAGTACTCCCCAACTCCATATGCGGCACATAGGACCAAACACTGCTGAAGATATGGGCTATAAAGGGAAAGAGAAAGAGAAGAAAAGATAGAAAGGAGAATATGCACCCACGCCAACCTATAATGCATTGTGTAATCATCATCTTACCCATCAGCATCATCAACATCATCATTTGCAATCAGGGGTGGAAGCGCAGTTACATACATATACATATGTATGTATGTTTATACAAATAACAAAATGACAATATTTTGTGAGAAACACCCCCTTCCGTCCGTCCTTCAGCCCTCTTACCACGTTTCCGTTGTTAACCATCATCAGCCCCTAAGAGGATGATGATGATAATAGATTGGAAAGTATATTTTTGTTTTGCATTTTTCAGCGAATATTTGCTGATAGACAAGTTATTTTGGTATAGAGCTCTTTTTATTTTACCATCATCATCATCATCAGGACGTTATTTGTCCTCAAATTATTTGAACACACTTCAATGGTCCCATCAGTGATATACAAACCTATACCTATTTCAAACGGCTCGGCTGTGGTATATGAATTTCATGAACATCAACGAACCACTTAAAATAATAACCTGTAGCGTATATACGATGGGTCTGGGTCTTGGTCTGAGTCTGGGGGGTGAATGACACAAAAATCGAAGGGTGGCGTGGCGGTACTGTAATTATCCTTGAAGCACTTCAAAAAACATACAAATTTTCGAAAAACATTCGAAAAGATGAAATATAAAATCATTTAGTAGAAAACACATTAAGTACATACAAATCAATTAATCACAAAATTAAAACAAAACAACAGTACTCTCAAAGTAATATAAAAATGCATGCAGCAGCATCATCATCATAAATGCATGCAGCATCATTAACAACATCAGGACAAATAACGCGTTCAGCACATGTACATTTTTACACATCAGAGTCTTATTCGATTTCGATACGGGCGTCTGCAATTCAGCGAGATAAATTCACAGCACGAACAATCTAGACACACGGTGATTCCTCAGCCATATCGAACTATAGTCCGTTGCACAGTGCTAACCAAAAAAAAAAATATTATGGCCAGCCATTGAGGCGCGCTACCTGCTACCCGCGCTACCCGGGTTTGGCGCGGCCGGCAAGCCTAATAAAATCACCAAACTTATCGCTTTTTAACGTTAATTGAATTTTTCACCATAGCTTCTATAAGATGGATATTTTTAGAATAAACGCAAGGAACATAATTTCAACAATGTCTTCATATTTTGAAAACTATTCATGGCTATAGAAGTTGCATGGGTTGATATACAAAATTGAAAAATTCAGGCAAGATTTGAAGATTGAATTTTACTCGTAAAATAGCCAATCCAAGAAAATTAACAAAATATTTAGTTTTTAGTTTGAAGTTGTAAAACAAAATTATTTGTATTACGAATGTTGCAAGGTATGACTTTTAACGATTACACAGAATACAATGGGAAATTATTGCAGTCAGAAGTTGATTATAGTTATCTTATTTAACTTTACCATAAAATGGAGTAAATATTTACTCTAGATACAAGCTATTGCTTTTCATACAACGAAACTGAATAATAGCAAAATATGTAATACTTAAAATTATATAAAATGCTTGTTTTGATAAACGCAGTTTTTGAGTCATTCCTAAGGACGTTTCTATTCAACAAATTCAAGGGCGTTTTTATGAAAAATATTTGTTTTACATTTGTGACGATTTAAGTCTCACCTAATCTCAGGTGATGCCAGTTAAAGCTATCATTGGTTTTCAATTTGAATTTTTCTGACAGGTCGGTTATAGCTATCATTGATAATTTCTATCATTGAAACAAAATTTCCTGATTGAAAACAAGAATTTCCTGATTAGAATAAAGTTATCAGTGGTTTTCAATTTGAGTTTTTCTGACTGATCGGTTAGGTATAGCTATCATTGATAATTTCTATCATTGAAATAAAATTTCATGATTGCAAACAAGAATTTTCTGATTAGAATCAAGTATTTGAAATGAAAGAAATTGTTAGAAATAAAGAAAATAATACGATTATGTTCTGAAATGTGAAATCAACAATAAGATGTTTATTGAAAACGATTATATCATTGAAAAATTAAAAAATTAACAAAAAGAAGAGTTTTGGTTGAAAATATGTACATATATTTTTGGTACAACAAATTTACAAGGGCGTTCTTATGAAAAATATTTGTTTTACATTTGTGACGATTTAAGTCTCACTTAATCTCAGGTGATGCCAGTTAAAGCTATCATTGCTTTTCAATTTCAATTTTTCTGACAGGTCGGTTATAGCTATCATTGATAATTTCTATCATTGAAACAAAATTTCCTGATTGAAAACAAGAATTTCCTGATTAGAATCAAGTTATCAGTGGTTTTCAATTTGAGTTTTCTTGACTGATCGGTTATAGCTATCATTGATAATTTCTATCATTGAAATAATATTTCATGATTGCAAACAAGAATTTCCTGATTAGAATCAAGTATTTGAAATTAGATTTGATCTTTGAAACGAAAGCTGAGAGATGGAAATATAAAGAAAATAATACGATTATGTTCCATAATGTGAAATCAACAATAAGATGTTTATTGAAAACGATTATATCATTGAAAAATTAAAAAATTAACAAAAAGAAAAGTTTTGGTTTAAAATATGTACATATATTTTTGGTACAACAAATTTACAACTCGTTAGCTTCATTTCGACACCAAAACTAACAAATTGGAATCTCTTACTCGATTTTAGTCAAGTAACTGTCATGTTTTGACATTTGGCGAGTTGAAAACTATTCTCCTTGCGAAAACTGGAACGATCGAATAACGCACTGTAACGTTTCACATCACGTTTCAATTACTGTTCGGAAAACTAAAGCACTTTTAAGACGTCCGTCGTCGTGAAGCACCTTCTTACTTGGCAATACATACAAATTGGTGGAAAAGTTTGAGTGATTCAGACAATTAAGATAAAGTGAAGAATAGAAAGAGTTTTGACGAAAACACAAGTTTGTCGATTTCTCGTCAATCTGTGGAATCATTCATTCAACAAAAGACATTACATCGCATTTCGCATAATGCCTTAGATCTAAAGGCTTTAAAAGTTCTGCTTACACAAGAATCTAAGAAGATCGCCAGTTAACGTCGTATCTTAACTGATTGAAATTTATCGAAATGATCAAAATTTGTATCTAAATATCATCTTCAGTAATAAGGCCCATTTTCAACAGGGATATAGGCTTGGAAAAATAAAGAATTAGGTATTATTAAAAAGCCTCTCCACACTCAAATTGTCACTGTTTTTAAGGCCACGTGAAAGACGTACAGCCCTATTATGGTTATCAAATATCAACACGATATTTGATAATAGTTGATAATTATCAACAAAATTAATGAATCGGTATTATGGTGCTCAAATATCAATATTTTTGATAAATAGTGAATTAAAAGATCTATTGTGAATAGCTTTATTGATAAACTCGGTATTACGGCTATCAAATATATTATTGATACCTATCAAATATTCTATCAGCTACAAAATTTTCGTTGACAAATGTATCAAATATTCGTAAATGGTAAAGAATTGTAATTTAAATACGATTTATAAAAGTTTTTTTGTAGTTTTTATTGAATATACAAATTGAAGAACGAAATGCCTTCACTAGAATTGTTGTTTGAAGGCAATTGTACTGATTTTCCTCCATTAGTTCCACAAGCCTTTCTATTTGTTTTCTGTTGCTAACTATTCTACTCCTAAATAAACAAAATACTATTAAGAAAAAAGAGACATTTATTTAATGAAAATAGCTTACATTATTCCGCCGAAATTATTTATAGACCAAAACACAAATGACAAACGTCAAACACCAAACAAAACCTATTCACAATCGTATATTGATTAGTATTCACAATGGGTGAAAAATTATCATTTGATATACTCATAATTCCAAATTATCAATAAATTGATAGAAGTTATCAGTTATCAAAAAATTGATAGTTGATAGCCATAATATAGGGCTGATAGGCTCCACAATCTATTTAAGACCTTATTAAGATATGAAAATCGCAAATGTGCAAATTGTTCATGGAAAATTTCATAAAAAAGGATTATGGTGGTGCACAATCATTGCCGTGGCCACTGCCATTTGGTCGCAATCTTTTTCCATTTTAAACCATCTTTACGATAAAATAAACATTCATTGATTTATCTTGAAAAATGAAACTACGAGTACACATGTTTTCTTTTTAAATCACTACCTAAACTTCATATTTATCAATGGTGACACAAAGAACACATTTACATACTTTCCATATGTTATTTAATTTCTTTCTTCTTTTTTTTTTAAATTGATAACAACAAATTAAAACGAAAAAGAGGCATTCTTATCGCATCGATTTTACATACATATATGTATATCCGTTATGGCAATACTCCAATATGTTCAAATCTTTAGGTTCGTTCCGTCGAAGAAAATTCCTTTTGAAAATCATTTATTGCGATAAGGAATTCAAAACCAAACCGCAAAACACCAAAATACAAAATTTCGATTAAAAAATTATATACAAACAAAAATATCATATTATGGAACAAGAATTTAAACAAAAAAAAAAAGAAATAAAACTAACAATAAATTAATTTTTAGGTATCGCACAATTTGAGAATTATGTGTACATTGTTATCGAGTTACCATATTTTCCTATAACTACACATTTTGTTGTTAATAAACAAAAGAGAAACGAATATAAGTAATAATTATTAACAAATGGAACGGAATGATAAAACCATCATCAGAATGAACCTATTCATAAAACATTCATATATACGCAAATATATAAAAATACTTGGCCGATTGTAAAAATGAGTGTGGAAAACCGGAAAACCATTCAAATTAAACCGGATGTCAGTTTTGCGCTGCACTATATTCTGATGTTTTTTAATCACTCGATTCGAACAATGTTATAATTTTTATCAATAATTTTATTTCTATCTATAGTTATATATATATATAGTATGTACATATGTATGTACAATGTACATACATGTCATATACGAAAAATATTTGTATTGGGTTAAAAGGAAGGGGAGAAGTTTTGTTGTTGCCGCGCGTTGCGTCGTCTTCGTCGTTCCCATCCAACAGGGTTATTGTGAAAATATGTACATTATGTGTTGGGCTGGGTTTTGAATGTATGATATAATTTTATATTTGAATAAATATATTATATTAAATTTTGCAAAGCATCTCTATCTGGCATGAAGAAAATATTAGTCTCGTTTGCAATGGATCGGAACGATACCTCGTAGTATAGAGAGAAGTCTGCAGATTTCAAGTTATACGCTTGCACATCATCGCCATCGCACGGAAAACCCGCGAGCGTGGCGCGGCAGCCGAAGATGATGATGAGATCCAAAAAAAAAAAACTAAATGGAATTCCTAGTGCAACACTTTATACTCCTCTATATTTTATGTATTTGGGGAAAAGAAGAAAAAAGGGAACATTTTCAATTTTAATTAGGGACAATGCGTTGATTTCATTTGGCATAGTTTTTGTTCATTTTTTTCGCAGCAGAGAACGTTGCAGCAGCATATCAAAAATATTTGAAATACATGCCGATTATTTCTTGGAATGAATGAACTTCGAACTGTAGGGGCTAAAGGAAAATTGTTTTATTGCTGACATTAGTCAAAACCGGCTGTATGACGACGACGCGGACGCGGACGACAACGACTGTTATGAAGTTGATGGCATGGGGTTGGCGCATTGGCATCAGAACCTTGCGGTTGCGGAGCGCTCTGATCAACACACTATCTATAGCATAATTGGCTTGCTTGGCTTCTTTGACTAAGCTGGCTGGCTGGTTGACTGTGGCTCTTTGACTGGAAGATGACGATCATCATCATCATCATCATCATCATCATTTGGTGCCGCGCACGATGATCTACAAATTGTTCGTAGATCCCAGGGATAAGATATGGAACACATGTGCTTTGCAGATACTTCATATTTATATACATCAATAAGCCATGTTAAAAACACAGAGTCGCAACACAACCCAACGCAGTTCGAAGATCCTGAGGGATGCATCAGAAAAGAAGAAGCAAGCCTATACTCAACTCAACTCAACTATATACTTGTACCTACCTATGTTAAGTTGTGTATTTCGCATAAGTTATAAATGAGCGTGCATGTTTTTCGGATTAATGTTTTAATACTAAACGAGGGCCAAAAAAAGTCGTTCGTTCGACTCTTGATGATGCGATATTGAGATGAGTTGCATGCAAGTTTTGTCGTAGGTATCTATGTATATACCATCTCTCCTATACCCTACCCTTTATCCAGATGTTCTATATAGTCGTGGGGAGTAATATGCAATGGCGGTATGGCCTGGACGCCACGAGAAATATATACATGATATAAGCATATTATAATTAAGGATGAAGAGTGCTGCACTTGAAGTATAGTATAGGTAGATATGACAGTTTGTTTTCGTTTACTTGTTTATTTTTAAGCATTTTCTGTCTCAAGATCAATGGCATTTTTGACATTTTACAAATCAGAAGGTCATATATTCATAAACTTACATCCTACACACATACAAATACATATACATAACTAAAGGGTAAGTAATTGATTTTTTGAAGGAAGACATAAGTTTGCTGACTTTGAATTTTATGTGCAATTATATTTTTAGTTAAATCATTAAAATCTTTCTAATCGTAAAACTACCTTCAGCCTTTTAAGGGCCAGTTTTAGCCATCATTGAAATGGATCCGGAAAAATGTTTAAATCGATATTTGACGGTGTTTCCCTTTTATTAGAAATGAAAATTATATACATCACACAAAGAATTTTTGTTGAGAAAAAAAAGTGTATAGTTGCGCATTTATTTTTCTCTAAAAATGTATTTTTCTATTTTCCGGACGGAAATTCATTTTCCTGAACAGCTGATACTTTTATGTTTAAAAGTGAAACTAATCGTTCCACTGATTTCACACAATTCCAATGACAGATTTCTGTCAGTAAAAATTTTTCGGTAGATTTCAATAAGGAAATTTTTGTTCAATTACAATTTTTAATGAATGCCAAAAAAATTCCAATATTTGGTTTCACTGATGAAAACCAATGATAGCAATAATTGGCCTTTTTAAACTAGAAAACTTTTACAAAAAATTTAATATCGATAAAATTGCTACCTAAAGCTTGTACCAACATTTTTGGAGTATTTTTTTCTTTCTTAGAAGATTACAATATTAAATCTCAACTTTTTGATAATCGATGGTTTGTCATGTTTTTAATTCAATTAGAGTAAAAAGATCTTCGAAATTGCAATAAATTTTAAAAATTTGTTAATTGTTCAAATTCTTTAAAAAAGTGGTTAAATTCAAAAACAGCACGTTATCAGGCATTTCTGCTAAACTTTCGTTATCGATATTTTCAAAAACAAAAACTATTGTAGTATTAGTGTGCAACCCACTTGATTAAGTAATAAGTGATAATAAGTTGTTTATTTGATTAGCAGCAAGCTTTTGGCGTCATTGATAATTTTGATGAAAAGGTTTAATATATCAAGCCATTTTTGCATTCGAAAAAAGTTGGTTTATGCCTATGAAATAACTAAATTTAAACAAATTAATGTTAACTATTCGGGAACAGTTATAAATGTTGAAATCTAATAACTCTTTTTGTTGTGAACACACTAAATGGCGATCTAGCCTGACCCTCGCTAACACCCTATGTTTCAGAAACAATATCCCATCTCTGACTCCCAAAAAACTCTCCAAGGAATTATTAAAAAAAAAAAAATCAAACCTTATTCCTTGAAAGTTAATTGAAATATTCCCTTAACCCTTATACTATATCGAAAATGCAACACTTTCGAATCAAACGACTTGAAAGTGTTTTTTCATTTTAGTCTTCTTCTTCTTCAAAAAAAAAAAATTCAAAAATCATTCGTTTATTTTTGAAACCACTTTTTTCTTGATATCTTTCTTTCGCTGTAAATTATCCTCTCCCTATTCTTTCTTCTTCTTTTTTTTCAAATCATTTGTTTGTTCTATTTGGTCGATTTAAAGATGCTGTTTCTCATCTCGAAAAAAACAAACTGCCACCCTCAATGTTTTTTTTTAAAAAAGGAATACCAGTATCATTTTCAGTATTGACATCTTAATTTTTGCGCCTTGCTATATACTTTATTGTTTACACTCTTTTTTTCGGTCTTGTTTGTTTGTGCTTTTTTTTTTCTTAAGGGAAAATAAAAGGATATAAAAGCTAGCCGGGACCATCAGACTATTGAAATGTCATATTTTGAACTTTTCTACTTGTTTCCCAACTCAGAAGAGATTTAAATGTTTTTGTTGATGTTTTGAAAGAGCGTTTGTCCCCCCGTTTGCTTTCCATCGTATAAAGGGTAAATCGAAGGATGATGTTTTACGCATTATTGAATAAATAGACTCAAGAAAGAATCAATTTGAAGTGTTTTTTGGGTTCATAATTAGGGTTTTTTCTTGTATTATTTACACGAGGGTGTTGAATTTAAATTAAAGCGTAAAATATAAGAAACTGATGGAGTGTATCAAAATTTTTAAACTTACCTCTTTTTCTTTGGCAGCCAATTCATCAGCAAAATTGTTATTATTACAACTACTATTGTTATTACTATTATTTGTATTGTTATTATTATTATTATTATTGTTACTAATGCTATTATTATTATTGTTTCTTGTTGCCTCGATACCAGTAGTTGACTCTAGCGCGGACAGAAGCGGGCTGTGCGATCGATTTGACATTTGATTACTTGCCAGTGTTGCCGATTCGCTAGAGTCTTGGTGGAGATTCATTTCAGCTGTCATCGCTGTTATAAGTTTGCTAGCGTCTGTTGTTGTTGGGTTTGTTGGTGTTGTTGTTTGTGTTGCACCTAAACCTGTTGCGTTGGCGCCGCCGCTGGTGGGAGCTGAATTATTGGCTGCTGCTGCTGCGGCTGCTGCTACTGCTAATGCCGCTGACAAATCAGTAGCTACATTCGAAGCTGTTGATGTTGTGTCCATTATTCGGTTATGATGATTGAATAGTAACTTTGCCGAATTAAGGCATCCGTTTAGTGTACTACCGTTCTCAGATAATGGCGGAGATGGTGATGGTGTAGCTGCCAGCAAATTTCCGTTCTGGTGCAAATGCTGTGATATAACAACGCTGTTTAATTTGTTATTATTGTTGAAGCTGTTGTTGTTGTTGTGGTTTATCGTTGGTGATGACAATTTGATATTTGGTATTGGGATTGTGCTGCTCACCGATGACGGGGATGGTGGTGACGAATATATTGTAGATGTTGTTGTTGCTGTCGTTGATGACGGAGATGTTGTTGTTGTTGTTGCAGTCGAAGTTGTTGATAATTGTTCTTTTAAAGTATTTACTTCTTTTTCAGCCAATGTAGCTCTCTGAAAAAAAAACAACAAAAACAACGACAAACCATTAAATCAAATGTGAAAACATGTACCTACAGCAAAGAAAATATATATACATATATGTAGTTCCTTTAAAAAATATTTGTTTTTTACCAAAGTATTCCCATTTTAATGTCTGCTGATAATATCGGCTAGAACTTATAGCCCAATTAGACCCCTCTTTTGAAATAATATTTTTTGGAAGGTATAAGTGGCAACTCACATCACTCCATTGTTTCTATAGATGCATAAAATTATGGTATGAGTTAAATGGTGGCAACAAAAGTCATGCATTATATTCCCAAAAAACAACCAAAATGTTGGTATGTTTTGTTTCCTCTTTTCTTCTCTCTCTCTCTCATCATGATTTTATTTTATAGGAACAGACAAAAATTCTGCATAAATGTATTTCCGTTCAATTTGAATTTGGACGGAGGTAAAGGGCTTTTAACCAGTGTCAGTATATGTATGGGGTATACCTAGTCAGTCGCCCAGACCCATCAGGAAGAAATTCGAGTAAATTTACCGCTCGAATTTTAATAGTTCGAAAAAGTTTTCCTTGTTTGTTGGTTTGAAGAGTAGAATATAGAGGTATACTCGTATTATAGAGGAAAAGCAGGAAAAGTACATGTAAATATAAATAATGAACAAAAAAAAAGACGACCCTTTTTTTTACAGGCAGCCAAATAAAACCTTCTCCGTCCGGCACACCCTCATTAATTTTACTTTTAAAGTCATTACGGGCTAAATTTACCCAAATTAATACGTTACACTTTGTTATATCTATACTCGTAATACTATGCATATAGTTCCGACTGACTATATACAATGTATCTATAATCTATGTCGTCTATACTCTTGCAGCAAGTAGTGGATTTATCGATAAGCCAATTGGGGGTAGAGTCCAAAATAAGTTTGGCAAATTAGTCAGACGAATCGAAGGACAAACACCAACATCATAAGTCATTATATAAGAAGGACCGGAAGGAAGAACAGAACAGAACAGAACAGGACAACAAACCAAGCTACGTAAACCTATAGATTGTTACACAAAAAGATCTAAGGGCAAAACTCAAGAATCGAACGAGAAATTGGGCTTATAAGGGAATTACTTTTCGGCAAATTTATCTCTCTTTTTGTATCCGATTGTTGTGGCTACTTTGGATTTCAAATACCTTTATGTCTGGTTTTTACGAAGACTGCACAGTATACGTATATATCTCCATTTTTAATGCCAATCTCCTCTCTGCCCTCTTAGAAATTTTATCAATTGGGATAGGAATTATGATCCTCTTTTCGTAACCTTGGATTCTTTTCTTTTTTATTTTAAGTCGATTCCTTTCAAAACGTACGCGACGACCGACGACGCGACGAAGTAGATGTAAACGTAGACGTAGATACCTCATAGATATCAGACAGATAGTTAAATGCGAAGCAAAGAACAAGTGTATGACTTCTCACGGGGATTGAATCTCCTCCGACAAACTCGTGTTGCGATGACGGGTATCAATGGACGAACAAAATTAAATATTTACCAAAAAAGAAAACAGTTTTGACTATAATAAAGACTAAAAACAAAACAAGTTAAGAAAAAATTATAAGCTTAACAAAGTCTATATATGTAGGTATGTAGTTACTGTAGATGAAAATCGATACGCAAGAGACGAGTTATGAGGCCCGCATAAATCTACTCGTTCCTAAATACAACTGTGGCAACATCAGAGCAACCCTTTCTTTTCTCATCGCATCAATAAGCGGCGACGACCGACGACGACGACAACGATTGTGCTAAAGCTAAAGCTACAGCTACAGCTACTACCCCCTTAGGCAGATAGCTATTAGAAGTAGATTTATCGCAATCGAAAAACTTTTGGCGAATTGAAAATTTCAAAAACACCCCCCCCCCTTCTATACCATCCCCGCATCAAATATAACCCTTTTTCTTTGGTTTTGGAATATTCGTATACAATATTGCTGCATGAGAAAACAGAGAGGAAGCGCGCGATGACAAGTTGCTCCGGTTGGGTAGCCGAAAGGCGGGCAAAACTTGTATAACTTTTGTTGTCATTCCCAAAGTCGATAATGTTTAATTACAGATTACATCTGACAACCGCGCCCACCGGCTCCTCACGATTTTAATGATTTTTAAGCTTAAAGCGGTTAAAATAGAGAAAGAGAAAAACTTTGTTAGGACGGGCAGGGCAGGGCAGGGCAGGGCAGTGAAGGGGATGGGATAGAAACATTTTTGATGTCTGATTCTGATTCTGATGGTTGGAAATGGAACCCTTCCCAATTGATTTTTCGACGAGAAAATGCGGGAGGATGCGCCACCACCCGTCTTCGTCGTCGCCGTGATGTACCTAAGAGGTGGAGATGGTGGGTGGGTAGAGATGAATGAAGCCCGCAAAAACTGTGGTTTAAGAGATACTTTTTTTTTTGGTTGTTGCTGCTGTTGTTGTTGTTGTTGTTTCCTTCTTTTTTCTGCTTTAAAGGAAATATTTTTCGTCTTTCCATCAATAGAAATATCAATTAACGAAAATGTAAAAGGGTTAATTAACTAAAATGCGGGCTTCAGTTTAAGCATAAAGGACCACACCGACCTTAAGCATACCGTACCATACCATACCGTACATATACTCGTAGATACATATATGTAATGTACATCTGGATCTCTTTATAGAATTCATTTATATTTTAAATACCTATCTAAATACTACTCGTATTCGTAAATACATGTACCTATGTAGATATTCAAAAAGTCAGACATTTTTAATACACTTTTTGACTAAAAAGGATCCCATTTGGTGATTTGCTTTTGGATGTGCAAACTCAAATTTCCCAACACAAGATTTTTGTTTAAAACAAATTTCTTTTTTTTTTTTGTTTTGTTTTTGTTTTTGTTTTATTATTCATTTTCAGTTTTAACCAAGAGTATAAAGCCAGAAAGCAAGCAAGTATAAATTCGTCGTATCCTGAGAACAGAACGAAAAGGGTAAACATTTGCATCAGGGCCAGGGCCAGTATATACTTACCTATACTATGCATAACCCCTCAAGGATGATCCTTGTGCTCCAATATTTTTATTTTTTTTTTTTTAGATTTTAGAGTATTTATACTCGTCCCTTCGCATCAGCTTCGAGATTGGCCAATTCGAATATTGTAGAGCGAGTGTGCAAAAGTATCGTTATCATTATTGGCTTCCTCGAGTGAGCCCATCACCAAGCATCAGTATAAGCACGAAAGCAAGGTCTGGGTTTGGGTAAAGTAGTCTTTGAATTTGAAGAGAGAACTTTATGCTTATACTAAACCTATCTATACTATATATACGAGTACCACCTTGGTATACCCAAATAAAGTTCATATCGTTTTCAATCCTCGAAGTGTTTCGTTCCTTTTTCTATATTTTTGTTATCTTTTTTCGTAGATATGCGACTTTTGAACTCTTGGTGTGGATTATGAAATAATATTCTTTTGGTCCTCTTTTGTTGACTGGCTGATACCTATACTTTTTGGGAAGTTAAAGTAAAAGGGTGGCAGTGGCATTGGCATTTGATGTTCAATTTTTTTCTAGTTTTATTGCAAATAGGAGCATCTACCAGATAGATTTTGCCCTTAAATGAAAATTGAAATGAATATGTTTTTTCTTTCATTTTTTTTTTTTTTTTTTTTTTTTTTTTTTTTTTTAAAAAATGGTACAATTTAAAAAGGATGCTATTAATCTTTATTGGTTCTATCATTCACTCGATTCAGAGTTAAATATTTTTCCTTAATTAAGAAGATGGAAGCAATTCCACCAAAAAAAGCCAAACAAAAAAAAAGACAAAAACAAAAACAAAAAGGAAGAAGACCAAACAAACGGAGATAATTAACGGGCGGCTGATGGGATGCGAATTGAATGAGTTTTCTATGCATACCTTCATTTTTATATACGAGTATTTTCATATTTGAATCGGGTTTTTTGTTTAAGGGTAGGCGTTAAACCTCAGGGGTTTTATTATAAAGGAAATCAAGGTGGTTGCAATACTCGCGCAGTGGAGGCTAGAGCTGGAGCTGGAGCTGGCGCTGGTTTGCTTTCAAAAAGTACAAAGGAAGTTTCTTTCTTGCAAGGTGTTTTTTTTTTTTATTTTTGTTTTGTACGTATATTTTCTTCAATTTTTGTTGAAATCGAAAAAGAAAACAACAAGGATTACAAAAATATTATCATATTGTAAATCATATTGTAAAATTTAATTAATAACCGTGTCATGGTAGTAGTGATAAATCTCAATTGATAAACACGACACAACATCATAACACAAATGATTCGCAATTGGAAAGAGAAAAAATTAATTAGAAAAAATAAATAAAAGTAAAATACACAATAATCGAAGTGGAATGATGGGGCGGTATATGGTGCGGTTCGGTGTGATGGTACGATAGCGAAGAATCAAAACGGATGAAATAATAAAATCCTTGCGGCTATTTTTGTCGAGAGAAGAAATGCTCAATGGTTGATTGTTCAAAGCAATACAACTTTTTTTTTTAAATGCAAAAATATATAGAAGCCAGCAAAATCAATGTTGAAATGTCACTCTGTCATTCTGTCATATCCTTGTAGTGCGGTTATGCAAAGGCCCCGTGTGTACTAAGTATAGATATACATACATATATACCTACATACATATAAGTGTTTGTTTTATGTATATTCTTTATAATTTTCATGACATTTTTGTTATATGAATATAAATATGTATACAAAACCTAAACCTATCTACCTCACCTATACGTTCTCTTTATTGAATGCCCTTTGAATTACTGTACTGAGCCGAGCTGAGCTTGTTTCTCCTATGTCCGTTTTGGTTTTTTGTTTATAGAATTTTATATTTCAATACCAAAAATACCCTCCCGCGCAATCTTTTTATAGTTCTAAAGGGTTTTGTTTTATATTTTATTGCTGTTTAATTCTCCAGACCCTCGCTTTTGCTTCGTATGGATTGTTTTAAGGTTTTGAATATGTACTTAGCGATATATTTTTATACTCGTGCATGTTGAAATGGATTTTGTTGTGATATGCGGTGTACGTATAGGGGAATTAAATCCTTTGAGAAAATAGCCTAGAGGACTCTTTTTTAATTACTGATCGATGGTTTGGTTTCGAATCAATAGTAACTACCTATAACACAAAAAGGATGTGATGTCATGCACCATATTATGAATGATTATTTGAAGAACTGATTGCAGATTGAGATGGAAATGTAGATAACAGCTTTCACATTATTAATTTTAAGATTAAGGGAGATTTTGAAAGTAGTTATTGATTTTGAAGTTCTAAATGTACAATTAACAACTGAAAAACAGAGTGTGATCAAAAATATTCCACATTCGTGTAGTACGGCTAAAAACGAATCTCTGAACTTGACAGTTACATCGAAGTTAGCCTTAAGAGTTACTGATGACGGTTTAATTGCTTAAGGGGATGAATTTCATTAGTTATTTCACAAGAACATTGCAAGTTAAAATAACGGTAAAAAAGTGTGAGGCAAGGGACATTTCGACGCGTTATTTCCGTATTCTCAGAAATATAAACAAAATTTCTAACTTTTGGTGTTAGAATTAAGATTTCTGACAGCACACTTCAAAGAGGATTTGATTGCTAAGTGAGAATGAGTATATAGTAAATTGTGTTTAAATTTCATTCTTCTGGCTTTGTAAATCTGTCTAAGAAAATTCTTAGAAATCTTAGAAATATTAACTGGCCTGGCCGAATGAATCACCCATCACTTCTTTCCCAACTTCTTATAAATGTACACACATTTTTGAATAATTGACATATCAGAAGGGCAGAAATCCAATTTATATCGAGAATTCTTAGATAGTCAATACTTTATTTAAAACACCCCCTAAAACAAATTGCTTTCTTCCCAATACCTTGCTGCTATATATATATGCATGTACATTCCGGAATCACAATCAATTTCAGACAAACTTCGATTCGAGTTAACGTTCATTTTCAAATACATTAAGTCTAAGTTTCCCTTTTTTTGAACTAAAACCAAAAACAAATTAATTTAATTAATTAGAATCCCGTCTTATTAGATAATGTTTATATACCAAATATCTATACACAAAACATCACCTCGCTTTGCTGTGATTTTCAATGTCTTCAAAATACCTTCATAGTATCTACAATATATAGTACACTTAAAGAAGTATAGCAAAATAAAGGTGGACTCTCGCCTAAGCCCATCACTCAAAAAGTAACCAGAAAACCATCTCATTAATATCTGCCTGATTTCTTTCGCCCTTTCGAAAATTCGAATCCTATTGCTTTCCCTCTCTTTAACGTAACGTCTTGAGATTGTTTTTGTTTGTTAAATTTCTGATGTACCAATGTATTAGTTAAACATTTACAATATAAATGAAGGAGCACATTCCTTCGATATATTGTAACGTATTTATAAGTTAATTGTCCCCAAAAGATGTCTCTCTCTCCTCTCAAGAGAAGCTAAACAATTATTAGGAATCGAATGTAAAAGGATGTCACATCAATTTGGCATGTCACGATTTGACAAGTGAAAAGGGTGGCCTGTCTGATCCAAGTGGAATGATGTATTACAGCAGATGTACCTATTTATTGGGATGGTGCGCTTTATAGTCTTGTATTTATGTATATACCTACCTCTAGCAGTGCAGAGATAAAATTTGAATTATGTATATATATACATATATAACTTCAAATCAAAAACCAAAAAATAAAAACACACCGCACCGCACCGCAACGCAACACCCAACCCCATCCCAATACCTATATAGCGATTGACATACAAGTTTAAGCATTATGGCGTATCCTATAAATTTTCTCAAGATCGAGACTATATGAAAGTTGAGTGTTGTTGCCCCGTGTGGCATTGTTCGTCGAATCACACGGATCCAAAGCCGTGTGATGCTTTGCTCTATATCTGGGACACACTTTTGAAATTTCCTCAACCATTTGCCAATGTAAAACTGTCAAATCCTTTGTAAAACAATACCAACACACCGTACAATGCCAATTAATCAGAAATTCCCAAATAATTGTCTTTGGCTTGTTGGCGACAGCTTCAGAGTCAAAAACAGCCCACAGAGAGATAGAGATAGAGAGGCAGGCAAAGGGCAGATACAGATTCAGAAGCGGAGCAGCTTATAGTGTTTTTATATAGAGATGACCAGATCTCCTGATCTGGGGCCTGATGGTATAAACGGATTTATGGCAATAATATAAGATTAATTAATGTTCATTTAAAATAGATCGAACCGTGTCTAAAGAAGATGCTGAATTTCTGATGCTGACTGAGAGCGAAACCGCGGTTTTGATTATAAATTCGAAGCAACTAATGCAAGCATTCTAAAATTATATTAAAATTAATTTAAAAGTATGTATCTATTGTTTGTCTATCTCAAAGATAGATTTGCACGGTGGAGATGGCGATACGATGCATATAGCGATGGAGGCTGGCGGCGCGGCGCAGAGTGGCGTGGTGACGGTGGCGGTAACGGCGGCGCGACAACCTATTCATTAATGTATACCTATACATTTGTGTGTATATCTGCTGTCGAGATACAAATTCTTGCAGATATAGACGAGTTGTTTTTGAATGAGGGATGGAGAGGGGGGTGGGGGGGGGGGGTTGGTGGTTGGAGATAACTTGTGACGCTGCTGCCGATGACAAATGCTTTGGCCGAAGAAACTTTATTGTAATGGGGCGCGTATATTGCAATGCACGGTCGACGATAGATAAATATTTTGTTTTTGTTTACTTTCACTATTTCAGACATTCACAGAAGGAAAATACAACACATTAATGCAACACACCAGTGACTGTCGATCATTTAATTGTGATTTTGGGTTGAAGTCTTTTAGCTTATAGTCTTGTTTTCTTTTTTATATATATATATGCTGTGTACACTGTGTTCATGTAAGATTAAGAGTTCATGTTTTGATACAAAGAAAAATGAAACAAATATTTACAGCAAAAACTTGGGTGACGAAAAACAAAGTGTAGGCGATAGAACAGAACCTTGTGGGACACCATGTCGGTGATGAAAAATATCATGTTTTTTGACAATTTAAGTGCTTTTTTGAATTAATTTCTTTGCACAACCGCACCGGACCAAAGGAGTACATATATAGTGCAAGAAAAGCTAACTCGATTTTTGGGGAAAAATGGGCAAAAGAGCATTGAAGCATTGAAGAAAGTGATATATTTTTTGGAAGGGTTATTGGTTGCTTATACTTTAATTTATTATAAGTTCACTAAATGGTGTAATGTCATTAAGGTTCAGTAAAAAGCTTATTGTACTTTTAAAAAACTTATCTAGCTTATATCCTGACATCTCACTATTCCTCTCTCTCTCTCTCTCTCTCTCTCTCTCTCTCTTTTTTTCTTTATTGAGTCGATAACACATCAAAAGAAATTTTCAAAATATACAAAATTAAAACTCCAACCCTTGAAAAAACGCCTTTTCTCGCCTACATACATAGATAATTCTGTTCATTAGATATATCTAAGTTTATAATGTTTGTATCTTTCTTAAAATACAAATATGTGGGGTTATGTGTGTTCCAAATAAAAAGCATATAAATATATATACAAAATATAAATTAAGCAAAAATATAATTTTAAAGTTCTTCTTCGCTTCGTTTTCGCCTCAGCTCATCCATTAAAAATCGAATCCTGTCATACATGGGTTGTTGTTGTTTTCTGTTGTGTTGTGTTATGTTGTGTTGTGTTGTGTTTTGAGCTTGCCATCATCGTCATCATACATAAAACTCTAACTCAAACTCAAACTCACCCCTTTTGGTCTGTAATTTTCAATTCCTCCATGACAGATAGCTAATGTATATTTTTAACTGAAAAATAACACAGTCATAAATTTGCATACAAACACACATAACCCGTACACAAGTACATTCATACATAGAAATGTGTGGTGTATCTAAAGCAAAAATAAGACTGATACTTTTTATCCTCTCAAAAAAGCATCCTGCTGTTATACTATACTACTTTTGATTCTGATGTTGATAGTACATATATCTATGGAATGGGTATATGGGAACGGAACGGGACGGGACGGGACGGGACGGGACACGGGATAAAAGAAGATGTACGATACAGGAACGGGTACGAGTACGGGTACGAGTACGTTTAAGGGTATGAGTACGGTTACGGTGGTGGTAGCATAACAAGAAGAAGAAGAAGAAGCAGCACCACCAAAAGAAGAAATAATGGTCGAATTGATATACAAATGATGATTTTTGTTCTATAGGGTGTTACAGGGTAGTATACAAGACAGGACGACCGACGACGACGCAACGTCAGGGGGTTGGTTTTGATGATTTTTCTCTGATGATGAAGGAAGAACGGGTGCTATTTGAGTTTTTTTGTTGATGGTGTGTAACTTTGTACTAAAATACACACATGTGTGTAATATTTAAATAAATAATTAGGAATAAAAATGAATAAAAAGACTGAAAGAGATAGAGAAAAGATTTTTAATCGTTTGTTCGTTCATTTATTTGTTTGCTTATTTATTTTGTTTGAATACTCTCTTGGGTATGTGTTTGACTTTCAGTCAATGTATATGTGTTTTTTTTTTCTTATATGTATATATATAAACACAAGCCATTCAAAAAAGGGTGCTGAAGAAAGAATCACGACATTCTGTATTAATTGCTTATACGTACAGATACAAAAGAGTCCTCCAATCAAGCAGTCGTGCAAAAAAAAAAAAAAAAAAAAAAGGAAAATAAAAATGATGACAATAAGGGATACACGCGTGCGACAACAACGACAACGGCAACGGTAACAACGACCAAGAACAGACGGTGACAAGAAAACGTTGAAAATACCCTTTATGGCTGGGAAGTCACAAAAAAGGATCCCCGCGCGCGAACAACTCTCAAATATCAAACGGAGTTTGTTTGTAGGGAGGGGAGGGGTAGAAGGAGGTGGTGGAGGTATTTTGTACACATACTTGCATACATGAATTGCTAATTAGTTATCAAAAGCAAACATCGACATCGGAAGGACGCGCGTCATCTGTAAAGGAAAGCTCTAAGAAAATCTTATACATACACATATACGAGTATATGGGTATTTCTGTACCCTAACTTATAAGTATCTATAAGAAGAAGGATTCTTATGTTTTTCTTTATTTTTTAAGATAAGACCGTATTTTATATATGTAGATACTTATGAATGATTATCACAGAATGGGGTATAGGCAATGATATACATATATATAGGAGTGCCTTAGATGTATAAATTCCTCAGTCCAAAAACCTCGAATTACTCTTATAGTCGAAATTTATAGATACTTTTTACTCATCCCTATATAAGCGACCAGAATCGCATGAATTATATAATTATCTACATTTATGAATTCTAACATTACGCATCACAAACATTTATTAAATGGACAATCGGAAATGCCTTTTCACAACATGGTTTCCTTTTTTGTATACCTATCATATTTACATAGGTATATACAAATGAAGATATATTTTATATCTATGTATCTATAAAACCATGCCTACCCACGTTTATACTTAAGTAGGTACACTACACATAATGTACATATATATATGTACATATGTACCTATGTACTTTAAGTATAGGTATGTACATATGTAGATACATACCCAGAATTCCAAAAATCCTGAATTGTTAATTTTTGATGTGATTGCGATGTATTATGTACCCATCACACATATATTTTGTCCATTTTTGGACCCAAAGTTATTATTATTATTATTTTACATATCCATACTCCACATATCCACCATCCATATCCATATCCATACATCGCACATTTGAAACTTTTGTCAACCACAAAAAGGGTACATTTTTGGCTCAGCCTTAGAATACTCGTATATGATGATGATGATGATGATGGAACCAGAAATAAAAACTTGGAATGGGATCTGTCGAATAATTTCATCCCTTTTTTATATTTTATATTTTTAGAAAGAGTTATACCCCTGTCCATGTCCTGTTGTCCACGTTATTCTTCTTCTGCCTTTATTATTTATTTTTGTTTTATTCATTTTGCCAGAGAAAATCTAGCGCTATACCTTCCTAAAATTCAAAAAAAAAAAAAAAAATCAAAAAACATGACCATTGACTGTATGATGGTACGTGCATACATAGAAATGTACTTTACATTTATATATGTTTGTATTTTAGGTACTTATGCCAACCCAAACCCCTTTACCTCGAAGCTCATTCATTAATTCTGAATGATTATTTATTTAGAAAATTTTGACGATTCAAAACCAGAGCCAGATCCAGAGCCAGAGAGGAAAGTAAGGTATACAACATTTATAAACTCGAATACTCATAGGTAAAGTTTCATAAGGGAATGGGTTTAAAAAAGAGCATTATAAAAGTGAACCCAAATACTATAGTCAATGTCCATGGATACCTATATGTGGTGTTACCCACCCCCCACCCCCACCCAGACTGCTTGCTTGGGGGTATAGAATAAAAGGTTGTTTTTTTTTTGTTTTTTTTTTTGCTTAAGAAAAAACCAATGTTATTTGTTTAAATATTTCAAAAAGGATTTCAAAAGGATAAAATTGTTAAACATATATAACATCTCGCATGTATCTGCACGTATCGATAAGCAAAGAACTATACCGATACGATACCCAGGTAAGGTATATACCATACCTCTACCTATACCTAAAAGATATTATAGATGAGATATGTGTATATATGTATGCTCGTAATCCTTTGGGTTAATTAGTCCTAATTAAATATGCATTAAAGGAGATAACATCGGCAGGAATAGCGAGACAATGCGAATGAGAAAAAAGCTTATCTTTTTCATGCGATAATATGCTATACCTATTATATCTAACGTATGATGTGAAATGGTGCTTTTTTTATTTGAATGCAAGTATCTATACCATTGTAGGTGTATCTTCTAGATACTCGTAGATATAGATAATGTAGGCTGATGTATAAAACATACATATATAGAATATAGATATATTTATAGAACCTACATCCATAAAGGATATAAGCGACTTATATATGTATACGATGGAACGAACGGATTGAAGCAGCGAATAAACTTTTACGAACGAGCAATGAATGTGTTGATTTTTCGATATTTACCTAATAAGGATGAGAGTTTGAAGTTTACCATATTCCAATTAGCTTTGTTTTAATAAATTCTTTATTATTCTTCATTTTATCAATTCTAACTACATATATAGTAAGCTATTAAATGATGGAGTAAAACGTATCTTCTATTCATAATATCTACGACTTTATGTTCTTTCTTTCATATAAGTATTATATTTGTTGCAATTGTATGGTGTTCCAGTTTTAAGTTTATATAGCTAAGCAATGATGTCAGGAAGATAATGTTTGCAAAAATAGGTTTTGAATATTACATTTATTTTAACAAAATACCGTTTTAAAGAGTTTTATTTTATTTCGTGAATGCTTTACAACAGTAAGATACAATATCTTAAAAAATAAGTATAACAATAAATTAATAAATATCATTTAGAAAAAAAAAAAGAGAAAATAATCAAATATTTATTAAATTTCAGTTTAAATCATAAAATTCACAAATTTCCTGAATAGTATTCCTTTAGATCCTTTTTAAATCTTGCTGTATTTTGTATATCTTTTATACGACGTGGTAAAGAGTTCCAAAGACGGATGAAGTTCAGAAACCTACTGACAAAACAAATCAATTACTTTTCTCTTACTAACATACACAAGCCTTGCTGTTTTTTCAGGAAGCGGGGATAAATTTGAATTGTGTGCACATTTCGTATCTCATCTCAATATGCGTAAATTCAAATTTGATTAGTTAAATTTTGAATTCCGATGAAGGTTACTTTGATTTCAAAAAAGAAATTCTTGATATGATTGGTTGAACAGTTTTCTTTAAATATAATTTATTGGTCGATATACAAATCTCCAAAATAAAATAAGATTAAATATAAATGAGTTAAGCCTTAAGCAAGCCTGTGGAAGTGTGGAGTTCAGTTTGCTGGGACTGGGAGTGACGTCATCACAAAGGGATTTTTGAACCAAATCGGGATTAGAGAACTAAATTAGGCCAAAAAGAGTCCTAAATCACCCCATCATTAGATTTTTAAAATTGTGTTTGGTTGAGAAAGTCTCCAAAAGTTTAAGCTTTACGACTTAAGTTTGGGGATATGGGCTTAAGAAAACAATTTGGAGTTCCGCGAACTAAGGAGCCCAAAAATAGCACTTAATGACCCTATCATCAGTTTTTTAAAAATTTGTTTGGTTTAAAAAGTCTCCAAAAATTTCAAGTTTGCGACTCAATTTAGAGGGTAAGGGGTGGAGATACTAATTTGGAGCCCTAAATTCCCTCATCATCAGTTTTTTGGAATTATGAATTTAAAGGTGTGGTGTTTCTAGCTTGACGTCAAGCTGGGAACACCACAAGTTTGAGGGGAAAGGGATTTTTGAACCAAGTCGGGATTAGAGCACTAAATTAGTCCAAAAAGAGTCCTAAATCACGCCATCATTAGATTTTTAAAATTTTGTTTGGTTGAGAAAGTCTCCAAAAGTTTAAGCTTTACGACTTAAGTTTGGGTATATGGGCTTAAAAAAACAATTTGGAGTTCCGCGAACTAAGGAGCCCAAAAATAGCACTTAATGACCCTGTCATCAGTTTTTTAAAATGTTGTTTGGTTTAAAAAGTCTCCAAAAATTTCAACTTTGCGACTGAATTTAGAGGTTAAGGGGTGGAAATACTAATTTGGAGTTTCGCTAACTTAGGAGCCCAAAAAGAGCCCTAAATTCCCTCATCATCAGTTTTTTTGAAATTATGAATTTAAAGGTGTGGTGTTTCTAGCTTGACGTCAAGCTGGGAACACCACAAGTTTGAGGGGGAACGGATTTTTGAACCAAGTCGGGATTAGGGCACTAAATTAGCCCACAAAGAGCCCTAAATCACCCCATCATTAGATTTTTAAAATTGTGTTTGGTTGAGAAAGTCTCCAAAAGTTTAAGCTTTACGACTTAAGTTTGGGGATATGGGCTTAAAAAAACAATTTGGAGTTCCGCGAACTAAGGAGCCCAAAAATAGCACCTAATGACCCTATCATCTGTTTTTTTAAAATTTTGTTTGGTTTAAAAAGTCTCCAAAAATTTCAACTTTGCGACTCAATTTAGAGGGTAAGGGGTGGAGATACTAATTTGGAGATTTTTCGCACTTTCCACATAATCAATTGAATCATTGCTCAATACAATCGAAGGAAAATATTTGAGATGAGAGATGAGAGTTGAGACTTTTCCTTGATATTACTACGCACTTAGATTTTTTTTGGATTTAAAAGGAGACCATTTAATTGAGACCACTTCTTAATTTTCTCTAGGTCTTCATTTACACAAAAAGCTGCATGCTCAATGAGCCCAAGGGGACAGGACAGCTCATGTATAATTGGACGTCATCCGCATACATATGAACCAAACAGTTCTTGATAATTGATGGCAGTTCATTGACATATATTGAGAAGAGCAGAGGACCGAGTATAGAACCCTGAGGGACACCGGAAACGTTAGGTAGAAAATCAGATAAACTATCCCCAACTTGCACAGCTTTTGCATTCGATTATTTAAAATAAGAATAGCCTTGTTGCACCTGCTGAAAAATTAAAGTTTTGCATAAGTTTGTTACACAATTTAACGTGATTGACAGCGTCAAAAGCCTTAGAAAAATCAAGCAACACTTAGAAACGTAACCTCATCCTTATACAAAGCTTGGATTATATCGTCAGTAACATTTAACAGTGCCGTGATACATACAACTGTGCTTTTCACGAAAACCAGATTGTAGTGGTGTGAGCAGCGAGTTTGCCGCAAGATGAAAGCTGATTTGTCTTTGTAAAATCCTTTCAAACACTTTCGACAAGAATGGTAAGATAGATACAGGCCGAAATTCTTTACCTTTTGCGTTTTTTGGGAAAAGGTATAACTTTAGCCAACTTCCATAGGCGTGGATAGACACATGTCATCAGAATTGTATTGAACATAAATAAAAGTAAGATAAGGCAGAACAATCGGCAGAATCATTTTCAAAAATGTAGGGTGAACTTCATCCAGTCCAATAGCATTTGACTTTATAGAAAGTACACTTTCTACAACAAAAGTAGTTGAGAAATAAGTCAATAAAACGCCTTATAGTCTTGCTTGTATAAATATTTTTTTTTTTTGGCTGTGTAGCCGAAACGCGTCATCAATAAAATATTTATACAAGCAAGACTATAATGCGTTTTATTGACTTATTTCTCAATTCAATTAGTCTTGTTGGCCGAACTTCTTTATTTAACAAAAGTACTGTCTCCTTTTTTTTTTTTTTTTTTTTTTTTTGTGAAGTTATTAAGGATATTACATCCCCACAATTGTGCGAAATAGTGATGAAAAATCTCAGCAAAAGAATATGACACTTTGATTCTTACAATGAAACAAATATCCAGTGACTTCTAAGAAATATTGGTATTCTTCTAATACTTCTTATTGGAAAATCCCATGCTACAGTTTTTTAAGTATCGATTGTGGATTATTGGAAAAGCTCCAAATAAAAAAGTTGATATAGGTGTTAAATCAAAACATCTGAAAAGATGACAGCTTTTATTGGACAATCCTATGCTATAGATTTAAAAGTTGATTATATATGTATCTTTATTTTTATTAAAAGAATTATCGCTTTTATGTATTCAAATCTTAATTTTATTTTTCTGAAACATCTCAACTATACTTGCCCCAAAAACAAAAACACGGAAGACAAATCAGTCATTGTTTTGAATATATCAACTTTAACTTGGAAGATTCATTGCATTTGAAACTCCTCCTTTCGAGTATCTGTGAAGTTTTCATCAATCATTATTCAATCATCACTTAAAAAGTTTGTGTGAAACATGAAATAAAAACAAATAAAAAACCTCAGAAAAATCAAACCATCACAGGGCACTTGATATACCATACCTACATTTTATCATCTCAACCTTTTAGCATGTTTAATATGTCTACTTACTAAAACTATATGGGCATGGGTAATACTAAATTCAGAATTAAATATTCAACGGATTTGTGTCAAAATTATAAGAATGGGTTAAAAAATGTATAGATGATGATGATGATGATGATGATGATGATGATGATGATGATGATGATGATGATGATGCATATTGAGGATGTAGGTGCTGTTATTAATCACAGTTTTAGGTTGAGACATACTCTTAGATTTTTAGTGAAGTCTCTAGTAGTAGTACGAGTAGGAGTAGGTAGGTACTGGTACATATGTACATACATATGTATATGCGTGATTTGTATATGAGTTTTTTTTTTATTTTTTTTTTTGCTGTTCCTCAAGAAGATGAGAAGTTGTCACACCATCGCCAGAAGTCATTGCCATCTTGAATTCCTTCCTTTTTTCCAGCTCTCTGATCCCATTGTATCTTATATATCACTCACAGATTTTCCATCTTGTAGGTAGTAGGTTTTTGTAAAAACAAAAAAAAACAACAAAACTGCTTCTGATGCTTTAGAAAAGCCTCATTGTCAGAACTTTAGAGCACACAACACAAGAGTAGCTATACTACGTACATATTTTTCAGTACATCTAACAAGACGGATGTCATCAGCATAATGACAATTATTATTTCTTATTCCACTGCATCTCTGCTTATGTTGGCTGTTCTGTTGGCTGCGATGCTGGGCTGGGCTGCTGAGCTGCTAAGCTGCTGAGCTGATGGGCTGATTCTTTTGGGTTGTGATGATATATATATAAATATATTGCACCCTTTTTACAAGAGTGACTTGCGTCGTCAAAGTAGAAAGGACTCACACATTACTTGGTGATGCTTCTAAGGAGCATCAGCATCAAACTTAAGCTATATCTATAAGTATACCTGTACCTGTACCTGCACCTTACCTCGTATATAGGATGTCTGATGCAAAAGTGGAAAGAAAAACCCGGCAGGTGTGCTGTGTGCATGTCAAAAAGCACTTTTTCAATCACATTGCACAACCTGAAAATCACACACTCTCTCTCTTTCGCGTCTCCAATCTTCATATATGTATGTACTAGGTTGTATACAAAACTCTTGGGTGCTCTCTTAAAGACAAAAGTGACGGTACTTCTTCAAGTGTCAAAATTTACAGCACTTGTACCTAGGTACCTTCCTACATTCATATTTACAAATATTTTGTTGTACCTATGTACGTAACATACATATCTACATACATAAGTGTACCCTTATTGTTGTTGGATGAGTTTTCAGTCCAAATTATGATAAATATGTACATATGTAGATACATACATATATACATAAGTACTCATACGGAATCCCCCAAAAACCATCAGTGTGTTGCTAAAAGCGCGATGAAATGAGGTGATACAATGAGAGTTTTATCAGAAGTGACCTTGGAAAGCAAAGGATTATTGCACCAGAATAATTGGTATGCGAAAAAAAAAAACAACGCACACACAATTTCATCCCTATATTCGCCGGCGCTCCACGCCGGCCGCCGTTCGCGTGAAAATCTCTAATTCCAATCCCAATTCCACACTGCTTCCCGAAACAACGACGATGACACAGCAACAGAAATAGCAACAGCAACATCAACATCAACAGCAACAGAACCCCCTAATGGGCTGCAATTGATATCCTCGACGCGGCGCGTACAGTGATACACTTGCCACCAGTTGTCCATGTCCATCCGCTGGCATATAGGCAAACAAACAAAATAAGTACAAACAACCCTTACACACACTCTTTCTCTCTCTCTCCCTCTCTCTCTCTCTAGCCCCCTCTCTGTGCGATGAAAACGAACAACGGCAAACGGTGAGTTGGACGTTAGTCCCAATTCTACCAACCCATCACTTCGGCATGCACATCGCGCACTCTTGTGGTGCGTTGCTTCACATTCAGCTGCAAAGGTTAACTTGCTCACCCCATGTTCGCCCCCACATATACACAACCGCCAATTATCCTGTTCATGACAGGTGGTTATTTGCACGTATTCCATTACTCATCTGATGTGCTGTTTCAGTTTCAGTTTCAGTTCAAGTTAGTGTGATGTTGGGTGTTTGTTTGGATGTTTGTCCATTTTTCATTTTTGTTTTTTTTTTTTTTTTTTTTTTTTGACAAAATGTGACAAATCATCTGCTAAAAATCGCACTGGATTCAGTGCATCCTGTGAATAACCACACCAACCCCAAAAATATACCTACAAATGTGCGTATAGGTAAATTTTAAATATAGAACAACAAAAACGCAGGTTTTGAATTATAAAGGAAACAAACAAACCCCCTTAATTCAAGGTCATTTGGAAAACATGCAAGGGGGACTCTTCAACTCTTCAACCGCATTCTCCACGAATTGTGTCTACTATGCGTGTATTTTTAATCGACGACGACGACGGACGCGGACGTTCCCCTAAAGTGTGATAAGCTATTTGTAAAAAAAAAAAAAAATCGTAATATTGTGTAATCTTTAAAGGGAGGCAATTATTGTATTTAGATGTTGCTAATATATGTATGTATGTAATGTATATGTATGTTTACAATGCTATATTGGGGTTATACAAATATAAGTCAAAATTGTATATACTTTAAGAATACGGAAGAAGTCCAGGGGAAGTTTACTGGACTGAGCTGAGCGTAGTATGGAGAAAATAGACAAAACAAATAATAATAATCGCACATACGCCCCGGTGACCCAAAAAAGAATTATTGCAACTGTTTAAACAAATTTACTATAGAATGTTATTATGACCAATTAAGGGATACATCTATACTCGTATATGTTATACGTTATAGTATAGCTAATTTTTTGACAACTTGGTTATAGCTTTTATTGGAAATTTCTATCATTCAAATATGATATCAACTTTTCATTGAAATTAAAAAAAAATGAATCAAAAGAAAGGTTCTGGGTTAAAAAATGTATGATTGTTTTAAGAAGACAAAATCTTCAACTCTTTCAACTTTATTTCATAACAAATTTGACTCTCTTATAGGCTTTAAAATCTCAAAACAAAATTAATGGCTATATAACTGGCCCCTAAATGATTTAACATAAAAAAACATTTTAAGTCCAAATAAAGGCCTGGTCCAACTGATTCCTTAAACATTTGACAACAAATCAGAGCAACCTTTTAGACATTATTTTGGATTCTATTAAGATGTGTGTATTACCGGCGGCGGCGGAGGTGGGAAACTCTATATCTTTGTCTATAATTACGTGTAACTAAACTTCGCACAATATCCTCGCACTAGGTATTAGAAAAAGTGGCTATACCTATTTTAGTAGAAAAGTTTAAAGATACATTTCTGCATCAGTCATCAACTCAATTTAAAAAACCAGTATCGGTAAATGAGGGTCTAAATTTGTATTTCCTATAACCTTTTAAAGCATGACTATATACATATATGTAAGTATTTAAAATCCAATTTAGGTTCATGCATAACAAAAGAAATCAGATCGACAATTTCTATATCAACACAAAAAAATAAAAAGGTTTATCAAAAAATAATACACCGGAAATCAAAAATTTTGCAAAGACCTTTAAAAAAAAAAAAAAAGAAAGAAGAATCAAAACATAATATAAAGACTTCAATGTCTTTTATACTCTCTTTTTTAATATATACTCGAGATTCGAGCTCTGATCTCCAGTCAGGCTCATATAGGCTATAGGCACTACTATAGTGACGCGATCATCGAATATAATTGAAAAGAAGTTATTGAGATTTGCATAAAGTGCGAGGGCGGGCATCACTGTTGTTCAAGTTTCTTATTGTATGTATGTATGTATGTAGGTATAGTAGGTACTTCTCCAGCAATATGTGTATAGGTACTTGAGTATAGCGTGACAACTCATATACATACATACATATATAGCATTGCTATACCCATTGTCATTATGAAATCCAAAAGAGAAGTCCTTTGATTCATTTAATAAAAAAAATTGTCGAACATCGCATGAATGGGATAATTTTAGAAAAGGTTGGTATAGTGAATTGGCGCGAACGACAACGACAAAGACAACGACAACGACGACGAGACGAACGAAAATCAATCAAGGCCATGAGTTTGGTTTGGTATTGTCATTGATGATGGCATAGGTAGTAGGTACCTACATATACTTATCCTAACTCTTATAAAATTTATTATAATGAATGCAAACCTAAACGAGCGTATGTATTGTATATAGTACCTATAAAGGATCGATAACCATCGCCAAATTGTTGTATTGAACTTAAAAGGGTTTTGAATTTTGCCCTGTTCCTATTCACCCACTTTTTTAAGATCATCAATTGTGCCTATACTGCTTGCTAATGTGGTGGTGCCCTGTTTGTATAGTTTTCTTCAGCAGTAAATAGGTATAGATCGCTGAAAGAGATTCATGGAGATGGAGTGATTTGATTATGAACACGTACAATTCGACAGTACCTATGTATATAGATAATACACTTTTATTCAAGACTTTGTCTTGGTTTGCATCTTCAAAATAGGGTTTTCCAATAAGAGGTTTTATTTTGATATTGAAAAAGGAGTATTTTCTTTCTTCACAGAAATCAATATATATATCTAGATGTTTAGTTCATTGTTAAAATGAAGATTTGTCATTTACAATAGAAAACGTTATCAGCTAAATGGCAGTCATAGGGAAGGTTGCAGTTCCACCACAATATCCTTTAAATGAAAGGATATTTCCTCTGTAATCTAACGAATTTTATCATTGACAAATATTTAAAGGTGTTAAGCAGTGACGGATTTAGGCTTGCTGCCACCCTAGGGCCCGTTCGATGCGCCGCCCTTTTTGATAAATTGAATTTCATTAATTTTGATCCAATATTTTTTTTATTTTAAAATAACTTTATTTATTGAAATATAATTTTTTAACTGTAAATAATAAACATGACAGATAAATAAGTTATAAACTTTAAACAGAGAAAAAAAATCATAAATATTTTTTCAATATTAATTAATTTTAAAATTTCTTTTTCCTGGTTTTTGGTCCGCGCAAAAACGTCGATTATATCGTAATAATTTATTTCTTGGACTAAGTAGTTGAGCTTTAATTGACAGTAATGCAAGAGCATTAAGTCTATCTTGGCCCATGCTTGCGCGTAAATATGTATAGGTTTTTACGCGTTTTTGAGTGGAAAAAGATCTTTCTCCTGAACAATTTGTAGCCGGAATACTCAAAAAAATACGGAGAGCAATGTCCACATTCGGATAAACATCTCAAAGACTCCGTGAATGATGCATTACATTGCATATTTTTTGTGCAGAGCGTACATCTTCCGTATTTGCTAAGGAATCTTTCAGTTGAAAATGTAAATGAATACATTCATTGCCTAAAACGTCTCTTCCAAATCGTCAGGATATACTTACTGACTAGTATATTGGCAAGATTTTTCAATTCGTTTGTATCTATTTCGGATAAATCATCAAAAAAATCTAGAATAGGGTAATAAACATTTGTGCGAAAATTTTCTTGTCCAGAAAAAGGTGTTCTTTTATTTACCCGTGACTCATCTGGCTGAATTCTTCTGGTTTTTTTGCGATGAGTATCATAACGATAATAATCGTGAACTCCAGATAGTGGTTTTGGCTTTTTCTTCATAATCAGAAAATTGTCTGTCTCTCATTTCTTGAAGAAATAGAGCCAGAGAGTTATAGATCTGAACAACGGATGATAAATCAGCTTGAGATTCTTGAAGCTTCTTACTAGCAGCATTAAAACGATCTAAAATTACATTCCAAACAATGACTAGTATTGCTGTTTCTAAATTTTGTAATTTCCGCTGCAATCATGTAGCTTCAGCTCGCGTAGTCGGTTTCTCATCCCTGCTTTCGGCAATAAATTCCAGTGCATCAATTATTACAGACCACTCTTTTTCTAATGTATAACATGCATCATGTCGAGCAGACCAACGAGTTTTAGAAAGACTCTTAACTCTCAAATTTGTACGCTGTACTAAAATCTCCCAACGATATGTAGATATAGTAAAGAAATTGTAATAGTTCTTGCGAAGTAGAAAAGAAGTCGACTGCTTCTGTTACCGATTCAACTGCATATGATCCTACCAAATTTAAAGAATGAGCGGCACAAGAAACGTAATCTGCTAAAGGATTAATTGTTTTGATTCGTGTCTGAAGGCCTGAATATATACCTGACATATTGCTTGCATTATCATAAGATTGACAACGACAGTTCATTATGTCCAAACCATTATTTTCGAGAGATTTTAACAAAGCATCCTCAATATCTTTAGCTTTATGGCCGATATTTGGTAGAAATTCTAGAAACCTTTCAACAATCTCACCGTTATCACGTAGGTACATATCTGATAATTATAGTAAGCTGATCAACATGTGCAATATCAGGCATAGAGTCTATAATTATACCAAAATACTTAGCAGATTGCACTTCACTGGAAATTTGTTGTAGTCCTTTATACTGAATTAAAATTATTTTTATGAACAAAAAATGTTCTGACACTTTTGAATGAATATCAAAATGATATTCAATACATGCAAATCTACGGTATTTTTATTTCACACTTAAAACAAATTAAGAAATTATTCAGCTTTAGTAATTTCAAAATGTTTCATATCTACCCCTGAAATTAATCTCACTAAAGTAACAGAAAGTAAAGAACATTACTAATGGGTGATTTTTTTGAGGTTAGGATTTTCATGCATTAGTATTTGACAGATCACGCGGGATTTCAGACATGGTGTCAAAGAGAAAGATGCTCAGTATGCTTTGACATTTCATCATGAATAGACTTACTAACGAGCAACGCTTGCAAATCATTGAATTTTATTACCAAAATCAGTGTTCGGTTCGAAATGTGTTTCGCGCTTTTTTATCGACAAATTTTGTTCAGCGATGAGGCTCATTTCTGGTTGAATGGCTACGTAAATAAGCAAAATTGCCGCATTTGGAGTGAAGAGCAACCAGAAGCCGTTCAAGAACTGCCCATGCATCCCGAAAAATGCACTGTTTGGTGTGGTTCGCACGCTGGTGGAATCATTGGACCGTATTTTTTCAAAGATGCTGTTGGACGCAACGTTACGGTGAATGGCGATCGCTATCGTTCAATGCTAACAAACTTTTTGTTGCCAAAAATGGAAGAACTGAACTTGGTTGACATGTGGTTTCAACAAGATGGCGCTACATGCCACACAGCTCGCGATTCTATGGCCATTTTGAGGGAAAACTTCGGAGAACAATTCATCTCAAGGAATGCACCGGTAAGTTGGCCACCAAGATCATGCGATTTGACGCCTTTAGACTATTTTTTGTGGGACTACGTCAAGTCTAAAGTCTACACAAATAAGTCAGCAACTATTCCAGCTTTGGAAGACAACATTTCCGAAGAAATTCGGGCTATTCCGGCCGAAATGCTCGAAAAAGTTACCCAAAATTGGACTTTCCGAATGGACCACCTAAGACGCAGCCGCGGTCAACATTTAAATGAAATTATCTTCAAAAAGTAAATGTCATGGACCAATCTAACGTTTCAAATAAAGAATCGATGAGATTTTGCAAATTTTATGCGTTTTTTTTAAAAAAAAGTTCTCAAGCTCTTAAAAAATCACCCGATAAATAAAGCCTATACCTATAATTGATCTATTAAAAAATTGACATCTTACCCATGCAAATTAAGAAGTAAATTAATGAATTGAATTATAATATAATCTATAAACAATTTCTTATAAAAACTAATCTGAACCAATTTTTAAAATTTCTCTTTACTGTTTTTCGCCTCTAAAATTTTGGCATTTCAAAAATTTTGCCACCCCTCAAATTATGCCGCTCAGGCCCGGGCCTCACGAACCTATAGGCGTAAATCCATCACTGGTGTTAGGTTATATGACTTTGGTGGTGGTCAAGATATGCCACGGTTCTTAAATTTTTCTTGAAAAACCTTGAACTCAATTCGAATTCTATAGCAATTTGCAATGCGTCCTTGGTCCTTTTGAATCGTGTATCATTCCATTTTTATAGCAATACCGTAGTTTTCGCTTGTTACCTAAATGTCTAAAAATGACAGCTTCAAAATTGGTAGCTGCCCAAAAAGATTGATATATTCGAAATGAAAATATTGGAAAAATCTATACAAACTTTAAACAAAATTATTAAAAAGAAAACTAAGACTTTCATATTTTTCCAGGAACCTAACTATCTGAGGTTAATTCCTCCTATTTCTAAGACTAATCGATACATATACATACATACATAGATACTTTAATAGGGAGTTATATTTATGTAAGTAGGTATATGGATGTAAACTTTGTAAGCAGCCATATAAATATTTTTAACCCAGATAATTAAGATTCCATAATTTATTTGAGTACCTACCAAGATAAGTTTTAAATCTTATCAACAATTAGGTTAGGTGTAAAATATTTATAATACCTTGTAGGTATCTCGTCAATGTATACCTAGGTATACCTATACAGAAATGTACCTAAATATATCTTAAGTAAACTTAAATATCTATTGAAAAATATTTCTAGAAAACTTAAAGAAAATATACCTACCTATAGAACTTACATTTTCCTTTACCATACCATTCAAGTTTATCATAAAAAAATAAGATAATTTTATATCTATCTATAAGTTATGTTTATAAGAAATTATGAGTGTGGGGTAATGGTAGATATGTATGTATATAGGTACCTATACTTAGCTATTAAAACCATAGATAGGAAGGTTTTGCTATAGACATCAGAAACGCCATTTTAATTTATTTTTATTAAGCGACATTTCTTTTGATTTATCAATCCAAAGATCGCATATACCTACTTAGTTAAAAAAATGAAAACTGTCTGATGCGAATTTACCTTCATATTTCTACCAATAAATATGCAAGTAGGTACCTACATATACCTTCCTTTTTGAGTATCTACATATGTACTCTTTTATGTAAGGTACATATACCTATATACATATATGTCTATATCTATCTATACGCAATAAACGAAACGCCTTTCTATCTATATTTCCAAAATATATCTATAGCCCCTTCCAATTTTATTTACAAATATAGATGAAGGAAGGTAGGTATAGGTACCTACCTACTTATTATTTGTTAGTAGGTAGGTAGATAAAGATATGTATGAATGTCTATACCTATAACTATGTATAACCAAAGTAAAAAAGCAATATCGATATTGGTCCATTGTATAGATGTATAGGGGATGCGCTTCATCGCGCGCGCAATAAAGGCGTTTCCAATACCAATTGATGGAGTAAATACCTATACTCATAATATTCCTTTTTTCCAATTTTTTTCTGACAGTATATTTATTTACCTTCCTTTAGGTATGTATGTATATAGATAACCATATACATACATATATAATCTACAACCTATAGATAAAAATCTATTTTTATAACAATATAATATTGATTTGGTACCTACTTTTTCATTTTCTTCACATACTTACTTTACTACCTACCTATCTACCTATACACATAAAAGGTCCTGAAAATTCGTCTCGTCCAATCGAATATCGACTTTTCGCACACTAATGGGGTGGTGCTGTAAGAGCTCCCACAAAATATCACCCACCCTGTCTCTTAAATAAAATAAAATAAAAACCAACAATAAAAAAAAAAAAAAAATAAATATAATCACCCCTCACTCAAATCCAGGGAAAAATAAAAATATAAAATTGACGTACATAAGCGCCATCCCCCTTACTCTACTGCTTCGACCCGCTTATGTATCTGAAAGCTTAGTATGATATTTTTCTTTTCTTTTTCATTTTTCCCTAGATTTTTTTTTTTTTTGTTTTCTTTTTTCTTTTGCTTTTTTCCTAGCACCCCCATCGATTTTGATTGGGAATCCATCCATACAACTAAGCGCGCTTGAAATATCCCCAAGAGGGAAGTCAACCCCCACCCGTTCACAATCTTCCTAACACAATCTAATATCGTTCGAATCCAAAAGGAATACAAAATCAGGTGGAGCGTGGATGACGACGTGGAGCATGAAGTGTGGAGTGGAGGTGCTCTCTTTCTCTCTGACTCTTTTTGGTGTGCTGCAAACTATGTGCCTCTGCTGTGCTGTGCTGTGCTGTGCTGTGCTGTGCCACAATCAAATGAAGGACACATTTTTGTTTCTTATCCTTATGGATGTGGCACTGTGCCGTATAGCCTGGTATGGTATGGCACATTGCATTTTGCATGAACCAAAAGGAAACTAAGAACGAAGAACGAACTTTTCTATAAAGTTTAAAGAGAGTCTTTCTGACACCGAATAAAAGAGAATTTTTACTATCGCCTTCGGTTTCGGTTCCCCACATATGCTCTTAAGATACATCGATATACCTTTTTATTCTTCATAATATACTTATTTCATTGACTGCTACTTGCTACTTGCTACTGATTCACTTCTGTTTCATGTAAGCTGTGCTGTGCTAGTGCTGCTGTCACTGTGCTGTGCTGTCGCTGTGACTGTGCTCCTGCAACAAAGCTTTTGAAAAAAAAAAGAACAAAATATTTATCGAATACCTATGCTCCGAGCGAATATGGGGAAATTTCGATTCTGTTCGATTGCGATTCCATTCTGTGCCCCGCCCTGATTCAATTGTTAAAGAATTTAAGTTAAATATAGGAGTATTGACAGTTTGTTCTTTTTTTTATTTTTTATTGACATCCCTATATGTATATGGGTGGTAGATATGTAACAGTACCTACCTACTTAACGTTTGTATTTGGGCTCCTATCAAAGAAATCAATTTATGGGAATTACTACACTACCCCTTCTGTAATTGACATCCGGTCACGCTATATTTTCATTATAAATATAATTTCAAATAGGAACTCAAAATAAAGGTTTTCTAGGTGCCAAACAAATATTATAATGTATGTATTCAAAGAGAACTCTCGAATCTCGATAATCCGACGGCATCTACATAGACTAGAAGACGATAGGCGACATCGACATCGAGTTGAGTTCGCCTTCGACATCATCTTTAACGACAATGGTCCCTTTTACACAAATCAGAAGAAGACAAAAAGAAACATCAGCGGAAGAGCAAGAGATGAAATAAGAAGAAGAAAAAAAAAAAAAAAAAAAAAAACTCATCCCCTCCTACTGTGTACCACATTCCTAGTCAATAGCCATCCAATCAGGTTTGTGAAAAATCTATCTATATTCCATCTTTCGCATTTCGGATTCGGGGTTTGCTGTGGTGATCGAACGGCTTTCGTTTCACACACTCGTTCAATTCATTGGACTCACTCTCACTGTCTCACTGGCAAAACAAAAAATTGGCTCTACTCTACACACCATCAACACACACACACTCATATTTATTTTCATTTTCATATTACCTGCTGTAATTGTGTTAGTGACTTCAAATGAATAGCATATAGGAAAAAAGAAGCAATAAAATTTAATGGGGAGACATAACAAAAAATTCACCACACCAATTCAATTGAGTAATTCACCAAAAACCAGTGATGTTTTCTCTTAATAAAGAGATTTTTCGTTTTTTTTTTTTTTTCAGATTTTTTCTCTTTAGATGATATGTAGGGAATTTTCGCGCGAATCGGTTTTAATTGGAATTGTTGATTTTCTTTATAAATTGTATATATGAATGTGCATCAGTGTTGCCGAAAGTACTCCCATAGGAGTATTGTACTACTTTCAACACCTCCGTACTCCCGTACTCCTCCTTTCACATTCGTACTCCTATTTTTTTAAAGTGTAATGTCGACCTTAATAAATCTCATTGATTTCAAATTTAGTGCAAATCTGGAAGCACTTTTATATTGCAAACTGTCGTTAAAAGGGGATTTCCCTCTTTCTTGTTTATTCTTGTTTTTCATTGGATTCATGCTATTTGCATCTGTGAGTTCGATATTTATTTTCAAATTGACCTGAGATCTTGCTGTTTAAATATTTGTCCGTGATTTTTTATGCAATAGTTAAATAAAATGAAAAGGTTTGTAATGCTTTAAAAATTGTAATTCCTGTTAAAATAATTCAAAATAAACTTATATTGTATAGATATTTACTCAAATTGGACTCCGTGGAGGAGGTAAATGCGAAAAAAGTTGCTGAAGTTGTTGCAAATGTGTCTTCTGTTGCTGGTACAAAGCCAAATGAGCCTGCTGTTCCTGCAAATTTGGTGGAAGAATCATCTGAATCCCCTGCCGAAAGAACCGACGACGTTGAGTTATCTGATGCTGATGAAGTTAATACACCTACCACATCTTCAAAAAAGAGCAAAAATCGCACCCAAATGTTTCGTCAAGGATGGTTGGGTGATTTTGCTTTTCTTAAGGAAATTGACAAAAAGCCATTTTGTTCGTATTGTAATATGAAACTTACAAACAACAAAGCGCATATAGAAAGACATGAAAAATCAAAAAACCACCAACAAATGTTCAAATCGCTTAAACAACAACCAAAAATAGATATAGTAAATTTAGAACCAACTAAAAAAAATGAAAAGGTTAAAACATCAGAACTTAAAATAATAATGTTCATTTTGCAATACAACCTAGCTATGTCCTTAATTGAACCTTTAATTGCATTAATAAAAAGTATTGATGGTGAGACCATTAAAGATATACAACTTGGAAGAACAAAACTCAAAGAAACAATAACGTCAAGTTTGTTGGAAGAGGCGAATCGTGATATAGTGGATGTATTAAAAAAACAAAAATTTTCTGTGATAATTGATGAGACAACGGATGTCAGTTCCTCAAAGTGCTTATGTGTCGTGGTAAGGTATTTTGATTTCAGTTATGGTAAAGTTAGAGATCGATTTCTTTCCTTGCTTGAACTATTTGAGTTTGATGCTAAATCTATTTTTAACGTAATATTTAAGTGCTTCAATGATCTTTCAATACCGTTTACAAATTGTGTTGGTTTTGCCTCGGACAATGCTGCTGTGATGGTTGGCAAGAAAAGTGGAGTTCGATCTCTTTTTTTAAAGCAAAATCCAAATATATTTACTTTGGGTTGTATGTGCCATTCAATACATCTCTGTTCATCAGCCGCAGCTAAAAAAATTCCACAGAATATCGAGGTTCTCTTAAGAAACATCTATGTTTACTTTTCGCATAGCACAAAGAAACAAATCGAGTTTAAGGAGTTTCAAGAATATTTCAACGTCGAAAAACATAAGATTTTAAAAACGTCTTTTACTAGGTGGCTAGCTCTTGAACAGGTTGTGGCCAGAACACTAGAACAGTGGCCTGCAATTTTGCATTATTTTTTGGAGAATTCTTTTGAATCTTCTGACAGTAACCTAGATCTTGTTCACAAAATTCAAGAAGAGCTAAATGATACAACAAAATTGTATTTATTTTTTCTAGCTTATGTTCTTCAGTTAACTAAACAACTTAACTTAGAATTTCAATCTCAGTCCGTCCGAATTCACAAATTTTTGCCATACATAAAAACTTTCTACAAAACTATTTTACAAAATTTTGTTAAATCTGATTTTTTACGTGACGAGTTTCTATCTGATCCGAATTTTAATGACGACTGTTTAAAAGATATTGACCTTGTATATGTTGGGGCTAAGGCTGAACTTTTTATTAAAACAAAAAAACTTGAAATAAATCAAGTAAAGGAATTTAAAGGAGTTTGCCGAGAATATTATAAAACGTTGTGTTCCCAAATTTCACAACGAATTGATTTCGATGATGAAATTTTGAAATCTATTCAAGGTATTGACCCTTTAAATTTAGCAGAAAGCTCAACTGCAATAATTTCTTGCATTCCTGATTTAATTGATAAAAATGAAATCGAAAACCTTGATATGGAGTGGCGAACTCTACTTAATCAAACAATGATTTCTAATTCTTTAGAAATAGAAGAATTTTGGTCAAAAATATTTGTCTTAAAAAATGCACTCAACGAAACACTTTTTCCTCTTACAAAGCATTTTGTAAGTTCTTTGTTAAGTCTTCCGCACAGCAGCGCAGCAGCAGAAAGAGTTTTTTCCCAACTCTTTCTTATAAAAGATAAAAAACGGAATAGATTGGAAGTAAATACTTTGAATGCAATTATGAGTTGCAAGGAGTTATTGAATGGAGTAGATTGTAGTAAATGGAATCCTTCTAAATCACTCCTGAAGTCGTATAAAAAGTAATATAAATCAAAATACCTTGCTTTTTTTGCAAAGCCAGTCCTATTTAATAGAATATAAGATTGCAATAACAAATATTTAAAAAATAATATAATATTACTATGCTATCTATGAAATGATATTTATGTACTTAATTTTGTTATTAGAATTAATTATTTATTTATTTACATATGTTTTGTTTTTTTTTTATGAACTGAATATTTTTTTTTAAATAAAGTTAAAAACAACATTTTTGGCTTTGCTTATTTTTGAAGGAGAAAAAAATTCTGTACTCCTATTTTTTTCAAAATACTCCTCTTTTTTGGCTTCGGTACTACCTTATAATTTTTCTTTCCGGCAACACTGATGTGCATATAAATACCTATAGGTGCCTATTTGTTTGTTGTTTAAGAATAAAAATTGAATGGACAGCGGCTCCATTAAAAATATCTTTATTTTAGAATGAGATAGCAATATGTTTGGTGGAGGATTGGGTGTCTAAAAAGTTATTGCTGGCTTGGCCTGGCGCTCGTTGGGGATTTCTTGTATTTTTCTTGTTTTTTTTTTTAATTTTCTTACAACACAAGGCTTCTATATCCTTGAATTTGAATGTGCGCGGCGCCTCTAGACAGGCAGTGACCTGACTGAAGTATGCAAGTGTGTATTCCAGACTCCATCATCCATGGGGCTCTTGATTTTTTCTTCTTCTTTTATTTTTATGCTGCTGCTGCTGCTGATGGTGCTTTCCCCGATATAGCTTCTCATTTTTCTTGTGTTTTCTGCTAGATGTAGGTGTGTGCTTCCATAAGTTTTTAAGGATTTTTATATTCTTTTTCTTACTTTTTTTTTTTTGTGATTCCTTCTTTATAACATCGGGATAGGGATATGGATTTTGGGGGTTGATGTGGGGATGTCGTGGGGCTGTGGGGGTCTCAGTCTCAGTTTCAGTCTCAGTCTCAGGACTGCGCCACAGTACATAAATAACAAACATTAAAGCGTGTGTATTGCTGTGAGACACGACTATAGTGGCAGTGGCAGGAACTATGCTGGGGAGCTCTGCCTTTGGGCTCCTCTGTGCTGTACTGTTCTGTACTGTGCTGTGCTGTGCTTTGCTGTGCACACAATATCACCAATTGGTCCATTTGGGTTCGGTATCTATAGAGGTTGTATGTGAAGATATATTGATAATGTGTCAGTGCGCACATACCGATTCCAAGAGCAAGCACAACACTGAACCGAACTGAACACTGTCTGTTTTATTTAATTTCTGTGCACTTATTTATTTATTTTCTGGAGGAATGGCAACAGCAAGCATGTCCTTATAGTATGATATGGTATGGTATGGTATAAGTATATAAAAGAGTATCAAAAGTTCCTATGTACTTTGGTATACTTTTGTGGAGGTGTTAATCCCTCCGCACAAGAGCTAGGGAGGTGTAAAATTGTATATTTTTATTGGTGGCACTTGACAATATTGATTTACAGAAACAATTAATGTTGATGGCATCCAATCAAGTTAGCTTAAGCACTTTCTGTTCTTATTTTGATTTTGATTCTGATTTTAAAAGAGAACCAAGAATGAACATATGTAGGTATAAGAAAAAGTAGGTACCTACCTATACTCTCTAGAGAAAAATCTGTGTGCGAAAAACCTATAATAGGAATCAAGAAATGAAAATAAAACCATTGAAATATACATTTTCCAACTATACGTTCATATGTAGGTATAAGATCCTAGATACATATATATTTATAGGTGCCTATATTCTAACAAAAAAAAAAAAAAAAATACCATATCTAGATACTTTAGGTATATACATATACATAGGTAAAAGTGCTTGGGTGGGTAGGTTCTTATGGGTATACCTCCACCATATATGGATTGATATTTATTTACCCTTATCAGGAGCATCAAATCCATCCAATACACATGCCGTGATGTTCGTAGGTATTCCGTTATTTATATCTATAGATACCTGTATATAAAATATTTATTTCTTCTTTTATTGCAAATAGGTTCTAGAACTCATAACCATACATCATCATACATATACATACATATGTTGGTAGGTAGGTAGGTACATCAATGATAAAGAAGCAGAGAAAAAAAAAATAAGAAGAAAAGTGAAAAATCTTGAATTCGATGACTTTCAAGTGGGTGGGTCCTTGACAATTTTCTTTTCGTGTTTTTCTTTTTTTTTTCTTTCATTTTTGTGAAAACTCTTATTCTATCTTTGCAGCTCTTACAATAGGATACCTATACCTACCCTAGATAGATAGTTCGCGCTTCTTCGATTTCGATCCACTTGCTCCAACGCTATGCATCGGTATATCTATCTATAGGTATCCTTATAGAGAACATATTATATAGATGAGCATACAAGGATACTACTGCAAGCAAGGATAAGAGATGCAGAAGCAGCAAACAGAAATGTAAAAGAAAATGAGAGAGAAAATGGAAAATTTATTATTGAAAGTAGATATAGTTGCACGCGAAAGATTTTAAACAAGAACGGGGTAGGCGGTAGGGTATAAGGAGTTTTGAAATATCACGGAGAAAGAATGGAGTGATGATGGAGATTTTATATGTTAGTTGGTACTTGGGAGACGTAGGGGGAACGAGAGGTGTTTGAAAATGGTGCTCGATGAGAAAATATAGGTAGGTTGGTAGGTACCCTATAGCATCAGCAGCAGCATGTAACAAAATGTAAAAAGGTCTCCCGGTGATGATGCTTGCTCGTCCCGTCTCTCATGGGGAAAGTGTTACTATAGCTAAGAGTGGGTAGGTACTAGGTACCTTACATACCTACTGTGCAGTATTTCCTATATATAAAAGTTTGTTGCATCAATTTTTGATTAAGGGTTGAATTGTATAAGTTTCATTGCAAAATAAAATAAAAATAAAAAAAAAAAGAAACAAAAATTACAAAAAGAAAAACCAACGAACAGGAGGTGAACTATGCTGCTGCTGCTGCTGCACAGTTGAAAGCTGATTTTGCTTTTCCTATAAATGCCGGAGCCGGAGCCGGAGCCGGAGCCGGAGCCGGAGCCGTAGCCGTAGCCGGACGACTGAGCGACGAAATGCAGAATTGATGGAAATGTATAAAACTTGCTTTGGATTGTTATATACTACCTATCTATAGATATACATAACTATATTTACTTTCTGGCATTGGCAAATATATTTGTATCTAGATACTTATAGATATGTATATACATATAGGTACCTTAGTATCCATGCAAGACTTTATCTGTATTGGTTGAAAAAAAAATGCCTTCACTATAACTATGTAGGTATACCTTCTTTAAAGTAGGTACCAAAAGAACTCCACCCTCAATATATAGGATAAGGACGATGATTGAAGTTATAATAATCAATTTTAAATTTATATAAATAGGTAATTGCCATTAAATGTTGGATGTAGGTACCATCAACAGGGCTGCCGCATCTAATCAAACCCCCCACCCCACCCCCCTAAATTATTACGATTTGGATTTCCCTATTTCACCGACGGCTTATTAAATTTTAACTATACTAATAGATAATATAGGTACTTTTTACCTAACCTGGTTAAGATTAAAATACATATTTCTATATATTTGGAAAGGTAGGTTTGACTTGAAGTGAGTGACAAATCAGCATCAAGGCCGTTTGGTTTTTGTTTTTTTTTTTCTACTTTAAGTTTCAAGGCGATTAAAAGATCTTTTTTTATTATTTTATGATGTTTTATTTGATCTTTTTCGTTAATAAGTATCTGTTTCATTATATTTTTTCATTTGATGTATAATCTAAAGGGTTTTCCAATAAGAGGTTTTATTTTAAACAACTATTAATTTTTTAAATTTGACAAGCTTACGCCATCAAAAAATTATATTCCATTTAGCTGATATCTTATTATTAACTTCCCATAGGAAGTTATTGTAATGGGTCCGATTTGTCAAATTGAAAATTTTGACATTTCTCGACGTTTCAAGGTCCCTAGAGTCGAAATAAAAGATTTTTAGAAAGATGTCTGTGCGTGCGTGTGTACGTGTGTAGGTACGTACGTCCGTACGTCCGTACGTTCGCGACGTTTTTTTCGTCGTCCATAGCTCAAGAACCAGAAGAGATATCGACTTCAAATAAATTTTGTTATACAGATAATAAGGCAGAAAGATGCAGAAAGGGCTCTCAAGCAAATTGCGTGGGTGGTTTTTTTTACCATAGCAGTTTAAAAAAAAGGTGAAAATTTTGGTTAACCCTAAATATCTCATGAACCAATGACGCTAGAGACTTGAATTAAATTTTGTATTATATATTGTAACGTGATAAAAAACAATTATATTTTTGGAAAAAAATTCAACAAACGGTTTTTTTTATAAATCAAAAAAAACTGAAAAAAAAAATTTGTCACTTCGAAAATTTTAAGACTAAAATAAGATTTCATCTCCAAAACAATTTTGTGCAATGAAGAATAATGTTTTTGACGTCTGATAAAATTTTGAGAAAAAACGAATCGACAGTTTTTTTACAAAAAATAATAACCTAAAAAAAAATAAAAAAAAGTTGGTAAAAATTGAGTTTTGACTCAAATATCTTTTCAAGACTTCGAGATATTGGCTTTAAACTATTTTTATCTTTCAAAAAATGTTGTTTTTAACATTCAGTAAAATTTTGAAAAAAATAGAATTGACAGTTTTTTTACAAAAAATTAAAAACCGAAAAAAAAATTAACAAAAGTTGGTAAAAATTGATTTTCGACTTAAATATCTTTTCAAAAATTTGAGATTATGGCTTCTAACTAATTTTAACTTATAAGAAATATTGTTTTCAACATTAGGAAAAATTTTGAAAAAAAATCGAATTGACAGTTTTTTTACAAAAAATAAAAACCTAAATAAAAAAAAATAAAAATTGATTTTCGGCTCAAATAGCTTTTCAAAAATTAAAAATTTTGGCTTCAAACTTATTTTATTTCACAGAAAATATTGTTATTTATATTCAGTAATTTTTTTATAAAAATCCAACAGTCCGTTTTTTCATAACAAAAATAAAATCTACAAAAAATAGAACGCAAATTTGGTAAGAATTGATACATTTAGACAAACTTTTAAGCAAGACAAATCGATAGACGGGATGGGAAGTTATCAGTGTGGGTCGCATCCCAGCCTCTTTTTTAATATTAAAATGAAAATTATCTACACAATAATCCAGAAAACCTTGAAATTAAAAAAATTCACTCGAAACTGAAGCAAAACCTCAAAACCTCCTTAATTGTCCGTGTTTAAATGCTTAGTAACGGTAACCCTAGTCTCTTCCTCATTTACACCACAAATCATATAATACGCTCTTAATAAAAAAAAGGAAGAAAATAAGATCCAGAAAAAAAAAAAAAAGAACTTATAGCAGTGCCAAGCATCAAGAATGAAGCGCGCATGTTAATGCGCCTTAATTTTGATTTATGAGTTTTCGCCCTCGTCTTTATATGTATGCTGCATGGATGCGGTGCAATATAGATTTTTTTTTTAATTTTATTATTTATATGCAATGCCTTTTAATTTTATTCTTCTTCTTTTTCCATCTCATCATCATCATCGTCATCATCATCACACAAATCCAAAAGGATGTTGGTTTATAGTAACTATACGGATTCTATGAAAAAACGAGATGTTCCAGAACTCCCACTTTTCTTTTCTTTTGTCGATCGAGCGAGCGAGAATAACGAAAATTGAAAGCGCCTTCGCATAAAGTTCGAAAGGAAACGGCATTAAAAATAAAAATACAATATATACATACATACATACAAAGACATTGAATATTGAAGACATTATATTGCGTGAGATCCGAAGTTTGAAAATGAAAAAAAAAAAAATTAAAAAACTCAGCTCCGTCCGATCTTTATGGGTGACAAAAAACATTCCCTTTTCAATGCAAATGAGATGAGGCTTGATTTTTTAGATCGACGAGACGAGAGTGAGAGAGATGATGAAGAGGGAAGGGATGTTTTTTTTTTAAAGGAAAAAATGCCCTAAAAACAGCCTCACATATTTCGAGTCGTGTTTTAATATTTCTTATAATGTTTTGTTTTTGTTGTTGTTGTTGTTGTTTTTGTTTTCCAAATTTGTATTTCCGTTTTGGTTTGGAAGTTTATCATAAAATATCTTCTCGTGTCATCGAATATTATATTATAGTAAAGAGTTGTATAGTAGGTACTGAACTGATCCAGACCGAGGCTGAGGCTGAGGCTGAGACACTCTCCCACACACAAAATATCTACGCACAAAGAGAGATATTCAGATACACATTGAACCCAGATTAAGAGCTGCCAGCAGCTGTGATGATTGCGATGATTCAATGCGATGCGACGAAACGATGGTTATCTCATCGTATTCATATCCCAACTCGAACTCCTCAGCAAGCAGCATGCAGCAGCGAGTATTTAGATACAGGCACTTTACATTCACATTCAAATTGAATTTGATTATTGGTGATCATTTAATTGACAGGAAGTTAATTTAATTGAATATGCGTATCCTAATTGCTGCGAGCTTGATATACTGATGGAAATTGGAAACTCAGTCAGCATCAACAGAAGTGTATCGAGTGTATATACGATTACATATAGTTTATTAGTGTTAAGGCGTTAATGTAATTAATAAACATGTGTATCTTAATTTTGTTCATTTGCATCGCACTTTTGATGTTGAGATACACTGGAACTACTCGTATAGGTACCTACATATATCAGAAGTATCCATAATCAAAAGATATACAAAAACACTTTCATATCTCTACAAAAACACTCCGATTCTGTAGAATTTAAATTGAGTCCTAGCCAAAAACCCCCATCGCACTCGGCAGGAACAGGAAACGTATAAGAAAGTGTCATTCAACTATGTTAATGCTCTGCCATCATGTGCTTAGGTATTAAACTGGCTGGCTGGATGGCTGTGGTAGGTATACGGCGGATGGTACCTACCTACCACTATAACTATCTATGTAAAGTATAAATATCTATCTATATACATATATAACAAAAAGGTACATAGATATAGTATATGTGAATTAAACTGTGCCAAAAACTTTCAAGGACATTCACTGTGCACACAACGTGCGTAATTATGCTACAAACTAACAGACAAATAATAATGCAAATATATGTATGTGCTTATATATTATATATATATGTATGTATATATATATAGATATATTTGTATATAAACAAAACATGTATCTATAGATATAGAGATATACAAAAACAGTTTTTGTGTAGGTAGGTATGTATGTATGTAATATTTGCAGGATACTATTATGCTGCTGTTAAGTGAAAGTGCGTTGTGTCGTCTCGTGATTCAGATTTAACAGAGCCGGAGCACACTCTTTCTTCTCTTCGCTCCACGCTCTATACGCTCCTTGTTCCTTCTCGTTTGTCGTCGAACGTCGACGTCGACGACGACGACGACGACGACTACGACTACGACTACGAACGTCCTCGTTTTCGTCCCAGGGCTGGGTAACCAATACCAATGTTGTCTTGCTTCCATTTTATGCGCCCACTTGTTTGTTAGTAAGAACTGTAAATAGCTTGCTGCGTATATTCTTTAAAAAGTCAATGGAATGAGGGGGGTTGTTATATTGTACCACCTTAAATTAAGAGACTATAACTTTAAGGCGGCAAAACTAAAATAAACCAAAGATATCTTAAGGGTATAAGGAATGGGTTAAAGAGGAAATTAAAAATCCATGACATCACATCCGGTATATATGTACCTATGTATGTATGTATAACAATTTTCAAGGACGACCGACGACGACGACGAGTCGGTTTAATATCTCCATCTTATTCAACCTACAAGTCTAATTTAGCTAAATTTAAAGTAAAAACAGCATCTTCTGTCTTAGGGAGATGTTTTAAACACACAAATATATAAATTATTTAACGGAGAGAGAAAGAGAGCAACAGTAGGAATAGGTAGGTTTTGGTATAGTTGGTATTATGATTTTCTCATAAGACGACGACGATGACGACTAGGACGACTAGGACGACGACAAAACAAAACGTTCGGTTGGTCGAAAAGTAACCCAAGAAGAGGACATAACATCAGCTGAGACGGTGACGGTGAAGGTGAAGGTGACGGCGACGAAAGCGGCAGTCGGTAGTGACGTATAGAAATATTGGCTTAAGCTGGCTTAGAAAAGGTTCTTTTAATAGGTCTCTACTCTACTATATACACCCATGAAGAAGAAGGTACAGAAAATAGTATAGGTATACGTTATACATACATATGTATAGGTGGAGCATAAATACAATGTGTCCTAATACCAAGGCCCCAAAAACCACCAAAAGGATGGAGTTCACTAGGTTTTCCCAATGTCGGTATAATACTACTATACAACTATACTTACCTATGTATACTATTTAAAGCAGCACCTTCAAAATCCGAAGGAAATGGATAGTACGACGACGACTACAAATATACGTCGACGACGACGAGCGACGACGCTGAAATTAGAATGAAAAGATACAAAAAAAAAAAAAAAAAAAAAAAAAACAACCATCATCATATCCAAGAGGAAAACGGAGAAAATATAAGAAGGGTTCACTCTTGAAGCGCAGCAGACGCCTTCCATTCAAGGTGGTTTTTGTGGCGGGCATTAGGAGGAACAGGGGATACAACCGACGACGCGGGGTATAAAGGGATGTTTTATAGTAGTAAAATTTCTTAAACGCCTTTAAATAAACATTTTAGATTGTCTGCTTGGCAAAATCTCTTTGTTGTTTATGGGATTTAGTATACAATCAAAAACCATCAAGGACAATGGTTTTACAGACATTTATTTGTATTCTTTAAACAAATTTAAGGATTGTTTGTTGTGGGGTTATATATTCTTATAATAATATGTATGTATGTCTACCTATATACATTCAGTATGCAGTATAGGTAAAGGATTGGTTTAAGTTTAAGGATATTGGCAAACATATATAATTCCTATGATAAGTTCAATGTATCTGATGGAATAATTTTGAAAAATATATATCTAGGATGTTATGTTGACTTTTAGTAATGCAGATAATGGTTTGCCTTTAATCGTTTCTTTTAAATTTTGTATTATTAAGTTAAGTGAAGTTTAAGTTATAAACATATATTCAATCTTGAAGTGAAAATACAATTGAATATAACTAAATTAAAACCATATTATTTTGTGTGACAGAAAAGTTTTGAAATATAGATAAGAGGAGGAGGGAATTCCTAGATTGGGGTAAATTATACAATGCTTTATTTTTCGTCCTAAAATTGTAATCGCTCATGAATTTCATAAAAACTTTAACAACAACACTTTATTAAAAGACATATTTGTCTACAGTGGTATAAAAGCTTTTTAAGGCTAGGGCTAAGCATTTTACTAAATTTTAACTAATTTACTAGCTATGTTTTTCAAAATTTGAATACTTTAACTAACTAATAACGTACATATACTAAATTCTTTTTGATAAAAACGTTGCATACCTAAAATATGGCAAAACTATTACAATGACAGATTTCTATTAAATGCCAGTTATAGTTATCATTGAAACCAATTATTGAAATTTTTTCACAGGTGGGTTATTGATTTCATTGAAAATTTCCTGATTGGGATCAATCATTCAAGGTTAGAGTTGATGATTGAAAGGAAAACTGGCAATGTCTCTCTTAATCACTTTTAAATCTAGAAACAAAATTTTAAATAATAAAAATCTCAATGATGATATCTATAACTGGCTCCCTTAAGAAAAGAAATGTCGACTGAATTTCAATCAAAAATTTTGTTCAATGATACACATTTTCAATGATCATTCTAAGTGACCTGTGTTTTAAATTCAACGAAATCATGTTTTTAACATAATAACTTTCTATAAACAAGCATCAATATTTTACAAAATTGTATAGAAAATGTTGCGCCCTAAACTCTAAATATCGGACAAATGGCCTCCACCGCTTTGCATGCACATGCGCACTCTTTTGTTGAAATTTTCCATGACCATTCTGCATAAATGTGGCTGAATTTCGTTGATGCAGCGTTGAATCTCCTCCTTTAATGCACGGGTGGTTGTGGGCTTGTTGACATAGACTTGTGATTTCAAATAACCCCATAAAAAGAAGTCTAATGGTGTTAAATCACACGATCTAGGAGGCCAATTTTGATCACCGAAACGAGAGAGTACACGACCTTGAAATGTCTCATGCAGTAATTGAATTGTTTCACGGGCTGTATGACATGTGGCACCGTCTTGTTGAAACCACATATTGGACACATCAATATCATCCAATTTTGGCAGAAAGAACTGTGTAATCATGTCGCGATATCGAGCACCAGTAACAGTCACTGCTTGACCAGCATCATTTTCAAAAAAATATGGCCCAATTATGCCTCCAGCCCAAAATCCACACCATACAGTCACGCGTTGTGGATGCATTTGTTTTTCGACAATCACATGTGGGTTCTCCGAACCCCAAATGCGGCAATTTTGGCGATTGACAAAGCCATCAAGATGAAAATGTGCTTCATCGCTTAGGATGATTTTGCTCGAAAAATCAGCCGCCAAGCTTTCACTATTTTTGAAATATTCTTTAATAATGAAGACACGTTGTTCTATCGTGTAACGCTCCATTTTTAATAACCCTATACTGTTAGCTGTCAAATTGCTTTTTTTTTCAGGGTTGCCAACACTTCACTGCACAAATGGCGGCAAATTCAAATCTTGCGTTAATTTTGGGACACCCTTTACATTCGTCTTATTAAAGCTGATTTGAAAGAGGTTATATTATAATCATATATCCGAAAAATGTATATTGGCAACATTATTTCATAGAAAACATAGTAAAACAACAAGTTTTTCATTATTCAATCGTGTTATTCAAGACTTTATTACCAATTATTGAAAACTTTTGAAACTAAGATGATTGGTAACTATTTTAGATGTCATCCCTGTTGTTGATTTTGCCTTCATCATCATCTTTATTATCATCAAAAAATATGTATTTATTTATATGAAGTATGTACTGCAACTCAACATGGTTGGAAGTTAGATAGTTAAAAATCTATAAATTAAACACAACCTCTTGAGAAACGATATTCCTAAAGAGGTTATTCGTAAAGTTTCACAATTAAGATCACAATCGTGTGTATTGCTATGAAACAACAAACTATGAAAATTATTTAAGTAATAACTGCTTAATATCCTTCAATCGAGCTTTTACCTTTTTCAAGGGTAATATCTGGAATAACCTTTATAGTAAAGATAAAATAAACTCTTAACAGGACATATAATAAGAACACCCTTGTGATGTATAATGTATACTTCGTGCACACGTCGTCGTCGTCTCATATGTAGAGTATTCCCCCAAAACGTGATAATAGCTGGGAAATCGGTTATCAGTGTTTACCAATTACATCTTTATGTAAGGGGTGAGCGTTTATATAGAGATACCCCGATAGATACTTTATGCAATGTTTTTGGGTTTATTAGAAATTAAACTTATCCGTATACTATATATGATATTTAATCGATGATGCTATTCAAATCGAATAGTAACATCTACATGGCTTAATTATTATCCAAATCTCTATACAATTCAAAATTCAAAAAGGGGAGCTAGATTTTCTAAAAATTGAAATCCCAGCATAGTATCTATAGATTCTATGGGCCTAGCATCAAGGGTGCGTTTTTGTCTGTTGTCATACTTGTATACATCTTTTGAATAAATGATTATTAAATAAATTATTATTGTTTTCTTCTGTATACAGATAAAATAGGTAATAATAGTTCGTTTGGGAAATACTCGTATCTATAAAATGTGACACAGTAGCTCCCCTTTAAAAAACAAAAATCATCGACGACAACGTTCTTAAAAAACCAAAACATCTTTATAGCCATGAAAATGTGTTTGTTTTTTTTTTTTTTTTTTTTTTTAAGAAATCAAATTCAATCTTTGTCACAATTTTCTATTTTTGAGTTTTCGATCTGAGTCCGTCGATGTTATGTTTTGTTGTGTCTATGTCGATGTCTCGATGTTGAAGCCCAACGGAAACCCATTTGATTTTATGACTGAGCAACCGAAAAGAATTATAGGAAATTTTGATTTGATTTTATGTTTTAGAATAGATTAAGAAACGTCTTTGACGCCTTTATAATAATGTACCTATATCTTCTATGGATATGGATATGGATATACAAAAACACATTCCTTCTCTGTGTGATCTTTTCTTTTTGTCAATATAATTTTGTAATGCTGGAACGATATATATGTAGGTAGGTACCTATGTATGTATATAGAAGCCAAAGCCAAAGCCAAATGAAGGGAGAGTGTGAGAGTGATTTGTGGCACACGGTAAATTCTCAAGTCAAATGGCAAAAAGCGGTGAGCACGTGGTGCCACAGCAGGCGGCATGCATCAACGACGACGACGAGCGACGACGCACGGCGCGCAATGGTAACTCTGCGATTTAAATTTAAACTTGCCGTCAAAATTAACCCTAAAAATAGAAGTAAGGTACAAACAAAACAAAAACATATACATACTTATAATATACGGCAAGTACGAATCTTAAAAGTTTAATATGAAAAAGATACATTTGCATCCCGCTCATAATGCATTTAGATGTATGGTGGCGCTCCGGCTCCACTATAACGACATCGACCGAGCGACGACCGAGACGCGACGTCTATGAGTCTGTCTAATGGATTTTATCTAAATATATCTATTCCTATATAAAAATCGCAATACAAACGGAAAAAGTAATGACTCGTTTTTGAAAATAACAAAAAGAACCTTTTCTTCTCAATGACGTCAATCATTTTTGGCATATTTATTCCGGCTCGAAGTACCAAAAACAATTTCTTAAAAATGAAAGTGAAACCGAGTACTGTAAGCCGAAAAAAAGTGACATCATTCATTTTCTTAAATGATATATTTTCCATTGATTTCTTATTTATGAAACCCTTCGAAATATACGTACAATCAAACACACCCAGTCCCAGATCCAATCATCAGAATTTGTCTTCTGATGATTCTTCTTCGTTTTTCTTCTGGATTATGAAATGGAATTTTAAATTCAAACAATCTAGTTCACATCAAATTCTAATAAAATAAAATATATAACCATGACTGTCGTCAAAAATACATGTGTCGAAAAAACACAAAGTAGATCCCCACATCATTAAAATTCAGAAGCCGTCAGATATCTAAATAAATCGAAACGACAGATCATAAAAACCGAAAAATTGAACGGCTCCGGTTTTCGAATGTTTTTTTTTTTTTTTTGTTTTAATTTTGTTTTTGTTTTGTCTTTTTATCATGATATTTATTATGTATATTTTTGTATTAGTATTCGCTTGTCTTTCGATCGGAAAAACAACAAAATTCCCATTAAAAATAAAAATACGTGTTGTTGAGTCTCCACTTTGGACAGACAGGCGTACAAGTAACGAGTATGATGTCTTTTCAAATCGAATAAGAAATATAAAATTCAATTCTATTATAATTGAATCTTTTGGCACATTATTAGCTATAATGTATCTATCTATCTAACTACTATACATATGTACATATGTGTGTAAGTATTATTTTCAAAAAGTTAATGATCGTACAAACAAAAGTATTTAATCAATGTGAGAAGATCATTTTTTTTATTTTCTGTTATTCCACTTGACTTCAAGTGCGATCATTGATGTTTTGTTTTTATAGGAAAAACTGCTACTGATGGTACTTGGTAATGCGATCTAGATAGCACATCATAGTGCAATCGACAATCTTATAATATTGTTGAAATTCAATTGAAACTTTAAAAACTCTATCCTACCTCCCATTTTCATATCATATACGAATATCATTCTGATTTGATTCTAGAATAACTTCTGTGGGAAAAATAATGATATTGTATAAAATCTATCACTCCCTGAAAAAGAGAATAGCATATTTATGCGTTGGAGACATCAATATACGCGGTGTAACGTCTATAGCTCTCTCTCCTGTTGCTGCTAGCGTCCTCTTCCACCGTCACCTCCACCGATGCGCCGACGAACGTTGCGTTGCAAGACATAAATATCTTCAACTTGACGACGCACCAGTCAATTTTGTTGAGCTCTTTCTGCTTTTCAGTTTTGTATCTTTTTCGGCATATGGCAGAATTTATAGTTTTATTTTGTTTGTGTCTGCGATGCAATGGAACGAGACGAAATTTTGTGAATTCGGTGTTGTAAAAGTGACAAAAATAGATGTCACACTAAGTACTTTGACATTTTCCATAAATAAAAAAGGCTACGCATTATGATGATGGATTTTTTGTTGTTTTTAAGTGACATCCTTTTGGTTTTTAATTTTGTTTAAAAATGTTTCCATATATCCACAATTTTTTTTTTTTTTAATTTTGACATGTTTACCCAATTTAAGTTAGGATGAAAAGTGGTTTTTAAATTCTTTGTTAAATGTTTGATGCATTAAGAGGAGTTTAAATTATACCTATATCGACATGATTATTAGATTTAATAAGTCGGCAGAAGTTTTTTTTTTTTTTTAGCAGCTATTAGGTTAAATAGATTTTTTTTAAAATGTATATTGTTAAGGACTTAGCATTTTATTTTAATATATAGCCATTTGCTAGCTTCTGAAATTTTAATATTTTGATTACTATATTAATTAAATTGATTTCTTATCGAGAAATATGCATTTGAATCCCCATCTTAATAGTGACAGTTCATAAAATAACAAAAAGCAAACAAACATAAAACAAAGGAACATTGAAATATCAGAAACTTATTTGTCATATGAAATAATGAAATGTTATAAAATATTGAAATACTAAAATCATTCAAAATTGGCAAAAAAAATTCATTTCATTTTGTTGAGCTTAATAAATTCTAAATATGTTTCAAATTCGTTTAAAATCTTTTGTTTGTTTTACCTTAGGTACCAATTATAGCTATCATTGAAATCAATCCACAATAATATTTGAATAGATATTTTACTATGTGTTTCGTTTTATTAGAAATGCAAATTTAAGATTGTAAAAAACTTCAAAAATTTTAGTTAGACAAAAAATTTCAATTTTGTATGATGGAAATATTCAATGATCGCTGTCAAATAATTGGTTTCAATGATGAAGACCAATAAAATTCATTTCATCTTGTTAACTTACTTAAAACTAAATATGTTTCAAAATTGTTTAAAATTTTAAACACCATTTTTGATAAAACTTATGTGATTTGTTGTGCCCAAATTATAGCTATAATTGAAATCAATATAGAAAAATATGCAAATTTAAGAATGTAAAGAACTTCAAAAATTTTAGTTAAAACCAAAAAACTTCGATTTTGTATGATGGAAATATTCAATGATCGCTGTCAAAATTAATCCAATGATTGGTTTCAATGATGAAGACCAATGGTAGCTATATAAGAGGCCCAATAAGCGTCATTTCTTAATTTCCGTCAATTTGCGGTTTTCTTTTAAATCATAGAATATTTTGAATTGACATCTGCTTTAAGAGAGTGAAAGGAGGAAAATGTTTAATTTAAAGATATACAAATTAATGAAATTTGGAAAATTACAAATTTAACATTTAGGAATATCGTTCGTTCGCAGTTCGGTTTAAATTGGTTTATACATACATATGTATATTGTTTTAAATTTTAAAATATATAATCCTAGTATCAAACTGTTGTGAATATAATCGGACAATTTATGATCACTTAAAAATTAATTTAAAAAAATTGACGGAAACCTACCTGACCCCTTTTTTCACTACTCCAGTCTTATAGTATACCTACCTGACTTTTTTGAAAATATTGCTTAAATATTCGTTCTGTCCGGGATAGAAACATATTTATTTGAAAAAAAAAATGGATTCCTATGATTATTCCGTTTTCCATTAAATACAATTAAATATTTCAATTCATACAGTTGGTGTTTTTTTTTTATATATATAATTTTGCTACCGATAAATTTTGATTCACTTCTCTCTTTTTAAATAAATTAAGAAAAAAACTGTTTATTATTCAATTTTATTGCAAGGGTTCGTTTTTGTGTAAACCTACATTTGATTTCGAACCTGAAAGATATTAATTGCTACTTTCGTATGATATTTATATGTAAAATATGGAACCCTTTCTACTTATCCAAAAAATAAGGTATAATTTCTAAAAGGACAAGTTTTTTTTAATTTTAACCACGATCCTTGCTCGTCCGCATACTCGTTAAGCATCACTTCTGTTATAGTGTTAATCAATTTAAAAAATATATAGTAGGTATAAAAAAAAAAACAAACCGGTTTTCAGTAAAAACTAAAAAAATAAATCTCCCTTAAATTTTGATGTCCCCTTTCAAGGCATATAGACTTTTGAACTATCTGTCATGGGAATACTCGCAGAATTATTCCCATTTTGAAATTTGACAAAATCGAAATATACAAATGGAAATGGAAATAACAAACAGCTTTAATTCGCTTAACAGTTCGTTAGATATGTATAGATAGATAGATAGATAGATACATATATAGATATGATTCTATTATTTCATATGCATTTGCAGGATTTGATGGAAAATTAAGGGATGATATGAGTTCAAAGGGTAAAGCTTATGTATATATTCCTTAATATCCAAATGAACAATCGTTCACATCAATTTGATTACAAAAAAAAAAACACCAACAAAAAAAAACAATATCTATTATGTATGTACTACATAAGAGCATATATAACAATGAATATATAGACATGTGAAAAGTGGCGCTACAAATTGCCTTCTATAACACTACAAAACAAATAAAATCGTTAAACAAAACCACAAATAAAAATAATAATAAATCGGTTTCAATTTTACATATTAAGTAAGTATGTAAACTGTACAGTATATGTATCTATTTCCATATTATAATGTATCTATGTTGTCTAACATCCTACATACACAGCTATACTATATATGTAGGTACGTTTGTAAATAAATACTCGTTAATTTTGTTTGAGTAGTATAAATTACAGAAACATTTTTCAAATGGAAATTAACTCGAAATAGTTTTGTAAATTTATTTAAAACTCTCACATCTAATCCACTTCAGTCTAGACGCGAGTCCGACGAGCTAAAAACGAAATTTGTTAAAATTCAACCCACCTACACATGCTATATATCTATTTTGCCAATATAGACATAGGTATATACTCGTGTGTGTACATATATGTATATTCATAATCTTAATAATGACAAATGATTACAATCGCATAATTAGTATCTTAACATTTCAATTCAAAAAATATCGAGTATCTCTTGAGCCAAACCAAAAAAAAAAAAATACCTATCTGCAAGAAATGAAACGCCCCCCCGACTGCGACTGTGACTGTGACTGTGACTGCGACTGCGGCTGTGGCGTTGGGTAAGTAAAGATAGATTTAATTCGACATAATAGTCATAATTTTAAGCACATATGTATCTTTCTATAGTATAGGTATACCTAGCTAGACACATCTTAACGAAAATATACAATTGTAGATACTTACATAGATACAATATAGATATTTTAAAATTGAAAATTAAATAATTAATTTTTTCGTGATGTGATGTGGTCTGAGTCTGATTTATAATTTGTGTGTTGTTCAATGTTTTGACTACTGTTTACCACATGTTTCAATTCGTTTAGTATCGTCGTTGTACCAAAATTTTGTTCATAGATTTATTTTTCAATGATTGCAATTATTTTTAACTTGCAAACAACAACAACAACAAATTTTCTTTGATAGCCGCTAAGTGCATTCGCATCGCACGAAAGTAAAACTTCCAACATAGTTTTACCTATACCTGTATACCGATATCTATACTATCTATATATGTATGTATTGTATATATTGTTAGTAATGATGATTCCTTTTTAATTTTCCTCGCATTATAAGAATTTCTGCGTCTGTGATGCCTTGAGGCTGAATGTAGAGCTCCCATTATTGCTAAGGAATCCTGATGCCATTGCTTTTGCTGCTGTGGTGCGGCTGCTGTTGTTATGTTACTGACTGACGTATCGACACACTAGCGAATGAGACCACCATCAGCAAACAAAAAAAACAAAAACAACAACAACAAATATTTCTGCAAAATGGGTGGTGGCTCAAAACGAATGAGTAATCTCTTCGTCTTGGACTGACTGATAACTATAGGTACAAGAAAAAAGCAAAAAGGACTTACATTACATATATGTATGTCTGCTTTTCGGGACTCTGATCATGATCACTGATCACTGATCACCAGAAACAGATACAGAAACAGATATAGATAACTATTTGTATAGTTAAGGTATAAGATAGGTATACAAGGATTTATGAGATATTTTCTCGTGATGTGTACAAGTCTACAAGTCAAAAACCTAAAATTAAAAACTCATAAGATATCGACTGATATATTGAGCTGCGCGCTCACACAAATTACACTGCGTTCATTTCCACACATCAGTCAGAGCTGAGGAGCTCGTCGAATTTAACGTTTGTTTCTTGAGTTTGTTATGGGAGGTAACATCAGGTATTGGTAGGTACTTTTAAGTCTTTTTTTTTCCTATACTTCTATGGTTTTGGTTACTATAGATATTAGGAGCAATTAGGCATATTAAGACGTTTTCACTCTCGGTTGAATTGATTACATGTAATTTAATTCGGTTGAATTTCCGGTGCTTATTTTGTTTTATTTTTGTTGTTGGTTATCATGTTCATCACTGACAGACCTGGCAAGAGTCTCTATACCTTTTACCTCCCTACCTACCGTCAGTCGTCATCGTCTTATACTACCTATTTGACCGAGAAACAAACATTTGGTATCATTTAAATTTCACAATTAATCAGGCCAAGTGCAAAGCTATATAAACACAAAAAAAAATAGGTAAATTAAAACAATATCAAAATCAAAATAAGGAACTTGGATACTTGTGGATACGAAATAGAGCACCAAATAATTCCGAGTATTTATGCAAACGTTTTGTATATTTGTTTACTTAAACGTCTTTCAACTAACTATACCTAAGTATGGTCGTTGTTTATTGTGTCAAATTGCAAGCCAAGATACCTACCTACTTAATTCTTTCAATATATATTTTTTTTTTTGATGAACTAAGCATTATGTTATTAAAAGAAATATTAGGTAATAATTGCATTTTCAGTTCCGCTTTCAATTAACGGTCAGTTTGAATATTTGATATTTTGTATTTTTTTTTATTGTTAATGTTCTGTTTTTTTTTTAGTTATAATTTTGCAATATATGTACATATATACATATGTCGCTTTTCAGACATAAAGAAGAGGTCGATTAACACATGCGAATTATTATGTAGGTAGGTATATATGCGCTTAAATAGGTCTTTATGACCACCGCACCTGTGTTTTCATTTGGTAAGGGCAGTTTTTGTTTATTTGCAGTTATGGGCTTGTATGTCCAATCCATATTCTATATAAGTTCCTATCTATCTATAGAGATATAAGCAAATGTCCATTTAATTTGAAATAACTGAAAGTAGGTAGGTAAACAATCTATGTATATTCGTATACGTACCACCTATCTGCAAACAGATACATATCTAGTGTGACATCTATGTAAGTAGGATGTATCTACATATGTACATACATATATGTAAGGTATATAGTAATTATTATGTATAATTTTCACGCAAGGCTATTATCGTTAGGTTCTGTCTTTTTTTTTTTTTATATACGAGTATTATATTTGTTGAGCCTTATTTCAAACATGTTTGTTAGTCTAATGACAATATTGAATGATTAAATGGTATTAAGTCGTTTAAAGTTTTTTTTTTTCAATTTTGTTATTATCAATTTAAGTTGATTTTGAAGTTATAACTACCTATATTTCTGATGAATGCAATTTAAGTTAAAAGTCCATAGAGGGTTTACAAATAACAAGAGGAGACTAGAAAATTGCTTTCAAATTCTTTTTCTATAGGTATCGGTGATTTTTTAAGAGCTTGAGAACTTTTTTTTTTAAAAAAACGCATAAAATTTGCAAAATCTCATCGATTCTTTATTTGAAACGTTAGATTGGTCCATGACATTTACTTTTTGAAGATAATTTCATTTAAATGTTGACCGCGGCTGCGTCTTAGGTGGTCCATTCGGAAAGTCCAATTTTGGGTAACTTTTTCGAGCATTTCGGCCGGAATAGCCCGAATTTCTTCGGAAATGTTGTCTTCCAAAGCTGGAATAGTTGCTGGCTTATTTGTGTAGACTTTAGACTTGACGTAGCCCCACAAAAAATAGTCTAAAGGCGTCAAATCGCATGATCTTGGTGGTCCATTTCTTGAGATGAATTGTTCTCCGAAGTTTTCCCTCAAAATGGCCATAGAATCGCGAGCTGTGTGGCATGTAGCGCCATCTTGTTGAAACCACATGTCAACCAAGTTCAGTTCTTCCATTTTTGGCAACAAAAAGTTTGTTAGCATTGAACGATAGCGATCGCCATTCACCGTAACGTTGCGTCCAACAGCATCTTTGAAAAAATACGGTCCAATGATTCCACCAGCGTACAAACCACACCAAACAGTGCATTTTTCGGGATGCATGGGCAGTTTTTGAACGGCTTCTGGTTGCTCTTCACTCCAAATGCGGCAATTTTGCTTATTTACGTAGCCATTCAACCAGAAATGAGCCTCATCGCTGAACAAAATTTGTCGATAAAAAAGCGCGAAACACATTTCGAACCGAACACTGATTTTGGTAATAAAATTCAATGATTTGCAAGCGTTGCTCGTTAGTAAGTCTATTCATGATGAAATGTCAAAGCATACTGAGCATCTTTCTCTTTGACACCATGTCTGAAATCCCGCGTGATCTGTCAAATACTAATGCATGAAAATCCTAACCTCAAAAAAATCACCCATTATAATAAATCTCTGTGTGGATTTTGAAAGTTAGAAAAAATGTCAATGACAATTAGAAGAAATTTAACTAAGTATAGGTAAATAGTCCCAACAAGTTTAAAATGCCCAAAGTATCGACGTTGGTTAAATTAATACCTTATATCGTAAGAAATATTCAATGTTTTATTTTACTTTTGATTTAAATATAGGTACAGTATTCCCCGCTTAATTGCACTGACCATTTTGTCAGATTTTTCGGTCAATTATCCGGGTGGTTCAATTAGCGAAACCCCGCTTAATTGACATATCTGTTCAATTAAGTGAAACACGTATAATTGCACGAGTAGGTCAACTAAAAAATAAAATATTCATCCCAGAAATTTACTCTATAAACATTTCAGTGTCGGCGTCTGTTAGTTCGCCATAACATGATATGATATGTTATATCATCACATGCCAAATAAGCATTGAAATCTGCATTGTCCTCAAGAACGTTATCTATGACCACGAGATCATTTTCCGGCTGCTCTTCTTCTTGGAATAAGCCTGCCTTTAAAAAAAGAACTTGCAAATGTAGTTTTAGTAGTAAAATATTTCCAATATTACCTTTCTAAAACAATTTCTTATAGTAGAAGGTGTTATAAGCCACAAACAATGTTTGCTTTTGTGCATTGCTTGTAAAGATGTGATCGACTTTGAAAATTCTTCGATAGTCTTGCCACTGATAGTAAGCTTTGAAACAATGAATAGTGCCTTGGTCAAGGGACTGAATGATGGACGTTGTATTTGTGGGTAGAAACTGCACATTTATATTTTTTAAATCGTCCAACTTCTTATGACAGGCAGCATTGTCGACAAAAAGAATTATTTGTCTGTTCTGCTTTATCATTTCTTCGTCAAATTTATATAAAATTTGGGCCCATAAATGTTGGGTCATCATGCCTTTTTGTTGGAGAAATATTGCAAAGGTACAACCTTATTTTTAAAACACCTTGGCGTTTGGCTTTTCCAATCACAATCATTTTTTTGTGCGTCCAATTATCCGAAAAATGTCCACGTATTTAGGTTTTCTGCTGCATATTTTTAAGACCAATTAAGCGAGTAATTCAACTAAGCGGGGTTCAATTAACCGTCTAAAAAGCTTTGCTAATAATACGGAAAATTTTCGAAGTCAATTTTTTCGATCAATTAAGGGGGATGTTCAATTAAGCGAGGTGGAACTAAGCGGGGATTACTGTACACACAAGTTAGAAACGCAAAATGCCAAAATTTGGAGAAATAGGAGATATTTTTAAAAACTATACCTATTTGTCAATAGTTGAATTAATGTTTACCTTTACAATAACATACCACGAAAGTAGTAATAGATTTCTACCTGTACTTAAATACCGACGGTAAAACATAAAAAATAAACCTAAATCATTTAGTTGAAACAGAGCTGTTAAAAATTGGAATTTTAATATACACAATTATTATTAATCTTCCATAAAAGTTTAATTATTAGCCCGTAAAACTTTCTTAACTTTATCTATAAACAGTTATTATATGAATTATATTTTGAAATCAGCTAAAATTAAACTAAGTTACAAATCTGCAGAAAAACATTTTCCAATCCATTTCTAGTAATTATTTCAAATTGCCCGCTAATTGGGCTGCTGCTATCACTTTTTAAACCTGTAATTTTTTGACATTTGACATATGTAAGTAAAAACTATGCCATTTTTAAAAATAGAACCATTCACACTTCAAAAACAAGTGTTTATACCTATTTTCTACAAAAATTGTTAAGGCCATTTCCAACTCGTTCCAATTACTCGTTTTTAATATTAAAATAAAACCTCTTGTTAGAACTTATATATTTTAGGGCAACGTAAAATAACTAATTTCTTGGTTAAAAATATTTTACAAAACAATTTTCCAATATCGTTAAATACTTTTTTGAGTTCTAAGTAACATATTTATGTGAAAACAAGGTGTTTTAAAATATCCATCAGATAGCTATTTAATTTCAGACGTAACAATATCGTATATTTCAAAGCTACGAGTATCTATCCAAAATACAAAAATTATGCCTTCTTACCTAATAATATAAGGTTTCGCTACTTTTTTACCTATTAATGTATTGAAAACATTTTAAAACACACTCCTATGTATGTAGGTGCCAACACTGGACATACAATTAATATAATCAGCCAACTGATCTAATTTAATTTTAACAACAAAGAGATAATAGATAATCAATTTTTTTATTTCTATTTTAGGTGAACTGATACTTTTGAAAAACCCCAAAGGATTCTACCAAAGTTTTCTATAAATTATTGCGAAAAACAAACTTATTCTTAGGTAAGTCAACTAATGAGTATTTGATTATTTATTAATAACACAATATCAATATCATAAGAAAAATGTATAGGTAGGTAATTTTTGTCTGATCCACAATCTTATAAGAATTTTGTAGGTAAAACATCATAAAAATAATTCACAATAAGAGAACTTTGTTTAGAAAAATAAAAAAGATTATTCAGTCTGATCAATTAAAATTGATTCAAATGGATAGGAAGGTATTGTTTCTAATTCCATATAAAATTATATTTGAGGAAGTAGAAGTAATATAAAAACTTTACCTATCGATAAAATAAATAGATAACAGGTAAATTTTCGCTTGACTTGAATAACAATTTTTGTATCATTTGTGCTTATAATGAGATTTGATTATTTTAAATTTATTGTTAATAGTTGAGTTTATATTCAGGTGGGCAGGTTTATAAACCATAACCAATCAATTAATTTAAACATCTTCTTCCTGAGAAGTTCGGACATTTGTATGTAGGTAAAAAATTAGTATAATCACGTTTGAGCTTATACCTAACCAAAAATTATAAAACTTCACAATAATCTAGAAAACAAAAACAACTCCAAAAATATTTTTTGTTTTAATGACGAGACGCGACGGTAAAATGCAAAATTTTTTCGAGCGTAGGTATAGGTAGTAGGTAAGTAAGTTCGAAGGTATAAAACTTTATACTAATAAAACCTATTCTAGATATAAAAAACAACACTGATGCTTATATAATAAGCTTAAACTTACCTGTTGCCAAAATTGTGCTAATAAATAGATTCGTTCCTTTTTAAATAACCAATCCATTGATTGAACAGCCGTCAAATCCATATCGGCTGTCCCGGCTGTTTGTGGCAATGTTGGCTGCATTCGGGTGAATTTTTGAAAAGTGGAGGCAAAACGATCCTCGTCTGCCTCCCTTTTGCTATGTGATTCAATTTCCGTTTCCAGTTTTTGTTTGTTTGTATAATTTATGTTTTTCAAAGATTGTTTCCACAAAAAAAAAGAGTTAATTTTAATTAAATTCTGTTTTTTTTTTTCACTTAAAACTGTTGTAATTATTTTTTTTTAAAAGAATTATATAAATATTTTTGGGTCTTGTTTAAAGGACGTTTATTTTCTTAAATTCTTTTTTTTTCACATTTATTCACAATTTTTTATTTTTTTTATTGCGTATGGCAAGCGGAGCGTTAGGGTTTATAAATTCACAAAACCAAAATCGGACTCAAAACTAAATTAGGAGATATTTAATCTAGGTATATCTCTTCCACTTTTCCATTTAAATATACATATGTATGTATGTAGGTATAACTTCAAGTAATTTGCTGCAAGTTATAGGTCAAATCACTGTTATAGGCATATTATTTTTAAATTATTTTGTTTCACAAATTGTTTGTATTTAATTTTTAAAATTACCGCCATATTCATCAAAAAAAAAAAGAATAATTTTTTAAATTGAAAAAATTGTCGAAAAAAAATTTTTAAATTTTATTGCTTAAGTTTTACACTCATAAACTTTTTTTTTTGAACAATTTTACTTCCGATTGATTGTGATAATTTTTTCAAATAAACAATGGCTGTCGTTTCGTGGTTGTCGTCGTCGTCGTTGACTTTTCACAATTGAATGACGATATCATTTGATTGATAGGTAGTAGGTAGGTAGGTAGGTAGGTAGGTAGGTATAACACACCGCACCGGGTTTGCTCACTTGTAGTTTACAATGGATGAAATAACGATACACAAATTGTATCTAGATACTTTTTTTTTTAACAAATACCATATAGACAACAACAATATATACTTCCGTGTATATATGTATGTATACATATGTATGTTTGTGTATATAAGAGTATGTTGACAAAAGATTTTCGCGGAGCACGGAAGTTTTATTTTTGTAGGTAGGTATAATTATATTAACTTTTATTTCAATATTCAAAAATTCACAATAAAAGATTAATCGAAAGAAAGAAACAAAAACAGTAACTAAAGCGTTTTATTGTTATGGTTGTTGTTATGACAGGTATCTAATTTTAATTGATACCCTATTAACTCTCGAACTGAACTTTTGATTGTTATTAAATTATTTTTACCAAAAATATTATTACTGTATTATCGAACAGCGCAACCTTAATCTAATAAGACGTTGCCTGTCATGAATTCAGCTGATGACTGAAAAACTCAACATATACAAAACACACACAACCCTCCTGCTCGTTTTCGTTGTCGTTCGTTTTGTTCGTTCAGAATCAGAAAACAGAAATACGTATCTGCTGTATGGTAGTATCTTTTTTGCTCGATTCGAAAAATTGAGTTTGAACAGTTCGAGATACATTTGTATCTTCTCTTTTCTCATGCTCTTTCTCTGTCTCTCCCTCATTCTCCACCTCTTTAGTTTGATTGTATGTGTTTTTATTATTATCAAACTCAAAAACACAAATAAAAGAAACATAGGCAATGGGAATAGAATAGGTATGGGAATGGGAATCGAAATCGAAATCGGAATAGGAATCGGATTCGGAATGGGACCTGTGTTGGATTTGAATTCATTCACATGATTTCGATGAACGTTCGATTCGAATTTTTGTTTGTGGTGTTTATTTTTTATTCACCACATATAATTTGTTTCCTTGTTTTGCTGTTCTTCTTACAATACCACAAAAGATAGTTGAGTTTGAGTATTTTATTTTTGCGTTGTCGTGTATCTTTTTTGGTGTTCGTTCAGCTTTAGGTAGGATGCAACTTTTTTCTGTTTGCTTTCTTTATGCTCCTCGTCTTCGTCTGTTCACCATCGCCATCAACATCGCCATCGCTATTGCCATCGGAACGGTATCCGTATCATTATTACCGACCGTGGTGAATAGAGTGGTGAAAATAATCCTTTCTTTGTTAGTTTTGCTTTCGCTGTGCTGTGCTGTGCTGTACGATACGAATACGAAACGGAAGAGATTCTTGTTTTGTCTCCCAGCCCAGTTTCAGTTTTATAATCGTCAAACGGAAAAAAAAGAAAAGATGATGATAATCGTAAAGTACCTACTCGAAACTCGAGTCGAGTAAAAATAAGAAGAAGAAGAACAACAAAAAAAAAGTAAACAAAAAATTCAAATCAAATCAAGTGGATACAGAAAGAAAGAGAGAATCAAATATTCGAAGAAATGTTAAAAAATAGGTACCTACGATTTTTCTTTACACATTTCCATACACAATAGAGAGTAAAAATATAATAAAAAAGTGGGTGGGTGTGAGTGAACAATTGTGTGTCCAATCGTATAGCTTTGGTTGTCACTAACACCATGTGCATAGGTGGTGGCAGGTAATCGAATCTTCGTATTTGAATGACGACAACGACGACGACGACGGCGCTGAGCCGCTGCAGAGAAGCAGAGCAGATTTTTACCACACACACGACTCAAACTCAACATGACTGTGCTGTAAGAAAAGTAGCAACAACAAAAAAGAAGAAAAATAAATACACTTCGATATTGCTCCAATCGAATAGTTACTAATCGGTTTCCTATTACTGGTTGTGTTTTGCCGTCGGTCGGCCGGCCCCTCCCTTTCAATGGTTGATACTGTACCGTACCGATATGGTGGATAGGGTGCTTACTGCTTCTTGTGCTAGTCGTATGGTATGGTATGGTGTGGTGGTGACGATATAGGAAGGAGTAGCGAAATGTCATTGCATTGAAAATTGACAGTTGTCGTGATTCGACAATGGGCGATCTGATCGGTGTGATATGACAAATGGTTGAAAATGACAGTTGCTGATGTGTTTTTTTATTCTTATTATAAAATAAAAATATGTATTTATATAGGTAGTCAAGTTCATTAGTATCTATGTACATATATAGACAGTGTAGGTATCTGCAGTAAAGTTAAAAGAAAAAGAAAAATTGTCATCATCTTATTGCCTAAGCACATTTCGCATTTAGGATCTCCCTCGTTAACACAATTTGGTCATATTTTTTGTCTCATTTAGTCCTTCACCACCCCCTTCTATTAAATAGGGAATGTCTCGTGACAATAGAAACATAGATGATGGAAAAAATGAATGTCTATGTGTGTGGCGCTGGCGATATTTTTAATAACTTCGTTTTTTCCGCCGCTTTCCTGTCTACTATCCTCATCATCATCATCATCATCATAAGAATTCACGACAACGACGACGACGTCGTCGAAGTACAAGTCGAAGTCGAAGACCAACACATGTACTCGCGCGTGGTTGATAAGGATAAATCCTCCCCCCGTGTATTTTTGTTTTGTTTTTTGTATATTTTGTTTTGTTTTGTTTGAGATTTCTTTTCTGGATTTCGATTTTATATTCGAAAAAGTAACGAAGACGATATAAGTGATGTGATGAGTATCGGCATATGTGTGCAGTGCGGTACGATACAATTTGGTGCGGTGGGGTTGGTTTTGTTGGGCGTTGGGGGCTGACTGTCCAAAGGGGAAAATATACCAAGTACGGTATGAGTATGATTATTTTTGTTTTCTCTCTCTTTTGAAATATAATATTATATTTCTCTTTTATCAATAGTACTCTACTCGTACGTTTTTTTTAAAGAACTAAATAGGTGGGTATTTTTATGTAAATGAATTGAAGTTCGAAGTTGGTGAATCTGATGATCTCTTTAAGCTTTATTCGGCAAGAGTACGATAACTAAGGCGACAAGGTATTATAACGGAATTTGTTAGAACAGTTAAAAATAAGCATTTTTTACTATGGGAGGGGGGTCTATCTCCCCCCGTTTAGGCGGTAGGGGCAATTTAAAAAAAATATTATTTAAAATGGAAAAAAAAATAATTAAAAAATACCGGCGATAGGCTTACAATTAAGTTTTATACATTTTTTTAAAGCCAACATTATGTTGTATTAGCCAGTTTTTAATTCAAGTCAAAACTGTGCGTAGTTTTTGAAAAATTTAATTTTAAACTCAAAATTTGAGTAAAAAAAGTTAAAAAAAAAGGTTTAAAGTGTAATTTTTCAATACTTCAAGATTATCTACCATTGTTTTTATTTCAGAATTTATTGCTCTTATTTGTTTTTGATCGAAAACTGAAAACTAGATGATTTTATGTCTTTTAGTTTTTGAGAAATTTGAAAATAACCACAACTAGGTACCTACTATTTTAATTTAATTTTTTTTTTTGAAAAAGAAATATTTGACTGTTAAAAGTCAAATAGTATTTTTTTTCTGAATACTGTTTATTTTTAATAAAATGATTTAAAATCATGAAAATAAATTAAATATGATCCAGCAAGTGTTCATACCTATGTATATGCGTTTCGATCCGGTGCAATGGTTGGGCTCATCAGAAGATGACCATTTCACCTTGTCTTGACGCATATTTTCCCGAATTAATGGAGATACCATATAATCCGAGCTACATAAAGCTTGAGTGATCTTATTTCGATAGTAGCAATGGTAGGTGTGAACTTGGGTGTATGCAACAGTAAGGTGTGTGCGAGTTTGGGTGTATGCAACAGTGGGATCTGCAACCCCCTGCTTGGGAACACTATAGGATTTGGGGTGGGTGCAAGTTGGAGTGCGTGCAAGGTGGGGAAGGTGCAAGGTTCGGTGTGTGCAAGATGGGGTGCATGCAAAGTTTCTTTTGCATTTAAATAAGCTGGATTTAAGAAAAATTAATTTACCCTAGGTGTATCTTAATCCATATTCGATTATTACTATCAAAATAAGACTACGTTAATACTTAAGCAAGGAAAAAGTAATTTAATTAAAATACTTTTTTTGGTAATTTTCAATTTTCTCAAGAACTAGAAGGCATAAAGTCATCTAGTTTTCAGTTTTTGATCAAAAACAAATAAAAGCAATGAATTCTAAAAAAAAAACAGTAGATAATTTTAAAGTTTTGAAAAACTACACTTTAAACCTTTTTCTTTAAATTTTGTATGCATAAATTTTTAGTTTAAAACAATTTTTTTAAAAAAACTATGCAAAGTTTTGACTTGATTTAAAAACAAGATAATAGACAAAAATGTTGGCTTTAAAAAAAGGTATATATACACTTAATTGTAAGTATTACCGTTATTTTTTAATTATTTTGTTTTCCATTTAATGTACATACATATTTTTTAAATTGCCCCTACCGCCTAAACGGGGGGAGATAGACCCCCCCTCCCATAGTAAAAAAATGCTTGTTTTTAACTGTTCTATACAAATCCGTCATTAAACTTTGTCGCCTAAGTTATAGTACTCTCCCCCTTTATTCGATTAATCATTGCTGTTTTTTAATAACAATTATTTTCATAAAGTAGGTACATTTACCTTCATATAGTTACAACTAATTTACGTATCTATTAATTTGTGGCTAGGAACAGGAAGGTGAGTAAACCTTACTAGGTATTTATTAAAAATAAGGGGTTAACACAGGCGCTAGCTGATTTTTTCATACAGGGGCAAAAAAAGATATTTTGAATTTTGAAGGAACTTTATTTTGTATTTATGCTAAAGCCGTATTAAAGGAAGTAGGTGTAGGTACCTTAAGTTAAGAATATAATTTAAGGGTTGGTTTTGGGTCTACGTTATATTAGATAGATAGATATTAATCACCTGCCTGAATGTTAATAGATACCTATCAGTTTTTGAAACACCAATCTTTAATTCCGCTTTTTTCATATCTTCTACCGTTTCTTATATTAAACACATATACTTCTCTAGTTATACAACTGTTTTTGGGTTTGAAAATAAATATTAAAAATGATTAAGATCTTTCATTAAAGAGTGTACCTACTTCCTTACGTTCGGGATACCATTTTTCGTCGTCCAAATCTCAAGAAAAAGCAGAGATATTGACTGCAAATTAATTTTTGTTTTACAGATAATATTGTGATCATTCCACGTCAAAAGATGCAGAAAGGACTTTAAAAAAAATTGAGTGTGGTTTATTACTACAGCAAGTTAATAAAAAGTAAACATTTTGGTTAACCCCAAATATCTCACGAACCAATAACGCCAGCGACTTCAAATAAATTTTGTCGTATATTTTTTTTCTTAAATTTGTATAATTTTGAATAAAATTAATTTAACGGTAGTTTTAATAAATTAAAACAAAAACTGAACAAAACATTTGTTACCTCGATAATTTTAGGAACAACAAATGATATTACCTACAGAATAAGAAAAATTACGTTTTTGACATGTGGTAAAATTTAAAAAAAAAAATAAAAGTAACAGTTTTTTTTCTACAAATAATAAAAACCTAAAAAAAATACAAACATTTGGTAAAAATTGATTTTCGATTCGAACAACAATTCACGCATGTTGCTTTCAAAATAATTTTATAAAAATAGTGTTTTTACTAACATGTTTTAATAGATAAATCTAACAGTCAGTATTTTATAACATACAAGAAGAATCTAGAATAAAACTACTCGTACACAAAATTGGTAAAAATTGATGTTCGATTCGAATATTTCGAGGATAATGTCCTTGGAAAAATCCAATTGGCATTTTTATATTAATAGGAGTATAAGCTTTTAAAAAATGTTGATAAATATTTGATTTCGACTAAAAACTGTCGGAAACAAAGTATTGGAATCAGACTTATTTTATTATGTACAATATATTGTTGCAAACTTTTAGTTAATTATTTAGAAAAATTCAACTGATAACTGATTTTTTTACCAAACACGAAAACCTCTAAAAACAATAAAAAGCTGACAAGAAATGATTTTCGACTCAAGTATTAGGTATAAGAGCAAAGAAAGATAAGAAAGATTTTACTTAAAATTTTGTATATTTGTATATTTTGTAATATTGTTAATTATGTTTTGTTAAAGTGTAGAAAAATGGACAGACGGACACAGATGGGAAGTTAGCAGTGTAGATCACATTCATCCTGTTGTTGTTATTATTTATATAATTATTTGTATTACTTTTTTTTATAATAAGCACACACTCAAGGGGATATTACTACCCTTATTATGCAGATGCACATTGCACAGTGTGAGCACTAGGAAGAGGAGAGAGGGTTTAAAAGGAGATGTCGGTGCACATTGGTTTTGAATTCCTGAATATTGCAATGACTAGGAAAGACAGAGTGTGGTAAGGCATTCCACATTCGCTTAGTACGGTTAAAGAACGAATCTCTGTATTTGACAGTACGGCCGAAGTTAGGCTCGAGGGTATACTGATGAGCATTCTTAGAAGCGCGAGTATTACGATTGAACTGTTTAAGGGGAGGAATGCACCTGGCTATCCACAAGAGGTGGTTGGTGACACACATACCGAGAATATCGAGGTGTTCAGTCTCATTAATGCAAGTGCCATCCATGGATAATGGCAATGGGGATATATCTCGCTTTAACGATACAAGACAGCATTGCGTTTTCGAAGCATTAAATTCCACGCGGATTTTTAATCCCCATTTAACAATGCTGTTTAGGTCGGAATTTAATGAGCTTATCATATTTTGTCGTTGCAGTTCCACATCCGAAGAAGAGGGATGTGAGTCTGAAAACGAATATGAAAAGCCAAGAGTACTATCGTCAGCGAAACAATGTATTGGATTAGATGTTGCAGACAGGAGATCATTAATAAAAATGAGAAAGAGTGTTGGAGATAGAACAGAGCCCTGGGGAACACCAACATTTATTTTGTGGTTTTCAGACTTGAATCCATCCAATACTACTTGTATTGAATGATCCGAAAGGTAATTACTAATCCAATGAAGCAGGGATTCATGAAAACCGAAAGCACGCATTTTCGATAAGAGAGCCTGATGCCAAACCCTATCAAATGCTTTTGAAATATCAAGTGCAATAATCTTACTTTCTCCAAAGTGATGTAAAGATTTGCTCCACTCTTCGGTGAGATGAACCATGAGATCACCAGTGGACCTATTGCTGCGAAAGCCGTACTACCGGTCATTAAGAAGCTTTCGATCTTCGAGATATTTCTTAAGCTGATAATTTATCAGCGTTTCCATGACCTTGGAAAGAAGGGACGTAAGTTCAATTGGTCGGTAATTAGAGGGTGAGGAAGATTCGCCTTTTTTGCACAAATGCAGTTTTCCATCCTCTCGGAAATGAAAAAGCTTACGCAATGGTTTTGCCAGCGTTGAAGAACACCTCTTCAGAACAATAGCGGGGATACATCCGGACCAGCGGATTTATGTGTGTTAAGATCTCTAAGGACTCTTGCCACAGTACGAGTGCGAAAAAAGATTGGTCCCATAGAATCACTAACTCGCTCAAGTACAGGCGGAGTCATAAAACTCATTGGCAGCGTAGAATTGGCTGCGAACTGCCTAGCAAAGAGATTAGCTTTCTCTAAAGAGCTAACAAAAGGAGCGTCATTGACAACGAGCGTAGGAACCGATGAAGAGGAAGAATTCCTCATGTTTTTTACAAATTACCAAAAATGTTTACTGCCTTTGGGACATTGCAGTATTTTTTGCATTAATTTTTGGTCATGTAAAAATTTGGTCCGTCGAATGTGGGCGTTGCAGGCCTTACTGGCTTGTTTGAACTTTTTCCGGCTTTCCTCAGTACGGTTGGCTTTATAGCAACGGAAACTTACCTCTTTGGCCCTAATAACCTCTTTACAGCATTTACATTTTTACTATTTTTATTAGTAGGTATATTATTATCATTATAATTTACGTGTTTCACTTTAGTTTTTGATATTTATCAATTGATAGTTGACAATGGCAATAATAAGGGTGTGAGTAAGATCATCTGTTTGCCAGCTGCTCAAACATCTTTATTCTAGCATTTCAGGTAGAAAAGTGTCTAGAAATTATTATCGTAGTTTTTTTGTTTTTAAACAAAATAACATTTTTTGATCTTATGATCTAATGAATAAATAAACTTTTTTAATCATTAGTGGAATTCTAGGTTCAAGCCAATCAAATGTAAAAGCTTAGTTTTTATAATCTAAAATTCAGGAAAATGGCTGTGAAAATTCGAATATATTTTTATTTGATTTTTGAAAAAAAGGGATTTGAAAAAGATCGATTCAAATATTCTAATAAATTGATACCCACATATGTTCTTCGTTATTGTGCATAATAATCTTCTAATTTATTACATCCGTGACAACTAAACAACAAAAGTTGTGTAAAAGTCATAGGAAAATGCAGGGGCGTCTTTAGACCTTTTGGGGGCCCTGGGCCAAATAGGATTTGGGGGCCAAAAAAAGTAAGTATAATATATTTTTTTTTAATTCTTGAGGTTAAAAAATCATTTTAAAATTAATTTTACTTTTTAAAAAGAAATAACAAAAAACATTAAACAGATATTTTTTTATAGTTTTATATTTTTTTTTAATTCACCTTCAATAGTTGAAATGTGGTCACAATTTCATCCACTGTAACTAGACTGTACAATTTTGATATTGTGATAAGATCGTCATTTACATCTTTATTGAATTCTTTTAAATACTGTTCGAGGTGCAAGCATTCTACCTCAAGTTCTTCTGCATTAATATCTTTATGGTTTTTTGAAAACTGTTCGCTGAAAAACTGTTCCACTGAAGTCAAATATTGCAATCGACAAAAAAAGCCAAACAATGCATTAATTTTTTGATAGCAATTGGATCGTATATTTAATTGCAAAGTAATAGTGTCAATAAATGGAAAAAAAAGTTGATATTTTAAACTTTTCTTTCCCAATTAGCTGGACGGATGGTGCAGGGCCATCAAAATATGTGGCACGCGAACTTCGTACTATTTTTCGTTGCAATAAGTCTTTTTAATTAGCATCCAGGTTCTGAATTTTGGCACACGCTTGAAATTTATCAAAGTTCTCCCTTATATCATTTACGAAAGAACAAAGCAAATTGGCAGCAACGTCAATCGTTATTGTTTCTTTTTGAAGGTTCTTGCTGGTTTTATGAATTCTTTTTAATATTGTGCTCCAAATTTCTGTTAAAATGAGGAACTCCAGTTTTGACATTTTCTTAGACAGGCTTAGCGCTTCGCTTTTTGTGTCTGGGCTTGCTCTGGATCTCTAAAGATACATAGATGTCAAGGCTTCAGTAATTTGCTATAACCATGATGGAGCACGTTAACTGCATCAGCTCGTGCAGACCATCTTGTTTCAGAAAGGCTTTTAAGAACTCTATGTGAACCTAAACATACATTCAATTTATTCCAGCGATGGGTAGAACCAGAAAAAAAGTTGAAAGAAACTTGTTGCCTCCTGCACACAACCAGCCGCATGAAGGCCTACTAAGTTAAGAGAATGTGCTGCACAAGGTACAAAGGTAGCAAATTCGCACTTCTTCTTTAATCTCGCTTGCAAGCCAGAATATTTTCCCGACATATCAGACGGATTATCTTAGCTTTTTCCTTTACAATCCTCTATTGAAATATCATGATTTTCCGGAAATGTCAAGATTATGTCAACCAAATATTCAGATTTATGCTCTTGAATAGGTATAAATTTTAAAAACCTTTCGATGGGAACACAATTTTTAACATACCGAATTACAAAAGTCAACTGGTCGATATGAGAAACGTTCGGGTGTACTGTCAACACTTAGGGAAAAATATTTTGCCGATCTAATTTCACCTAAAGTTTTCATTAGGACTTGTTTTCCCATAATATCAATGAATTCGTTGCAAATATTTGCTGATAAATTGGAAGTGTATCCCTTTCCTGAGTTCTCACACTTTTTTAAATGATCTGCGATTAAAGAATCATCATGGGACAACTTTGTGTTTGTTTATGGAGTGAGTTGAAAAGTCAACATTCGTGCAGAACGAAAGCAGAGTTGTTAAAATAATGTTGACAGCGTGTGCAGGTATATGATTAAAGATTCATGTTGCCAGAAGTTTAAGATGTTGAGGAGGAGAATTTCAACGGAACGAAGAGTAAAATGAAACTTGTTTTTCTGCTACTGTCTACTAACCTTATTTCGTTTTCTATATAATTCTTGTTGAGTTGGTGGGTTTGGGGGCCAAATAATTGCGGGGCCCTGGGCCCTGGCCCACCGGGGCCTACTAATTTTTGCCTTAACTTATCTCATAAGATTAAACTGCACCCAATAAGCTTCAATTTTCAAGAAATCAATAGCGAAACCTTCTTATCTGTTTAATTCGATATAAGGTAAGCATTCCAGGAGGACCTAATGACTAATTACAACCAGGAGGGCCAAGAAGAAATGCACATACGCACTTACGGTTTTAGTATAAAATGAGTAGATATAGATAAAGTAATAATTATGATGTATTCGTGATCAAAAGTGTCTTATCTCATGTACATAACTGGTAAGGCAGCTTTTGTTTTCATGGATTGCTGAATTGGTTACACATAAACATAATTAACAGATTTTCTTAAAAATGTTCGTTTTATACTAACAATCTTTGAAAATTTTTATAGAAAAACTGTTAAAAACATGAATTTTTCTTTAAAAATATTTTAATATAAATTAATATGTGCTAACATTTTTGATCATAAGTGTCTACTTCGTTACTGAACTAATTTTTTGTATTAAATAAGATCGTCTCGACAACTTTTTTTTAAGCTTGGCTTCCACCTGATTTTGCATTCTTTCTTGGCAAGCTCCTTCTTTTCTTATTTCTTCCTTTAGTATCTTTTATACCGAACACATGTAAAGAATCCTTATTTTAATAACTTTTAAGTTAATCCAATTGCTAGAAACTAATTTTCGTACCTATGTCCAAGTCTAAAATCGTTAAAAAGGAGACGTTTTCCAAATTATTTTTAATTGACTTTGAACTTTGTTTTTATTTGAAACAAATTTAATTGAAAACTGGAATATTTTAACAAACCTTTTGCGAACATTAAGAATCTTCAAATATTTATTTATTAAGTATCTTATAAGTAATGAGATAAATATAGGGGTACCTACCAAAATAAAAGACGTCAAAAATGTATAGTATTTTAATTGCATTGGCAAAGTTTAAAAGTCGAACTAGTTGCTTTATAAGAGAGGAATCGTAGCCCTCAAAACAAGACCTCGTAAATCCACACTAAAAGTGATATTTTAAATCCAATCCATTTTTAGAAAATGTTTTTCATTCTCATTTTATTTTTTTTATAAAGTTAAGCATTCAATTAACATACCTATGCATGTACATAACTATGTAACTTCATAAGTCGAAGAGTTTTAAATTAATAGGTACAAAAATATTTTAATGCGGAACCCTAGTTTTTTTGGTGAAATTTGGAATTTGTGAGTTACAAGGTTTGCTTATGAGGCCGCCGAAATAAGATAGTGTAAAAGTACAAAAACTCTTTGCTTGAAGTTGAAATATTTTCTCAAAGAAATCTTATTATTTATAAGAAGTGGCAACATTTTACCTAACATTGTTTTTGAAAGTACCTTTACTTTTATCTTTTGTACCTACTATTTTCCAGCTGTTTTTGGTAAAATATCAAGAATTGGAATTGTTGATGGCTTTTTAAGATGACATCAATGGAATTTTATTTAAAATAGATAATTAAAAAAAAAATAAAGGTGTTTAATTGGATAAAAAGCAATATTCTAATAAACTTACAATAATTAAAATCAAGTAATGTATTGATTAAGATAATATATACCTATGAATTAATCGAAATCGATAACAAGGAACAATCAACTGACTGGGACTGCTCCGTATTAAAATGAATCCCTGAATTGGTCCCTACTAATCCAGCCTATAAAACCTATTATAACCGCCTAACGATTTCTCACCAACATTCAGTAGGTATCAAAATTGAATTTAAAATAATGTTCAAAGTTGAAAGGCACAATAACGATAAATATTTAGTGTGGTAGGTAAAAAGAAAAATAAGAATTTTTATTTAAACTCACCATAAGGAGAAATCTAACAATTTATCGAGAGTCATAATGAAATTCATCATGAATTTCGAAATCGAATCCGAAAATGAGAACCGCTAAAACTAGAAGAGAGATAGAGAGAGAGAGAGTTTGTGAGGTAAAAGAGAATCAATGATGGACTATTTGTGAATTGTGAATTGCTTGTAAACCCAAATATAATAACAAGGCGCTTTCATACACCGTTACCACTCAACTTGTGTTTTTGTATCGCTTCGCTATCACGGATTTGTGTGTTGGAGTTGGATTTATAAGATGAGATGATGGTTTTAGCAATTTTTCGAATTCTCTTTTCCGATTCATTTCTCGTTTCTCCAATTTAGGTCCGGCTCTATTGTGTGTTTGTCAATTTTTTGTATACCACGCCCCTTTGATTGCTTCGCTCACACACGCATACATCGTTGGATTTCGGTTTAGGGTTGAGTCGTTTTGAGTGTGGGTTTTGGGGTGTTTAAGGTTTAAGTTGCCTAGTGCCTATGTTCTTTTCAGAAGCCGGTTCTTGTTTCTGCTTTCGCAGCTCGCAGCTCGCAGGTGGCCGTGGCAGGCAGCCCACTGCATGCCGCCGCCGCCGCCGTTATCCTGCTAGTGCTGCTGACTGGTGCTATCATCAGTCGGTGGCACTCGCAACTCACAGTTCACAGTCTCAGCGCAATTGCCTTGCCACTAGTTTTTGAACTCAAGATTATTTGTTTTGAGTTATTTTTGTACAAAATATCTCGATTGTTGATGTTTCTTTATTTTAATTTTTAGGTAGGTAGGTAAGGTACCTATACATAGGAAGGTACCTACTTAGGTACCTACTTACTAACAACATTATACCTACATATATAAACCTCCAGGTACTTGTACGATGGGTAGGTATTTTTGATGTCTTTAAGAATTGATGCAGTTAGATATTTAGGAATATAAATAGGTAACTATCCTGCTGATTCATTTTATTGAAAGCTTAGGTAGGTTAGGTACCCAGGTAGGTACTTACCGAGTTGTAGATTTGTCATTGTCAACAGTATTTTAATAGGTAGATATGACTTAAAGAAGTTATAATACACCTACCAAATGAGTTTAAGAAAACTAGAAACAAATTAGAAGGATGTGTTAACATATCTACACGTAAAATCGAAGAAAGTCAGATCTTAATGCCAATGTACATAGGTATGTATGTAAATAGGAAGTTACTTAAGAAAGAAGTTGAGCATAAATGTCACCCGAATAAAGGTCAAATAAATAAACTGATACTTACAACACAAAACTTAAAAAAAAGTGTTAATGTCTAAATCATTAAGGAAGGTGGTTTTTAATTTGGATCACACCCCCCCCCCCCTCTACTCTAGACTACCTATTTGTTTTGGTTTAATATTTTGTTATTTAAAAATTCTCATAGAAATCATTTAACGTCTGTTCATAGTTGAAACACAAAACTTAAGAAACATGTTTAATTATTATATAAGTGAGATGATGAAAACAATTATAAATTAATTAAAAAATTGGTATTTGACCAATAGCATAGCAGGGGAATTTATATATTTGAAGTGCAATTTAGTCCTTAAAAAAGACAACGGCAAATTTCTTAAGTTAATCAAAGCCAAAAGGGAAAACACAGGAAAAATATTTTGATCATCCATAACATATTATTATTGACAATGCATGTTTTTCTGGAAATTAAAGCTTCATTAAAATTCAGCTTCAAATTTTAATTATTAAACTTTCCCACAAAAAAAACAAGATCTTAAAAGTGGATTTATTTAGTGTAGGTATAGGTATTAAGGGTTTAAAAAATTGAATCAATTAAAAAAAAAAAACAATAATTCAAAATCAAACTTATAAATTGCATACAATTTTGTTTGAAGTATACCTTGAATTCGTGTTAAGAATATTAAAATTGGCCACTTTTAGTTGAGAAGAAATTGTTAGGATCTAAGACTTACATGTACATATGTATGTACAGTACATATACGAAAAAGTAAATATTTTTACGGCAAAACTGGATTCAAAGAAGTTTCTAGTTTAAAGTTTTTGAAAATAAACTAAGATGTCAATCAAATAAAAATAATGTTTAAATAATAATCTAATACCTATATAAAATATTCCTGTCACAGTGTTAGTTGCCATAATCCTCCGAAACGGCTTAACCAATTTCAATGAAATTTTACATATACATACATTCGGTAGATCTGAGAATATGTTTTTATCTATTTTTTATATTCCTAAGTGCTATTGTTTAATTGCATCATAACATCGTACTCGGTTCTTTTTCCACCATGGCCTCGCCATATACATTAGGAATGATGTTGCTTATCAGCTCTTTACCACAATATGGTATTTGCACCAATTCCTTTTTTAATTATATGTGGTTTAAATTCTCTGTAAATAAGCAAATCATTCACTACTGCTTCCTTTATCAACTTCTCGTGAATTTGATGCTTTGTCTGATTCCAAAGAATTGTTTCGTCCTATCCTCGCACTGAAATCGTTGTTACGGGCGATTTCAATGTACACAATTCTTCATGGCTTCAACATTCAGGCCAGACAACACCCGATGGAGTGTGTGCAGAAATCTTCGCTGAGTTGAACCACCTAACTCAGCTGGTCAACGAGCCCACTCAAATATCGGACGTAGAAGGTCGAGCAGAAAACACTCTTGACTTGTTTCTTACCTCTGACCCTGATAAATACACTGTTAGTGTTCTATCTCCTCTAGGCACATCTGACCATTGTGTTATATCAGCAAATTTCTCGTGTCAAAACTGTTCAGTTAAAGAAAGAGCTCCTAAGAGAACCGTTTGGCAATACGAGAAAGCCAACTGGGACGGTCTCAATAATTTCTTCAGGATCTTTAACTGGTCACTATGCTTCCTCGATAGTGACGTTGACGGCAGCGCTGATATGATCACAAGATTAATTCTCCTGGGAATGAGAACTTTTATACCGAACAGGGTTAAAAGTATCAGACCTAAGGAAAACGCATGGTTTGATGCGAGCTGTAAAGAGGTTATCAGGGCCAAAGAGGTAAGTTTCCGATGCTATAAAGCCATCCGTACTGAGGAAAGCCGGAAAAAGTTCAAACAAGCGAGGAAGGCCTGCAACGCCCATATTCGACGGACCAAATTTTTACATGACAAAAAATTACGGCAAAAAATACTGCAATGTCCCAAAGGCTGTAAACATTTTTGGTAATTTGTAAAAAAAACATGAGGAATTCTTCCTCTTCATCGGTTCCTACGCTCGTTGTCAATGACACTCCATTTGTTAGCTCTTTAGAGAAAGCTAATCTCTTTGCTAGGCAGTTCGCCGCCAATTCTACGCTGCCAGTGAGTGTACTCCGCCTGTACTTGAGCGAGTTAGTGATTCTATGGGACCAATCTTTTTTCGCACTCGTACTGTGGCAGGAGTCCTTAGAGATCTTAACACACATAAATCCGCTGGTCCGGATGTATCCCCGCTATTGTTCTGAAGAGGTGTTCTTCAACGCTGGCAAAACCATTGCGTAAGCTTTTTCATCTGTCCTACTTCTCTGGTCTCGTTCCGAGCGGATGGAAAACTGCATTTGTCCAGCCTATTCCCAAAAAAGGCGAATCTTCCTCACCCTCTAATTATCGACCAATTGCACTTACGTCCCTTCTTTCCAAGGTTATGGAAACGCTGATAAATTATCAGCTTAAGAAATATCTCGAAGATCAAAAGATTCTTAATGACCGGCAATACGGCTTTCGCAGCAATAGGTCCACTGGTGATCTCATGGTTCATCTCACCGAACAGTGGAACAAATCTTTACATCACTTTGGAGAAAGTAAGATTATTGCACTTGATATTTCAAAAGCATTTGATAGGGTTTGGCATCAGGCCCTTTTGTCGAAAATGCGTGTTTTCGGTTTTCATGAATCTCTGCTTCATTGGATTAGTAATTATCTTTCGGATCATTCAATACTAGTAGTATTGGATGGATTCAAGTCTGAAAACCACAAAATAAATGTTGGTGTTCCCCAGGGCTCTGTTCTATCTCCAACACTCTTTCTCATTTTTATTAATGATCTCCTGTCTGCAACATCTAATCCAATACATTGTTTCGCTGGACGATAGTACTCTTGGCTTTTCATATTCGTTTTCAGACTCACATCCCTCTTCTTCGGATGTGGAACTGCAACGACAAAATATGATAAGCTCATTAAATTCCGACCTAAACAGCATTGTTTAATGGGGATTAAAAATCCGCGTGGAATTTAATGCTTCGAGAACGCAATGCTGTCTTGTATCGTTAAAGCGAGATATACCCCCATTGCCATTATCCATGGATGGCACTTGCATCAATGAGACTGAATACCTCGATATACTAGGTATGTGTGTCACCAACCACCTCTTGTGGAATGATCACATACACGATGTCGCCAAAAATGCCGCAAGTTGTTTAGCTTTCCTTCTGATCTGGCTGTTATCTACAAGACTTATATACGTCCAAAGCTTGAGTATAACTCCCATCTCTGGGCTGGTGCTCCTGCAACTTACTTAAGCCTCTTGGATAGTATAGAACGTAGAGCATTTAATTTGATAGATGATAACATCATCATAAGTTCATTTACTATGCTTGAACATCGTCGTAAGGTCTCTTGTCTGACCCTTTTTTACCGTTATTTTAACGGCTTATGCTCTAGTGAAATAGCCAGGTGCATTCTTCCCCTTAAACAGTTCAATCGTAATACTCGCGCTTCTAAGAATGCTCATCAGTATACCCTCGAGCCCAACTTCGGCCGTACTGTCAAATACAGAGATTCGTTCTTTAGCCGTACTACGCGAATGCGGAATGCCTTACCACACTCTGTCTTTCCTAGTCATTGCAATGTTCAGGAATTCAAAACCAATGTGCACCGACATCTCCTTTTAAACCCTCTCTCCTCTTCCTAGTGCTCACACTGTGCCTCTGTATAATAAGGGTAGTAATATCCCCTTGAGTGTGTGCTTATTATAAAAAAAAAAAAAAAAAAAAAACGATCTTACGACAGTATTCAGTGACGCTATGTACAATGAACCATTGATTGCTATTGAGGATCTTTGCGTTATCATTGCCAACTTACCACTCAGTCATTTCGGTATGCATTCACCAAATCGAAATGCATCTTATTTAATAGACACTGAATTGAATCTTGAAACTACAATACAAAACTGTAGAAATGGCAGCGATTGTTGCTCGCAATTTCCCACTAATGAATGAAGAACAAAGAACCATTTTTGACCACATCATGCTCCCGATTTGGATGCACCAGGTGGAACTGCCAAAACATTCCTTATTTCGCTAATTCTTGCTTAAATACGATCAAATAATGGTATCGCATTGGCTGTTGCTGCAACTTTATTGGATGAAGGTAGATGAATGCACTACGGCACGCAAACATTCGCTTGAGGCGTTGAACAGGACATTAAAAAAGATATAAAAAACAGCGACACACTATTTGCCGGCACTCTATTATTCCTTTCAGGTGATTTTAGACAAACACTTCCCGTTAATCCACGTTCCACGTACACTGATGAGATCAACGAGTGCTTAAAATCATCGCCACTGCGGCGTAATGTTGAAAGGGTACAACTGAAAGTAAATATGCGTGTTTAATTGCTTCAATATCCATCCGCTGAAACATTCTCAACACAACTGTTAGATATAGGCGACGGAAATTAAAAACGGCCTTCAACAGGGAGCGGTGAACTCGCCGATCCTCTTCAGCATTTACACCAGCGATCTGATAGGTAGCTTAACTAACGCAATTGCGTATGCCGACGACCTGATTGCGTACAGAACGGCTTGAAAGGTTGAAGTTATTAGAATTCTCTTGCAGCGTGACTTCGAGAAGATTCAGCGATACTGCGACGATTGGAAACTGAAAATAAATGTCCAAAAGTTGGAGACAATCTTGTTCCGGACTCCGTTGGCTAAAGCCTCGCGAGATACGTGTAAGAATTGGCGCAAGATGGTCATTGTTGACCCGGACGGACAGGCATTGACGAGCAAAAGTGTAGTGAAGTACCTTGGTATCTGGTTGGACCAGTATCTATATTTCGACAGACATATGGATGCTGCTCTGACTAAGGCCAGAGGGGTCTTCGCTCTGACGAAACGGATGTTTTACAGCAGTCGGCTTGACCCCAGAGTGAAGGTAATTTGCTACATGGCCCTCATACGGCCAATGATTGTTTATGGTTGTCCAGTGTGGTTCAACATTGCCCCTTCCCAAATGGAGAAGTTTCGGGTGTTCGAGAGACAGTGTCTTCGGCGCTGTCTCGGTTTGTATCGGACACCGGAATCTTCTTATCTGCATTATTATTCAAACGAGGTTGTATACAACGAGGCTCGAACCAATAGAATTGACAATTTCGTGATAAAACTTGTTCGGGGTCACATTGCGAGGGCTATGACTTCGACCAACAATTTGATTTTCGGTCCGTTCTATCCGAACGACAACTACTTCGACAATGCACGCTTGAGCGGCTTTATTCCACCAGAGGCATTCCTCTATCTAGACCAGTGCGGCATGATACAGGATAGATTGGCAGTACCGCTTATCTACCACGTCAGGCGAAAAACCGTAGACCGGCGGCTCCTGTATGAACGGGGCATCCTCGCTCGTGATGGAGCGGAGCTGCTTCGGTTCAGTAGGGCTGTGTCCGAAAAGGACCGTATTGATAGGGTGAAGCAGAAGAACCAGTTTTGGTGGCTTCAAACTGCAACTGATAATGGGTAATCCGAGATGGGGTATTTAGGTTTAAGTAGAGCAGGAATGGTGGCACAATAAAATAAAAAAAAAAGAATAAAAAAAACAAAATCTCATAAAATACAAAAAAAAATAAATGAAAAAAAAAAAAAAAAATGCAAACACATATCACAGACAATATTATAAAAATCCTCGATGGAATTACAAATAGAAGGACATAGTTGTTTTGCCGCTGTGGTTATTCTAGTTTTAAGTAGTTTCTAGGTAGATTAGGTAATTTTAAGTTTTATTTTAAGGACTTTAGTATGTAAGTAAAAACCCCAAAAAATGATAAAGATTTTAGTTTTTAAACTTTTCTAAAAAAAAAAAACAAAAATTGAAATAAATAAAACAATCTTAGTTCGTAGGCTGAAATGCATTAATTTTAAGAATCATGAATTTCTTAGAGCGCCCGATTAGGGCCAGTAAGTTATATTTAAGTAGAATTAATTAGGCTAGTTTCCCATTTTGTCTAGCATGTAAGTAGAGTTAAGTTTAAATGAATAAAAAAATGAATTTCGAAAAAAAAAAAAATAGGCGACGGAAAAGTTACTTCAGATGAAACTGGACGCATAAAATTACCGGTCGATTTCTGCACGATGCTCTCATTGACCAGATATTTCCCGATGTACATACACAGACAATATACAAATCATGAGTGGCCGGCAGAAAGAACAATTTTAGCAGCAAAAAAATGTGGATGTCAATTATTAAATTAAATTAAATCTCAAGATACAACATTTGTTACCAGGACACTTGGTGTCATACAAATCTATTGATACAGTTTGTGATGCTACCGAAGCTGTAAATTATTCAACTGAGTTTTTGAACTCATTAGATTAACCAGGTATGCCACCGCATAATTTACAATTGGACCTCCAGTAATTTTGTTTCGTAATTTGAACCCATCACGGTTGTGCAACGGTACGCGATTAGTAATTTAAAATTGATGAAAAATGTTATCGAAATCATATTTCTAAATGGAAAATTCTGAGGTGAAAATATATTATTACGGCAAATCCCTATTATACCCACAAATGTGCCAATTCAATTCAAACTCCTTCAATTTCCAATAAGATTGGCATTTGCAATGACTATCTATTAATAAGTCTCAAGGCCAAACGATGTATGTCTGCGGCTTAGATTTGAGCACTTCATGTATTTCACTCGGACAATTATACGTGGCATGCACTCGAGTGCGCAAACCATCCAGTTTGTTTGTATTGGCGAAAGATGGGATCATAAAAATATTGTAGGTTAGGTACACTCTTTTGCATTAAGGGATTGATATTGTTTTTTTTTTGTATGGTCATAATTAGCGATTAGTACCTATATAATTTTAAAGAATTAATTTTAACAAAGTAAAAAACTTTGTTTGGTGCTATAAACCTCTCCCACTTTAATACCACATCCTTAATACACACTTACAATAAGTTATTTGTTTCTAGCAAAATATTCTCTAGAAATTATTGATATGACGAAGCAACGTTTGTCGGGTCAGCTAGTATTTATACACAATGAATAGAAAAGGCTAACGTCAATATTATGTATATTGAAAATTGTTTTGAGCTTTACGTTTTTCAGAGAAATTGGATTAAATGTAAATAAAATTCTTATTTGGCCAGATTTTATTTATCTCCAGAAATGTCTGTATCCTCAAAAATACATATAAACACAAACTTCTCAATTTTAGTGTCAGAAATCTGAGAGTTGAATCGATTTCTCAAGAATTCTCTATCGTACAGTTCAAAAAGGAAGAAAAGAAATGCAAAGCTAATTTGATTACTAGGTGGCAGGGGCGAATGCAGAAAAAAATTTGGGGGGGGGGGGTTAAAAAATATACTTATATTATATTATTTTTTTATTTTAAATGTCAAGTGTTTTTTTTCTTTTTTGGCAATATTTTATATAGGTACTAAGAAACATGTATGAATAAAAAGTACATACATACACATATGACTTGCTTTCACGATTGACAAAACAGTTTGACTTTGACTTCAAAAATAAAACTTATTTTTTATATCTATGCATTATGCATGCGTAAGTTTGTATGCTTTATTTCCTAGTTGCCGTTGTCGATCCCATCATTCTTACTTTAGGCTGAACTCACACATGAATAAATGTGAGTTAAAGAAACAAAGAGATGAGGTGAGATTTTTCTATTTTCACAGTAGTTCTCTTTTGTTTGTTTTTCGCATATTCATATTTACCATAGGTGGCTGGATTGAATTTTGAAATTGTCAAACACGTTTTTCTTAAATTCACCATGAAAATACTAGAAGTAATGATTTTGAATGCGTTCCGAACCTTTAGACCAAAGACATAGGGTCATATTCATAATTCCTTGATAAGTTCTTATTTTGTCTTTGCTAAGCTAAACTTCAGTTTATGCAATTCATAGACAATTTAAACCCATTTTAAAACGATAATCTGGAGTCTAAAAATAAACACGACGGAACCTATATGTTTTAGCTGTTTCTAAATCTATTAGGTAAACCCCAAAAATAAACAAACTGATTGAGAAAATTAAGTTACGAGACATTTTATTTGAACATTTAAAAACAAAAATTAAAATGTCAAAAGACTTTAGCATATATCAATATTTTGATATTTAGCTGGATGCTTGAATGCTAACCAACTAACAGAAAACGAAAGCTCTGCTTAACCCGATTGGACCCCTTTGAAATAGATGAAGACGATTTGTATGAAAAAAACTGTCAAGATTGTGATGAACCTTCTAAATATTATAGATCGAAATTCAATGAAATGTTTGCTAATATCTGCGTGCTTCCAAGGCTTAAAACCAACAGCCCGACTTCATAAAATTTCTCAACTAACAGCAAACAAAGTAATTTAAAGGGTTTCAAAGATTTTGGCTATGCAGCTAATACAATTTTTTTTGTTCCCCTCTACAAGCCATTTTGTATAGGTTTAAATGAAATTTTTCAGAACTGTAGTAAAATATGCCTTAAACCTGTTTCTAATTAAACAGAGCTGGAAAATTCTTTATGAATAGTAGCTGTGTCTAACCTATATGTTAAATTTAGACTCCAGTTCAAATAATAATAAATAAATTGGGTGGCGCAACAGTCCGTTGAGAACTAGGGCCTAATGACTTACAACTCTCAACCATTCCTGAGTGCGAGTAGTGTTGACAAGGATTGAAGGGACCTACAGTTTTAAGCCGATTCCGAACGGCTGCTAATTTGAGAAATCACTTTTCATGACAAGAATTACTCTTGGAGAATTTGTCATTTCCTCGCAAGAGGCAGTACCCGTGGAAAAAAATTTAGATGGCATAGACGGGGATCGAACCCAAGCCTCTAGCATGACAGTCCAACGAATTTTTTTTTTTTTTTTTTTCAAATTCATTTTTATTAATTCATTTTTAAGACTATCTTAAAGCTAGACAAAAATTCATAAAATTAGCCTAAATAACCATAACTTACAACTAACTTACTGGTCCCATACAGACGCTCTAAGTTAAACTATAACACTTAATACTATTGCCTTTCGGACCTAAGATCTACTTTACTTCAATTAAATTTTATTTATTTTTGTATTTATTAAAAAATGTGAAAAAAAACTAATATCAATGTCGTTTTTTATTTTTACTTAAAAACTACTTAAAATAAGGTCCTTAATATAAAACTTAAAGCTAAATTAAACTACCTAGTCTACCTATAAACTACTTAAAACTAGAACAACCACAGCAGCGAATCTACCTATCTAACATTTTTTGTTTTTCATATTTTGTTGCCTTTTTTTTTTATTCCATGTTTTTTTTTGTATTTTTTTGTGTTTTTTTGTGTTTTATTTTTTTTTTGTTCTTTTGTATTTTTTTTGTTTATTTTTTTTTTGTGCCACCATGCCTATTCTACTTAAAACTAAACCCTAAAACTATAAAACAAGTATGTAAGCCGGCCAAGGCTTAAGACCCCATCCCGACTACCTACTATCAAGTGCCGATTGCAGCCACCAAAACTGGTTCTCCTGCTTCACCCTATCAGTTCGGTCTCGTTCGGACACAGCCCTACTGAACCGAAGGAGCTCTGCTCCGTTTTGTGCCACGACGTCCCGATTATACAGGAGTCGCCTATCCACGGTTCGTCGTCTGACGTGGTAGATTAGCGGAACTGCCAATCTATCCTGTATCAGACCGCATCTATCTAAAAAAAGGAATGCCTCTGGTGGAATAAAGCCGCTCAAGCGTGCACTCTCAAAATACTCGTCGTTCGGATAAAACGCCCCGAAAATTAAATTGTTGGTCGAATACATAGCCCTTGCAATGTGACCTCGATCGAGTTTTATCACGAAATTGTCAATTCTGTTGATTCGAGCCCCGTTGTATAGGACCTCGTTGGAATAGTAATGCACGTAAGAAGATTCTGTTGTTCGATATAAGCCGGTACAGCGTCGTAAACACTGCCGCTCGAACACCCGAAACTTCTCCATCTGTGAAGGGGCAACGTTGAACCACACCGGACAACCATAAACGATCATCGGCCGTATGAGGGCCATGTAGCAAATTACCTTCACTCTGGGGTCAAGCCGACTGCTTTAAAACAGCCGTTTCGTCAAAGCGAAGGCTCCTCTGGCCCTGGTCAGAGCAGCATTTATATGTCTGTCGAAATATAAATACTGATCTAACCAGATACCAAGGTACTTCACTACACTTTTGCTCGCTAATAGCTGCCCATGAAGATCAACAATGACCATCTTGCGCCAATTCTTGCGAGTATCCCTCGTGGCCCTAGCCAACGGAGTCCGGAACAGAATTGTCTCCGACTTATGGACATTTATTTTCAGTTTCCAGTCGTCGCAATATCGCTGAATCTTGTCGAAATCACGCTGCAAGAGAATTCTAATAACCTCAACCTTCCGGGCCGTTCTGTACGCAATTAGATCGTCGGCGTACGCAATTGCCTTTGTAAGACTACATATCAGATCGCTGGTGTAAATGCTGAAGAGAATCGGCGAATTCACCGCTCCCTGTTGAAGACCATTTTTAATTAAGAATGTTGTGGTAGAAGTTACATTGCCACTTTTGACAACAAACTTTGTACCGTTAAGCATATCATAAAGTATATACAACAATGGTTTGCTTATGCCAAGCCTGCTCAGTTTTAGGTAAAGACCCTCTAGCCATACGGTGTCAAAGGCCTTTTCCAAATCAACCAGAACAGCACCTGTGCATTGTTGTTTTGATTTATTCCATTGGATATCAGAAACGAGTTTAGACGCAGCATGAATTGTGTCATGACCCGCCGTGAACCCGAACTGTTTATCCGGAATTATTTTGTTGTCCGCAGCCCACTTAGTCAGAGCCCTATTAATGATCTTTTCGAAAACTTTGCTGATGCTCGGAAGAAGACTTATCGACCGAAGATTTGACGGGTTGGAGTTGTCCTTTCCCTTTTTTGGGAGAGGATGAACCACAGCGGTCTTCCAATGCACTGGATAATATGCATTATTCAGTGCATTGTTAAAGAGCGTGGTGTAAATGTCGATTGCCTCCATCGGTAAATATCTTAGTACAACGTTGGATATACCGTCGACACCTGCTGACTTTTTGTTTTTTATTGAGTTGAAGATGAGCTGAAGCTCAACCTTCGTCACTAACAAGGGACTTGGACCCGTTTGCTCGGCGATTATGGCATTTGCCAAGGAGTCGTCATTGAACCGAATGAAACCGCGGTTCTCAGATCGCCATTGTGTTATATCATTTCGAAGGTAAAAGTGATTGAGTAGGGCTCTGTTTTCCAGGTCGTGGTTGAGTCCAACGCACTAACCATCATGCCACGGGTACTACCAAGTAGAAATAGACTCTGGTTTAAAATATGACTATGAATATGTCCCATATTGTTTTGTGTCTTACATTAAAGTATGTTTAAATGCAGAAACGCATTCAAATGTTTAAAAATATTGAATTTAGGAGACATCACGTAACTTTCATTATTAATTTGATTCTTGTTCTTGAAAAATAGGGAAAAAACAGGGTTGCTGTTTTTGTTTTAAAATATTCTCTTGTGTTAAGTTAAAGGATTTTTTTTTTTAAATTTACAGTTAAAACTAACATAAATGAACCGACAAATTTTTCAGTGTTTTGATATTTAATTTTTTTTAAATGTGTCATAAGTGGCCGTGAGATCGTTTCAAAAAAGAGTACAACACAACAAGGTTGGGTTTAACCCCTAAAACCCCTACCTGGGTTCGCCCCTGCTAGGTGGAAAAGAACAGTGTACAAGCAAGAAAATGAAATATAAACACAATAATATTTCATTTTCCTGCTCTGTAGTCAATCCGTTTGAGAAAATTTTTTAGAAATCTTAGAAATATAAAAAGTTGCCAAGTAAGAATTTTATTTATGTACATTCAAAATCAAACTTTTCTGAAAAACATAAAGCTCGAAACCATTTTCAAAATGTAAATCTAATTTTAGATTAGCGTTTTCTCCTAATTGTAAATATGTAATTTTTTCAAAACATTTCCAAACAAAATTAATATTTAGGTAATTTGTGTTTTGACACTTTTAATACTTAAATTCAACACCAAAGTTCATACATCTATATATCTAACTGTCAAATTACTAAGTAATATAACTTTTACCATATTTTAATGAATGCAATAGATACCTTTATATTATATGTCTAATAAGAAGATATTTAAAGCTTTAGTTGGTTATCATCATTGAAACCAATCATTGGAATCTTTTCTAGACAGGTTACTTATAGATCATTCTATCATTGAATACATTTTTCCCATTAAAATCCAGTCAAATAATACATTTTCTGATAGAAATTTGAAACACAAATCAATCGATTCAGTAAAATTAAAAAAAAGATTAGTTAAAATTACAAATTTTGCTCTTAAAACAAATTCAATAAGTGATTTTCAACCGTTCGCTTCTCATAATTTGGAAAGCACAGTAAAATATCCGGATTGATTTCAATGCTAGTTTTAAATGGCCCCTTACAACCTTGCAATCCCATTGATTATTTGGTTTAATAATACAAAAATTGTTTTTATATTAATTTTCGAATAACTTCCTTATTTTTTAAATGTTAATATTTTGCAAAAAACAACAAAAAAACAACCGCACAATACGAATGTGGAATGTGTTAGCTTATTCCCTTTTTCCTTCCCATATTAATATTAACAAATTCAAAACTTACAAAGTAAATTAGCGCGTTTAAGATAGTTTTCTAAATAATATTTGTAGTGGGAAAACTGATATAGGTACTTAACTTATTGAATTTTCATATGCTCCATGTTGTTTTGAGGGCTCTTTGAACGATGGTTTTGTACATACTTAATTAAATATGTAAACAAGTAATACATAAATTAATTTTGAATGTTTTTAATTGAAAAATATTTTACAGATTATGTGCAGGAAAGATTAGAAAGATTCACTATTCAGATGTCTTAGTCTAAAAATAAGCGCGTTTTAAGGTTCAACAAGCTCACGCTAGAGACCGGATGAAAATGAGCGAATACAATCAAATATTTTATTAAAAAAGCTCTTCCATAAAAGTTCTTTTAGAAAATAAATTTTAAATTCTTTTATCCTTTTCTGACTTATCACTTGAACAGAACACCGTCGGAGTATTTTTTTGGTTCTCTTAGTTATCAAAAATGTTGCTGAACACTCTTATAATGTTTTTTCTGCTGAAAAGTATCAATTTTACTTGTAAATTTATACGTCCTTGAGACGTACATAACAATTAAAAATGTTGAATTTTTTAATTTTATTTTTTGAAGTATGCACATGCACCCAGTAATCGGCAGTGCAGAAACAAATATGACTATTCATACACATTCTGCACATCTTCGCAACAATAGCCGCGTTTTATTATCACCATGATCTGATCTGGATCTTGAATTTACATGTATTACAACAACAACACAAGATCCTGCTTTGTGTTTGGATCTCAAATTGAGATCCAAACACAAAGCAGGATCTTTAATTCTTTTTTTCACAACAAGGAGCTCTTTATCATTGTTATTTCACATGTAAATGTTGGTATCATTGCAAACAAATTAAATAAAACCTGTATTGCCATATAAACATTTCCATTTGACTGAAATAAAATATTTTTTAAATAGAAAGCGAGAAGCTTTATATTTATTTATTTGTTATATAATCCATGAAATAATTAGATATTTTAACAAAACTAGATATTAATTGGTGAAATTAAAATAATTAAGTCCAAAAAAATGTATATTTGACATAATTTATGGGTATTGTTTTCCCCCAAAAAAAGGAACAAAAAAATCATTGAGCAAAATGTTCTTTGGGTAACCCTGCTTTAAATGTCAAAAAATATAAATAAAATCGAGAAAGCTGCAACACAAATGGGAGAAAAGATGTTCAAATAAATTGTAAGTAATCTCTAAATTAAATTATTTAAGTATCACATTTATTAAAAGGTCAAAAAGAATCTGGACTACATGTGAGACCAAAGCGTTCCTGGATGCTTTGAGTTTGAGAGTGCTATGGTGATTTGCAGAAACATTTTCAAAAGTTGTGGAGCTTCCATTTTTGGTATGTGTTTGTTTTTTTTTTGCTTCGTAATGTCACTTTTGAAAGAAGGAATTTGACACTGCCACCAAACTTTAAATAACAAAAAATATGATGATCCAATATTGTTTTATTTATTTATTCATTCATCTATCGAGTTTTCTCTTACAGATTGCTTAAAACTAATATAAACTTAATTCATATTCACATTTTCACTTAATTGTAATTTAAATCCATTTCTTTCAAGACTTACTATATCTAAATTAAATATAAGTTCATTAAATAATTTCATACATCTTGTGAATGGTTCATTACAACCGTAATTATATCTATGCAAGGGGATATAAAACAAATGTCTTGATCGTATATTTCTTCCTGGAACATAGATATTTAAGAGATTTAGCAAAACTGGGCTTTTTATATGGTAAGACAATATATCATAAACAAACATCACATTTACAAGGCCCCGATTTCTCAGCGTAGATAGACTAATCAGGGCACATCTGGTGGAGTAAGTTGGCATTTCCGGTAAATTCCATTTTAATTGTCGAACCATAAATCTAGTGAAAGATTTTTGAACTTTTTCAATTCGATCTTTTGAAACTGTGTAAAAAGGATCCCATAATACTGAAGCGTATTCCAAATGTGGGCGGACAAGAGAAGTATAAACTGCTTTAATTGCGTAAGGATTGGAAAACTCTAAGCAATTTCTTTTTAGGAAACCTAGCATTGACTTTGCCTTTGCCACTATAAAATCTATCTACATGAAGGGAAAAATTTTGCTTTTCATCAAAAACAACACCAAGATCTTTTACTTCAGATCGTCTTTCCAATGCAGTGTTTGAAATATCATAGTCATGTAAAATAGAGGTTCTTGACCTAGAAAATGAAAAAATAGTACATTTTTTAGTATTAAGTACAAGAAAATTTTGTTTGCACCAATCTACTATTTTATTTAGATCGCTTTGGATATTAAGGCAATCATTTATGGATTTTACTGTAGAAAAAAGTTTAAAATCATCAGCAAATAAAAAACCCGTTGCATATTGCAACAATAACGGTAAATCATTCACATAAACTAAAAACAACAAAGGTCCAAGATGGCTTCCTTGAGGAACACCCGATGAAACCTTTATTATTTTCGTTGAATAGTCTGAAATTTTCACTATTTGTCTCCTATTGACTAAGTAACTGGAGATCCACTGCAAAAGGGTTGAATGAAATCCAAAATGTTTTATTTTTTTTTTTAAAGCTGCATGATACAAAGGCTATCAAATGCTTTCTGAAAATCCGTGAAGATAACGTCAACCTGAGAACCTGATTCTAAAGCATCGGACACATATTTGGTAAACAACGACAAATTTGTAGTTGTTGACCTACCAGCAGCGCCGGCCCCAGCCAAACTTGCGCCCCTTTTTTATATTTTTTTTACACATAAACTGATACACAAGCATAAGCCTTTCCCAGATTACCCAGGAGGTAGACTTTCAATGCGTTTTTTTATTGAGGTATCCCCAGGAGGCCTAAACCATTAAACTTAAACGCAGCGGAGAAATGAGCAGAGGGGAACCTTTTAAACTTGTAAACTTACTTTTCCGGCCTTACATTTTGCAAATTCAGAAATGAGATCACCAAAGTCTAAAGAATTTAATAATTTCTTTTCAATGGACATTATAGATAAACCTACCAATCTCTCTTGAGTCATGGTTGTCCTAAGATATTTTTTAATAATTTTAAGTTTAGAAAAACTACGTTCTCCTGAAGCTACCGTGACCGGGATTGTATTAAGGATTTGGAGAGCAATTCCTAATTTCGGAGCAAAATCTTCAAGGTTTGAACTAAAAATAAAATTTAACACAACTAAACTTGAGCTTTGTGGTGTAACATCGGTGATATTATGGTTAACTCTTGAAACAATTCTTTTCCATCTAAATCTTTAAAATTACTTTATGTTAAAACATTCTGCAAATTAAGGCATGAAGCACGTACATTTTTATTTTTTAAACATTCGCTTATGTTACTTAAAAATGAAAAATTGATACTATACGTATCAAACCTTTCAAGTATTTAAAAAAAAATTCAACTTTAAATCTTTGTTTCGGGTCTAATATAGTTTCAGGACATTCATCAGTATAAAGTATTTTTCTCCGTTGAGATCGTAATGATGAAGCTACACGCTACAGGAAACATATTTGGTATTTCTAGGGAACTAGCAATACGCTCGGTTAATTGAAAATAACTACTCATTAAATTTTTCATCGGAACGCATGAAAATCAAACTGTTTTTTGTATTTTCTAAAACCGTTATGCCAGTTGACAGATTAACGGACGGACTTTGCAAATATTCACTAGTTTAATTTATATTTTATAAAATATCAAACCAAATTAGCAGGCAGCAAATAAAAGTAAAATCAAAAGTTTTATTTCCTAACGATTCTGCAATGTTTTTTGTCTCTAGATTTCCTATTTCTTTAATGGCTTCATATATTTCTATTTTGAATGCCTCAATGCATCTAACCTGCTCTCCTATCTAGTCTCAGAAAGGGGTTTCAAAGTAAGACTTGGAACTTTTTTCTTATAAATATCCCACCTCGTTGTGGAACTTGTAAAAAAAAGTAATACAAACATTGAATTGTATCGAAAAATTTAACTGCTAAATTTAACCATTAAATTTAAGGAATGCGAGCAACATGGAAGGAAAAATGCTCTTGGTTCCAGGGTTCGAATTGGATTCTGAACACCCGCTTCTTTTCCTTTCATATTCGAACCATTATCATAACTTTGGCTTCGACAGTTTATTAAAATTCCATGTAATTGAAGCTTGTCTAAAATCAACTGAGTCAGTCACATTCCGGTCTTTTTGTTGTTTTCTTTGTAAATGAGAACTCACATTCAGGTACGGTGCGTGATACAAAACCTGCACGTTCTAGCCCAAACGGTTCAATATGAATAAGTATTTTGCTTCGTCATACTCTCTATGTTAATTTTGGGACTCAGTGTGCATGAATTAAATCTTGCACATATGAGATGGCATGGAACTTTTTTGTGTTGAGATTTTTTCTTTTTTTCTCTTGCATGGAACTTTTTTGTGTTGAGATTTTTTATTTTTCTCTTGTACGAACAGGGTGAAATATTTGGAAATGAGGTAGGTAGGATTTTTAGTTCTGCGATATCTTGAGTTAAATTTTCATTGAATGCAACAATGTAAGTGATGTTAGTTAGTGCGCAAGAGATAACTTAGGACAGTTGTGATGGATGTTTTTTGGGATTATTTTAAGAATGTTTGTGGTTAAAGAATGACAAATAGTAGTACATATTTGTTTGCAAGATCAGATTACATTTTCTTGCTCCTGGTAATGCGCCCCCAGAATTCTGCGCCCTGTACATTTGCACATATGCTTTGTCCGGCCCTGCCCACCACTTACAAATCCATGCTGACATGGAGATATAAATTCTTTTATATAAAAATAAATTTTCTTTTTAACAATGAACTGGAAGAGTTTTGGAATAGCAGAAAGTTTAGAGATAGCACGGTAATTTTCAATTTTATGTTTCTGTCCAGCTTTAAAAATGGGTGTTATATGTATATGAAATTTTTCAATCATCCAGAAAACTTCCAAGAGAAAGAGATAAATTAAAAATTATTTGAAGTGGCCTAGCTAACGTAAAACATTTTTTGATTACAAAAGAGGGAATACCATCTGGACCCGCATTCAAACTTGGATTTAGTTTTAAAATTCCTTCCATTATATCTTCAACAGACAGAAACAAATTACCCAAATTCATATTTGAAAACGATATTTCTTCATCTTCAGTATCCGGAATAAATGCTGTAGAATGATCTTCATACACAGTCTCAAAAAAGGAAGCAAATAAGTCACATGTAGAAGCTAAATTAGAAGAGATTTGGTTATTATATTCCATATTAGTAAATACTCCAGAATTTTGTTTTTTTAAATTTATAAATGCCCAAAATGCCTTTGGATTTCTTGTAAAATTTGCGATTGAATATTCATAATATATTGTTTATACAGAAATCTATTGAGAAAATCATAATCACGACGTAACTGACAGTATCGGTGTCTATCAATTTCAGATTTCGTTATATATTTTATTATCATGATCTGATCCGGATCAGATCATGGTGATAATAAAACGCGGCTTACTTACTTAAGGTGGCGCTACAGTCCGGGGCGGACCTGGGCCTCAACCAACATGCGTCTCCAGCCAGCTCGGTCCCTAGCTAGCTGTCTCCAGTTTCCCACGCCAAGTTGGTTGAGGTCCTCACCCACCTGAGTGCGCCACCTGAGTCGCGGTCTTCCTCTACTGCGCCGTCCCTCGGGATTGGTTTCGAAGACCTTCCGGGCTGGAGCGTTGATGTCCATTCGCTCTACATGACCCAGCCATCTAAGCCGTTGGACTTTTATTCTGCTAACTAGGTCAGTGTCGCTGTACAGCCCGTACAGTTCGTCGTTCTATCTTCTCCTCCATTCTCCATCTATACGTACGGGACCAAAAATCACCCGAAGAATTTTTCTCTCGAAGCATCCTAAGACGTTCTCATCTTTCTTTGACAGGGTCCAGGCCTCAGCGCCATAAATGAGAACCGGGATGATGAGTGTCTTATAGATGGTGATTTTAGATGCTCGAGAGAGGACTTTACTTCTCAATTGCCTTCTAAGTCCAAAGAAGCAGCGATTTGCAAGAGTTATTCTTCGTTTGATTAATAAAACGCGGCTAATGATTTTAAAAAATAGATAACTTATCGAAATCGGTCTGGAAAAATGCCACCACAAAATGTATCTAAAGGTTATTATTCTTTTTAGAAATAAAACCGGACAATGCAATCATATATGTATATATATTCAAACAAAATAACACCTTGATTCAGGAAAGTGCGACGAAACTATACAAAATATCCTACCACAGAAAATTTAGGTTCATTTGCATAAAAAAGTATCTATAGCTACTATTGCATTCATCGGATTTGAATTTGAAACAACATTTTTTTGAATCCAATCGAAGGGGTTGCTTTCCTGAAAATGGACCCGTTGTAACCTCCTATATAAAATAAGTAAAGTATCTATACGTATTTATTATCGTGCGTAAAACAAGAACTATGATGATAATATTCAGATAAAGAAACACAACCAAATACACTGGAAACAGAATAAAATATCTATGTATGTATATACCTACAAAGAAACAGGATACGAGTTTTATAGAACTTTTTCTAATGGGCGGGCGAATAATAGTAATAATTCAGTATAGTAACTGAATTGAACCCCATGAGTAATGCCAGGATCTGCATTCAATGACACGAAAAATATTTATTTAAATTGATCGAATGAAGAACGAAGAACCGGATGTCCTTTGCTTTGTACCATTGGTCTTCTTTCTTTTGTTGGAAGTAATGTATGAAATATGATCTGTGAAATAAAGGGTTGTATACCTACAGACGAGTAAATTGGGTATGCATATACAAAGGTGTTAATTTTTGATGCTGTGCAAGGAATTGCGTCATCGCATCTCCTTCGACATTTTGAAAAGATGAGAAGGTAAAGTTGATAGAGGTACGTTTTTGGATTTGGTTTCATTTTATACAAAAAATAATTTGCATTTGTAAGAATGTCTAATGACATCTTTTTGAGGTCGATAAAAATTGTTTAAAGGAAATCAATGGAATTAAGTATCAATGCGTCTTGTTAGAAAAGGTAATTCTTCGACGAAAATCGTTGTCCAATTGAAGCTACTTTAAGAATTAGACATTGCAAGCGAATAATCAGAGATATTTGAATGTTGTCCACTAGTTTACCAATCTCAGGAACTTTATGCATAAACTTGGGAAAAACAATCGCGGTGTGTTTTTTATTTCGCCCAAACTATACTTTTTCAAAAAAAAAAACTCACGCAAAACCAAAAAGTTTTCAGTATTTTCCAACGTGCGTCGCGTCGTTCATTGTGTTTGACGTAGGAATGTAGGTTTATGATACCAACTTTATATCAAGATTTCAAGGGGGAAACATTTGAAAGTGTCAAAATAATGTACGGAAGTGTTTTTTTTGGAAAACATAATTCTTATGAATATCAAATATAATATCGGTAGGATAGAGATTTGACTTCTATTTGAGTATCGAAATCAATTTTAGAATTTTTCTAATTTGGACATCGTTAGTACGTTTGATACCTCCTTCAGGCTCGATTGATTTGTTCGTAAGGTATTGTCCAACTTATGGCGTTATTTTAAAACTCAGGATGAGCTCTGATATTTTCAGCTTTTCCGCTAATTTAACTACTTGTGTGTTTTTTCCATGAGCTGACTGCTCAAATTTTATTTAATCTTTTTAGTACATGCATACTTTCAATACTTTTATAGTGGCAAATCTGTATCAACTTTTGTACGACTACCTTTCAAAATAAAACCTAAAAAGTATCTTCTCAAGTCTTCTAAAACAGCTAAAGATAAGAGAATTCAAATCTTTCTTTTCATTCTGGCTTTCAACGTTGCTTAGCATAAAATCGATCTTTTTTACAACTAAATGTAAAACTAAATAAAAATATAGTTTTGTTTTTGTAAGCTTACTCGAATAATTTTATTTATAATACGGAAATAGACATAAACTGTAATATTTGTTTGTTATTTTCCAAAAAGCCAACAATCAACAATGTCAACAAATATAGCGCTATCTGTGCTGCACTCAAAGAACTATATACACACAGTTAGACCATAATCTACGAACGAACTCCTTTCCTTCAGTCTTATTTAATTCAGATTCAATTTAAAAAAATAGAAAACATGAAAACAAATTAAATAAAAGGGGCTAGGATGCGACCCACACTGATAACTTCCCATCCTGTTTGTCCATTTGTCTTGCTTAAAAGTTTGTAAGTTTTCGTGTATTCTTAAAAATTTCAAAATTATCAACAATATTTTGCATCCTAATGAATTAGTTTGATTTTATAATCTATTTTTGTTAGCGAGATTTTTAGTAGAAAACCAATTTTTACCAATTTTAGTAGCATTTCTTAAAAGTTTTTATTTCTTATATAAAAAAATACAAATTGGATGAATGGAATTAATTTGAAGTCAATATCTTCTATTCTTCACGAGATATCGAGAACCGAACATTAATTTTTACCAAATTTTCGTACTGTTTTTTGTAGATTTTATTTTTTTATGAAAAAACGGACTGTTGGATTTAAAAAAAAAATTACTGAATGTCGAAAATAATATTTTCTGTGGATAAAATTAGTTTGAAGCCAAAACTTTAAATTTTTAAAAAGATATTTGAGTCGAAAGTAAATTTTTACTAAGTTTTAGTATTGTTTTTTTTTTAGGTTTTTCATCAACTTTTAGTATTTCTTTTTACGTTTTTATTTTTTATAAAAAAAACTGTCAATTCGATTTTTCTCAAAATTTTACCATATGTCAACAACTTCATTTCTCGTTACGAAAAATTATTTTGGAGCTAAAATCAATTTTTGTTCGTAAAATTTTCGAGGTGACAAATATTTTTTTTTTCAATTTTTATTGATTTATAAAAAAATTGTTAATTGGATTTCTTTCCAAAAATATACTTGCTTGGTATCACGTTACAATACATAATTTTGAATAATTCAATTCTCTAGCAATATTAGTTCATGAGATATTTTGGGTTAGCCAAAATTTTCACCTTTTTTTTAAAATTTTGCTATGATCAAAAAGCCATCTTTCTGCATTATTATCTTTATAACATTTATTTGAAGTCGATAACTCTACTGGTTCTTGAGCTATGGACGACAAAAAAACACGCACCAACAGACATCTCTCTACAAATCTTTTATTTCGACTCTAGGGACCTTGAAACGTCGAGAAATGTCAAAATTTTCAATTCGACAAATCGGACTCATTACAATAATTTTATATGGGAAGTTGATAAATTAATTCTTATGTTTTCTTAATATATTCTCTTTGAAATTGTCCACTTTACTTATTTAAAGTTAGTTATGGTCTAATATAACAAAGGAAATGATCGAATATTGGGCGAAAAAAGGTTCCACAGAACTTCAAAATTGCGATCAAGTATCTCTGCAAAAAATTCAGTTCATCAAGATCAGCCGCTAGATAATTCCAACTTAGTTCGGAAATGTACGAAGAACATGTTTACATGCCGCAATAAAAATCAAGAGATTGTCAATCGATTCTGGCTTTGCTTTTCTCCAACTACGGAGAAAATATATTGTTATGCAAATTGATGTCCCCTCAAAACAACAAACTCAGTGGAGAAGGTTTCAGTGATTGAAAAAATGCATCCGATCGTCTCTATGAACATGAAATTTCGAAAACTCATTTGGAATCAGTAATGAACTAAGTGCAACGGGGAAAAGTCACAGGACGCATCGATCAAGAGCTAGCGATGCAAGAGAGGCTCAACAATTCGAGTATTGGCGAAAAATCCTGAGAATTATCGTTAGTACCATTAAATTCATTGCTGAACGCGGATTAGTCTTTAGAGGTGACAATTAAATTGTTGGCTCACCAAGAAATGGAAATTTCCTGGGCATTTTGGAATTGCTAGCCGAGTGTGAACCAATACTGGCAACCCATTTGAAAGAGCATGCAAACATAGGGAGTGGTCATGTCAGTTACCTTTTGTCAACGATTTGCGAAGAACTGATCGGTTCTATGGGTGATAAGGTACTAACTGAAATAGTATCCAGAATTAAAAAATCGAAATATTATTCCGTATGAGTGGACTCTACTCCCGACGAAGCTCACATCGATCAACTAACTATAGTTGTTCGATATATGGAAGGATCGACGCCAAAAGAAAGGTTTCTCACCTTTTTACCAAACAGCGGTAAAGCCATAGAAAACGCTTTGCTCTAGGTGACCATCAAATAGACACCATGGATTGCCGCGGCCAATCAGGCTCTTATTTTGGAGAAAAATCATCTATCGGCGTTCATACCTTGTTGTGGTCATTCTCTGAATTTGGTGGGAAAAGCAGCTGCTAACTCTTGTTCATCGGCTGTTTAATTCTTTGATTTCGTGCAGAATTTGTACACGTTTTTCACAACCAGTACAGAGCGGCACCGAATTCTGGGGTGGAATCGCGTAAGGCGATAGTTGATTGTCACTGTTTTGATAGTCAATTTTAATGATCAGCTTTTCTTTGTTCTGTGTAAAGTGATCGCTAAAACTTTACTATTTACTAGCAGCACTTACCCAAGTCTGGGAAACTTGGTACAAATTGCAACAGGCATAAATGTCATTTCGATCAGCTGTTGTGTTTATTGTGTTGAATTTTCAATTTGCAAAGTTTTCTTTCTTTGAAAATGTAAGTATACCTTCCTAAAACTATACTTAATAATAGTAATCAATTAATAAAAATGTTTGTTATATTTTTCAAAAAAATTTTTTTTTTTGAATCCAAGGGCACAAATTTAATGAAAACTGGACATAGAACAGACTGCATTTTTTTAATAACTGCATCGCTTATTTCAGCTACAGTACTTTGGCCCATCGGTGCAGCTCAATCAGCCCCAACTTGTCGTTGATTACCACCACCTCCATGAAGATTTAAAGTTGCAGCCAGTTGAAGGATAGGTGGAATATGTGTTGATCTTATTCCTGATGGTAAATCGAGCAACCGCAAAACATACACAAACGTTTCTTTGTTCAATCGAAAATTTTTCAAGAATCTGAAATAAATAATTTATACATAGGTACATACATTATGTATATACTTATTTATAAATATTCATAGAAAGTTTCATAGTTACATTGGATTAGGAAGTTCTAAAATATTTGCTTTATTCCTTAAATTGGTTCTCAGCAATTGAACTTTTTTGTAGTCATTTCTCGTTCTGGTGCACTGATAGAAAATTTGCATTTAAGTATACATTACTGTTCACTTATTTTTATTTCAATTTTGATATCTTTTCACTTTTTTCACTAAATTTAAAATTTATAGTGGAGCTGAAGTTCACAAAAATTAATCAAAATATATGAAAGTGACATCTAAATATAGCTGTCACCAACAAACCATAGCAAAAAAGTGATAGTCAATTTGATAATCACCTTACGTGGAGCAAAATCATCCATTTTGATGGTCAAAAATCAAAAATCACCTTACGCGATTCCATCCCTGATTGAGAAATTATCGAAGAAGAAAAGCGGCCAGTTTTTAGTATTGAAAAAGCTCAGCGACACTCGTTGGTCTTGTCGAGCTGAAGCTACAAAAGCCTCAGTCAATGGCTAATCGGAAATTGAAGAAGCTCTAACCAGAATATCTTCCAATAAAGAGCGAAAAAAACATCATGAGAAAAACGCAACTTCTACAGAAGATGAGTGGTCTTGAAACCGCTTTGTTTGTAACATTCTGGAACGATATCTTGGAGTGATTCAACGCTATACAGATGTTGCAAGACCCGAAAATGAGTCAAAGTTCTGTTCGTTAACCCTAAAACTTAATTTTAGATAATTCTTTTTTCCGTTTATATTTATGTATATGTGTTTGTTCAATACTAAAGGAATCTACTTGGTTTCACAATAAATTATTTATTGAAAAACTCGAGTGAAAAAAAAATGGTTTACTTTATTTTGAAAATAATTTGGGGCGAGGGGGCCTCCGCTCCTTTATTGCCACGAGGCATCTGGACCTCTAAATCCGGCCTGATAGTCTTAATTTCACAAAATTTTTAACAATTTTGTTCTAAACTATTCTAAAATTTCAAAAATAAAAAGCGTACTACTGCGGATTGTTTTCTTAGCAGTTTTTCACTGTATTGTACTCTATATATGGAATTCTAAAGAAAACAACTGTAGATGACCGGATGACCCAGCACCTTTATTTATAACTTCTTATTTCCAAGACAGAACATTCAATAGTTTTCGATTTATTGTTTTTAATTTCGAAATCTTGACGAGAATACATTGAATCACTTTCGAATGAGATTGACTCTTAGAACCAAATACATGGGAAGAAGATACAAAACTTGCTGCTAAGTCAGCTTGCCTGGTTACTCGTCCGGCAATCAGCTACGCAGCAATTGCGAAAAGAGGCCCACTAACCAAACCAGCACCAACAAAGGCACAACAAGTCACAGAAACTTCAGCCAAGATGGCCGCACCAAGGATACCAGCAAAAACAGGACCAACCAAAGCCGCAGCACCAGTAAACCTCAACAGCGAAGTCCAGAGAATCTTTATTTCCGACCTGCTCACGGTTATGGGAAAAGCTAGGAGTGCGGTTCCACCAAATTACTCTCAGCTCAGCGATGGAGATAAGTCCATGGCACTGGCCACCTTCTTGTTCCAAATATGCAACTAAAGAAGCTCCACATTCTGACGTATAATGTAAACTCATTATACAGCCTTGAGAAGAGGACGTCATTCAACATGTTCATGAAAAACAACAAACCGGACATCGCTCTTATAAGTGAAACCAATGTTACCAGAAGGAACAATATTAACATCGTCGGATATAAGACCTTCCCACAGGACAAATGTCAGCACGGAAGAGGCACAGCCATCTTCTTGAGGGAAAATATCTCTTTCAGCACCAGCGAAGTTATCATCCCAGGCCTTCAAACAAGCGAAGCTACAGCGGTCCAGATAGATCTAGGACAAGGAGAAAAGTTCACAGTAATCGGCGTTTACTTCAAATGCGGTTCCTATAAAGTAAACATCAATGGCGACCTCAACATACTCAACAGTGTCTTAAAACAAACAACTTACAGTCTAATTGGTGGAGACTTCAATGCAAGACACCACTGGTGGCAGGATACCGCTATCAGTGCTGAAGGCAAATTCATCGTCAACTGGTTGGACCTTCACAGCGATGAACATTCTTTGGTTGTAGTGTCGCAACCAAAGCCAACCTTTCCAAGAACTCCATCAACTTTAGATTTTTTCCTATCAACTTCTAATTTCATTTATATTCTTCCAGAAATCAGCAACTTCACCTGTTCAACGGTGCCCAGCGACTCTAACCACGAAGCAGTTCTGCTTTCGATAAAACTCAATCAGCCAGCCATCCTAACAGCGAGACCCCAAGCAGACTACATAAATTATAGAAAACTCAACGTCGAGAGAATGCAGAGGCATATCGAGCAACACTTGGTACTTCCTCCTGCCAACAGAAATCTCCAGAATAATGAAATCGATGGTGCCATCAAAATTCTGGAAGCGACAGTCGGCAACGCTCTTGACGTTCAAAAGGTTCCCATGACATCCAAAGATAGGTACCAACATCTCTCGGAATATGTACAAAAGTTGTATTCACACCGACAAAGGTTGAGAAAAAGGCTACAGAGAATTCACCAGAGAGAACTCAACACAGTGAATCGGAATTACCAGATAGTGAAAAGCGAACTCGAATGCGTTAACATCATGTTCCGGAACTCTATTCGACACCACAATGACAAATCTCTCAAAAAAGAGATTGCGAGAAATAAAACCCGGATCAGACGCCTTCAAAGAAATCAACCGCTTTATAGGAAGAAATAAACCACTACCGGAAGTCATGATGGACAACACCACTGAGATTACATCGTTGGATGACAAAGTGGAAGCCTTTGCCAACCACTTCGAAGGCAACTTTACCCCCAACCCTCCGTCTAGTCCACTTTTCATCAACGAAGTGAATGATTCCATCCAACAAACTCTGGCTCCCACTCTAGAGAGAAGTATATTCAACGAAACCAACTTGGCAAATAACCCAACTGACAACCCATACTTGAGCACTTCAGAGGAAATATGTGAAATAATAAACCACACCAAAGAAGTCAACAGGGCCCAACCTAACTTCATCCAGAAGAGGCTACCGCAAGCAGTGTTTATATTCCTGACAATCGTCAAACGACTACTTTCCCCAAAAATGGAAAACTGCTAAGATCGTGGCAATTCCCAAGAAAGGAGATCGGAATTATATTTCTAACTACAGGCCCGTATCTCTCCTGAGTAACATCAGCAAACTCCTGGAGGAAATTATATTAAGGAAACTGAAAATATTCTGCTGTGAAAACAGTATAATTCCTGACATGCAGTTTGGTTTTCAGGAAAAACACTCGACGCTGCATCCTTTGATGAAGTTTCAACACGACATCACCACAGCTCTTAATAGCCATCGTGTCACCGTTGGATGCCTTCTGGACGTTGAGAAAGCATTTGATAGCGTATATGGATTGAAGGCCTTATCCATAAACTTCACATGCTGGGCTTTCCAATCGCACTAATAAGAATAATTTTTTCTTTTCTCTCTTCCAGAAAATTCTATGTACAATTGGAGAAATGCAAATCGTCAATGAAGAACATCAGGGCTGAAGTTGCCCAAGGATCGAAGCTCGGCCCATTTCTATACAGCATCCTGACATCTGACCAAACTAACCCCGTCAACTGCGAGAACCTTCTATATGCCGATGATTCCTTGACCTACTGCTCCCCAATGTCACCACATATAGCCGTCAAGAAAGTAGAAGAACACATCCACCGTCTCTTTGACTTTTACCATAAATGGGGTATTAAAATCAACGCAGCAAAGTCGGAACTCATCTGCTTCAGAAGGCCGTCAACTGTCGTCCGTAGAGGATCGCAAAAAGCGACAATATGCAGAAACCTGAAGTTGAAACTCCCAGATGGATCGTCACTTGCAGCCAAGAGGACCGTCCAGTACCTGGGAATTTATTTCCACGAGCTATTAAAGTTTAACCCACACGCCCAGAAAGTTCTTAGGAAAGCCAGCTGGGCCTTTCATCGTGTCCATCCATTGTTGAAGAAGAGCAATGGACTAAGTCAACAGACCAAAATCCTGATGTACAAACAACTGCTGAGACCAGTCATTGGATACAGCTTTCCCGTTTGGTACACCATCTCCAAAACGGCCATGAAGCAGCTAAAAGCCTTCGAAAGAAAGATCCTAAGAATCTGCACTGTGCTTGTCTTTGAGAGGGAGCGTCAAAAATACTTTAAAAACGACATAATTTATTCTGAAGCGAGAATAAATACATTGGACAACTACCTACTACTCTTGGCTAAAAAGTTAGTAGGTAACTCATCTAGCCACCCGAACCAACTAATAAGAAGGATGAGAACCCAACAGCGACTGCCAGATGCCAGGTACCTTAGCGTCATGGACATTATGGATGATAACATAATTCAAGTCAACAACGAAGATGCCGTTGCATTCTACGCTGACCCCGAGTCAGCCCACCGACACGTGGCTAAACAAGCCAACATCCCTCTAACCAATCAACAAATCCAACAAATGACAACCGGGAAGGAACACCCCGAGGATAACCAAGTCAACCGACTTTTATTTTTAGAACGCCATACATATTTAACAATATTTTAATTTAAACTTAATTTAAACGTGCCAACTGCCAACAAACTATGTTATTCTAAGACAATGTATCTATTTAATCTTAAGACTATCCAATTGTATATATAAAAGTTCAATAAACAAATCTTGAATCTTGAAGATACAAAACTAAAAGTACGCGAGTATATCCGAAAATGTCTCTAGGTACGTATAGGTAAATACTTACTTATGCATATAAACTTACTTATTGCTTTTATGTATACTCCTTTACTCATGAAATACATATACAAATTCTAAAAGTCTCACCTACCTAATAAAATTTCTCAAACTTTTTTCTCAGCCCAATAAATCATTGATCCTGATGCAACCTTTATGGAAAGCCTTGTCCTTCTTTAACTTTATCTTATTTGTCATTCTCTCTGATGGCTACGAGTATAAACCTATAGGTCCTGGGTAATTAATGCAAGAGTAGTTTTTTTTTTCCTTATCTTCAAAATTAATTTCCTTTATTGAAATCAACAAAAAGACCACTGTTATTTGAATTGAAGTTCACGTAAATCTATTATTCTGGGTTCTATTATAGGTACACGAACATGTATAAGCAATTGATTTGCATATGAAAACAAAACAATCAAATTGATGATTAAAATATGTATACCATACCCTTTCTTATGCCACATCGCACATGTATGTGCGATCAAAACCTTTGCAATGTTTCTTGTTTATTGCACATTTCTTGAACAACAACAATTATTACTAGGTATACCTTCCATAAACGATTGAAGGAACATAAACTGTGATTGTTTTCCATAAATTTGCATATGTGAACCTATATTGAATCTTGAGCAATCCTTCAAGACGAATAAATGAAGAAAAAAAGGATAATTTCTTCAAGCCAAAGGTGCTTGATGTCTTAAAGAACATCTGCAAGATAGGCGTCCTACAAAATAAAAAAAATACTAATAAAACAACTGGCGGTTCCATATTCCTCCCTACACTCAAATGTATACCTATATTTACCTTACCTATGCATCAAACAGCTGAAAAGGATTTTTCATTTTCGAATATTATTTCATTTTTATAATATGGTGAGCTATATATCTCTAAACGCAATCAGTCGATTCAGATTGAGTACAAAATTTGCATATTAAGACGGACGGTATTGCTATAGGATCTAAGTATATATGAATTGCATTCATACTCGTCCTTTTTTCCAACAGGATTCGCATTGAGTGCGGCATCAGCTATTACCATGTGCTTCAATGTAACCGATTTATTGTCCTTGAATAGGTGATGATGATGATTAAGTACAATACTAAAAAAAAGGGGACCGCGATTATTTCCATATGCGCACTTTTTGTTTGTAGATACACGACATACGAATATGTATCTCGTTTGATGATGAAGGCGATTGAGTTGATCAACCACTTTATCCTTATTCAACAAGGATGCCTCGTTAATTGCCATCAATATGCACTTAAATCATATAACCTAACAATTTTGTAGGTTTGTGATCACATTCACATCCAGATCCAGAACCAGATGCAATGTCAATAAATCACAAGAAATCTTTGGACTGTTTAAATTTAAATTTGATTTTTATTTAAATTTTCATTTTGTTGTTGGGCGAAACACATGGCGCCTCTAAATCTAAATCAGCATCAGAAGCCTCACGTCCAACACCATAAATGTGCATTTAAATAGATAGATAACTTACCTTTCCTATCGCAATATAAACTTTAACAATTTCAACAAATATTAAACCAACAACTCGTTACTCTGATAAAAATCTGAAATTAAAAAAAAAAAAAAAAAAAAAAAAAAAAAAACTGAAACCGATGCTGATCTATAGATATGGATACAAAGCCTACTTAATACCTTAAAGATACTGAAACTGACTATGAATTGAATAGGTTGGCATATCGTTGTGGTGGGCCGCCGTGGGCTCACTATAGGCTCACTAGGCAAAGGGCGCCCATTTCCTGTTATTTGTTGTTGTTGTTGTTATTGTAATTTTAAGTATAGGAATACCTTTTATAGAGGTATAAATATTATATTGCTTGTTATATACATATGTACGCAGTGTTCTGTTCAACCAACAATAAGTAAAACGTTAAGTCGTCCCTGATGCACAAATGGTGCACACAACAATAATAATGTACAAAATGGGAATGAAATTGAGCTGCTGGTCTCCACTTCTCCAGTCAAACTTCATACTTCAGCAGCATTGGAGCATCAGCTATAAAAAGCTCTATAGATACTAAATGGTAACATATCTGTCTTTGGCACGAAGCAATGTATAAGACACGGTGATGTACCACTGCACCGACCTACCCCTCTTGTTGTTCTGGGTGCTGTTGTAAGCTAGGTTTAGATGGAAACCATACAAATATTGATGTAGATACTTTTGTAAATCTTTTGTATGCATTCATCAGAATTCAATAATAGAGTATAGAACGGTCGAACAAACCAACAATATAACAGAGAAACTACCTTCGACTTGACTATGTACGTTACGTATAGATATATGTATGTATGTATATAAGATATAAGCTATTTGCTTGGTGCTCGCTTTTCCGAGGTGTAAACTAATCCCGGTCAGATCATGCGGTCGTTCCTTGGAGCTAAACTATAGACTTAGACTTATACTCTTTTCACTCAAAACCCCCAATCTCGAGGCTTAACAAATCATATCTCACATTCAGATTCAGGCAGTGTTCGTTATAGATATATTCGTATCTATAAATGGAAGTAGTTGGGTATCGGGTGATATGTGCTATGAGCTATAAGGCGATGCAACAACTATGAAACAAAATCTATCCAAAGCATTTATGATTATTTTTATTACAATTCTATAAATGCAAACAAGAAGAAAAACGGTCCGTTTGTTAGTTTCATAGGTACGAGTAGATATAATTGCTATAATATGAGGAGGAGTATTGCCAAACAGCAGTAGCACATATCTACTTATAGAAAATTTAATTATTGCAATAGATACTCGTCATAATCTAAATATTTGTGGAGACTTTTTTTTTTTTTTTTTTTTTTTTCTGTATTTGCATTCAGCATTCGGCATTAACTTTCGCATGGCTTATAAGAAAAGAGGGTCGTTCTCGAAATGAGATCTTCAAGCTAGGGTATTAAATGTACATACCTATTCGTTTCGTACACTGTGTTTTCTCAGCGTGCAATGTCGTTTTGTAATAATTTATTATTTATATACATAGTATATATTTGGTACCTAAGATATTACGAGTATGTATATGTAACCATCAATTGAAACGATGCACAACGTGGGAGGAGGCAAGAGTATTGAATTGACGATGAATTTTCGAGTTCTCAGAAACTGATGCTATTCGAGTTTCTTTTTCGGATGTTGGTTTCATTTGAATCGATAATGTACCTAATAATAGTTAAATAGATATCTGATTAGCGAGTGACATTATATGAGTAGATAAGGTACCTATGAACACTTGTTAAACAAGTCAAATTTCAATGGAACTTGAAATTTGAATAAAAATGATTTGCTCTTATTCTAACATGAGAGCTATTAAAACATTTATATAATGAAGCCGTTTCATATTTCTAAAATTGTATTAGATTATGATGGTATTGACCAAATTCGCTTCGTTATTTTTTAATTTTAGAAGATGTAATCCTAATTTTGTTTTCATTTTGGTGAAGAAGAGAAGTTGGTGCAAAATTATAAACATTCTGTGAAGGGCTTAGCATTTGCCTGTTGAGCAATTTTCAAGATATTTAGTTATGTACTTCTTATTCCAAACTTGTTATCCTTTGTTAACTGGTAAAAAAACACAAAGTAAACTAACCTAAATGTATAGAACGAATACGAATCTATATTTATTCGAAATTTCAGAATCTATGAAGTCATATTAATTAAGCAAACTATTTACTAAAAGTTAAACTATTTGTAGTAATATTGTGATTTTTTGTTTAGTAAAATGTTAATAGGTAGTAAGATGCCAATATTGTTATTAGTAAAATCATCTTTTTAGTTTAACGAAATATTAACATGGCTTTAACTTTTACTAAATTTTTTAAGATTTTGCTCCAATAATCACACTCATAAATATGTTTAAATTGGGTAAGGAGTTAAGTCTTTCTATAATACAATGTTAATAATAAATAGTCAATAGCGAAAAATCAAGCTTTTTAAGATAAGGATGCAGAACTATAGGTTAGGTGGATATTTAAGTGATTTCATAAAAAATAGAAACACAAAGTTTTTAAATATTTGATGGAAATCGAAAGTAGCGCTACCTCTTTAGTATAATTTCAAAGTTAGTTAAGTTTTAGAAATACATGCATAAGTCTCACATACGTATATTGGTATACTGTTCAATAAAGGTATTGAACTGTTAATTGAGATTACAATAATGGAATATAAACTAAGAACGGTGTTAATAAGGGTTTTTTTTTTAGACGTGTGGTTTTCAATCTGGCAATTCTTTTTTTAGAGTTGGTCTTTTTGACAGCTCAGTTACACTTATACTCAGTTTAGTCTGCCATTTTATAATGAATTTACTTACTCTTGAACAACGTTTGTAAATCGTGCAAATTAAACACCAAAAGTTCGCGTTACGCATCAATTTATCAAAGGAAACTTTAGGTAAGCGCAAACATATGGTTTGGCATCCTAGATTGTGCGATTTTACACCTTAATTAGCTTGGTTAATATGGTTGTTATTGCTGACATACTTACTTACTTACTTAAGGTGGCGCTAAAGTCCTGTGTGAACTAGTTCCTCACCCAACAAACTTCTCCATCTATTTCGGTCCCTAGCTAGACGTCTTCTTTCCACTTGTGCGCGCCACCTGATCCGCCGTTTTAATCTACTGCGCTGTCCGACAATTGGTTTCCATGCGCTCTACGTGACCCAGCCATCTTTGTCGCTGGACTTTTACCCTTTTGGCTAAGTCTAAGTCGCTGTACAGCCCGTACAGCTCGTTGTTACATCTTCTCCTCCACTCCTCTTCTATGCATACGAAACCGTAGATCACACTTATCTCTCGAAATGACCCAAGATGCTGTCAACAGCTTTTGTCATAGTCCAAGCTTCTGCAACGCATAGCAGGACGGGGATAATGAGGGTCTTAAAGGTATATCGGCACTTTGGTCGCTCGTGAGAGGGATTTGCTATACTCAATTGCTTTCTTAGCCCAAAGAAACAGAGGTTAGCAAGAGTTATTCTTCGTTTGATCTCAGCGCTTGTGTTGTTCTTGTTATCTGCTTTCATAGCGGAACCTAGGTTGACGAAGTCCTTAACTACCTCAAAGTTCCGTCTATCGATGGTGACGTTTTGACCGAGACGTCGGTGTTGTAAGTCCTTTCTTGACGACAGCATGTACTTTGTTTTGCCCTCATTAACCGTTAAAACCATTTTTGCCGCAGAGCCTCAATACTCACAAAAGCCCAATTGACATCACGCTGAGTTCTTCCGATTATGTCAATGTCATCAACATAATATGCTACAGACTTTTGAAAGATAGTGTATCTAGTGTTGGCGTGAAAGCTCTGCATTATTCTTTTAAGTACGATGTTAAAAACATCGCATGACAGCACATCACCTTGTCTAAAGCCTTTTTTGACATCGAAAGGTTCTGTTAAGTTGTTTCCAACCTTTATGGAGTAGCGCGAATTTTCCATGGTCATCCTGCACAAAACGGAAGAGTTTGGCAGGGATTCCAAAACTAGACATGGCTCTTTACATAAGCTTGTTTCTGTAGATGCTGTCATATGCGGCCTTGAAATCGATGAAAAGATGGTGAATGTCCATTTGATGTTCTTGGGTTTTTTCCAGGATCTGCCGTAATGTAAATGTTTGATCGACTATGGACTTTCCTGGTTTAAAACCACACTGATAAGGACGTATCAGGTTGTTGACGATGGGCTTTAGACATTCACATATTACGGCAGACAAGATTTTGTAAGGCGATGTTAAGTAAACTAATAACTCTAGTTGCAGTTTAGAGGGTCTCCTTTTTTCAGACATACATCGACATCCCAAGGTATATCAAAATGTGTTCGAAAATTGGCCTTCTCGGCTTGAATTGATATGCATTTCTTTCATCGTGACGCATCCGTAGCCTTGGAAAGTAAGACATTCAAGATTAAATAAAAGTAAAAGTAGTACCCGTAGCGTGATGGTTAGTGCGTTGGACTGTCATGCAAGGGGTCTTGGGTTCAATCCCTGCCTGTGCCACCTAACTTTTTCACGGGTATTGCCTCTTGCGAGGAATTGACAAATTCCCCAAGAGTAATTCTTGTCATGAAAAGTGCTTTCTCAAATTAGCCGTTCGGATTCGGCATATAAACTGTAGGTCCCTTCCATCTCTGACAACATTACTCGCACACAGGGATGGTTGAGAGTTGTAAGTCATTAGGCCCTGGTTCTCCATGGACTGTTGCGCCACCTAATTTTATTTTTATTTATTTAAATTTGTACCTTAAAACTTTCGTTTTCAATGTTTTCAACTTTGCTTAGCATAAAATCGATTTTTGACTTCTCTGCGTGTCGTTGCAATCTTTTTCATAATCAATTGTAAAAATAAATAAAAATAAAGTTTTTTAACTTCCCATAGGAAGTTATTGTAATGGGTCCGATTTGTCAAATTGAAAATTTTGACATTTCTCGACGTTTCAAGGTCCCTAGAGTCGAAATAAAAGATCTGTACGTCCGTACGTCCGTACGTTCGCGACGTTTTTTTCGTCGTCCATAGCTCAAGAACCAGAAGAGATATCGACTTGAAATAAATTTTGTTACACAGATAATAAGGCAGAAAGCTGCAGAAAGGGCTCTCAAGAAAATTGCGTGGGTGGTTTTTTTACCATAGCAGTTTAAAAAAAAGGTGAACATTTTGGTTAACCCTAAATATCTCATGAACCAATGACGCTAGAGACCTGAATTAAATTTTATGTTATATATTGTAACGTGATACAAAACAATTATATTTTTGGAAAAAAATTCAATTAACGGTTTTTTTTATAAATCAAAAAAACTGAAAAAAAAAATTTGTCACTTCGAAAATTTTACGACTAAAATATGATTTCATTTCCAAAACAATTTTGTGCAACGAAGAATAATGTTTTTGACATCTGATAAAATTTTGAGAAAAATCGAATAGACAGTTTTTTTACAAAAAATAATAACCAAAAAAAAAATAAAAAAAAGTTGGTAAAAATTGAGTTTTGACTCAAATATCTTTTCAAGACTTTGAGATATTGGCTTTAAACTACTTTAATCTTTCAAAAAATATTGTTTTCAACATTCAGTCAAATTTTGAAAAAAATAGAATTGACAGTTTTTTTACAAAAAATAATAACTTAAAAAAATAAAAAAAAAGTTGGTAAAAATTGAGTTTTGACTCAAATATCTTTTCAAGACTTTGAGATATTGGCTTTAAACTACTTTTGTCTTTTAAAAAATATTGTTGTCAACATTCAGTAAAATTTTGAAAAAAATAGAATTGACAGTTTTCTTACAAAAAATTAAAAACCGAAAAAAAAAATTTAACAAAAGTTGGTAAAAATTGATTTTCGACTTAAATATCTATTCAAAAATTTGAGATTATGGCTTCTAACTAATTTTAACTTATAAGAAATATTGTTTTCAACATTAGGAAAAATTTTGAGAAAAATCGAATTGACAGTTTTTTTACAAAAAATAAAAACGGCTCAAATAGCTTTTCAAAAATTAAAAATATTGGCTTCAAACTTATTTTATTTCACAGAAAATATTGCTTTTTATATTCAGTAATTTTTTTATAAAAATCCAACAGTCCGTTTTTTCATAAAAAAAATAAAATCTACAAAAAATAGAACGCAAATTTGGCAAGAATTGATACATTTAGACAAACTTTTAAGCAAGACAAATCGATAGACGGGATGGGAAGTTATCAGTGTGGGTCGCATCCCAGCCTCTTTTTTTGTAATCTAATAATACGGAAATAGACATACGCTGAAATATTTATAGTTAGACCATAATCGACGAACGCACCCCTTTCATTTTGTTCTTATTTCATTCAGTCCCAATTTACATAATGTTAAACATGAAATCAAATTATAAATTATTGCTAATATTTTGTTAACATATTCTCTTTCAAATTGTCTATTTTTTAAGTTAAAATTAGTTTTGGTTTGCATTTCGCTAAATTTGTCCAATATTCAATTTTATCAACTTTTAAATATAAAAACCGAATTAAATATAATTTCTCACTGTACTATTTGTACCCAAAAAACACGGCTATTGACTTCAATCTCGCAACTAAACTAAGGAATATACTCTTCTCCTTGGCGAGTTGCTTGAGCTGGACAGATAAAACAGGGCATTAAAATCCGAGGAACCTGCTGCTCAAGAACATTTCTATATTTATTTATTTTAAAATCTTTTTCTACTAATTTTTGGTCGATTGTACGTAATTGGTCCTTGACCGTTAAACATATGTCCTTATTGTATAATTTTTCAATATAGGATATAAAACATGAAGTAAAAATCTTCTAGTATACTATACCTAATTAAATATCAAGTATCAAAATGACTGTGCACTTATTTATCCTCGGTAAGTGGCAAAAATTATTCGTAAATCCGTTTAGCCATTACTCAGTATAAAACTGCAAGGGAGGACCTCACTTATCAACACCGTAGGAAGTTATAAAAAGAAGCATTAAAGAGCACAGAAAAAGTATACAAACAGATTCCAGTATTCGCATTCAACAGTTGCAAGCCCAAAACGAGGATTATATACCCACAAAACTACTTCAGCAAACACTCAAATGCAGGAAAATACAAAAGGATATCAATTTCAGGCAATTGGGATTTGCGTGCAACTATTGCAAAATATTTATGCAGGGGTGCTGCCGTTCTCGAGTCCTATACGTGTACAATGCACGTTAGGCATGTTATTGTATTCACGTATTTTGCAGTCCCGTAATAGCATCAAGAGAAAGGAATATATTTTCTTTTGATTTGCTAATATTGTATTCGCTATTATCAGTACTGCACTATTTGTCTGATGTTTTCAAAAGGATATGTGGTGTTTGGCTTGTAGTAAGGTACTTGTTGTTTTTGTATTTTTGTAAACATGCGTATCATTAATTTGCATTAATTCCATATCAGAAGGTCGTCGGTGTGTCCTGATGTGTGTGTGCCAAAAAAGGACATTTTAATAAATGTTTCAGTAGGTAGGTATAATACGATTGAGGTTGACAGTTTTCAATTCGGATATGGAATTTTTTGACGTAATGATCCCTAAGCAAATGGAACGAGGAATTATTTTTGTTCTTGAGATAAGAAGGATGTATTTACTATGTTTGTATACGAGTATATGTACGTAATATGAAATGTGTATCTATAATGTGTGTCTTGGAATGTGTTTCCTTATACTTTTTGTTTTTTGTTTAGCTATGTTGTTTTTGGATAGATTTGACATTAGAGGGTTTCAATTCGAAAGGATAGATTGTGAGAGTAATCCTTAATGGTTTTTGTAATATCCCAAAAAAGGGTTTTATTAATGATAGTTGCGTTTTATTATAAATATTCGAGTGTTTTTGTGACATTAGGTAGATGTTGATCCTTGAATAAGAGAACGCGAATTCGTGTAGAAAACAAGTGAAACTCTTTTGGTTGGATGGAAAGTATGAGGAATTGGTAATATGATTGATGAAATCTAAATACTTATGTACATGTATGTTGTTCACCTGGTTTAACAAAATGTTTTTTGAAATCAATGAGAATTCAAATGGTATGGGAATTGAATAGCTGAAAGCTGGGATAGATACACATTTTGAAAAAATACTTAATTTATCATTATAATGTTTAAAGCATTAAGTCAAATTTTAATATTTACAGAAAAACATTAGATTATTAAATTTTTGAATCATCTTACACAAGAAATGTATAGGTAGTGTTTTTCTGTCCCCCACAAATCTAGTGAGAATATATGTATATATATTTGGTCTATAATACAATTTAAAATAAAATTTAGGGGAATGAAAATAAAAAGTTAAGTGATTATTTACCAAGTTTAAAGAAAATAAATACTTATTCGTTCAAACGGAACAGACTTACAAGACCATATTTTTTGGCTTGGGGTCGATTGTTTCTAATTATACATAACGTTAAGCCATCACGAATGATTTTTTAATTTTAATGTTTAGTGTCTTTTTTTTGTGCTGTGTGCATGAATCCCACGCTTTTGAATCGTTGTTGTTGTCATTATCTAATCTAATACAATACAAATACACCCTCAACTGTTTTACTCACGGTAAACCCATACTTAGCCTATCATAACTTAAATTCAAGCAATTTTCAAACAATGAAAAGTTCCCACTTGTGACCTAAAATCAATTCCCCACTAAATATTAGGCTGGAAAATAAAAATAAAAATAAAAATAAACAAAGCATCACAAACTATCTGACCAAATTATATCTCTAATATAAGAATAACAATAAGATACAATCCGGCAGCGTTAGATACTACGAGTATATACTACTTTGATTGACTCTCTTCAACTTCGTTAATAGACCAGAACTATAAAACTTAACATAGGTAAATATACATATATCTAATCCAAAGTTGTGTGAAGTTGTGGTTTTTTTGAAAAAAGTTCCAAGCGCCCAAAGAGACAGCACTTACGACATTGCGAACAATAGTATTAGATCAACCGGTGGTTTTTGGCTTGCTCCCCTTTTAAATTTCAACGTATTGTATACATAAATCGCATATTGGAGTTGCATGCGTGATGAAGTTATTCTCTCATAGAAACAGATGAATATCCATGGTAAATAGCAACGGAGTGAATATAGAGACTGCCAGAGACACCGTTAAAAAATATGTTTGGTTAAATTTGTTGCAAATTAAAAATACTTTCGATGAAATCTACTGTTCAAATTATATATAATCACTAATGCTTTCTAAAATATGTTTTTGACTTTGAAATAAAATTTTTTATTATTCTGTTTTTTGTTCAACGTAAAAAAAAAAAAAAAAAAAACTAGAAATATTCTTCCAAGGAGACGAATATTTCATCAGGTTATGGGCCCTCGCTGCATCCACTTACGTAATTAAAGAACTATATTGTTTAAAAATGGATAAATTTTCAGAACAAATTGAAAAACTAAAAGGAAGAGAAAATTTTCATAAATGGAAATTCACGGTCGAACATGCTCTCAAGCTTCAAGGATTTTGGAAGGCGGTCCAGGGGACAGAAGAGTCTCAAAAAATTCAAGAGAAGGCAATGTAAGACTAATATTGTATATATCTCCAAACCTTTATCCGCATATTCAGGGAATATCAACAGCTAAGGATATCTGGACAAAATTATGTTCAATATATGATGATTCCGGTCTTACAAGACGATGGGGCTTACTTCGGAAGCTTACAACAACTCAATTAGAAAATTGTGCAAATATGAGTGAGTACGTTGACATTATTATTGATACTGCCCAAAAATTGAACCAAATAGGAATGGTAGTAACTGAAGAATGGGTGGAAAGTTTGTTACTTTCGGGGTAACCAGAACATTTTAAGCCCATGATTATGGCAATGGAAAGTAGTAATTTAAAAATAACTGGTGATGCAATTAAAACAAAATTACTTCAAGATTACGAATATTTGAATAAAGATGCAGGTGCAAGCGGCGGAAGTGCTGCACCTCTGTATAGCAACAAAGGTAAGAAACATGACCATAGAGAACGTCGTTTTGATACAAAGCGTGTTGTATGTTACAAATGTAACAAAGAAGGTCATGTTGCTAAATTTTGCAAAAACAAATCGAAAGTAAATAATTCGAATAATGTTGGTATGGGTTCAAGCTGGTTTCTCAGTTCATTTATAGCACATTTTAATGATGATGGAACGAACTGGTTTATAGACTCAGCTGCATCTTCCCATATGGCAAAAAATAGAGAAATTTTTTCAACTTTTCAAGAGTTCAAAACAGAAGAGTTTGTAACAGTGGCTAATAACAATAAGTTAAGAGTCATTGGAAGAGGAAATGTTCCTTTACAAGTGTTTTTGAACGAAAAATATTACGAAGTAACATTGCAGAATGTTTTATTGGTGCCAGAAATATGTGCAAATTTATTGTCTGTTAGCCAGTTGGCTAAGAATGGTTTGACTGTTAATTTTTATGATTCAAAATGTCATATCTTACACAAAGGTAAATTGGTTGGTTCAGCTAAGGTAGTTTATAATATGTATAAGCTTGATATAAGAAAGGATCATAAGATTTTTCAAGCTACAAAGACCGATTTATGGCATAAACGCTTAGGTCATACAAATCAAGACGATCTTCATAAATTGTCTCAAGTCAAGGCTCGAGGAATAAAATCTTACAAGAAGTTCGGAAGGAGAACGATGTATTTCATGTCTTTTCGGTAAACAATCTAAGATTCCTTATCAAAATTCAAGAAGTTCTACGACCGATGTACTACAATTAGTACATTCAGATGTTTGCGGTCCAATGGAACGAGATTCAATTGGTGGTTCAAAGTATTATGTAATTTTTGTTGATGATTTCTCATCAAAAGTATTTGTTTACATTATGAAAATGAAATCAGAAGTTTTTAAATATTTTAAAATTTTCAAAAATGTTTCCGAGAATCAAACTGGAAAAAAGATTAAAATATTAAGAACGGATAATGGCTTGGAATATTGCAATGCTGATATGAAAAGAGTTTGTGAAGAAAATGGCATTGTTCACCAAACTTCAGCTCTGTACAACCCTCAAAAGAATGGGAAAGCGGAACGCATGAATAGAAGCTTATGTGAGATGGCTCGTACAATGATGGCAGATTCAAATTTGAAGAAATTTTATTGGGCAGAAGCTATATTTAATAGAATTCCAAGAAAGAAGGTAAATTATAAGATGCCAGAAGAAATTTGGAGTGGCGTAGACAAGAATTTGTCGAATTTGCGCGTTTTTGGATGCATTGCTATGGTTTTAACGCCTAAAGAAAAACGCAAGAAATAGGATTTGAAATCCACAAAATGTATTATGGTGGGATATTCCGAAACAACTAAAGCCTATAGATTATATGACCCAATCAAGAGACAGCTACTAATTAGTCGTGATGTTACATTTATAGAAAATGAAATGTATTTCCCAGCAACAGAAAAATCTGAACAATTCAACCAAGAACAAACTGCAAAAAATCAAGATTTAGTGGGAAACTGTTATGAAAAAGAAGGAAATCTTGATTCTGTTAAATTAGATTTACCTAGTACTTCAAACGAAGATGATATGCCACCTCAACCAGAAGAAATACCAGGACCAACAGAAAATAAAGAAATAATTATTCGTCGTTCTGAAAGAATTCGAAACCAAACAAAAAGAAGGTACTGTTTTAGTGTTTTGGCTGATAACGTTCACTGTGACGATGATCCAGAAAATTATTATGAAGCCATGAACAGTGAAAATCAAAAAAATGGTCAGAAGCAGCAAAAGATGAAGTTAATTCATTGGAAGAAATCAAGACATGGACTATAGCAGATCTACCAGAGGAAAGAAAGGCTCTAACAACAAAATGGATTTTTAAGACCAAGCGAGATGAAAAAGGTGAAATATCGAGATACAAGGCAAGACTTATTGTAGCACGAGGATGTGGACAACGTAGTGGAGTGGATTATCAAGAGACTTATTCACCAGTTATTAGATACAACTCAATGCGTTATCTTTTATCAAGCACTGAACAAAGACTTACATATTGATCACTTAGATGCAGTAACAGCTTTTTTGCAAGGTGATCTTGAAGAAGAGATTTATTTAAAAGCTCCAGAGGGTCTCGATATACCAGAAGGTAAAGTCTTAAAACTTCACAAGCCAATTTACGGACTTAAACAATCGTCAAGAATGTGGAACAAGAAGTTAACTCAAGTATTGAAACTATTTGGATTCAAGCAGTTGAAAACAGATCAATGTATTTATGTTTTTGACGACGCGACGGTTCTGAAGATTTTTTAATTTTGATGGTATACGTAGATGACATTTTTATACTTTGGAAAAATGAAGTTTCAAGAAATAAATTAGTAGAACATCTTTAAGAAAATTTCAAATTGAAAGTGCTTGGACCAGCAAAGTCTTTTTTGGGACTACATTTAGAATATGATTTAAAAAAAAATATCAATAAATCAAAAACAATACATTTTAAAAATGCTTGAACGTTTTAGCATGCAATCATGTAATCCAGTTAGTACACCCTTAGATTCCAATGTGAAATTGAGCAAAGAACAAATTCCATCAACAAAAGAAGAAGAAGAAGAAATGGCTTAAATTCCCTACCAAGAGTTAATCGGAAGTTTGTTGTTTGCTGCACAGTTAACTCGTCCCGATATATGTTATGCAGTAAACCTACTCAGTCGTTTCAACAATAACCCCGGACATGAACATTGGAAGGCAGATAAACGTATGTTGCGATACCTAAAAGGAACAATTGACTACAAATTGAACTATTTCAAGTCAGAAGAATTTAATGTAAAAGGTTTCTGTGATGCCGACTATGCCAATGATCCAGATGAGAGAAAGTCAATCACAGGTTACGTGTTTCTCAGTCAACGTGGAGCGATTTCTTGGGGATCTAAAAAACAAACAACTACAGCATTATCGACCTGCGAAGCTGAGTATATGGCTTTAGGATCCTCAGTGCAAGAAGCGTTGTGGTTAAGAGGTCTTGAAGAAGAAATTTTTAATACAAACCTAACTCCAACCAACATTTTTTGTGATAATCGAGGAGCGATTGATCTTGCTATGAATGAAGCTTATAGAAAACGTACAAAAAACGTGAAATATTCTTTCAACGAGACGAATATTTCATCAAAATTAGTGTTTTAAGTGTTATTGCCACGATATTTTAAGCAACTTATTGTTAAGGTTTTAACATTTAACTATTCCCAAATTTGAAAAAAATAAGTCTAGACAGTGACAGTTTATTAAATAACTAAAGTAGAAGTAGAGTATATGACTTAGAAGTCATATTGATTAATTAAAATAAAGTGTTTTTCAAAAAGAATTTTCATTTTGATATCAAAAAGAATTCTTGAAATTAAAGTAAAAACCAAACCAAACGGTTATATGAGTATGGAAAAGCTGTTTAGTCATTTTTTGATTGTACGACACCGCACAATACAATTGTACAATTCCGCTTTTTAATGAAGCCTCGCTAAAGTTAAAATAACCCACATCTCTGAAGATGATTTTCCGACAAAAATATGCATCTTTTTTATACACTTCAGACTCAATCAGCAGTACCCGTGGCATGATGGTTAGTGCGTTGGACTGTCATGCGAGATTTCTTGGGTTCAATCCCTGCCTGTGCCACCTTAATTAAAAAAAAAAAGAGTTTTCACGGGTACTGCCTCTTGCGAGGAATTGACAAATTCTCCAAGAGTAATTCTTGTTATGAAAAAGTGCATCCTCAAATTAGCCGTTCGGATTCGGCATATAAATTGTAGGTCCCCTCCATCCCTGACAACATTACTCGCACACAGGAATGGTTGAGAGTTGTAAGTCACTAGGCCCTGGTTCTCTACGGACTGTTGCGCCACCTAATTTATTTTTTTTTAGACTCAATCAGCGAAGGTACGACGTTTCAGGTAATTGACCGTCTAGAGCTCTTATGTTAACTGAACTTTAAAAACCGAAGTCATTCTGTGAAATAAGGTGCAATTCAATTTGTGAAATGCCTTTTTCCAAAGATCAACAAGAAAATTTACAAAACTGGGTTTTCGTCAACAAATATTGGCTACAGCAGCATTATTTTCAGTCTTTCTTGAACGACATTCATAGTTCACTAACTTTTCCTAATAGCTCAAATGTTTCCACCAGGTTTATTACTGTCGACATGAAAGTTACTTTACGACGGCTCAAAAGTTCTTTAATCTTGCGAACTGTGACTGAAAAACGGTTCAATTTTAAGTACCTTTTTTTTTAAAACCATTAAATGAAAAAACCTTTACCTTATACCCATTTTATGATTTAAGCTTTTAGTATAAAAAGATGCTTAGCCATTTAAAGTTAACAAATTGGTTTCTTAACTTAGTAACCAAAGAAATGGCTTCAAAATATTACTTAATTGTTTAAATTGTTTTACCATTCTATTTATTACGGCCAACGCTATGGTTTTATAAAACTAAACGATTTAGAGAAAGGGAATGAAAAAGACGTTATCACGTTACAGACTTTGATAAAATCAGTCACTAAATTATTTATCTTAAACATAAAACCCTTGATTTCCTAAAATTTTTTTTATTTCATGGCTCAGATCGAACCGCCGATATAGAGTTGTTTTCAGGTTCTCAATCTCCTTCTTCCGAACCCATTTATGCAAACTCAGGAGTCCCTCAAGGGAGACACCTTGGTCCTTTGTTATTTGTCTTAACTATCAAGGACCTTATTATTGCCATTGGTAATTCAAGTGTCTCTTTTATAGCAAAGGTTATTTCTACTCCATTTAATTCTATCTTACTCAAAAATGATCTTTACTCATTTCAGACTTAGTGTGAGCAAAATTTCTAAGAATTCAATGTAAATAAATATCAATTCATAACAATCACCCGTAAGCGTTCACATCTTGCCTACCGAACTTACAGTCTGCACGATGTTACACATTTAATCCGTCTGTTCTATTAGCGACCTAGGAGTTATTTGCGACACTAAGTTAAATTTTCGAGCCATTTTAATCATATTATTAAAAAGTCCAACTCATCCCTTGGCTTCATCAAATGTTGGTCAAAAAAAAATCTCGAACCCCTATGCTACTAAATCAATATAAACCTCCTTTGTTAGAGCTTTACTTAAATACGCTAGTCAAGTCTGGTCTTTCCATCTGAACTTTTACTTTCAAAGAATTGAATCTGTACAACGCAGATTTCTTCAATTTGCATTGCGCGGTCTTCCTTGGGGTGATAAAACCTTATGAAGATAGATTATTAATCTGTAAACCCTCCATAAAACGCCGCGAAGTAGCTGATATTCTCTTTCTACACCAGTTTTTACCAGGTACAATAGACTCATCATTTTTTCGAGAGTAACGTCAGACAGGCCTCTCTCTTATGCCTTCCTCATCACCTTACAAATTATGGCCTTTTTGAACCTATTACAAAAATGCTGCGCTTAGCTATTTTAACGTGCATACCACCTATGATTTCCATATCAGTCCTCCTTTCCTCAGGCTCAAGCCTAAGTCTAGCTTTAAGTCCTTTTTTGTTACATAATAGCTTGTATTAAGCGTAAATAAATAGAGAAATGACATCCACTTGGGAATAGATACAAATTATTTTTGTTTCCTGTTTTCCAAACATTGGAAATGAGAACTGGCTTCAAATTCAAATAAGTTCAAAATACGGTTTCCCATTTCCCACTCTAGCTAAGGTGTATTTTTAACAGTGTACTTCTCTGTACCTAAATAAGTTAGCTCTGGCAGCCGTTAGGCAGCTTAGGCTATAAAGTGATTTCTTGTCTTCTACTTTACCTTATACTAGTTATATGTCATTAAATCTTCAGAAGGTGAATCAACTACTACTCACAAATATTCCCACGATCTCATTCTTGAGTTTGATTTCTTCCTATCCACCAGTTGGATGGATTGGATACTAAGACTCACTAACCACTCCATTATTCATTATTGCGTAGTTTCATTTGATTTCGCTCGTTCAGCGGAAAACAATAAGCGTACACAGCCCCATCAGCCAGCAGCTCTAAAAGCGGTAATTCAAGAGAACTCCAAGTCAGAGAAATTTGTATGATTTTTGTTTTTTTGTTTGGAATACTATGCAATTCCAAAGATTTTCTTTTGCTGATAAGTTTGGTCGATCTATGAGATACAGAGATTGGCTCAACTTTAGCCATATAAGTTTTAAGTTTTGCGCCATGGGAGCGCAGCGGTAGCGGCAGCGGCGGTGTGGTTAATGTGGGAAGCATAGATATACATATGTACTCGTATGCACCTGATTATTGCGTTTGCTCAGTAGGCCGCACATAGTAATAACTATTCGATGGTGATCAAGAAAGTGCAAAGGCTTGAAGAGGTTTGCAAGCTTTCAATTAATTTCTATACTTCCTTACCTAATCTACGGTTGGATGGGTCGGTCTGAGCTCTGAGATAATATACACATGATTTTGGAATATACGAGTAGGTACCCAAGAACCGATGCATCTGTTTTGAATATACTCGTAGAATAAGATTTATACAAACATTTCCGACATTTAAAAATTGAAAGTAGGCATAAGATGAATAAAATAGAAATTAAAATTATTCAAAATCATCGAATCCCATATGTCATTGATCGGATCACGATCCGCGATTATATTGTATAAGGTCCTTTTTATTATGCAAAATACTAACTCGACATTTATAAAAAGGGGCGAGGATAGTTGAACAACGAGTTTCCGATACTATTACCCACAGTTATCAGGACTTATTTACTTATTTTTTTTTTCTTTTCTATATTCTCTCTCTTGTTTGATATTGATATTCTTTGTATTGTCAAATATGTATAGGATCTTCTGCACCTTGATTGAATTCTTTCAATCTATTACCACTCAATGGACCTTTACCTATGGGAATTATGCTAATTTGCCTGTTTTGCATATAAATACAGTGCATTTGATGGTTTCAGGTATTAAGATTTACTTTCGATTTTCCCACAGGATGCCAAAGATAAAAAATAAATGATCAAATGATTTCACTGAGGTTTAGGTATATCTATACCTCTAGACCTACTCATACTCTCTCATATGCGCTATTCATTTTTGAAAAAAAAAAATAAAAACTCATTTTGTATCAAAATAAGTCTGATTAATGATAAGAAACTGGAAATAGAGCTGTTTCACATTGACATGAGTATAATTCATACCATATTCACTTGTTAAAATTATTCATTTTAACAGGCAAGTATTGGTTTCAAGTCAAGAAGTCAATTGCCCTAAAAGATTGGTTAAATATTTAATCATGGTTTAATTTTGACACTAGTTTGTTGAATGAAGAGAAATAGCACATAGTATTCATTTGTTGTATGTTTGCTTGTTATTATTGAATTCTTTGACCAATAAAGAAATTAGTTGGTAGTTATTAAAAATTAAATGGAATATGAATTATAAAAACCACACACTTTGTTGAGAAATCAAACATAAAGGTTGCCCTTCATCTTTCGCGTCGCCCCCAAGAAAGTCATCTGAAATGTTAAATCACATAGACCAATATTATGATCACCTCTTGGAGAAATAACTTGGTCAGGAAATTTATCCTGAAAATGTCCGAACTGCAAATTTGAACTGCAATTGAGACAATAATGAATTTCAACAATTTGTTGCTAAAGTTCCATTTTTATTAATTGTCAAATGCAAAAAGTTGAGAGCTGTAGAAGACTATACTGAAAATGAAACCTCTTATTGAGAAAGCTCTTTACGAAATAAGCAATTAAAATAAAGGTTTTTTTTTGGGGCGGGCAGATTTTGGCTTGACGTGGTGGCCATTTTGTTTTGGTGACATCTGTCAAATCTTTTGTTAATTATTCAGTTGTGTATGCCAAATCATAATGGCAAGTTACACGATTAAACAGTTCTTGAAAAATCTCCTTGCTGTATTGCCATTATTTGTCAACCGAAACCAAGCTTAGGCTTGTCGATATTAAGACCCAATTGTGTTTAAACATGGTTTGAATTTGTTTTTTTTTTCATTAAACACTTTCTTGTTTTTTGAGTCTTTTCAAACCCGCCATGATTTAAATGGAAGTCTGTACGCTATATTCAACAAGCATTCGAAACATTTTATCCATGAATGAAGACAGTATATGGTTTCCTCATTTCTTACAAATTCTGGACATTTCTTAATGAACATGAACTTAATCGGACGGCAAAACATAGCAGAGGAACATCGAAGATTTTTCCATAACTCAACACCGGTACTTTCTTCAACCAATTTTAAAGGTGATAATGCTATCAAAAAAAGATACTCATCCGTGTTTTTCGAATTGGAAACAACTTGTTTTTATTGGTTATGACCGGAACTTCCGTCAAAGTCCCATTTACATGTGAGAATGGCATGTGTGTTGCCCTTTATTTCCGCAATATCGGCAATACTTTCAACAATTTTTTTCGAGAAGTTCCTGAAGGTCAACAGAGGCAGTGGTTTCCGAAACTTCTCTTTTTTTCGGAAGCATTTGCTTTTTGAAATTTCTCAACTTATATAAACTAGGAAATAAATCTTTATGAAAATCATTAACTACAGATCTCAATATATTATACTTTTTTTTTCAGAAAGATCTAAATATAGTGCTAACGTATCTTTATGTGGTATTGTTTTTTCCATCTTACAAGAATCAACTCCAATACCAGAGGAATAGTCGGAAACTTCCGTAGCGAATCTTAGCTTTTCAGATGAATTGGAGACTAAAAGATTCTTCTTTTTTCGTCTTTATTGACGCATCTTAAAATGGAGTTTGGGGTTTGCTCCGGCTAGTTTATGGTCCATCAATAGACGATGTACCCTGTAAGTGATTTAAAATGCTGACATGAAGTGTAAAATTATTATTAAGCCAAGCCTCTTGTCGCTTCTTGAAAAGAGTATGATTCCTTAAACATATAGCTCTTCCATTTCCGTTCCAAGTTTCCATCAAAGTTTTTAATTTTGGACCTTAAATTAATTTTTATTATAACGGGACAATTATTTACCCTTAAGTCAGTCAAAATTGAAGTTAAAGTATTTTTGTCGAAAGAAATCCATTTTTCATACATTTGTTTATTTTTAATGGTTGGACTTTGGCCTACAAAAACAAAAAGTTGAATAATTTAAAGGTTAGCAAAGATTAGCAAAACGCTTTGCATTTTTGAAAAGAAGAATAAATAGGATAATGCAATGGCACTAAACATTCTGCTACAGCTTGCTACAGTCTTTTTAAAAGCTTAACTAAAGTGAAAAAATGCCTTAAAAATAACCTTTTTTTCAATAATTCACCTAACTTACAAATTATTTCAGAAACCAAATATAATTAGTCATACCAGTTCTAAATGAATCCATTATTAATAACCACTATCCAAACAAATTTTCTTCTATAACTTTTCTTTCACCAGCTAAAATACTTTGCACAAAATCGCGTTTCACAACAAGACTGACTATAATTACCTTATTATGTCTTAAAAAGTCCGCTAATCTAACATATAAAAAAAGCAAACAACAAAAAAACTATAAATAATAGTTATTCAACATGTGCTAGACTCAAATCAAAGCCTAATAGAACAAAATTGCATTTTTTATTTTTTTATTTTTGTCAACTGGTCAACGCACTGTGCGGCGGCGTAATTGGTCCGTACTTTTTTGAAAACGACGTTAGTGAGGCGGTCCCCGTCAACAGCGAGCGCCACTTAACTATGATAACTAATTTCTTATGACCCACATTGAACCATATGGACCTAGATGACATGTGGTTCCAGCAAGATGTCGCTACGTGCCACACAGCAAACGCCACGATTGACATTTTCAACATCTGTACGTTCTTATTGAAAAACCCTCTATATTAAAAAAAACAGGCATTAGCAATGAAAAACAATATATTATATCCTTTATCTTTATCCTTTATCTTTCACGTGACCCCAATTAAAGACATCTTAGGGTGTTAAATCACGGTGACAAATTAAAATAGCTTCTACGAAAAATAACATTGACAGGAAACTTACCTTTCAAATGTGCGAACTGTATTATGAAAATAGTGAATTTTAACAACTTCAATATGTTGTTGATGTTCCATTTTTTTAAATTGTCATTATGCAAAAAGTTGACAGCTTTAAAAAGCTACTTAAATTACTTAAATTGAAACCTCTTATAGGCAAACTCTTTACAAAATAACTAATTAAAATATTAACAAACCTTTATGGCTTGTCAAAACACTTCCAGTGACATATTTTGTTATAATTCAGTAACGTACAATTTCTTGACAAAGTTCTAGTCCCCATAAGTAGCTTTATTGGAAATTAGAACTCGATTGAATTCTAACTAATTTCTTCGTCATAAGTTCTCAAACGTTAGAATTTTTATTAAGATCTCAGTCTGAGATAGAATTTCAATTTATAAGACCCTAAAATTTGGGGTCTCGGATATTAGAATGTGATTAAGCAATGCTTTTCATTCCTTAAATGATTTATTGATCAGGTAATAATTTTTCGAATTTTAATGGCCGAATTATAATGAATTGTTTAAGAAAATACAGTAATGGACGCGCACAAGTCCAGCTGGCAACAACTTTCAGATTAAAAAAGTATGTATAGGTTTTCTGAACAGCTTTATAGTTCACAAAAAAACATCCATGGACAATAATCCGAAAAATATCTTCACATCTTAAACGGCCATCACTTTCATTTTGTCAAATTTAAATTTTATACCTATTAAAAACGATATGTGAACAAGTTTCAATGAACATTATTATAATACGGAGTAAAATCCGTGTTACTCTCTCCACAACTAATGTCTTTTCACCTACGGACGCGATCCCTTTACACTCGCCACGATGATTTCAAGTCTATATACATACGTTCCATCGCGACCCTTAGCCAATTTGGGTAACTTTAAGGTCCAATAATATTTTAACCGCAGATATTCAGGCCTATCACGAATTCCATTGTAATCGGAAACTTTAACGAATCCCGAAAAACTGTATCATGAAATCTGTTCGTAATGAAAAATTGTATGAGATTTTTTAATACGAACGTTTTCGGTAATAGTTTTTTTCACGATTCGTAAAAGTTTCTGATTACGATGAAATTTATATAAGCAAACCATTTTAAAAGCAAGAAATACAAAATAATATTGAAAATAGAAATATAGGGACAAGTTTAAATGTTCCAAATACAAAATCCTCACATTTTAAAAAATCCACAAATTCGTTATCACCAAGTACAAAATCTCCAAAAACAGAATCCCCAGGATCTAAATCCCCATGCACATAATCCACAAACGTAATCCCAAGCCCAACATCTAAAATTTTCAAATGCCCTCAATGACTGTTCGTTTTTATCATTTGTGTATAGGCCTTGATGCTATGTGGTGCATTTGTCTTATGTCTCACTTCGGTGGGACATACAACCGAAATTGAATTTGGGCCTTAAGTCCTACTCAAATATGACCTAATTCCCAAATTTGTTTGTTAAAAATGGGACATTGTCACCAAATTGTTGTAGAGCCGAAAAAGAATAAAAAATTTTTGTATTTTAATACATTGAACAATAATTTTTTGATACGGTGATAATACAAAAATATCAACAACTTCTTCCAATAAAAGCACATGTGGGTGGCCCGCTTCGCGGGTTCTCAAGATTTTAACTCCCTTTTTCGGGGTCACACCCGCTCACGCAACTCCGTTGCTCCGCTTAGGGTATGTAAAGTCGCCAGGCAGGCGCCAATATCAGCTGTTTTTTTTTTAATAAAAGCAGCTGTAGGTGGCCCGCTTCGCGGGATCTCAGGATTTAAACTCCACAAATCAAAGTCTTGTGGTATTGAAGTGCTCCAAGTTTTGTCATTTGGTGATTCTTATTAAGTGGGACATTAGCCCCAACATTTTTATTTGGGGCTTCGGCCTTTCTTGGGTGGGACTTAGGGCCCAAATTAGATTTCGGCTATATGTCCCACTCGGGTGGGACATAAGCCCCAAAAAAAAGTTGGGCGTTATGTCCCTGGGCCCTATGTCTCTGCGCCGCCGCCGGGCCAAACATAATTTCTTAGATATACTCGAAATATGGTGGATCTGTACTAAAGGATTTGGATGTTGGTAATTCTGAATTTAGGGATTTTGGTTTTGGGGATTTTGGTTTTTGAGATTTTGTGTTGGGGATTTCGTGTTGGGGATTTTTGCTTTGGGGCTAGTGTACCTAACCCTTGAAAATACAATAGAAAAAAAACTTCCAAGCGACAGGGTGTCGTATTGAATCCCAAAAAAAAAGAATCCCCAAGGGATAATATCCCCAAACAAATTTAATCCTTTTTGATAATATCCCCAGAGACGTGAGACAAATGGACAAAATCCCCAACTAAATAATTTATTTTGCCAAAATCCCCACGAAATCTCCAAATCCCCAGTATCCGTGCATATCTTCATTTATGCATGCAGTTTTTAGAAAAACTCTCATGAAATTCTCTTATTGTGATATTAATAAATGATAATAATAAACAGTTTCCAAACAAAAACTTACTATGAAGGCATGCACTTCTCAGTCTGACTTTAGTATTCATAGAGAATCATTGTATTCATAGTGCTTGCTTAGTGCTGTCTAAGTGTTGTTTTGTAGTGCCGAGTATTTCTTTTGTTTCAAAGCAATTATGTTCAAGTAGTGATTCACTACTTGAACATAACTGTTTTGGGGATATTCACTTGGGGATTTTCGCCCTGGGTATTCTCTCTTTGGGAATTTTGTTGATGGGGATTTCGTTTTGGGGATTATGGATTTGGGGATTATATCTTGGGGGAAATTATCACCAACCCCAAACGACATTGGTTTAAATAAAAATAAAAATTAATTTAAATCGATAATTTATTTGATAAACTAAAATCAATGACTAAATTGTTTATGATGAATTCAAAACCGGCAAACATTAAATATTATTAATAATTAATAGAATACCAGAAATGTACAGTAGTAGTGAAAGTAGTGAATTATTCTTTAAAACTTTCATTTACTTAACCGAGATCAAAGTCCTTAAAAGTCAATAATTAATTCACACCGAGTTCTTCGGAAATTATAGGAAGTGCAGAAATACTCGAGTTTAAATATTTTTAAACCTAAATTTCAAAGATAAACCGAGAGTTATAAGACCAAGTTTTCAATTGATTTTAGAACTCTGGCAATCGAAAATTAAGTACACTTTATTATGTAATGTACGAATAGTTTTAAAGCAATTAGTCTCAAGGTACATCCTTGGTCAAACGAAATTGTAGACATCATAAGACATACGAATGTATCTAAATAAATATAAATTCGAAAACTCTAGTCACAATAAAAGTAGATAAAGCTGTCATCAATATCAAAATTAAAAAGCTGCTATGAAAATTAAAAGCGAGTAGATATGTGCAACTTCGACGTACGACTTATTTTAGCAATTTTTGGCAGAAAAATGGTTTTTTATTTGTAAATTTTCTCAAAGTTTTTATGTGTTCTCTTTTAGTTTTTTGGTTTGTTTGTTTTTTTTTTTTCTTCTTAAATCAAAGTTGTCGTGCAATTAAAATTATTTAATGACCGGTAAAACAGGTATACAACAAAAGAATGTTCATAATTTACCTGAATATGTGTGTGGTTTCAATGATTTTCTACGTTTTTTAAAAGGTTTATTCCGAAATAATTAAAAGTAGTTAAAATTTGATTGCTACTGGATTTAATATTATATAGCTCTCCTTGTTTGGACTAAGTACCTACATAATGGCGATTTTCTAAAGACACAATTCTAAGTTAAGAGTTTTTTTTTTAATGGAAACAACGCATATGCAATATTAATTTCGAACATTCAATAATTAAAAATATTTAATGGGCTTACGGAGAATTAGACAGACAGTAGTACAAAGGAAATAAAATATAATAACTTAGTAAATTATGAATGTTTCCCCTGGTTTTTGGAGTTTATTTTTTGGCTGCTATGTCTGCGCGTCTATAAGCCGTATAGCAGTATTACATTGAATTTTTTCAAATATAGTCACTTAATAATAGTTTAATTGCTAAAAAGATGCTAAGAGTCAGGGCCGGTTTTAGGGGAGGGCAACCAAAGCGGTAGCCCGGGGCCTCCACAAACGGGGGGCCCCCACAATAGAGACTTTGGAAAATTTTTGTTTCAAATTCCAACTAGTAAACACCAGTAAACAACTTTTCCAGTGAAATATTTTTTTTTGTTGCTCTTTTACCTTTATCTACAGCCTACAGTACTTTGTACATACCTGATTATTTAATTATACATATTAATCTTAAATAACAGAAATCATTGATCTATATTTGTTCACTCCAATCAGGCAATCAGTGAAATCAAATGGCCCTGATAAGAAGCACTTCTAATTCACTAACCATCTTGAGGGAGTACCCCAATCGCTTAATGGCTGAGTGGGGTGGTACTTGCCCACAACCTTGGAGGTTGGGTATTCCATTCCGTGTCTTGACAATTTTGTTTTTCTTATATATATATGTACATATGTATAAATTAATTGTTGTATATGAAGAATCTACTAGAATGACTAATTGGTAATTTGTATCATATTTCAGGTATGCAGTTTGATAAGCAAATAATTACTATTGTGACACAATTAAATGCCATCAATTATTCACGAACTTTACTGCATGCAAGAAATTGAAAAAAATCAATGTCGGTCAATAGTAATTTATTTGTCATACAAAATCCACCTCATCGTGACAAGCTCGAAAATCAAAATTTCAGAGCTACATTCCCAAACCTCGAAATTGCATTAAGAATGCATTTGGTTTTGATGGTAACAAATTGCACTGGAGAGCAAATGAAAATTATAAAAAATAGGTTTCGAACCACGATGGGAAAAAACCATCTATCGAAGCTTTCTCTCCTGAGCATTGAAAGCGATTTACTCCGAGAACTGGATTTCAACGAAATCACCAACGATTTTTCGGCGAAAAAATCTTGAAAGGTTCCGTTCGTTAACCCTAAAATTTAATTTCAGATAATTCTTTTTCCCGTTTATATTTATATGTATGTATGTGTTTGTTCAATACTAAAGGAATCTACTTGGTTTCACAATAAATTATTATTTATAGAAAAACTCGAGTGAAAAAAATGGTTTACTTTATTTTGAAAATAATTTGGGGTGAAGGGGCCTCCGATCTTTTATTGCCCGAGGCCTCTGGACTTTTAAATCAGGCCCTGCTAAGAGTAAAGGATTTATTAGTTCGGGGAGAACTTATGTTTAATCTTTAAGGAAGTTTAGATTTAAGTGGATAAATTTAAATATTTCTATTTTTATTGAGGTCAAAAACTCACAGAATGATAATAAAAAGAATAAAAAGAGGCTGGGATGCGACCCACACTGATAACTTCCCATCCCGTCTATCGATTTGTCTTGCTTAAAAGTTTGTCTAAATGTATCAATTCGGTGCAGGGAATTAACTTCACGGGAACTACCTTCACATGGGAACTAACTTCACCACTAGTGGGAATTAATTTCACTTTTTTTTGGTGAAGTTATTTCCCACTGAAGGTGGGAGATAATTTCACTTTTTTGTGGGAATCAATTTCACTTTCATGTGAAGTTAACATAAGTTGAAGTTGAAAAATGACAGATACTTGTTGCTCGATTGAAATTTTTGAAATTGGAGCCTAAAACAAGTTTTTTTGAATTGATACCACGGCGCGGCGTACTAACAGCTAGGTATGTAAGGGGGGGCATGCTGCCCCCCTGCAACCCCCCTGCTTGGGATCACTATAGGATTTGGGGTGGGTGCGAGTTTGGGTATATGCAACGAACACGAATGCGTTGTGATTCTTTCATAACTTTGAGCCATACTTGCTTTTTTTTTTGTTGGGAATTTCTTTGATTTTAGTGCTCAAATGCAAAAGTTCTTTGCATATACCCAAACTCGCACCCACCCCAAATCCTATAGTGATCCCAAGCAGGGGGGTTGCAGGGGGCAGCATGCCCCCCTTACATACCTAGCTGTTAGTACGCCGGCCGTGCTATCAATTCAAAAAAACTTTTTAGCAAAAGTAGCTATTCTAGACAATAAATCAACCATTTTTGCGTGTTTTGTATGTAAAAAAGTGAACTTTAAAAATTCGGCGTTGTTTGCATTATTTTTTGGCCTTATTTCTTTTTATAAATCAAAATAAAGCCAAATTGGTTTTATTTCGTTTTGAACAACGAAATAAGGCCAAATTTTAAATTTGGTGTTATTTCATTTGGTACTATTTCACGTCACCAATTCAACGCTTGATATTTTTTCAGATATTTCAATCGTAGGTGGGAAGTTACTTCACACAATTTTCTGATGAAATTATTTCCCGCCTTCAGTGGGAAATAACTTCACCAAAAAAAAGTGAAATTAATTCCCACTAGTGGTGAAGTTAGTTCCCATGTGAAGGTAGTTCCCGTGAAGTTAATTCCCTGCACCATCAATTCTTACCAAATTTGCGTTCTATTTTTTGTAGATTTTATTTTTTTTTATGAAAAAACGGACTGTGGGATTTTTATAAAAAAATTATTGAATATAAAAAACAATATTTTCTGTGAAATAAAATAAGTTTGAAGCAATATTTTTAATTTTTGAAAAGCTATTTGAGCCGAAAATCAATTTTTACCAACTTTTATTAATTTTTTTGTTTAGGTTTTTATTTTTTGTAAAAAAATTGTCAATTCGATTTTTCTCAAAATTTTTCCTACTGTTGAAAACAATATTTCTTATAAGATAAAATTAGCTAGAAGCCATAATCTCAAATTTTTGAAAAGATATTTAAGTCGAAAATCAATTTTTACCAACTTTTGTTAATTTTTTTTTTCGGTTTTTAATTTTTTGTAAAAAAACTGTCAATTCTATTTTTTTCAAAATTTTACTGAATGTTGAAACCAATATTTTTTGAAAGATAAAAGTAGTTTAAAGCCAATATCTCAAAGTTTTGAAAAGATATTTGAGTCAAAACTCAATTTTTACCAACTTTTTTTTATGTTTTTTTTAGGTTTTTATTTTTTGTAAAAAAACTGTCAATTCGATTTTTCTCAAAATTTTATCAGATGTCAAAAACATTATTCTTCGTTGCACAAAATTGTTTTGGAGATGAAATCATATTTAAGTCGTAAAATTTTCGAAGTGACACATTTTTTTTTTCAGTTTTTTTGATTTATAAAAAAAACCGTTAATTGAATTTTTTTCCAAAAATATAATTGTTTTGTATCACGTTACAATATATAATACAAAATTTAATTCAAGTCTCTAGCATCATTGGTTCATGCGATATTTAGGGTTAACCAAAATTTTCACCTTTTTTTTAAACTGCTATGGTAAAAAAACCACCCACGCAATTTTCTTGAGAGCCCTTTCTGCATCTTTCTGCCTTATTATCTGTATAACAAAATTTATTTGAAGTCGATATCTCTTCTGGTTCTTGAGCTATGGACGACGAAAAAAACGTCGCGAACGTACGGACGTACGGACGCACGTACACACGCACGCACAGACATCTTTCTAAAAATCTTTTATTTCGACTCTAGGGACCTTGAAACGTCGAGAAATGTCAAAATTTTCAATTTGTCAAATCGGACCCATTACAATAACTTCCTATGGGAAGTTAATAAAAGAAAATCAAACGCTTTTTTCGAAAAATTCTGCTGTATTACCTATGGCTTTATGATTAGTATGTAGGGCTGTCTTGCCAGAGATCTAGGGTTCAATCCATGCCTGTGTCATCTAAACGCAACATTACACGCATACAGGAATGGGTTTTGAGTCATAAGAAACTAGGTCACTTAGTTCTCAATGGACTGTTGCGCCACCTATGTAATTTATTTTATATTTTGTAAATTATGCAGCAAGCAAAGATTTGACTTCTATTAGAGTACATATGTTGTCCGGCTGCAAGTACAGCAGCGCTTTAACTCCTCCTGGAGCATAGGGCAGCAACAAGATCCTTCCACCTATCCCGATTCACCGCAACTGACCTCAGCTGTAGCCACGAGTGAATATCTTGAGACCGAGATTCTTTCAAAACTGATGAATTCCAAGTTGTTTTGGTCTTCCAACGCGTCTATTACCCTGGGGATTCCATTGGACGGATTGTTTTGGTATATTGTCGTCAGCTTTCCTCAGTGTATGGCCTATCCACGCCACTTCCGTTGCATGATGTCTACGTCCAATTTTTTCTGTCCGGTCCTATTCCACAGCTTAATGTTAGATATGGTTTGCGGCCAACGGATCTTCAGAATAGAGCACAGACAACGGTTAACGAAAGCTTGTAGTCTGCTCGAGATGTTGGCAGAGCATTTCCTTGTTTCAGAAGCATATAACACTGCTTTGACGTTGGATTCAAAGAGTTTCAACTTGGTGCGTAGCGATATTTTGCTAGAGTTCCAGACAGGAGAAAGGATTCCAAATGCACTACGGGCTTTGTTTATTCTACTGTTAACATCCAGGTCCGTTCCGCCATAGAGAGCTATAAAACTTCCCAGATAATTAAACTTCTCGACCTCCTATATGGTCCCCTGCCTTAGAATAACTTGTGTGCTTTGGCCCGTGGTCACTACTTTGGTCTAATTGGTGTAGATCCTTAAGCCAGCCACCTCTCCATTCAATTGCAGCGAATGAGAGGTGGCTGGCTTATTCGGTACTCTAATAATTTATTAGAGTACCGAAGTCGATTTTTGAGTTTTTCACTTTTAGATTTAAGTACGCTTGATACCCCATTGAGGCTTGATAGGTGTGTTTTTAGTGGTTGCCAAAAAACAAAACACTATGAAATAATTTCAAAACTCAAGACTAAGTCTGACATTTCGACAAAATTTCTTTTCAATTTATCAACTTTAGTTTGCTAATCTTTTTTGTAAATACATGTTTGCAATTATTGTATAGGTCTAAAAAAATTTGTGGCGACTCTGTATCAACTTTAGTATGACTTACTTTTAGAATAAGACCTAAAGTGTATCTGGATAAGATTAAGGTAAGAAAATTAAAATCTTACTTCTCATTCTGGTTTTAAACGTTGCTTAGCATAAAATACATTTTTGACTTATTTGCGCATCGCTTCGTTTTAATCTTTGTGTAATTAATTGTAAGACTAATCGAACCATTATACGTCACTATATACTATACCAATTACCCGTGTTTTGGTCGAAAATCTATCAATAGGATTTTACACGAATAACAAAAACAATATACATAGTATGAATAACACCGATAAAAGTTAGAGTGACATTTATACGAGTCTCGAATGGATCTTATGTGATTTCGTTCTCAAATGTTGGTACGATTGGTATTGCATTTGTATCTCGATGGCTGTATTCGTTGAGTATGAGTAGTTATGCATTTGAAATTATGTGTTTTCCCATTGGGGAAAAAAATCAATCTTTAAAGCATCATTCACATGAGCGCGACCAACGAACGACGAATGAATTACAAAATGTGAGTTTATATACGTTTGAAGACATATTTCCACACAAATTCTTAACAAAACGATAGCAATGAAGTTTCTATTTGATTTATTGTGCATACTTTTACTTTTCAATATCATATATTAATAAATTTAAGAAAACAAATTTATTCGTCGCGAACAAAATTCTAGTTGATACGAACTGTCAAACTTTATTCGCGTCCCACATACCATCCACACTGCAACGAATAAATTGATCGCGTTCCACATACCATCCACACTGCAACGAATAAATTGTTCGCGCACTACATAACCTAAAACATCATTCTTGTGTTTTGATTTCGATGGTGAATGGTGTTCGGCTGTGGATGCACATGAAATCTTTTCCTTGTTTTGTTTATTAACAAGGACACCAATAATTTTTTTTAACAAATATAGCTTCGACCGCATTTTCTTAATCGGTTGTTTTCAAACAAAACACAATAATGATAAACAAAAAAAAAACAATTGTCAAACTTCATTCGCGACGAATTAAAAACTCTCATGTGAAAGAAATGTCAAAATCGACGAATATTCGTTCATTCGTTGGTCGTTGGTCGTGCTCATGTGAATAATGCTTTACTGTTGATATTATTTAGTTTTGTTAGTGAAAATGGACTAACTGGGTTTATTTTGCAAGAGAAAACAATAGAAAAGATAATTAAGTTTTGCTATGTTTCCACGAAAGGTTTATCTCAGTTAAGATTAAATAAATCTGCTTCCAACGCACAAGAAGATTAAAAATTATTAAGTATGACAGCACTTTTTAAAATGCAAATGGTGCTTCGATGTTTTCGATCTGTGAAGTGCAAGTGAGATAGTTTGATTAGTGTTAAACAATGAAGAACTGATTAGTGCAGCACTATATAAGAATATGCTACTTACTCCCTGTCCATTTTTTTGTTTGTAATTTTATTAAAACAAAACTATATTTTTTGTACACAAACATGCAAATAAGCAGACCATAATGCATTATCTGTTAAACCAACTCCTCCACACAGGTTTTTCTTCTCAAATTTTGACTCGACTCCAATCTCCCACGGAAATCGAGTCAAATCAAGCTCATTTCAACTCGATTCAGGTATATAAAGAATTGAGGCGATCTTCCAGCTCGCTTCAACACCACATGTTAATGTAGTAGTCTACGAACAAACCCCCTCCTTAAAGCAATTTTTAAATGGATTTTTTTTATAGAATCTCAATTTCCAGATGTTTTCTTACCATTTCTTCTTAAAAATTGTCCATTTTATTAGTTTTAGTTAGTTTTTTTTGCTAAGTTAATTTTAACATTTGATTCTCTGTTTGTGTGTTTTTTTTTAAATTATTATTCTGGCAGATCTTCTTTCAGTTGTACCAATTTTTAAATAAAGGGTGTCCCAAAATTAACGCAAGATTTGAATTTGCCGCCATTTATGCAGTGAAGTGTTGGCAACCCTGAAAAAAAAGCAATTTGACAGCTAACAGTTGTTAAAGAATATTTCAAAAATAGTGAAAGCTTGGCGGCTGATTTTTCGAGCAAAATCATCCTAAGCGATGAAGCACATTTTCATCTTGATGGCTTTGTCAATCGCCAAAATTGCCGCATTTGGGGTTCGGAGAACCCACATGTGATTGTCGAAAAACAAATGCATCCACAACGCGTGACTGTATGGTGTGGATTTTGGGCCGGAGGCATAATTGGGCCATATTTTTTTGAAAATGATGCTGGTCAAGCAGTGACTGTTACTGGTGCTCGATATCGCGACATGATTACACAGTTCTTTCTGCCAAAATTGGATGATATTGATGTGTCCAATATGTGGTTTCAACAAGACGGTGCCACATGTCATACAGCCCGTGAAACAATTCAATTACTGCATGAGACATTTCCAGGTCGTGTACTCTCTCGTTTCGGTGATTTAAAATTGGCCTCCTAGATCGTGTGATTTAACACCATTAGACTTCTTTTTATGGGGTTATTTGAAATCACAAGTCTATGTCAACAAGCCCACAACCACCCGTGCATTAAAGGAGGAGATTCAACTCTGCATCAACGAAATTCAGCCACATTTATGCAGAATGGTCATGGAAAATTTCAACAAAAGAGTGCGCATGTGCATGCAAAGCCGTGGAGGCCATTTGTCCGATGTGTTATTCCATACATAACCCTATCCTATGTACTTTACGAGTCAATAAAAATATAACTATCAAAAGACTAAAAACGGCGTTTTCTATTTAATTCAAATCTTGCGTTAATTTTGGGACACCCTTTAATATAATCTGGGCATTGCGGATCGTTTTGTTGGCAATTTCTCACTGTACTATACATATATGGAATACCAAAAAAACGCACTTAATATTTTTCATATAATGAAATAGTTTTATTTCAAAATCTAGTTGTATTATATATGTTTAGTCGAAACATATTTTTACCAATTTTAATAGCATTTCTTAAATTTTTACAAATTGGATGAATGAAATTAATTTGAGAGACATCGAGAACCGAACATCAATTTTTACCAAATTTGCGTATTATTTTTTATAGATTTTATTTTTTTATGAAAAAACGGACTGTTGGATTTTAATAAAAAAATTACTGAATATCGAAAACAATATTTTCTGCGAAATAAAATAAGTTTGATTTGATTAAGTTAATTTTTGAAAAGCTGTTTGGGTCAAAAGTAAGTTTTTACCAAGTTTTAGTATTGTTTTTTTTTAGGTTCTAATTTTTTTGTAAAAAAAACTGTCAATTTGATTTTTCTCAAAGTTTGACTGAATGTTTAAAACAATAATTCTCATAAGATAAAATTAGTTTAAAGCCAATATCTCTAAGTTTTAAAAAGATATTTAAGTTGCAAATCAATTTTTACCAACTTTTGTTATTTTTTTTGTAAGAAAACTGTCGATTCGATTTTTCTCAAAATTTTACTGAATGCTGATAACACTGTTTTTTTTTTAAATAAAAATTAGTTTAAGGCCAATGTCTCAAACTTTTAAAAAGTTATTTTAGTAGAATTTTTATTAATTTTTTTTACGTTTTTTTTTTGTAAAAAAAAACTGTTAATTCGATTTTTTTTCAAAATTATATTGAATGTCAACTTTAAGTAATGTTTATTTTTAGGTTTTTATTTTTTATAAAAAAAACTGTCAATTCGATTTTTCTCAAAATTATCTTACCAGGTATTGAAAACGTTATTCTTCGTTGCACAAAAGTGTTTTGGAGATATAATCATTTTCTGTTCGTAAAATATTCGAGGTTACAATTTTTTTTTCAGTTTTTTTTTGATTTATAAAAAAAAAACTTTAATTGAATTTTTTTTCCAAAAATATTTATATTTGTTTGGTATCAAGCTACAATATGTAATATAAAATTTAATTCAAGTCTATCGTTATTGGTTCGTGATATATTGAGGGTTAACCAAAATTTTCACCTTTTTTTTAAACTGCTTTGGTAAAAAAAACCACCCACGCAATTTTCTTAAGAGCTATTTCTGCATCTTTCTGAATTATTATCTGTATAACAAAATTTATTTGAAGTCGATATCGATACGAAAAAAACGACGTGAACGTACGGACGTACGAACGTACGTACACACGCACGCACAGACATCTCTCTAAAAATATTTTATTCCAACTCTATAGAGACCTTGAAGCGTAGAGAAATGTCAAAATTTTCAATTCGAAAAATCGGACCTTTACAATAACTTGTTTCACAAAATATGTCTTACAAGGTGTGCTAAGGCATATTCAGAGCATTTTTCGAAAAAATATAACTGGTAAAAATTGACATTTATTTAAGAAACAACTTTATATAGCTTTAAGTTCTTCAATAAGACGCTTTAGTATTAATAGTTATAAACATTTCTTGCGTAAGTATCTACTAATTTGATTTTTTGGTGTAGGTACTAACTTGTAGCTCAAATAACTCAAAACTGATTATTATTGGCATATAGAATTGTCCTCAACGCTTTTATTTGGCATCATCTCAAAGTTCAAAAATTGGGCTTTATCATTTCCAAATCAGTATAGGAATACAAACATTTCAAATTACGAAACAATCAAATACCAAATGATTAAATTTAGCAATTAATACCTTTTGCGAAATGTTATATTTGCAAAAGAAGCCAAAAGAAGACAACAACATATTTTGGTTAGGGAAGAGAGCTTAATTCATCAACTATAGAACTCAACCTAGATGTCAATTAGCTATCCTTACTAAACGTCCTGGGGTTGCCGCCAACGAACGGCGTCGTATCGCCACTGCAATGAGACCAGCGCGTTCCTTGTGGCCCTTTCATTGAACATAATATTCAACCAGTTAGGAAAAGTATTATTTTTGGGGCCACCAAAGTAAATGAAGCAACTGAAAGGAGGTCAACCGCAATAATCATCGATCACACACACATGCAACAAATATAAGTACAATTCACATTCTCATTCCTCACTCTCAAAGTCTCAAGGGGGAGGTTGATTCTATGTAATAATATAAAAAATATGGTCTTTGTTTCTGGTTTCGAACCTGATGACTCCTTTTTGTTTTTCGTTTGTCGTTTTTTCGCCTCACACATGCTTAACAAGGATTGAAGGAATGAGATATCGAGGTAGAGGTGGCAAAAGGTTAAATCGAGCTTTTTTTATGTGTAACCGCTGTTAACCTATAGGGAGGCATTGATAAATGTTCTTTAAATACCAACCCCTCATATATAGTCATCGTCATTGTTTCACCCTTAGAACCAAAGTCCATTCATCGTCACTGTCCAGTGGAGAGCAGAGAGTATATACGAGACGAGTATGTAGGTATAAAGTAAAAGCGACCCCTTGATTTTTATATTTTTGTTTTGTACTCCTTACTTTTCGATTAAAGTTCTTTTTTTCTTTCTTTCATTGACTCGTTTACATGGCCGCAAAACAATCATCTCCATGGTAGGATACAAATGGAGGTCAATCAGGGGGTTGGTTAGTTGTTTGACCAGCTAGCTTTGGTTAACCGCTTTTCATTTGAATTCGTTTTATATTAAAGTAAGGCCATTGGGACATTAGGACATATGTCATGGCTGTGTTCCTGTGCTGTCCTGCGAAGTTATATATCTGCCCTCAAATATATACACCTACGAGTGGGAGATCCTTGGAGTCGATAAAAAATCCTAAAATGATAACGACCCGCAGCATAATGTAGTTATAGGCAGACGAAGTCGATGAGTGACTTTGTGGTGGAATACCTAATATTCAAATTAATTTCAATAATATTGTGCGCACCTTGAACACCAATACCACTACGACAATTGAGTCTATACCCTATGTACAATACATTTTACCTATACCCAACATTAACTACCCGTCGTCGTCGTTGTCGGGCACCTGAAGACCGCGCGCCGCTGGAGAGCTGGTGTTTGGTGAACAAGAAGTCGATATTGTATTTTTTTCAAACGGGAAATTATACCCGATGGAATTGTATATTGCTGCGGTTGCTTTTTGTTAGCATGTACTCGAGAATATTTTAAAAGATCCTTGGTGGATTGAACGGAGTGGCAGCATTGGGCCATGACTTTCATATGGTCTGCCTCTACCGTCATTATACCTATAGAGGGTGGGTTAGTAAATAGTTTCGATTTTCACTTACATCACATGCAAATCAAGTGGCGGTCGGTCGTCGTGGTCAACGATGACCATGATAGTGGTTATAGTTTGTTATTAGCTCTTAGGTATATACAAACGTTTTCGAGTAATGGTTATGTAAATTTGGCAAACTGTTGTGTTAGAAATGTTCACTTGTATAAGCCAACCAAAAGTCTATATTCATATACGATACTAACAGGTTATTAAATTGGATACTTGTTGGATTTACTCAGTAGAGTGTTTCAACTCGATTTCAAATAAAAGTACAAAAATAAAAGAAAGTCTAATTTTGAAAGTATGATTTATAGGATGTGTTTACCAAGTGTCCTATATAATCCTCATTATTTTGTAGTTAATTCCAAATCAATACTTTTTGTTATATAGATCAGGGCAGGAATATAGTTCGTTGGATTTGTTTGAAATCGCAGTTTTTTATTACTAATAAATTACTGGGAACCGAAGTAATCAAATTTAACAAATTAGACGGATCTCCGGATCTACACAGCCTCATTATTAAATGTGTCAAACACAACTTGTTTTATTTTGTTTTAATACAATATATTTACCTAACATTCATGGAAACCATATTTTTTTGAAAAAGTTAAGGATTAAAAAATGTTTAGAGTTTACCGGTGTAGCTTTCGCATTTCGACTACATATCGTAGTTCACTTCAGCATGGCTTAAACTATTCTAAAATACAATATTTCTAATTTATAGACCAATATACAAAATAAATATAAGAAAATTAAGAAACAAAAATGTTCCCGGCACAGGACCCAGGCAAAAATAAAAATTATAGGTCAAAACGACATGGCATTTTCTTCCCCTCTTGAATGGCGGACAGTAATATTTTGATCACTGTAATTACTTACCCAAACGCTGCGACTACAAAATTTGTTCCACCTGCCCTGGAACTTTGCATGTGCTATACGCAGAAACGGTATTGCGTAAGCTTTTTTGATACCTGAAAAATTTAGTTTAAATTCAGCCAATTGATAAAAGCACCCTCAACCTTAACCAATAAGCATAACAGAAAAATTTTCAATTCTCATCCCACATTTAATGAATAAATAAATACAATTTTTTAAATTCATTTTTATTATTAAAACTATCTTAAAGTTAGACAAGAATTCATAAAACTATAGCTTAATTAATCATGACTTAACACAAAACTATGGGCCTCATATGGACACTCTTAAGTTAAGTCCTAGGCTCTAACCATCACGCCACTGCCACTACAATTAACGCAGTCCCAAATCCCAACATCCAACTTAAACTTACCAGCAGGAAAGTACTCTTTGAAAAATTGCCAACCTATGAACAGGTCTAAGCTAAGGACTGTTTAACAGATTAACTTGCGAAAAGATTTTTTGTTGCTTAAATACAAAGTACGCTTTTCCCTAGTTCTACTGTTTTGTTCTGAAAACTATTAAAATATTAAAAAAATATTGACATTCGTTCTTGTTAATTCTCATCGAAGAGAGTTTCTAATACCATTTTTAAAAAATCAGTACATCAGAGCTATGTACGACGTACTTACCGTACATATATATATTAGCTCTGAATAATTAGCAAAAAGGCCGTATTTCGTTACACGCAATTTTGTGATGCGAGACTTGTAGTCAAACCCATACATTCTATGGTATTTACGGGGTGGAAACTATGATTTTATATTTCTTTTAGATTTCATTGAAATTTGGAATGCCAATTTTAAAATTAAAAAATCCACCACCATTTTATGTATTTACGATAGTGAAAATATTTTGCATATGAGTGCATACATATACATATGTACAAGCCCTAATCTAAAAGCTCCTTTCCAATTAAAAAATTATTCTATCACCGTATATTCTAAATGAAGTTTGAGTGTGACGTATAGGCCAGTAAAATAATTTTTATACATGTAAATAATTACTTAGTTAACAGGTAGCACCACCAACACCACCACTAGTTATATCGGTCGGATACACACCGAGCAATCACACTTACACCACCCTTTCGTCGTGGACTCGTCAAAAATTATCCTGCCGATGAATAACGAAAAGTCCAAATTAAATGACTTTAACGTGACTTTTTAATGTTTTGTTGTTTTCATTTCGGTGCCCACTTAGGCAATATACGGCGAATAGTTATGATCCATTATACGAGTATATATGTATGTACAAGTACATGTACACCTTGATAGGTTTAGGTAAGGTTGTTCATACATATATACATATGTATACATTACATATATGTTAATTGAAAATTTTATTTTGTGGTCATTTGGGTTTTTATATCAAAGGTATACCCATATTATGTATACTATATTCGTATGTTTGTTTGTTATCGATTTGAATATTAATTTGTTATGCTTGACAGAGAGACCTTAAGTAATTTTTATATATTTGATGGGTTTAACTTGTAATATCCCATGAGACAAGGAAGGACATGGATATAATGGATATATTATATAAGGTATGGTGTTGAACTAATGAAAATCATCAGCAATATGTTTGTGTTGATGAACTTTACAATTTCGTGACGAATTTTAGCTTTGAATTTCATTTATATTAATAAGGTATTGCGATTACGATGATCAAATTCTTCATTAGGTACCTAACCCACCTATAACGTATATGTAAGTACTTGAATTAATTAAATTTTGATGTGGTATTGCATTCGAATGAACGTTGTGTTGCATAATTTGTTTCAGTATTAAAAACATGAAATATCAACTTGCTTCTTCGAAAGTTAATTTGAAAAATTATTGTACCTTTGTATCCCTTTTCACATTTTGAATTCTTCAATGACGCATTTTAGGAATAATTGATAAGTAGGTATATTGGCTGGATATAAAATATTATACATAAACAATAAATAAATCTTACCATCTTAAAAGGCAGCATATAATTTGTTTTTTTTAATTTAGTGGGGTCTTCAAAACCAGAACTGGATTTAAACAGTCTTATGTTTAATATTTTCTCATTTTGCATATTTCCAACACTTTATTAACTATTTTCATCTCTTCTTTTCTTTTGTACTATAAAAATCAGTATTAAGAAAATTTTTGAGAGATTTTGAAAAAAAATACGGTTTAAGAATAATCTCTATAATTTAAAGAAATTAAATTAATTAATTTATTTATTTTTTTAAGGATCGTATGTAAAAAAAAGTAGTAACAATTACTATTCCTTAAAATCAGCGTAGTTTAAACATCTTACTCTACCGTACAAGTTGATGCGTTTCATCTTTTCGTCGGCTTTTAATATTCAAAATATACGCTTTGAATTCCAAACTCAGGTTACCTATCATACAAATCTTTGGTCTATCATCGCGCGTTCGTCTTTATATCTTGATAGTGTAAATCTTAATGTCGGTCGGTGAAAATGAAGACAAAACAAATAATAATAAAAATATGACAAGGAAAGTTATGTCCGCCCGAGAATAGTGGTCTACTTTGTGCATTTGGCGTTTCTTTAAAAATGGTGGCTTCACATGTGATTGTGGTGCTTCTTATGTATCTGTTGCTGTTCCACCGATCAGCATCTTTTGATCTCGACTCAAAGTTAAATATTACACCAGAATGGGTGATCACGTACGCAGAATTCACATTAAATTTACAATCTGTCTGTTTTTTGTTTTGCCTTCTTAATTTTATGGCTATTCCTATCAGCGAGGTGGTGGAGCGGTGTATGTGTATTTATTTTGAGGGTTCCAGCCTTCCATGGAAGTAGGTATAGTATCACAACATAAACTTACAGTGTGGTAGCATTACTCTGTCCAATGCACACACAACTTTTAATTGGGCCTTGGGTTGTCCTGACTCTGACTCTTCCACTGAAATAAATACAAAGGCGAAAAATTTTATTCGATTAAGTACGTTCAGTTGATATTAAAACATTAAAAAATAAAAAAAAAATAATATAGAGTCTTATAGTCTAGTTAATACAATACTTAAGTGATATTTGTATGATTCTAGGCTATAGAAGGGATTTTAATAATTTTAAACTTGTGCATTTTTTTATTTTAAGTTCAAATCACAAAATGTTCTGTTTTCTTAATTAATCACTATTTTTGAATGAATATTAAGATACGTCTTTCAATCATTCGAAAACAACAATAAAGTTGAAAGTTCACATTGCTGTTCATGTTAATCTTAAGAACCTTTAGAGACCCGGCATAAGGAATTTGTTCGCGCTACAAATTGATTTAGAACGATTTCCTCAATAGGATGTAATTTTGCTAAAATGTACAGGTTTCCAAAAGTAAACGTAAATAAAACACATATTAAATATTTGTTTTCATGATATTTCTTTTGTATTATAAAGTTTGAACGTTGACATTATGTGCGAATCATTACATCATTTAGATGACCACAACGCGAATTGTTGCAAGCATCGATTCTTTTGAGTTAGTTTTTCAACTACTTTTTGACACATATTGGCGGTATCTCAGCCATAACTTGACGAATGTTGGTTTTTAAGTGCTCAAAAGTTAAAGGTTTATCTGCATAAACAAAAAAAGTCCATCGGTGTCAAATCGCATGATCTTGGTGGCCAGTTGACATTACCACGAAATTACGGCCAATAAATGACTCTTGCAATAAAGCCATATTCGCTCGAGCTGTGTGGCATGTGGTATGGTCTTGTTGAAACCACATCGCCAAGTCGTATTCTTCAATAGCAGGCAAAAAAGTCGATTATCATATGACCATAACGCTCCGAATTGACGGTGGTAGTAGTTCAATCGTTGTTTTCGAAGATTAAAAGGTCCAATCACACTTCCGGGCCAAAGAGCGCACGAAACAGTGGCTTTTTGTGGATGTAAAGGCCTCTCTTCAATGACTTGAGGATTCTCAGAACCCTAACATACCCACCGAGTGAGAAATGTGCTACGTCGCTGAAGAAAATTTTGTTTGAAAAATCGCCGCCTACCGCCTTTTGTTAAAGTACCCGTTCGACTTATCTACGACGTTGTGAATGGTCAGCTGGCTTCAGTTTTGTGAGCTGGACTTTATATGGATATAGCTGTAGATCCAAATGCAAAATACGCCATAATGTGCCGTAAGACAGTCCTAATTCCTGAGAACGACGAGGAACCGACACATTCGGGTCTTCGGCAACACTTTCACTTACAGCAGCGATATTTTTAGTGGTAGGAGCGAAGCGATGATGCACAGGCCTTACAATATCTGTAACCAGTTCAGTCTCTTAAAAATTTCTTTACAATTTTGCCAATTGGTTTTGAGTAGTCGGACCATTATGTAAACCATAGTCTTCCCTTGAAGCACGATATGTGGATGTGACAGAATCACCATTTCCGTAGCAGGTTTTAACAATTTATATACGTTGTGCGATAGTTAAGCGATGGATTTTCGTAAATGTCAAACTTTCAACTGAAAAACAACTTAGTTTGACATACATATGTCGAATTCCAGCTCTAGGCTTTTGAAACCGCTAAATGGATAACCTGTTATTTCTTATAAGAACAATTCGTGGTGCGTGTAGCAGGGTTGCCGTGTTCTGAACTATCTAGATAGCCCAATTGAAAAATTTGTGTAACCTTAAATCGAAGCCAAATAATAGCATAAATAAAAGCCCAATTAAAATAAAAATTTTGTAGCTCAAATTAAAAAAAAAACAATTCATAATAATATAGTTAATAATTTTAGAATTATTAAATCTAATGATTGGTTTCAATGATGAAAGTCAATGATAGCTATATTTGGCCCCTAATTGCATGGTTTAAAGAAAGATATCCGAAAACAATGCAATTTAGGTAATGAAATTATTTTGTTTTGGGTTGAAAAGTATTGGTTAGGTTGCTTCTAAGATATTTTTTAGTTTCTGCATTGTAATTATTTCTAAGTTGCAAACAATTATTATTGCTTACTATTATCATAGACAGTGTATATTAAATTTCACTCCTCGACAAATTGCACTAAAATCCATATTGCAATTTATTGCAATTCACTTTTGCATTAAATAATCCAATAAAGACTTTACCAAAATACCTCTTACTAATTGAAAAATATTTAACTGTGCGAAAATACAAACTAAATTACACGCTCAGGAGCTCTTGTAGTTGTATATTAAATTGATAAGAAATGAGAATTTTAACGAAGATGTTGATGTCGCCAAGAACCGTGAGGCAAATTGATTTGAATTTGAATGTACAATGTTTTATTTCAATTTAGAATCGGTCATGTTTGAAATAGACTCATTCGTGTTTTAAGCAGCTTGTGCTCTTTTTTTCGTTTGAATTTAATTTAAATTAATTTGTGTTTGGTGTAACATTTGTATATTTGTTTAATATGTAAATATTTGATGGTTATTCAGTATAATCAAGTTTGAAACAAAATGATTGTTTTCATAAGTACATATGTTTTATGTAAGACACCCTTCGTTGGAATATTCTTAAAAGAACGTTGTTGATTTAATACAAAGACGCTTAATATAACGATCCCAAATTTGGCTACCATCGATTTACCACGATCACCGTTGTCAGAAATCCGTGACAGTTTTAAAAAAGTTTGCAACTGAAAAAAAAACAACTTTGAATTGTTGCAACAATTGATTAATGAGACGACTTTTGGGTCATTATGTGATGTGAAAAATCGACACCATGTGCGTGGTTTAAGAATATATTTTTTGTAGTCCGTAGTTTCTTCAAAAACCCATGTTTGTTGATGCCTCGCCCTCGTCCATATTTGGAATTAGACATTGCACAAACTGTGGCTCACCTTATTTCGGATAAAGATAATCACCAACAAAATCGTATTTTTTATAATTAGGTCCTTGAAATTCATCAAAATTATGATAGGCGTTTTCATCGAAAAATCATCTTCAGTTATCTGTCCAATTTTCACCTAAGCTTTACGTTAATAAGAAGTATTGTTGCATTTTAGGCTCGGAATATCCAAAGAATGATTGTTGAAAACGTTCCTCTGTTTGGTGGGGTCTTAAGCTTTAATCATTTGATAACTTTACTCATTCGAAAATAAGTTTGATGCAAATGTGCAAATGGCCTATCGAGTTAGAATTAATGATTTTTTAAAGCCGAAATCGGAAGACATTAATTCGGATTAAGTTTATTTTTAACAAGATTGCGAGTACGTTCTATGCAAGCAATGAAATATCTTGTGAGTTAACACATCTAGATCTAAGGGCCATGTGAAAGATAAGTTTTATATCAAGTTAACTAGGGCATATATAGACGCAAATGGTCATGGAAAATTTTATAAAAAAGGATACGGTGCTGCAACCTTGATTTGGCTGATTTAATTTTTCCATTGTAAATAAATATCCTTGGACTTCTTTTTATAAACTACTTTTTTCTTAATATCAAAATGAAATAAACATAACATACAAATATTAAACTTAGAAATTACTTTAGCCATCAGTAAAAAAAATATAAAATTAAAAAAAAATACTTTGATACAGACGGTATTCAACTATATGAAAACAGAAAACATTTATCCTGAATTTTTGCTAGGGGCTATAATTTTTAAAACACAATCAAACTTTACTTAAATCAGTCAATAAGTTAAACTTAAAATAAATACTCGATATGTTTAAATAATATTGAGTTATATTGTCTTAGAATAAGATACAAAATATGTTTTTATTTTTTACTTGGAAGATTTACAAATTGTACCTACTTAAATACACAAAGTAGACATACACCTTCCTTCCTTACTGTTTGTTGGTAACAACAACATTTACAACATACTTATTTATATATTATATACCTATGAAACATTTAAAAAAAAAACACCACGGTCAAAAGACGTATATTTCAAATGCCAAACTCGACACACAAACTTAAACTTCAAAAAATCCATTAAAATATATCTCTAATAAGAGATTTCGAGGTCAGATAAAATTTAATAAAAAATGAGGAAAAAAGTAATAAAAATATATATTACCAAATCACTCCCTTGCTACAAATGTATACATGTACAGTGGTGGCTAAAAAATTAGGAATAACAATTTGAAATGTATTTAATCAATTACATATATCATTTTTTGTAAGAGTAATTTTGTTTAGAAATTATCTTAAGTTTTTAACCGCCAACAGTGCAATGCTATCAAAATCAAAACGAGTCCATGGATTCCGTATCTAGGAGATGTAGTTGTTCAAAAACGATGTTATTTGGTGTGGTTCAAGAGAAAGTTTAAAAGAACTAGCAGACTTACGGAACCAAAAAGTGAAACCAATATGCCAATTTACCTAAAATAGGCCCTAACTGAGCTGAGAAGTATCAGCTAGAATTATTAGGCGTCGAATTCAAGAACATCGAAAAAAAACACACGTTTTCGAAAAGAACCCGAAGAATCGTATGAAGTTTGCTAAGCTTCACACAATGAGATGTTAAGGAGTTATGAATCTCAATTCAACTAATTTAGCCCAGATAATGGTAAAATTTACTTAAGACGAAGTTGGATCCATCGGAAACTTGTGGGCAGATGTCGAAAGGTGGTCAAAGTCCAAGAATCGAGGAACTCTTATAAAATGTAAAGCAGGTCTCTGAGGGTATACCACTATCAACCATTCGCGTTGGAAGCAAAAATACTCCATTTAACAAGATGGGAATCTCAGACTGACATTTCGGTTTGCCTAAAAGCTACGTAGGACTAAATGTGAGAAAGTGTGCGTGAAATGATGCAAAAACCCAAACACATTCTCACATTTAGTCTTACAGCCCATCAAAACGCTACATTATAGAAATCAGCCCCATCTAAATGCTTCATTTTGGATGTTTCATGGCCTCGTTCAAAAACTAAACAATCCTAACCAACAGAATCTGAAGTGTTGACATGGTCTTAAATTGGAAGATTTGTATAGCTTAAATTATTTGCGAACGCAATATGCGCTGCAACTGCTTAAGTAAAATTGGAAATGGACAAAAGTGTAACTCAATACTTTGTAAAACAAAAAAAACAGACAATTTTTTCAGCTGTAGTTTGCTTAGAGCATTTTTTTTTGGCAACCGACGTTAGAAGTTCAGGTGGAAACAATAGGCGGGTGTCTCCGTATTTTTTTGTACAGACAATGCTACGGGAAAAATACTTGTGAAGTTCCATTGCCAACTTTAGCTAGTTTAGATTCCTCAATTAGTTTAGTATTTTCATCATTTGAGCAGTTCGATAATTGCAAGACCAAATTTTAGTTTTGTTTGTTGCAGAAATATTCCTGAAAATTTCTTTTTAAGGGACTATGTTAGAGTTAAATTTTTAAATAGTGATTTGAAAGAACCATGTTTTAAAAATAAAATGCTTTTTGTAAATAGGCAATATGGTTACACACAATACCAACTAAATGAGTGCAATAAATAGATTTAAGTAACTTTTTTTCCAGTATGGAGAAACCAAACACCCAATAGAAAAAATCCGGTAAACGCTCCAAAATCCATACTTCTTGACTAAATAATGTTATCTTCTATGTTTACGCATAAAATTACGAATTTTGTAGCATATGAAAATTTCTAGACATTTTACAATGAGAATAATTAAATATGCTATGAAATAATTGGCTGCTATTATAATGCTAATTTTTTTCTAAAAAGTTGATGAAGGTTATCCGAAGCGGAAATTTCTTTAATGAACATACCTAAAATATTATTGGCTTTCTCAAAAATATTTTTCTACGCTAACCTCTGCTTTATATCTAAAAACTATTGCCTATGTATATTTTCTTCTATGTTCTGCATTTATAAAATGTAATATACGGTATTATTTATTATATTAAGAAAAACAAAAACATATAGGTACGTAAAACTCATTCATTTTTTTTTCATTATCAGCAGCATTTTTACTAAACATACCCTCCAAACAATGATGATTAAACTTGAACTTTGGTAACTAAACATTTTTAAGGAATTAATGAAAATTATATTTTGCGTTAAACTGTGGAAATTCACTAAAAAAACTTCTGTACGTCAACAATAAACATTCGCGTCGATTAAATTATCTATTGAATGAGTTGTTCATGAATTCAGAACGATTTTTTGACGTTTTCATTTTGTGATAAACGTCAAAATTTGCATTTTATTTGTTCTGCACTTATTCAACAAGTTCGCTATAATCGTTCTGATTATTTTTTTTTTTAAATATTGGTGTTCCTTTGATGCAAAGTTTTTTTTTTATAGCAAATACATGTATGCTTCCATCAATCAAGAATGTTATGAATAAGGTATTTTTCGATTATAACTCTTTTTTTAAATTTAATATTTATTAATCAAAATGGAATTGAAAAATAGTTGCAAGCTTATATCATTAAAAACAAACTATAAATATACTTGGATTACTTAAATTGATACAGATTTTAATTACTTGCAAAAAAAATGTTGGCCGTTCATTAACGAAAATTTATTAGAATTCAATAAATTGCGCTCGCACCCTTAACTTGATGGTTCTTCGAACGCATCTTTGCTACAATAATCCGAAGTTAATTATGAAATTTAAAGAATTTCATAGTGATTGCTGTAAATAAGTGAATTAATTATATTAAACTGATGTTGAACATGCTTTTTTCAAGACAAAAATGTACATTGGTTCGCTATCAACAAAATGACTGCAAAAGTAAAGCTTAAAACATTGTTCTTAAGTCGCAGTGTTGCTAATTTTGTGACCACCACTGTAAAGTAAACCATGTTCATACATATGTTGTGTTTCTCTATATATAGCTTTAATATTAGTACAGGGTTGCGACTCTGTTTGATTGAAGCAAAATGATGAAAACTTTCGGTGACATTTGTGATCCTTTTAAATTAAATTTCATTGTATTTTTTTCCTAATTTGGGGCAAGTAAAATGAGTGCAAACAATTTAAAAGAAAATGTGACAAAAATATAGATATGTACATATATTTGTAATTGTAGGTACGTCCGTCGTCGCGTCGTTTAGCAGATGTAAGACTGCCGTTTTTCTCTCTCCATAATATTGTGACTTGGCGCGAAAATCAATAATTTGAGCAACACAGTCTAACCCAAGAAATGTGTTTAGTTTATATATTTAAGAAATTCAGTTAGGGCACGAAAGATGCATTTCCCAAGCAGGTGGATTTCCAACACGCTGGACTAGATAAGAGGGAAATTACTTTTACCTACATCATCATATATGTACATATTTTGAACAAGTTATCGATTTGTGACCTTTTTCTCTATCCACAATACACATCATCATCATTCACTCAAACAATAATTGAAAGTCAACTTGGCTAGGGTTCTAGCTGCCATGTAATTAAGAAGTTTAAGTCTCACCTGTTGAACCAGCGCCTGCGGCTCGGTTTCCGTTGTTTATGTTTTGAGCACCACGAGTAGGTTGTTGATTGCCACGCTTCATTTGACACTACATACCGCCATCCACCATCAACCATCCACCAGCCACCAAAACCTGACCAAGCCAGACCACGACCAGCAGCACTTAGAGGACGAGTCATTTTCTGAGTTAATTGGAGTTTTTCTATCTCTCCTCTGGTCAATTAGAATTCCACCGCATTACAGCAAAGCAAACTCATATTCGTATAGGGGTAACTGACGCTGACGCTGACGCTGACGTTGACGACGACGCTGAAGCAGCGTTACGCTTGGTTGCCGCATGAATCTGATTGTATGCACTGATAATGCCAAACGAAGGGATCGAAGGATTCCCTTAAGTCCAAATTTTGTAACGAACTAAATTTGATGAACAGTGGTATGATCGGTAAGAAACAGTAATTTAATTGGCATAAATTAAAGGGACACCAAACAGTCATCTTTCGATATATTTATGGGGGTCGAGTGTAATTGAAATAAAACATGCTTTATTTTGGTGTTTTCAAATTCAATTCTACTTTAAAGAAGTCCTCAGACAGAACTCTTAAGTTCAGTTCAGCTCAGTTCATCAATATACACAGTGCAATGAAATAAGCCATTCAATTCAGCAGTGAAGCGGTGCGTGCGCAGGTGCTCAGTCGCCCGTCGAATTTCCATTTTCATTTGGTATTGGTGGTTGTAAAGTAGTGGTCTGTATTATCTGTTCCGATTCAGTTCCGAAATGGGGTCCACATTGTCTCCCTTTTTGTATTTTCTGATATTCAATTGAATTCATCGGTCCAACGATCGCCACCGCCGCCGCCGCTGCCGGCCGACTATTGATTTGGGCGAACCGAACATGTGTGGAAGAGAATGTTCAGTGACACCATTAACAAGACGGAACACCACAAAGCATCCCGCGCAACAGCAATGTTGATGTTTTTATTTCATTCTGAATGTTATTGTTTTATATTGTGTTCAATTTCCGGCCAATATTTTACAATTGGAATTGAGTTTGGTGTGAAATTTCACACCTAAATGGTTAAGTGACCAAATATATAGGGAAACTAAATGTACTAGATACGACGACGGAAGCAAGGAAATTCACATTCAATTAAGCGTTTTAGTTGGGTGCACATGTCAATACAATATGTTTTGAGTCGCAAATCATAGAAAAAGGCTTTTTAAATTGCTTTGTTTTGATAGCTGTATGTTTTTTTTTTCATCCCGTGAGTAGGTGTTGAAGGCTTTAAAATGCCGTTTACTAAAACTTCAACATCATTTTTAATTTTATATGGCAAACTTATTCATGTTAACTCTCTAAATAGTGAAAAGCGACTTTTAGTATTTAGTATTTTTATTTATCTATGAAAAGCTTAGACTGTAAGATACAATATCTTATAAAAAAGGGAAGCTTGCGATGTGTTAAACGCTACAGGTTTGATTGAAATTCAAGTGTTACATATTTTTATTTTTATACATTGATTGGTGCTAAATAAACTAAGAATTACAATAATATATTTTAAGTTCTTTTCCTAATTGCTTCGTGTTGCTTATATTTCTTATCTCTCTTGGCAATGAATTCCAAATTCTTACTGAGTACACACAAAATTGGCGTTCGGATGTCAGGCAACGAAAACGAGGAATTCCAAGATCTAGAGATCTATTTGAATTAAGGCAGATTATTTTACTGTACAGATCCTCAGGCTGACGGGTTAAAAGTATATCAGAAAACAAGGTAATTGTTCGGAAGTTTAAAAAGTTTTCAAATGACATTCCAAGAAATTGCTTTGAATATTGAAAAACACTATCGTAGCGTCGTCGTAGCCCGTAAACATATCGTATGGCCAGGGCCGGCCCAACCAAACTTGCGCCCTGTGCAAGATTTGTAGAAAGTGCCCCTTTTTTATATTTTCACACATAAACTGATACACAAGCATAAGCCTTTCCCACATTACCCAGGAGGTAGACTTTCAATGCGTTTTTGTTATTGAGGTATCGCCAGGAGGCCTAAACCATTAAACTAAAACGCAGCGGAAAAATGAGCAGAGGGAAAACGTTTAAACTTGGAAACTTACTTTTCTGGCCTTACATTTTGCAAATTCAGAAATGAGATCATCAAAGTCTAAAGAATTTAATAATTTCTTTTCAATGGACATTATAGATAAACCTACCAATCTCTCTTGAGTCATGGTTGTCCTAACATATTTTTTTAATAATTTAGAAAAACTACGTTCCATTGAAGCTACCGTGACCGGGATTGTATTAAAGATTTGAAGAACAATTACTAAATTCGGAACAAAATCTTTAAGGTTTGAACTAAAAATAAAATTTAACACATCTAAACTTGAGCTTTGTGGTGTAACAAGCTGGGATATTACGGTTAACTCTTGAAACAATTCTTCTCCATCTAAATCTTTAAAACTACTTTATGTTAAAACATTCTGCAAATTAAGGCATGAAGCACGTACATTTTTATTTTTTAAACTTTCGCTTATTTTACTTAAAAATGAAAAATTGATACTATACGTATCAAACCTTTCAAGTATTTAAAAAAAAAATCAACTTTAAATCTTTGTTTCGGGTCTAATAAGTTTCAGAACATTCATCAGCATAAAGTATTTTCCTCCGTTGAGATCGCAATGATGAAGCTACAGAAAACATATTTGGTATTTCTAGGGAACTAGCAATACGCTCGGTTAATTGAACATACCTACTCATTAAATTTTAAATCAAACTATTTTTTGTATTTTAAACTGTTATGCCAGTTGACAGATTAACGGACGGACTTTGCAAATATTTACTAGTTTAATTTATATTTTCTTCAAACCAAATTAGCAGGCAGCAAATAAATGTAAAATCAAAAATTTTATTTCCTAACGATTCTGCAATGTTTTTTGCCTCTAGATTTCTTAATTCTATAGGGCTTCATATATTTCTTGAATTGAAAAAAAGTTAAACAAACATTGAATTGTATCGAAAATTTTAACTGCATAAAATGAGAACCGAGCAGCATCATTAACCACTAAATTTAAGGAATGCGGACAACATAGGTCTTGGTTCCAGGGTTCGAATTCGATTCTAAACACCCGCTTCTTTTCCTTTCATATTCGAACCATTATCATAACTTTGGCTTTGACAGTTACTTAAAAAAAAAAACTGATAACTATTTATTTAATATTAATTAATCGCCAAAGCGAAAAAACAATTGAAACAATCTGCATTCTGCACCAGACTAGATATACATATATACAGCCGTTTTCTTTGTAGATGAGAACTCACATACAGGATACGGTGCGTGATACAAAACCTGCACGTTCTAGCCCATACGGTTCAATATGAATAAGTATTTTGCTTCGTCATACTCTCTGTGTTAATTTTGGGACTCGGTGTGCATGAAATAAATCTTGCACATATGAGGTGGCATGGGAATTTTTCGTGTTGAAATTTTTCCTTTTTTTCTAAATAGTGAAAAGCGATTTCAATTGAATCTTTTTTTTTAAAACAAAAATAACTTTTCTTAACTATTTTTCAAGAATAGCTGTGCCAAGGGACAAACTGCAATAGAAGCTCATAAAGGGTGATTTTTTTAAAGCTATAGGAAAGTTTAAAAAAAAACATACAATTCAGAAAAATTCATATGAAGTCTTTATTTGAATCGATAGTACGGTCCAAACCTATAATATAATGTTTGAAGATTATGTCAAGCAAATGTTGACCTTGACTGCGCTTTAAATGGTCCATCCGCTTAGTCCAACTTTGGCATACTCTTTCCAACATTTCGGCCGATATCTCACGAATAAATGCTTTAATGTTGTCTTTCAAAGTGTCAAGTCAATGAAGCGGGCTTGTCTGTACAGAAATGAGCTTTAACTTACTTACTAAAGGTGGCGCTACAGTCCGGGGCGGACTTGGGCCTCAACCAACATGCGTCTCCAGCCAGATCGGTCCCTAGCTAGCTGTCTCCAGTTTCGCACGCCAAGTTGGTTGAGGTCTTCACCCACCTGAGTGCGCCACCTGAGTCGCGGTCTTTCTCTACTGCGCCGTCCCTCGGGATTGGATTCGAAGATCTTCCGGGCTGGAGCGTTGATGTCCATTCGCTCTACATGACCCAGCCATCTAAGCCGTTGGACTTTAATTCTGCTTACTAGGTCAGTGTCGCTGTACAGCCCGTACAGTTCGTCGTTATATCTTCTCCTCCATTCTCCATCTATGCAGACGGGACCACCAAAAATCACCCGAAGATTTTTTCTCTCGAAGCATCCTAAGACGTTCTCATCTTTTTTTGACAGCGCCTCAAATGAGAACCGGGATGATGAGTGTCTTATAGATGGTGATTTTAGATGCTCGAGAGAGGACTTTACTTCTCCATTGCCTTCTAAGTCCAAAGAAGCAGCGATTTGCAAGAGTTATTCTTCGTTTGATTTCAGCGCTGTGGTCGTTGTCTGTGTTTATAGCGGTGCCTAGGTAGACAAAGTCCTTAACTACCTCGAAGTTAAAGCTGTCCATGGTGACGTTTTGTCCAAAACGTCGTTGTTCAATGTCCTTTTTTGATGACAGCATATACTTGGTCTTGCCCTCATTAACCACTAAGCCCATTTTCGCTTCCGTCGCAATGCTCAAAAACGCTCCATTGATATCACGCTTTGATCTTCCAATTATGTCAATATCATCTGCGTATCCGAGTAATTTGATGGACCTTTGGAAGATTGTGCCTCTAGTGTTGACGGTTGAGTTTTGCACAATTCTTTCCAGAACGATGTTAAAGAAGTCGCATGACAGTGCATCGCTTTGTCTAAAACCTTTTTTGACATCAAATGCATCGGTGAGATCTTTTTCGACCTTTATGGAGCAGCGTGCATTCTCCATCGTCATTCTGCACAAACGGATAAGTTTGACAGGGATGCCAAAACTAGACATTGCTCTGTAGAGCTCTTCCCTATGGATGCTGTCATACGCGGCTTTAAAATCGATAAAGAGATGGTGGGTATCGATTTGAAGCTCCTGGGTTTTTTCCAAGATCTGCCGTAGTGTGAATATTTGGTCGATAGTGGACTTTCCTGGTCTGAAGCCACACTGATAAGGACCTATCAGGTTGTTGACGAACGGCTTCAGATGTTCACATAATACGGCAGAAAGGATTTTATATGCAATGTTAAGGAGACTGATCCCTCTGTAGTTGGCGCAATTTAAAGGGTCTCCTTCTTTATGTATCGGGCAAACTATGCTGAGATTCCACTCATCGGGCATGCTTTCGACCATATTTTGCAGATGAGTTGGTGCATGCTCCCTACCAAGTCATCGCCTGTTGCTTTAAATAGTTCGGCAGCGATGCCGTCAGCTCCAGCAGCTTTGTTTGACTTCAGTTTAGATATAGCTATCTTCACTTTGTCTAGGTCGGTTTGGAGGAATTGTTGATCTGCGTCGCCTAGGTTGAGTGGTTCTATCTCCCTTACAGCGGAATTCGGTTCGTCATCGCCGTTTAACATAGTCCCACAAAAAATAGTCTAAAAGCGTCAAATCGCACGATCTAGGCGGCCAATTTACCGGTCCCGAAAGTTACGATTCGCATAATCGTTGAAGTAGTACGGTAAAATGATGCCACCAGCCCATAAACCGGACCAAACTGTGACTTTTTCTGGATGCATTGGTAGCTGTTGCAAATGCTTCTGGCTGATATTAACTCTAAAATCGACAATTCTGCTTATTTACGTACCCATTGAGAAAAAATAAGCTTCGTCGCTGAACACAATTTTTCGGTAAAAAAGTGGATCTTCGGCCAATTTTCCAAGAGCCCATTCACCAAAAAGTTTACGTTGCAGTAGGTGTCGTTCGGCTTCAATTCTTGCACCAGCTGTATTTTGAAAGGCATCACACCTAAATCGTTCCGCAAAATTTTTCACGTTGTTGAGTAACAGAGGCCCAATTGCTGCGAACGGCGACGAATCGATAATTGATGGTCATCATTAACACTGGCCGATACAGGTGCGATATTTTCTTCAGTTCGCACTCTACGTAAGCGTGTTGGTAGTTTAATGTCCAACAATGTAATTTTGGTGTGAAATTTAGTCACAATAGCCCGAATAGCCGCTTAAGTAGGTCGATTAAACTGACCATAAAATGGAAGAAGCGCGCGATGAACTTTCTTAACAGAGCACGCATTTTGATAATAAAATTTAATAATTTGCAAGCTTTGTTCGTTTGTAAGACGATTCATGGTTAAATTATAGACCAAACTGAAGATGTTTGACAATAAAACAAAACACGGAACGTGCGTTAGCTGTTTAAACCAGTGTTGCCAAAAAGATAATACCTAAAAAATCACCCTTTATTTAATAATATTTAAATTTAATAATTTAAACACCGAGAAAAAAGTTTTCAAAATGCACGAACATTTTTATTTTTTTTTTTTTTCAAAAAATCGGACAAAGCAAAAGCCAACCTAGCGTGGGAAATAATATAAACAAATATACATAGCTCCGAACTTATTGAGTGAAATTTATTGAATGAATATATGTAATTTAGAAGAAACTTAAAATATAAACAATTGAACAAAAGGTAATGTAATTTAATTGAACATAGTGTTTTATAAACAAGTAGTTTGATGTTATCTTTAACACCCTTCCTCAAACGCATTGTACTCCAGCTTTTGTTCTGAATTTCTCGATTTTTGAAGAAGACAGTGGCTTGGTAAACATATCGGCTATCATTTCTTCATTGGGACAGTAAGTGCATATATCGGGTGATTTTTTAAGAGCTTGAGAACTTTAAAAAAAAAAAAAACGCATAAAATTTGCAAAATCTCATCGATTCTTTATTTGAAACGTTAGATTGGTCCATGACATTTACTTTTTGAAGATAATTTCATTTAAATGTTGACCGCGGCTGCGTCTTAGGTGGTCCATTCGGAAAGTCCAATTTTGGGTAACTTTTTCGAGCATTTCGGCCGGAATAGCCCGAATTTCTTCGGAAATGTTGTCTTCCAAAGCTGGAATAGTTGCTGGCTTATTTGTGTAGACTTTAGACTTGACGTAGCCCCACAAAAAATAGTCTAAAGGCGTCAAATCGCATGATCTTGGTGGCCAACTTACCGGTCCATTCCTTGAGATGAATTGTTCTCCGAAGTTTTCCCTCAAAATGGCCATAGAATCGCGAGCTGTGTGGCATGTAGCGCCATCTTGTTGAAACCACATGTCAACCAAGTTCAGTTCTTCCATTTTTGGCAACAAAAAGTTTGTTAGCATTGAACGATAGCGATCGCCATTCACCGTAACGTTGCGTCCAACAGCATCTTTGAAAAAATACGGTCCAATGATTCCACCAGCGCAGTGTTACCGCTATGCGACTTTAGTCGCATTTTGACCCTTTTTTGTGCCTCATGCGACCATGATACGACTTTTTAAAAAATTGTCTATTTTGACCCTTTTTAAAAAATTATGCGACTTTTTTGACCCCATCTCTAGAAAAATACATTGAAAAGATAAGTTATTTTCTTAATTCATACAAAATTTCCAAACTTCCATTGAAATAAGAACATAACTTACACTGTCACACATAATTTCAATCTATAAAATGGAATCAAGTTGAAATTGTTTGGGTCGACTCGATCACGTTCGCTCAGAATCGAAACCTTGCTATTCTAGCATACAAATTCATTTCAAACTTTTGACTCTGCACATAAATGTAGTTAATAGTTACCAATTTTAAGTTTGTATGAGTAACTTTAACAAAATTTCCCAATTATTTCTATGTGTTTGTTCGACTGCGGTGAAATTTGAATAAATTCATGAATTCGAAAAAAAAAATTATCTCTGTCAAGATTTACCTACTATTTTGTTGTCTTTTGTGTTTTTGTGTTTCGGCTGGCCTTCATTTGTTGGGAGCTCATTCTCGATATTGTCTGTCTTTTTTATAAAATGGATATGTAAGTTTGGAACTTCCAAATTTGGAGGAGTTTTGGCATAAGATCGGGGCAATTAAAAACCCTCTCGGATAGTATGTTTATTCCAACTTATACTCCCTTGTAAAAAATATTTTCACACTTCCACACAGCAGTGCGTGTGCCAAAAGGGTTTTTTCTAAGTTAACAATTCTAAAAAAAAGATTAACGAACCGCCTGTGTGTGGAAACAATGCTCTCTGCAGCAAATATTTTAGAAAAGCAAACTCTTGATGAATGGAAACCTTCAAAGGATCTTATAAAAAGCTACCGTAAATTAATCACAAAAAAATAATGACTCCTATTTTAAAAATAATGTAAATATAAAAGTCAAATATTTATAAATAATATAAATGAGCCGTTTATTTTGAAAGTGGCATAAGTCACTTTTTCAAAAAAATCGAGCTAATGGCAACACTAAATACAATTGAACGGTATCTTTTCATTTTTAAAAAATTTGCACTCAATAAGTTGAGAACTATTGAGATTTCTTCGAGAGAAGTATTGATAATTAACGGTATAACAAATATCTTAAATATCTCGACTTAAAAAAAAAGTGACTTATGCCACTTTCAAAATAAACGGCTCAAATGTACCTTAATTTTTGTATTTCAAAAGAACTGAATAGAATATGAATGTATTTATTTTTTAGTTCAACTTTAAAACTTAAGTTAATATAACTTAAATCGACTGAATTGACTGTTATTGTTATTTAATGTTATATACATACATATACGTTTTAACGTACCAGTATTTATTAAAAAAAGGAACGTGTGTGATATAAATCGAATGTATTGAATACTAGAATAAGAATTTATTTTTCTTTAGAAGGTATACCTAATAAAAAACTAAAAAACAACTCATTTTTTTTTGTTTGCAATTTATACAGATTTCGTTTGATTTAGGTATGTATTAAAAAAAATCTAAATGCGACTTTTTTTTTCATTTGACCCTTTTTTTTGCGACCTTTTCAAAAATCTCAGCGGTAACACTGCACCAGCGTACAAACCACACCAAACAGTGCATTTTTCGGGATGCATGGGCAGTTCTTGAACGGCTTCTGGTTGCTCTTCACTCCAAATGCGGCAATTTTGCTTATTTACGTAGCCATTCAACCAGAAATGAGCCTCATCGCTGAACAAAATTTGTCGCGAAACACATTTCGAACCGAACACTGATTTTGGTAATAAAATTCAATGATTTGCAAGCGTTGCTCGTTAGTAAGTCTATTCATGATGAAATGTCAAAGCATACTGAGCATCTTTCTCTTTGACACCATGTCTGAAATCCCGCGTGATCTGTCAAATACTAATGCATGAAAATCCTAACCTCAAAAAAATCACCCATTATAATATGATTTTTATCAACGTGGTCCTTGACGAAATGAATTTTAGTGTCGATATGCTTGGTCCTGTTGCTTAGTTTCTGCTCTTTTATTAAACGTAGACAACTCTGGTTATCTTCAAATATGACGGTTGGTGAAGTTTGTCGAAATTTCATATCATCGAGTAGCTCACGAATCCAGATAGCATCCTTGCATGCATCGGATAATGCAATAAACTCGGCTTCTGTGGAGGAAAGTTACACACATGTTTGCTTTTTGCAACTCCAAATTATGGTTCCACCATTGATCTGAAAGATATAACCAGAATTAGATTTTCTATCTAGCCTATTTTCTGCCCAATTCGTATCGGCGTAACCTATCAAGTTTTTGTCTTTTGCTGACATATTACTTAATTTTAAAGAAATATCTATAGTGCCTTTTAAGTATATCTGAAATATTTATTATGTAAAGTAAAATCCTTTACTTCTAAACCGAAGATGAAGATATCTTTCCATCGATATGAAAGGCTTCACAAGGCTCAAACATATTTTTCTTTTTGTTAAAGTTTTTCGAAATAATCGATGTTTAACCAAAAAATTTAACTTTTTCAACAATTTTTCCGACCCTATTGACAGGTCTTTCTACATCTTTTCAGTCATAAGCTTCTGTGAGCTATATAGCTATCGAAATATATTGGTGGTGGTTTTCAGAAAGGTTTTTTGTTTTTAATTGATGCGGAATATGTAATTGTTTAACTACTTGCTCTTATGTTCCTTTAGTGTAAATTTAGTTTTTTTTTTGTTAAAATATCTTCTTTATGTAGTCTTGAATATTTTGTGATTAGTGTTTTAGAAAAAGCCAAAAGTAAAAAGTGATTAGGTCGTCGAAGTTAGACAAATGACGCTCCAAACTGACTAGGTACTTTTATTTCGAATTACATTAGTAACACAAACCCCACACCAAACACACTCCCCCCCCCTTCTTCGTTACGCCTTTGCCTATCGAATTTTTTCAACACTGAAACAAAGTCAAGACTGAACTGAAGTTATAGCATAGCAAAACCCAACGTATCTATGTCTCCTATAAAAGAGTCCTCTTAGCATATCCCAGTCCCAGTGTCTGTACGGTTGAGTGGCTCGGCCGTATATAATAATTATCTAACCTTCAGTTTTCCCATATTCCAATATCAACAAAACAACATAGTTATACATTATATACATACAGATACACACGTGCAACAATGATTCACTACCAGCTTCATTAAAAATTCACAAAAAGTCGACAATAATTAATAATAAACGATAATTGCGAGGTAGAAAAGGAGCTAACAAACTGCACTGCTGCTCCAGCTCCAACTTCAACTCTTCCTCTGATTCTATGAATATACAGGTATTCCAGCCAGCCAGCCAGCACAGCAGCGTTAGGAAAAGGTATCTAGATATACAAAGATATGAAGACCCTTTACTGTATTCGTATTATTGCCGCATGATGGTTAACTGGGTGCTGCTAGTGCTGGTTTGCTGACTAAGTTTGTGAGAAAATCCAGAAACAGAAGAAAAACTTCGTTCTGACTTTTCCTGATAAATACCTGAAAATTGGAAAATAGCAAGAAACGAAGGCAATCGAAGAATCCACCACAGATTCGCGTGATAAGACAATGTAAACTTAATAAACTTAGTTTGAAAGTGTACTTTTGTACCTAAAGATACTTGGAAAATGGGTTTTCTTTTAGGTAGGTAGGTATTTGCTCTAAGAGAAAAGATTTATACTCATTTCTACATACATATGTTTTTCAATTTATGACTGGAAGATCATACATTCATGCCAATGGAATTTATTAGTTATGCGGTAGTTAGTAAGGCAGAGAAGTTTCAGCGGCGCGGCGGCAGTCGTTTTCAAATATTATTATGTAAGTTATCATTTGATGGTAGGTATTGTTTATATTATATTGGTGCAAGTATAGCCTGAAAAATGTAGCAGCATAACGAACAAAGGTTTGCAGATTGAAACTTTAAATAAGGAAAATTAATAGCATACACTACACATATAAATATACCCACATCTGCATACTTATACATACATACTTAGCTGAAGTGATTCGTTTTGTATTGTTTTGGTTGAAGTTAAAATACGAAATAAAAGATTTAAACTTTTGATGTTTTGACTTTATTTTTATTGTTGTTATGAGTATTTAAAATTGCAGTAGAATATAGAAGAGATGAACAATTAAAAACAGCGGTCCTCAAATTAAGTATCCTTTGCAACATTCGAGCAACGAAGATTGGTTCCATTTAATAAATATTTGTCCAATATTAAAACTTCATCAACTACTACGATTATTTAGAATAACGATCTAGAAAAAAAGTAAACAAAAATGGAAATAGTTAGTGTTTTGATAAAAAGCTTATGTTAAGGGCTTAATATTTTACTAAGTACTAAATTTCAAATTGACTTAATGTAAAAGTAGCCATCCGAACATATCTAAACTGTGATAGTTCGTAAAAATATGTAAAGCCTATTGGTTGCATTCGAAAAACTGAGGACTGTACCGTTCCAGCCACTAGTCATATAACATTAATTGTACATAGGGTACAACCTCGTGTTCCATAAGGAGGTTTACTAACCAATATCAGTCTAAAGCATATTTCGACACAAACAAAATATGTAGAGATAAAAGTACTTGTAATTCCAGTGAAAATTAAGCCTATGATTTGTAAATCGGTCTTCTAGGTGTTCAGGTTTTCAACTAAGAACTAAACTAATAACTTGTCAAACCTATAACTAGAATCAACTTCTCCATCATCCAGTTCTTCGAAGGGATATGCTCGAGCTTAAAACATTGTTTTTTTTTTTTTATTAAAGTTAAAGCAGATATTCCTTTTAACTTTAGCAAAATGTTAAGAGATAGTGAGGTGTTAAAATCATTTAAAATTAGGCAAATCATCTTTTAAGCTTATTTAATTTATAAAAATGCTTTTTACATTTTACTTAATCGTTTAAAATTGTTCGCCAATGTTTTTGTTTGTATTGAAATATTTTGAAATAACTACTATATCCTTATTTTAAAAGTCTGACCGGCATTTACTCTAAAACAAGAATTATATAGAAGCAAATACGGTGACCTGATCATTCCTGATTAAAAAAAAAATCTACAGGAGTTTCAAATAGAAGGCGTTTTCTCCAGGTATGGTTACCGCACTGTTTAATTTCGGGCCAATCTATGAAAGGTCAACAAAAGATTTGTCTTTCTTAATTTAATATTCACTTTTGGGAAAGTTTATAGTTGCAATACTTTCCCACATAGCTTTTAGACCATGAGGCTTGGTTCTTCTTAACCCTACTTACTTATTTAAGGTGGCACTACAGTCCGGGGCGGACCTGGGCCACAACCAACATGCGTCTCCAGCCAGCTCGGTTCCCAGCTAGCTGTCTCCAGTTTTGCACGTCAAGTTGGTTGAGGTATTCACTCACCTTAGTCGCGGTCTTCCTCTGCTGCGCCGTCCCTCTGGACTGGATTCGAATACTTTCCGGGCTGTAGCGTTGATGCACATTGCACATTCGCTCTACATGACCCAGCCATCTAAGTCATTGGACTTTAATTCTGTTAACCAGGTCAGTGTCGCTGTACAGCCCGTACAGTTCGTCATTGTATCTTCTCCTTCATCCTCCATCTATGCAGACGGGACCAAAAATCACCCGAAGAATTTTGCTCTCGAAGAATCCTAAGACGTTCTCATCTTTCTTTGACAGGGTCCAGGCCTCAGCACCATAAATGAGAACCAGGATGATGACTGATGAGTGTCATATAGATGGTGATTTTAGATGCTCGAGAGAGGACAGCATTTTTCAACAGTTATTCTTCGCTTGATTTCAGCGCTGGTGTCGTTTTGTCTGAGTTTATAGCGGTGCCTAGGTAGGCAAAGTCCTCAAAGTCTTCAACTACCTTAAAGTTATAGCTGTCCATGGTGACTTTTGTCCAAGAAGTCGCTCTTGCCCTCATTAACCACTAAGCCCATTTTCGCCTCCGTCGCAATGCTCAAAAACGCTCCATTGATATCACGCTTTGATCTTTCAATTATGTCAATATCATCGGCGTATCCGAGTAATTGGATGTACCTTTGAAAGATTGTGCCTCTAGTGTTGGCGGTTGAGTTTTGCACAAATCTTTTCAGAAAGATGTTTAAGAAGTCGCATGACAGTGCATTGCATTGTCTGAAACCTTTTTTGACATCAAATGCATCAGTTAGATCTTTTCCGACCTTGATAGATCAGCGTGCATTCTCCATCGTCATTCTGCACGAACGGATAAGTTTGACAGGGATGCAAAAACTAGACATTGCTCTGTAGAGTTCTTCCCTATATAGATGCTGTCATACGCGGCTTTAAAATCGATAAAGAGATGATGGGTATCGATTTGAAGTTTCTGGTTTTTTTCCAAGATCTGCCGTAGTGTGAATATTTGGTCGATAGTGGACTTTCCTGGTCTGAAGCCACACTGATAAGGATCAAGTTGTTGACGAACGGCAGAAACGATCTTATATGCAATGTTTTTCTTAACCCCCTCGTATGTGTTCTTTCCATTTAAACTTTGCATCCAGTCATTTCAAGGTACATATTTGGCAGTATTGCAGTAAGGTACTTCTGTCCTGTTTATAGAAATTTTAACATTATTGTTTATGTTTTTATTTGTAAAATTTATATGTGTCGATCTTGTTTCGAATGCATTTTGTAAGTTTTGTGTAAACTTGCAATGGATCTATCTGGCGCCAATATTGCAGTATTAGCAGTAAGGGTGTCCATTATACCGTTGATATCCGCTTGGGCATTTACTTGCGGTACATCGGCTTCTATGTTCTTAAGTAATTTGGGTCGTACCTGCGTCGGTTTGTAACATAAGATTTTGGTATTTCGTAGTACTGCCTGGGAAGGTCCCTATGCGGTTTATTCCCAAGTCCCAAGTGCCAAACCTTGTCAAAGGTTTGATGAACATCTAAGAACATAGCCGAGCGTACTTGATTTTCTTCAAGTGCCTTATCCACTACATCATCCGTAATTCGATTATCGTGATATTTTTATTTCTAAATCTCAACTGATGATTTCGAATTAGCCTTTTGTTTTCAATTATTTTGATAAGCCTTTTAAGTAGCAGTTTTTCGAACACTTTTGACACGATTGGTATATGTGATATTGGTTTTAAAGATGTTGCTTCTCTTGGTGGATTATCTTGTTTAGGTAGGTAATTAGGCAATTTTCCAATTATGTGGTATACATATTTTAATTTATTACAAATTAGAATTTTTTGAAGGCAATCGAGGGCATTTCTTTCAAAACTTGAGAACTGATAAGATCGTACTTTGATGATATTTTTTCTTGTAAATAACTTATGTTGACACATGCTTCTTACGTTTTTGAAAGTGATAAAAGAAATTTCCCATTTCTCGTTTCTTCTTCCCTACAACAAATTGTAAGAGATTTGTAGACGTATTTGCTAGGAATGGTTTAAGATCATTCGCGAGATGTTCAGCAAAACGATCAGCTTTTTTTTCGGGTTTCTGAATTATTTATAATTTTGAGATTTTTTTGCGGCTTTTGTGTCTGGGGTCTTTTTTTAGAGACGTTTCGCTGCTTTCCATAAAGAATATTTGGTTGAAGAATATATCGTCAGGGTTTTTTAAGAAATCTACTTAGTGAATCATTTTTGATCTTGCTGACTCTTTTGTTTTCTATTTGGTTTAGACAAACAAAAGAGTGTCTTATCACTTGGATATCTTGTAGCTTGCTATTTTCTATTTTATTACTGTTTCTCTCAAGTTCGAAATAGTTGGAATACTTTCTTCAGCAGCCTGTTTCACATCAGCACAGGCTTATAAATATAACGATTTAAAAAAAAAATATAAACACCTTACACTGGCGATTTATTTATCTTAAATATTTCATTCCTCATAAGATATTTTTTCGAAAAAAAATTTAAGAAAACGCTACAAATAGGACAATTTTGAAAAAAGGATATCGAACATAAAATTCATATGTCAAAAAAAAAGAATAAACAAGTTCAACATTGAATTTATCAGAATCGTTAAAATCGTTCTTTTGAAATGTTCAATTCTAATACATTAAATTAAAAAAAGTTTTCTGTTTAAAAAGAAAAATCAAATTGAGTCATCAAAAACTAGAAAGTTCACTTATCATTTCAACACGTTATCCATACCTATGATGGAAATACGCAGACTGATACCTAATATTGAGTGTCTTAAGAAAAATTTCCAATACGTTTTTTTTGATTTTCAAATCAACAATAGAAAACAACTACAACATAAATAGTCAAAATGAGACACGCAACACAATGCCATTTCGTGTCTCTCCCTATCAAGACGTTTTTGACAGTCGAAGAATAAGAAAATTACCTTTTCCTGTCGAGGAAAAAATACAAATTAAATAAAAAGAAAAAAAAACATGAAACAAATTCAAAAGGAAAATCTTTTTTCCATTTCTCTTGCAACCGATGGCAAACTATTTCACTGCGACGACGATGGAGGCAAACAGAAGGAAGAGTCCCCCCCCCCCTCAAGAACTGGTGGATTATTTTTCTATGTTTCGTGACATAAAGCACCGTTGATTGATTTGATCGTTTCACTGAGTGAGCGAATGACTGTGATTGATTGATGGATTGATTAGAAGTCATGCATGTACCTTAGTACCGCTGCTCACTAAAGATTTAAGTACGACAAGGCAACTGCAATACGGCTACACATATATACATACAAACGACACAAAATAGAACAACATTAAGTTCCCACACGGAAGTTTAGCTTGAGAAAAGTGAAAATCATTCAGCAATTAAATTCACCGAATAAAACACTATTAAGGTATGAATATATGCAGGTAGGTATACTTTGGTATAGTAGGCATCAACACTTTTTCTTCTGCGGTGGCTGGTGGCTCACAAGATGGCCGGAAGAGGTCATAAAACAATCGTTTTTAATTAGGTAGACAAAAGTTACTTCGACTACTTTAACAGTACCTAAATATAGGTAGGTATGTACATAAAGCTGCAGAGTATATTTTATGTACATTTAATTTTCAGCAGGGTTATAGCTGCTTATTTGGAAAGTTAAATCTTTCGCCTTTTTATTTTCAATTTCCAAAAAAAAATGTGTTGCAATAGTAACACAGGAAATGAAATTACCAAACAAACTCTTCCACACGACACGAGAGACGAGAGTATGGCTTGACAACATTCTTAATCAAAAATAATTCGTCAAGAAGAAGACAATGATGCCAGAGGGTCTTATCATCATCATCATTATAAGCAATTTTAATTTAATGACAAAAATAGTATTGGTTATGTCAAATAGTGAATAAGTTGATAGCACAATAGAAAATCTCTGACACCCTTCGTCTTCGTGTGTCATTTAATATTAATTTTCAAGACATTCAACCCAATATAAAAATTTGTTATTTATATGTATATACATACAGGTACATAATGTATATGTATATTAAGATATGTAGATACATATGTACATAGGCACTCAAGCAAAATAAAAAAAACTTTTAAATCAAAGGCAAGCAGGTCGTTGAATTCATATAATCACTTTACTTTTAGGTCTTCGTCTTAAGCGAGCAGTGCGTTTTCGTCTTCATGCTCGGATGAGTTTGATTTCAATACAGGTATCTGTGACATTTTTTTCAATTAAAAAACTCAAAGAAATTAATGTGTTTATGGACAATAATTGCCAAAGATAACTTTGGACAAATATATAATGAGTTGCGTAAGCTAAAACAAGATACAAGATAGGTATACTTAAATATTTGATTTGACAATGACGAAACTCAAGTTTTTCGAAATAATTTTCTGTTCAATTTGGTTAAAAACTCAAAATATTATTTTCACATTAAATCAAAGTGTAAGAAATAAAAAAAAATTGTATTCTACTATTACTAAGTTTAATTCAGGTTGTGTCGGTTCGTATACATATTGCAACATACTTACTTAGGTCCTCAGACCAATTACGTGCGTGCAGTTCCTCTTATGTCGTTAAAGAACTCCACTACTCCCACGCACTAACGTGTACGACGTGTACTGTATTCAATTCCTTCACACTTAAAAACAATAATCGCAAGATATTAGAAATCTTTTAACATCAGAAATATTACCTTGGATAGATGAGGAAGTTTTAAGGTTTCATCGTTTCTTTGTTGTCGAATGCCTTTTTAAAACAGGCGAAGTTGTAATAGATTCTCAACAGATTCTCCACACAGGAAAATCCAGTTCGCAATCCAGCTTGTTCAGCGTCGAGGTGGTGCTTTATTCCCTCCAGTAATATTTTTGATATTTTTTTGGCTACTGCAGGAAAAACGCATACTCCTCTCTAGTTTTTGCACTGCTTGAGATCTTGAGATCTCCTTTTTCAAGAAAGTTCTCTGTTTTCCAAGCTCAATAAATGGGTGCAGTAGCTCTTTCGAAGTTATTTCGAAGTTATTGGCGGTAATAATTTCTTCTTTATACTTGAGAGTACGTAGAGTATTTGGACAAAGAGTTCACAAACGGTTCATTGACGAAAACGCAGAAAAGTGTTATCTCTACCTTTTTATAGCTGTTCCACATCCGAAACTATAGCACGGATTAGTTTGTGTCTTTTACAAATGTTGTTGAGTGCTCTAGAAAACGGTGAATTTTTTATTAGTTCTGAAGACGGTTTTCTTCACACCTTTTTCTGCTCCGGTAGCCAATACGTTGGTGTAGTTACGTTTATCACGCTACACGTTACAGCGAACTTCCTTCATTTTCATGCGATACCTAGACTCTATCTAAAGGGTGTCCCAAAATTAACGCAAGATTTGAATTTGCCGCCATTTGTGCAGTGAAGTGTTGGCAACCCTGAAAAAAAAAAGCAATTTGACAGCTAACAGTATAGGGTTATTAAAAATGGAGCGTTACACGATAGAAAAACGTGTCTTCATTATTAAAGAATATTTCAAAAATAGTGAAAGCTTGGCGGCTGATTTTTCGAGCAAAATCATCCTAAGCGATGAAGCACATTTCATCTTGATGGCTTTGTCAATCGCCAAAATTGCCGCATTTGGGGTTCGGAGAACCCACATGTGATTGTCGAAAAACAAATCCATCCACAACGCGTGACTGTATGGTGTGGATTTTGGGCTGGAGGCATAATTGGGCCATATTTTTTTGAAAATGATGCTGGTCAAGCAGTGACTGTTACTGGTGCTCGATATCGCGACATGATTACACAGTTCTTTCTGCCAAAATTGAATGATATTGATGTGTCCAATATGTGGTTTCAACAAGATGCCACATGTCATACAGCCCGTGAAACAATTCAATTACTGCATGAGACATTTCCAGGTCGTGTACTCTCTCGTTTCGGTGATCAAAATTGGCCTCCTAGATCGTGTGATTTAACACCATTAGACTTCTTTTTATGGGGTTATTTGAAATCACAAGTCTATGTCAACAAGCCCACAACCACCCGTGCATTAAAGGAGGAGATTCAACGCTGCATCAACGAAATTCAGCCACATTTATGCAGAATGGTCATGGAAAATTTCAACAAAAGAGTGCGCATGTGCATGCAAAGCCGTGGAGGCCATTTGTCCGATGTGTTATTCCATACATAACCCTATCCTATGTACTTTACGAGTCAATAAAAATATAACTATCAAAAGACTAAAAACGGCGTTTTCTATTTAATTCAAATCTTGCGTTAATTTTGGGACACCCTTTAGTTTCTCCCTGGTGAGGTAGCTGCGATGCGAGCATTTAGTTGTGTTCTTTCGTGTATCCATGCCCAAGGTTATTTGGAAGGCAAGCCTCAAGTCTTGTGAAAAGTCCTAGTCTGGAACCTGTATTTCAGGATTCTAAATGCTCCCAGACTTTTGAGAGCTGTTTTGGAAAGCAGCATACAAGAGTGCAGTGTTACGGGTTGGTAAATTACACTTCCTCGAGTCCTATCTAACTTCACTTATTCCTAATAATGTCCATCATGCGTCGCATGAATTCCTTCTATGATTTAAGGAATCTTACATTGAGGAACTTTTTTCCTTCGTCAAGAATCTTTTTCATATTCCAGAAACTAATTTTTGCCCGGGTTCAATTATTCTTAAAAATTTTAAAATTACCAACAATATTTTGCATTTGATGAAATAGTTTGATTTTAAAATCTATTTTTGTAAACGAAATTTTTAGTCGAAAAACAATTCTTACCAATTTTAGTAGCATTTCTTAAACGTTTTTATTTCTTATATAAAAAAATACAAATTCGATAATTTTTTATCAAATTTTCTGTAGATTTTATTTTTGTATGAAAATACGGACTGTTGGATTTTTATAAAAAATTTACTGAATGTCGAAAACAGTATTTTCTGTGAGTTAAAAGCCGATTTTTTAATTTTTGAAAAGATTTTTGAGTCGAAAGCAAATTTTTACCAAATTTTAGTATTGTTTTTTTATTTTAGGTTTTTATTTTTTGTAAGAAAACTGTCAATTCAATTTTTCTTAAAATTTCACCGAATATTGAAAACAATATTTCTTGAAGCCATAAGGGCAAATTTTTGAAAAGATATTTAATTCGAAAATTACTTAAGACTCAATTTTTACCAACTTTTAGTAATGTTTCGTTTAAGTTCTTATTTTTTGTAGAAAAACTATCAATTTAATTTTTCTCAAAATTTAACTGAATGTTGAAAACAATATTAAAAGAAAAATTAAATTAGTTTAAAGCCAATACCTCAATGTTTTGAAAAGATATTTGAGTCAAAAATCAATTTTTACCAATTTTTATTAATTTTTTTAGGTTTTTATTTAGTAAAAAAAACTATTGATTCGATTTTTCTCAAAATTTTACCGAAACCTGACAAAAATATTTCTTTTAAGATAAAATTAGTTGGAAGCCATAATCTAGAATTTTTGAAAAATATTTCAGTCAAAAATCAATTTTTACCAACTATGAGTAATATTTTTTTTATAAAAAAAGCTGCCCATTCGATTTTTCTCAAAATTTTACCAGAAGTTAAAAACGTAATTCTTCATTGCACAAAATTATTTTGGAGATAAAATCATTTTCTGCTCGTAAAATTTTCGAGGTAACAAACATTTTATTTTTCATTTTTTTTTATTAAAAAAAAACCGTTAATTGGATTTTTTTACAAAAATATATTTGTTTGGTATCACGGTACAATATATAATATAAAATTTAATTAATTAAGTTTCTAGCGTTATTGGTTCTTGAGATATTTTGGGTTAACCAAAATGTTCATTTTTTAATTGCTATGGTAAAAAAAAAACAACCACTCAATTTGTTTGAGAGTCCTTTCTGCATCTTTCTGCATTATTATCTGTATAACAAAATTTATTTGAAGTCGATATCTCTACTGGTTCTTGAGCTATGGATGACGAAAAAAAACTTCGCGAACGTACGGACGTAGTACGTACACACACACACACGCACAGACGTCTCTCTAAAAATCTTTTATTTTGACTCTAGGGACCTTGAAACGTCGAGAAATGTCAAAAATTTTCAATTCGACAAATCGGATCGATTATAATAACTTCTTTATGGGAAGGTAAAAATAAGTAAACGTTATATGTTGGCTCTTGAAAACAAGTGAAAATGGAATTGACACCCAAATAATAATTTCAAAAACCTTTAAAACTACTTCGACACAAACTAATCAAGAACTGCTATGAACGGTCATACCGGACGAATTTCAAACGAATACAATCTTGTCACTTATTAAGGGCTAAATAATAAAACTCGATCTTATTGCAATTACAATCTAATGCCTCAAATGCATAGAATACCTCCATAAATTATCCTCTTTTTAACATGTGTAGGTAGTTTTGATGCATACATACGCATTATATTTGATTAATTAATATATGCATTATAATTTCATAATATTATAATATATGTATATTGTATATTTGAAAAAAGACCTCAATATTTTAGAAAGATATATGAAAGTATATATGTATATTTATAGGCGTTCGTAAATTCATGAATACAATAAAGGATATCTACAAATTTCTTTTAATTTATACAGGTGCCTTTATCGCGTGTGTGCCCTAACGAAGAATTTACAGCTTTTTGTCCTTCATGAATTTTGAAGAATAGTTTCATTAATTCCACGCATCGAATAATTCCAATTGAACATCAACGCCTTTATTTTCGCTGGCCCTGGCATCCAACTCCAACTATGGCAATAAGCGGTAGAAATTCCATCGAAAAAGCCCAACGGTCCTCTAAGTACCTTTTTACGATCGTTATTATTGGTATTATTACTATTATATTAACTTATAAATATTAATGAATTGAATTTTCCCTGCGCTGCGCTGCGCTCGCAAGTAATACAAAAATAACACACAAAAAACACATGTATGAAAAGAACACTACTTCCACCGCCGCCGCGCCGCTCCGGGCCGATATCACCTGTCTCACACGCAACCAACCAACCAACCATCAGGCATTCAGTCAGGCTGCAAACATTTTGACCAGTTTTTATGAAGGTTTAAGTATCTAAATGTACATACGAGCAGAGTATAGAGTCCGAGAGTATAGAGAACTCTGCCCCTGATATTCCCTCCCTTCCATTGTCACATGGATACCACCGGCATGGATTATTTATAGAAGAATAGGGCGGCTGCTATAGATTTTATTGCCAAACCAACGAACCAATCCACTCAGCCATCATCATCATAAATTTTATTGTCATAATCATATCTTTTCTATATGAAGCATAAAACAGGAGGAGAAGAGCTCACCTAACCATTCACACGCATTCATTACACTTCTTCGGCGGATTCGGCATTCGGGTTCGAACTCTAAGTCGTCGTTCTTCACATAATCTTCCTCAGTCTTCAATCTTCACTATTTTTCTTCATTTGAGAGCGTGTAGACGACTTTAGACACATCTGCAGCTCACTCCCACAAGCCAGTCAAAACACACACTCACTACAACCAGGTATATGCGGTAGTTGGTCTTGGTCTTGGTCTTGGGCTTTAGCTTGGTACAAAATCCGAAATGCAAAAAGACAATTGGTTGTTTGGGCTTATCGAGCCGTGACTTCATTAAGGAATTATTAATAATTACCGAGTCAGAAAAGAATTCTATTGCTTTTGGCAAACAATGTTTCGGTGTCTTCGTTGTTTTTGTTTTTGTTTTTGTTGTTGTTTTTATTTTTGTTCTTGTTGTTTTACCTGTTGGTTTTAGTTTTGTCTTTGGTAAGTGGTGACGGTGAGCCCAAGACTGGGCCTTATATCTTCACATGCTATCAATGGATAGGTAGGTACTAGGTATTAATAAAATAGGTTCTTTTTCGAGAAAAGAAAACACGGAATTCATAACATCTACTTATATAGGTGGTGCGGTAGCCTGTTGGATCATAATCATTATCAAGCCAACAACAACAACGTGAGTATTGATATGGAATGGAAGACTATCGGCTCGAATTAATCTTAAGAGGTCTGGGGAAGTTTATAATGTAGAAACTAGAATTATTGTCAAGTTCCTTGTATATAATGTAAAAGCCAATATAGTCTATGAAGAAATGCAGTCTGGAGAAATGCTCAACTAATACTATATCTAGATAGTAAGACCTTGAATTAGTACGACAAAAATTGTAGATTTTAAAATTTTAAACAACAGGAGATGATTAAATTGTCGATTCTGAAAAGATGTCGAATTTTGTTAATTTCGACAAAAGCTTTTAAAATTGATTTTTTCAACTGTGTTTATAGATTTAGATGCAGAGGTGGTGAGGCCCTGATGCATAACAGATCAACTATTACGTATTCGTTAACCGCCATATTATGAAGTTTCTTAAAAACTATAATTTTATGGCAAGAAACTAAGTTAAAGGAGGTTTTGAGTTTAAAGTTTTTTGGAAATATTATTTACAAGTTAATAAAAAAATTCTTATATTCCAACATTATTTTGACTGATAATCAAATTTTGAAAAAAAAAACTTTTAACTCGAAATTTTATTAAAAACACTTCAAAAGCCGCTAAAAATTATTTCAAATCCGAATTCGCCAAAGACATTTAAATAGTAGATTTTTGATTAATTTCAACACTTTTCAATTTCAATTTAATTCCACGAAATTCATTATTTTATAAACTTTCTTGTTTCGGATTATCCTCAAAGGTCATCAGAATCCTTCAACAGCTTTATGAGAACACAACATGTCGGGTGTGGGATCAAGCATCGTTGTCGGAGTACTTCTTGGTTATCCAGGGCGTAAAGCAAGGGTGTTTGTTAAGCCCACTTCTATTTGCTCTTTATTTGAATGACCTTCATGAAGACTTACCCGGTGGGGTGTTTGTGGCGAATATGGTGATTAAGATTTTACTTTATGCAGATGATCTCGTCTTGCTCTCTGACTGCCCTGCTGATTTGCAACTTATGATTGATCATCTTTTCAAGTATTGCTCCCTTTGGGGCCTGAAAATCAACTTAAACAAGTCAAAAATAGTTGTTTTCCGTGATGGTGCAAGAATTTCTAAGAATCTTAAATGGAATTATGGAGAGAACCCCATTGAAATAGTAAACCGTTAGGTATAAATATCTGGGTGTTATACTTAACTATAACTTGTCTTTTAATAAACATCTCGACTTTAGGCTGGTTGTTTCAAAAAATGCAATTACTGCAAAGTGGTCAAATTATATTAAAAACACTAAAATAGTATATTCTAAAAAACTTAAGATTTTTGACACTGCAGCTAAATCAATTATGTTTTACAAGCGATTTGAGCAGGTTGAAAAACTATTTCGGTTTTTCATAAAAAAATGCTGTACCTCCCCAGTAACACTCCCAACTATATGTTACATTTAGAAACTGGCCTTCACTCTCAATATGTTCAAACTCTACGACTCCATTTTAATTTAATAAGAAACATTCTTAAACTGCCTAGATCCAGATTAACACGTATCCTTGCGGAGGAGACAATCGCTGTAAACATTTATTGGGCCCGCGAATGGAGTGATATATGCAGTAACCTAAATTAAGATATAGATACTAACTGTTTTACTTCTCCGTCTTCCTTGATCGATCTGCACGAAAAAAATTATTGAAAGCTTGATAAATCTCGAAACCTCGGAAAACATCAGTAGTGCCAGAAATTCACAACTCCATGATCTTTACCCTCAACTCGAATACTACTCTAAACCATATTTTTCCGACGAAAATTCTTCCCATTTGGTTAGCCTCGTTCTCAAAGCTAGGGGTGGGCTCCTCAATATTAACGCTAAAGCTTTCAAAAAAAATACAGTCGGGATTTGCACAATTTGCAATCAAGATGAAGTGGAAAACACATACCATTTTATTGGCAGATGCCCAGTTTTCAAGAACTCTAGACTTATATGTTTCGGTAAAAATGTACTTTCTTCAGAAGACCTCTATGAAATTTTAAATGGCAAAAACTTTCAATCTCTCTTCAGTTTTTTAAATTATTGTTTAAAGTATAGAGTTATTATTAAATGAATTTTGTTAATAAAAAAAAAAGAATAAGTAATGATTAATAGGAATACGAAATGTAAAAAATAACGTTGTAGTTATTTTTTCAATAATTTTATAATAAGATTTATATTAGTATATATTTAGCCAACCTGACAGACAACAATAAAAGTTATCTCAATAATACTGTAATATTAACATTACATTATTAAGATTTTGTGAAAAATTTTGTACTGATTTTGTAAACAATGAATTATTAATAAAATCTTTTATCTATCTAACTTTTCAATTTCAAAACAGTTAAAAACATTAGAAGAAGAGCTGTGCATATGTATGTACACCTGGTAAGCTTGCAGGGCATTAAAGAACTTATTCCTAATAAAGGGTTTTTCAATAAGAGCGGGTAGATGTTAAAATGGAATAAAATAAGCTGTGTGTGAGGTATTCAAAAAATTGTTTTTTTTTTTATTTGAAGGCGCATGTATCTACATATAAGTGTGGAATATGGCATCATTCAATTCAAATGCACGCCTCGGCTTCTTACAGTGGCACGGATCAGAGGTGTCCAATTTTCAATGACTCTTCCGTATAGATCCGGATGAATTTGAGCGATGGCCTGTGTTATGTTCACCTTTAGGGCTAGGACGTCGTCGGTCGATTGTGGTTTATTTGCGTAGACTTGCGACTTCAAGAAACCTCACCGAAAAAAGTCTAGCGGGGTCAAATCGCATGATCTTCGTGGCCAATTCACATCACCCCTGCGAGAAATAACCTTACCCTTAAATCGTTCATGCAAAATGTCAATCGTGCCGTTTGCTATGTGGCACCTAGCCCCGCCGCCGCCGCGCCCATCCAAAAATGCGAATCGTCACTAAGGCGCCAGTTATAGCTATCATTGAAATCGATCCGGAAAAAATTTTGAATCGATATTTGACGATGTTTACCTTCAATTAGAAATGAAAATTATATACCGATCGATCGGAAATCACACAAAGAATTTTTTTTGAGAAAAAAAAGTTTAGTTGCACAGTTATTTTTCTCTAAAAATGTATTTTTCTATTTTCTGGGCGGAAATTCAGTTTCCTGAACAGCTGATACTTTTATGTTCAAAAGTAAAACGAATCGTTCCACTGATTTGTGTTCCAATTTCACGCAATTCCAATGACAGATTTCTGTCAGTAAACATTTTTCGGTGGATTTCAACCAGGAAAAATTTTTCAATGACAGACATTTTTAATGATAGCTATAAACGACCTGTCAAAAAAATTCCAATGTTTGTTTTCAATGATGAAAACCAATGATAGCTATAACTGGCACCTAAAGATGATTTTCCGACCAAAACTGGGGTTTTCTTCCAAACGATTCGAAGCCCAGTGCCCAGCGAACAAACGGCGTTGTCCATGGTCATGAACTTTAAGCTCCTAAATCAGTTGGATCTTGTAGGGATGTAGGCCCAAGTACCGACAGAAAATTCCCCAAGTTGAAGACTGCGAAAGGCCGAGTTCTTATGCACGGCGAGGAATAGACTGCCTCGGGTTCTTCTGTACACTTTCACGGACTGCAGCGATGTTCTCGGCCGATCTTGCTTTCCTTGAACGAACGAGTGTTGGCTGATTGTTCACTGAACCAGTCATCTCAAATTTGGATACCAATCGTTGAATAGTCGACTGTGAAGGGCCACCACGTCTACAGTAAAATGGGCGCAATGGGCGCAACGTTTGCGTTAACGAACACTCATTTTGATAATAAAGTTTTATCATTTCACCGTGCTGTTCAATTGTGTTACTTGCCATGATGATTTATCATAAAAAAACTGAATAATAAACAAAAGATTTGACAGATATAACCAAAGCAAATTTGCCGCAACGGGACGCCAAAATCTACCCACGCCAATAGAACAACCCTTTAGAAGCCTATAGGGCTACAAAATCGGATGATACTTCGCCGTGTCGTCGCTTCGCTCGAATATTGTTCGGCAATAAATACTTAACTTTTTCTCCCAAGTTCCTTTTTGAAGAGTTAGTTAAAGAGTAGAGATGAAAGGCTTTTTGAGTTTTAAAACATTTTGTGTTCCTTATTTAACCTGTTGTCAAGCTGTCATGGAATATTGTCAATCACGAGGTGGAAAATAGTTACTCGCAAACTGTGTTGAGGATCATCAAATTTATGGGCTTAGGAGCCGAAGTGAATTTTGATCCTTCGCGATTTTTTGTTTATAAACTTCTTGGTTATACTCTAATCAGCAGTTCAAAGCTGATCCTGATAATTCAACCAATTTCTGTTTCTTACATTTAGGAATTTCCGTAATTTCTAACTTCGGGAAATTAAAGTGTGTTTTTTGGCAGAGAAATACTAACAAAATCATTCGATTAAAATAAATATCTTCTTTTTAAAGCTACTCGTATTTTACAGATAATTTACTCAAAAACCGTTCACTGAAACAAAAAAGTAAAAAAAAAAAGATTTGAAAAAAGTTATCGGCTTTATTGTTTTTGTATATAGGTATTAAAAATTTTACTATCTATCGTTTTACATATAGATACGTATATTTAACTAGAGTAAAATTACCTCGATCTTATTTCGATAAAGAAAATCAAAGACCATCTCGGTCATGGTAAGGTTTTTGATTTAAAAGAATTATAAAGACGCACAGCAATTATATGTATATATCTCTTCTTCTAGCAATTGTGTGTGACATAAGCTTTTTTGGGTTCATGGTAACCAAAATTTGGTTTAGAGGTCATGCTTACATGGAGCTACAGGGAATATATCTCTATATCTATCATACAAAGTTCCAGAAACTGAATTAAAAAAAAAAGAAGACAAAATAGACACAAAATGATCAACGCCAATCAGGGCAATACCTACAAAACATTGAACTTCTGGAGGAGGTATATATAAAGACTATAAGTTAAGTAGTTATATATGTGCGAAAAGTCAACGAAGTGAAACGCCTTGTCTTGTATTTATAGAATACCTGCCTTTGGGTTTTGTACGAGCGAGTATCTATCTTGAATTTAAAATCAGTAGTTCAAGTCGCGCGTTGAATGTGTGAAGAAAAACATCATCTAGGCGTCGACCAAGAAACAATAGATATTCGCTATAAATTCAAATAGTACCTATGTATGTATGTATAAGACCTTTGGACGTATATTTTTATACTATACACATCATGCACGTTCTTAACGCCTGAATGCTAAGGGCCCAATGTGCCCGCTGACTTATTTCCCTATTGTCATCATAACGTCTTGCAAGGAAAATTCAGGGGGAAGTTCTGGCTGTGGCTGTGGCTGTGGCTGCGGCTGTGGCTTTAGCACTCGGCACCTGAGTTAATTAGACAGTGGGGGCGTTGAATTAAATATAAAACTAAATAAATACGCGGGTGCTCCAAATCGTACCTGTATAAGACTCCAAAGTAGTTTGAGCTGAACGAAAGATCTTAAGGCGATATTTATATATAATGTGAAGATATAGAGGTTAGTGTTCAATTTGGTTTTCTTTTTTATTGCGGCTGGGTGAGTAAGTTGGGAGATACGCTCGAATCAACATGAAGATTATTTAAAAAAAAAAGGCTTCTAGTACCTTTATAGATACATATAAACACGTTCAATAGATTGACTAAGAAGAATATGTATTGGGTATAGTGTGTTATAAATTGGAGTTAAAACAATTTAGAAATAGAAGTTTAGAAGAAATTTTGAAATCGATGTGTAACCGTAGGAAGCTTGAATCGTGCTGGCTTTGGTCATAAAATTCAGCTCTATATCATCTTTTATTTGATATCCATCTTATATGCATAGGTGTACTCACTGATCTTTACTTAATGATTATTATTAACTTCCCTTAGGAAGTTATTGTAATGGGTCCGATTTGTCAAATTGAAAATTTTGATATTTCTCGACGTTTCAAGGTCCCTAGAATCGAAATAAAAGATTTTTAGAAAGATGTTTGTGCGTGCGTGTGTCCGTACGTTCGCTACGTTTTTTTCGTCGTCCAGAACCAGAAGAGATATCGACTTCAAATAAATTTTGTTATACAGATAATAAGGCAGAAAGATGCAGAAAGGGCTCTCAAGAAAATTGCGTGGGTGGTTTTCTTACCATAGCAGTTTAAAAAAAAGGTGAAAATTTTGGTTAAACCTAAATATCTCATGAACCAATAATGCTAGAGACTTGAATTAAATTTTTTAATATATATTGTAACGTAATACAAAACAATTATATTTTTGGAAAAAATCCAATTAACGGGTTTTTTTATAAATCAAAAAAACTGAAAAAAAAAATTTGTCACCTCGAAAATTTTACGACCAAAATATGATTTCATCTCCAAAACAATTTTGTGCAACGAAGAATAATGTTTTTGACATCTGACAAAATTTTGAGAAAAATCTAATTGACAGTTTTTTTATAAAAAATAAAATCCTAAAAAAAATGTACCTACTCATAGTTGGTAAAAATTGAATTTCGACGCAAATATCTTTTCAAAAACTTGAGATTAAGGTTTCAAACTTAATTTATCTTATAAGAAATATTGTTTTCAACATTAGGAAACATTTTGAGAAAAATCGATTTTACAGTTTTTTTTACAAAAAGTAAAAACCTAAAAAAAAATTATAAAGGTGGTAAAAATTGATTTTCGACTCAAATATCTTTTCAAAACATGGAGATATTGGCTTTAAACTACTTTAATCTTTCAAAAAATATTGTTGTCAATATTCAGTACAATTTTGAAAAAAAAATCGAATTGACAGCTTTTGTTTATTATTATTATTATTATAAGCTTTTATTTGCCATTATTGATATTTTTGTACAATATTAATTTACATTCTTGTTTACATTTTCTGTTTCTTTTAAATTAATTACTATATAAAATTGACATATTTTTTTTTAATCAACTTTAATATGTAAGTGATCTGAAAAATGAATTAAAAACCGATATTGATGGATTAAATAAAAACATTGATGAAAAATTTGGTACCACAAAAAAAGAGTTGCAAGATATTAAAATAAAGCAAAATGAACTTGAAAAAAGAATAATTAGTATGGACATGGAAACAAGAAGAAAAAACATCTTAATACATGGATTGGAGGAAAACGAAACAAGCCAAGAAACACTAGAAGCTACTATACTCGACCTAGTTAACAAAACAATGGATGTTCCACTTGATATAAGCGAAATAGATGCAGTTTATAGAATTGGCAAAAAAATCTTCAAAACAAGACTAATAAAGTTGAAACTCACTACATCAAGGAAGAAAAACTTAATTATGCAGAACAAAGAGTATCTAAAGGAATTACGCAATAAAATATATTTTAATGATGACCTGCCCAAAGAAATCGCAGCCGAAAGAAAACAAACGAAAAGTGTTTTAAATGAACTCAAGGCTCAAGGAGTAGCTGCATCAATCAAAAATGGAAAAATCTTCGCAGATAATCAGCCTGTAGCAAAGGAAATTATAAATGACATTAGTAGGAACATTTCTGAAGAAAACAAAGAAAATACACAGAAGAAAAGAGCAAGGTCATTCGAAGAAATATCTAATTCTAAAAATGATAAAAATAAAACTCTACAAAACAGTAAAAAACATAAACAAGAATTTAAAAAAGGCTCAATTTCCATGAAAGAATTTCTTGAAGCCAATGTAACACACTAACGATAAAAATACTTCCTCAGTACGGTTGGCCACCGCGAGGGAGTTAGGCCAAAACCCCCCAAGTTTAAGTTACCATCACTCAGACACAAGAAATCTCGATAGTAAAAACAGATCAGGATACAAAACAAAAAATATTCAAAAATATGAAAAAGAAAAAAAATCAAATAACAGATTTAAATATATGCACATATAATATCAGAAGCCTATCAACAAATGAAAAACGCACCGAATTTGATATGGCTATTAGAAACATAAACTGGGACGTTATCGGTTTGGCGTAAACAAGATTGTTTGGAGAAAAACTGTTGGAAGAGGAAAACGGAAATATTTTTTTCTATATAGGACAGACCAAAGGCCTATATGGTGTTGGAATGCTTATAAATAAAAAACTGAAGAAAAATATTAAAGTGGTAACTCTACACAACGAAAGAATTGCATCATGCGAATTGGAGATCAACAAAACAAGGGTCGTGATTGTCCAGGTTTATGCTCCCACCGAAGCTTCAAAAGAAGAAAAAATTGATTCCTTCTATGAAGATCTCAATAAAATTATCTCAAAATCAAGATCAAAAATTATCTACATAATTGGAGATTTTAACGCTAAAGTGGGCTTCAGAAAAGATGGTGAAGAAGGTATAATGGGAGAGTACGGATTTGGATCCAGAAACCAGCGTGGTGAAAAGATGATAACATGGTTATGGCAAAATGGTTTAACCGTCTGCAACAGTCTGTTTAAGAAAAAGACAAAAAATAAATGGACCTGGATATCTCCAAACCGTTTAGTAAAAAATGAGATTGATTTCATAGTCACCAACAAAAGAAAAACAGTTCAAGACGTCTCTATTATAAACCGGTTGAATTTTGAAAGCGACCATCGAATGGTACGTGCTAAAATAAAAATCAGCCACACGACAAAAGAATACCACAAATCTCAACCTAAAAAGGATATACCAAAAATTATATCAAATGAAGACAAAACCAGCTACCTTGAGAAAATCAAAAATATGTGTAGTTTGGAATTCATAAAATCTTTAAGTACAATTCAATCCCAATACGATGCTTTCGAAAAAGCTCTACTAGTCTCAGCAAATGAAAACATAATTAAACCTATTCCCAAAAAGCCAGATAAAATTTCAAGTACAACAAAAAGTTTAATTGAAGAAAGAGAAAATCTTCGGCATAAAGCATATTTAGATGAAAACGACAAACAAACGCTCAAATTATTGAGAAAACGTATCAAACAAAATATTAAAGATGACACTAAAATATATGATGAAAAAATGTTGAAAATGTACTTGAAAGATAACAAATCAATCAAAAAAGCAAAAGAACACTTTTCTCAAGGAAAAGAATGGATGATTGCTTTAGATGACAAAAAACAAAAAATAAGGGATAGAAACGAAATAAATATGTCCGCCACAAATTTTTTCAAGGACCTATACCAATCAAAGTTTACTTTTGAACAAACCACTTCAGAAATGCCAGATTTGGATAATTACGATAGCTTCCCAGTGTTTTTGGAATCGGAAGTGGAAGAATCAATCAACGAACTGAAGTCGGGAAAAAGCTTTGGAAGTGACGGCATAAAAGCGGAAATGCTTAAAATTGGAAAAAGCTCGATCTTAAATGTTTTAACATTTATATTTAATCAAACTTTGATGCATGAAGAACTACCATATCAATGGACAGAATCAAACATAATCCTCATTCACAAAAAGGGTAAAAAAGATGATATTAATAATTATAGACCAATAAGCATTATATCAATAATATACAAAGTATACGCCAAATGTCTATTAAGAAGATGTAAAGATACATTCAACAGAAACCAACCAAAAGAACAAGCAGGTTTTCGATCGGGATATTCTACAACAGACCATCTTCAATCAATCAACCAACTGATTGAGAAAAGTGTGGAGTATAACAAAGACCTATATATAGCGTTTGTTGATTTTTACAAGGCATTCGATTCTGTAGAACATGTTAAAATATGGCAAGCCTTAAAGCAGCAAGGTATCCCACACAAAATTATTAGAATCTTGAGAATCTTATACATGAAGAGTACATCAAAAATAACAACTGAAGTTAAAGGTCCAACGTTTACAATAGGCAGAGGAGTAAGACAAGGAGATCCTCTTTCACCAGCACTTTTCTGTGCATTGTTGGAAGAGATATTTAGAAGCATAGACATTGAAAACCTTGGCTTGAACATAGACGGCGAAAAACTTTCTAATCTTCGTTTTGCAGACGATATAGTTCTTTTTGCAGAAACTCCAAATGAACTCCAAGAAATGATTACAAAATTATCAGAAGGTTGTGCAACAGCGGGGTTGGAAATGAGCCAAACAAAAACTAAACTCATGACTAACAGTGCAGAGACTCAAATAAACATAGGAAGAGATACACTTGAATACGTCCAAGAATACATATACTTGGGACAAATCATATCATTCAAAAATCGAATGGAGAAAGAAATACAAAGAAGAATTTCAAATAGTTGGAAGCAGGTATGGAACCTTAAGAACGTATTTGGATCAAAAATAAGTGAAACATCAAGAAAAAATGTATTCGACATGGCTGTCCTTCCGGTTTTAACGTATGGTTCACAAACCTGGAGCATGAACGTACAAAGTTTGAGAAAACTCGAAACTACTCAAAGGGCTATAGAAAGATCATTTCTTAACATATCTAGGTTTGAAAGAGTGAGAAATACAAGATTAAGAGAAATCACAAAATTTGAAGATGTAACAAAAAGAGTTAAAACACAAAAATGGAAATGGGCAGGACATATAGCAAGAACAAGTGATGACCGCTGGACAAAAAAGCTAACAGAATGGTACCCAAGAGATGGAACAAGAAGAGCAGGAAGACAAATTTTGCGATGGAGAGACGATATCCAAAGACTTAATCCACGGTGGCAGCAGTTTGCAAGGAATAGAGAAGCATGGAATATTTTGGGGGAGGCTTATACTCTTAACATATTATGAAGAAAATTTGCACTCGGAATATATATATATATACAAGATAGCAAATAATTAATAATAATATTAATGAGATAAAAATATTAATGAAGTAATAATTATATTAATGTAAAATGCTATTATTAAGAATTTAACTTGTTAACTTTATTATGTAGATATAATATGTATATTATGATTGTTAACACTATGTCAACAGAGTGATTAAAGCTTTATATAATAATAATAATAATAATAATAATAATAATAATAATAATAATAATAATAATAATAATAATATGTAAGCAAAGTTTGAATAAATAAATGGATGCGTGTCAAAATTCTATGATCTGGCATAAGCCTCCCCCAATGTTGCCCAGAGATCGCTATCTTTTGCGTCATTGTCTTTCTTTAAGCAAATCGTCTGCCCATCTTTTCTTCGGTCGTCCAATTGGTCTTCTGCTTTCTGGTGGTGTCCATTTTGTAATGATTTTTGTCCATCTTTGATCCTGTATTCTAGATATACATATGTCCTGCCCAATTCCATTTAAGGAGTTTTGCTCATTCAACCACGTCCGTTAAACCAGTTCTTCGTCTTATTTCTCTATTTCTCGCTCTCTGGCTTATTCGTAGGTTAAGTACTTTTCTTTCCATCTTGGTTTGGCATATTTGTCAAGTAAACTTGAAGTCAAGGATATAGTCTGTAACCCATACGTCATAACAGGAAGAATAGCAGAGTCTAGTATATATTTTCGTGTTTCTACCCTTAGATTTGATTGTAATATTTGTTTTAGACTCCAAAATTGTTTCCAACTATTGGTAATGCGTCTAGAAACTTCTTTTTTCTTGGTTAATGAATGACTTAGTCTGTCCTAGATAAGTATAGTCTTCTACATATTCTATGTGTTCGTTATCCAGCATTATGTCATCTTTAATATGGTTAGTCATTATCTTAGTTTTTGACTTATTGATATGAAGTCCAACTTTCTTGCATTCATTTGTCAATTCTATGAGCATATTTTGTATTTGTCCGGAAGTTGATGAGATGAGAACTATGTCATCAGCGAATCTAAGGTTGCTCAAATATTGTCCCCAAATATTTATTCCATATCTATTGTCCCAGTTTAGTTTCTTGAATATTTCTTCCAGTACCGCAGAGAATAATGGTGGTGACATTGGATCCCCCTGTCTTACGCCTCTCTTTATTTTTATTTCTCTTCCTATTCTTTCGGTTTTTATTTTCGCCACGCTGTCTGTATATATATTTTTCATCGTCCTTATAAAGATAGGATGAATTCCTTGGTTTGTCAGCGCTGTCCATATTTCGTCATGTTCTACTGAGTCAAATGCCAAATGGAGCTTTTGTACAAAAAATTAAAAACCTAAAAAAAATTTAACAAAAGTTGGTAAAAAATGATTTTCGACTCAAATATCTTTTCAAAAATTTGAGATAATGGCTTCTAACTAATTTAAACTTATAAGAAATATTGTTTTCAATATTCGATAAAATTTTGTGAAAAATCGAATTGACAGTTTTTTTTACAAAAAATAAAACCCTAGAAAAAAAACAATACTAAAACTTGGTAAAAATTTACTTTCGACTCAAATAGCTTTTCAAAAATTACAAATATTGGCTTCACATTTATTTTATTTCACAGAAAATATTATTTTCGATATTCAGTAATTTTTTTATAAAAATCCAACAGTCCGTTTTTTCATAAAAAAATAAAATCTACAAAAAATAGTAAGCAAATTTGGTAAAAATTGATACATACAGACAAACTTTTAAGCAAGACAAATCGACAGACGGGATGGGAAGTTATCAGTGTGGGTCGCATCCCAGGCTCTTTTTTTACATTCAATACAAAAACTAGAGTACAAAAATACAAAAGAAACAATTCAATGTCAAAATGATAATTAGTCAAAATTAACTTGGGTTTATCCATCTATTAGTTAAATATTGACTTCAATGAAGTCCAAGAAAACCCTAACAACTATAGGTTCCGAAAATTGGGTGATATGAAATTTAAATCTAAATTGAAAATCGAGTGAAATTGTTTTCAGGGTTTTACCGTTCGCTCGATTTCTTACTTACTTAAGGTGGCGCTACTGTCCTGTGTGAACTAGGGCCTCACCCAACAAACTTCTCCATCTAGCTCGGTCCCTAGCCATGCTTCTGCACCATATAGCAGGATGGGGATGATGAGGGTCTTATATTCGTTCGATTTCATTACTTCGAATACTTTTCGAAATCACTACACCAGCTAGCTGTAGGTTTGCAGTTCTTGGCGATAAGAAGTGTTCGATAATATAGTTTGGGAAAAACTCTGGTGTCGAAGCTTAGTTTTTGAATGTGTCAATTTTTTTAAAGAAAATTGTTTTACTCGAAATGTTATGGAAAAGATAGTTGGCGTCCCGAAAAATGATATTAAATGCTTTGACCGTTCCCTCAACTACGAACTAGAAGCTGCTGCTACTAATGTTTAAAAAAAAAAATGACTCTTGTCGAATTCAAATCACTTGAAAATCGCAAATATCGAAATGTAGAACACGGAAATTCACTTCGTTTTGAGTTCGAAAAAATGATATTCAGAACTCACGAATGTATGAAAAAATTATATTTTTTTGTAATCCCATCTCAGTCCGTTTTACTTCCAATGATCAATTTTAAATTTAAATTCTTGATTCCAATTGGGAAACTTGAAAAAAAAATTCCACTGATTGGTTTTAATGATGAAAACCAATGATAGCTTCAACTGGCCCCTTGGATAATCAGTTGTCGTATACTTGTATCATTTTAAATTTGTAATACATTTTTTTTAGACAAATCTAAGTTAACAGGATTTCCATTGGTAAATAGAAATACTATTTTTATCTAGAAAAAAAAGTCAGTGATAAATTTTGGAAAAACTGTCTTTGCCATTTTCCTCCCACCCACGAGAAATAGAAAATCACAAAGGACGAAATGAACATTACGTGATGTTTGGGATTTTATATAGGGTCCGCCAAATAACTTTTTTTTTTTTTGAAAATGCTATGAAAACATGTGTAGCTTCGGCTGTGTGGCATGTAGCGCCGACCGTCCTGTTGAAACCAAATATTGCCAATATCCTCCTCTTCAAATTCTGTGAACAAACATTCGTTCAACAGGCCCGATAACGATCGCCATTGACTGTAACGGCCACTCCTTGCTCATTTTCAAAGAAAAATGGCCCAATTATGCCTCTGGACCAAAATCCGCACCAAACAGTGACTCATTTTGGGTGTATCGGCTTTTCAATGTACGCGTGCGGGTTTTTTGTGCCCCAAAAGCAACAATTTTGCTTGTTTACATACCCACCAAGATCAAAATAAGCTTCATCTGAAAAGATGATTTTTTTTTTGGCAAAATCGGCATCTTCTCTAAGCGTTGTTCCCAGCTATGTTTAAGCATACACACACAACCATATTCGTTCAGCGGAAGGATAAAACTAATTATCTGTCAAATCAGACATGAGCTAAGTGTTATCATTCATATCAATAAGCAATAGTTGAAAAAAAAACGTAAGATGGCGGACCCTATATATAGTACAGTGAGAAATTACCAAATAAACGATCCGCAGTGTTCTGTCTTATATATTTTAAAGCTGATATACAAATACAAAAATTTCAGAATAATTTAACCCTTTCGGTACCCGAGTGGTACAGAACAAACAATATTTATATGTAAACATACCACTCGCGTCCCGAAAGGATTAAAACTAAATTTTAAGAAATTTAGTGTAATTCAGACCAGAACTGGTTTTAACTTTAGGATATGTTAAGAAAATATCAGGAACTAGCTGCCCGGCAAACTTCGTACTGCCTCAATCGATAAATAAAAGACCTAAACTTGTGTATAAATTAATTTCAAAACAAACAAAACGTATTGAATATAAAAGCATTTTTTAATGAATCATGAAGTTTTATTATTATTTTCGACAAATCATGTTGCTTACTTAAAAAAACAGAGTTTTCATGAAATACTGGCTATTTATAAGGTTTAAATCTTTGTTAATTGACACACACTGTAATGATACAGTTTGTTAATCAATTTAAAGCTTTCTCATAAACTATATTTTTTGCTTTGTTCTGTGGTGCGTAAATAAACAAAGAAGACGGTTTTCCGACGCGCGAACACGCGACGTATAGATAATAAATTGTCCATGCGCGAAACAGAGAAACTCCAAGTTGATTCCGCAAACTTCTAAAGACTGTCCTTGCGATTTATTTATTGTCATCGCAAAGGCCAGACGTATTGGAGATTGTAAGCGTTTAAAATCGAATGGTAAATCCGTTGGAATCATCGGTATTCAGGGGATCAAGACATACTCTCCTTTGTATTTTCCTTTTATGATTGTTGCCGTTATTTATCAGCATTTTAACAGCCAGTCTTGTTCCATTGCATAGTCGAGGTTGATTAATGTTACGCAGCATGATGACAACTGATCCTACTTTTAACTGCAAATTGTGAGGTGGTAATCCAGGCAATTCCAGTGAATTTAAAAACTCCGCGGGATAGTTGACTACGTCATCCTGGTTCATAACGGTGTCGACTGATTTGAAGGAAACCAAATGTCCTGGAAGAAAATTCTGAATGGTCGCATTGAGATCCTCGACATCTTTATTTTTCGTTGCCAATATTGCTGGTTCACCCAGCCAATTATGGTTATTGAACTTTTGCGCTATATCTGGGAAAACACGCTGAATAAGCTCCTCTTTTGAATCTGTGATGTAACAGAAATCTGTGGGTATTGTGATGAATCCGTTCGAGGTGTCCATTGCAACTTTATTATTTCCAATATCTAACAACTGCTTCGAAAACACATTTGCAGTTTCATCACGTTGCAAAAATACTCGCATGCTATTTGTTAATTGGAGTGTCTTTACGTACTGCCACAAATTCGATGATTTTAGGCATGAATTTAGTTCATCAGCAACTGTTGATCGGGGAATAACTGGAAGAGTCTGACGAAAATCACTTGACAACAGAATAATGGCCCCACCAACAATATTTTGAATGTCACGAATATCTTTCAATGTTCTGTCCATCAGCACCTCCAGTGACCTGTTATGAGCCATTGTGCATTCATCCCAAACAATTAATTTACATATCTGTAGGATCTTGGCCATTGCGCTATTTTTGGCGATGCTGCAAATTGGTGTTTCGGTGATTTGCATGTTTAATGGTAATTTCAAGGCAGAATGCGCAGTTCCTCCGCCTTCTAGCAGAGTCGCAGCTATTCCAAATGAAGCCAACGCTAGACCAACATCATTTCGCGATCTGATCCTCGCCAAAAGCAATGAAATTAAGAACGAACCGGAAGTTCGTCCAGGAGCATCAAGGAAATAAATTCCACCAGATCCACTGTTCACAGCTTCTATCAAAGTGTCGTACGCAATTCTTTGTTGTTGATTTAATTGTGGAACATTTGTACGAACTGTTTCGACCAATGCTTCAATGTCGTACTGTTGTTCCCTTTGCAACTCCAAAGCGCACGCGAAGACTATTTTCATAGATATGATTGAATTTGAACTTTATGCAACGGTAAATAATTGCAATAAAGTTTAAATTGACTCTAGAAAACGTTTGTATGGGAAATAGAAAAGGGCTGTTTTTAGGGTTTTACCGGAAATTATTCGATTTTTTCTCGCCTTTTAAACCTTCCCTAGACCTCCACGAACATTTCAAGACTAAGATAAGATAAATCTGTTCAGCCGTTCCGTTCTCGAGTTTTAGTGAGACTAACGAACAGCAATTCATTTTTATATATGTATATACAGTATTCCCCGCTTAATTGCACTGACCATTTTGTCAGATTTTTCGGTCAATTATCCGGGTGGTTCAATTAGCGAAACCCCGCTTAATTGACAAGCGAAACCCGTATAATTGCACGAGTAGGTCAACTAAAAAATAAAATATTCATCAAAGAAATTTACTCTACAAACATTTCAGTGTCAACTTATTTTCGGCGTTTGTTAGTTCGCCATAATATGACATATTATGTCATCACATGCCAAATAAGCATTGAAAGCTGCGTTGTCCTCAAGAACGTTATCTATGACCCAGAGATCATTTTCCGGCTGCTCTTCTTCTTGGATGAAGCCTAACTTTAAAAAAAGAACTTGCAAATGTAGATTTAGTAGCAAAATATTTCCAATAGTAGAAGGTGTTATAAGCCACAAACAATTTTCGCTTATGTGCATTGCTTGCAAAGATGTGATCGAGTTCGAAAATTCTTCAATAGTCTTGCCACGTTCGATTGCTGTAATTTGTTTCCTTATTATATTTTGCTGATAGTAAGCTTTGTAATAATGAATAATGCCTTGGTCAAGGGGCGGCTGAATGATGGACGTTGTATTTGTGGGTACAAACTGCACGTTTATATTTTTTAAATCGTCCAACTTCTTATGACAGGCAGCATTGTCGACAAAAAGAATTATTTGTCTCATTTCTTCGTCAAATTTATATAAAATTTGGGCCCATAAATGTTGGGTCATCCATGCCTTTTTGTTGGAGAAATATTGCAAAGGTACAACCTTATTTTTAAAACACCTTGGCGTTTTGGTTTTTCCAATCACAATCATTTTTTTGTCCGTCCAATTATCCAAAAAATGTCCATGTATTTAGTTTTTCTGCTGCATATTTTTGAGATCAATTAAGCGAGTAATTCAACTAAGCGGGGTTCAATTAACCGTCTAAAAAGCTTTGCTACTAATACGGGAAATTTTTGAAGCCAATTTTTTCGATCAATTAAGCGGGATGTTCAATTAAGCGAGGTGCAATTAATCGGGGATTACTGTACATAGATTAGATAGATAAGTTACATTTAATTTGTTTTCCTATTTTCCATTTTTCAAATTGAAGCCTAATAATATAATAACTGAAGAAAAGGGGTTCGTTTGTTGAGTATGGCATAAGTATGTGAAAACCACGCACCAACTTTTTCCAAAATAACAAACAAATAGCTTGCAGATATCGATATGTCTGTTTTCGTATTATTAAACAACTTAGTCGAGTTACCTCAGTCTTACAAGTAATTGTAACAAAGATTACAACGACGCACGCGCAGAGAACTAAAAGATCGATTTAATGTCAAGCAAACTTTGAAAATCAGTGTGAGAAGTAAGTTATGAATTTTCTTATCTTTGGCATTTTCTAAAGACTTTCCAGTTTTACAGCAAAGTTAGTTTTAACAGGGTTTCAAGCTTTTGGTTTTTCACAAATTTGATTTTTGTAAAAACCAGTAAAATTGTATTTCTTTAAAACTTATTTTGTTATTTAATAAAACATTGACAACTACATACATATGTATGTAAATCAAACTCCTGATAAACATCAAACTCCTCGAGAACACTTTCAAACTAATTCTGCCGTAAAACTCAATGATATGGCTATTAGACTTTTATGTATTGTAATGATTATTTAGATTCTCTTTTTTTCAATTTCTTTCTTAAACTATATTACTTAAATACATACTGTTCGGATAAGTTAATTGCCTTAAAGTTCCAATCCACATGAAAGGATCGTTATTCGATGCAGTTAACTATAAAGGTATCTCCTTTTTAAATGCATCTTACAAGCTATTTACAACGATGATTCATAAGCATTTTGTTAGTTGGATTGAGACCGGAAACTTGCTGAGGGAGTTCGAGGCTGGATTTAGACGAAGAAATTCAGCAATAGATAACATTTTTATATTCAGGAGCTTGGCAGAGAATTTCTTGAAACAAAAGAAGATATAAATCCTTCGTACGTATCACCCTCCAAAACCCATTTGTTTACATTGTTGTATTTGTAATGTGGACGAATTCAACGAGAAAAATTGACTTGTTTTCACGCATACATAGAATCAAGTTTTTAGGGGAAATTTCATGAAATTAGAGAAGAAATAACACGCATACTTAAATGAGTTTATGAGTCCGATTTCCGGTTTAGCTTGTATAGGCAAACCAATATGGCTACCGAGGATTTATATCTAGATTAGGATTTATATTTAGAGTGTTTTTGGCTGTATGTATTTTTTATCGAATTTAAAGGAGTTTTTGATACAATCGATCGAGGAGCACTATTCTATAAGCTGTATAGCCTTGGGTTATCATTGAAGTTTGGTCGCGTTCTTGAGCACCTATATAAAGAAACCAGAGTGGCTGTATGGACAGGTAAAGAACTCTCTGACTGGTTTGAAACATCATCGAAGAAAGATAAGGTTGCACATTTAGCCCTACTTTGTTTGCACTATTCATAGACGACCTTTTAGACTTCCTGCTGTGTGGAGTGAATTTCGCAATGAGGCGGATTAAGGCACTTCTGTTCTGTCCGCGAAAATATTAAATGTGTCCAAGACTACAAATACCTTGGCATTACTGTTACAAATAATTTGAATATGGAGAAACACTGGAAAGAGAAACTGGTTAAGGCGAAAACTGCTATTAATATGACCTGGAAACAATGCTTCATGAATAAGTGTATAGCACATACGAGGTGTGTTCAAAAAGTACCCGGAATTTTCTTTTTTTTTTCAAAAAAATATTTATATATTCGTTTACATCGAGTGGTCCCCTTCAAAGTAGTAAACCCCCCCCAGATATAATACACTTATGCCAGCGTTTTTTCAATCTTCGAAGCACTGTTGATATTCACATTTTGATATGTCCTTGAGCATTCTCAGCGATTCGGCCTTTATTTCTTCAATCGAGGAAAGACGCCGCCGTCCTTTCATGGGTCTATTCAACATTGGAAACATGTAAAAGTCACACGGAGCCATGTGTGGTGAATATGGAGGTTGGGGCATGACTGAGCGTTTATTTCGGATTGCTTTACGCAAACGTCGCATAACTTCAAGGTAATACTCCTTATTAACCGTACGACCTTGTGGTAAGAACTCTTGATGCACTATGCCATTATAATCGGAGAAAACAGTAAGCAAAACCTTAAAATTTGATCGAACTTGACGTGTTTTTTTCGCTCTTGACGTTGGATGCTTCCAGGTGGACGATTGTGCTTTGGTTTGGACATCATAACCGTACACCCATGTTTCATAACCAGTTAAGACCCTTTCAAGCAAACTTGGATCGTCGTTGACGTCATTTAACAGCTCTTGAGCGATGTTCATGCGGTTGTTTTTTTGGTCAAAATTCAGCAGTTTCAGCAAAAATCGCCGAGCTCATAAAAACACGTCGCACCTTAGCAACAACCACAAACAAAGTAAACAGTGAATAGAATATAGCTGAAAATTGCATCATACTTTAGGGGCATGTAAACCAACACAACAAAAAAAAATGTTGACTCCGGGTACTTTTTGAACACACCTCGTAGTAGCAAGTTTAAAGTATTTGAAGCAGTAGCTGAGAGCATGCTTTTATATGGATTAGATAGCAGGTATGGGGATGTAAAAAGTATAATTGAGTTGAAAAACTCCTTACGCACTTTATAAAAAATATATTTCATTTGCCGAAAAATACGCCAAATTACGCATTATGCTGGAAACGGGTCTCTCCCCCTTGTTTAAAAAAACATTAAAGTTACAAGCGGACTTCCTGCTTAACGTTTTTAAAATGAATGATTCACGGGTCGTGAAAAGAGTGGCTATAAAAGTGATACGAGATCAAAATAGTTGGTATCGAGAGTAGCAAGATCTTGCTGAGGAATGTCAAATTAATTTTAATTTACCCATCGAGAATTTATCAACTGCTAAAAACATCTTGTATAAAGGTTGGTGAGAGATGTAGAGCTGAATATATTGCTGAAGCGTCTAATTCTTTGTACAGAACAACTTACAGCAGATTAAATCAGAAACTTGCAAAGCACAACTATTTTAAGGATTCCAATAATGTCCATGTGATTTCTATGATGGTCAGACTACGTAGTAAACTAATAGATTTGAATTTAATTCCACAAAGACCTGATTTACCTCTAGAGAGGGGAAAGAGGGGATACAAATCCACTTCTTGGAAAAATTCCCACTTTTCTCAGAGAAATCGGAAGGAAAGTATTCAGAAAAGACTTTTTTTCGGAAGATCAAGTGATAAGTTTATTGAATGAAATTAATGTTGTCAAACTTTACGAATTTTGCAAAACTGCACTTAGATATAGAACCGCTAAAACAAACGAAGATTTCTGAATATGTTTCTATTCAATTTTTTAAAATTATTTTTAATTTATCATGAAATCATGTGACGTGATACAAAACCGATATAATTTGAAAAACAAAATTCAATTAACGGTTTTGTTATAAATAAAAAAAACTGGACAACAAATAATTATTGTCATCTTCAATATTTTACAAACCAAAAATGATTTTATCTCCAAAATAATATATGCAATTAAGAATAACGTTTTTAACATCAAACAAAATTTTAAGAAAAATTGAATTGACAGCTTTTTTAAAAACAATAAGAACTTAAACAAAAAAAAACATTAGGTACTAAAACTTAGTAAAAATTGATTTTTGACTCTTTAAAAACTAAAGATATCTTCAAACTAATTTTATCTTATAAAAGATATAGTTTTCAAAATTTCGGTAAAATTTTGGGAAATACCGAATTGACAGTTTTTATACAAAAAATAGAGACCTAAAACAAACATTCATTTCGACTCAAATACCTTTTCAAAAAATTAAGATATTGCCTTCAAATTAATTTTATTTTATGAAAATGTTGTTTTCAAAATTTTGGGAAATACCGAATTGACAGTTTTTGTACAAAAAATAGGGCAACTCTGGTGTGTTTAAGCAAAGTTCAATTATAAAATCGCTCTGATAATTTTAACCAAAATAATATTATTTAAGCTTTTAAATTTGCTTTAAAACATTGGATAAAGATAGTTAAAAGTAGTACTTAAAAGTAGCATTGAAATTTTGGTGAGTCCATTTGACTTCAGCAGTATCGCTGATTTCTTTTTGGACCAAAATAAGAAACTATATGTTTTTTTCGTTGATTTTAAGGCAGCTTTCGACACAATGGACCGAAATGCTTTGATGTATAAGTTGTATAGAATGGGAATGTCATATAAGTTTGGACACGTACTACAAAACATCCAAGTGGATACCAAAGAAGCTGTATGGGATGGAGAAAACGTTTCCGATTGGTTTGAAACGATGACAGGTGTGAAGCAAGGTTGTATGTTAAGTCCAAGCTTATTTGCACTTTTTATCGACGATATCACCGATTGTTTGCCGGGAGGAGTGGAATATGCTGCAACTATCATCAAGGCCCTTCTTTTTGCGGATGACATAGTGTTGTTTGCATACTCACTAATAAACTTAATGCGTATTGCAGAACGTGGAAATTAGTTGTCAGTCTAGAGAAGTCGAAGATTATGGTTTTTCGGAAAGGTGGAGGAAGAGTAGGTGGACAAGAGCGGTGGACATTTAACAATGAGAGAATCGAAGTCGTTAACGAATACAAATATTTAGGGATCATTATCACAAAAAATAACAATATGGAAAGACATCTCACCGAAAAACTACAAAAAGACAAAAATACAATTAATATTGCTTAGAGAAACATCTTTACCAATAAACACATAGCTCACAGCACTACAGCAGTAAATACAAAGTATTTGAATCGGTAGCTCAGTCAACATTGATGTATGCAGCCCAAGTGTGGGGTAGTAAAAAATATGATACCGCAGAATAACTTCTCCGATTTTATATCAAAAGACTATTTCGAATACCAATACTCCGAACTACATGCTTATGCTGGAAACCGGTATATCGCCACTATTTATTAAAACCCTTAAATTTCAAGTTGACTACATATGTAATGTCCTTAAAATGTCTGATGAGCGTCTCCCTAAAAAAGCAGCACTTCAGGCGATAAATAGCAAATCAAGTTGGTTTAGAGATTGGATAGAGCTGGCGGAAGAAGATAATATAGATCTTGCAGCTGATGATTACTTAATGTGGAAACCCTCTCTGTATCAGCTAATTTCTATTATAGATGATCGATTAAGATGTGAGTTCGCAGCTTAAGCAGAAGAATCAATCTACAGAAACACATATACTCGTAGCAAGCTAAATTACAATCTAAACCACAAAAACTACTTCCGTGATGACTACACGACAGATCAAATATCAATGATATTTAGATTAAGAGGTGAACTCCTTAATCTTAACTTCATTCCGCATCGGGAAGAGTTGGGCGTTGGCTTTGCTTTACGAAAAGAGAGAACATTTTTCATTTTATGAGTAGATGTGCTGTTCTTAGAGAAACAAGAAGAAATATCTTTTGGTGTGATTATCTATCAGAAGAGGTTATGATTCATCATCTTAATGAAATTGATGTTCCTATATTTTACAAATGTTGAAAAATAGCATTACATTATAATGGGTGATTTTTTTGAGGTTAGGATTTTCATGCATTAGTATTTGACAGATCACGCGGGATTTCAGACATGGTGTCAAAGAGAAAGATGCTCAGTATGCTTTGACATTTCATCATGAATAGACTTACTAACGAGCAACGCTTGCAAATCATTGAATTTTATTACCAGAATCAGTGTTCGGTTCGAAATGTGTTTCGCGCTTTACAAACAACAAATTTTGTTCAGCGATGAGGCTCATTTCTGGTTGAATGGCTACGTAAATAAGCAAAATTGCCGCATTTGGAGTGAAGAGCAACCAGAAGCCGTTCAAGAACTGCCCATGCATCCCGAAAAATGCACTGTTTGGTGTGGTTTGTACGCTGGTGGAATCATTGGACCGTATTTTTTCAAAGATGCTGTTGGACGCAACGTTACGGTGAATGGCGATCGCTATCGTTCAATGCTAACAAACTTTTTGTTGCCAAAAATGGAAGAACTGAACTTGGTTGACATGTGGTTTCAACAAGATGGCGCTACATGCCACACAGCTCGCGATTCTATGGCCATTTTGAGGGAAAACTTCGGAGAACAATTCATCTCAAGGAATGGACCGGTAAGTTGGCCACCAAGATCATGCGATTTGACGCCTTTAGACTATTTTTTGTGGGGCTACGTCAAGTCTAAGGTCTACACAAATAAGCCAGCAACTATTTCAGCTTTGGAAGACAACATTTCCGAAGAAATTCGGGCTATTCCGGCCGAAATTCTCGAAAAAGTTACCCAAAATTGGACTTTCCGAATGGACCACCTAAGACGCAGCCGCGGTCAACATTTAAATGAAATTATCTTCAAAAAAAAAATGTCATGGACCAATCTAACGTTTCAAATAAAGAATCGATGAGATTTTGCAAATTGTATGCGTTTTTTTTTAAAAAAGTTCTCAAGCTCTTAAAAAATCACCCGATAGAAAGAGAATTATAAAAGAAATTTTTTAAAAATAAAGAATAATATAATAATTATATAAATTAAAAGAAAGTTGTCAATCAGGCAGACGGCAAATAGCCATGCTTTATTATTGTAAAATATGTACATACTTATGTTATATTATAATGGAAAGAAATAAAATCTAATCTTTAAGAAATAAAAATGTTTAAGAAATGCTACTAAAATTGGTACAAAAAATAGAAACCTAAAAAAAAAACATTATTCAAACTTGGTAAAAATTCATTTCGACTCCAATATCTTTTCAAAAAATTAAGATATTGACTTTAAACTAATCTTATGAAAAATGTTGTTTTCAACATTCAGTAAAATTATGAAGACATCGATCTTCCAGTTTAAAAACGAAATAAAAACCTAAAAAAAAAAACATTACTAAAACTTGGTACCTACCTAAAACTTGATTTTTGACTAAAATATCTTTTCAAAAATTTACAATATTGGCTTCAAATTATTTCATCTCATAGAAAATATTGTTTACGACATTCAATAATATTTAAAAAAAAAATCTAGCAGTCAGTTTTTTTAAAAAAAATTAAAATCTAAAATAAATATTACGCAAAATTAGTAAAAATTGATATTTACTGTAATTTAATAAAATTTGTATTTATCTATCTAAGAAGAAGTTAATCGAAAGGTTCTTATAAGTTGATTTTGGTGTAAAAAATCCTTAAAATTAAAATTCTCAGAAATAAAATGTTTTACTGTATGAAAAAAAATCACGAATAAAAAATAAAAATTTAATTTGAAGAAAAAACGGACTAATACGAGTATGTGAAAATCACGTTGTGTTAAGTGTAAATTAAAAAAAAAAACGTATTTAAACCAATCTTAAAGTTATAAAATACCAATACAATTGTACAAAAATAAAACTGATTACAAATTAAAAATGTAACAAGCCGTTACTTCTCTTGATCCTGAAGTTGTCGGATCACGTTTACATATTTAATAATATGTATATTTTATACTCAAATCATAGAAGGACAAATCCTTATTCATCAGGCTTGGATCCATATTTTTGTATCAAAGTATGACAAAAATTTCGATTCGACATTTTTACATTGTTTGGGTGTCCTTTTTTCTATATATAAGGTTAACCAACAACAACAAAAAAAAGAAGCCAACACATCTCGGCTGTCCGCATCAGGAATTTAAATTGTCTCCTGTCAAAGAGGGATGCGGTTGAAGTCCCAATATAAATGATTCCCGCAACAAAGGATAAATAATAATACACAATAAAAGAGAACAGCATGTGACTAATATATTTGAAGGAAATCGTTCGTCGTCGTTAAGCCACATTAGATATGAATGTACTTTTTTGTGCTGAAAATTTGGAATTTCCTTCGTTTTTCGTTTGTTTAAATTGAAAAATAAAAATACCCAAATACTCAAATACCCAAATAGAAGGTATGAATTCCAACTGAGTGACTAAACACCAACCCCGTCTGATTATACGGCAAAACGACATCGCGACGAGGAATAGATTTTTTTTTCCAACAGGACACGTGTCGTAGTCAAGGGTTTGACCACCATCCCACTCGGCCAAGTTGGAAGTTTCAGTATTCCTTCCACCTCATAACCCACAGGATCTGAAGGCGATTTTCATATACGAGCAGGGGTGAATCTAAAACCAACACCACGGGCCGAGGACCGAGGAAGACCGTTTGAAAGTCAAAAATTGGATCTAGTTTTAAGGAAAAAATTACCAGAAATTCTATTGAAATTTTATGCTACATAAATTTGTTGTATCGTGTATCTTGTATCCTTGAAGAGGTTGTTTGTGTCTCTTTCCCGTTTCTTGTTTTATAGGTTTTTGATTTGAGCAATCAATTCAAAGTGTCTTGTTATGGGCTCGTCTCGTCTCGTCTCGTCTTTTCTCGTTTGTATAAACAAAGGCATATATAGTACAATTGGAGGTGGAGACGAAAACAAGGCGGTATACAGTAATGAGATGCAATAAATGAGTTGAAACGATTTTCAGGTACATTGAGTAGGTATCCAATTTGTGTATAGATTGACATGATTTTAATGATTTTTCCATCAAAGCATGGGATGATAAATATTTAATGCATTTATTTTAGATACAAAACAAAAAGGTTTTACATTAATATATAAGTTTACGAGCGTATAAAGGAATTTTGCTATTATTATTGTTTGTAGGGCCAAACCTTGTTTTATAAAGCGCTTTCTATATGAAGAAGTTTAATTTTGGATTTCGTGCTTCGTGGTCAGCAGTGTCGTTTTAACTAAAAAAGAAATCATACCCGCATTGAAATTGTAAAACATTCACTGCTGCCCTTGTTACTTCTTGAAGTGCCCACGGTTGGCGCCCGAGATCTTGGGATTTAACTCATTTAGACATTTTTCTTTGGGGCCCCGATAAAGATAAGGGTAATGCTAGTGCTCTGTAATCGATTTAAGACATTAAAGATGGTACAGTTATTGACGACATGCAGTGTGCGAATTGTTCATGGAAAATTTCCTGAAACCGTAGCCATGGTGGCCATTTGGCTGATATCATTTTTCATGTTAATACCTTAATTTTGAAAATAAAATGAACACTTATCAAAATGAAAATTCTTTTTGGAAAACCCTATAGACATGTACAGGCTGATTTTTTATGGGTAGAGAACTTTTTTGCACACAAGTAAATCTTTTGAATCGTTGTTTCAGAGTTAGTTATTTAGGTCCTCAGACCTATAAAGTGCGTGGGTGATCTATAGCAGGACATAGGATATTATCTACTCCTACATACTTACCATAGTGTGCGGATACCGGCAATGTGTTTCAGCTTCCTCCACCTTTTCCCCAATATAGAAAATTGTCCACGCGCTTCTCAGGCCGCGTTTCCATTTGCAAGAAAACTTCTACAATAAATGTCCAATAGTCTGTCCAACAGTGAATTGAAGGTGGAAACTACCAAGCAAGTTCTATCGCGACAGTCCGACAGTATCCGACCGAGCTAGATACCTCGGAGTTATATTGGATAAAAAACTCAATTGGGTCCAAATATCCAAGAAAGATATAAGAAGGCCACAGTCGCACTCTACTCATGTAACAAGATTCTGGGGGTAGAAATTGGGGACATAACCCCAAAATAGTCATGTGGATGTACACTGCCATTGTCAGACCGATTCTAACTTATGGCGGCTTGGTTTGGTGGAAAGCGCTGGAGAAATCCACGAATCTAAAAACACTTACCAAAGTACAAAGAATGGCTTGTATCTGTACTAGTGGTGTGATGAGGACCACCCCAACTGCGGGTTTAGAAACGATCCTCAAACTCCCCCCACTAGATCTATTCGTCCAAGAATAAGCAGCAAACAGCGCCTTCAGGCTCAGTCAAACTAACATCTGGAAAACTAGCCAGAGTGACCACGCAGCTATTCTTACGAAAAACGTAGACAACAATATCTACACAGATTATATGACCCCTTATTTAGATTTCAACAAATCTTTTAGTACTAGGTTCCCCATCAGACAAGATTGGGAAATTAGTGTGCCCTTAACCAACGACTCAACCATTACTATCTACACCGATGGCTCAAAAATGGATACCAGAGTAGGTGCAGGCTTTTACTCTGAAAGCCTCAACCTTGCCAAAGCATTCAGGCTCCCCGACCATAGCAGCGTCTTCCAAGCCGAGATCTTGGCAGTGAAAAACGCTGCTAAACATATATCCATGATGGCGATATCACACGCGGACATCAATTTTTTTATTGATAGCCAAGCAGCAATAAAAGCTATCTCTGCCACACAAATCAAGTCGAAGCTTGTCTCTTGATGCTTTCGCGAAGAGCTAAAGGTTCTTGGCACACAGCATAACGTAAGACTCTGCTGGGTTCCTGGACACAGTGATGTACCAGGCAACGAAAAGGCGGATGAACTTGCTAGGGAGGGCTCCACACTGGAACCGTCTCTGATAGACCATCATATAGGGAAACCGTTATGTGAACTGAAACATAATGTCAGTAAACCATCATTGAAAAATCCAATGGCAGATGGAATCTCCTAGAAACCAGGAAGCTATGGCCTAGATACGATAAGAAAAGATCCTAATGGATCTTAACTCTTAATAAACCCTCCCTAAGATCTCTTATCGGTATTATTACAGGACACAACCTACTCGGCTATCATAAGTACTGATGACCTTTGTAGAGGCTGTGGTGATGAAAACGAGCATGAAGACACTGCTCACTTTCGCTGCTACTGTCCTTCGCTCTGTCTTGCTAGGAAGAAAACTCTAGGCAACTTCTTCTTTAATGAACTAGAGGAACTATTAGAACTGCCAGGCAAAAACTTACTTTACTTTGTCAAGACCTGTAAATGGTTAAACGAACCACATCATTCATAGGTTATTATATCTTTTCAGGAAGTTACAACACTTCGGGGTATCACAATGGATCTACATTGATCTAAGTGTGATGGTAACAACATCAATTGTCAGCCCGTTCAACCTAACCTATCACGACAGTACTTTCATAACTTCTTGCGAGTATTTGCAAGTGCAATAATTGCTAGTTTAAACACTTTTGCAACGACTCGCGACAGTTCTTGCAGCTCATCGAAACAGTTTCGTATATCTCGCCCAAGTGGCTGGTTGACGTCTTTAAATATTCCTCGTGTAGACAATCGTATATTGCTTGGCATACTTCCGGAACAATTTTTGATATGGTGGATACAGGAATTCTAAATAAATACAACAGGGAATGGTATGAATCATCTGAAAAAATGATTATCAAAGATTCAACCTGCTAAATGCGTACCTATTGTCGTTTAATTATATGTACATACCAGATGCTAAGAATCGCAGAGTAACAGGAGTCTGTCCTTCGGTGATATTGACTCACGGAATCGAGTGTCTTGTTTTTTTTATAATAGGACCCACTTTCAATATCAAAACTTCCAAATCAATTGCGATCATGCGAGTGAAATTGAAGTATTGCTGAGCATTTTCTATATATTTAATTCGTTTAATAAATTATAGAAGACACCAGCTTCTCGTCTAAATCCAATCTTGAACGAAAGTTGATCTTTTTTAACTTCCCATAGGAAGTTATTGTAATGGGTCCGATTTTTTAAATTGAAAATTTTGACATTTCTCAACGTTTCAAGGTTCCTAGAGTCCAAATAAAAGATTTTTGAAAAGATGCGTGCGTGTGTACGTACGTTCGTACGTCCGTACGTTCGCAACGTTTTTTTCATCGTCCATAGCTCAAGAACCAGTAGAGATATCGACTTCAAATAAATTTTGTTATACGGATAATAATGCAGAAAGATGCAGAAAGGGCTCTCAAGAAAATTGCGTGGGTGGTTTTTCTACCATAGCAGTTTAAAAAAAGGTGAACATTTTGGTTAACCCTAAATATCTTACGAACCAAAAATCCTAGAGACTTGAATTAAATTTTATATAATATACTGTAACGTGATACCAAACAAGTATATTTTTTGAAAAAAATCCAATTAACGGTTTTTTTATAAATCAAAAAAACTGAAAAAAAATTTGTCACCTCGAAAATTTTACGAATACAAAATGATTTTATCACCAAAACAATTTTGTGCAAAGAAAAATAACGTTTTCAACATCTGTTAAAATTTTGAGAAAAATCTAATTGACAGTTTTTTTTACAAAAAATAAAAACCTAACAAAAAAACAATACTAAAACTTGGTAAAACTTTGTTTTGACTAAAAATCTATTTCATAAAACTAGATTTTCAAACTAAACTATTTCTTTATATGAAAAATATTGTTGGTAATTTTTAAAATTTTTAAGAATAATTCAAGTAACAACTTTTTTAGCCCAACACGAAAATCTACAAACTTTTAAGCAAGACAAATTGGCAGACCGGGTGGGAAATTATCGTCCCAGCCTCTTTTTTCTTTTTAATAATAAAATTATCATCGCAGCTGCTAATCGTTGACGTTTTCTCGCCATGACTTCACAATTTTAAGTAAACAACCAGATTCCTTGCGACATTAATTGATCTCCTGGTGTAAATAAATCTGCAATAAATTGCGACAGTATGATGCGCGAGCTTCTTGCAAGACATTTATTGCAGAAGAAATTGCAAGAATTCACATATGACAATGTAAACGCGACTGCAACAAACTTCTGCAAGAATTCCGCGGGTTGACTTGCAAATGGAAACGCGGCCTCAATCTTCCGACTCTTCTACTATCTTATAATACTATCTACCATCCTATAATATCAACGGGTCTCAGATTTTGGCGCCCTGTGGCGCCCATTTTGTTTTGGTGACATCTGTCAATTCTTTTGTTTATTATTCAGTTGTTTATGCCAAATCATCATGGCAAGTAACACGATTGAACAGCACGTTCAAATGACAAAACTTAATTATCAAAATGAGTGCTCGTTAACGCAAACGTTCGGCGGTCATTGCGCCCGTGGTTGACGTGGTGGCCCTTCACGGTTTAGTAAATAATGAGCCAACACCTGTACGTTCAAGGAACGCAAGATCGGCCAGAACATCGCCGCCGTCCGTGAAAATGTACAGCAGAATTCAAAGCAGTCTATTCCTCGCCCCGTGCACAAGAACTCGGCCTTTCGCAGACTTCGACTTGGGCCTTCATCCGTACAAGATCCAACTGACCCAGGAGCTCAAAGTTCATGACCATATAGAAAATGCCGTTTGTTCGCTGACTGGGCTTCGTATCGTTTGGAAGAGGACCCCAATTTTGGTCGAAAAATCATCTTTAGTGACGACGACGAGGCGTATTTTTGGATGAATGGTTGTGTTAACAAGCAAAATTGCCGTACATGGGACGACACCAATCCATGCGAGGTTCACCAGGTGATAATGCATCCTCAAAAAGTTAGCGTTTGGTGAGGATTTTGAGCCGGCGGTGTAATTGGTCCGTACTTTTTTGAAAACAACGTTAGTGAAGCGGTCACCGTCAACAACGAGCGCTACATAATGATTAAAACTGATTTCTTATGACCCAATTTGAACCGTATGAACCTAGAAGACATGTGGTTCCAGCAGGACGACGCTACGTGCCACACAGCAAACGCCACGACATCTACATACAAATCTACCCGCCCTAATTGAAAAACCTTATAGTTCATTAGATATACGATTGGGCAAGAAAAGACGTAAGATGTTTAGTAGACACCTATAAATGAATTTCCTGGCAATCGTTGCTGTAATTTTCAGTCGTAGATACAACCTTAGATTTCCCGATTCAACTAGCGACATCTTGTTCGATTCCGCCTTCAGTATAAACAAAACTTCCAAGATACTGAAAACCCTCTACTTTTTCTACTGGTTGTTGAGCAATGTTTATCAAAGAGGATGAGTGGAAGGTTACGCTTACGAGGCTGGCCGACTTAGTTTTTATCGTGTTGATTTGTAGACCCACGATTTTTTCTTCTCTCTCCACTCTTGTCATTTAATGGAGATCCATGCAGCCCCTGTCTGACTCCACTTTGGACTTCAAACTCTTCTGACAACCTACCTTTCAGAGTGCCCATCAGAAACACTCATGATTTTTGTAAAAATGTATGTATTTATGTATATAAAGGTTTTAAGGGCCGATGTTGATTTTGAAATTATTGTCATTTATTTTTTTTATGATAATATTGGTATGCGATTAAATTATGTATGGAACAAAATATAGGCCAAATGGCCTCCGCGACCTCGGCGGAACACCTCCATCGGATGGTACAAATTTTTGATGACGCTGAGACATAATTGAGGTTCCTTCTATGCTCTTTTATGTGCCGAGTTATCTCATTTTTTAGCTCTTGAGTTGTTGCTGACTTATTAACGTACACGTTTTCTTTCAAATAACCCCAAAGACGGAATTCCATCGTTGTCAAATCAAAGGATTTTGTTAAAACCGCACATATCGTCCACATCCATACCTTCGAATTCGGGCCTCAAAAAGTTCGTTATCATCTCACGATAGCGAACGCCATTCATTTGCTTATTGACGAATCCACTGAGGTGGAAATGTGCCACTGTTTCTATTTCTTGCTACCATTCTTACGACGCTTGAAATGGTCAAGAGGCTTTAGTTCTTGAGTCAATTGCACCTTGTAAGCTTGTAAATGCAAAAGTCTTTATACATCGGCCCTTAAAATGTAACCACCCTTTATAAGGCCGAATGCCAATATCCTTTTTGATGTGTCTTAAATGTGCTGAGTTGGACTGATTTTCTTTACTCTCAGCAAAAGAAGAAAATAAGTAAACTTAATAAGTCTTAAAACCTATTCAAAACTGTAGCATGTAGGTATTTTGCTTAGGAAAAAACTTTACTGCAGACACAGTGGGATGATGCACTAGCACTTCTGCCGCTGGCCCAAAGTTGAAAAAATATTATTTAATTGTGGAAATGTATGGTCAGGTCATGGGTTTCCATTCGTTAGTTCACCAACGTTTGCTGACACCTGTCGGTGGTGGTGGAAACTTCTATACGTAGTGCATTATACATAAATTATTATATGAACTATGATCTTTTTTTGAAACTAAATTGCAGAACTGATTCTGATGCTGAAGACCCCGACGACAAGAATTATTGGCACAGCACGTTTAAAAATATATACCTATACCTACATAAAGTTAATGCATTATTGTTGAGGACAACCGCAACCCTTTTGAATATTATATGGAAGGGTTGAGGAAAAGGAGAAATGTCACCATATTCATTGTCTGCACACAACATCTATCTCTGTGAAGAATTCTGAAATTTCAGTTTCGATTTTTGTTTTCATTTTATGTGTTCCTTTTTTTCATACATACGAGTATAGTATATGTATCTACTACGAGTATGTCTTTATGAATAAGGCTCCACAAGAGGATTCATGGATATAAAGGGGCATGTTGTAGGAAACAGAATTTTATATGTATGAATGCTGTTGCTGATCGAAAGAATGTTCACCGTCCTTCTCGTTCTGTGAGTAAATTAGAAAATGCGTGCTCAGAAGCTGTGCTCAATGCTCTGCTTATTCCTTTTTCAAACGAACTAAGGAACGAAAGAACGAAGACACGACAAGGACATGCCCGTATATCGGTTTTGTTCGGTGGGACCCACCATGGAAATAAACTTCACAAAATGACTTTTGGTATTTTATTTATATTTTTGATTATTTAATAGCGGTATGGTATCGCAAAACCCCAAAAGGATGTCGCAAATACATATCTGCTGAATTAAGCATGAACTGAACACAACGTTGTATCATTGCTCGCTCGAAGCCAACGAGCGACGAAAGGGTGCTCAATGAAGACTCAGACTCATACTCAGACTCGGAGAAATACCATCATCTCTTATAATTCCTGCCAACCCCCTGTTGGCAGTTGGGAGTTGGGCCTTCACAAGATTGAGTATGGGGTGTGCGGATTAAAAGCACTCGAGGAATCCTTCAATATATGAACATTTTAATTGCATTTTCTTGTTGAGCGTATAAAATTTTATCGTTTGGAAATTTTCAATTCTGGAAGCGAACAAAAAAATTAAATACAAACAAAAAAAACACACCAAACACAAACTTAAGTAAGATATTCTTATAGACAAATATTATTATGTACATTTATTTCAAATATACATATGTACATATGCATATGCGTATTATATCATGTAGTCGAATATTGTGTTTAGAGTTTGTCATGCAAAACATATTGAAATAAATCAACTTCATTATTTTTCAGTGTTCTGATGTTCATCTTCCAACCAACTTCAAATCAACTTTATTCCAAAACAACAACAGCAAGGACAAAAAGAGGTACATATGTATAATTACGTTACATCTTGAGCTTTGCTCTTTGTTTTTTTTAATAATTTGTATTAATTTTTAAAGGAAAGGAATTACATTTACAAACTCCTTCTCATCTCTTTTTTGTTTTCTATATGTTAACAATAATAAAAGACAGATGAAAAGTCTAAAAATTTTGAAGCTTAAAAATAAAGGGAATAGTAGAAGGAAGCTAGGGGACAAACTTTTAAAATTTCATAGGTAAGCAATCATTACGACTCAATTTTATAGAATTAAAAGTCTCAAATTTTATGACAATATGATAATGTTTAAACGAAAACAGTTAAACTTCATTTGGCGTTGAAACAATATTTTTGAGCTAGAGGCCAGTTTTAGCTATATCATTGGTTTCCATCATTGAAACCAATCATTGGAATTTTTTTGACTGGTTGGATATAGCATTCATTAAAATTTCTGTCACACATTTCCTTTTTTGGAATCAAGCATTTGAGGTTAAAGTTTATCATTGAAAGTTCAACTGACAACTAATTATTAAAAACGGTTTCATCATTGAAAAATCAAAAAAACTGCACACAGTTTTGCGTTAAATGCTGATTTTTTAGAAGAAAAAATCTACAATCCATCAGTTTTATTTTGACACCAAACATAACATATTTAGCTCTCTTAATCGCTTTTAAATCTCAAAACAAACTTGTTAATAATGAAAACCAATAATACTTGTAGCTATATGACTGGCCTCTTAGACAATATCAAAGATTTTATGACGGTGTGATCCAACAGCTGAGTATCAATGAAAACTTTTTTAACTTCTGAAATATCAGCTTAATGATGAATTGACACAAATTGTATTGGGTGTTTTTTTTTTGTAGAGAAAAAAATGTTTTTAAATGACTAAAATTTGGTCTTATTAGCTCAAAAATTATATTGAATTACATGTTTAAAAATGATTTCTGTCGTATGACCAACCTTCAGTATTCTGACAGATAGTTTAGGGGTTATTGCAATCGGAAGTTCCGAGCCCTTAAATTAGACAACCGATTTCTACAATTTTGTTATGGAACTATATTCCTGTTAAAATTAGAAAAATAATCAGACCGACCTATCAAGATTTCATCGTTATCCGAAATATTTACGAAAAAGCTATTACCAAAATTGTTTGTTTTAGAAAATCTCATTCAATTTTGCTTACGAACGGATTTCGTGATACTTACTTACTTACTTACTTAAGGTGGCGCTACAGTCCTGGGCCTCACTCAATAAACTTCTCCATCTAGCTCGGTCCCTAGCTAGATGTCTCCAGTTTCGCGCTTCAAGTTGGGTGAGGTCACTTTCCACTTGTGCGCGCTACCTGATCCGCGGTCTTCCTCTACTGCGCTGTCCTGCGGGTGTTGATTCGAAGACTTTCCGGGCCGGAGCATTGGTTTCGACCCAAGGTTTTTTCATTCGCTTTTGTCATAGCCCATGCTTCTGCACCGTATAGCAGGACGGGGATGATAAGTGTCTTATATAGCGACACTTTGGTCCTTCGAGAGAGGATTTTTCCACTCAATTGCTTTCTTAGCCCAAAGAAACAGCGGTTAGCAAGAGTTATTTTTCGTTTGATCTCAGCGCTGGTGTTGTTTTCTGCGTTTACAGCGGAGCCTAGGTAGACGAAGTCCTTGACTACCTCAAAGTTACGTCTGTCGATGGTGACGTTTTGCCCAATACGTCGGTGTTGTAGGTCCTTTGTTGACGACAGCATGTACTTTGTTTTGCCCTCATTAACCATTAAACCCGTTTTTGCCGCCTCTTCCTCAATACTCACAAAAGCCCCATTGACATCACCCTAAATTCCTCCGATTATGTCATGTCATCAGTATATGCTAGTAATTGGAAAGATTTTTGCAAAAAATATTGCCTCTATTAAGAGCTCTGTACTAGTCTTACGATGTTAAGAAAATCGCATGATAGCGCATCACCTTGTCTAAAGCCTTTTTTGACATCGAAAGGTTCTGTTAAGTTGTTTCCTACCTTTATGGAGCAGTGCGAATTCTCCATTGTCATCCTGCACACACGGATGAGATTGGCAATGATGCCAAAACTAGACATAGCTCTATACAGCTCGTCCCTGTAGATACTGTCATATGCGGCCTTGAAATCGATGAAAATGTGGTGGGTGTCGATTTGACCGACTGTGGACTTCCGTGGTCTAAGACTACACTGATAAGGACCTATCAGGTTGTTGACGATGGGCTTTAGATGTTCACATATTACGGCAGAGAAGATTTTGTAGGCGTTGTTAAGTAGACTTATTCCTCTTTAGTTGGTGCAGTTGCCCGATCCTGAAAAAAGGAGACCCTCTATCCTTTTTTCAGGATCGGGCAAATAATACTGAGGTTCCATTCATCGGGCATGCTTTCTTCCAACCATATCTTACAGATATGTTGGTGCATGCTCCTAACCAACTTATCTCCAGCTGCTTTAAAAAGCTCGGCATTCAAGCCATCCGCTACAGCGGCTTTATTAGACTTGATGATAGATATGGCAATCTTTACTTCGTCTAAGTCAGGAGGATGGGATCGTTGGCTTTCGTCGTATATGTAGAATGGATCATCCTGCCTGACAGCGGAATTCGGTTCGTCGTCGCCGTTATACAGTGTGCAGAAGTGGTCCTTCCATATCCTCAGCATTGAATGCGGTTCTACTATGATGTTTCCACTTTCGTCTTTGCAGTCTTCGGTTCTAGATTTTTGTACCTGTGAATTTCGTTTCACCTGTTCATAAAACTTTCGAACTTCATTCCTGCTTTTAAACCTCTCCACATCTTCGACCGCACGCTTCTCATGCCTTTTCTTTTTCCTTCGCAGAAGTCGGTGTTCCTCTCGCCTCCTCTGCTCGTAGATCTCATGAGCAGCTCTCGTCCTTTTATGCAGCGCCGCTTGTTGTTTGGCTGCATTTTCTTGCCGACACTAATCATCAAACCAGGGGTTCCTTGTTGGTGGTTTCTTGAAACCCAGCACATCAGATTTCGTGATACGTTTTTTCGGAATTCCTAAAAGTTTCCGATTACGATAGAATTCGTAGTAGGCCTGCATATTTGGATCATATCGAATTTCAAAAGAGCTTATTTGATTAAATTATCTCGAAAACATGATCGTTCTTCTAAGGTAAGCTTCATACCTTTTGACCTTAAATATCGTAATGTTTTCTCTTTCGGTTGAAAAATCAAATATTTTAATTTTTTTTTTACTAAAGTGTCTCTTACATCCTATAACAACTTATACACTTGCACTAAGTTTCATTAAATTAACTTACCTAGGTTCAAATTTGCTATGCATCAGCGATAGCTGAAAAACATTTCCCTTGGATTTCTGTTAATCTATTGTTTTCGCCAGGTTATTAAAAGACATCTTTATAATTTGATAATAGGTTTAATCAATGTTGTATTCCTGCGATAACTTACCCTAGACATACATAGTTTTTCAAGTAGTTTAAATGTTGTAGCATCGACTTCATCTTTTATTTAAATATGGCAATTTATTTCGTTTTTTGACAACTTTAAGAATTTGCCGAAATTAAACCGCATTATGTTTGGGTGCGGACATCGATTTAAATGCTTATAGTTAAATTGGAAAACAGATTTAAGAACATTCAATCCTTTAAAATTATGTGATACGAAATATTGACACGATATTGACTTCTGCAGAAGCTGTATGGACGAGGAAGAGGAGGAAACAGTTCTTCACCTTCTCTGTACATGCCCTGCGCTAGCTTCAATAACGCAAGAATTATCTAGGAGAATTCTTCTATTAAGATCTAAATCATATTTGCATAATAAGCCTCTCACGTTTCGTACCTAAGGGACTCAAAATGGTTTCATTGAGCTTAGGAGAAAGCCTCAAGATTCATGTATCACAATGGGCCATTAAACTGGCCTATTTGTGTCCTATTCCATCACGGACAGCCAATTTAACCTAACCTAAACACCCATTGAAGTTATTGGTCCTCTTGGAATAATAAAGGTTCTAGTTGTTCGAATACAATTCTTTTCGTAATAGATGCGGCAAAATAATAAAAGATGTTTTAGTGAATGAGTGCACATTTTTTTAAAAAAGAATTTTCGGCGTCACCGGACGTTTGACGGATTACTATGGTCGACAAAATTACGTTTTTTTTTCTGCCCCACAAACAAAACAGGTCTTTTTTTAAATTATTAAGATATCCTAAACTCCAATCTCGCCTTTGAATTTTTCTATCACATCAGGTTTTTAAAATATGTAACTTTAAAAATGCTGAAAAGAATCAAAAACGGGGTTTTAAAGGCATAATTATACTCAAAACATTTCCTAGTAACAAATTGTATAACGATTTTGCAAAGTACAAATATTTCTCTTCTAGGTACAATTTAAATCATTTTAGTATCTTGCTTAGTTTTTGTTTGACTCTATATAAAGTTTTAAGAAACCCTTGAATTTGATACTTTTAAAGTTTTGAAAAATACGTTTTGGACTTAATTTTAAGTGCTGATTTCGAATCCGAAATTTAATTTTAACTATTTGCTCAAGTTTTAAAAGATTTCAAGAACTTGAAATAATAGACTACAGATTCGTTATAAGAAAAAAAACTTACTTGTAAACCGTTTTGCCTTTTTCTTTTGAAAACCATTTAAGCATTAATGGTTAAGCGTTTCTTTAAATTCTAACAACTTTTGAAAATTTTTCGAATATCATATGAAATAATATAAATATTTTAACTGAATCTTTAAGAAAATGATTGTAGATTTTGAAAACCATTACGGATTTCATTAATAAAAAGACTCTCCTCATAAATTTAGATAACCTCAAAAGGCCCTGCAACGTGTTTTTTTTTTTAATTTTAAAAAGTAATATCTTAAAAACCTGTCGTAATACATTAAGTTTGAAGTCGGATTTGAATTAAGGCTATCAAAATTTATTGGAATAGTGCAATTTTATTACCAGGATGACAACCTTGCCGACCAGTGTTATTATATTATAGTGTTAGCTATATTAACAAAAGTTACATTATGAGTATTTTTATGCACAAAGTGCTCAAAGGACAAAAATATATCGTCTTTATTTTCACTTCTTGCTAAGCCATCAATAAATTAAAAGTTAATCAACTTTTAAAAATAAGAGTTTCAAAACTTCTCAATACCTCATACATTCAATTCAGATTTTAATTAAGCTGATGCCAAAATTACCACCTACGAGTACTAGTTGAAATCTTTACAGCATCCACTTGTGGTTTTTATTGCCAAAAATAAAAACAATATCAATAAAATAATTTTGACCCTTTTAATTACACATCGGTATTATTGAATTTAATTAGCCAAGCCCAATCACCAAATAAATGATAAGCAACATGAGAAGCTATATACGATCTATTGATGCATTCTTAGAATCATAAACACAGCAGTACACATTCGTAGATATGTACATAGATATATACGTAAACTTAAATTTTGTCCCCCCATTGACAGTTTTGATCAATATCAAAACACATTTTGTATAATACACAAATTTATTCCAAGAAACCGATACCAAATAATATATGTGCATACCTGCTTTTGACTCTGCCTCGCTGCTGTCGCTTCGCCTACAATAATAATAATTATCAATTTGTCTGCTATTGGATATGGAAGTTTGATGCTTCTGTGGAATCAATTAATTGAGTGATAATTTAAGTTCTTCTTCAGGCTTTAACGACAACAACGCTGCTACAACGACAACAACAACAACAACAACAACAAAAAATGTATTAATATTCAGTTCTTCATTTCCAATTAAGTCGCGCTCTTTTAGTTCAGTGATCTTTGCCTTAAACCGATGAGAAACTCATTTAATTAATAACATGCGACACCCCTATATCAAATATTTTAATTCAAATGCAACGGTTTTGTGTAAGCGAGAAAATCGACAGAATAACAGCATTGACACCAGTGTTGTTATATTGAATATATGAATAAATTTTCAAAAATTTAAAAGAATTCTTTTGACTCAGCAAATTAATATGTACTAAATTAGTCTTGGATTAATGTTCGAGAATTCTTAAGTTGATATATTGATGGATAGTTACAATTAGTTCCGTTTTTGTTTTGTCATCGGTGATACAAGAATAACATCACTGATCATTATAGTAGCAATATTTTAATGTCTTTCAAAATATTAAAGAAGTAATCCGGTGCAGACATCATGGTTGTTTTTATTATTTCTGCCATGTGATGTATGCTTTGGATATACGCAATGCATCCGATGCGATGTAGAAAACTATGTTTGTCCCTCCGAATTGAGTGCTGAAGAAGGATCATCATCATCGTCATCATGAAGGCCATGGAATGACTATGAGTAGTGTTTGTGTTTATTTTTTTTTTTTTACTACATGTATGCATTAAACTTTAATAACACTTAAGGGACTTTTAAGAAACCCGCATTTCCGTTTTTGCACATCTTGATGTACGTAATATGAAAAAGGCCAACGTTGGAGTTATTCGTCTTTAAACAACTACTGCTGATGAATGATTGTGTTAAGGCATAGATAGATATTCCCTTTATCCAATCGTTGCAGTTGCAAGAATAATCGACAGATGGATCTAATCTAAATTGATAATCATGGTCATTTATTAGTTATTTCTGACTTTAAGCTTTGGGCTAACAAATGGAATTGGTGAAGTCTTTATTTAAAATATGTAATGTCAAGTAAGTATCGCTGTTTTTATAAATGTCTACCTAACTTAGACTTGCGTTAGACATGTCCATTTAGTCCGATTTGTGATCTAATAAACGTAGTTAGCGTCATCAGGTTATACATCAATATTTGTTTGACTTCAAAAATGTTAGTTGTTATTGGTAATTCTTTAAGGAATTCAATTTATCTTTTTTTAAAGGGAAGAAAAGTCTGCGGTTGGGAATGTGGTTAAAAAAACTTTTAATTGAAAAAGAAAGAATAATCATGAAAAAAAGAATTCAATTCTGGAAAAAAGAAAACAAAAGAACAGCTTCTTTCAAATAAAAAAAAAAAATTATTCGCCCTATGTACATTGTACAATCCGCTTTAAATGAATACGCACAAACATTTTCGAAAATGCGTTTTAAATTTTCCCAAATATTGAGGATTTTTGTAACATCGTTCGATGCTAACTACCCTTATGATGTTAAGAATACAAATTTCAAATTATATATCCAAATAAAACTGCGAGTCTTGTTTTCTAACGTTTGTAAGGTATTTTGTAAGTAAAGAAGAAGTTTTTGTCTGAGTCAACTGAATAAGTGCAACGACAAATTAATCGTTGTTTATATTGGACAGTTTAAATCAACAGTTTTAGTGCTTCAAGTGAAATTCAATTTCTGATCTTAAATGCTAAGACCAATGGGTAGATCTTCATGCCTTAGCAGTGCTTCAAAAGCTAAAATGGACTTGTTTAGACACGAAGACCCAACCGGACATGCAGCAGCTGATAAAATTAGGCGAAGTCTTAATGGCTTTTATTCTCATAAAAAATTAAGATTTGTACAGATAAAACATAAAGGGAGGTAAAAAAAACGAACAAGACTGGCGTAAAATCAAGTTTCTCAACAGTTTTAAAAGTTATTAAAATTTGAACATTCTTCAACGAATACAACTTAAGCAAATTAAGATAAAACCGCTACTTGCAAACAACGGAGTTATGCTATTAGATTTTTTCAAAACTCAAATAATCTGGAAAAAAGAACGTGGATTTTTCAGACGATAAAACTATTAATTTCGGAAGCACTGATGAGTCTTTCTCCTATTTTCACGATTTGAGAAAACAAAAAAGGTGTTAAAAGCTTCATCAAAACTATGAAGGAGGTGTCGTTATATTGAAAGCTCCCAGTTATTATGGAACAGTTAAGGTTGAAGTCGTGACATCAAAAATTACTGCAACTGGGTATAATTGAGTCTTTAAAAGAAACTTTCCTCAATAATTTAACATTTTTTGATCCATTAACTTGACCTACCAACATTATAAAGCTCCTATTCACCAGTTGTGAATATTAAAGGCTTGGACAGAGGAGAAAAATTTGCACTTCCTTCAATAACTGCCGTACTCATCTGATCCAAACATTATTACATTTACTTGGGGATGGTTAGTACCTACAGTTAATGAGGGTGATCGTCAGTATAAAGGTAAAGAATCCTTTATTTCTGCAATTAAGTTAGCGTTTAGTGAAATATCGTTGAACTATTTCAAAAGGTTGTAATATTCATACCGGAAATAATTAACGAAATGATAAGGTCGAAGTACCAACTACCAAATTCAACAGAAACTTTTTTTTATTACAATCTAATATCAATTTTAATTTGTATGCCTATTCAGTTGACTCACAAAAATATTCAATTTTTCTTAGCAAAAATCTTTGCAAGTGGGCGAAAGAAAACTTGTACCTACTTGATTTTGGATAATTATTTTCAAATTCTTTTCTTAACATCTTAAGGAAGTAGTTAGCAATAACATTTGACACAATGCAAATCAATATTAGTGCGTATTCAGTTGAAGCGGAGTGTATATGTATCTAATAATTTATTAAAATTTAACATTATTATGAAAATCACACTTAAGGAATGAAGTTAAGATAAAAGTTAAGTCTATCAATTGCTGACAGGTTGAACTTGAGCTATAAAAGAGAATTCAAGAAATAAGGTACAAAATCGTTTTCGCTTATATGTACATCAACACGAATCCAATTTTTCGAGTTTAAGAGCTAAATCTAATCTTAATACACATATTTATCTTCTCAGAAGTAGTTTTAAGACAAATCTACCTAAAATCTACTTTGCTGAATGGTTTCATTGAATCAAACATCATTTCAATGTAATTTTGTGTTGCTATATTTGACATTCGAAATTTGATTTGAATTTCAAAGGAAGCTGACAGTTGTAGGTGAATTCTTTTTCAAGTATACAATACCCGTGTTTTGTTGGAAAATCTATCCATACTATAGTAGGATTTTACACGAATAACAAAAACAATATCCATAGTATGAATAACACCGATAAAAGTTAGAGTAGAATCTTACTATGGATGGGTTTTTGACATTTATATACGAGTCTCGAATGGATCTTATGTGATTTCGTTCTCAAATGTTGGTACGATTGATATTGCATTTGTATCTCGATGGCTGTGTTCGTTGAGTAGTTATGCATTTGGAATCATGTGTGTTTTCCATTGGGGAAAAATATCAATCTATTACTGTTGATATTATTTAGTTTTGTTAGTGATTAGTGAAAATGGACTAACTGGGCTTATTTTGCAAGAGAAAACAATAGAAAAGATATTTATGATTTGCTATGTTTCCACCAAAGGTTTATCTCAGTTTAGATTAAATAAATCTGCTTCCAACGCACAAGAAGATTTAAAAATGATTAAGCATGACAGAATTTTCTAAAATGCAAATGGTGTTTTGTTTTTTTCGATCTGTGAAGTGCAAGTACGATATTTTGATTCGTGTTAAACAATGAAGAACTGATTAGTTCAGCACCATATAAGAATATGCTACCTACTCCATTTCGATTGTACACAAACATGCAAATAAACAGACCATAATGCATTATCTGTTAAACCAACTCCTCCACACAGGTTTTTCTTCTCACATTTTGATTCGACTCCGATCTTCGACGGGAATCGAGTCAAATAAAGCTCATTTCAACTCGATTCAGGTATATAAAGAATTGAGGCGATCTTCCAGCTCGCTTCAACCCCGCATGTTAATGTAGTAGTCTACGAACAAACCCCCTCCTTAAAGCAATTGTTAAATGAACTTTTTTTATAAAATCTCAATTTCCAGATGTTTTCTTGCCATTTCTTCTTGAAAATTGTCCATTTTATTAGTTTTAGTTATTTTTTTTTTTGCTAACTTTATTTTAACATTTGATTTTCACAAAAATTTCTTCTATTTGTGTGTTTTTTAACCTCCCATAGGAAGTTATTGTAATGGGTCCGATTTGTCAAATTGAAAATTTTGACATTTCTCGACGTTTCAAGGTCCCTAGAGTCGAAATAAAAGATTTTTAGGAAGATGTCTGTGCGTGCGTGTGTTCGTACGTTCGTACGTCCGTACGTTCGGTTTTTTTTATCGTCCATAGCTCAAGAACCAGAAGAGATATCGACTTCAAATAAATTTTGTTATACAGATAATAAGGCAGAAAGATGCAGAAAGGGCTCTTAAGAAAATTACGTGGGTGGTTTTTTTTACCATAGCAGTTTAAAAAAAAGGTGAACATTTTGGTTAACCTTAAATATCTCATGAACCAATGACGCTAGACTTGAATTAAATTTTATATAATATATTGTAACGTGATACAAAAGAAGTATATTTTTGGAAAAAATCCAACTAACGGTTTTTTTTATAAATTAAAAGAACTAAAAAAAATGTGTCACCTCGAAAACTTTACGACTAAAATATGATTTCATCTTCAAAACAATTTTGTGCAACGAAGAATAATGTTTTTGACATCTGATAAAATTTTTAGAAAAATCTAATTGACAGTTTTTTTATAAAATATAAAAACTTAAAAAAAAACATTACTCAAAGTTGGTAAAAATTGAATTTCGACTCAAATATCTTTTCAAAACCTTGAGATTAAGGCTTCAAACTTCTTTTACCTTATCAGAAATATTGTTTTCAACATTCTGAAAAAAATCGAATTGATAGTTTTTTTACAAAAAACTAAAACCCGAAAAAAAAATTAACAACAATTGTTAAAAATTGATTTTTGACTCAAATATCTTTTAAAAAATTTCAGATAATGGCTTCTAACTAATTTTAACTTATAAAAAATATTGTTTTCAACAACAAGAAAAATTTTGAGAAAAACAATTTTTTTTACAAAAAATAAAAACCCAAAAAAAAATTTGTTTAATTTGGTAAAAATTGAATTTCGACTCATATCTTTTCAAAACTTTGAGATATTGGCTTTAAACTACTTTAATCTTTCAAGAAATATTATTTTCAACATTCAGTCAAATTTTGAAAAAAAAAACGAATTGACAGTTTTTTTTACAAAAAATTAAAAAACGAAAAAAAAAATAATAAAAGTTGGTAAAAATTGATTTTCGACTCAAATATCTTTGCAAAAATTTGAGATAATGGCTTCTAACTAATTTTAACTTATAGGAAATATTGTTTTCAACAATAGGAAAAATTTTGAGAAAAATCGAATTGACAGTTTTTTTACAAAAAATAAAAACCTAAAAAAATTTATAAAAGTTGGTAAAAATTGTTTTACGACGTTAATATCTTTTCAAAAATTTGAGACATTGGCTTCAAACAAATTTTATCTTTTAAGAAATATTGTTTTTAACATTCTATAAAATTTTAAGAAAAATCGAATTGATAGTTTTTTTTACAAAAAATAAAAAACTAAAAAAAAACAATACTAAAACTTGTAAAAATTTTTTTTCGATTCAAATAGCTTTTCAAAAATTACAAATATTGGCTTCAAACTTATTTTATTTCACAGAAAATATTGTTTTCGATATTCAGTAATTTTTTTATAAAAATCCAACAGTCCGTTTTTTCATAAAATAAAATCTACAAAAAATAGTACGCAAACTTGGTAAAAATTGATACATATAGACAAACTTTTAAGCAAGACAAATCGACAGACGGGATGGGAAGTTATCAGTGTGGGTCGCATCCCAGCTTCTTTTTTTATTATTTTTCTGACAGATCTTCTTTCAGTTGTACCAATTTTTAAATACAAAAATCTGGCAACTGCGGATCGTTTTGTTGACAATTTCTCACTGTACTATGTATGGAATACCAAAAAAACGCACTTAATTATAAATACTCTCAAAAATTGATGTGTAAGGTACTCGTATTATTAAATTTAAAAATAATAGAGTATTCAAAATTGTATGTTTAAATACAGACAATGAAAAACAAGAGCAATACAAGGTCGTAGTGAGTGAGCGAGTAGGAAAGTCTCAAATTGGCTGAGACGAAAAATGGTTGATTTGCGTGGACAAAGATAAACTCTTGATTCATTAAATTGTGTAGTCATTGTATAGGATATTGTACTTACTTTAGGCCAGACTTAGTTCTATTCGTCTTAAGTAATGTTAGTTTCTTATTTTGTGCTAGGAAAATGTTTATTAAGAACAAATCTGACAGTGCAATCGAAAACATTTCGAGATTTATTCTAAAACTGCTAAATCGCTAAATCTCGGTCTCGGTTTTATTGAAAGTGAAACAGTAGTATTAGGTATGTATAAAGGATCATTTCATTTTTCGTTTAAGAAACTAAAACTTAGTAAAAACACAGCGATAAATACACACGTTACAGAATAAATAAGTATACTGAGTATTTTTTAACTGTAGTTGATCAATTAGAAGTGATCGATTGTATATGATGTCAAATAAAAATAGATGAAAGAATTTTGCGTTATAGACTAAAAGATTGTGATGTCATACCCCGTGTTCGTTCTTCTCTATAATGGGTCGATCAAAGACCTGGTTTGACAAATATGGCTATCGGCACCACACTTGGTCCGATTAACGATCATCAATAATTATACACACTTTTTCAAGTGGTTCAGACATCATAACTAAACTAGGAAAAGGATCTTACTCCGAGATTAATGAATATGATAAGATTTTGTGATTGCAAAAGTATCGCAGATCAACCGTTTACTACTTGAAATTCCTGAGGACAAAATAATCAAAACAGTGTTTGAATGTATATAAAATATTGGTTTAAAAAATTCATTGCCATTTGTTATTCCTAATTCTATTCAATATACAGTGCTGCATTTAAAATCATATATTGAACACAAAAACAAGACTTAGTATACAGTTTTTATAAAAAAAAAACAGTATTTTATTTTATCTTTTAAAGGAACTAAATAACAAGTAGGTACATTCAAAAATTAAAAAATGCACAAAACATAAACAATAAGTAAAAATTACATCAACATAAGAAAAAGATAACCCTTTGAATAACATTTTTTTTCAAAATAACATACAGAAAATAGAAAAATTGACATAAATGATGAAATTCTTCTTAAAGTTTCTAAAAATAAAGCTTTGGCGATTGGACCTTTGAAACGTCTTATATGTACATCGAAAAGGAACGTTCTACGTCAATTGACGTAAGTGGTGCATTCTTAAAGGAAGAAATTTCATCGGTTGTAAAGTTTCTCAAATAATTTTCATTACTGCAACTCAATGTAAATGCCTTGCATATATTTTTCATTATTGAAAACCCTTCATTTTTTGCTAGAACAATCTCAAGCTTCTTTTGTATGGCTGAAGCAAGAGATCCTGAACAGCAGTTATTTTTACAACAGCAGCTTCAACTAAATCAATTTGATTTTTTAATGAGTCCTTTCCCTCAGTTAATGAATATTATTTGGCTTTTAAGTAAAAGCTGGTTCAATATATCTTTTGCAATATTAATTTCAACAGCATCAGATCATCGAAATTATTAACCACTTTTTAAAACTCCTCATAGTGCTTTGCGTAATAGGCAACTGTTTGTAGCCAAGTTCCCCACCTGGTAACAATAGGCTGTGGCAAGGGCGGATCCAGACTTTTGATCAGGGGATGGTCACACACTTAATATATAGACGAGTTTTTAGTCACCACTTAAAAATGTTCTTTAATGTTTGTAAAGGAGGCTTAACAAATTAAGATAACATAATGTGTTTCTTAACCTTAAATTTACTTTACATATTTCAATTGCTAAAGTTATTAAATTATTTTAAAACACTGTTGTCCAGCAAGGTGTATTCTTACTATTTAATTTGGACGACTCCCTACAAGTTTCTAACAGTTTCTAAATATGCCATATTTAAGAGCTAAAACACAATAGTTTAGAAGGTTTTTGGTGCATTTCATGCAGAAATGTGAGAAATTGTTTTGCAACGTACATAGCTTTTTTCCAAAAATCATATGTACTTTTCTTGTTTCTATTTCTATTAATGCGAAGAACGCTTCAAAAATAGATATAAAACGTTAATTATGTTTTTTAATTAGCCATTGGTTTAACAAAAGTGTCACTTTTGCTGTTTTTGGGACATTTATATTCTTGAAATTCGTGTTTAAATCTTAGTTCTAGAGCATCTAAAGAAAATTCACTTTAAAAAGTAGATTTCTTTAATTTTTTAAGATTTTAGAAGTTTTTGTATTCAACAGAAAATCAATTTTAAAAGAAATAAAATGCACGATTGGGTCGCTAGAACTTGCTTATTTCTTCCAAAAAGTCTGCTTCAAAATATTGAATATATTTTAAGATTTGCAAATGTACCTGCAAAATAAGTTTTTCTCAAAAATTGAAATCGCATTTTATTTCTCAAAAAACCTAGATATACTCGTACTTAATTTTTTTGATCAATTTGATCATGTGACAAAAACTTGCAGAGAAGATTATTGAAATCGGTCCTTTCGTTCTTGAGAAAATTTAAAAACAAAATAACGGTTTTATAAGAATAAGGAGCACCCTTCTGGAGCAATACCGAAATACGTTTTTTTTTCAGAAAGAAGCCAAATTAAGAACAACAAATTTAGAGAAAGTTTTAAAAACATGTATCTGTTCATTTTTAAAAATGTTCGAATTTTTGATTTTGAACCAAAAAATTTGTATGGGGACTGCTGTTATTTTTCTAATTAAAAATATGAAAAAAAACGCCTTACTCTTATCGGCTGAAAACCTTGCTTTTCAATTGACACAATGGTTAAGCTGTAGAGTCCAGGACAGACAGACAGACGGATGGAATCGGGGACCAACTTTTTTCGACTTTTCTAGCATCGTAATTTCATGTTTGATTAAAATCTCGAGTAATAATATAAAATTGATGATCTCTTATTAAAGGTTTCTTCTTAAGAACCTGAATATGTGTTTTTTTCCCAAAAACAAATTTTATGAAAATAATTTAAAGCATTACTAAAGTTTTTCCAAATTCTAAATTGCGTGAAAACAAAAATTTTAGTTGTTTTTGACCGCAAACCACTTTTTTGTGAATGTCGTTAAATTACTAACACATTTTTAGATGAAATCTTTATACTTATACAACTTAACTGTATTAGCTTTAAGACCCATATGATCTCCCAGGGGGGGGGGTCATGACCCCCTAAGAGTTTTAACCCTCTAGCTGCGTTAAACGTGTATGGCGCCGCCCGCCGCATCGGTTAAAAAGATACGAATTTGTTTGTATTTTCACCTAGTTCATTGATTCTTATTTTAATGGTGCGTTTGCATTTCTTTAAAACCAATTAATTTTATGTCCATTTTTTTAAAAATATAAACGAACAATATGCATTTATTATAAAAATATGCAAAATATGCATTTATATTCAAATATGTCAAATATATGAACTAACGATTGAACGCCATTTTAAAGGAAAATTAATGATTAAATTAAAATTAAAGATAATTTGTTCGCTTTATGCAAAAAAATTGGAAAAATCAGTTCGGAACATAAAGCCAATATTTTGTGTCTGTCACGTCTCAATTTGACAATACGTAAAATTTCTAAGAGACTGAATATTGCTCAACAAACTGTGGCATGAAATTTGAAAAAATATCGTGAGACCTGGATTACTAGCAGGAAAAAAATCTCAGGGAGACCATAAAAGACGACCCCAGTGGAAGATCGTTTTTTGGTGTTGTACAGTCGTCGGCATGCATCGGTTCAGGACTTCGGTAGACCTTAAAAACGATCTGTGTCGAGCTTCAGGTAAAGTCATTTCGTCAAGCTCACTGAGAAAAAGGCTCATGAAAGCTGAATTTAGAGCACTCAAGCCGGTATTGAATCCAAAAAGAGTCAAAGAAAAACGATTGCTCTGGTCTCATAAGCACCTAAATTTGGCTCAAGACATGTGAAACAATGTCATCTTTGGATGGCGGATGCCCCCAAAACTGAAGGCGTGATGGTGTGGGGATGCTTTTCTAGAGATAAAAAGGGTAGAATAAGCTTTCTAGAATTGAAAGTCAATGCAAAAGTTTACCTTCGAGTCCTGGAAAACGAATTAGAGCCCACAGTGCTAGAGCTTTTTGGTAACACTTGCAGTTTCATTTTCCAACAGCACAATGCTCCTTGTCATATAGCCAAAATTGTAAGTATGAACTTGTTTTTATTTTTACCATTTTTACCATGGCTGACTAACACTTGTATGAATAAAAATAATATTTGGATTTTTTTTTTATTTCTAAACTTAAAAAAGTACTTCGAAGAAAATATTATCGATGTACTAAGTTGGCCTCCCTACAGTCCAGATCTGAATCCAATTGAGAATATTTGGTCTATAATAAAACTTGTGGTTTCTGAGAAGCAATACAAAAAAACCAAAAAACTGCACCAGTAAAGTATATAAAATGAGGCAGGTAACTAAAAAACTTATTTTTCGGAATAATCACTTTTTGCTCCCGTGACCATTTTAGAAAAATTTCAAAATTCTTATTGTATTATAAAACCCTTTGAACCGCATATTAAAACAAAACTTCATTAAAAAATATGTTGTTATTTCAATACATTTGACAAAATTTAAAAGAAAAATCGAAAAAAAAGTTTGACCGAAATTTTTCGAACGGAACTGTATTATTGATTTTTGGCAAGGTCCTTATTATGGAAAGGAAAGGGAAGATAGCCGTCATATCTTGGTAATTTTGTATGCATTTACAAATTGTATGCAGAAGAACTTGCAAATTGTAAGAACTCGAAGGCTTTCTGGAACAGTGTTCGTGAGCTGGGTGGTCGTGATAGAAGCATGCTGACTACGCTCGAAGTTGAGACACTAGCAGCTCATTTTAAAACTCTTTTGTAGGCTGATGAGAATCACCATGCTTTCTTTTATGCACAACCCAATGTAACTATCTGCGAACTGGATAATCCTATTACTCGACCTGAGCTTGAAACTACTCTGAGTAAAATGAAAAATAATAAGGCTCCTGGCATAGATGGGATTACGATTGAATTCTACAAGAATAGTACGGAACCGTTTAAAAATTATCTTCTGGCATATTTTAACAAACTTTATGAAAATTCTTTTGTTCCAAACAATTTCAACAAAGCGGTTATATTCGCAATATTCAAAAAAGGAGATACTAATCAGCCAGAGAACTATAGAGGAATCTCGATTTTCAACTCGCTAAGAAAGATTTTAACTTCTTTATGAAAGGTTGACGGAATGGATTGAGAACAACAACCGACTCACCATGTACAAGGCAGGATTTCGATCGGGTTTTTCAACGCAAGACCATATATTCGCTCTGACGAGTATTGCCAGGAGATCCATTGAGCAGAAAAAGAAATTATATGCCTGTTTTGTGGATTTTAAAGCAGCCTTTGACAAGGTAAATAGAAATGCCTTGATGTACAAATTGTCATACTTAGGAATTTCTCGTAAATTCTTAATGTTTTATTTCAAATTTCTTGTCTCATCTACTGCTTCAGTGTGGGATGGAACTAAATTCTCTGAATGACGTTTGTGATGTACTTCCGGGAGGAATACTCTTTTCCGGTATACAAATCAAAGTTTTGCTCTACGCCGACGATTTAGTTTTACTGGCTGACAAGCCATCTACCCTTCAGCTGCAAATCAACAAAATAAATATATTTTGTGAATCATGAAGTCTCTGCGTCAATACTAACAAGACAAAAATAATGATTTTTGAACCGCGTCAGAGAAGAAGACTCGCAGAAGAAAACTGGTCCCTAAACAACGCGCCTATTGAGGTCATTCATTATTTCAAATATCTTGGAGTTCTGCTGTCTTACAATCTTAATGTTTCGAAATACGTAAAAGAAAAAAGCAACGAAGCCAAAGAAGCTCTAAACTTGATGTGGCCTAAGTTTTACTCTAACCAAAGAATCGATCTTAATTCCAAATATCGTGTTTTTTAAGCAACTGTGAACTGCTGCATGTGCTACGGTACCCAAGTTTTTGGATATTTACAACTAGAGGAGTTTGAAGCCGTGCAAAGGTATTTCTTCAAACCAACTCAGACTACATATTGAAAGTTATGAGGAGGGATGAAAGAAGCCTTCACAAATCTATTATGACAAGGCTTATGCAAACAAATGCCTCCCCGTTTAAGGAAGGAATGGAACCAGATAGCTTCTTCATATGGCAGTAATCTATTCTTTTTGGAGTCCAATTTGAATAAAAGGCACACCATGTTCAATAATCTGATCGCCAGAACTGATGAACATATCTTTAGATTCAGAGAACATCTTTCAAGTAGCTTCAACAACATTATCAAAAAATGTGTATAGAAATCTCAATCACCAAATATCATCCCAGGCTAATTATTTCAGTAACGAGTTTTCTTCTGAGGCTATAAGTTACATATTTAGAGCCCGAGTCGAAATATTGAATCTTAACTCTATGCGCCGCATCGAACTGATCTTCCACAAATCTGTAGCCTTTGTAACACCGGAGAACCAGAAGACATCACACACTTCTTTGCATCGTGTCCTCTACTCCAACAGATTCGACGGTTGTATTTCGAACTGAGTTTTCTTCCCCCAACTTGGCTCTATGAAATCCTTAATGGAGACTTTGGATGGTCAACTGTCTATAGATACTGCAAACATGATCTAAATTACCGCAATAGTTTTCCATAACTCTACAACTAGTTATTGCAATTGAAAGTTTCCTATTTAATATTTTGTGTTTCAAATCATGTAAAAATTGATATACCTATTTTTTTTTATTTCAAAATCATCTCAAAATTATTGAATTCGCACTTGATGCTTTAACAAACTATTATTTCTTTTTTTGTTTTTATATAATTAGTTGAACTTATGTTTACTATTTCTTTACATTTAAATTGTGTTCTTGTTATGAAATGTCGATCAGGCAGACGGCAGAATTGCCATGTCCATATTCTTAAAGAAAAACATTTGTTAATAATAATTTATATCTTAAAATACAGAAACTATCTATCTATCTACAAATTGTTTGGTTTTATGTCCTTGTAGAACATTATAAAACTATTCAGCACTTGACATATTTGAAAAATATTAATACAAAAGTTTACATTTTTACAAAATATTTGTTCAAGATCAACATAATTATTCAATAGATACTAATCCATTTTGTGGTTGGATTTAAATTTACCCGCACGTTTTGTGCAAAGATATTTTCTAAACTAACGACTGTAGTTTTATTAGAATAGATTTAATTATTATGTTATTATTTGTTAGGTGCCATTCGCGTTGACATAGACTTCTTCATGCCGAGTGATCAGCAATTGGACATTTTATTTCCAAGTTATTTAGATACCTATGCATTTAATTCTTGATCGTAAAAAATAATATCGTCTCTAATTCAAATTTTTAAACATTGAATTTCGCTTCCAAGAAGCACAAAATTTATAGACCATAAATTGTTGAGTCAATTTCGTGTTGATGGTACACAATGCCAACAAAAACATCAATTATTAAATTGTAACGTACCCAAAAGCATTTGGCTTTATTGCACTTTGCAGCACTGCAGATAACACATTAAAATGAATCACTATTACGGCAATTTTGGTTCGGTCTCTCGAAGATTTGTCTAATTACTTAATTTCATTTGAGAATGGAGAAGGAGCAGCAATATCTGGTCATGGGTGTCGTGTATTCACCGGACAAGTCAGCGCCGGCCGTATTATTTTAGGTAATTTATTTTTAAGGTACGTCTTGTCTATAATATTATCACTTTTGCACCCAGTTGAGGGTTGAGGGTTGAAGTTGCATCGCGATTAGTGAATTGTACAAAATTTCTTAATTTGATTAGATTTGTGCGACACGTCGTCGTCGTCGTGGTCGGCCTTTACCGTGTCTATGGTTTTGCTAAATCTTTGTCTTGTAAATGCATGGGCGTCATGTCATGCAGCGAGTTTCTCATTGACTCAGCAGCGTTATTCGTTATTCAATTTGATTCCATACAGATTTATATATATTTGACATACATAACGTATCTACATTTTACATATTAACTTGGACTTGTACCTGCTTCCCAGAATATACGTTTGATCCATGACACATCGATATATCTGCGATACACCTCATCGATCTGCTTGCGTGAGAGTATGCTAGCGCCAATAACTCCAAATAATTTCCACGCGCGTGCTAAGATCCACATAAACGCATTCAGATACAAAATACAGATCGAAGATTAAGAAACATAAACCAAAACAACACTCAGACTCAGAAACTGTTTGGCTGCATTGAACGACCATCAATGGAAGCGAAGTGTGGTACTAACGAAGTAGTTTCAGCGGCAGGCTTCAGCGGCAGCGGTGCAGCGTTGGAGTATATATACGGAAAAATTATTAATTCGTTGTGGTGAAGTTATTGTTCGGAGTTGGACGAACTGAAATGTTTATTTGATTTCATGACCAAGATGTTTTATTGATAACGGGCCCGAAACGAGGATGAATGTATCGGAGAAGTGAATAGCCAGAAACAGAAAGCCAGCTATAGCATATTGGATATACATAGTACCTTATGTGGCAGTGAACTGCTGAGCTGTAGCTGTTCTGTTGGCTCCTGCTGATGATGGTTATGACCGGTGTCGCTTGATTGCCGTACAAGCGAAGCGACACGATGACGATACATTGCGCGTAAAACAGTTTTTACGACCTCCTGATCACCCGATGATGATTATAGATTTTATAAACATTATATATTTTAGGCTTTTTCATTGAATTTTCTTTTCCTATAACCCTCGGAGAATATTCATGTGTGTTATTAAGTGATTAGAAATAACAACGTAGGTAGGTACCCAGTACCCATCGTCGTCGTCGCGTAGGGTTCGAATAGCATCAGTTAAGTTAAGAAACCGAAACAGTCGAAGACTAGAAGCAATACTTATGCTCGTATAGCAGCATCAGAAGCTACAAAATCAAGAGGAAAACCCCCATGCGGCTGCATATTATATTATTTGGAAGATAATGTTCCAATTAGTTTGAAACGTTTTCCACCCGCCACAGGATGTCGCGCACGATTCGTTGTTGTCATAATTCGCAGAATATTCAGTCATATTGCGATTTTGCAGTTAGATTTTAGTTTATTGGATTTTCACATGAAACAGGCAAACAGGCACAAGTACAGCCATGAGGGGCAGCTCAATGTATCTGACTGTGACTCTCACTCTGACTCTAACTCCTGCCGCACGTGGGACATTGATTTTCTCACCCAACAAATGGCAAAATCCAAAACCAAGAATTGCCACAAAGATCCTCACGGAGGCAACAACGAAACAACTGTGTTGTTTGCTGTTGTTGTATCTGTTGTTTTTCAAACTGTTCGATGATCGCTTGTTGTTCTGCATAGCTTTAGCTTCGCCTTTGCATTACGTTTACGTTGTCAGTCGTCCTCGTCGCGTCGCGTCGCGTCGCTCGTCTCGTAGTCATTCTTGCCTTTGTCGCAGTGTTTTTAGTTTTGGTTGGACGTTGTGCAGACCTATCACTGATAAAATCTCAAACATTGACTTGTTTCCCTTTCCGTTTCTTGATCTTGTGTTGGCCATAAACAATGCCAGGCGTACAATACTCACGCCAGGCCATGCCAGGCCAGGCAGTTGCAATATGGGCAACCAAACTGCCAACAACAAAACCCAGTAACAACAGCAGCAGCATAACTGGCATGCATGGAGTTTTAACACAAAATAAACTAACCACTGACAAATTTAGATAGTCAGATAGACAGTCGGAGACTCGTGGAGAACAGGAACCAAACTAGTGAACGGTGCAGTAGCGTAAAAACACACTTTAGGGCCTTTGAGAAAATGGTAATATTGGGCCCTCGCGTTGGGCGCACATTAAGGTTTATTTTTAATTATGTAATTATTTTTTTCGTTATGATCGATATTTGTCGCTAACTTGGAACGCACTGATGAACGCATTTAATTTAAGGCAGTAAATCATTTCTATATCAAACAGTGCGCCGTTAATTTAGAATTTGGTGTACTTTAAAGTCGCACTTCTTTTCATGGCAGACACATTTTTACATTTATGTATGTTATAAATTCTTCCAATATCGCGGAAGGCCTTAGAATTTATACTCCTGCTTACGCTACTGAATTAGATTTTGGTAGAGAGGAAGAGACTAAAGCATCATCATAGATAGGATGAAGACAAACCGAAGAGTTGGAAATTGAAAAGAAATTTATACCAACTTAAAGTTTGGTTCGACTCTGAAGCTGAGCTGTCCCGTCTTTTTGTATAAGTAATTATTGGCGCTCATGACTCTCAGTCTCAACTAAGAGCGAAGCGAGCAGTTTTAGTCGACATACCAACATCCGTTCGGATGAGGTCAAGAACTACAATATTATATACACAGAGCTGGAATTTGGGCGCCTTGGTGTTCTATTTGCAGCAATAACAACTCCTCGGAGACGGATTCATTCATTCTTCGTATTTGTAATAACATCAGTAGCCACGGAGTTCCATGTTGGACACGAAATCCGTGATCGGCAATTTGTAGAGTGCGATCGCACTATACCAAACCAAGTTGCTGTTCTTCTGCTGATGCTGGCTGGCCAGAAATGTATATATTTTGTGAGCATACGACAGAACAAATTCGCGACATCATCAGTATCAGTAAGCTGGGTAGCACTTGCTTGCTACATTGGCATTCGCAGTCAACAAGAACCTTCGTTTCAAATTTCATTTGGGCTCGCAGAAGTTAGGTATAGTTGAATTTACCGCAATAAGTGCGTGCTGATGATGTTTAAAATAAGCTAAAATAACCCATGCCTATATGCCATATGGAATGGAATCCAGAAACATGGTGGAGATACTAAAGAATTTGTCAGGCGAACAGAACATAAATCGAACTTTGTACTTATCAGAACATTTTTCGTGAATTTTGTGTTGGAGAATTTATTTTACGTGGGTGGACAGAGGTCAAGGTTTAAGATTATTATTGATGATTCTTTCTTTGGAGCATAGGTAAACTTCTTAAGGTACATAAACGAATACGTCTCATTTCTTACACTTAAAAGGTCAAAAACTTCTGCCTAGTCTTTCAGTCTAAAATACATAATTCAAAATGCGAAGTTGTCATTAAGCGTAAACAACTTATAATCCACAGATATTTGCCAAAATTGTTGCTCAAAATGAATGTAGGTATCATGTCAGGTTATTGAGATGTTTGGGGCTATTTAAGTTTAAGAAGTACATTTATTTCAGTATAAAATTCGTGATGGTTTTCCAAATCTATAGTCCCTTTCTTCAATGTTCTGTTGAAATATTTATATTAGTTCGAAAAATCTTCAGAAGTTGTTAGATTTCACATTGCTTACAATAATCTAAAAGAACTCGAAACCATTTATGCTAAAATGGTTTTCAAGAAAAAACGGCATAATGGTTTGAAATTAAGTTTTGCGCTTGTAACGAATCTTTAAATAATATAAAAACAGTGTTGAAAACGGGTTTTTTCATAATTTGAGCAAATAGTTCAAATTAAAGCCTCTTTTCGAAATCAGCACCTAAATTGAACTCCAAAACGTATTTTTCCAAACTATGTATGAAAATATTAAATTGAATTTTTAGAAACTAAGTAAGATATTAAAATCATTTAAATTGAATCTAGAAGAGGAAGAGCTGTACTTTGCAAAATCATTAAACAATTTATTATTAAGAGATATTTTATGTTTTAGAGATAGATAGATAGATAGATAGATAGATAGATAGATAGATAGATAGATAGATAGATAGATAGATAGATAGATAGATAGATAGATAGATAGATAGATAGATAGATAGATAGATAGATAGATAGATAGATAGATAGATAGATAGATAGATAGATAGATAGATAGATAGATAGATAGATAGATAGATAGATAGATAGATAGATAGATAGATAGATAGATAGATAGATAGATAGATAGATAGATAGATAGATAGATAGATAGATAGATAGATAGATAGATAGATAGATAGATAGATAGATAGATAGATAGATAGATAGATAGATAGATAGATAGATAGATAGATAGATAGATAGATAGATAGATAGATAGATAGATAGATAGATAGATAGATAGATAGATAGATAGATAGATAGATAGATAGATATATAGATAGATAGATAGATAGATAGATAGATAGATAGATAGATAGATAGATAGATAGATAGATAGATAGATAGATAGATAGATAGATAGATAGATAGATAGATAGATAGATAGATAGATAGATAGATAGATAGATAGATAGATAGATAGATAGATAGATAGATAGATAGATAGATAGATAGATAGATAGATAGATAGATAGATAGATAGATAGATAGATAGATAGATAGATAGATAGATAGATAGATAGATAGATAGATAGATAGATAGATAGATAGATAGATAGATAGATAGATAGATAGATAGATAGATAGATAGATAGATAAATTCTTTAATTTTTCTTATTAAAGTTTAACAATAATTCTTACTTAAGAATAAGGACTTGGCAATTCTGCCGTCTGCCTGATTTGACATTTCATAATAAAAAAAATATTAAAAGTAAAATAATTGAACTAAATAATAAATTTATAATTTAAAAAAAGTTAAAAATTTGAAAAAAAAAACAATAAAAATAATACAACAATTTGGTGGGATTCGTATACTAAAATAAATTAGGTAAGCAAATAGAAAAAAACTTGATAAGCAATCATTAAAAATTTTGATATGATTTGAAACACAAAAAAAGATTTCAATTTTAATATGATTTGAAACATAAAAAGTTTACAATTTTAAAGTGATTTGAAACACAAAATTAAAAAGTTTTAAATAATCGTAACTGGTCGAATGATTAGACTTTACGTTAGGAAACTATTTCGGAAATGTAGGGCGTGCTTACAGAAGTTATATAGGGTGGACCATCCTAGCGAACCATTTAATATCTCATGAAGTCTGTTTACAGTGAGATGGCTTTCATTTAAATGCAATTGACGAATTTCCTGTAATATCGGGCATACCGCAATAAAATGATGTATATCTTCTATTTCTCTTCTGTTACATAAACTACAACTTTGTGGAAGATCAGCTCGATGAGGCACAAAGTTAAGATTTAAAATTTCAACTCGTGCTCTGAAGATATAACTTATAGATTCGGTCGATAATTCATTATTGAAATAGTTAGCTTCTGATGGTAATTGGTGATTGAGGTTCCTATAGGTGTTCCTGGAGGATGTTGACGATGCTTTAGAGAGATGCTAATTGTAATTTCTTTCATCAATTTTATCAGTAACATTTGCAAACATAGAGCTCCATTCATTTACATTTGACTCCAAAAAAGTTAAGTTAGCTTCATTTGAGATAGCTAGCTGATTCCATTCTTTGAAAGGGGTGGCATTAGATTGCATTAGTCTTAGCAAGATGGTTTTATAAAGACTTCTTTCATCCCTCTTCGTCACTATTATTAAATAATCCGAATTCATTCTGAGGTTTTGAGTATATACTGGCGTTACGCCAGACTCCACGTAAATAGCATAATTTGGTGTTGAATTTGGTAATATAAGCAAGCTTTTGAAAAAAAAAGTCTTTGAATTGCTTAAAACTCCTCGAGAGCCAAGTATCCAAAAACTTGAGCACCGTAGCACATACAAGTGTTGACAATTGCTTGAAAGACCCGATATTTTGACACAAGATCGATTTTTGGATTGGCAAAAAACTTTGGCCATAATAAACTCAACGCAATTTTAGCCTCTTTGCTTTTTTGTTTGACATGCTTAGAAAAATTTAAATTATGCGTAAGCAAAACTTTAAGATATTTAAACTCTTGTATACTACTTTAATATGTTCATTATTGAGTGACTAATTCTTTTCCGGCAGCCTTCTTTTTTGACGCGCTTCAAAAATCATTATTTTCGTTTTGTTTGTGTTAACATGCAAGCCCCACCTCTCGCAGAAGAAGTTCAATCTGTTTATTTGTAGCTACAGAGTGAAAGGATTTTCAGCTAGAACAACTTAATCGTTCGCGTATAGTAAAACTTTCACTTGGATATCGGCGAAGAGTATTCCTCCTGAAAGTTCACCACAGATATCGTCGATATAAACAAAGCAAACATTATTGGGCTCAAAATGCAGCCTTGTGGAACACCCGCTGTTGTTTCAAACCAATGCGAAAACTCTGATCTATCCCATACAGAGGCGCTTGATGACTCCAAAAATTTAGAATACATCATCAGGAATTTTCGGGAGATCCCTAGTAATGAGAGCTTATACATCAAAGCCTGTCTGTTGACCTTATGAAATGCTGCTTTGAAATCTACAAAACAAGCATACTATTTCTTTTTATTTTCAACAGACTTCCTGGCAATACTGTATGTATACAAGCCTGTCTGTTGACCTTATGAAATGCTGCTTTGAAATCTACAAAACAAGCATACTATTTCTTTTTATTTTCAACAGACTTCCTGGCAATACTGGTAAGTGCAAAAATGTGATGTGATTTTATGTTTTGATTTAGCCTTAAAAACCCCGTTTTTGGTTAATTGTAGCAATTTTAATAAGCCGTATTTTTCGAATAATACATTTTTTTTTTTAAATTTTAAGACGTTGGTACGTTTGATACGTCTCTAAAAGTCAAAGAAGTTGTTCGTAGAGTAGTATGGTACAGATAGATAAACACTATGAAATCATTTTAAAACTCAAGATGAACTCTGATATTCTCTGACAAAATTTCTTTTCAATTTATTTCAACTAATGTTTGCTAATTTAAATACTTAATCCTTTTTAATTATGGGGTGTTTTATTTTTAATTGGATAAGGAAAGCTTTCATATTAGCTGTAACATCTAATGAAGTGTGTTACCTAACCTAACCTACACCTGAAGTGTATTTCCAAAGTTCGCACTCTTTTCGCCAAAATAATCAAGCACTTTTATTATCAAATCATCTTCAGTGATAAGAAATACATAAGCCACCTATTTTGTTCGATTAGTTTGAAAACTTTTTTGAGGGTACGTTAAATCTTTTCTCACAATGATTGATTATTTAGGAGTCAATATTCGTCGAACTATTGACGGAATAGCAGCTCGTATCAATGGCGAATCCAGGGGGGGAGGTCATAGGGTTCATGACCCCTTTCCTCTGTGAGGTTATTTTCCTAATTTTCGTAGCAATTTCCTTGAATTCAAAAACTAAAATACTTCTCTTAACTGAGAACCGGCCGGAAAGATTTCATCTACAAATTTGTTAGTAATTTGACAATATTCACAAAAAATTATTTTCACAAGATCTTTTCTGAGAGAAAAATAATAAGGTTCAGGAAGAAACCTTGAATAAGAGATCGCAAATTTGATAATAAATTGCCCTTATCGTCGTTAATTCCATCTTATTTTCTTGACGCACGTATTTTTCATTCAAAATTGGTTTTCTATTAAATACAAAAACTTTCAAGATCTTCAGAACTGAGATTTAAACTCGAATAAAAATGACCCAAAAACAGATAAAGTTACACTTTTGTTAAACGAATGACTAATTGAAAAACATAATAAACGTTTCATACCTAATGTTTCTAATGATTATGTATCAGAAATTGTTATTTCCTTTGCAGCATATGATCTAGTTCAGATTAATAATTGTAAAAATAGTTTGGATAGGACACTTGGCTTAGTATTTGTTGATAAGGACTTGGAAATGTCAGTAAATAAATCACTTTTTCCAATTTTGTCTAAGGCCGCGTTTCCATTTGCAAGTCAACTCGCGGAAGTCTTGCAGAAGTTACTTGCAGTCGCGTTTACATTGTCATGTGAATTCTTGCAATTTCTTCTGCAATAAATGTCTTGCAAGAAGCTCGCGCATCATACTGTCGCAATTTATTGCAGATGTATTTACACCAGGAGAGCAATTAATGTCGCAAGAAATCTGGTTGTTTACTTAACGATTAGCAGCTGCGATGCGATGATAATTTTATTATTAAAAAGAGGCTGGGATGCGACCCACACTGATAACTTCCCATCACGTCTGTCGATTTGTCTTGCTTAAAAGTTTGTAGGTTTTCGTGTTGGGTTAAAAAAGTTGTTAGTTGAATTATTCTTAAAAATTTTAAAATTACCAACAATATTTTTCATATAAAGAAATAGTTTAGTTTGAAAATCTAGTTTTATTAAATAGATTTTTAGTCGAAAACAGATTTTTACCAATTTAAGTAGTATTTCTTAAATTCTTAAAAATTGGATGAATGAAATTAATTTGAGAGATATCAAGAACCGAACATCAATTTTTACCAAATTTGCGTACTAATTTTTGTAGATTTTATTTTTTTATGAAAAAAACGGACTGTTGGATTTTTATAAAAGAAACTGCTGAATATCGAAAACAATATTTTCTGTGAAATAAAATGAGTTTGAAGACAATATTTTTAATTTTTGAAAAGCTATTCGATTCGTAAGTAAATTTCTACCAAGTTTTAGTATTGTTTTTTTGTTAGGTTTTTATTTTTTGTAAAAAACCTGCCAATTAGATTTTTCTCAAAATTTTACTGAATGTTGAAAACAATATTTCTTATAAGTTAAAATAAGTTGGAAGCCATAATCTAAAATTTTTGAAAAGATATTTGAGTCGAAATTTAATTTTTACCAACTTTGAGTAATGTTTTTTTTTAGGTTTTTATTTTTTATAAAAAAACTGTCAATTCGATTTTTCTCAAAATTTTACCAAATTTTGAAAACGTTATTTTTCATTGCACAATATTGTTTTGGTGATAAAACCGTTTTGTATTCGTAAAATTTTCGAGTTGAAACATTTTTTTTTTCAGTTTTTTTGATTTATAAAAACCGTTAATTGTATTTTTTTAAAAAAATATACTTGTTTGGAATCACGTTACAATATATAATATAAAATTTAATTCAAGTCTCTAGCATTATTGGTTCGTGAGATATTTAGGGTTAACCAAAATTCAAAATCAAATTGACAGGTAAAAAACCACCCACTCATTTTTCTTGAGAGGTCTTTCTGCATTATTATCTGTATAACAACATTTATTTGAAGTCGATATCTCTACTGGTTCTTGAGCTATGGACGACGAGCTACGGACGTACGAACGTACATACATACATACGCACGCACAGACATCTTTCTAAAAATCTTTTATTTCGACTCTAGGGACCTTGAAACGTCGAGAAATGTCAAAATTTTCAATTTGACAAATCGGACCCATTACAATAACTTCCTATGGGAAGTTAAAAAAGAAAAAAAGATCAACTTGGGTTCGAGATTGGATTTTGAAAAGACGGGAAGCTGGTGCCTTCTATAAATTTATTAAACGAAATAAATATAGAAGATGCTCAGCAATACTTCAATTTCACTCGCATGACCGCAATTGATTTGGAAGTTTTGATATTGAAAGTGGGTCCTATTATAAAAAAACAAGACACTCGATTCCGTGAGTCAATATCACCGAAGAAAAGACTCCTGTTGACTCTGCTTTTGTATAAAGCAAAGACGTCAACCAGCCACTTGCGCGAGATATACGAAACTGTTTCGATAAGCTGCAAGAACTGTCGCGAGTCGATGCAAAAGTGTTTAAACTAGCAATTAATTGCACTTGCAAATACTCGCAAGAAGTTATGAAAGTACTGTCGCGATAGAACTTGCTTGGTAGTTTCCACTTGCAATTCACTGTCGGACAGACTATCGGACATTTATTGCAGAAGTTTTCTTGCAAATGGAAACGCGGCCTAATTCTATGCATCATATTGCTTTAACTTTTCATTTCAAAATACTTAATTTCTTTAAATATACATATAATAACTTATTTAAATTTACCTTTGCAAAAGCCAATTTTGTTGTTTAGTCGTTTAGTTTTTCCCAATGATTTTAATAATAATTTTGATTTATCTTACAATTGAAGCAATTGACATTTTTGTTCCTAAAGCCTAGTACGCTGCTGATGCGAAACGAAAATTCCCATACAAAAATGACATGACGAAATCGTAAACGAAAAATTTCGCTGTGCTTTTCGTTTTTCAGTACGCTGCTGAACGACGAAATGTGTCATTTTAGTGGATAGCTGTACTAGATTTCTTAGTACAATTCTCCACTCTTTTCGTTCTCAATTTAATTGTCCAGCATATTAATTGCTTGCGAAATTTTGACGTTTAATTTTTTTATTGAAAAAAAAAATTGTTTACTCGTGACTTTCGGTGTTTTGACTTTAATTTATATTTGATTTAAAATTTAAAATAAAATGAATTTGTCTAATGTGTTCCAACATTGCATTTCTGAATCGGAAACTCAGGATGTTATTGGTGATGTGCAAGAAGTGATGAAGACAAGCAGTGAAATTCAACTTCCAGACAGAACTCTCCACAAATATTTTTGTGGTTTTCGTTTTAATTTCGCTCTGCACTTAAAGACCGCCGAAAAATTTCTTTTCACATCAGCAGCGTACTGGGCTTAAAGCACAAATTAAAAATAACTCTGGTACAATAAAAGACTCATAAATTTGAAAAATAAAAAAAAACAAAGTTTATAAACTGGAGTATATTCGGCTAAGGTGATTGTTGATTGTTGACAGCCAAAAAAATCGAATTTGATCTGTGCAAGGTGGTAGTCAACTTGATACCTAAAAAGCTGTCACTAGAAAAATTTGATAGTCATTTTCCTACAAACATATCGTTTCTGAGTAGAGCTACCAGACGCTTACAAAAAACGAATGGAAAATTTTGTCAGTTACCTTTTTAGGTACAAAAACACATTCTTGTGACGTACAAAGCTTACGACATTCGAAAAAGTATTAGAAAAGTAAGAATGTAATTAAAACACAGACAATACTTTTATTTAGATATTTTATAGAAATCATTTTAAAATTTCACCATAGCAACAATGAATTGTGACAATTATATTCTAAAATTGTTCAATCGAATTGAATCAGCTTACACAGACGGGAAACTCGGTGATAGTCAATTTGACTATCAAAAATTTGATAATCAACTATCACCTTAGCCGATTCCACCCCTGTTGCGGGTTTCTTCGTCTGATGCCAATTTTAAAGTTGAATACATTGCTCTTGAAAAGAGCTTCAACTTGTTAAATAAATTTCTTTATAAATAAAAACTATATTTGTTCAATGGAATCTAAATTAAAAAAACAATAGCAAGTATTTTTGGACTTTTATTAAAAATAAAAAAAATAATAATGGAATTCCAAAGTGAAAAACACTTACCTACCTAACATTTGCAATAATTTTGCCAAATTTTTCAAATCTAATTTATTTAGTTTCAAATAACAATAATGCTTTCTCTTTGGCACCATCTTATAATACGGTTAACATTGGTCAGTTAAGTTTCAACAAAACTGAGGTTGAGAAAGTTTTATCGAGCATGAATGACGATAAGAATGCCGGCCCTGACGAAATTCCTCCCATTATTTTAAAGAGTTGTGCGCCTTGCCTGTCTCGAATTATATGTTTTATTTTTAACAGGTCACTTCAGAAAGGTGCAGGGGCGAACGCAGGTAGGTGTTTTAGGGGTTTAAACCAGCAACTCTGTTTGCCTTTTTTTGCATTTTTTCCCTATTTTTCAAGAACAAGAATCAAAGTACGTTGATGTCTCCTAAATCCAATATTTCTAAACATTTAAATGCGTTTCTGCATTTAAACATATGTACTTTAATGTAAGACACAAAACAATATGGGGCATATTCATAGTCATATTTTAAACCCGAGTCTATTTGAACTGGGTAGTACCCGTGGCATGATGGTTAGTGCGTTGGACTGTCATGCCAGAGGTCTTGGGTTCGATCCCCGCCTATGCCATGTAAAGTTTTTTCAAGGGTACTGCCTCTTGCGAGGAATTGAAAAATTCTGTCAGAATAATTCTTGTCATAAAAGTGCTTTCTTAAATTAGCCGTTCGGATTCGGCTTAAAACTGTAGGTCCCCTCCATTCCTGACAACATTACTCGCACACAGGAATGGTTGAGAGTTGTAAGTCACTAGGCCCTAGTTCTCAACGGACTGTTGCGCCACCCAATTTATTTATTATTATTTGAACTGGAGTCTAAATTTAACTTATAAGTTAGACACAGCTGCTATTCATAAAGAATTTTCCAGCTCTGTTTAGTTAGAAACAGGTTTAAGGCATATTCTACTACAATTCTGAAAAATTTTACTTAAACTTATACAAAATGGCATGTAGAGGGTAACAAAATAAATTGCATTAGCTGGAGAGCCAAAATCTTTGAAACCCTTTAAACTATTTTATTTTGTTTGCTGTTAGTTGAGAAATTTTATGAAGTCGGGCTGGTGGTTTTAAGATTTGGAAGCACGCAGATATTAGCAAACATTTCATTGAATTTCGATCTATAATATTTAGAAGGTCAATCATAAACTTGACAGTTTTTTTTCTCGAATCGATACTTTTCATGCAAATCGTCTTCATCTATTTCAAAAGTTTCCAATCGGGTTAAGCAGAGGTTTCATTTTCTGTTAATTGGTAGCATTCCAACATCCAGCAAAATATCAAATTATTGATATATGCTAAAGTCTTTTGACATTTTAATTTTTGTTTTTAAATTTTCAAATAAAATGTCTCGTAACTCAATTTTCGCAATCAGTTTGCTTATTTTTGATGTTTAATAGATTTAGAAACAGCTTAAACATAGGTTCCCTCGTGTTCATTTTTAGACTCCAGATTATCGTTTTAAAATGGATTGAAATTGTCTATGAATAACATAAACTGAAGTTTAATTTAGCAAAGACAAAATCAGAACTTATCAAGGAACTATGAATCTGACCCTATGTCTTCGGTCTAAAGGTTCGGAACGCATTGAAAATCTTTATTTCTAGTATTTTCATGGTGATTTCAAGAAAAACGTGTTTGACAATTTCAAAATTTAATCTAGCAATCTACGGTAAATTTGAATATGCGAGAACAAACAAAAGAGAACTGTGAAAATAGAAAAATCTCACCTCATCTCTTTGTTTCTGTAACTCACATTTTTTCATATGTGCGTCCAGCCTAAGAATGATGGGTTCGACAACGGCAACTAGGAAATAAGGCATACAAACTTATACATGCATAATGCATATAAAAATTAAGTTTTAGCTTTGAAGTCAAAGTCAAACTGTTTTGTCAATCGTGAGAGCAAGTCATATGTGTATATATGTACTTTTTATTCATACATGTTTCTTAGTACTTACATATGTACATATATAAAATAGTGCCAAAAAAGAAAAAAAAAACACTTGACATTTAAAATTAAAAAATAATATAATATATATTTTTTGAAACCCCCCCGAAATTTTTTTCTGCGTTCGCCCCTGGAAAGGTGTGTTTCTTTCCGAATGGAAAACATCTTTTATAACTCCTATCCATAAAAGTGGTCCAAAACAGGACATGTCCAACTATCGCCCGATTTGCAAGTTATCCGTAATACCAAAACTTTTTGAAAAAAAATGTTTTCGATAAGCTTTTGTTTTTATTAAAAGAGACTATATCACCATTTCAAGACGGATTTGTATCCGGGAGATCTACTTCTACAAATCTTACAATTTTCTCCAACTTGGTTTTAAATACTTTAAAAAAAGGATATCAAGTCGATGTCATATATACGGATTTTGCCAAAGCATTTGACATGAGTTCACCATCAAATTTTAATTCATAAACTGGAAAAACTAGACGCATTCAATATGTCCGTATTGATTCGATCGTCTCCAGTCCAATAGATGTTTCCTCGGGTGTTCCCCAAGGTAGCCATCTTGGACCACTTTTGTTTCTTATATTCATAAATGATCTACCTGATTTTCTCTTAAATTCATTTTTCTTGATGTTTGCCGATGATCTCAAATTTCTGAGATGTATTAAGGATCCGGTTGACTGTGTGCTTCTTCAAGAAGATCTTCAAAGCTTATCAACTTGGTGTAAAATCAACAAATTAAACCTCAACATCTCTAAATGTCAATGTTTTTCATTTTCCCGCCGCTCGTCTCCTTTTGTATATGATTATCATATTGAGAACAAAGTTCTCGATAGAGTCTCAACCAAAAAAGATCTGGGAGTAATTTTTTACTCTAAATTCAATTTCGCTAATCATTTAGAATTCATAGTTAATAAGGCCAACTCTATGCTTGGATTTGTTTTCCGCAACTCTCTAAAGGTCTAACTGATCCCTATACTTTAAAAACGCTTTACATTGCTTGTGTTAGATGAGTTCTGGAGTACTGTCGTGTGGTATGGAATCCGTTTTACAAAACTCATTCTGTTAGAATTGAAAAAATTCAAAGAAAATTTACAAGAATAGTTATTTATAAACTTAGATGGAACGCTGATGTTATGCCACCTTATAATACTCAACGTCAACTTCTTGGCATTCAGACCGTAGAAAACCGCCGCAGAATATATATTCTATAATGTTTAATAATGATATTTTATCCTATCCTATTGACTGTTCGTTTTTATTGTCTCTTATAAATTTGCATGCTCCAACTCGAATGCTTAGAAATCGTTATTTATTCCATGAGGTACTTCATAGAGTAAATTATGCTGATAACGAGCCAATATCTCGCTGTGTCAGAGAAATTAACCAAATATCTGATTTTATTGATTTTAATTTTCATTTGAGTAGGGATACATTTAAAAATATGCTCAGCCTATTCTTTCTGGGTAATTAACTAAAATTTATGTTAAGACAAATTTTGTATTTCGATAGTCTGTAAGAGTTATTATAATATCTCTAATTGATGAATAAATACCTAAATAAATAAACAAATAAATAAATAAATAATAATTAAATACAACAGCTTTGAATCTCTCGAGTTAAAAGAGATTTTGCAACGTTTAATTTGTGAGTTTCACACTAAAGTTTCTTTCCAACTTATTTGTTTTTATTTAATTTTAAGAGAAATTATGTACTTAAATGCACCTATTTCATAAATTCAACAACCAAACATTTTTATCTCAACAATTTGTAAGTTTTGTTGACTTTTTGAAAATCAAAATATTTTCAAATGGTTCCTGCAAAACAGTAAATTTTTAGAATTTGGCTTCTAACCTTAGCTCCAATCTACTCCAATAATAGACTCCCGAAAATTGAGTCGGAAGAAAATACCCCAAAAGCCAGAAAATTCTCAATAGGTATTGAATTTGTTTTATTTTATTTTCTTTGGAAAAAAGATCAAAATTATCCAAGCTTAATCGTTTTCTGGCTTTTCGCATCTTTAATTTTGTAGTTTTATTCGCATTTATGTATATAGAAATGACAACAAGAAAAGAATATATATTATTTTTGAAAAAACACTACGTTTCAGCACAATTTTTAACTTTTCTTCGTGAAATACACCATAAACCCTCTAAACTGGGTGCAGTGTCATAAGTCCATAAGTCATAAGTCCGTAAAGGACTTATGACCCACTTAGGTGGGTCAAAACTTCATAAATCGATTATGAACTTATAACCCACGTAAGTGAGCCAAAAGTCCGCAATAAAAAGAGCCATAAGGTCTTAAACAAAAAAATTTAAGATTGATTGAAATTTTTGAAACTGGAAAATAAAACAAGTTTTTTTGAATTGATAGCACGGCACGGCGTACTAACAGCTAGGTATGTAAGGGGGGCATGCTGCCCCCCCTGCAACCCCCCTGCTTGGGATCACTATAGGATTTGGGGTGGGTGCGAGTTTGGGTATATGCAAAGAACACGAATGCGTTGTGATTCTTTCATAACTGTGAGCCATACTTGCATTTTTTTTGTTGGGATTTCTTTGATTTTAGTGCTCAAATGCAAAAGTTCTTTGCATATACCCAAACTCGCACCCACCCCAAATCCTATAGTTATCCCAAGCAGGGGGGTTGCAGGGGGGGCAGCATTCAAAAAAACTTTTTAGCAAAAGTAGCTATTCTAGACAATAAATCAACCATTTTTTAATGATCCTTTACTTTAAAAATACATGAAATACATTTTTTTCATATAATTTTTTCAAGCATTCTATGTAATTAATATTTTTTTTCGCACGCACAAAAAAACAAGCCCAGTTTCAGAAAAACTCGAATGAAGTGACGCTTACAAGTCAGATCTATCAAACCCAGATTATGTTTTCATTGAGCATGTTAAAACCATGCTCTTGATTTCTATTTACCGATGTAAGATTTAAAAGAGAGAACTTATCATTGAAGGTTGTAAAAAAAGACATGCTAGTAGGTAAGTGAAAGGAACGCAACCAATAACAATTTTCGTAAGCATTCGCTTCTCAGAGAGAATCACTCCAAAAAACCGTAAGCTTTGGGTCAGAATTTCGTTGGAAATTTTGACGGACTATTGGCTCACTTACGTGGGTTATAAGTTCATAATCGATTTATGAAGTTTTGACCCACCTAAGTGGGTCATAAGTCCTTTACGGACTTATGACACTGCGCCTCTAAACTGTTGTATTTTTCTTTTGAATATGGCATATTTAGAATCCTGTTGGAATCTTGGAATGCTTTCATATGTAGAAAGTAATCGAAATTAAGAAGTAGGACAATATCTTAAGTATTCACATTAAGTTATTGTATTTTTGTCAGCCTCCTTTACAAAACATTTAAGAACATTTTTAAGCATTGCTCAAAAACTCATCTTTATGTTAAGACTGTGAGCCTCCTTTTTAATAAAGCCAAAATGTTGATAATTCCATTACAACAAATTAAAGGGTGATTTTTTAAAAGCTATAGGAAAGTTTTTCAAAAAAAAAAACACATAAAATTCAGAAAAATTCATATGAAGTCTTTATTTGAATCGATTATACGGTCCAAATAATTTAATGTTTGAAGATTATTTCAAGCAAATGTTGACCTTGCCTGCGCCTCCAATGGTCCATCCGCTTACTCCAATTTTGGCATACTCTTTCCAACATTTCGGCCGGTATCTCACGAATAAATGCTTCAATGTTGTCTTCCAATGCTTCAATTGAAGCGGGCTTGTTTTTATAGATATGAGCTTTAACAAAGCCCCACAAAAAATAGTCTAAAGACGTTAAGTCGTACGATCTAGGCGGCCAATTGACCGGTCCCGAACGTGAAATAAAATGTTCAGCGAACTCGCCTCTCAATAAGTCCATTGTTGCGAGTGCTATGTGGCATGTGGCACCGTCTTGTTGAAACCACATGTCATGCAAGTCAAGCTCTTTCATTTTGGGCAAAAAAAAGTTGGATATCATCTCAGGGTAGCGCTCACCATTCACAGCTACGTTACGATTCGCATCATCTTTGAAGAAGTACGGTCCAATGATGCCACCAGGCCATAAACCGCACCAAACTGTGACTTTTTCTGGATGCATTGGTAGCTCTTGCAATGCTTCTGGCTGATATTCACTCCAAAATCGACAATTCTACTTATTTACGTACCCTTTGAGACAAAAATAAGCTTCGTCGCTGAACACAATTTTTCGGTAAAAAAAGATCTTCGGCCAACTTTCCAAGGGCCAATTCACCAAAAAGTTTACGTTGCAGTAGGTGTCGTTCGGCTTCAATTCTTGCACCAGCTGTATTTTGAAAGGCATCACACCTAAATCCTTCCGCAAAAGTTTTCACGTTGTTGAATAACAGATGCCCAATTGCTGCGAACGGCGACGAATCGATAATTGATGGTGGATGATGGATATTTTCTTCAGTTCGCACTCTACGTAAGCGTGTTGGTGGTTTAATGTCCAACAATGTAAATTGGTGCGAAATTTAGTCACAATAGCCCGAATAGCGGCTTTAGTGGGTCGATTAAAATGTAATTTGCAAGCGTTTTGCGTTTGTAAGACCATTCATGGTTAAATTATAGACCAAACTGAAGATGTTTGACAGTAAAACAAAACACGAAACGTGCGTGTTGCCAAAAAGATAATAGCTAAAAAATCACCCTTTATTTATAAACTAGGCTTCTTTATACGCTTGGATTAAAGTCGATGTGTGTAATTAATAGGGGCTCCTTCCTAATACAAACACCTAATCATAGACACATAAATTACTTTCACCTGCATCTATATTCACATTTTACATAACAAATACCTCTTTTTTGTTTTGTACATACAAATCGTTTCATTAAAAACATAAACAATATGAATATCTTACAATTGAACCAAAGAATATTGCTTTTGAATTGACTTTCATTCAGGCGGGATAAAAATTACGTCAGAAAAGAAAATCAATTGTGTCTCATAACTGCCATTTCGAATTACTCCCATTGGGAAAATATATGCGAATATAAATTGTCATTCAAGAACGATTGGTATTTTAAAATTGCCAACAACTGCGCGGCTATAGAAAGGGTTCACTAACTTTGCCTTCCAACACATTCCTACACCCTCATAATTTAAGACGATTTTCACACAACGTCAACAGAAGAAAAGTTATTGAAAATCAAATAGACTGTCTTCCTCGTCGTTCGTGTTGGAGTTGGAGTTGGGGTGGTTTTTCCACAAAAAGAAGCTTCTATATTATACCCTCCAACCCTTTGTCTGCCACAAAGGGTTGTTGTCGGGGGTGATTTAGTACAAAGTAAAGAACTTTAAATTGCTGTTTGATCGTTCACTTTTAGAATAGGTATTTCTTTTAAACAGAATGTGTGTAGGTATTTTTATATACTCGTACTTATGTTACGTATCAGCAAAAAGAAAAACAAAACGACGAAAAATGAAATTGGGGGTAGGAGGTAGCATAGCAGTAGGTATAGCAGCCAAGTGGAAAGTTGCGACCCCCGTATTCGCATTCCACACACATTGTACGGAATTCGAGAAGAACGTCTTAATAAAATTTGATGAGAGCACCAGGCACAGGCAGAGGCACCACGTCATTTGCTTATCACACTGCGCTTGACAAACAGGATGCAACCTAATAAATCATAATCTACCTACGATTATTAGCAGATGTCTCGGACGCAATACATGTACGTACATACATATATACATACGTAGGAATGTATCTAAAGCAAAACGAACAAGTACGAAAACTAGCTATATACAGCAAATATTTAAATAGCATGGTGATATCAAATGAAATCACTTGCTGGCGTGATCGTGCAATGAATTCTTCTGATAGTCTTAGATTATTATTATTATTACGAGTATTATTGAAACTATGTGTGACTCTGATCTAAATGGAGACATGATGATGACCAAGATGATCCGCATGATGAACCAGGGGCATTCCATAGGCATTATTAAATGATTACCCTTGCCATAGTGGGATATAATAATCTGTATGTATATTATATACGGGCAGACATGGCAGCAGTGCCTCCAATTATCTCGAACTGGCAATCATATCCAATCAATTGACGCCCCCGTCAATCCCTCGACATGATCTCGGTAATATTTATTTTTCGTTCAATCTTTTCTTATGGCTGGCGCTCTTTTGTGTATACGCATCATTCTGTAGATCTGCGCGCATTTTTCTTTAAATGAATAATAATATGTTGCTTATTTTTGCGTATAATTTGTACGCACTTGTTGCAAAGAATAATTCGTATTTATCTTATAGCAATCATTTAGTGACAACCACCTGCAAGTATAGGTTTTATGAAACGTTAATTCCTTATACGCAAGTATAAACAAAAGGATTTACTGAGTATCAAGTGAACGATTAAAAAGTTCGCTATTTTTTTTTAAGAAACATGATTTTTATGTTGACAACAGTTGTTTAGGGATCAAAGGGCATTCAATGTTTAATTTTTGATCTTTAAAAGAGAAATATTCCGTGCACCATGATACAAATAAAAAAGAGGCTGGGATGCGACCCACACTGATAACTTCCCATCCCGTCTATCGATTTGTCTTGCTTAAAAGTTTGTCTAAATGTATCAATTCTTACCAAATTTGCGTTCTATTTTTTGTAGATTTTATTTTTTTTTATGAAAAAACGGACTGTTGGATTTTTATAAAAAAATGATTGAATATAAAAAACAATATTTTCTGTGAAATAAAATAAGTTTGAAGCCAATATTTTTAATTTTTGAAAAGCTATTTGAGCCGAAAATCAATTTTTACCAACTTTTATTAATTTTTTTGTTTAGGTTTTTATTTTTTGTAAAAAAACTGTCAATTCGATTTTTCCCAAAATTTTTCCTAATGTTGAAAACAATATTTCTTATAAGTTAAAATTAGTTAGAAGCCATAATCTCAAATTTTTGAAAAGATATTTAAGTCGAAAATAAATTTTTACCAACTTTTGTTAAATTTTTTTTTCGGTTTTTAATTTTTTGTAAAAAAACTGTCAATTCTATTTTTTCAAAATTTTACTGAATGTTGAAAACAATATTTTTTGAAAGATAAAAGTTTAAAGCCAATATCTCAAAGTCTTGAAAAGATATTTGAGTCAAAACTCCATTTTTACCAACTTTTTTTTTTATTTTTTTTTAGGTTATCATTTTTTGTAAAAAAACTGTCAATTCGATTTTTCTCAAAATTTTATCAGATGTCAAAAACATTATTCTTCGTTGCACAAAATTGGTTTGGAGATGAAATCATAATTTAGTCGTAAAATTTTCGAAGTGACAAATTTTTTTTTCAGTTTTTTTGATTTATAAAAAAAAAAACGTTAATTGAATTTTTTTCCAAAAATATAATTGTTTTGTATCACGTTACAATATATAACATAAAATTTAATTCAAGTCTAGCGTCATTGGTTCATGAGATATTTAGGGTTAACCAAAATGTTCACCTTTTTTTTAAACTGCTATGGTAAAAAAACCACCCACGCAATTTTCTTGAGAACCCTTTCTGCATCTTTCTGCCTTATTATCTATATAACAAAATTTATTTGAAGTCGATATCTCTTCTGGTTGTTGAGCTATGGACGACGAAAAAAACGTCGCGAACGTACGGACGTACGTACACACGCACGCACAGACATCTTTCTAAAAATCTTTTATTTCGACTCTAGGGACCTTGAAACGTCGAGAAATGTCAAAATTTTCAATTTGACAAATCGGACCCATTACAATAACTTCCTATGGGAAGTTAATAAAGAAAATAATTCAAGTAAATAAAATAAAAACAAATTCATTTAATCTTAATAAGCTATCTAATCTTAAATAAATTAGATTCAAATTAGTTCAAATAAACTTAGGTTGATATATGCAAATCTATAATGTTTCAATGGAAGGTATTTCTGATGGGCGTTTATTTCTTAAATCCCTGGTACCATTAAAACTTGTTCAACGAGAAAATGAAGAACGAATTTGGAAAAATGTTCGACCATCCTCAACCCATCATTCACCAGCTCTGCAATTTTCCTTTTCGGAAGAAACTCCGGAAGAAGTTAGAAAAAAATATCGTGTAGAAGCTGAAATTCTAAATCTTTGAGAAACTGAAATTCAGTGCAATAGATTCTTCATTAAAATAAAACATGTAATGTATTTTGAAATGATAGAAGAAAACGCTTCATGGAGTATATCCTGCACTTACCATACAATACCATACCCCACTGAATGCGGAAATAAAAAAGGAAACTAAAACCCATATACCAAATCGTTTCGAGAAAAATTGGAAAATACTTATTGACATTGTATAACAAAGAACTGGGACTCCAAATGGCGTATGATAAAAATAACGGTTTGAATTTGACACTTTAAAGTTTCCACATTTTAGCCGCGTTTTATTATTTTCAAAACAAAAACAATTACGAGACACTTTCAATTTCAGAAAATCATAGTACTTTCTACGAAACTTGTTGATATAATTCTGTTTACTCAGTGCTGGGTTAATTAATGGTCTTTTTACCATATATGATCGTCAGAACTGATTAAATGGCACAACGAGAAAATGAAAAACGAATTTGGAAAAATATTCGACCATCCTCAACCCATCATTCACCAGCTCTGCAATTTTCCTTTTCGGAAGAAACTCCGGAAGAAGTTAGAAAAAGAGATCGTGTAGAAGCTGAAATTCTGAATCTTTGAGAAACTGAAATTCAGCGCAATGGATTCTTCATTAAAATAAAACATGTAATGTATTTTGAAATGATAGAATAAAACGCTGCATAGAGTATAACCTGCACTTATCATACAATACCATACCCCACTGACTGCGGAAATAAAAAAGGAAACTTAAACCCATATACCAAATCGTTTCGAGAAAAATAGGGAAATACTTATTGACATTGTCTAACAAAGAACTGGGACTGCAAACTCTGGGAACACCTCAAGACGTTTTTTTAAAATTATTCAGTTACTGCTGAAATAACCAAAATAGATGAAAGCTAATAGCGTATGATAAAAATAACGCTTTGAATTTGACACTTTCAGGTATCTACATATTAGCCGTGTTTTATTATTTTCAAAACAAAAACAACAGGCGATATTGCTTTCTATTGAGAGCTTTTTTTATGAACCAAAAATTAGTTCGTATTCTGGTGCATAGATGGCTTTGAGGATAGGTAAAGAGAAAGAGACGAAATGCAAAATAATTGTAATCTTAATAAAAAGGGATGTATATAAAACTCAGTTTACCACATTGTCTTATTTTTTTCCGATGATCTATATCATATTGTTAGTACCATAAAACCCTATTACGAGACACTTTCCCTTTCAATTTCAGAAAATCGGAGTACTTTCTTCGAAACTTGTTGATATAATTCTGTTAACTCAGGGGCTTTATCACATAAGCGTAATTTACTGTTTACCATATAAGATCGTCAGAACTGCATAAATATGAAATTCCATAATCAAAATTTATTGTTATTTTTTTATATAACTTCCCAACCTAAAATTGCTCATCCGGACGTATCCGGATGAGATTTTTACTAAAAAATGTTGCTGAGACCCTACACTATCTATTGAAAATAGTTTGCCAACAGAGGCAAACAGAGGAAGTAGTTAAAACCTTATGCGAACTAAAAAAATAGAAATAGAGTGTTTCTTCGTCAAAAAATACCTTATTCAATTTTTTTTCAATAAAATAACATACGGTATTGTTTTTCTATTTATTTCAATCATGTTAGCAGAAAAAATTATTTAAAACTTTCAAATTTCACAATATACTGATCATTTAAGGAATACCAATATTTTACCATTTTTCACGATATTCGAACTTTGAGCGAAAATCTACTGGTCTAGAATTTTTTTTTGAAAAACGGTTTTCATTTTCTGATTCTACAACCAATTTATTATAAGAAACACTTTCTGTTTAAAAAAATCCTACTTTTAGAAAAATAGGTTTTGTCCGCATTTTCCCCACTGTGCGCCGCCGCGTCGCGACTCAATGTGAACTTCTTACAAAGTCTTATTCTACTATTCAGATAGCTGGGAAAATTATATACTCCTACCTGTATAAGTTTGAGTGTCATTTACATTTTAATGAAGTTAATGGATATTTTATGGAAATTGATTAAGAATAAACATTATAACAAATTTTATCTAACACTTATGTATATTCACTAAAGTGTAAAGCCAAACAAAACAAAGAAAACCAGTGAACCCTACAATTTAGTTTAAAAGTTTCTAATTTCTACGGTTTTTATATTATTTTTTAATTATATACATATCAATGAACAAAATAATGTACATATGTATCTTAATGTTAACAAGACTTGTAGATTCAAAATCTACAGTCACTCATATAGAAATTAGTACAACGGAACTGTGAAGGGCTCAATAATACTTGGTTAACCCAAACTCAAAACAATATTAAAAATTGTTCTTGAGACGAAACATTCAATTTTAACTCTCATAACAACGATATATATACTCGTAGAGGATCATTAATTTTTCGGTTTCGAAAGTAAAACTAAATAAAACAACGATACTTTTTTGATGAAAATTCTATTTATTTCATTACAGATTTTGGGATTTTCATGATTATGTGAATAAGAATATTATTCAACTGACAGACTTGGGAAGATTCGCAGCATCTAAATTTAAGGTATTTTTTAATTACATTTATTCCAACGGCGCGGCGGCGTCGAATAACATGATCTTGATGGCCAAATGTTGTCAAAACGTGAAATAAGAAATTTTCTATCTTGTAGATAGGTCTTGTTTTAACCACATATTTTCTACGTCATAATCTAACTAAAAAGAGGCTGGGATGCGACCCACACTGATAACTTCCCATCCCGTCTATCGATTTGTCTTGCTTAAAAGTTTGTCTAAATGTATCAATTCTTACCAAATTTGCGTTCTATTTTTTGTAGATTTTATTTTTTTTTATGAAAAAACGGACTGTTGGATTTTTATAAAAAAAATTATTCAATATAAAAAACAATATTTTCTGTGAAATAAAATAAGTTTGAAGCCAATATTTTTAATTTTTGAAAAGCTATTTGAGCCGAAAATCAATTTTTACCAACTTTTATTAATTTTTTTGTTTAGGTTTTTATTTTTTGTAAAAAAACTGTCAATTCGATTTTTCTCAAAATTTGTCCTAATGTTGAAAACAATATTTCTTATAAGTTAAAATTAGTTAGAAGCCATAATCTCAAATTTTTTAAAAGATATTTAAGTCGAAAATCAATTTTTACCAACTTTTGTTAATTTTTTTTCGGTTTTTAATTTTTTGTAAAAAAACTGTCAATTCTATTTTTTTCAAAATTTTACTGAATGTTGAAACCAATATTTTTTGAAAGATAAAAGTAGTTTAAAGCCAATATCTCAAAGTTTTGAAAAGATATTTGAGTCAAAACTCAATTTTTACCAACTTTTTTTTATTTTTTTTTTAGGTTATTATTTTTTGTAAAAAAACTGTCAATTCGATTTTTCTCAAAATTTTATCAGATGTCAAAAACATTATTCTTCCTTGTACAAAATTGTTTTGGAGATGAAATCATATTTTAGTCGTAAAATTTTCGAAGTGACAAATTTTTTTTTTCAGTTTTTTTGATTTATAAAAAAACCGTTAATTGATTTTTTTTCCAAAAATATAATTGTTTTGTATCACGTTACAATATATAATACAAAATTTAATTCAAGTCTTTAGCGTCATTGGTTCATGAGATATTTAGGGTTAACCAAAATTTTCACCTTTTTTTTAAACTGCTATGGTAAAAAAACCACCCACGCAATTTTCTTGAGAGCCCTTTCTGCTTCTTTCTGTCTTATTATCTGTATAACAAAATTTATTTGAAGTCGATATCTCTTCTGGTTCTTGAGCTATGGACGACGAAAAAAACGTCGGACGTACGGACGTACGTACACACGCACGCACAGACATCTTTCTAAAAACCTTTTTTTTCGACTCTAGGGACCTTGAAACGTCGAGAAATGTCAAAATTTTCAATTTGTCAAATCGGACCCATTACAATAACTTCCTATAGGAAGTTAACAACGATACTTTTTTGGTGAAAATTTTATTTATTTCATTACAGATTTTGGGATTTTCATGATAATGTGAATAAGAATATTATTCAACTAACAGACTTGGGAAGATTCGCAGCATCTCAATTTAAGGTATTTTTTAATTACATTTATTCCAACGGCGGCGTCGAATAACATGATCTTGATGGCCAAATGTTGCCAAAACGTGAAATAAGAAATTTTCTATCTTGTAGATAGGTCTTGTCAGCGCCGGCCCCAGCCAAACTTGCGCCCTGTGCAAGATTTGTAGAAAGCGCCCCTTTTTTATATTTTTTTTACACATAAACTGATACACAAGCATAAGCCTTTCCCAGGAGGTAGACTTTCAATGCGTTTTTTTTATTGAGGTATCCCCAGGAGGCCTAAACCATTAAACTAAAACGCAGCGAAGAAATGAGCAGAGGGGAAACTTTTAAACTTGGAAACTTACTTTTCTGGCCTTACATTTTGCAAATTCAGAAATGAGATCATCAAAGTCTAAAGAATTTAATAATTTCTTTTCAATGGACATTATAGATAAACCTACCAATCTCTCTTGAGTCATGGTTGTCCTAACATATTTTTTTAATAATTTAGAAAAACTACGTTCCATTGAAGCTACCGTGACCGGGATTGTATTAAAGATTTGAAGAACAATTACTAAATTCGGAACAAAATCTTTAAGGTTTGAACTAAAAATAAAATTTAACACATCTAAACTTGAGCTTTGTGGTGTAACAAGCTGGGATATTACGGTTAACTCTTGAAACAATTCTTCTCCATCTAAATCTTTAAAATTACTTTATGTTAAAACATTCTGCAAATTAAGGCATGAAGCACGTAGGTACATTTTTATTTTTTAAACATTCGCTTATGTTACTAAAAAATGAAAAATTGATACTATACGTATCAAACCTTTCAAGTATTTAAAAAAAATTCAACTTTAAATCTTTGTTTCGGGTCTAATATAGTTTCAGGACATTCATCAGTATAAAGTATTTTTCTCCGTTGAGATCGCAATGATGAAGCTACAGGAAACATATTTGGTATTTCTAGGAAACTAGCATTACGCTCGGTTAATTGAAAATACCTACTCATTAAATTTTTCATCGGAACGCATGAAAATCAAACTGTTTTTTGTATTTTCTAAAACCGTTATGCCAGTTGACAGATTAACGGACGGACTTTGCAAATATTTACTAGTTTAATTTATATTTTCTAAAATATCAAACCAAATTAGCAGGCAGCAAATAAATGTAAAATCAAAAAAGTTTTATTTCCTAACGATTCTACAATGTTTTTTACCTCTAGATTTCTTAATTCTAAAAGGGCTTCATATATTTCTTCTTAATTTGTTTTTAAAGGCCTCAATGCATCTAACCTGCTCTCTCATCTTGTCTCAGAAGGGGGTTTCAAAGTATGACTTGGAATTTTTTTTCTTATAAATATCCCACCTCGTTGTGAAACTTGTAAAAAAAGTGATACAAACATTGAATTGTATCGAAAAATTAACTGCATAAAATGAGCACCGAGCAGCATCATTAACCACTAAATTTAAGGAATGCGGGCAACATGAAACTAAAAATGCTCTTGGTTCCAGGGTTCGAATTCGATTCTGAACACCCGCTTCTTTTCCTTTCATATTCATATTCGAACCATTATCATAACTTTGGCTTGTCTTGTCTTCAAAATACGTCACTTCTATTAAAAACTGGTAGCTATTTATTTAATATTAATTAACCAACAAAGCGAAAAAACAATTGAAACAATCTGCATTCTGCACCAGACTAGATATACATTAAAAGTAGCCGTTACAATAGTCATTAACTTTCAAACAAAAAAAAACAAACTGCCTGCGCAAGAACAATTCGACTCCAAATAGAATCATCCCTCTTTAATTTTTAAGCTCTATGCTCCTTTTCCATTCTATTAAAAATTTCATCTGCAATCAGGCACTTAACTCTTACACAGTGTGCAATAAGAAAACCTGCACGCTCTGACCCATATGATTCCGTATAAATAAGTTTTTTTTTTAAATATCTCCCATGTTAGTTTCGATAATCAGTGTGCAAAAAAGAAAACTTGCACATCAATTGACCATTTGTAGCAAAGACACCTACCTACCTCATTTCCAAATATTTCACCCTGTTCGTACAAGAGAAAAAAGAAAAAATCTCAACACAAAAAAGTTTCATGCAAGAGAAAAAAAGAAAAAATCTCAATACAAAAAAGTTCCATGCCATCTCATATGTGCAAGATATATTTTATGCACACCGAGTGCCAAAATTAACATAGAGAGTATGACAAAGCAAAATACTTATTCATATTGAATCGTATGGGCTAGTACGTGCAGGTTTTGTATCACGCACCGTACCTGAATGTGAGTTCTCATCTACAAAAAAAAAACAACCCGTACCCGTGGCATGATGGTTAGTGCGTTGGACTGTCATGCCAGAGGTGTTGGGTTCGATCCCTGCCTATGCCATCTAAAGTTTTTTTCACGGGTACTGCCTCTTGCGAGGAATTGACAATTCCTCCAAGAGTAATTCTTGTCATGAAAAGTGCTTTCTCAAATTTGCCGTTCGGATTCGGCTTAAAACTTGTAGGTCCCTTCCATCCCTGACAACAGTACTCGCACACATAAATGGTTGAGAGTTGTAAGTCACTAGGCCCTAGTTCTCAACGGACTGTTGCGCCACCCAATTTATTTATTTATACTCTCTATGTTAATTTTGGCACTCGGTGTGCATAAAATATATCTTGCACATATGAGGTGGCATGGAAATTTTTTGTGTTGAGATTTTTCCTTTTTTTCTCTTGGGTGAAATATTTGGAAGTGAGGTAGGTAGGATTTTTAGTTCTGCGATATTTTGAGTTAAATTTTCATTGAATGCAACAATGAAAGTGATGTTAGTTAGTGCGCAAGAGATAACTTAGGACAGTTGTGATGGATGTTTTTTTGAGATTATTTTAAGAATGTTTGTGGTTAAAGAATGGCAAATAGTAGTACATATTTGTTTGCAAGATCAGATTACATTTTCTTGCTCCTGGTAATGCGCCCCCAGAATTCTGCGCCCTGTGCATTTGCACATCTTGCACATATGCTTTGTCCGGCCCTGGGTCTTGTTTTAACCACATATTTTCTACGTCATAATCTAACTAAAAAGAGGCTGGGATGCGACCCACACTTCCCATCCCGTCTGTCGATTTGTCTTGCTTAAAAGTTTGTGTATATGTATCAATTTTTACCAAATTTGCGTACTAATTTTTGTATATTTTATTTCATTGAATATCAAAAATAATATTTTCTGTAAAATAAAATAAGTTTGAAGCCAATATTTTTAATTTTTGAAAAGCTATTTGAGTCGAAAGTAAATTTTTACCAACTTTTGTTAAATTTTTGTTTAGGTTTTTAATTTTTTGTAAAAAAACTGTTAATTCGATTTTTCTTAAAATTTTACTGAATGTTGAAAACAATATTTTTTGAAAAATAAAAGTAGTTTAAAGCCAATATCTTAAAGTTTTGGAAAGATATTTGTGTCGAAAGTCAATTTTTTCCAAGTTTTATTAATTTTTTTTAGGTTTTTATTTTTTTGTAAAAAAACTGTCAATCCGATTTTTCTTAAATTTTTTCCAAATGTTGAAAATAATATTTCTTATAAGATAAAATAAGTTTGAAGCCTTAATTTCAAGTTTTTGAAAAGATATTTGAGTCGAAATTCAATTTTTACCAACTTTGGGTAATGTTTTTTTTAGTTTTTTATTTTTTATAAAAAAAACTGTCAATTAGATTTTTCTCAAAATTTTATCAGATGACAAAAACATTATTCTTCGTTGCACAAAATTGTTTTGGAGATGAATTCATATTTTAGTCGTAAAATTTTTGAGGTGACAAATTTTTTTCAGTTTTTTTGATTTAAAAAAAAAAACCGTTAGTTGGATTTTTTTCCAAAAATATGTTTTTTTGTATCACGTTACAATATATAATATAAAATTTAATTCAAGTCTCTAGCGTCATTGGTTCATGAGATATTTAGGTTTAACCATAATTTTCACCTTTTTTTAAACTGCTATGGTAAAAAAACCGCCCACGCATTTTTCTTGAGAGCCCTTTCTGCATCTTTCTGCCTTATTATCTGTATAACAAAATTTATTTGAAGTCGATATCTCTTCTGGTTCTTGAGCTATGGACGACGAAAAAAACGTCGCGAACGTACGGACGTACGGACGTACGTACACACGCATGCACAGACATCTTTCTAAAAATCTTTTATTTCGACTCTAGGGACCTTGAAACGTCGAGAAATGTCAAAATTTTCAATTTGTCAAATCGGACCCATTACAATAACTTCCTATGGGAAGTTAAAAATGTTCAATTGTTGAAAATGAAAGATTCTTTTGATATGCCTATATACACGGCTCATATTTGAAATAAAATGAAAACTTATAAATTATGTACATGTAGGCAAGTACTGCATCCGAAAATAATTTCGGACTCGAGATTTTAATCAAACATATAATAATACGATGGCAGAGAAGTAGAAAAAAGTGGGTCTACCGATTAAGTCCACCTGTCTGTCTTTCTGTCCTCGTCTCTACAACCCTAACTATTGATTAAATTCAAACTTGGAAATTAAGTTTTTTAGCAGACTTGCGTTCGGCGTTTTTTTTTTTTCATTTTTTGAAGAATTAAAATAACAGCAACCTGCATTCAAATTTTCTTGGTCAAAAATCAAAAAATTCGAAATTTCTCAAAACGATCCGAAAAACTATTTTTGTATTGCTCCAGAAAGGTATAGAAATTATATTTTGTTTCTAAATTTTCTCAAGAACCAATAAAACGATTTCAATAGTATTTATTTTCAACACAATATTTTATAATGTTTTAACAATATTTGTTGGTCAAAAATGTAATTTCCTTTTTTTTATTATTAAAGAAATATTATATTTTTGTTTTCAAAATTCGATGTCTCTAAAACGTGTCAGCATTTTTTAACGAAGTTACAATGAAAAACGAATACTTATAAGCACTACAAAATTGTATACCAACAAATTTTGTATATTTATCTACAGCAAAATGGATCAAAAATAAATTAATGGAGGTGTATACTTTGAACGACTGAAATTAAGTCTCTCATTCCGCCTTCCAATGATTGTAGCGTGTTACAGGCAAATCTTTTGGCAATAAAAGAAGTATTGTCCTAGCTTAAAAATAGTCTGGCCGCTGTCAAATTTCTGGACTCTGTCTCTATAAATTGCATAACAGTCCATTAACGTCGATCACCTCTAATGGAGATGGCACAACAGTTTAATATTCAACTTTGCTGGGTGCCGGCAATATAAACATTCCAGGAAATTGTAATTGTAAGGCAGATGAACTTGCCAGAAATGGTACAGTACAACCCATTTTACCATGTTTGGCTAATGTTGGCATAACAATAGCTACATGTTAACTATTGCTAATGCAAGACACTATAAAGAAGGAAAACATCAAGTGAAATAACATTAACACGTGTTAGGTCACGAAAAACATCTGTCCTACACTAAATTTAAAGCGCTCAAGGTGCTTGCTATTTTTAAGCATATCGCATATAAGCTCGAAAATCGTTGTCAAAACCGGGGACTGTCTAAGAGGGAATAAAAAATGACTTTTGAAGAAGCTGTATGAATGAGGAAGAGGAGGAAATAGTTCTTCACCTCCTCTGTACATGCTCTGCTCCGGCTCAAAAACGCTAGGAGAATGCTTCTATAACGATCTAAACGATCTCAATCATATTAATACACTCAATCCCTCACGTTTCGTAATGCAGTAAAACTATTTTCATTGAGCTTAGAAGTAAGCCTCAAAATACATGTGGTATCACTTTCAATCGTACAAAATTTGTAGCGAAAATTTATTAAAAGAAAAACTTTTCCAAATTGTAAAGATATCTACAGCTTAGCGATGTTACATGATGTTAATCCTTATTATTATTACCTTCTTATTCTGCTCCCAGAAAAACATCAACTCAACGTTTTTGGTATTTAGCATCAAAAAATACATATTCTTTTGGTAATTTCCGACGAATCGGTACATAATTTAATAAAATAACTATTCAAACATTTGTCCGGATTAATTTCAATGATAGCTATAAGTAGCCTCTTGTAATTAGAAATAAATAGGAAACCCAATGTTAAACAAATTAAAAGAATTTCGAAAATATAGAACTTACATTTAAAGAACCTTTAAGGTCCTGAAAAATAAAAATTTCAATTTTTATTGCTATAAAATAATCATGGTGGTCTTATTTTACTATCTACAATGTACAACCCACATTTCTAACAGCTTGCAATCATTTTTATGATTAAGATTTACGAGTATACAGAAGCTATCAGATTGAAAGAGTTTACCTACGCATATTTCTATGAATTTGATCTTTAATGATATTTTTAATCACGTTTTGCAGGTGGATATGAACATAATATTTTAAAGACATGATTATTATTACCATCAGAGTCCTTTTATTATGTATCGACTTCTACTTTCATTTTGTAATCTTCTTCAGAATCAAACTCAAACCATTGTGATGTTAACTTTTTGCATCGTATTTTTCTTCCTTTTTTTTTTGGAACACAATAATTAAAAATGTCATAAAGTGAAAGGACCTTCTAAGCAGCAGTAGAAGTAGTTTACACAGTAGTGTGGTAATTGATTTCTATGTGGTTTTTACGACCGAAGTGACCATAACGATGTTGTCTGTTTTATGAAATTACCAAAAGAAAAATCTTTACAAATTCACATCGTGTTAATTGGAAAAATATCTATGCTTTGGAATCTGGACAGAGACATTTTGATGGCTTATCTGCATGGATCGGCTACTATACTATTTTTACTACTGGTATATGAATGGGGCCAGGCCAATAGCATTGTACATATAAAACAATTGTTTTTATCTTAAAATCAACAATAAAATCCATAACCAGAATGGAATGCAATGAAATAGCTCTCTATATGGAGGATATAATGAAAGTTGTGGTCCTTTTTATTTACGTACTCTCTCGTCTGCCATCGCACAAGCCTCTTTTATTCTTGTCTTGAGAATGTGAAAGTCACGAACAAAGATTTATGTGAATAGTTTTGTGAAGAAATTCTGGAAATTATTGAAGGATAATATAAAGATTTGGAGTACATGATAAGATTTTAAGCAAACGAAAAAAATCAATTTATTTTCCCAAAGACATTTATAACATAGATATATAAAGTAGAATATATCTATTTATAAAAATATGTACATACATGTGTATAATATATATGTAAGTAGTACATAATTTAGCCGAACAAAATATAGTGAATGCTTAAAACTGTTGTAAGGATTTAACCAATGAACATGTATTCACCAAATATGTATTTCAAAAGTTTCACTAGAACAAAAAATATGCGTCCCCACAAAGATTATTTAAGTGCTCTGCATAAGTTATAGGTTATTCTACTTTCACTTGATCCTTAAAAGTTCAAAGAAAATGTACTCGTATTTTGTGTTGAGTTTTGGAAAACATTTAATTTGTCACAACTAATTAATAATAAATTAACCAAAACCAATACAATCATTGATATCCATTGAAATATTTAAGATAAGACCTTTCAATCCGTTTTGAAAGAATTGCTTTGAAAAGTTGATATAAAAGACAAACACTCTCTAACTTTTCGGTCGATAAATGTTGTTATCATTAGGGACGTTTTTTTGGCAAAGATATCCGTAGTGAAGTATGAATTTGCACGTATTACAAATACAAATGTTGCTACAACTGATTAAGCGAAAAAAGGTTGACAAAGCAACTTCGACAATTACTTCACACTTTTAAGAGCCACTGGTTTAAAATGGCTTTGAATACATTGACACAACAACATCGACGTTACAAAGGCCTAAGGCCTTAATTTGATGTTGCTGTGCAAATTCTAACAACTTTTAAAGCGACATTTTAAGGTTTATCAACATTCAAATCAAAATTTGGGAACCATCCTTTTGTTTCGTCTATTTACTTTGGTTTTGAAAATAGAAGAACATCTTATAGAATTAGTTAAGCAAAATTAATTAATTAACATTATATTTTTGCATTCACAAATTTTTCAACTATTTCGTTTATCCCTTTTTATGCTGTCAAAAGCGCTGTTGCCGTGGTCATCTATTTCAAATGACTTTTGAAGTCCAAGATTTTTTTACTGTCAAAATTGCAGATAGGAGATCATTTATAAAAATGAGCAAAAGTGTCGGAGACAAAACGGAGCCCTGGGGCATACCAGCAATTATATTATTTGTTTCAGACTTGAAACCTTCCGAAAAAACTTGTATTCAACGGTTCGAAAGAAAATTTATAATCCAACGAAGAAGGGATTCGTCGATATCAAAAGCATGCATTTCCGATAAGAGAGCAAGATGCCAGACTTTATCAAATGCCTTTGATTTATCAAGTGCAATAATCTTACTTTCTCCAAAACAGTGTAAAGATTTGTTTCATTGTTCGGTAAGATGAACCATGATATAACCAGTCTTTATGAACCTTTCGTTCCTCAAAATATTTCTTAGAAATAATAGACGTTAGTGCTATGGCTTGATAATACTATTTGGACCAGCTCGCAGATTTAACGCGTTCAAGAACTGGGGGAGCCATGGCACTATCAGGTAAGGTGGAATGTTCGGTTAACTGCCTTGCAAATAAGTTAGAGCTGACTAAAAAAGTGTTGATTAACAAAACAAGCGTAGGGACCGAGGAACAATTAGAATTTCTCATGTTTTTACGAATGACCAAAAATTCTGCCTTTGGGACATTGAAATACATACATCATTTAATATCGAATATGGGCATTGCAGACCTTCCTGGCTTGCTTAAACCTTTTCCGGTTTTCCTCAGTTGGCTCTAAAACACTGCGGAAGCTCACACTGGAAGCTTACCTCTGCAGCTCGAATTCAACCATGATTTAGCCTTGGGTTTAATACTTTTAAGAACTCTATTTGGGATGAAGGATTTCATTCCCATTAATCATACTATTAATCATATTTGCACTGGAGTCTATGTCACTACCGAGAAAGCATAGTGACCAGTTAAGGATCCTGAAGAAATTATTAAGACCGTCACTTAACCAACGGTTCTCTTCTCTTGGGAGCTCTTTCTTTAACTGGATTTGTTTGACACGAGAAATTAGCAGATACGACACTATGGTCCGATGTGCCTAGAAGCGTCAATACACTGATTATGTATTTATCAGGATCAGAAGTGAAAAACAAGTCAAGTTTATTTTCTGCTCGGCCGTTAACGTCTGATATTCGAGTAGGCTCATTGACAATCTGAGTAAGATGGTTAAACTGAGCAAAATATTCAGCAAACTTTCCTTCAGGTGTTGTCTGGTCCGAATGGAGAAGCCACGAAAAAATTGTGAATATTAAAATCGCCCGTAATAACGATTTTAGTGTGAGGATACAGTGAGACAATTCTTTGGATGGAATCAGACAGAGCATCAAATTCCTGAGAAGTCGAAACTCTGTCCTAATTTGGCCTCCGATAAAGGAAACAATTGTGAATGATGTGTTTATTCACGGAAATTTTTAACGACATATAATTAAATAAGGATTTGGTACAATGACTATATTGTGGTAAAAGTTGATATGTAACATTATTCCTAATATATATGGGAGACCATGTTTGAGAGTGAAATTCAGAAGGATGTTTACTGAAGTAAACATTTGGTAACAGCGTAGTTTGACATTACAGACCCAATTGCCTCCAAGATCGTTTGACTTAACGTCGCTTAACTATTTCCTGTGAGGACATGTGAAATCGTTGGTAAGTTCTTCGAGCCCGTAATGATTGATCGACGGCCAGAAATACTTAAAATAGTCATCGAAATTTTGATACTCTTAAAGTGGCAGCGCTGTTGTAATATACCTATAATCAAATTTATATACTCTTTGGATAGGTATTATTCTTTGTTTTAAGGTTAATAAGGTTCATATGTATAGCTAGTTTGATTTTCGTTTTATGAACTGAGTATTTCTGCTTCAATAAATGTTCTTTCACTCAATACCTGTCAAACAAATACGATTCCTTAACTATATAGGTACTAGACGCCAGAATGATAATAAAACATACGTTAAAAGTCCATTTCGATGCATCGAAATAAAAATTGATTCCACCGAGTGATAAACCTTTTCCTCTACATTAGTACTATCAGCCAACAAATACCAGCCACAATTTTCATAGCGTCCATGATGGATCGTAAATATATTTAGTGCAAAGTGTTGCAAGCCTTCGAATGCCCAAAGGAATATATATGTATTACGTATACCTAATGTGGGCAAGATTGTCAACTCAAACTGCTCCACTAGCCCACAAGTAACCACATCATTAATCCAGAGATGCCTCATAAAATGCTCACATTGATGCTGAATTCAATAAATCAAAAGGCTTAGCCCGTGTGCGGTATCTTATAGAACAGCGAAGACGACGTATAATACTAAGGAATCAATCTAATTGAAATTTTATTTTTAAAACACCTTATAGCTATTAGAGGATACGCGCGCCGCCGCCGCCGCCGCCCGCCGCCGCGCCACCACCACCGGATAAGCAGCCGCGATATTGAAACTGTGAGAGCATTTAAATTGCAGGCAATAAATATAGTGAATAAAATTTACCTGTGTCCTTATCACCTGCGCTATGATGCATTCTAAGAAGAAGGTATCTATGTATAACAGGGATGAAGGCGAACAAATAACGCAATGGGTTTTTTGATCTTTCGATCGGTTTGCTAGAATTTCTATGGAACTATTAGAAGAAAATCAAAGTAGATTTGTTTAAGGATTTGAAAGTATATATTTGCACTAAAAATGTATTTCTCGAGAAAATTGATAGAAAATGCGGTCGGTAAAGTGATGCTTTCTGAAGAAAAGAACAAAACACTCACACATATCCAATCCACATATCATCTAATTTCTTGCAACATACGCGACTTAGATCATTATTCACTTTTTGAGATTCACTCCTACGCCGCGCCGCCGCCGCTGTTGCTGGCCACCGCGCCGCACCGCCGCCGCTGAAGACGAAGAATATTGCTTATAGCTTATTCTGCCTACCCGGCCTGTGCCATAAAGTGAAAACCTATGTTCGGCGTTCTATTCCAATTAACTATCCGCCCACAATTGGTAATGGCGGATTTCCTTCAGCAATGTAAGGCTGTTTTAAGTTTTTTGAAAGGATTACCACCTAGAGAATAATATACGAGAGAATAAGTGCTAAATTTAGACGAATGTACGTCGAGTATTAATTATGACAATTTTGCCTTCTTCTCTGTGTCTTCTGGTATTACTATCTGACGTGCTGTCACCTCTCCGACCACCACCATCCGCACAATTTAAGACTATAAACGAATTCGCTTTTCGTAAAATGATGTTTGGTTGTAGCTTAAAGGCGGTCGGTCGGTGGCGGTAGCCGACCAAGCGACGACCAAAGACCGTCTCGTCGTCGAAGCGACGTGAATCTGTTCAAGGAGCAGTTCCGAGTGGTTGTGGTGGTGTCTGATGTTCCTCGCTCCATGCGTTGATTCATTTTTAAAGGGGCTGATGTACAATTCTAAGTGCAAAATTATTTAAAATTTTATTTCATATTCGAAATGTCAGAGTATCGTCAAGTATAGTAAATTATAAGTACTTGCTCTGTGTTTGTCGCATCATAATCCGAGTGTGATTTATGGAAATTCTTTCAACATCGTTCGAAAAGAGTTTTATTTGTTTTTATATCGGAAGAAAGTTAATTAGTTTGTTTTTACCATGACTCATTTAACTAGTGGTATATGGAGTAGAGTCAACAAAATGTACATGCACATATGTCTACAAATTCTTTTGAATTAAATAACCCGATGAATACAACTTTACTCGTAGTTCAAATCTCAAAAATCTTACTTTTCAATAAGTTTTCTTAATTATTTGAGTATTTTTTTTTGTTTTAGACAACGTGAGATGACCGCAGTCGTTGAATTATAAACAACTATAAAATCTTTTTCAACCGAACTACGCGAATGTTGAATGCTTTACTATACAGTCCACTCTGTCTTTATTTTATTTGTATTTATTTATTATCATTAAGCATTTTAAAACATAGAGTCTTATTTTTAATAATTATTATGTTCAGATTTAAATTTAATCAAATTAAAAGAGGAATCAAATTAGTATGCTAAATTTACAATTTGCTTGAAGTTGAGAAAAGTTGTTTTTAGATAAATGGTCATGATGACATGATCCTTTATATATACAATGTACACAAGAGAAAAAAAAAATTAAATAACATAAATTTTAAATTCTAAGACAAAGTGATTTTTATTTTGGAAACAATTTCAGCATTTGTATAAGTTCTTTAAAGAGTTCTCAAAACGAGTGCTGCTGTGTATCCCTCTCAGGTTAGCAGGCAAGGAGTTCCAAAGGGCAACAACGTGTACAAAGAACTGTTGTTTTGAATTTCTGAATTTGAAGGAAGGGACAATTAGAACATTACTTCTTTGTGATACTGGGAACCTAAGCTTTTCGTATAGATATTCAGGAGATCTAGTATGAATAAGTCTAAAAAGAAATGTCAAAGTTTGATAGTTTATGTTGTTGTTGAAGGTCATGTTGAAAACACTACTTGCTTGCATCGAAACATGATCGAACCGTCGCAAGTCATAAATAAAGCGAACAACATTATTAAACGCGACTTGAAGTTTTCGTTTATTAGCACTGTCAAGGGCACAGAAAATGGGACTGCCATAGAAAAGTATTGGTAGGACAAGAGATTTTGCTATAGTCATTTTTGTTGAAACTGGAAGACAACTGGCAGATATATATAAAACCCGCAAAGCAGCATATATTCGACCAACGGCACAAGTCAAGTGATCGTCCCATGTAAGTTTCTGGTTAAAAACAATCCCAAGATTCTTAACTGTTCTAACGTAGCTTAACGTTTTCCCCTCAAGTTCAATACTAGGGAAATAAGAAGTATCTATTGCAGTGTTACTGATGACGATTGCCTGACATTTCTTAGGGTTAAGTATAAGATGATTCTCCCTGGACCACTGGTTTATACACATCAAATCTTCGTTTATTCTGGCAGTTGCGTCTTCAACCATGCCGATTTTGTAGCTCAAATGAATTTGAACGTCGTCAGCATACATATGAATTTTGCAATGCCTGAGTACAGATGGAAGGTCATTATTGAAAAGTGTGAATAAGAGTGGTCCCAAAATCGATCCCTGGGGCACACCATTAGGGGTAGGGAGGAAATCCGACAGCCTAGAGTTAGCAAAAACAGCCTGAGTTCGATGGCTTAGATACTGTGCTATGAGGGTTAAGGCTGAGTTTTCAAAGAAGAAGAAAGAATTCAGTTTTTCCAGAAGAATTGTATGTGAAACAGTGTCGAACGCCTTAGAGAAATCAAGGAGAACCAGAGTTGTGACTTTATTGTTATCGATTTGTTGTCGTATGTCGTCGCTTATTTTAAGAAGCGCAGTCGTACAGCTGTGTTTCGGTCTAAAGCCAGATTGCGTCGGTGTAATTAAATTCCGTGTTTCCAAGAATGCTGTTATCTGCTGACTAACGATCTTTTCAAACGCTTTTGAGATGAATGGTAGGATAGAAATTGGTCGATATTCTTTTTGTTGCGAATTTGACTTTTTAAGAATTGGCAATATTTTTGAAGCTTTCCATAGTGCCGCGTAACAGGACTTTGTTAATATTGAATTAAAGATATGTGTCAAGAAAGGAGATATAAAAGTAAGAATAATTTTTACAAACTTAGGATGCATATTGTCTAGTCCAATAGCATCCGATTTTATGTCTTTTACGGCCTTAAATACCTCAACTTCAAAAACTCTTTTAAAACTGAAACTTGAGAGAAGCTCATTACTTCTTTCAAAGTTTGTGTCAAACGCAACACCGCATTATTTGTGTCAGAAACAGAACTTACGAACTGTTTGTTTAGTTCATTTACATCACAGTCATCCTCAGCAAACTTTTGTTTCGTCGTAATACCAAGAGATTTTATGTTCTTCCACAGTTTTTTGGAAGAAACTTTGTTAAATCTCGATGCAAAAAATCTTCGCTTGGAATTTCTGATTTGAATATTCACTGCATTTCTTAACGTTTTGTACTGCATGAACAACTGTAGCAACTGGAACCTTTTCCAACGTTTGTAAGCTATATTTCTTTTCAGAATAAGTTTATCAATGTAATTAGTGTACCATCCTATTTCAGGGTTTTTGATTCGCACGTTTTTAATTGGCACAAAGGTGTCAAAAAGGTCATTAATTTTGTTAGTAAAGAAATAAACTTGCTCATCTACGTCTGAGATGTAGTATATATTTTCTAAATTAGAGTTATATATACTTGTTACCAATGATTGCATATCGATTGCATTGAAATTCCTAAATGAAATGCTTTCTGTTTCTGAGGTCGGATTTAGGTTAATGTTAAAAAGAGCGATAATTAAGTCATGCTTGGAAAATCCGGGAACATCAAGCTGCCCATAGAAGTTCACAAGATGTGGTTGATTGACCAGGAATGTATCAAGTAGAGTGGAGCTAGACGAAGTAAAATGCGTGGGTTGATCAGTGTTAACTGGAAAAAGGTTGATGGATAATAGATTTTCGTTGAAATTTTTGGTCCTACTGTTATGTTTATCTAATAGATCAATATTTAAGTCTCCTGCAATAATTATGTGGTTAAAGTTAGGTGTTTCTTCCTCTAGAATGTCTGTAATGACGTTTGTGTCTGTTATGTTAGGTGGTTTGTAGATAACACCAATCAGACTTTTATTGGAAGCACAAGTGACTTCTATAAATAGGTATTGCAATCCACTATTATTGTCTGTACTCCTTATTAACTTGCTTTTGAAATTTTTTTTTATGAAAATAGCCACTCCCCCTCCCCTAGAAACAATACGGTCAGATCTGAAAATTTTAAAGTTACCGGTGCTCAATAAGCAGCTATCAACTTGTTCGGTCAACCATGTTTCAGATACGCAAATGACGTCCATTTTGGAATCATTGAAAGTACTTTTAAACTCATCCAAGTGTTTGAGCAGACTTTGAGCATTTATGTGACATACAGATAATCCATCGTATTTGTTTCGAAAAACTTTGAGCGTAGTCCCTGTTTTGTTGAAATTTGTATTGCTGCTGACCTGTGGAACCCCTCTACCTCTACCTTGACTCATAAGTCATGTTATATATAAAACACCACCTGAGAAGAACAAAACAGCGTAATGAAGAACTTTGTTTCATAAAGAAAGATGCTGAAAAAAATGTCAATTTTTTTGGGTAGAAAAATGCTGAATAGATTTCCAAAAATAAAAGTCGACTAGAAACAATTAAACAGTTTAAAAGAAGAAAATATTTAAAAGATATTAAAAAAAGTGAAATAGAATTAGTTAAATGAAATATATAAAAAGAAAAAATACTAAAAGTGCTAAAATTCCTTCGGAGACAGCACTGTCCAGTATTTAAAACCAATTTGCACCGACACCTCCTTTTGAACCCTCTCTCCCTTTCCTAATGCTCGCACTGTGTCTTCTTGGCATAATAAGGGTATCGAAACTTTGAGCGTGTGCTTAATGTATTACAAAAATGAGCAAACCATTCCACCGATGCAAAAATCTTTATCGGGCTCAATAATTTTTTACTTTTTAAGTTTTTTGAAAAAAAAAAAACATCTTATACATTTCTAGACACACCCGCAAAACAAAAGCTTCTTCGAGCTCTAGCTTCTCAAATATTTATGGTGGAGTCGAGTTACAAAGTTCCGACCTTGCTAAGTGGCTGATTCATCGATCCCTAGCGATATTTCCGGAACCAAGCCCTGAAACCATACGCGTCTTTCACGGCTCAATAGACAATACAAGAACCCTTTAATTTGTTTGTAAGCAACATTCGTTGGCACACGCGTTTCTATAGAAGTTCATTATAATTCAATCAAATTGAATATTTCTTAAAGCCAACATTAAATAGATGACGACATCTTTGAATTCAAACATCGGTTTAACTAAAACTGCTAAACTTTGGGTTCATAAGTTCTTATTTTCTTCAGCGAAAACTAAACAGTAACATAATTTGAAATTCTAAAGTTTAAGAATTCAAGTTTCGTTCCAACAAATGAGCCTAGATGTCGTTATAATATGTGTTGTTGAACTTTGGTTTTGTTTAATAAAGGTATTACCTTTTGTTTTTCTTCAATAACCAGAAAGGTAAAAAATAAAATGCAATACAATTATATATTTTCTTTTCCTATATATTTCGAGGACATAATTGGCTAAGGATACAGCAATTAAGTCCTCAAAATATACTAAAAAGAAAAAGAAATATATAATTGCGCTTTTCATATTTTGAACTTTTATTGAAGGAAACAAAAGGCTGTATACACATTTGTGCATTGTAGATTTGGAACACAGTAGGTAGGTACACTACTGCAACTAAGATCAGATGATTTACATACATGTTGCGTGTATTTTATTGTCTAACAACAATGTTTTAATTATTTGAACTAAAAACAGTTTAATTTGACAAAATCAAAGGAAAAAAGTACCTGTAGGTATAGCAAATAATTCTTGTCATAGAATACATAAAGACTGTTGGTACTATCATTAAATATTCTTGAAAAACTCCAAACAATTTTCATGAAACATGTGGACCTGTAAGCGATCAAAACTATGCAAATTAATTAAAAAGTGATTCGTGAGTGACTCAAAGTGACTTCAATGAATGCAATCTTTAAAGTGAAGTAAGATTGCATTCACCAAAGAAAGCATTCTTTTGCCAGTCGGTGAGTAAGTCGGTATAAGTGGCCAGTCAGTGAATTACGGTTTATGCAATTTGTTTAAGTGTTGTTCAATTTATTTTAAGCTTTGTGGAGTGTGGAGTGTGGAGATTGAGACAAGCATTAGTTTGAAAAGGGACATAGAAATAAGCCATTAGCTTATGCAATGAAATAGTAGTGATTTTTCAAGTATATTCAATTTGGAATAAAATATGTTGTGTTTAATTAATTTTATTTTTTTTATTTAAAATAAATAAATCAAACCTTAAAGTAAGGAAGTTAGTTATATTTTGTTAGTTTTTAATGCTTTAGTGTCATGACGGCAGCAGAGTGGCGCGGCGTTGCATGGAACCGTCAAGCCGTTAGCATCGTTTTTAAGGCATTTACCTTCATGATTTTTCAACTCCGAACCATAGATCATTGATATTTTCAATTTTGTCTTCCAAACCTTCCCTTTGATATCTACTCACAGATTCTTTATTAGATTTAGGTCGACAGACGCCTCTTCATATAATGACCATATGAAGAGGCGTCTGTAGTTTGCTACTCGAAACTATAACTTTGTTTTTCAATTTGTGTGCTTTGAGACCCCTAATGTTTTGCAATACCCAAACTTGAGTGGCATCTCGTCGTCTGAGTATCCACGCATAATGTTTTGGAGTTTTTTTTTTACATTTGGATGCTGATCCATGATATTTTAGAGCCAAGGTATAGTACCAACTTCATAGTAAGAAAAACAGCTCCATATCATAAGACTGCATCCGCCATATTTAAATGTCTTAGTTGTGTAGCGAGAGTTAAACATTATCTTTGAGGGGCATAAAACTTACTAAGGAGAGCCTTTTTCTCTTAATAAAATGAAGCAAATGTTTAAGAAATGTAAATAAAAAAAAGAGGCTGGGATGCGACCCACACTGATAACTTCCCATCCCGTCTGCCGATTTGTCTTGATTAAAAGTTTGTAGGTTTTCGTGTTTTGTTAAAAAAGTTATCAGTTGAATTATTCTAAAAAATTTAAAATTAATCAAAAATATTTTGCATATGATGAAATAGTTTGATTTCAAAATCTATTTTTGTTAACGAGGTTTTTAGTCGTTAACCAATTTTTACCAATTTTAGTAGCATTTCTTAAAAGTTTTTATTTCTTACTCGTAAACAAATACAAATTGGATGAATGAAATTAATTTAAAGTCAATATCTTCTATTGTTCACGATAGTGTCCGCCCGAAGCTTCGGCTTCGGCCTTCGGTTTGGCCGAAGTTCGGCCAAAAAAAGAACATTCGGCCAAAACCTTCGGCTTCGGTCATTTCAGGCCGAAGTTTTGGCCGAAGCCGAAGAATCTGTTTATTATATCGAGCATCGTACTAGGCGCCGGAAAAAATTTCAATTGAAGAAAGATTGCAATCTTTTCTTCGGTAGGTAGGTAGGCGTCGAACAAAATTTCAATTTTTGAATTTTGCCTGACACCTTTTCTGCATCGTTTGTGGAAAGGAGAATTCTTGACTTTTTTCAACCTTAGGCTTCGGCCGAAGATTTCTTTCAGCCTAATAATTAGGCTTCGGCTTCGGCTAAAATTTGACCTTCGGTCGGACACTAGTTCACGACATATCGAGAACCGAACATCAGTTTTTGCCAATTTTGCGTACTATTTTTTGTAGATTTTAATTATTTATGAAAGAAAACTTTTGGATTTTTTTCAATGTACTGAACGTCGAAAACAATCTTATCTGTGAGATAAAATAAGTTTGAAGCCAATATTTTTAATTTTTGAAAATTTTTGAATCGAAAGTAAATTTTAACTAAGTTTTAGTACCCATTGTTTTTTTAAGGTTGTTATTTTTTGTAAAAAAAACTGTCAATTCGATTTTACTCAATTTTTTTTTTTTTTTTCGAAAATATATTTGTTTGGTGAGTAGTGCCCGTGGCATGATGGTTAGTGCGTTGGACTGTCATGCGAGAGGTCTTGGGTTCAATCCCTGCCTGTGCCACCTTAATTAAAAAAAAGGAGTTTTCACGGGTACTGCCTCTTGCGAGGAATTGACAAATTCTCCAAGAGTAATTCTTGTCATGAAAAAGTGCATCCTCAAATTAGCCGTTCGGATTCGGCATGTAAATTGTAGGTCCCCTCCATCCCTGACAACATTACTCGCACACAGGAATGGTTGAGAGTTGTAAGTCACTAGGCCCTGGTTCTCTACGGACTGTTGCGCCACCTAATTTATTTTATTTTTTATATTTGTTTGGTATCACGTTGCAATATATAATATAAAATTTATTTCATTTTCTAGCGTTATTGGTTCGGGAGAGATTTAGGGTTAACCAAAATTTTCACATTTTTTTTAAACTGCTATGGTAAAAAACCACCCGCACAATTTTCTTGAGAGCCCTTTCTGCATCTTTCTGCCTTATTATTTGTATAACAAAATTTATTTGAAGTTGATATCTCTTCTGTTTCTTGAGCTATGGACGAGCGAGGAAAAAAACGTCGCGAACGTACGGACGTACGGACCGGACATACATCATTCTAAAAATCTTGTATTTCGTCTCTAGGGATCTTGTAACGTCGAGAAATGTCAAAATTTTCAATTCGACAAATCGGGCCCATTACAATAACTCCCTATGGGAAGTTAATTAAAATAAACTAGCTGACCCGGCCACGCGTTCCTAAGGCTAACATTATTTGTCTTATTACTTTGTTGTAGAGTATAAAAAGGGAACGGTAGACATGGGCACCATCATGCTTTTTTACATAGATGCTATATTTGTAAAATATCATGGCGACCTTCATGACTGATTTTCTATTACCGTTACGCCTTATTACAATGTAATTATTATTTAAAAACGAATACGGCAACGTTAAAGCTGGTTTAAAAATTTATTGGTTTGGTATTGGAATGGGAAGGACTACATTTTTATTTTATTATTATTTATATGCAAGTTTGTAACAAATGAGTGTATTACAAAGTTTTTAGTAAATAAATCGTGACTGTTAAAATTATAAATGATGTAGGTAAGGCGGACAGTTTAAAATCTTCTAACACTAGTATTTATTATTTCGAATTATAAATACTTTTAATTTCAATTTAATTTAGCACTAATCGGTGCACAGTTTTGTTGGTTAACCTGTCTTTCGCTAACAGAAATAGGTTTGACGGTTTTCCTACACGTGAACATGCAACATCATAGCTGCACACAAAAAAAAACATGGATTTTCCAAATCTATGTAAATCACAAATGGACATTGTTTGGCCTTGAGATTTGTTTATAGACATGAAAAAATCTAAACGAATTGGAAACTGCAACCTTCTTAAGGGTATAAAAGAATCTTGCGGTACCATTTAAGTACGTATCTTTTAAACTTTCCCGTTAAAATGTTTGCTTTAAGAACATTTCCGGTGATCTTTTTGATAACCAAACTTGTACAGGTGCTTAATTAAGATGGATTCAAATTACGAAAGAGAATGATAGGTAAACCAATCTTTAATCGAAGATTAGAGTAAGTGCGGCAAATGTGGCCTACGTGCTTAATATGGCCTATAGCGCTATTTCCCAAACCGGAAGCCGGAGCGAAAAAAAAATGTTGCAATACGAACACGTTCAAACCGGTTTAGCCTCAGTCTTTCGTGCTTAATGTGGCACGACTATTGTGAAAGATATACGGGCACTTTGTTTTTTTTTTTACTTTGGTGGTAATTTTTTGAGAAGTTTTCTTAAGTGTTTTGACATTCAATTTTGAGTTAAATTAGCAACTTCTTTTTTAAATTAAATTGTGTTTAATATTTTATTAACATGTGTGGTATCATGATTTAAAAAAAAGTTTATAAAGTTTATATATGGCCCACCCTGGGCCATTTTTAACACCAGGTGGGCCATATTTGCCGCAATTTTTTTTAATATCATTTATGAAGTGAAGTTCCTTTAAGTTTTTGTTTTTAACTTTTTGTTATGTTTCTTTTTAAGTTAAAGTTTTTAAAAGCTGAATTAAAAATGTTTTGTTAGACTGTTTACAAAAAAAATAAATAAATTAGACTTAAATTTATGGTTTTATTTAAAAAAATGTTAAGGGTAGGCCATATTTGCCGCACTTACTCTATGTGGTGGCATTCCAGGTATATACATATGTATCAAGTGAATTTAAAAATTTAATTGGAAAAATTACGCTATAGTTTTCATTAACAACAGTATCAATTAATATAAAAGACATCATGTTTATGGACATTATTTTCGTCAACATCAACATTTTTGGCTGCCAAAATATCCCGATGACTGAGCCACTTATGATTCAAGTAATTGCTCTGTATATCCTGAAAAATGCTCTGAACCAATTAATTCACACTACAAAATATATTTTACATATACTTTAGCATCAGCATGTTGTATTAGTTATGCTATTTAATTGTAGCTAATATGAAACATTTGGAAGTATTACATAGCGCCATCAATTGAATACTTACTCAATCCATCTGTTACCATCTGTTATAATCTTTTGCAGATAACATATAATTGTGAATTTCAAATAATTTCATTATTATTATTATTATTATTATCTTTATTTTTCCAACATATAAAGTACAAATGTTTTAATATAAAAGATTTACGAGCATGGCTTAAAAGCCGTCTGCCCATTATATCTGAAATTATTACATTAAAATTTACATTTATAAATTTTAGACACATCAAGAGAATGGAAAATGAAAGGGGTAGAGTATTTTAACATTATGTAAGTATAATTTTGCCAGTTAACATAGACATATTTTAACAAAAATATATTATTTTAAACAAATCCAATTGAAACTAATATAAACATATTTCAAAAGTTACATTTTTTAAACAAAAGAACCAAATTTAAACTAGTGTATATAAATTTAAAAAAGTTGATAAATTAATCGATTAAAGAGTAATGGTAGATTAAGGGATTCAATATTAACTGAAAGATGGGCTTTTAGTTTAGCTAAAACAAAATAATAGATTGATTCTAAAAAAGATTTAGATAAGTATTTCTGTAAGCGATAGCTTCAGTAACAAACCGGATAAGAACTTTCCAACCACACTCACCATTTAGAATTGAGTAACTCTCTTCTGTAGAAAGAAAGCTTTTCTTAAAGTATAAACGTCGAATTTCTTGGAGTATTGGACATCTTGCTAGGAAGTGATAAACGTTTTCGATTTGATTAAGGTTGCAAAGATTACAATTATGATTTATATCACCCCTATGAGGTCTGTAATTTAGCTCTAGCATTTCAGTTCGGATCTTAAATATTAAACTCATCTCGTTAACTGTGAATTCTTTTCGAAAATAATTAGATTCCGCCAAACAATGATTCAGTTTGCTGTATATCGTTCTTGACATGGACTCTTTAGCACGGTTCAGAGAATTTTGAAATATTTTTTCGTCAATTGCTGAGATGCAGTCATAGAATTCATCCTTCCATGAACAAAAGTTATTCAAGGCTAGATTCAAGGTCGTATTATATTTAGTAGCCAATTCTTGCCAATCTTTGAACGGCGAGTAACAACGCTGAAGTGCAATCATGAGTACTTTTCTTTGAAGATTATTATCACATCTTTTTAAAACTTTGACAATATAGTCCGCATTTGCCTTAAGGTTTTTTAAGAAAATTGGAAGTAGTCCAGATTCGACAAATATTGCATAGTTAGGTGTGTTTAAGGGGACCTTAAAAACACGTTTGAAGAAATATCTCTGGATAATTTCAAAGTCTTCACATGCTTCATAACCATACACTTCATTAGCATAACAGAGTGAACTTTTAATTGTTGCATCAAATACTTTGAATTTTACCATCGGTTCGATACATTTGTTATTAAAAAAACTTGACCAAATGCAGTTAATGGCCGATTTCGCAACTGATGTTTTATTTTTTATATGGGGTCCTATGTTTAAATTGTGTGTTGTAAAACCTAAGTATTTAAATTTTTTAACTATTTCTATTCTTTCACCATTAAGGTTCCAAGAACGGTCATTTCTGAAATTTTGATTATGATATCTAAAAACCATAATTTTCGACTTTGAAGTATTTATTTGAAGATCCCAAGAGTTACAATACTGGTTAAGTTTGTTAATTTGCAGTTGTAGAGTTACCGGATTATCAGTAAGAATGACTAGGTCATCCGCATATAAAAGCACCTTAATAAACAAATCACCATAATATACACCCCCTGGAACACTGTCTCCAATGTCGTTAATAAAAAGTGAGAAGAGCAAAGGACTCAAAATGCAACCTTGCGGGACACCCACTTCTGTCTTAAATTGCTGCGAAGAGATTCTACCATTAGAAACTACAGCTGTTGTATTTGAAAGAAGCTTCTCATATATTCTTAAAAATTTTCTTGATAATCCAACACCTGCTAGTTTGAAAAGTAATAGCTTTCTGTTTATAGTATCAAAGGCAGCTTTAAAATCTACAAAAACAGCATAGAGATTAGTTTTCTTATCCAAAAAACGTTTAGCGACATTAGTCAGAGTAAAATTTCAAATAATAGAAAAATAATTTGCAATAAAATAATATTGCGATCATAAATTCAGATGTAACCTATTCTATCTTTCAAGTTGGATCAAACTGCACACGGTGCACAAATTTGATTAAAATCGGTTAAGTAGTTTAGGAGTCCATAGTGGACAAACATCGTGACACGTAATTTATGTATATATGTATTAAGATTAAACACGACAAATTTTATTCCAAAAACTACTATTTCATTGCTCGCAGCTGATGTAGTTCATGGAAGTCTAGCCAAATCTCAGAGTTAAGCACACGTTACATAAAGAATTATATAAAATAAGTCTTGAAGGATAAGTATTTTGACAGAACAACTCTGCCAATGGCGAGACGTCTGGAATCCTCAGGAACAGATCTTTTTGCTCCAAATTTAAAGTTGCTCTTTTTTGTCCTTAAGTTAGAAGGGGTTAGAAAAATAAGTTTAGGTTTTTCTTTTATAAAGGGTGCAGAACTTAACTGGACACTTCCATGCCTTTTATAGTATTACTATATATTTCAATTACTTTATCTTTACATCAAAAATATCCTTGGCAACATCAAAAATAAGAATATCAAAAAATACATAACTAATTTGAAATTTTACACAAAAACAAATTTCTTGTTTGAATTTCACCGAACTTCTTCAAAAATATTGCCGGGGAATCACATCAAAAACAAAAAAATTAATAATTAATATGCAATCTTCGAAGTTCTTAAAAAAACCGTTGAACAAAAATAATTCAATAAATTCATCCCCCAGTCGATTCGTTTTCTCAAAGTCCAAAAGAAAAAACACAAAACGGCGAGAAGAAAAAAACACATTAAATTGAAAGTCCTTTCCATTTCATTAAAAATTTATCATATTTCAATCAATTCATCCAACTGTGAAATGGAGTCTATCCTGCCAATAAGTCGTCATGTCATCTCATTCTCGTTCTCGTCCCGCTAAGAAAGTCTCCTTTTTTTTATTTTGTCTTCCCGGTCTTCTTGTTAGCCGCGCTTCTAAATTAAATTGTGTTTAAAAATGTATTCGCGTCAGTAACGGTTGCTCCCAAAGGAATGGCTTGGTTTGGCTGGCCTGGTCGATGCTAGTACTACCCCGGCGCTATCCAATCCACGCTCATCTCCACACCACCGCACCACGCCGCGCCATGTCGCTGGCTGACTTGAATACTACAACACGCAATAATAAGGAAAAAAAACGAAAAACAACAAAAAAAAATATCGCATCCTGTTGGATATTTTTCCGTTCGCTTCCCTGCATTTTTTAACCAGGATATTTATCAGTTGTAACAAAAAATCAGTTAATATTAATGACCGAGTGGTTTGCGAATACGATGAATTTAAAAAAGGGGTGACTTTGTTACAATAACCAACAACAATACAAGTTTAAAAAAAAAAAGAAAGGACTTTTTTTGCCGAAATTTTCCACCATCAAAAATTGTTTTCCTTTGACGGGTAACAGTTTTTCTTTCGTCCTCCCGCTCGCACTTCGACTTATTTTTAATGTTTTAGAATAATAAAATGAAAGGAGCAGAAAGGAAAAAACAAACTTTGAATTCAGGATCTTGAAGCCATCGAAGGGAAGTATGGGTTTGGTATGAATCAAAAGAATCGCAGTACCGGCTTATTGAAAAATAAAAAAGAAAATTATGACCATATTCCATTCCACGGAAAATAAGTCTATCCGGGAATTGTTATCCTATATTGACATGAAATGGTGTGGATTGAGAAACGTCAAACAATAATTCTTTCCCATCCCATACCTTTACAACGACCGTCGACGTCGCATGTTTTTTTTTAAATTCAGAGGCAAAGGGTTGTAATTATAAACCTTTAGGATAAAGAGGTGATTTTTATATATATACAAAACACAACAGCACAATAATCATAACAACTTCTGAAGGTGGCTGTCAAAAAAGCTGGAGAATTCTGAAATATTATGATTATTTTTCTGAATGTAAGTCAGCGATCAGTGATGGTTAACTTTGGCAAACCAAAAGCATGTAAGAAGTGGCTTCTAATATTAAGGCAATCATCAAGTGATAGTTGCAAATTTTCCCTGACCAATTTTGAAGTTTTCTCTGACCAAATGTAAAAACATAAAAACAGTCATTCTTTGAGAAACATTTTCAAAACCTTGGGAAAAATTCATCGTCCGCTCATTTTAAATAGGTAAGTACACCTAGTGTTAGCTAAACACAAAAATAAAAATAGGAAATAGAATATTAGGGCTTTGTTTGCTTAAATTTTTTTATGAGATAGACTGGAGATAGGTAAATAGTTGTTAGACGGCAAGCTAAAATTATGCAAACACGTTAGAGCCGAGCCTTGGCTCGTTGGCTCTAGCACGTTATTTTCTGACTTGCTAAAAATCCAATTGGATCGACAGAGCCAAACCGAGCTCAGTTTCTCCACTTACTTAAGGTGGCGCAACAGTCCTGTGTGAACTAGGGCCCTACCGAACAAACTTCTCCATCTAGCTCAAGACTTTCCGGGCCGGAGCATTGGTTTCCATCAGCTCTACGTGACCCAGCCATCTTAGTCGTTGGACTTTTACACTTTTGGTTAAGCCTACGTCGCTGTACAACACGTTCAGCTCGTCGATCCAACTTCTCCTCCACTCCCCATCTATGCATACGGGACCGCAGATTACGCGAAAAACTTTTCTCTCGAAACGACCCAAGGTGCTTTCATACGCTTTTGTGATAGTTCATGCTTCTGCACCATATAGCAGGACGGGGATGATGAGGTTCTTAAATAGCGACACTTTGGTCCTTCGAGAGAGGGCTTTACTACCCAATTGCTTTCTTAGTCCAAAGAAAGAAAGGTTACGACACCATGTACTTTGTTTTGCCCTCATTAACCGTTAAACCCATTTTTGCCGCCTATGCCTCAATACTGACAAAAGCCCCATTGACATGACACTGAGTTTTTCCGATTATGTCAATGCCATCAGCATATGATAGTAATTGAACAGACTTTTAAAAGATAGTGCCTCTAGTGTTGACGTGTGAGCTCTGCACTATTTTTTCAAGTAAGATGTTAAAAAAATCGCATGACAGGGCATCCCCTTGTCTAAAACCTTTTTTGACATCGAAAGGTTCTGTTAAGTTGTTTCCAACCTTTATGGAACAGAGTGATTTCTCCATGGTCATCCTGCACAAACGGACGAGTTTGGCGTTAATTCCAAAACTAGACATATGTAGCTCTATGCAGCTCGTCCCTGTAAATGCTGTCATACGCGGCCTGGAAATCTTGTCAAATCTGTATCGATAGTGAAATTCGTCTTCATCCAATTCTTCAAAAAGATTCGCCCTGTCTTTGTAAGTTTTTGGCTTTCGAAAAAGCTCAAAATCTTAAAAAAAATTAAATCTTCATAAAATTACTTGAGGGAATTTTCAAGCAATTGGTAGATATAGTTTCACACAATACCCGTGTTTTGTTGGAAAATCTATCCATAGCATAGTAGGATTTTACACGAATAACAAAAACAATATCTATAGTATGAATAACACCGATAAAATTTAGAGTAGAATCTTACTATGGATGGGTTTTTGACATTTATACGAGTCTCGAATGGATCTTATGTGATTTCGTTCTCAAATGTTGGTACGATTGATATTGCATTTGTATCTCGATGGCTATGTTCGTTGAGTAGTTATGCATTTGGAATCATGTGTGTTTTCCATTGGGGAAAAATATCAATCTATTACTGTTGATATTATTTAGTTTTGTTAGTGAAAATGGACTAACTGGGCTTATTTTGTAAGAGAAAACAATAGAAAAGATATTTGTGTTTTGCTTTGTTTCCACCAAAGGTTTATCTCAGTTTAGATTAAATAAATCTTTTTGGTTTTTCCACTGCACAAGAAGATTTAAAAATGATTAAGTTTGACAGCACTTTCTAAAATGCAAATGGTGTTTTGATGTTTTCGATGTGTGAAGTGCAAGTAAGATAGTTTGATTCGTGTTAAACAATGAAGAACTGATTAGTTCAGCACCATATAAGAATATGCTACCTACTCCATGTGCAATTTTTTTTTAATTTGATTAAAAAAAAACTATATTTTTTGTACACAAACATGCAAATAAACAGACCATAACGCATTATCTATAAAACCAACTCCTCCACACAGATTTTTCTTCACAAATTTCCGATCCCCGACCAGAATCGAGCGAATCAAGCTCATTTCAACTCGATTCAGGTATATAAAGAAATTAGGCGAGCTTCAAGCTCGCTTCAACACCACATGTTAATGTAGTAGTCTGCGAACAAACCCCCTTCTTGAAGTTTTTATTTTATGTCAAATTGTTTGGTTAAAACTTTGAAATCGACTTTCACATTACACAGACGTATTTTCTTGATTTTGATAGTCAACTATCAAAAATCAGCTTACACGATTTCACCCCTGGTCTGAATTTCGCTATTTTTTTTTTTGGAATTTTTTGATAAATTATTCTGGCAAATATTCAGTTGTATCAACTTTCAAATATAAAAACTCGACTACTGCGGATCGTTTTGTTGGCAATTTCTCACTTTACTATATATGGAATACAAAATAAACGCACTTAATAAAACCACAGATTAAAATATTAAGGTTCTTTGGTTGGTATTAAATTTATGACGAGTAACCAGTAACGATAAAGTGTGGTTTATCTATATATATAAAAATCAATGCCACTTTTCGTTGTAATGTTATATAACTCAACAATTCGTATACCGATTTGGCTAATTTTGGTCTTGAATTATTCGTGGAAGTCCAGAGAACGTTTGTACGTAGAGAAAATTTAAAAAAAAATCTTGAAAAAGTGTAAAATCAATATCTTTCTATAATCCCATATACAAACAATTTGTACTAATACTCGTACTTAAAAGCCAATTTGAACCTTTGGCAAAACAATCGAAGACAAAAAAAGTGACGTTAGTTCTGTCAAACAAATTTAATGTCATGATATGTTATTTCATTTTATCAGCGATAATTATTGCTTTGTTGTGTTTATATTTTCCAAAATATTGTTCAGTTATTGCTTTGTGTTTATATTTTCCAAAATATTGTTAAGTTGTTGAATGAAGGTAAAATGCAATGAGCAAGACGACCAAACATAGGCCGGCGTACGCGTAATGCAAATCAAGTGGCATTATTTAGACAATCTCAGACTACAGATGAACGCGCAAAAGCTAATGCATCGCAGTGTAAACGTACTGCATAGAATATATCTGTTGACCCTGTACCCGTACTTAATCTTGCACGGCGATCACGAAAACGTCGTACTGTTTTGGATGAAATGCTGCGTGCTGCTTTTAATTACAATACGCAGATTGATTATAGTATGTACGGATACATTGGAATGATGGACGCAATATGTCCCATTGTGATACGACTAACTTTCCAGGTGAAACGCCTTTAATGTGTTGTGCTAATGGTAAAGTGAGATTCATTTATTTTTGGGACATCTCAAACGTCGAAGCAGTTTTTAAGTAATATTTAACAATACGATTCGGCATTTCAAATGACTTCCTTTGGTGCTACTAAAATTAGTAGAGATAATTTTATGCCGACTTCTAATGTAAATACCTCAACAGGATTGCCCCATGTTTATATCAATCTGAATCATAAAGTTCTGATTCAACATCTATCTAAAATTGCATACATGTTACAGATTCAGGGCCAGATTAATCATCAAGCTGGTTCGTTATTGCCATACCCCGACGCTGATCATCAATTTTTGCAAATTTATTTTATTGGTGATGAAAATCGTGAATTTCATCAACGTTGTGCAATTGTTTCAAATACAAGACGAGAAATTATTCGTGAGCTAGAAAGGTTTTTCCATCAGCATAACGCATTAGTTCAATTGTTCAAAATTGCTCTTGATCGTATGCCATCTGATAATTACAAAATATATAAATATATGACACCATCATGCGAGCCGTTTCCAATAATGCAGGTGGATTATATTTCTTGGATGCACCTGGTGGTACAGGTAAAACTTTCGTTGTATCATTGATTTTAGCGACTATTCGATCGGAACAAAAAATTGCATTGGCACTTGCATCTTCGGGAATTGCTGCTATATTATTAGAAGATTGTCGAACCGCACACTCTGCATTAAAATTGCCTTTGAATATACAGGTGATTGAACCTCCAACTTGCATTTTTTCGAGAAATTCTGCTATGACAAAAGTTCTGCGATTAACGTCAATTATTTTATGGGATGAGTGCACAATGGCGAATACAAAATCAATAAATGCATTTAATCGAACAATGCAAGATTTACCCAGTAATCAACAGCTTTTTGGTGGTGCTCTGATATTGCTGTCAGGGGACTTTCATCAAACATTGCCTGTCATTTCTCGATCAACTCCTGCCGATGAAATAAAAGACTGTTTGGAGTCAACAGTTCTTTGGAAATATGTACGAAAATTGACACTGAACATTAATATGCGTATTCAATTCACCTACATAATGATGCAACTGCCCATGAGTTTTCAAAACAATTGTTAGAAATTGGTGATGGCAAAATACCAATCGACAGTACCAACTGATTGATCACTTTACCGAACAATTTTTGTACAATTGCGCAATCTATAGATGAGTTGATTGAATGTGTTTTTTCTAATATTCTTCGGAATTACAGAAATCATGATTGGTTGAGAGAATGCGCCATTTTAGCAACGAAGAACATTCATATCAATGCCATTAATTCTCAAATTCAAGCGAAACTGCCAGGTGTAGTCACGACATATAAATCAATTGACAGTGTTATGAATCAAGATGAGGCAATGAATTATCCAATTGAATTTTTAAATTCATTGGAACCGGCTGGTATACTACCGCATTGCTTGAATCTGAAAATTGGTTCTTTGATTATATTATTGCGAAATATTAATCCACCAAAACTGTGTAATGGCACCAGATTGGCAGTGAAAAAGTTATTGCCAAATTTGATTGAAGCTACAATCTTAACTGGTAAATCAAAAGGAGAAGTGTATTTGATACCGCGTATCCCTATGATTCCAACTGATATGCCATTTGAATTCAAAAGATTACAATATCCTGTGCGTTTATCATTTGCAATGTCCATAAATAAGGCCCAAGGGCAAACACTTCAAGTTTGTGGTGTCAATTTGGAGGAATCATGTGTTTCACATGGCCAACTTTATGTTGTCTGTTCCAGAGTCGGTATTCATGCTCAAAATGGAAAAACAAAAAATATTGTTTATCCAACTGTTTTAGACTAACCCATTTAGACCCAACATAGTAAGAGTATACAATTCTTTTTTATTTTTTAGTTTTTACTCTTTGCTGATAAATATAATATAAACAATATCATTTGGGTCATTTGGACTTTTATATAGCTAGCAATTTAAAATATTTTTTGTTTGAATAAATGAACTTAATAATCATTTTTTTTATTACTATGCCTTATAATACGTAGCGAAGCACGTACCGGGCCGCTAGTTTCGACTATAAATATCAAAAAACTAATTTCGACTTTAGTATCTACTCAAATAATTTTAAAGTGTTCTTTACCTGACTAAAAATTTAATTATGTTTTTGGTGCAAAAGTGTGGGCGGAATTCAACGACATATTTGATCTCTTTCATTATGAAAAAATATCAGTGGATTTTTCTGTCAGGAAAGCAGATGAAAATGGTAAACGCGACTAAATAAAAATGAGGCTATACATACATAGTTCAGAAATGGATCAATGTACAAAATTATCGTAGGGCTAAAATTGTTGAAATTCAATGTATTCTAAATGAGTTAGGGGTTAAGTTTAAGAAAAACTGTCTTCTGCTGACAAACCGATAGCTAGAGCTGTAAAATCTAACGTCATTTGATGTCTGCACTTAACGGATGCTTACAACTAAGTACAGCCGATAATAAGAAGAGGCATTGTTATTGTACTGACAATAGCTGTCATTAGCCAAATAAATTGCACACGGTTGCCATTTTGTAATCAGTTTGAAAATATCACGGTTCAATGTGTTGCTGATCTGAACGGTCACCAATTTTGAAATGTCTTAAGCAACGACATTTTACAATTTCAAGCGACGACGCGACGCGACGTCTGAGAATTAATGATAACGTGTGTGGCTAAATTGTTAGTTCACAAGATTGTTAGACATACATATAGGACAATTTTTATACTGGTAGATCTGAAACTGACGATATTGTAAAATATGAAAGTCGTATTTTATAAAATCATAAATTTAAGACGTGTGTCACAATTAATTGAATATTATACGTATTAATATTCATAACTATGAAAACTGATCACTCATAGGTATCTATGTACATATATAATCAAATACGTGATTACAAAACCCGCTTTTGTTTGTACTTACGGACGTTTTCTATCGAATTTATTTAAGGTTTTCCATAAAATTGGAATAAGCCTCATTTATTGTTGTTTGAAATAAAACTAAACATAAACAAAAGTAACTTGAATTCTTTGTTGCTAACGCCGAAACATTAAACTTGAGAGGTTCTTAAAAAAAAAACCAAATATTGCAGCTACTTCATTCATGAATGATTGGGCTGCGGCTGCGGCTGCGCAAATTATTCCTAGAAATCAAGTGTGAGTTTTAAAGCGGAATCGTCCCATAATAATCGAATGCGTTTGGACTGCCGATGCCGATGCCGACCGTGTTTTGTTTTGTATATCAAACTCAGAGCCATCTTGGGTCTTTATCTCTGGGATCTCTTATCACTTTTTGTTTTGTCTTATGTACATAGTATGCTATAGTATACATATATTTTTCATCCATTTTTATTTAGGTTTTGTCATTATTTCCGTATGGCCATAAAATTTCGAGTAAATGACAAAAGCGCACCTTCAGGGTTTGGCAGAACTAAAGGTACACATAAGAAACAGCGACTGCGGTGTTTTTGTCTTTCATCTTTTGTTGTTGTCTTTTTAATTCATGATTTTTACAAAGATCCTTTTTTGTTTAATTTGATCATATCGTACATTATGTGTTGTTAAGCGAGTCTTTTAATATTTTTCAGATTTGTGGAAAAAAAAGCAAAACAAAGAACATCAAACTAGATAATAACCGCTTCTTGTCTTACGTTGTTCCTTCTTCGGTAATTATAAAAATAAAATCTCTTGGATACAAATTATCTACATCTTACTTTTTTTTAGTAATTTTGTGTACTGATTTCCTGAAGACGTCTAACAAATGACAGTTTGATTTTTTTTTTTAAATATAAGGCAAACAAATCCTAATCTGTGAACGGACCTTTAATGTTGAATTTTTACCAAATCAGATTCTTCAATCCTTTAATATATTACCAAATTTCATTTTACTTAATTGATTGAAATGTTTTTAATATGACAGTTCTAAGAACCGACAACATTTATAATGGGAGTAGTACATCCGAAGTACAGGACAACATCAGCAATAAAATCACAGCAGATGAAAGGTAAAGTAAAATTGAGTTGCGGATAGAGATTTGATTTATATTTGAGTACCGAAATTAATTTTCGAGTTTTTTTGTATTTTTAGACGTTGTTAATACATCCGATACCTCCTTGAGGCTTGATGGATGCGTTTGTAGAGTGGTTTCAAAAACACAAAACACTTTTACGTCATTTTAAAACACATTATGATTCTGTTATATCGACAACAGTTTTTTCAATTTATTTCAAGAAATGTTTTCTAATTTAATTACGAGTACATACTTGAGTTTTTTCAATGAGCTCTTTACTCAACTTTTATTTAATCATTTTTTTGCAAATACTTCTCTTCAATTTCTTGTAAAAGTGACTCCGTATAAACTTTATACTATCTTTCAGTATAAAACCAAAAAAACCTTGGCAAGTCTTCATACTCGTAAAAAGATAAAGATAAGGAAATTAAAATCTTACTCCTCATTTCAAAGTTACTTAGCACAAAATCGATCATTGAGTTCTATACTCGTAAATGTTACCATTTTTATAATATACTAGCCGACCCACCCTCGCGTTGCTGTGGCTGAAAGATCAACAAAGGATTAAAAAGACCAAATATAAACAAAATACAGTCCGGGGGGGACCTGGGCTTCAACCAACATGCGTCTCCAGCCAGCTCGTCCCCTAGCTAGCTGTCTCCAGTTTCGCACGCCAAGTTGGTTGAGGTCTTTACCCACCTGAGTGCGCCACCTGAGTCGCGGTCTTCCTCTACTGCGCCGTCCCTCGGGATTGGATTCGAAGACCTTCCGGGCTGGAGCGTTGATGTCCATTCGCTCTACATGACCCAGCCATCTAAGCCGTTGGGCTTTAATTCTGCTAACTAGGTCAGTGTCGCTGTACAGCCCGTACAGTTCGTCGTTATATCTTCTCCTCCATTCTCCATCTATTCGTACGGGACCAAAAATCACGTGAAGAATTTTTCTCTCGAAGCATACTAAGACGTTCTCTTTTTTTTTTGACGGGTCAAGGCCTCAGCGCCATAAATGAGAACCGGGATGATGAGTGTCTTATAGATGGTGATTTTAGATGATCGAGAGAGGACTTTACTTCTCAATTGCCTTCTAAGTCCAAAGAAGCAGTGATTTGCAAAAGTTATTCTTGGTTTGATTTTAGCGCTGATGTCGTTGTCTGTGTTTATAGCGGTGCCTAGGTAGACAAAGTCCTTAACTACCTCGAAGTTATAGCTGTCCATGGTGACGTTTTGTCTAAGACGTCGTTGTTCAATGTCCTTTTTTGATGACAGCATATACTTGGTCTTGCCCTCATTGACCACTAAACCCATCTTCTTCGCTTAAGTCGCAATGCTCAAAAATGCTTCACTGACATCACGCTTTGATCTTCCAATTATGTCAATATCTTCTGCGTATCCGAGTAGTTAGATGGACCTTTGGAAGATTTTGCCTCTAGTGTTGACGGTTGAGTTTTGCACAATTCTTTCCAGAACGATATTGAAGAAGCGCATGACAGTGCATCGCCTTGTCTAAAACCTTTTTTGACATGAAACATGACCTTGATGGAGCAGCGTGAATTCTCTATCGTCATTCTGCACAAACGGATAAGTTTGACAGGGATGCCAAAACTAGCCATTGCTCTATAGAGCTATTCCCTATGGATGCTGTCATACGCGGCTTTAAAATAGTGGCCTTTCCTGGTCTGAAGCCACACTGATAAGGACCTATCAGGTTGTTGACGAACGGCTTCAGACATTTACAAAATACGGCAGAAAGGATCTTATATGCAATGTTAAGGAGACTGATCCCTTTGTAGTTGGCGCAATTTTTTATGTAGGTATCGGGCACTCATCGGGCATGCTTTCTTCCGACCATATTTTGCAGATGAGTTGGTGCCTGCTCGCTACCAAGTCATCTCCTGCTGCTTTAAATAGTTTGGCAGCGATGCCGTCAGCTCCAGCAGCTTTGTTTGACTTCAGTTTAGATATAGCTATCTTCACTTCGTCTAGGTCGGGTAGGCGGAATTGTTGATCTGCGTGGCCTAGGTTGAGTGGTTCTATCTCCCTTACAGCGGAATTCGGTTCGTCATCGCCGCGCCGCGCCGTTATATAATTTGGAGAAGTGATCTTTCCATATTCTCAACATATACTGCGGTTCTACTACGATGTTCCCCTGATCGTCCTTACCAGGCTTCGATTCGTGGCTGGTACCCTTGGGAGGTTTTTTTTTACCTTTTGGTAAAATTTACGAACCTCATTCCTGTTGTGACATCCCTCTATCTCCTTGATCGCGCGCTTCTCGTGCTCTCTTTTTTTCCATCTAAGAAGCCGGTGTTCCTCTCTCCTCTTCTGCTCGTATAGCTTGCGAGCAGCTCTGGTCCTTCTGTGCAGCGCCGCCGTTTTGTATGCCTCTTGTTTCGCTGCGTACGCTTGCCGGCATTCGACGTCAAACCAGGGGTTTGGCTATTGTGGACGTGTGAATCCTAGCACTTCAGAGGCGGCATCTCTGATGACTGCAAGGCAATGTTGGCACTGGATTTCAATGCTTAATGCAGGCAGCATAGGACTCCTTAAGAGGTTACTAGAGACTCGATCGGAAAAGGACATGGCAGTCTCTTGCGATTGTAGACGTCTAACGTCGAAACTTCTCACAGTGCTTCCTTGTTTTGGCTTGGATCGGGATATCCGTAGCCGTACCTTGGTCCGAGTCAATGTTAGCCCCTCGGAAAGTTCAGATATCCTGTATACTGGAGAAGTGTCGTGCGTCGATCGCAATGTGGTCAATCTGGTTGACAGTTGATTGATCAGGAGATTTCCATGTCTCCTTGTGGATATTGAGATGTGTGAACTGCGTTCGCTGCCAGAACGTCTCGCCCCGCAGCGAAATCGATCAGCCTGAATCCGTTGTCGGAGGTGGTGTCGTGCAGGCTGTATGTCCCGATTGTGCCACCAAAGATGTCTCCTCTTCCTAGCTTGGCGTTAAAATCTCCTAAGATAATTTTAATGTCATAGCCAGGGCACTGCTCATAAGTCTTGTCCAAGAGCTCGAAGAATATGTCTTTGGTGTCTTCATCCTTCTCCACTGTTGGGGAATGCGCGCATATTAGGCTTATGTTGGCGAATTTAGCCTTGATGCGGATAGTCGTGATGCGCTCGCTCACACTGTTGAAATTCAAGACTTTTTGCCTGAGTCTAGTTCCAACAACAAATCCACACCCAAATAGACGCTGTCTTTGTTCTCGGTTAGCAGTCACCGTAGTATATGTATGTACATCGCAGTCTTTTAGTTTGCGTTTGCCCGGTCCATCGCATCGCACTTCTTGGATGGCGGTAATATCTGCCTTGTAGCAGTTTAGGGCTTCCGCTAATTTTTCGGCTGCACGTGGTCTGTTAAGGGATCTAAAATTCCACGTACAGATCCGAAGTTCGTTGCCCTTATTTCGTTTGCTTGGTCTGTCAACAGTGAATCCGTCCGTATCCGAGGCTTGTTGGTACTAGAAGATTTTTTACGTGGTCAGGAAGTCACACCGACGGCACAACCCCCAACCTGGAGGGCCAGATCCTTAGTATAACTCAAAGGACGGGGAGCCGGATAAACTCCTTATAGGCCTGGGCTCCGAATATGTCGTAGAAGACCTATAAGGTGTTCACTAAGTAACTCAATTTTACTGGCACTGTAGACGTCACCGTTGATTCCATCTCGAGAATTCGTCCGCTGCCGTCTGGATAAGGAGGGGTGCCGTAGTGGAAACACCTCAAAACAAAATTATTATTTATTAGTTAAATACTCTAATTATCTTTAATTGTAGTAAATCACAGTTCCTGTTTAATGAAGCGCCATTCGGTGTACAATATTTTTGGTCAATCGGTGCTTTGTAATAATATTAAACTTTTTGGTCTTCCTACAATTTCCCATAAAACAGATCTGACAAAAATTTTGAATCTTCATTTGCAACTAAACCTACAACATTTTGCTTTAAAAAAAAAATTGTCTAGAAAATCAAACAGCAAAATTCTTTCTTTAGTTTTCTAAACTCTTTTGACTTTTTGGGCAAATACTTTCATAGTTGGTAAAATTGCTGTGCAAAACAGTTGCAACTTAGATCTTAGAACTAAATTTGAAACTATTTTCTTACTTCAAGGCAAGGAAATGTTAATATTTAATTGCATACCCTTTATTTTTTATAACAGCTGTATATCTGCTGGGCATTGAAGCTATAGGGTTATTAATAATCGTTTTTGGATTGTCATTCCACTGCCTCTGAATTACAGCGATTAGTTCACTTTTGTGCTTAAAAATTTTGCTCCCAATTCTTCTCTTCACAATTTCCGACAGGTTTTCTATTGGTTCTTGGTAGGTTTGGGGATTGGGCTGGCCATGGTAAAACCTCAATATTTTTTTTCTGCAATCCACTTTGTAGCCAACTTCGACTTGTGTTTCGGATCATTGTCGTGGTGGAACATCCATTTCCCAATTGGCATAAGGCATCATGGTGTTACAAAAGATGTCTACATAGTCTTCAGACTTCATTATGCCCTCCACTTGTCGAATTGGCCCGATTCCTTGACTAAAGAAGCAGCCCAAGACCAAAATTGAACCACCTATATGTTTGAACGTCCTCTTGGCCTTTTCACATGTTGTTTCCCACCCGATCCGATACAAGGTATTATTGATTCTATTATATCAGTGAAAATATGTTGTACGCTCCTATTTTTAAAATAATTTATTCAAGGAGTATCTAATCAAACGCACGCCGCCGCACACTTGTTATTTCGAATCGAATAAGTAAATAAAAGTATTATATACTCGTAGCTAAACCACAATGCGCCCAAAACGCAACTGGGTGCAATTACTTTTAGCCGCTTTTTAATGATCTCTATTTTGAACACACACATCGATTTAAGAGTAGAGTTAGGTATAAGAAATAAAACAGAGGTGATACGCATTATATACCTTAAAGGACTCTAGGGTGGTCCCTGGAAATAGATAGAAGGGCTATCTGGCCTGGTGGCTTGTGCTGATGCTGGTACTGCTGCGATAGTGCGATCTCGGTCTTTTTTCTTTGGATTTTCACAACCCATTAAACATTTAATAAGCAAAACACTTTCGCTGTGTGTTTAAATTTAGTTTTATGACATCGTAAACCAACAACGGATAACGGCGTTTAGCCTAGCTATAGCTCCTTTCATCTTTTGATCCATTTTTTTTTATTGTTTTCTTATTCATTTCGGTAGCCGAAAAGGAACTTATCGGAATCACAAAATATAATGTTGCCACATGTAGATCTTGTTTGTTTAGAAGATTGATTTACCAAATAAATTACCAAAAATACGTATGGGTCTTTTCTATGATGAATTAACAGATAAAATAGGCGCTTGCGGCGGCGGCGGCAGGCGCAAAGAGTCTTCAAACTATAAGCTGGAATGATTGGGATTGGGTCTTCTCGCTATACTCGCGAGGAAATCGTTAAAATAATGAATCTTCTCGCGCCTTGTGGCGTCGTTATCTGTTAAACACGACCACAAATTACACGATCTCTGCATGCAGTCAGCAGTCCCCATGTTGCATGATGCAACAACCTTTGGTTGGACAAAAATTTAACACACACACACACAAAAAAACAACTTCACTTCCATGCTTTCACCTATACCAATACAAGAGAAACTGTTGTCCAGCTAATTCTTGTTCAGGTGAATCTGACGCGTCGCAATGCCACCACTAACGCCTCCGTTGAATGGTGGTAAAATGTCAAAGTAAAATTTGTTTCCGATGTCTACCGAACATCGGATGATAAACGAATCACGAAGGCACTTAAATCTCTAGAAGAATTCAAAACCCTTCAGCTCCAGCTTCTCCCCCAGGGGAACAAGACCTTTTGCACGTCTTTCGTGGCTTATTCAATACAGGAATGTAGTAAACGAGAAATAACACCCAGAGCCATACACAAGAATCTTCTAAGACTTCTGAGTTGGAGTTCTGACTACTGGCGATTCCTGAGTGAAATAATATTTATGCTAATTTATTTCGCCCTGTAAATTTATACATACCTTACCGGGGTATGAGATACCTATACTCCTCGAATGAGGGCCTTTGCGGGAATTGCATAGATTCAAAGTCTATTAGTCCTTTTATTGTAAATTCCTCGTACCTCATATGAGCTGCTGTTGCTGTTGCTGTTGAATGAACTGCTATTGCACTAAACTACAGTGAATAGGGAGCACTTGTTAGAATTGGTTTGCTTGATTGAAAGATTATTTATTGCCATCTAAAATTAAATATGCGGTTACTTCTTGTGTCTCACATTCAACAACACCACATGTGTTTAATGACAAAATTTCATTAGTTCCGCATCAGTAATGCACGCCCGAACGTCAATGATCTAGTGCTGCTGTTGCTGTTGAAGTTAAAGTTTATGTTGGGATGACGACCAACCGACCAACCGTCGTCGTCGCGTCGTCGTCGTCGGCGACGCTATAGCCTTATTTCTGCTACTGCTACAGTGGTAATTCTGCTGCTGTGACCACCATATAAGAACCGAATGGCGTGCCCATTTAAACCCCCAGCAATCGCTTGTAATTATGGAAAATTATTGTATCGGAACATTGATGACGACGACTACGAATATTACGTAGAATCCATGGTAATGGCAGTCAGGGAGATGGAGATGGAGTTGGAGTAGCATCAAATTCAACGGAAAGGATATGATATGCGCCCGGCGCGGCGCGGCGACACATTATTATTATTCTAGAATCCGATGCAAATAAAATTGCATAAATGCTCATCACTGCATGGCATGCCCAAAAACATATAACCAAAGTCATTATTATCACTTATGTTTACAATATGCCGCATCTTGCGTGTATTGTACATATGGGCTCTGTCTGGATCTGGATCTGGATCTGGAATGGATGTGTTGTTATTTTGAGGGTCCGTCATCAATGTTTGTATATAAAACAACAATTCTTTTGATTCAACCGGTCTTTTCGATTTCGACCATTTATACTCGTATAACAAGAAGAAAAAGGAAGCTTTAAAATAAGATGCAGAATGAAAATACAATCCTTTAAAGTTTTTCAGAAATAAAGAACTTAATATCAGTTTGATTGGTTTGTCCGACGATTTTTGTTTAATATACGGATTAATCATAAATGCATAATGCAATTATATGTTTAAGTTTAGTAGACCATAAAGGTGGTGCTTAATGTGCACATTAGTAAATACCTACCTCGCTTTAAACAACATTTTCAATTAATTATTCTAACACACCTTTCAAAAGTAAATACATTATATTGCATTGCAGTTCTTGGATTCGCGTTCTTAATAATTCGCGTGTTCATGATGGTGCTAATTAAGAGTCGCCAGGAATAAAAACAACATTTTTTTAGCAAATCTGGAGAGCTTACATGAGAGGTACATTTTTGTCGTTAGATTAAGGCAATATTGTAGAATAGGTTTGAGTGCGGTCTTGAGTTTTTGTTGAAATTTCAAATAACACTGGCACAAACCCTTCTATAACATCAGGTTTTGAAAATACATTCCTTTAAAAATGCTTACAAAAAAAAACGGATTTTTAAGACTAAGTTTAAGCTCAAAATATCTCTTAACAATAAATTGTATGATGATTTTGCAAAGTAAAAATCTGTATCTTCTAGATTAGATACAATTTAAAATCAGTTTAGTATCTTACTTATTTTCTGGAAATTCTCATTAGTTATGAGTCGTCAATTGAATCTTTAAGAAGTTTCGAGCACTTCTTGAGTTAAATACTTTCACAGTTCTGAAAAACAGCTTGTGGTGTTTATTCCTAGTGCTGATTACGAATTCGAACCATTTTTAGCTTCTAATTGAAAATGTTGACATTTATTGACTTCTATAGGTCCGTAGAATTAAAAAAAAAAAGAAGTTTTTAGAACGATGTTACTGTGTACGTATGTTAGTTTTTTCCGTACGTTCAGGAACCGTTTTTCGTCGGCCATATCTCAAGAACCGTCAAAAATATAGACTTCAAATAAACTTATTTTTACTGGTACTAACACCGAAAGATGTAAAAAGGACTTTCAAAAAAAGTGTTTTTTAAAAAGCTCGTAAAAATTGATTTTTGACTCAAAAATGTCAACTCAAAAATGGCAACAATTAAAGGAATTGGCTGTTAACTGTATTATTGTTTTTAACATTCAGTAAAACTTTCAGAACAATCCAAACCTCAGTTTTTTTCTCTAAAAAAAATAAAAATCTTAAAAAAAATATTACGCAAAATTGGTGAATGTCGTGTGTTTTTTGAAATTTGAAAAGTAATATCTCAAAAACCGATTGAAAAAGTGCTATTTGATTGCCAGGAACAGAACTTTTATATATGGAATTTGCGGATGGATTAAGGATTAGTGTAGACTTCGTAGCCCTTCACAGTCGACTCTTCAACGTTTGTTTATTTATTTATTTATTTATTTACATCTACAAGCAATTTACAGCTAACAGATTACGACTAAAGAATTCTTACAATAATGACAATAATTGATGTTTTTTTAACGATATCTATATACAGTATTAAAAAATAAATAAAAGCAAAACACTTTCCTTAAAACAATATCTCGAACTACTTAAGTCAACATAATGGCAAACTTTATTGAAATTAATGATAGCTCTAGAGACCGGTTCATTAAAACCATAGTTTGTTCTGTGAAACTGTTCATAAAGCAAATCTACTGATCTAAAGGATCTTAGAGGCGCGTAGATAGGTATTATCGAAAGAAGGTGAGGGCATCTTACGTGGTAGCATAACACATCCCTCACAAGCATTACATCATGAATTTTTCGTCTTGATTCAAGAGACTTAATACCCAACAAAAGACATCTTGCTCTGTAATCTGGTGAAAAATTCCAATTCATTTTATAAAATATATATTTTGTGAAACGCCTTTGGACTTTTTCAATTCCATCAGAATATGTAAGTGCTAAAAGTTGGGTTCCGTATAACATCTGCATATTCTAATACATACCTAACAAGAGATGTATAAAGCGACAATAAAGCAAAAGGGTCACTAAAATCAACGCAATTTCGCTTAATAAAGCCAACAAGTGAATTAGCTCTGCTGACAATATAGTCAATATGACTTTTAAAAGAAAAATTTGAACTTAAAATTATGCCAAGGTCTTTGGTTTTAACCACTCGAGAAAGTGTATTAGCCTCTATTAAATAATTAAAATGAATAGATGTTTTAGATTTGAAGAATGTGATCACATTACATTGTTTTATGTTAAGATTTAAACTGTTAGCAGTACACCACTTCGCAATTAGGTTAATATCAGATTGTAAGAGGTGGCAATCTTCAACACATTTGATCTTCAAAAATAATTTCAAGTCGTCAGCATATAAAAGGTACTTAGAGAATTTTACAGTTGACGCAATGTCATTAATAAAAATATTAAAGAGCAGAGGACCCAAATGACTACCCTGAGGGACGCCAGAAGTACATGAAATAGATTTTGAAAGAGAGCTATCAATGATAACTTTTTGCGACCTGCCGGTTAGGTAAGATGAAATCCAGCTTAAAAACTTAGAATGGAAACCAAAGATTTCCAGTTTTTGCACCAGAATGTTATGATTCACAGAATCAAAAGCTTTGCTAAAATCTGTATAAATCGCATCTACCTGATACTTATCTTCTATGGAATTTATAATATATCTTGAAAATAGTGCCATATTGGTTGTAGTGGATCGCCCAGATATAAAACCGTGTTGGAATTCAGATATAGATTCCTTAGTTAAGAATTCAATTTTGTTTTTTACAATACTTTCAAAAAGTTTAGGTATTGCTGAGAGCTTGGAGATACCTCTATAATTTTCTATCATATTCTTAGATCCAGATTTATGAATTGGAACTAGGTATGAAGTTTTCCATGTATTGAGAAAGACTCCTTCGGATAGGGACTTATTAAAAACATAAACCAGAGGCATACAAAGTGCTGAAGCACAAAGTTTGAGAAATATAGCAGGAATGCCATCAGCTCCAGAATTAAATTTTGGTTTTAATGCTTTAAGTCCTGATAGCACTTCAGAACTACTTAGCTTTAAATCACCAATATCAACCTTACTTGGTATATTGGGAAAACAAGAATCGTTGATAATATCAGGAGTTGAGTATACCGATTGGAAGAAGTTTGCAAATAATTCAAGAATAGAATCAATATTTGACCCTTCGGTATCCTTATAGGACATATTTTTGGGAAATCCATTTGATTTTCTTTTCGTATTGAAAAACGACCAGAATGAGTTACAATCGTTCGTAATATTACTCTCTATATTCATGATGTAACTCTTGTGAAGGAACTTATTAAGTGTGAAAAAATCTTTACTTAGTTTACTAAAATAAGCATAATTTAACTCACTTTTTGATTGCTTGTATTTGTTAAAAGCTTTACTTTTAGCGTTTTTTAGGTAAGATAATTGCATTTCAATTTCAGTAAATAATTCTTCATGATGTATAGATTCATTTAAGAGAGAAAAAGGAACATTTGAAACTCTAGAACTTAAGAGATCATTACAAATAAAGACCAAGTCTAATATTTTATTCAAAGAATTATGAATTCCATTAATTTGAATAAGATTTAATGCATAAAGAGAATCAATAAAAATAAATTCATAATCTTTTATTAAATTACTAGCTATTAACATTTTATCACAATCAGACCAATTCCATTCTATATATTTGATAGATTAAAATCGCCGAGAACACATACATTATCAAATTCTGAGCAGTTATTATTAATATATTCTATATTCATAACATGTTTTTCATAAATATCTAAATTACTTCTTGGAGCAATATAACTAACTATAAAGTAAAAAGAAATATTTTGAGTTGTATATAAATTAATTGAAATACAAATTTGTTCCAAATTAGATTGAGGCAAAGTAACTTCTTTACAAGTAAATGAAGAACGGACAGCAGTTTGGTGGCCAAATTTGAGACGACCGGTTCAGTAAACAAGTAGCCAACATCCGTACGTTCAAGAAACGCAAGATCAGCCGAGAACATCGCCGCGGTCCGTGAAAGTGTACAGCAGAACCCGAGTTAGTCTATTCCTCGCCGTGCACAAGCACTCGGCCTTTAGCAGACTTCAACCAACTGATCCAGGAGCTCAAAGTTCATGACCATAGACAACGCTGTTTGTTCGCTGAATAGGCTTTGAATCGTTTGAAAGAGAACCCCAAATTTGGCCGAAAAATCATCTTTAGTGACGAGGCGCATTTTTTGATGAATGGTTGTGTTAACAAACAAAATTGCGGTATATGGGACGATACTAACCCACGCGAGGTTTACCAGGTGATAATGCATCCTCAAAAAGTTACCGTTCGGTGTGAATTTTTTGCCGGCGCGGAGGCGTAATATGTCCGTACTTTTTTGAAAACGACATTAGTGAGGCGGTCACCGTGAACAGCGAGCGCTATATAATGATGATAACTAGTTTCTTATGGCCCAAATTGAACCATATGGACCTAGACGACATGTGGTTCCAGCAAACGTATTTTAAACTGCGTTCCAATCATTGCTATGGAGGTTTGGCAAATTGTTATTTCAAGAAAACAAACACCAGCAAGGAATGTCAACTTATAAAATTAAAGGTGAAATAGAACACATTTGAAAAAATGCTGTTTATTTTTGCAGAAAGTTTCTGCATTCAGCTAACAATTAAAATTAGCGGGAATGCTTAAGGTTTGCAAAAAAGATAGAAGAACGATTCACAGTCGTTGTGGGTGGGGCGTCTCATTTGATCACGCGGCGCACAATTTGCGAACCACTGTTTTACCAATTTGGATTATACCATTAACAATTCTATTATACTAATCGCCTTCCAAGAAATTCTAGAGCTCAACTTCGGCCGTCTTATTTTGTCGTACTAAGCGAATGTGAAAAATTCCACACTCTGTCTCCCCTTGTTATTGTAATATTTAGAAATTCAAAATCAATGTGCAACGCCACCTCTTTTTAAATGCTCTCTGTATCTTGCCGCTGACTGTGTCCTTTGACGACATACAAAGTATACTAAATACTAAAAGCCTCTTGATCACGGTTGCCACTTGAAAAAAAATTGCATGACCAAAGCTGAAAATAAAAATGACCAATCGTACCAAAAAAGGACCAAAATAATTTTTGTCCGCAATGGCTTTTAACTTCCCATAGAAAGTTATTGTAATCGGTCCGATTTCTAGAATTGAAAATTTTGACATTTTTCGACGTTTCAAGGTTCCTAGAGTCTAAATAAAAGATTTTTAGAGAGATGACTGTGCGTGCATGTCGACGTACGTTCGGGAAGAATAACGTTTTTGATATCTGGTAAAATTTTGAGAAAACCGAATTGACATTTTTTTACAAAAAATAAAAACCTTAAAAAAACAATAGTAAAACTTGGTAAACATTTAGTTTCGACTCAAGTATTTCTTCAAAAATTAAAAAAATATTGGCTTTAAGCTAATTTTATCTCACAGAAAATACTGTTTCCGACATTCCGTAAATTGTGCATAAAAATCCAACAGTCAGTTTTTTTCATAAAAAATTAAAACCTACAAAAAATAGTACGCAAACGCTACGAAAATTTGGTAAAAATTGGTTTTCGACTAAAAATCTCGTTAACAAGAACAGATATTGAAATCAAACTATTTCATCATACTCAAAATATTGTTGGTAATTTTTATTTTTTTTTAGAATAATTCAACTAACAACTAGCAAATCACGAAAGCCTACAAACCTTTTAAGCAAGACAAATCGGCAGACGGGATGTGAAGTTATCAGTGTGGGACGCACCCCAGCCTCATTTTTTTTTCAGATCACAATATGTTAACATTATGTCAGGAGATCGAATAAGTCAGGAGATCGAATACTATGGCTAAATAAAATTCATATAAAATTAATTCAAAAAAATGTTTTTGCAGACCAAACGCTATGGTTATTTTTGTCATCTTGACGCTCTTTGGCCAGCATTACATTATTAATGGTACCCAAATTAAGTCTGCCTTTCGTTTTTATCAAAGTTAATTCAAAAAAATTCCTCTGAGCAGCAGCTGAGCTGTGAGGAAGTAACATCAAGTTATAAACAAACTAACTTAAATTTTGAAAACAATATTCATTTTAAGCGTTTTTATGATAATTGAATTTTTCCCAAAATTCTTTAGGTATGTATTTTATTTTTGAGATTATAAAAGGAATAGAGTCGAGTTATTTTTTTTCAATTTCTTAAAAAAAGGACCAAATGGAATAAAAAATGACCATGCGACCAAGTGAGAAAATAATGACCAAATTTGGTCTTAAAAGACCAAACTAGCAACCGTGCTCTTGATCTTGAATGAAATCTCCTATTTTACGAGAGGTTCTTATTTTTATAAGTTAGTTTAGTTGTATATAATTTGCTCCGTAAAACTGCATATTTGAACTACGTTGGGGTGAACCTGTGGCAAAATTTTCAATGTGTGCGGATTAGTAGCGATTCTCGTGGTGAATTCAATGACATATTCTGTGGTGAATAATTTTTGTTGTCTCTTATTAATTTTTATTGTTTTATTGTGCATTTATTGAATTTAAAGCTCGACAAAATATTATATTTATATTATTGTTTCAATTAAGTCAAAAAATCTACTACGTACAAGAAAACATTAAATTAAATAAAAACATTAATGGAATTTAATTGATTTGTGAGTAATAGAATAATAAAACATTTTTTACTAAAATAATAAACAGTGAACCGATCTTTAAGTGATTTATCAATAATTGTGTATATTTATAAAAAATTATAAAATTGTGTAATTAAGTTGAATTGTGTACCCATTAAAGACGAGGGAACTGGTTTTGTTTCACAGGTAAGTTTTATTATATTCTTCTTAATAAAAGTGTTTATATTTTAATTAAGCACTGATCACAAAAACATATGTAGATATTGCTTTGTTGGTTATAATTTAGATGAAATCAATGTCAAAATGGGTTTTTGTGAAATAGAAACATATTTATTTGTTTGTGATTGCAAGGCGGAACTATTTTGTTAAGCGCCTTTACATAAGAATTTTTCGATTTTGTGGGCTTACATAGGTAGGTATTGGTTTACATCTTTAAAAATGTTGGTACGAGATTGAAAATCGATTCTGAAAGTTAGCTTTGTTTTCTTTTGTTGGTATTAAAATGAGTTGTAAAATTTGTTTAGTAAGAAAAATACTTTATTTAACCCAGACATTTTCTTCTAATTCCTTTTTTAATTTTTCAATGACATACAATCTTTTTCAATGAACAGCTGATTGTTGATTTCACACTTCGAAGCAAAATCGTTCCATTGGAAGTTTTTCATTTTATTTTTATTTCCACCTGTCAGTTTTACTTTCAATGATCAACTCTAACCTCAAATAATTGATTCCAATCAGGAAGTTTGTGTCCAAAGACAGGAATTTTCAATGGAAGCGCATGTATTTAAATGTAATGGCCGTGAATTGAGCTATACCTATTATAAAAAATAAAGGTTAACCATTATGTTTTTAAAATGATTTAGGGAAAGTGACTACCGCTGCTGTCTCGAATAAATTCCAGCCGACATGACATGTCCAAATTCGTGTGACGTGAAATTAAGCTAAGTAAAATAATGCCAAATTTCAAGAATTACCCTTAATTCACTTTTTTAAAGTGTATTAGGCGCCAGTTATAGCTATCATTGGTTTTCATCATTGAAAACAAACATTGGAATTTTTTTGGCAGGTCGTTTATAGCGATCATTAAAAATTTCTGTCATTGAACAAAATTTCCTCATTGAAATCCGTCGAAAAATTTTTACTGACAGAAATCTGTCATTGGAATTGTGCGAAAATGGAACACAAATAAGTGGAACGATTCGTTTCACTTTTGAACATAAAAGTATCAGCTGTTCAGGAAAATGAATTTCCGTCCGGAAATTAGAAAAATACATTTTTAGCGAAAAATAAATCTGCAATTGCACTTTTTTTCTCAAACAAAATTCTTTATGTGATTTCCGATCGATCAGTATATAATTTTCATATCTAATCAAAGGAAAACACCGTCAAATATTGATTCAAACATTTTTCCGGATTGATTTCAATGATAGCTATAACTGTCCCCTTAAAGCCAATTTCCAATAGTTGGTCTTGTTGCATTTAAACATTAGACCGAATTGGTTTTGTTGGCAAGAGTACGATAACTCAGGTGACAAGATATATATTATAACGGTTTTTTTAAGAAGAGTTAAAAACCAGCATTTGTTACTATGGGAGGGGGGGTATATCTCCCCCCGTTTAGGCAGGAGGGGCAATTTAAAAAATGTATTACTTAAAATGGAAAAAAATACTAAAAAAATAACGGTAATACTTACAATTAAGTATTATAAAACAAAATAAATAAAGCCAACATTCTGTTCTATTAGTCAGTTTTTAAATCAATTTAAAATTATGCATAGTTTTTGAAGAATTTAATTTTAAACTAAAAATATTGAGTAATTAAAAAAAGGTTTAAAGTGTAATTTTTCAATACTTCAAGATTATCTATTATTGTTTTTTTTTAGAATTTATTTATAAAAACTGAAAACTAGATGATTTTATGTCTTTTTGTTTTTGAGAAAATTGAAATTTACCTAAAAAATAATGCATAGTTTTGACTTGATTTAAAAACAAGCTTATAAACAAAAGCGTTGGCTATAAAAAAAATGTGTAATACTTAATTGTGAGTATAACCGTTATTTTTCAATTATTTTTTTCCATTTAACGTATATATTTTTTTAAATTGCCCCTACCACCTAAACGGGGGGAGATAGACCCCCCCTCCCATTGTAAAAAATGCTTGTTTTTAACTGTTCTATATAAATCCGTCATTAAACTTTGTCGCCTTGAGTTATCGTACTCTCCCCGTTCAGTTTAGTTCAGTTTTCTTTATTGAGACTTAAAATTCACATATTAGTTTTGGTTACAATATTTTTTAGTTATGCTGCCGACTTCATTAATATGTCTGGCTTATACAAGATGTTTAATAAAACAATAGTTTAAACCTCTTTAAATTACAATATTTAAGAAACTTTGCATACGTTCAACCTCGAACCTAACCCTAAATCCAATAGTTTGTCCAAGCAGGGGGGGCAGCAGCATGTCCCCACATACATACCTCACCGTAAAAATAAGCTGGTCTTAATTTTTTAAATAATTTGGCCTTATTTCAGTTTGTCAAAGTGCAATATGACCTGAAAACTGGCCTTATTTCACTTTTGTATTAGTGGAATAAGGCCAATTTCTAAAAGATGGTCTTATTTCACTTGGCGTTATTTTACGGAACACCAATTTGGACCACTTTTTACAGCAATTATAAAGACGCGTGTGATCAATAACGTCCGGAATATTCTCTTTCAAGGTGTCTTGTACTTATCGGCTTAGTCAAGCAATAAAATCAATAAATTGAATGTTTCTTATCGTCACGTCCAACAAATCACTATTTTGGGAAGAAATTTAAACAATTTAGAATTGTTTATCAAGAGTTAATTCATTCATTATTAAATGACAAACCAAACTAAGCTAAAACCAAATGACAGCTGTCAAACAGACAAACTTCGAAAAAAGTATTGTCAGATTGAAAGCCACACGTCTAAAAATAACACTGATTGCTATAAGCCGCAATCGAAAATTATGCATAGCTTTCAATTTAGAGAAAACTCTTTATTTGGCGAGATTGAAACATTTTAAAATAAAATCTTTTCGAAAAGAGATAATTTCGGAAAACAAAAAGTATTGTTATTGTTCATTCATTAGAATAGCCGCAGTGTTTTCCAGCAATGGCATCTTCTAATATTTGTGTACTTCTAAGGCAGGCGTGTTGCAAAATAACTCTAAGAAGTCTCTAAATAATGACTACTTTAAACATTAGATATATCAACTTAAGCAACTTTTGCTATCTGAACAAAATAATTATTTCATTGAAGATATATTTACAAATGTACAATTGTACATATGTACATATGTAGATATTCTCCACACTCCGTTCCATAATAAACTTCAACTGCTGAAATAAATTTTCAGGTAAAAATATAAACGCTAATTTTAGCGTTTGATTTATTGATGATGGGCTTCTCCTGCTCCAACGTGTCTTATTCACATCTTATCTGATGCGAAAATTTATTAGCAACTCATATTGAAGCCTTTTCGGTGATTTTACTGATTGTGGAACATTTGATTCGAGCTTGAGCTTCGACGTAGTTATTGGCGGCTCTACTACTTTGATGTTGCGTGTCTTTTATTTTTGATTTTTTTAATAGCTTCTTTATTATTATTCACCAGAATTTCGATGATAGAACTAAACCACAAACAATTCATGACTCATTTTATTGTGAGGTTAAAATGTGACGATCAATTATAGTTATCCTCTCCACACATGTAAAGGTAAAGAGCCCGATTCAGTCGCGTCCGCATTCAACAATATTGTGCTATCTGAATGTGTTGATCTCTGGTAAAGAATCGTGATCATAGGTACACAGGTCAAAGAGTCAATAAACGCTCCAAGAGGTTTGCCATTTGCCTATCCATAAGTAAGCGTACCGCTATCAAGACGTCACTAACCCCCTCCGATAATCTCTTTTTGATCCGATGAAGTTGTTAATAATATTTAACAATTTTGGTATGGAAATGCGTGCTGTGACCATGCTACGACTTTTAGCTGCGAGTTGCATCTCTCATAGTGAAAACTGAAAAGCAACCATTTACTTTACGACCGACGCGACGCTTATACCTAGTTGTCGGGCGTGCGGTGCAAACAGATAATAATTTTGACGGCGGCGATGACAGTCACTGCGACTGCGCTCCACAGACACAGTATACGAGTAGGTACCAGAAAGAGATATGGGATATGCCTGACGAGGAGCCTTCGCTAAGTGGTACTGTTGGCTGTTGGCGGCTCCGATTCAATCTTGGCACAATCTTTTTGCTGGTAGACTGGATGATTGCTAGTTTTGTTGTATGACGGTAATTTTCTTTATTTGCTCTGCGAAAAATGCGCAGTTGGTTTGGTATATTACATATACCATACCATGCCATGTAACGACCGTTTATTGGCCCTGTCAGATGGAATCATCCAGATTCATACTGTCGTCATATCACGTCATATCACCGAGTGAAGATCATTCAAGCGTGTTTTGCATGCGAAACGAGATGTACCTATCCACTTGTAAGCATTTGCATTTGGATGAATATCATAGAGTAGGTAACTACATACGAATTTTTAAGCCAGTTTAATTTTGTTTGATCAGCAAAGAATGTCTTGCCCATTAAAATATGTATGTCTCGGTACTAGAGAAAATAAATAACTCACAAACTTTTTAAGAATTCTTTAATAACTGTTATTTGTTGTTATTTCATTTTATGCAGATGAATCAATAACCTTTTATTCTCAACAAAATAAAATTCGGTCAAGGTCCTTTATTTTGTTTATATTTTAGTCTGTGTCAAAAGAACGAGACAATCTTCGGAGATAAAAATTAAATTAAGAAATAAAAATTATTTTCGCGATCTTTCATAGGTCCGGTGGTTTTAGTATGCCTTAAGTGTCATACACTGATCGGTAACGATTGTTGCAAATGTCTTTTGAAGATTTCCATTCCAAACAAAACATTTCGGTCAGCCGCTGCATTGATGGATATTGAAATAAATATTCAGTGAAGTCACTACCAGAGGTGCAAAAACTTTTTAGTACAAAAAGAAAAACAATTATTAATTTTTCGACGTTTTCAGGCATAAATCGGCCGATATTCGTACGAAGTTCATCAATCGTCGGTGACTTGTTGGCATAGATCATAGACTTGACGTAGAAAATAGTCTAACGGAACGGCGGCGTCAAATCGCACGACCGAGGCGGCCAAGCGACTGGACCATTTCGTGAGATAACACGTTCTCCAAACTTGTTTTCCAATACATTTATTGTGACATTCGCTGTGTGGCTTGTGGCGCCTTCCTGTTGGAACCACATGTCCTCCAAGTCCGTATCACCCAATTGAGGCCGAAAATATTCGGTTATCATTGAACGGTAGCGATCCCCATTCACAGTAACGTGTCGGTCTTGATCATTCTTGATCATCACGGAAGAAGTACGACCCAATGACGCCACCGGCCCATTATATGGGGGGGGGGTTTGATCTACTCTTCCCACGGTGATCAGCCGGGTTGGGAAGGATTTTTGTGTTGATATATTTGTATTGATTTCTGAGTCTTGTTCGGTGTTCACTTCTTGTCTTGGCAGTTTATTGTAAGGTTGATGGTTGGTAAGTCTAGATTGCTATTTGTTATAGGTTAGTTCGTTGTAGCTTGAACTGCATTGTTTTTTATTTCGTGCGCTATTTTCTCTTTCTACCAATTCGTTTGTATTTTGTTGTGTAAGAAATTTCATAATAGGGTTTATTTGTTGTCTCTTGGGGTTAATGTCCGTTGATCCAATTATTATAGTTTTCGTCTTGTTCGTACTTATTTCCTTGTTTTTTTGGTTGTCCTGATGGTGAGTTTTCGTTAGAGCGGGATCTCTTCTTTGAGGTTTCTGGGCTATTTTCTTTTCAAATTTTGCCTTCAACCACGAGTTCATCTAGTTTGAAGTGTGCTCTTTTTCCTTCTTTTTTGAACTCGAGTAGTTTTGGTATAAGAGGTTTTCTAGCTTCAACTACAGATTTTGGTAAGTCTTCGGCGATGGTGAAAGTTGCCCCTGATTTCTTTCCCATTAGAACTTTTTGTTTCTTTTCGTAGCTTTTGAAGGTTATTCTAATTGGTTTAATTTTTCCCTCTGTTTTCTTACCTAGACGGAAGCAGCTCTCGATGTCATTTTTGATTAAGTCAAACTGTTCGTTAGATTTATTAATCAGGTCAATAATCAGTAACAGGAGCTCTTCAGTAGTCCGTTCATTTTCTTCTACTTTAAAAATTATGATATTGTTCTTTCTTACTGTCAATTCTAGTTGTGCGATTTGTCTTTCGTGTTTGGCACAGTAGGCTTCTTGTTTTTCTATAATTAAGCCTTGTGTTTCGACAATTTGTTCGAGCTTTTCAATCAACCGGCCCATTAACCACACCAAACCGTAATTTTTTCGGGACCCAATAGTGACCCATGCAGTACGTGTGGATTGCTGCCTGACCAATACCGCATATTTTGTTTATTGACGAAGCCATTCCGCCAGAAATGAGCCTCATCGCTGAAGATGATTTTCAGTTCTTGCGTCAATTTAATCTTGTAAGGATTTATGCCAAGATCTTTTCGCAAAATTCACCACAACGACGTCACAGAGATGCCCAATGATTGAGAACGACGCACGCACGTGTGAGAGTGACATTTGGGCCTTCTGCAACTGAAGCCTCAGCGGCAGCAATATTCTCGACACTAGGGACACTTCTTTGTCTCCCTGGTACGGGAACATTTTGTACTGTGCCCGTGGATTCAAATTTTTCCACTAGGTGCTCAATTGTTGATCTGCTAGGAGGATTATGACTACCATAAATTAGACATAGCGCTCTTGACGATGAGGCCACTGACTCCGAATTTCGGTAGTAAATTTTAATAAATTTCGACTCATTCTTGGCTCGTATATCTTTCCATCATAAAATGGCAAACCTTAATGAAGAGAAATATCAAAAGAGCGGCAAGAAATATGGCGTAGTTTGCTCTCCCTGTCGTTCTACTTTTGTATAGTGTCACTGTTGAAAACCCTGTACCTTTGTAAATATTTTATTTCCAATACTTCATTTAATATTACTTAATCTATTATTACGTTAATGTTTATAAACGATTTTAATTTTAATTTATAAGCCTTAAGGGGGCCGTCTACCATCGCGGTTTGAAAAAATCGATTTTTTTTGAATATTCCTAATGTAGTCATACATAACTAAAAACATGCTTTGGTGAAGGATTTGATCGAAAGCATGCTGGTTTACGAGATATCAAGCCACAAACCCGGGCCTGCCCTGCATATTTAATTGTAAAATTTATCTTTAAACGCGTGTCCTAAAAGAGGTGTTTTTCAAAAATGTTTTCACGATTTTGACAAAACTATAGGAGATATCCTAAATCTGTTAAGCGTTACTTATTCACATAACATCTCGCTAGGTCTAGACGCAAGTTTTTTTCGATTTTTTACAGTCTTTTTTAGATTGAAAAACATGGTCAAAAAATGCAATTTGTGTCTAGACCTAATTAACGTTCTAAAAATTAAGTTATTTTTTTTATTGTTTCAAATTTCTGAAGCAGTAGTGCAAACAACGAACTAATGACGGAAACACTGCAAGAAGATTTTTTGAACAGTCAGTTGCAACCGCTCGAATAACTGGAGTCAATGGAGAAGTTATAATGAGGCTCAAAGTAATATTGAACGTTTTGAATTGCAGAGAAGTAGTGAATGCAGTTAAATTTGGGGAGTATACTAAGAAAACGGCAGAGCTTTTTAAACAAAAGTATCCTGAAAAACTACTCACACCTACTCTACAAAAAATATTGGTTCATAGTCAAAATATAATTGAATATCAATCACTACCACTTGGAGAACTGTCAGAAGAATGCAAAAATAAAGACTACAAGAAATATCGATATCAGAATACGTGTAAAGTTTCAAGGCAGAATGAGTACCTATTTAACATGCTTGCAACCTCTTCGGATCCACTTAATTCTTTCTTAAGGCATGCGAGAAGCCAAAAAGATCTGAAAGAACGATACTTTCCAGAAATGATGAGTTTATTACACATTTCCCCGGACTTAGATGATAGTTTTAAAGAAATTTAGTGTTTATGTATGTATGTATATATTAATTTGTTTTGTCTTTATTTCTTTTTACACTATTTGATTTTTGATATATCACCAAAATACATTATGTATTCTTGAATACTGGAAAATAAAAAAAAATTCCTTAAAATTAAAAAAAAAATACTTTTTTCCCACTTTTTCACTCGAATTGGTCCTTTTTCTTTTTGCTCTACTGTTTCAATTCAATTAGATTACTTAAAAAATTGATTTTGACGATTGCATATTAAAATACCGCTATGTTTATCACCTTTGTTAAAATTTCTTATTTTAACATACATTTCTGAAACACCCTGTAAAGATTTTTTTTTGAAAGTCACAATTTTTATAGCCTTGGAAATTTCCTTCAAGATAAAAAAAATTAAAGCAATATCTTTATTCGTTTAGGAGATATGATTTATGCAACCAAAAAAGTCAAAACGGGCCACTGTGCGGCGCGTCAAGAGCAAATATTAGTAATAAAAATCATCTTTTTTGTTTTTCATTAAAGTTCAAGAATTACTAATCAAATTAAAAAAAATGTTGTTCAAATATCATGTAGAACAAGCTTGCAGTTCTTTACAGTTTTGTTTATCTTATATGTATATAAAAATGAATCGCAAAATGTGTTGGTAAGCGCATAACTCAACAACGCCTGGACCAATTTGGCCAATTCTTTTTTTGTTCGTTGTTGCTCAAGGATGGTTTTAACGGCGAGAAAAATTCCAATAATTGCAGGAAAAAACATGAAAACAGCCCTTTTCTTTTTCCCATACAAATGTTTTCTAACTAAAACGTAGTCGGCTTAAAGAATTTGACTTCAAGTCATATCAAATTTAAAAAAAAAGAAAAAAAGAAGAAAAAAGTATTGATGTCGATTTGCTGTTGTTTTTTTGGATTTTCTGTTACCTTATCTACTGAGTTTGCTTTTGTCAACTGATAAACGGCTGAAACAAATCCATGCTTCGTGTTTTGTGCAAAGTGTTAGTGTTAGTGTTTGTTTTGTTAGTGTTTAGTGACAAAATAATTTATACATACATATTTGATATGCCTCCTATATAAGACGAAGCAATTTAGGTAGAAGAAACCGAACTGCTACAAAACAAGCTAATTACCAAACTAATCGTATTGCACAAGAACGTGAAGATCAAATTGAACGGTGAAAGAATTCGGATATCACAAACGCGTGAAGCGCCAACGCGACATTCAACTAATGATCGGTCAAGTTTGGATCGAGCTGTTTTCAGTTACGATGTGTCAATTGACTACAGTAACTATCAATGTGTTGTTATTGGTTCTATGAACTCGGTTTGCTCACACTGTAAGGCATTGAAATACAAAAACGAAGCTAACGGATTGTGTTGCACAAATGGTAAAGTGAAATTGATACCATTGCATCCAACACCAGGGCCATTGTACTCATTGGTTTCAGGAATAGGAACAGATTCCATACACTTTTTGACACTTATCCAACACTATAACAATTGCTTTCAAATGACTTCATTTAGGGCTACAAATGTAGTTCGGGAAAACTTCATACCAATTTTCAAGGTATGTATTATAACAGTTATTCATAATTATTTTAGCGAACAAAATTTTCTATCACCTAATTTAAGATGTTTATTGATAGATATTAGTTATAACTAAATGTATATAATTTTTGAGATCAAATATTATTTAAGTTTGATCACTGACAATCCATAAATTTATAACCCATTGCTTATTTATTTTATTTTATAGTGTTTGGTACAAAAATAATATTTTTTTTTTAATTAACAGATACAAGGGCAAATATATCACAGAGCAGGTTCACTGTTAGCAGTGTCAGATAGCGACAGCAAATTCCTGCAAATTTATTTTATATGGGCAATTCACCACAAGAAATTGATCTGCGTTGTGCAAGCAAATAACAATTTAGTAAAAAGGTCTATTGTAGAACAATTACAAACTTTATTTTATGAACACAACCAATTGATTATATTGTTCAAAACTGCACTGGATCTGATGCCATCTGATAATCACAAAATTGTAATCAGAGCTGAAAAATCACCTGCAGGTCAACATGCAAGACGTTTTAATGTACCAACTATTGATGAAGTTGTTATCGTTGTAGTTGGAAAAAACTTGGAATCCCGTGATATTGTTTTACATCGTCGAAATGATCAATTACCACATATAAAGCAATCAAAAGACGAACTTATTTAGAAGGTGTTTCCAAATGTTTCTCAAAATTACAGAAACCAAGATTGGTTGAGCGAACGAGCTAGCTGTAAAAAACATTGATGTAAATGAATTGAATTTCAAAATTCAAGAACAAATTACAGGCGAATCGAGGATATATAAATCAGTTGATTCGGCTACTAACTAAGATGATGTAGTCAATTATCCACCGGAATTTTTAAACTCGCTGGATTTGCGAGGATTGCCACCTTACAATCTTCAATTAAAGGTTGGATCAATAGTTATAGTGTTGCGAAATATCAACCAACCGCGTCTTTGCAACGGTACATGGTTAGCGATAAGATATAGCGAAGCAACTACACTCAAAGGAAAGTATAAGGGAGAAGATGTTCTTATACCGCGCATCCCAGTGATTCCGACTGATGTGCCATTTGAGTTTAAACGACTACAGTTTCCAGTGCGGCTTGCTTTTTCTATGACCATAAACAAGTCCCAGGGACAATCATTAAGTGTTTGTGGTATTAATCTAGAAAATCCATGTTTCTCACATGGTCAATTGTATGTTGCCTGTTCCCGTTTTGGAAAACCATCAGATTTGTTTGTCTATGCTCCAAGTAATGGAACAAAAAACATCGTATATCACAAAGCACTAAAATTTCTGTTAATAATTGTGATTCACATGATTAACAATAAAGCGATTACTTACTTTTAAATCGTTATATGTATATGTTTCATTTAATTATTTTGTATTCACAACGCCCTATCACCAGGGTGACGGTTCTGTTCACGAGAATGTTTAGCCACGAGTATAAAATACATAGGAACAATAACTGCCACTTTACAAATCCTTATGACAGGACAAAGTCTGTCGGGTCCGCTAGTATCGTATAGAAGTAGTGGTCCAAGTATTAAGCTTGGGCGGTGCTATGAACTCGAAATTTGTTTAAGGTCAAGGAAAACAGAAACCACTTCCTAACCTTTTAAGATAGATTCTTTCCACCTTATAAGCTCCATATTTAAGGCAGATTCGCATGACTGTGACTGACGGCTCCCAAATTGATTCTCAATTATGATTTTGTTTTCATTTAAATCTTTTTTAAAGTTGATTATAAGCAATTTCTAACACTTTTTCATAGACCGGCATGGCAGTGAAATTATTGGTCGAAATTTCAGTTATTTTTTTCTTTTTTTAAACTTCAAAGACTTACATTGATTTATGAATCTTGTGGGTGCAGGTTACATAGTTTTTCTATAAATAAATTCTAAAAGTAAACCCGTCGAAAATAATGATTAACATAAAAGTAGACCGTTTTATCTGCTCGATACCCGTTTTAAAATTTGGTTTTTTTTTAACTAGAAGTTATGAATCTATTTTTTGTATTTCATCAACAACTTTCCCACATTAATTTAAAGTTGTTATTACTAGAATTTGACAGTTTAACAGAATGTATTCTTAAATTCCACGCCTTGAATAAATTTTGCAGGGGTCTTTTCAGAAGGTTTATAACAAGTTCAGAGTTTCTGTTACTGCCCAATTTGTAAAACTTACACGATAAAATTATTGATTTAACCTTAATGTTAGAAACATAAAGTAGCAATTGAAGAAAGTCAAATAACTTTGGATTTGACTTGATTGTGAGTGTAAGTGTTTAATTGACATTTTTAATCCATTGGATTATTAAAATCATTGAAATACAAATTTCTGATTGAAAGTAAACGTTCAGCCTCTTTAAACAATAACGTCAAAGTCACAAAACAAATTATTTAGATTAAACGTTAAAAGTATTAAGACAAATCAGAAAATAGAAGACAATTTCAAATCCGAAATTATATTCACTAAAATATTTTAACTGACTATACAGATTTATTTCTTTCGCTAATCCGTTGTTGTAATTTTCCATATTAAATTTATTTTAAATTCTATTATATTCACTTACTAATAAAACACTCAAAATGTCAAACTAAATACTGAATATACATTATGTCCATTTTTATAAAACATCGTTGATTTTCCCGAACAATTTTGTTTTTGTTTGTCAATTACAAACTAATGATGTTCAATTTTATCCAAGGCTAGGGCACAGCCCGATTGAGCCATCCAAAATGGAAAGATTTTTCGGAGACAAAAAGTAATTGAGCGTGCTACACATCAATTCTGTCGAAATAGAATATTTTCTTTCAAAAACATCAAGCGAAAGGAATAGAGTGATGAAGCGATTCAAAAGATACAAGTATAGCAAGTGGCGGCAGTAGCAAAAATCTCTGCTCCAAACTAATCACATGATTAATGATTTGTCCGTCACCCGAGGCGGCATGGCACATAGCTTTACAAAACAGCCAGCCAGACACCATTGCTTGCCTGGAACACCGAAGACCGAACAGTGTGATGTCCCGATAGTTACGTACATATATCGTACGTCAGCATCAGCTCCACGCAATCCAAATCCAACATCTTATTCAAGGGATACCCTCGATTTCAGGTTATTTGATGTGTGATGTACTGAAATGAATGACAGGTGTAGACAGGTGATGGATTGGTGTGTCTTTCCATCAACTCGCTTACCAATGCAAGGTGTACCAACTTTTTCTTCTTCTGATTATAAAATCATTACATTACAACACTATCAAAGTGCTGCCATTGTTGTTGGTTGTTGGTCGTTGTCGTTACTTTTGTTTGTGATCTCTTTATGCACTAAATTTAGTCGTCTTTTATGTGAATGAGGATGTGGAAATTTGTTTTATTGTTTTAGAGTCACATTATACATACACTTGGATACAAGATTGGAAAAGAAATTTGACTTTCAAAAACTACAGCATACACAAAACAAAACTCAATCAAATTTTGTTTCATATCATGTAAAAAAAAAATATATAAAAGAATATAATCGTGACAGGAAATTAGTTAACATCGAAGAGATAAATACACCACACACATAGCAACAATCTTTGAAAAATCGACACAACACTCGTTATGCCCTCTTAAATCTTATTAGGAATGACAATCGATTAATTTGGAATTCAATACGGACAACGTTCCTAAATCATCCCCGAGAAGATGAACGGAATCATTGGTGTCGGCGGATACCTGCGTCTAATATCGACGACGATCCGTCTTGCATCTTTGGAACAGTGATCCCACTTAAACGTTTTTTTTTTCAGTTTAAAACCCAAGTATCCCCTTCTTAATGTTTTTTACATTTTATTTACGTAATCATAATTTTAGTACTGGAAATTTTTGCTACAGAAAGTTACCATATAAAAAAGTTTTACATTCGTAGAATGGCAATAACTTAAGATACATTTTAATCAAGCTTAAAATTACGAAATAAAAATAAATTTTGGTATTGGTACTAAATCGCTTACGATTTACTTAATTATAAAGAACTTTTTGTATTTTGTATTGTATTTTTGTATTTATTAATTCATTTTGGTAGGTTTATAATGCTTACAATTATAATTTAAGTAGAAGACGTTAAAGATAAACATAACATTTATTTCAATTAATTAATATTAATAGGCAAAATATAAAAATCAGCTTATTATATTATATAAAAAAAAATTTAAGAATAATTTAAAACCAAAATTTATTAATGAAGTGATTTTAGTAGTTACCTGAAAAATAACTACAACAATATATTATAACAACAATATAATAAAGAATAAAAACAAAGTGATCTTCCGAATAACCATAGTTTTCTATGTAACCCTAACAAAACAAATTATGAGACACTCTTTAGCTTAGCTTATAGCTAGAGCTAGTGGCGAATGCTCATCTTGACAAAATTATCGACATAGTTGTGTGCAAGGTGATAGAAAGAAATTAGTTTTTTTTTTTTTAATTAATTTACTATAGATAATAAGGTTTCAATTTGTACGTGATCGTAACCAAACAGCCATGACCTTACACTTTGTAGGAAAATGGACAATACTGTAAGACTTCTTATTGAGAAAGGTGCTACTACTGTGAAGAATCTGCGAAAGTGAATTTTATTATAAGAAGGGATAGATATCTACTAAATTCATAGAATTCACTCTTAAATTGTATCGAGGATTATTTCTTATTGATAGATATCCACTTCTAATAAAAAACACCCTCAAGACTTTGAAATAGTATAGATGTCTTAAAGATGGAAGAACTTTTAACTCCTGAAATAAATGTAAACTATTATGAAAGCGATTTTTTTTACAAATAATTCTTATTACATGTTTTTGAAGAACAAGAAGCGGATTGATTTTATTTTTATAAGACCCTCCCCAACAGGTTATTCCATACTGAATTTTAAAGTGAACAATACCAAAGTAGATCATAACAATTATTTTTCTCGAGCAGTATAAACCAAGTGTATAAAACTGTCTAGAGCAACATAGTAAATAATTTTTTAACGATAATGTATGTTCAGACCAATTAATTTTACTATCAAGTATGACACCAAGGTATTTAAAGGTATTCACAAATTCTACCTGAAAGCAATGTGAGTTGAACAGGGCTCCCTAGAGACAAAACTATTAGATTCATTTACACTGAATTTAAATTTTTGGCAATCTGAGGAATGATAAAATATATCGCAATCAACTAGGTTAGAAGATCCTGACATACTAAAATACATTAGTTTTGTTTTATTGCTTAATACCATTTTATTAACTGCAAACTAGCCAGCGTCTTAAAGTATCCAAGTCTGAGTTAATGTCAGAAATTAAATTAACCAGAGAACTGCAACCATATGATCCAGAGAACTGCAACCATATCATCAGCAAATGCTGTAATTTTGCCTTTGAAATTCTGATTGAAAATAGAATTAATAAAGATCAGAAAAAGCAAGGGACCCAAAACCGAACCTTGGGGAACACCAATACTAATTTCACATAAACTACTTAAACTACCATTTATTTTCACTAATTGCTTTCTATTGGATAAATAAGAATCTAGCCAATTATAAATAAATCCACGCATTCCTGCATTTTTTAATTTTCTCAAGAGAATATTATGATCAACTAAATCAAAAGCTTTAGTTAAATCAATGAAGAGTCCAGCTGTAAACAAATTCTTGTTTATGTTATCATAAATTTCACTGCAAAATTTTAATAACGCATCTTCAGTTGATTTATGGGCTCTAAATCGAAATTGGGATTAACTAAAAAAATTATTTTTATCAAGAAACTTCAAAATTCTTTTCTTGATTGCTTTTTCAAAAATTTTAGAACAAACAGCTAACAGTGAAATAGGCTTATAATTATTCATAATGCAAGGGTTTGATTTTTTGTGAAGAGGAATGACTTCAGCAATCTTGAGAGCGCTTGGAAAAACACCACCACCGTACACACTTTTATTGAAAATATGTGAAACTACTTCCACAATATTGTAAGCAATTTGTTTAAAGATAAAGCTGGAACAATTATAGTTGGTCACAGAACTTTATTTTTTTTTAACTTTTTAATGATAAAAAGTAATTCACCAGGCAAAATAGGAACATAAAAGACTTTCTGTATTAACATTATCATTAGTTAAACCTTCAATGAACAAACAGTCATTTCTGTTCCTAAATACCTCAGTAGAGATATTTTCAGCAATCGAAATGAAAAATGTATTTAAACGATTAGCAATTTCAGTAGTATCAGTTATTTGAATGTTTTCATCTTCTATAACTAAAGGCTTTTCTGATTGGTAACTACGATTTAAAAGTTTATTCACAATTTTCCATTCCCCTTTAATATTACCTTTATTTTTTTTTCTAGTTGAGCTAAATAATAATTTTCCTTACAAGTTTTAATTTCTTTTGTTAATTGTTTGCATACTTTCTTGTATTCTGTTTTAAAGTGATTATTATTTGGATATTTCTTACATTTTTTACCAAGTTTGTTTTTAATGCTTACTTTATTCAAAATATATCCTGTCATCCATTTCTTCAGGGGTTTATTCTTACTTTTTTTGATCATAAAGGGTGTCCCAAAATTAACGCAAGATTTGAATTAAATAGAAAACGCCGTTTTTAGTCTTTTAATAGTTATATTTTTATTGACTCGTAAAGTACATAGGATAGGGTTATGTATGGAATAACACATCGGACAAATGGCCTCCACGGCTTTGCATGCACATGCGCACTCTTTTGTTGAAATTTTCCATGACCATTCTGCATAAATGTGGCTAAATTTCGTTGATGCAGCGTTGAATCTCCTCCTTTAATGCACGGGTGGTTGTGGGCTTGTTGACATAGACTTGTGATTTCAAATAACCCCATAAAAAGAAGTCTAATGGTGTTAAATCACACGATCTAGGAGGCCAATTTTGATCACCGAAACGAGAGAGTACACGACCTGGAAATGTCTCATGCAGTAATTGAATTGTTTCACGGGCTGTATGACATGTTGCACCGTCTTGTTGAAACCACATATTGGACACATCAATATCATCCAATTTTGGCAGAAAGAACTGTGTAATCATGTCGCGATATCAAACACCAGTAACAGTCACTGCTTGACCAGCATCATTTTCAAAAAAATATGACCCAATTATGCCTCCAGCCCAAAATCCACACCATACAGTCACGCGTTGTGGATGCATTTGTTTTTCGACAATCACATGTGGGTTCTCCGAACCCCAAATGCGGCAATTTTGGCGATTGACAAAGCCATCAAGATGAAAATTTGCTTCATCGCTTAGGATGATTTTGCTCGAAAAATCAGGGTCCATTTGTTGATGTTCAATAATCCATTCAACGAACTCTCTTCTCTGTCCATGGTCATTAGGCTTCAATTGTTGTGTTAATTGAATTTTGTAAGCATGAAGACACAGATCTTTGGTGAGTATACGCTGTAGAGAGGTTCTTGAAATTTGCAATTCTTGTCCACGACGTCGAATTGAGGTTCCTGGATTGTCAACAACACTTTCACGCACTGCTTCGACATTCACATTTGAACGGCTTGTTTTTGGACGACCAGTATGTTTGGCGTCTCCAACGGATCCAGTCTCCATGAATTTTTCAATTAATATCTTCACAGTTGACGAAGTTAAAACACTATTCCGACCATATTTTGTATGAAATTTTCGAACTGCAGCCGCCAAGCTTTCACTATTTTTGAAATATTCTTTAATAATGAAGACACGTTGTTCTATCGTGTTACGCTCCATTTTTAATAACCCTATACTGTTAGCTGTCAAATTGCTTTTTTTTCAGGGTTGCCAACACTTCACTGCACAAATGGCGGCAAATTCAAATCTTGCGTTAATTTTGGGACACCCTTTTTTATGTTGTACAACTATCAAGATAATTACCTAATTTTTTCATGAATTTATCATAAGCAAGTGAAGGATCACCTTCATTACAGACACTGTCCCAGGATTCAAATCGTAAAAACAAATTGAGTCTAGTAAAATCAATTTTCTTAACTTCACCATTTAATATAGTTACATCTTTGTTAACCACGAAGTCTACGTAATGAAGGCTAGTCATGCAATTTAAGGAATTTTTTAAGCCTTTTTGTCTTTCGTTGTTTTACCGATATTTGTACAAGCTATGTTCTGTCGAATCAGTCAATTGCTTTCCCCCTCAACAATTCAGCCGTAATACTCGCACATGCCACATACCATTGAGCTCAATTTATGACGTATTGTCAAGTACGGAGATTCTTTTTTTAACCGCACATCGAAAATGTGGAATGCTTTACCCAACTTTGATTCCTTCTCATATTGATATTTAGAGTTCAGAGTAATGCGCATTTTAACACCTAAATGGCACAGGCCGGGGATTTAACCCAAGACCTCTGTCATGACTGTCCTAAGCACTAATCATCACGCCACGGAAACACGCTTAACAGTTTACTAAAGTTAAAATCACAAAATGACTTATTTTATTGCTTCGTTTTATTTTGTCCCAAAAACGACTGTTTAGGAACCGTTTTAAATAAAAGGGAATTAGAATGTTACCCTCAACTCTTTTCAATCATTCTATTTTAAGGCCATAGCCTTTTCAATACAGGTACTCTAGAAAATATAGGAAAAACCTCTTGGCCAGTTATAGCTATCATTTAAGTCAATCCGGAAATATGCTTGACTTTGGATTAGAAATATGTACTGATGGATTGAAAATGACAAAAATGGATTTTACTGAACATCTATTATGTTAAAAAATGAGTCAATTTTTTTGTTCGTCAATTAGTGTTTCAGTGCAATAATTGGTTTTAAAGATACAAACCCATGATAACTGGATCGAATATAAATAAGAAACCGGTGTTTCACTTTCAACAAACACAAACCTTAGGGGCTTTTGGGAATTCTTCTATCATCTAAGACTTTAACAAATAGATAAATAGTCAAATGAACAACGACTTGAACATTTTTTAAATTTTTGTGACGGTCTTATTATATTCAATATAAAATGGCATCACTGATGCATCTGATCGAAAGAACATAAAACTCAAGAAAACTGCGTGAACACGAGACTACTTATTGGTTTCAAAGAAAGACGAATCACAAAACCTTGTTTTGTTGTGGTTTTCCTGAAACCATGTCCGATGTGACAAATAAGCAGCAATAAGTCAAAATGGAATCGTCATGGAATCGAAATTTTACCTGAAAAGAACAATTGGAGAGGCTTATCTTCTCTCACTTTCATTAGGATGTTCAACGTTCATTCTTGTGATCGTGGTGATCGTGATGATGTGGACTTGTGGTGTTGTTATGTCAGTTTGAAATACAAAAAAAAAAAATATATATCTAAAAAACGGGATCGCCCTTGCCACCACCTGTCGGAATGCAGCCTTAAGGTGGTCGATAATACATCAACATTGATTTATTAAAGGGTCATCATAACACTTACTATTTTTACGATTCTACCAGCATCTTATGGCGTCTAAAAAAAGTTTAAAGAGATGAGAACGAGGAATGATAGATGCACGTACATATCATGGGTCCGGTTTTTTAGTGATTGTGTCTCCTTTGAATACTTTGCAGCGTACTGAGCTAAGCTATATGTAGCTTATAGATTCTCTGTCCGGCATCGCACACTTCACGCACCTACGCATGCGCATATTACAAAATCTGCACATCCCTGTACGATTTATTCAAGTGTCCAATCAACGAGGAAACTCAATTAATTGTGCAAGTTCCTTCTGTTTAAAAACACGCTCTTCCACTACGCAGCTATGAATTGGAGTTTCGGTTCACACTCCGACCGATTTATGGTTCGTTCTTGTCACACCTCTTATCTTGGAAATTTATCAACACGCAAGAGAACAAATTTGTTGCCATGTAATAACGCATAATATGCATCTATCTGAATTTGAGCATTGAAAGGTTTTGTTACTTTTACTTGTATGCATCTTATGGCCGGGCTAAGCCAGGCCAGGCCAGGCCAAGTCTAGCTGCTGCAGCAGGACGTAGGCTGCGTTTAGACACAACACAAGCATATAAAGCGTCGAACGACGCATACGGACGACTGAAACACTGAAATGCAATAATTGTTTAAGTGATTCCGCGCGCGGACAAGTGGTTCGGGAAAGGAACCCAGGTATCTATCCATCGTTTTGCTGCTGCTGTATTGACAAGCATCCGAATGGAGTGCTGATGCTGATGCTGATGCTGATGTGCCAGGAGAAATCTCTGGGATATTATCGCATCAGCATCAGAGATAAAGCGTGGGTTTTTCAATTTTTATTTTGTATTCCCAGAGATCCCAGTGTGGCATCTCGAAGTGTTTATTGGAATAAAATAAAAAGAACGTTCGATGTGAGATATGTAAAAATTAAACAACATCTGAAGTTGTCTAAAGAACTGCTAGCAGATTTGAGGTATCTTAGCGTTAGCATAGCTATGTGATAAATATTGTCTGACGTTGTATCCTATGTGGGATGTAATAATTCTTTATCTCTCTACTATATCCTTAAGATTCGAAGACGACGACGTTTCAAGTGTGATTATGAATACACTCTTCTCGAGGTGTCTTAAAATTAATATTAGTACTTTATTGTTAAAGTTTCAATAAGCACTTTCCTTAAAGTCTTTTAGTCATATACATATTTGTTTGATGTTAAGTATCAATGTTTTAAGATTTATTTGTTAATATGTTCTTAACTGGTTCTAAAGAATATTATTAAAATACATCTACCCATTTCAAATAAATAAGTAAATAAATATCTAAGTAAAATAAATAAATAATTTGCAAAATATTAAAAAAAAAGTATAGTGAAAAGCTTAGCCCTTAAATACATTGTTTTTGAAATTTTCTTATCTATATACATTTTTTTCAAATACGATATTTCATTTGAAATAGCCAACACCTGACACTTTGAAACTGTCATATTTTGCTATTTGAAATGTTAAAACCACGCTACTACTATAAATTAAACCCTACACGCCTTACCAACAAATTTAAATATTTATTTAAACTCACCTTAAAAACGATGAACATTTTGGAGTCACAGTTTGCAAAACTTAAAAACTTTTGTGTAACTTTAAAGCACCTTCCCGACAGGCAACTAAAACTTGGGCTCAAGAAAAAATGGGTTATAATTCTCCTATATCCCATAGTGTCGACGAAAACCCAGGTTTGTTAATTCTTCGTTGACGTTTGGAATTACTCATTCCACAAAAGGCAAAACAACATATTTTGCATTGAGACTTACATCTCAAGTTCAGTTAACACAAGAATTTAAGTCGCAGGATCAAATTTAATGTCAACGATATAAAATCCGAAGATGACCAATTAACAATTCGTCCAAGAATTCGAGCTGCTGCCTGAATGATGGAGGATCCAGATAAGGTTATACCTCAGGAAGAGCTTAATGAGTTATTTGGTTATAGCGATGAAATATCGGATGAGGTTTTATTGCAGGAGGGTCCTGTAGAAGGTTTGTTTGAGATCTGCATTAGCCCAACCAATATTTTCATATCCTATCTTGAAAATGTGCCCGATAATATTGTCCATCAATGCAATTTCTACGCTGTTCAGAATAGTAAGTTGTTAGACTTGAAGAAGGGTACTAGCTTTTATAGAAATACATTTTCTAATGATGGGATACCACAAGCTACCAAGCTGGAGGCAATTTTGGAGTGAAAGTGAGGATTTGGTAGTTTCGTTGGTGATTGAAACGATAAGTCATAATCTATTCGATGTAATTGTGAGCAGCTTCTACATAAATGACAACGGCCTTATTTCAAGAAACAACAAAGATCGAATTTTTAAGCTTCGTCTAATAATATATATATTCTTTCAGTGAAAAATTTAGCACATCGACTATGGGATAAATCAGCTTTCTGTTGACGGATCAGTAATTTAGTTCAAGTGAATAAACTCAATGAAACAATACAATCCCATGAAAATCACAAAGAGAGGTTACAAATTATGGTGTTTAGCAGAATTACATGGCTGCATCAAGAAAGTTTTAATTTATCAACTGGAAAGAAAATATGAAAACTACAGTTTTGACGAAAGAGTAGTATTGTCAACGACGGAAAAGAATTTGGGGAAGGACCAAATCGTTCTCTTTGGTGAGATACTAAAGAATCTAAACAACGAAAAAACTCTAGCTTGTGGAACGATTGGGGCAAATATAGAAAAGACAACCCAAAAAATGAAAGTGGAGAATTTGATTTACGACCATTAAAAGATGGGATCAGTTTCTGTGAATGGAAAGTTACTAGAATTATATTTTTGGCTTCAAACTATCATGGTAACGAGATTTAAACTGTTTTCAGAAGGGATAATTTGAGTGTACAACATGAGGTCAGTTCTTCTAAAGTCGTAAAAGACTTTAACACATTCACGAATGGAGTGGGCCATGCTGATCAACTTCGGGCCACGTATAAATAAGAGCGCAGGGAAAAAAGTTGTTGGCATAGGCTTTTTTGGCGAATGCTCGAAATTTTTTAAATTAATGAAAAACTACCCTTTCTTGAGTATTAAACCTGCATTACCCAAGGACTTATATCACAAAAAGATTTACCTGTTGACACACGTAGTCAGAAAAGAAAATCACAGAATGCGGATTCTAAACAATCCAGCAAGGACAAAGGACAATCTTTTTCGAAGGACGTGCCACTAAATTATCTGGTTGATCATTTGCCGAAGTTTTTGGAACCAAGGGGAAGGTCTGAGTTTGCAGTATCAATAAAAAGGCATTTGTTTTATAACTACTATCGAAGCCCACCAGCAGTTTTTGAGAACCATATTCACTTTTAGTTTTTAGAAGTTCTTGAGAAATCTTAAAACGAGTTATCCTTTTAAAACACTCAAAAATGAAATATATTTTTTTTGGTGCTGGTAGGTTTTGGCGCCCAGTGGCGGCCATTTTGTTTTGGTGACATCTGTCAAATCTTTTGTTTATTATTCAATTGCTTATGCCAATTCATCATGATAAATTACACGATTGAACAGCGCGTTCAAATGATAAAACTTTATTAACAAAATGAGTGTTCGTTAACGCAGACCATGCGCGCATTGCGTACATTTTACGGTAGACGTGGTGGCGCTTCACAGTCGACTCTTCAACGTTTGGTGGCCAAATTTGAGGCGACCGGTTCAGTAAACAATCAGCCAACACCCCAACGTTCAGGTAATGAAAGATCGGCCGTGAACATCGCCGCGGTTCGTGAAAATATACAGCAGAACCCGAGGTTCTCGCCGTGCACAAGAACTCGGCCTTTCGCAGACTTCAACTTGGCGAATTTTTCATCGGGACTCAGCCTACACCCGTACAAGATCCAACTGATCCAGGAGCTCAAAGTTCATGACCATAGAGAACGCCGTTTGTTCGCTGACTGGGTTTCGAGTCGATTGGTGGAGGACAACAATTTTGGCCGAAAATTCATTTTTAGTGATGAGGAGCATTTTTGGATGAATGGCTGCGATAACAAGCAAAATTTCCGTACATATGACCACACCAACCCGCGCGAGGTTACCCAGGTGATAATGCAGCCTCAAAAAGTTACCGTTTGGTGTGGATTTTAGGCCGGCGCGGCGTGGCGGCGTAATAAGTCAGTACATTTTTGAAAACGACGTTAGTGAGGCGGTCACCGTCAACAGCGAGTGCTATATAACGATGATAACTAATTTCTCATGGCCCAAATTGGTCCATATGGACCTAAATGACATGTGGTTCCAGCAGGACGGTGGCGCGGCGGTAATTGTCACACATCAAACGCCACGACATCTACACACAACATCTACCCGCCCTTATTAAAAAACCCTATATTATCAAAAACAGTTTTTCATAGACTGGCCAACAAGGCGTTAAAACAAAAAATTACTTGTTGTTTTGAAATATCAAAATAAAACCCGAAACACTAAGTTGCATCAAATTCCACAGTATTTTGAACTTACTACCTAAGATATCAAAAATGTTCGAACCGAGCCTTAGAATTATATTAACTCTTATGCGGTATTTGATTGAAAAGAAGGACTTGTATATCACAATTGAATGTTTTTATTTTATTGATTTAACCCGATGTGATGTGGGAAAAACTGTAATTAAGTAACAAAACCAAATTAAAGGAAATTCCTCAATTGTGTGTTTGATTTTTTAGTGCCAAACTTAAAAAACTGGATTTAGCGTTTTGTTCTTCCTTTGTTCGAAAATTTGATTGTCCATTTCGAATGCCATTAGTCGGAGAGATAACAATAAAAATAAAAAGCAAAGTGCCGAACGATCGCGTATACGATTTACGATGGAGGCTATGCAAATATTTACAAAGCGAAACGAAATGCTCATTCGTGCAATCACCTGATGGGCACAATACCTTATGGCTTAAGACAAAATACTGCTGTTGTGGACCTCTGAAGCTGGATGCGGATGGTCGTTTATACACATGGACGGAGCTATAGGTGAAAATAATTGATTTGTCACAAAATAATTTGATTCGCAGTTTGTATATCGCTATCGAGCCGCTACAATGACGAAGACGAGCGACGCCGACGACGCGACGACGCGATGACCGACTACGACTACAACTACAACTACAACTACGACAACGAAGACGACCGACGGACGCGACTCGACTGTAACGGTGACGTTGAGAAGAAGGAAACACGACATCGACAAGTTCAATGCGAATGATCGTTTGCTTTTGTTATGAATTCCAGTCCTTGGCTTTGTAATGCTCTTCTTAATCCGGACGTGATGCAAAAATGTATGTTGTTTGTTGAAGTACAATTGTGGCGATGGCGATGGATCCAAAACCAAAAGCATATACAAGTCATGATTGTGAATATGAGACGAATTTTTATTCAATACGAAACACTGCGGACAAAAAATTAGTTATGCCGGACACCATGATGATCACTTGGTCATAGTGATGATCGTTGCTGATCTGCAATTGCGGATTGACCAGTTTCAGAATCAGTTCTTGGAACAAAATTTGACCGCACTGTTATTGAATGAATTCAATTTTACCGAGAACTAGATTATTTGGTGAAATGATATAGAATCTAGGAATAGATCTTGTCGTCACTTACTATATACACTACAGATCTATGACGAAAATCTGTGAGTTTATGCACAAGAGACAAAAATCTTGATTCACTATCGACTTATGCTGAGAATTTGTTTGAAGACTTTTTTGATAATCTGCGTGGTTGGAACGATTTCGAGTTCATCAATCTTTTACATTGATATTTAAAAAAGATAAGTTTCATTTTCACAAGATAATTTTTTGAATGAGCGTAACAATTGCCCAGAGGGGTATCTATTCAGAGCGGAAAATTGTTTGAAACGATATTCAACTGCTAATAGGGGCATGTGTCACCGGAAAGAATAACATTACACAAATAAGTGTTATTTTGATCATTGTAAGGCACATATCTATTTCTCAAACTCAATAGACACTCGCTTATTTTTTCGTTCTGAGACTGTCCTGGAAACATAATTTAGGGAATAATAGTTTCGTTTTCTTCAAAACTTTATTGCAATACGCTATTTTTTCCTTAAGTATTTGTGTTGGTGGAAATGAGAAAAACAACTTCACTTATCTGTCACAAATTTCACAAAATGATGACTTGATCGCACTTCAACTTCAACGCAATTCGCGTCGCGACGTCGGTGTGTTTCAGGAAAATTCCGAACAACTATTAAGAAGAATACTTGGAAAGAAAAATGTTTGAATCGTATAAAATCGGACAGTTTTCACTTCGAAAGGATAACCTTGATTAAAAAATTGCCTTACTTACAGTCCTCAACTAACATGCGTCTCCAGCTAGCTCAGTCCTAAAAAACCTGTCTCCAGTTTCTAACGCCAAGTTGGTTGAGGTCTTCTCCCACCTGGGTGCACCACCTGAGCCGCGGTCTTCTATACTATGCCGGCCGTCCCTCTGGATTGTATTTGAAGACCTTCCGCGATGGAGTGTTGATGCTCTACATGACCAAGCCATCTAAGTCTTTGAACTTTTACCCTTCTGACTAGGTCTACGTCGTTGTACAACCCGTACAGCTCGTCGTTCCATCTTCTCCTCCATTCACCTTCTATGCATACGGGACCGTAGATCACGCGAAAAACTTTTCTCTCGAAACGACCCAAGGTGTTTTCATCCACTTTTGTCAAAGTTCATGCTTCTGCACCATATAGCAGGATGGGGATGATGAGGGTCTTATATAGCGCTCGAGAGAGGGCTTTGCTACTCAATTGCTTTCTTAGCCCAAAGAAACAGCGGTTACTTACTTACTTACTTAAGGTGGCGCTACAGTCCGGGGCGGACCTGGGCCTCAACCAACATGCGTCTCCAGCCAGCTCGGTCCCTAGCTAGCTGCTCCAGTTTCGCACGCCAAGTTGGTTGAGGTCCTCACCCACCTGAGTGCGCCACCTGAGTCGCGGTCTTCCTCTACTGCGCCGTCCCTCGGGATTGGATTCGAAGACCTTCCGGGCTGGAGCGTTAATGTCCATTCGCTCTACATGGCCCAGCCATCTAAGCCGTTGGACTTTTATTCTGCTAACTAGGTCAGTGTCGCTGTACAGCCCGTACAGTTCGTCGTTATATCTTCTCCTCCATTCTCCATCTATACGTACGGGACCAAAAATCACCCGAAGAATTTTTCTCTCGAAGCATCCTAAGACGTTCTCATCTTTCTTTGACAGGGTCCAGGCCTCGATGCTCGAGAGAGGAATTTACTTCTCAATTGCCTTCTAAGTCCAAAGAAGCAGCGATTTGCAAGAGTTATTCTTCGTTTGATTTCAGCGCTGGTGTCGTTGCCTGTGTTTATAGCGGTGCCTAGGTAGACAAAGTCCTTAACTACCTCGAAGTTATAGCTGTCCATGGTGACGTTTTGTCCAAGACGTCGTTGTTCAATGTCCTTTTTTGATGACAGCATATACTTGGTCTTGCCCTCATTGACCACTAAACCCATCTTCTTCGCTTCCGTCGCAATGCTCAAAAACGCTCCACTGACATCACGCTTTGATCTTCCAATTATGTCAATATCATCTGCGTATCCGAGTAATTGGATGGACCTTTGGAAGATTGTGCCTCTAGTGTTGACGGTTGAGTTTTGCACAATTCTTTCCAGAACGATATTGAAGAAGTCGCATGACAGTGCATCGCCTTGTCTAAAACCTTTTTTGACATCAAATGCATCGGTGAGATCTTTTCCGACCTTGATGGAGCAGCGTGCATTCTCCATCGTCATTCTGCACAAACGGATAAGTTTGACAGGGATGCCAAAACTAGACATTGCTCTGTAGAGCTCTTCCCTATGGATGCTGTCATACGCGGCTTTAAAATCGATAAAGAGATGGTGGGTATCGATTTGAAGCTCCTGGGTTTTTTCCAAGATCTGCCGTAATGTGAATATTTGGTCGATAGTGGACTTTCCTGGTCTGAAGCCACACTGATAAGGACCTATCAGGTTGTTGACGAACGGCTTCAGACGTTCACATAGTACGGCAGAAAGGATCTTATATGCAATGTTAAGGAGGCTGATCCCTCTGTAGTTGGCGCAATTTAAAGGGTCTCCTTTTTTATGAATCGGACAAACTATGCTGAGATTCCACTCATCGGGCATGCTTTCTTCCGACCATATTTTGCAGATGAGTTGGTGCATGCTCCCTACCAAGTCATCGCCTGCTGCTTTAAATAGTTCGGCAGCTATGCCGTCAGCTCCAGCAGCTTTGTTTGACTTCAGTTTAGATATAGCTATCTTCACTTCGTCTAGGTCGGGTAGGCGGAATTGTTGATCTGCGTCGCCTAAGTTGAGTGGTTCTACCTCCCTTACAGCGGGATTCGGTTCGTCATCGCCGTTATATAATTTGGAGAAGTGGTCTTTCCATATTCTCAACATAGACTGCGGTTCTACTACGATGTTCCCCTGATCGTCTTTACAGGCTTCGGTTCGTGGCTGGTACCCTTGGGAGTTCTTTTTTACCTTTTGGTAAAATTTACGAACCTCATTCCTGTTGTAAACATCCCTCTATCTCCTCGATCGCGCGCTTCTCGTGCTCTCTTTTTTTCCATCTAAGAAGCCGGTGTTCCTCTCTCCTCCTCTGCTCGTAGAGCTCGCGAGCAGCTCTGGTCCTTCTGTGCGGGGCCGTTTTGTATGCCTCTTGCTTCGCTGCGTGCGCTTGCTGGCATTCGTCGTCAAACCAGGGGTTTCGCTGTTGTGGACGTGTGAAACCTAGCACTTCAGAGGCGGCATCTCTGATGGCTGCAAGGCAATGTTACCACTGGTTTTCAATGCTTAATGCATGCAGCATAGGACTCCTTAAGAGGTTACTAGAGACTCGATCGGAAAAGGACATGGCAGTCTCTTGCGATTGTAGCCGTCTAACGTCGAAACTTCTCACAGTACTTCCTTGTTTAGGCTTGGATCGGGATATCCGTAGCCGTACCTTGGTCCGAGTCAATGTTAGCCCCTCGGAAAGTTCGGATATCCTGTATACTGGAGAATTGTCGTGCGTCGATCGCAATGTGGTCAATCTGGTTGACGGTTGATTCATCAGGAGATTTCCATGTCCCCTTGTGGATATTGAGATGTGTGAACTGCGTACTAGCTACCAGAACGTCTCGCCCCGCAGCGAAATTGATCAGCCTGAATCCGTTGTCGGAGGTGGTGTCGTGCAGGCTGTATCTTCCGATTGTGCCACCAAAGATGTCTTCTCTTCCTAGCTTGGCATTAAAATCTCCTAAGACAATTTTAATGTCATAGCCAGGGCACTGCTCATATGTCTTGTCCAAGAGCTCGAAGAATATGTCATTGGTGTCTTCATCTTTCTCCTCTGTTGGGGCATGCGCGCATATTAGGCTTATGTTGGCGAATTTAGCCTTGATGCGGATTGTCGTGATGAGCTCGCTCACACTGTTGAAACTCAAGACTTTTTGCCTGAGTCTAGTTCCAACAACAAATCCACACCCAAATAGGCGCTGCCTTTGTTCTCGGTAGCAGTCGCCGTAGTATATATCGCAGTCTTTTAGTTTGCGTTTGCCCGGTCCATCCCATCGCACTTCTTGGATGGCGGTAATATCTGCCTTGCAGCAGTTTAGGGCTTCCGCTAATTGTTCGGCTGCACGTGGTCTGTTAAGGGACTTAATATTCCACGTACAGATCCGAAGTTCGTTGTCCTTATTTCGTTTGCTTGGGTTGTCAACAGTGAATCCGTCCGTATCCGAGGCTTGTTGGTGCTTCGCAACTAGAACATTTTTACGTGGTCAGGAAGTCACCCTGACGCACAACCCCCAACCTGGAGGGCCAGATCCTTAGTATAACTCCAAGGACGGGGAGCCGGATAAACCGCTCCTTATAGGCCTGGGCTCCGAATAAGTCGTAGAAGCCCTATAAGGTGTTCACTAAGTAGTTCAGCCTTACTGGCACTGTAGACGCCACCGTTGATTCCATCTCGAGAATTCGTCCGCTGCCGTCTGGATAAGGAGAGGTGCCTTAGTGGAAACACCTCTCCCCCCTCTCTCGTTTGCTGCCCCCAACAACTTTCCACTGGGGTTAGAACCCAATCTCCAGTTGAGGTACTAGGCACCCGATGTTCACCATCGGGAGGTGAGAGTAGGAGTTGATAGACAGAGGTGGGTTTTGAGAAAAAACCTGTGGACGCTTGTGTCCTCTTGAATGCACATGTCTACCATTTGAACATCAGAAACAGAAACAGAAACAGCGGTTATCAAGAATTATTCTTCGTTTGATCTTAGCGCTGGTATTTTCTTCTGCGTTCATAGCGGAGCCTAGGTAAACTAAGTCCTTAACTACCTCAAAGTGTTCCGTCTATCGATGGTGACGTTTTGACAGAGACGTCAGTGTTGTAAGTCCTTTCTTGACGAAAGCATGTACTTTGTTTTGCCCTCATTAACCATTAAACCCATTTTTCCCGCCTCTGCCTCAATATTCACAAAAGCCCCATTGACATCATCCTGAGTTCCTCCGATTATGTCAATGTCATCAGTATTATGCTAGTAATTGGACAGACTTTTGAAAGATAGTGCCTTTAGTGTTGACGTGGGAGTTCTGCACTATTCTTTCAAGTAAGATATTAAGAAAATCAGCGTTACAGCGCATCACCTTTTCTAAAGCCTTCTTTCGACATCGAAAGGTTCTGTTAAGTTGTTTCCTACCTTTATGGAGCAGTGCGAATTCTCTATGGTCATCCTGGACATACGGATGAGTTTGACAATGATGCCAAAACTAGACCTTGCGGCCTTGAAAGCAATGGAAATAAGGTGGTTGTCGATTTGATCGACTGTGGACTTCCGTGGTCTAAGTGGTCTAAGACTACACTGGTAAGGACCTATCAGGTTTTTGACGATGGCTTTAGACTTTCACATATTACGGCAGAGGAGATTTTGTAAGCGATGTTAAGTAGACTGATGCCTCTAAAGTTGGTACAGTTTAGAGGGTCTTGTTTTTCCAGCGGCTTTGTTAGACTTCAACTTAGATATGGCAATCCTTACCTCTGTTATAAAATAACCTAGCCTATCCTAACCTAGCATTTTAAATAACCTGGGTTAAAAAATAACTGACTAAGATTTAACCCTGTTATTAAATAACCTTGGCTATAGTATAGCCTTGGTTATAAAACAACCTTGGTTAAAATATAACCTGAGTTATAAAACAACATCGGTAATAGAAAAACTTAATAAATTAAAAATTTGTACTTGACAGAACAGGTGAGCTTCCTATTTGGAATGTGCGACAAATTGGGCAACATGGAATCCTAAAAATTGTACTCTCAGAGTTTTGACAGCAAGAACGAGAAATTTGGTTTATATATCTTAGAGTGCATCGGAAAGTGAAAAAAGGCCTTTGCTTACGGCCATTTTTTGAGTGCAAAAAAATTAAAGCTACGTCATAATACAAATTAAAACCATTGACAAGCTTGCGGAAAAACTCATGGGTTGAAGGAAAAACCTAGAGCAGGTTAAATAAAAATAAAAAAAAAAACAAAAGTTTATTGGGTCACAGCTCAAAAGGCTATGAAAATTAAATTGAATGATGTGTGGTTTTCAGTTTTTTTATTTGTGTTTAAAAGCTTAAAACAGATTTTCAAAGTATTCTTCTTTGTTTGTAAGCAAGTTGAAGACCGTTTTTAGATTTTAATGTAAATATTTATTGATGATAATTCACCTTAATTTTTGCATTACTGTTGAATGCACGCAAGATCTTTAATTCTTCCTCATATACAAAAAATGAATACCATTTGTTCAAAAGACCTTGAAGGCCAGTTGGCCTTTTAAAGAAAACCGTTGTTTCTATCTAACCAATTCTCAAACCTTTATCCATTGTGGTTTGAAGCGCCATAGGTACTATACAAAATATGACGTTGAAATTAGTTGAATGAGTGGAGTTTTCTGGATTAGTTCTGGTAAATATTTTTTAGAACACCGAATAGTTTGCAGATTCCAAAACTATATGTTTCTGCATGCCATTTGTGAAGATTGCATGCTGATGAATTGGAGACTTAATAAAAAAGCATCTTATCGGTTATTTCGTCAATAAAAATAAATAAATTAGCAACAGTCTGTTGAGAGCTAGGGCCAAGGCCGGATTTAGGGGAGGGCAACCGGGGCCTCCACAAACGGGGGGCCCTTACAATAAAGACTTCGGAAAATTTTTGTTTTCATTTCCAACTAGTAAACACTAGTAAACAACTTTTCCTTTGATATGTATTCTTTTGCTCTTTTAACTTTACCCACAGCCTACAGTACTTTGTACATACATACATTATTATTTAATTATATTAATCTTAAATAACAGAAATCATTGATCTATATTTGTTTACTCCAATCAGACAATCAGTGAAATAAAATGGCCCTGATAAGAAGCACTTCCAATTCATTACCTCTCTTGAGGGAGTACCCCAATCGCTTAATGGCTGAGTGGGGTGGTACTTGCCCGCAACCTCGTAGGTTGGGTATTCGATTCCGTGTCTCGACAATTTTTTTTTCCTAATATATATGTATATGTACATATAAATTAATTGCTGTAAATGAAGAATTGCTGTTCTTCAATTCTTGGAAAAATCAATTATTATTGACTAATTGGTAATTTGCTTCATATTTGTTTATGCAGTCAGGTATGCAGTTTGATAAGCAAATAATTATTATTGTGACACAATTAAATGCCATCAATTATTCACGAACTTTACTGCATGCAAGAAATTAAAAAAAATCATAGTCGGTCAATAGTAGGTAATTTATTTGTATAATTATTGAAGAATATCGATTTCGATTGTCATACAAAATCCACCTCATCGTGACAAGCTCGAAAATCAAAATTTCAGAGTTACAGTCCCAAACCTCGAAATTGCATTGAGAATGTATTTGTTTTTTTTTCAAAACTGAAAATTATTAAAAATAGGCTTCGAACCACGTTGGGACAAAACCGTCCATCGAAACTTTCTCTTCTGAGCATTGAAAGTGATTTACTCCGAGAACTGAATTTAAACGAAATCACCAACGATTTTTCGGTGAAAAAAGATCGAAAAGTTCCGTTCGTTAACCCTAAAATTTAATTTCAGATAATTCTTTTTTCCGTTTATATTTACATATATGTACATATGTATGTGTTTGTTCAATACTAAAGGAATCTACTTGGTTTCACAATAAATTATTTATTGAAAAACTCGAGTGAAAGCAAATGGTTTACTTTATTTTGAAAATAATTTGGGGTAAGGGGGCCTGCGCTCCTTTATTGCCCGAGGCCTCTAGACTTCTAAATCCGGCTCTGGCTAGGGCCTACTGACTTAGAGCTCTCAACCATTTCTATATGCGAGTAATGTTGTCAGAAATGCAGGGGGCAGTTTTAAGATGAATCCGAACGGCTAATTTGAGAAAGCACTTTTCATGACAAGAATTATTACTCTTGGAGGATTTGGCAATTTCTGGCAAGAGGCAGTACCCGTGAAAAAAACTTTAGATGATACAGGCAGGGATTGAACCCAAGACCTCTGGCATGACAGTCCAACGCACTAACCATCACGCCACGTTTAATACGTCAATACTCAATATTGTACAAAAATCTTTAAAACTAAGATAGTCGTGATGTTGCGTAATCTAAAAAGGCAACTAGTTTCAAAATTACAAGGCAGTGACTATTATAATCCTGCTCAACATCCAGCCACGGCGGCGGTGGTCTTTCGCAAATAACTTAAACTAAAGTATAAACATACAAAAAGAAAACGCCTCAAATCAAATATTGGCATCGGCAATACCTTGTGTACGAGTACCACCCAAGATGCAGACCACAGAATATCGAAACGTGATCGATTATCTTCTTGAGAATCGCAGTCAGTCAGCAGTCGCAGTCGGGTTGTCAGAAATCTAATCAAATCTTCATTTTACAAATACGAGTTTACTTTTACATTAAGTTAAATTATTGAGTTGGATGAAACCGCACAATGCGCACAGATAAAGCAATCAACTTTGTGGAGTGTGCGCGGCCATAAACGATTTTTGTATTGCATTAAAATCCATAATCATTGCATTGCATTGGTGGCTGAAATATTTTTTCCATTATTTGCAAATGGAATTGCAACTTAAATCCGTAATTCAATTCCCTTCCGTTGAATTTTTAAAATATAATTTCATCATTTGAATAATTGGTAATGGGAAGGGGACGTGGACAGGGACTCGATTTGTGCGTCGCGTCCATCAGTTTCTTGCTTCTTCTTGAAAAAAAGGAAACAGTAGCATTCTGATGGGCTATTTGCTGGTGATTCTTAATGTGGAGTTCTGCGGAGTTCCCTAATGTGTCACTTCATATCAATTAAGAGGAACCGAGTAATCAATTTACTCAGTTGGCTGATCTGCCAAAAGTGCGGGAATTATTTAACACTGCAATGGTTCATTTCTTGCGAGAGGCGTCCCAATTTGTTAACATCAGTATCATCATAAGAATGACTTCCAAGTCTCGATATAAAATAATTCATTATTAATTGATCACTTTGGTTGTCCTAATGAACACTTGAGCATGAAAATCGCCTCCGATTGATCACTAGGCATCGTATCGTTCGTGGTGCATGTGCAATGTGCATATCGTAAGTAGCAGAGTTAGAGTCACATCAATGAATTATGAACGTGCTGAATTAATTACTTGGCGCGGCCTGCGCGGCGGCGCGGCGCTTACTTTCCGACCAATCATGAAAACGAGTCGATGCCAATGCCGATGCCGCTGTTGCTGCCGCCGCCGCCGCGCCGCACTAAGAAGTAACATAAGCATGAACTGAAATTAGAATGAGTGTAGTGCGTGTGCGTGTGCCATGTGATTTCGAATCTCCATTTCCAGCACTCTTATACATATATAACTCTGCTGGAGTTCTTAAGGTGTGCAATAATTCAGACTTTTAAACAAAGTCGCGTCGAACGGGGACCAACCGCAGAGATTACCTTATTTACAACCTGACTAACACAATCCGGACAAAAGTATTACAGCCAAAAGATCGATAATGATCATGACAGAGTGCTCGCTATTGCTATAACCGTGCGGGTCCAGTCGCGGTCAAGAGTCTATTGAAACCTGCAGCTCCAATGAATTGATATAATAGCGACCCCTGGTGTGTTCAGAAGTTTATATAAGAGTGACCTTGAACTCAGCAATTACAGGAGTAGGACTCCTGATTACGCTAATCCGAGCATAATTCCAATTTAATGGAAAATGAGCAATTCCTTTGAAGACAAATTGTGTTAAGTGTTCAAATGAGAACAGGAAATCACTCATGTGCGACCCACGCTATGCAGGATCGTTTCCCAAAGAATATCCATGTGGGCCTGGGCAAACTTTGATTGATGGTTGGATGATTCTGGCGACGCGACGCGACGCGACAAGACGCGACGAGACGCGACGCTACACGAAGCGACCGAATGTTTCGCTCCAGGGTGATCATTGAAAAAAGAACCAGAAAAGACGCGGAACACAAATCCGCGTATGTTTCTGTCATGATGCGCCCCGCCAGTTGTTGGTTGTTGGCTATGCTATGTCGAAACGAAAGTGTGTCTCCTTGTTGCACTACCTTTTCAAGATCAATTGCAGGTGATTTGTATTTCTGTCGAAATCGTCTTATCGTAACTCATTATGAGATTTATTTTGTTCACAATCCCAATACGTATACAATTTGTCTTCTTATACACTTTGGTTAGGCGCCCCATCTCCTAACTGAGTGAAGAAGGGTGGTAGTGGGTGATAGAAGCAGCTGTGGACCTATAGGTACATAAATATATTGATGACACGCAACAGTACATGGATTCGATTTACACGAAAGACGGCGACACCAATCGGTTTGGTTGTTTTCATTCTACGATTCGACGGCGCGGCGGTGGCGGAAGCGCGCGGCTGGCCGAGTTCGAGATCCGTTCAAAAAATGAGCTGTATTTTTTCGCCTCTAGAAGAAGCGATAATGTAATTTATGTCGTCCATTAATCTGGCAATTCATTCTTCTTTGGTTTTATGACTTTCAGTAGAGGTCTTGCAAGGCAGAGGCAGAGGCACACCACTATAGATTATTTCAAGAGCCTTAACGAAATTAATAAACCATTCATTTAACAATGTGGTCGGGAATGGATATCGTTTTGGTTAATATTTTTTTTTAACTTCATCGCCGCCGGTGGTATTCCAATGTGATTAGTTGTGTTGTACAAGTCTGAAAATATTTTTGTTTTTGTCACATTTGGCTAGTTACAAGTGTTGGACAATTTTAAAACATACGAATTGATTTCATACTGATGGTTTTGCTTTTCCATATTTTGATAAAAGTTGTATCAAGAGAAAAATTAGTGTTATGACGGTTTGACATGTACTGGTGCCTACAATTTTGAAAGAGGGTACATTAGGATAGAAGTTCATATGTCCTTAATTTGAAAGTGTTAAAGAATAATAACAACAATTTATATTTCTAAGATATCAAAGATTTCCGTATTCCCAGAAATGTAAGCAACATTTCTCGCATAGAAATTTCTTTGATATCAGAAATCTGAAAACTGGTCATATAATTTTATGATTTGATTTTACAAGAGTTCTCTAACGCACAATTCAAAAAGGAACTAAAAGAAATTCAAAGCTTATTTCATTGTCTCTACAATTAATGTTGGTACAATTGATAACTTTTGTGTATCTCGAAGGCATGTTCGTAGAGTATTGCAAATAGTTTGTTGTTAAGCATTTTTCAGTGCGAATTTACACAGTAAGAGCTTACACCATACTTAAGTCCAACAAAGCTGCTGAATCTTACATTATAGTTTGCCCAATACGCAAGAAAGGAGACCCTCTGAATTGTGCCCATTACATAGGCATCAGTCTCCTGAGCATCACATATAGAACATCGATTCTGCGGTATTATGTGAAAGTCTGAAGCCTTATATTAACAATCTGATAGGTCTTTGTCAGTGTAGCTTCTGACCAGGAAAACATATTCACATGACGGTAGATCTTGGAAAAAACCTAGGCACTTCAAATTGATACCCACCATCTCTTTATCGATTTTAAAGCCGCGTATGACAGCGTCTATAGGGAAGAGCTTTACAGAGCAATGTCTACTTTTGGCATCTCTGTCACACTAATCCGTTTCTACAGAATGACGATGGAGAATGCACGCTGCTCCATCAAGGTCGGAAAAGATCTCATCGATGCATTTGATGATCATCAAAAAAGGTTTTAGACAAGGCACTGTCATGTGAGTTCTTAAACATCGTTCTGAAAAGAATTGTTCAAAACTCAACCGCCAACACTAGAGGCACAATCTTCCAAAGGTCCATCCAATTACTCGGATACGCAGATGATATTGACGTAGTTGGAAGATCAAAGCGTGATGTCAGTGGAGCGTTTTGAGCATTGCGATAGACGCGGAGAAAATGGGGTTAGTGGTCAATGAGGGCAAGACCAATTAAATGCTTTCATCAAAAAAGGATATTGCGAACGATGACGTCTAGGACAAAACGTCACCATGGAAAGCTATAACTTTGAGGTAGTCGAGGACTTTGTCTACCTAGGCACAGCTATAAACTCAGACAACGGCACCAGCGCTGAAATCAAACCAAGAATAACTCTTGCAAATCGCTGCTTCTTTGGACTTAGAAGGCAATTGAGTAGTAAAGTCCTCTCTCGATCATCTAAAATCAACATCTATATGACACTCATAATCTCGGTTCTCATTTATGGCGCTGAGGCCTGGACCCTTTAAAAGAAAGATGAGAGCGTCTTCGGATTCTTCAAGAGCAAAATTCTTCGGGTGATTTTTGGTCCCGTCTGCAACGTACAACGACTGACTGTACGGGTTGTACAACGGCACTGACCTGGTTAACAGAATTAAAGTCCAACGACTTAGACAGCTGGGTCATGTAGAGCGAATGGACATCAACGCTCCAGCCCGGAAGGTCTTCGAATCCAATCCCGAGGGACGACGCAGTATAGGAAGACAACGACTCAGGTGGTGCACGTTGGTAAAAGAGGACCTCAACCAACTTGGCGTGCGAAACTGGATACAACTAGCTAGGGACCGATCTGGCTGGAGACGCCATCCAGTTGGTTAAGGCCCAGGACCGTTCTGGACTGTAGAGCCAACTTAACATAACTTATACATTTCATGTTTTATCTGCAACCAAGTTAAGCAAAACAAAATTGCTACAGAATTAAAACCGCTATCAACGGCATTTTTAAAAGAAAAATGCTACATGTTTAATTACGTTGATTTCATATAAAGGGTTTTTCAATTTGCGCTTCGAATCGTTTGGAAGAGGACCCCAATTTTGGCCGAAAAATCATCTTTAGGGACGAGGCGCATTTTTAGATGAATTGCTGTGTTAACAAGTAAATTTGCCGTATATGGGACGACACCAACCCACGCGAGGTTCACCAGGTGATAATACAACCTCAAATAGTTACCATTTGGTGTGGATTTTGGGCCGGTGGCGTTATTGGTCCGTACGACACGTTTATGAGCGCTACATAACGATGATAACTAATTTCTTATGGCCCAAATTGAACCATAATGGACCTAGACGACATGTGGTTCCAACAGGACGGCCGGCGGCGCTACGTGACACACAGCAAACGGAACGATTGACGTTTTGCATTATTAGAGGTTAAGGTTATCTCTCGCAGGGGTGATGTGAATTGGCCACCAAGGTCATGCGATTTGACCACTCTAGACTTTTTCCTGTGGGGTTTCTTGAAGTCGCAGGTCTATGCAAATAAACCACAATCGACCGATGTCCCAAAAGGTGAACATAACCCAGGCCAACGCTCAAATTCAGCCGGATCTATGCGGAAGAGTAATTGAAAATTGGACCACTCGCATCCGTGCTACCGTAAGAAGCCGAGGCGGGTATATGAATGATGTCATATTCCACACTTAATGGCATACATGTGCCTTTCAAATAAAAAATTAATTTTGTTAATACCTTACACGCAGCTTGTTTTATTCCATTTCAACATTTACCCGCCTTTATTGAAAAACCCTTTAGAAAGCTTGGTAATGTCTTCTAAGTCAACGCGTTTTTGAAGCAGTAACATAAGGTATTTTAGCTGTTTTATTTTAGTAACCCATGGTTTGACTGGTGTTAGCACACTAACGGGCCTTTATAAATTTTGTGGCTTCTTTGTATCAACTGTTGTACTAATACCATTCCGAATAAAACCTAAGAAGCTTATTGGCAAGTCTTCAAAAAAAAATGAGATATAGATAATTAAATTCAAATCTTACTTTTCATTCTAAAAGCGATCTTCGAGTTTGCTGTGCGTCATGTCACGTCGTTGTAATGTTATTTTATAATTAGTTGTAGCACTACTTTCCAAAATACTTAGTGTAAAGTAATATAGTACTATATGTGTTGCACGCGAAGATGTACACACACTTAGACCATAATCTAGAAACAAAACTTCTTTTTAGCGCTTACAATTTACAAAATAAAAACATTGCCTTAACATTCCCTCTTGAAAATTGACAATTTTAGTTAAAATTAGTTCTGGTTTTAGTTTCGCAATTTTGTTTTAAAATATTCTGACAAATGTTTAATTGTACACTCAAAAATTTTCCTGGTAGGCAAAATCTGGTAGAAAATACCAGCCAAAAAACTGGTACAATAGTCCAGATTTCGTGGTAAATAACTCCAGATTTCATGGTAAAAATAAAAAAACCAGAAATCTGGTAGAATCTAACAAGTACCAGAAGAAATTTTTTTTAACCAGATTTCCTGGTAGAAAAAAAAACAGGAAAAAATGTGGTAAAATACTCCAGATTTCGTGGTAAATAACTCCAGATTTCCTGGTAAAAAGAAATCTGGTCTGGTAAAATTTTTGACAGAAAATTTTCTGGTAAATATTACCAGCGTCCTGGTAGAAAGTATTTTTTTTTCCTGGTAAAATGAAGATTATCTGGAATCTGATAAAAAGTACCAGGAAATTTATTTTCTGGTATATTTTTTTCCTGGTAGATAAAACCAGTCTTCTGGTACTTATTACCAGAAATACTGGAAGTCTAAAAATTATCTTTTATTTGGTAAATAAAACCAGGAATTTTATTGTCTAGTATACATATATTTTCCTATATAGGTAAAAATCAAATTTTAGTACAGTATACCTATCAAGCCCTTCCCGCCAAATAATCGTAAACTACATGACGCTTCCGTTAATTTAGTTTAGAGAAAAATCTTTATTCCTTTTTGTCTTGGATATATTAGAGACGATGTTGATGTGAATGTTTTCTTTAGGAATATTACCTATATCTTATGCGTTATTTTCAGTAGGAAGAATACAATTAAATATATGCTATGCTATGCATGATTTCATAAGGCACTTACCATAATTTGGCGGGAAGAGCTTAATATTCTACCGGAATTCAGCTACATTTTGAATAAAAAAATCCCGGTATATTCTACCAGAATTCTGGTACATTTTTACCAGGAAAAAAATTCCTGTTATATTTTACCAGAATTCTGGTACATTTTTACCAGGAAAAAAATATTCCTGGTATATTCTACCAGAATTCTGGTACATTTTTACCAGGAAAAAAATATTCCTGGTATATTCTACCCGAATTCTGGTACATTTTTACCAGGAAAAAAATATTCCTGGTATATTCTACCAGAATTCTGGTACATTTTTACCAGGAAAAAAAAATATTCCTGGTATTTTCGACCAGAATTCTGGTATATTTTTACCAGGAAAAAAATATTCCTGGTACCTATATTCTACCAGAATTCTGGTACATTTTTACCAGAAAAAAATATTCCTGGTATATTCTACCAGAATTCTGGTATATTTTTCCCAGAAAAAAAATATTCCTGGTATATTCTACCAGAATTCTGGTATATTTTTACCAGGAAAAAAAATATACCTGGTATATTCTACCAGAATTCTGGTACATTTTTACCAGGAGAAAAAAATATTCCTGGTATATTCTACCAGAATTCTGGTATATTTTTACCAGGAATACTGGGGAAAATTTTACCAGGAAAAAAATATATTCCTGGTTTATTCTACCAGAATATTGGGTTTACTCCCGGTATAATTTTTACCAGGAAAATTATTCACCTGGTATATTCTACCAGAAATCTGGTGTATTTTACCAGGAATTCTTCGAAAAATCTCCTGGTAAAATTTACCGGGATTTTCTGGACAATTTTACCAAGACGCCTGGTAGGAATCTAAAAACCACTTTTTCTGGATAAATTTAGCGGGAAATCTGGTCACCGGTACTAGCTTTTTTTTTTTTGAGTGTATCAATTTTCAAAAATAAAACCGGACTACTGCGAATCATTTTGTGGCAATTTCTCACTGTATATCTATATGGAATGTTTAGATTTCCTTTAAAGAATCGAAATCTTGTGTTGTCAAACCTACATCTGGGGTAACTTACCGTATGTCCCAATCCTTAAAACTATTTATTCTAAACTTAAAACATCTAACATTTTAGCACAATACTGATTCTTCAAAAATATCGCAATCTTCGTCTTCCAAAAACAATTATATCTCAGAAGCCATTAAATTAAATTTTAAAATGACAGATCTCATATGGATTTAACAAATGACTAAAAGTCAAAGTAGGCCATTTTGTGATTTTAAGCTTTTAAATATTATAATTCCAATGCCGTTTAAAATTGTCAAAAATCAACTTTAAAACTTATCTAGTAACTTACAAAATTCGTTTTAAATGTTATTTCATTAAAACTACCTTCATTAACAATAGTTTCATAATCTTAAGTTCTTGGTATTATAATAAAGTTACAAGTGGAAATTTTATTGAAGCTGTAGCTTTTTCCTAGGATGAGGATTAATGATGTTAAAAATTCATTGCCTATGTTTATCCATATTAATGAGACAGAATGAGAAATGTGACTCACAATCAGAAATTGTGCCAATAATAAAGAATAATGTTCACGTTTTTTACTTTTTAACTTAATCGCCAATTTATTTTGTCCGTATAGTTAGAAAAGGAAATTACAATTTTCGTGCTTAATTTCCGACTGACGAACACAATTTCGAAATCTCCATAAACATAAACTCATCTCTTCCCTTGATGATTATTCTTAACAGTCTATGGTTAATTTAATATTTCGGAAGACATAAATTGAAACACGTCAAAGTAAAAGCCACCATTTCATAACCTTTGGCCGCCACCTTTATTTAATTAGAAGAGAGGCGTTTGGTCTTTATAAGAACTTAAAAACAAACCACCAAAGCAACGTCAAATAATATAAAATCATTAATTCTTTTTTTACATTATGGAATCTCTTTAAAAATGCATCTCATTTAAATCTAGGTACGGAATGAGATCTGATCAAAAACAAATATTCAAACCCTATCAAGTCACGTTTCTCTGACTGGCAAATTTCAATTACCTTTTTTCCGTTCAGTTATTAGGCAATTCTATTGAGAACGTCTTTTACAATTAAAATGTATGTAAGTCCTGCAAAAAGGTTGTTTTTATCTTGAACCATTTCGAGTCATAAAAATAAAAAAGGATATTAAATTAACGTTGCATTTAAAAAATGCATGGGTGGATGGTTTGATTGGTGATTTTAAATTAAAGTTGTTTAGGCGTAAATATTTAGACTGAATGTAGTTAAGAAAATTTTTCATCCATATTGAATTTAATAAATTAAGAAATAAATAGAGAGGTAGGTGAATATGAAGGATGTTTAAGTTCGTTTTACCTAAGAAATACTCTGAAAATTTGTTGTCCAGTCTCTTTAAATTTTCTTCACAATTTTGCCAATTGCTTGCATAGTGGGACGATTATATAAATCATAATCTCCTCTAAACGACATTTGGCCGTGGCAGAATCACGAGTTTTGTTGTAGGCTTTAACGATTTGTTAGCGTTGTGCGATAGTTAAGCGATCCATTTTTGTAAATGTCAGATTTTCAACACCGAAAAAAAAAATGGTTTAACAACTTAGTTTGAAAGACGTCCAATTCCAGCCCTATACTTTTGAAAACGTTCAAAATCGATGTACAAAAAAACTGTAGGTCCCCTTCATTCCTTGACAATACTCGCACATATGAATGGTTGAAAGTTGTTATTCACTAGGTCTTGGTTTTCCAATAGCTAATTCACTACTTAATTTATATTTTTCTGAAATCCCACGTTGCCGGAACCTTATTAATTGAGTTGCATTCAAATTCGTAACCTATTGAGCTAAATGAGTCGAGGCTTAGCGCTTGGACTATATGAGTTGAGTTCCAGGTCTGAAGGCTTTTAAAGTCCAGTTAGCACAAGAACTCAAGTCGGCCGATTAGTTGGGAGTCGAAAAATACAATAATGGTTGTTTAAAAAGTTTCTACATCCTTAAAACACAGATAATATTGTATAGGGTCTGCCATCCAACGTTTTTTTTTTGATTTGACAGATAATTAACTTTATTCTTCCGCTGAACGAATATGGTTGTTTATACGTCTAAACAACGTTCGGAAATATTGCCTGCGATCGACTTAGAGAAGATGCCGATTTTGCCAAAAAAAATCATCTTTTCAGATGAAGCTCATTTTGATCTTGGTGGGTATGTAAACAACTTGGCGGCAAATTCAAATCTTGCGTTACTTTTGGGACACCCTTTATAAGGTATTGAATCGATTGTAGACTATTGCTATAGACTAAATCACATCATCTCGGTGGCTAAGAAATATCACCGTCAGAAAATTGTTCTTTAAAAATTGCGATTGTTTCGTTACTTGTATTGTATTGTATTAATCTTTCAATTCCGTCCATATCAAATCATTAATCTTAGCTAACACTTCCCTAAAAGTTGCCCAGCACCAATAAGGTTTAATCAAGCCCAAAACAGCACCAAACTGTAACACTTTGAGCACTTTGATAATCTTATATAAAGGGTGTCCCAAAATTAACGCAAGATTTGAATTTGCCGCCATTTGTGCAGTGAAGTGTTGGCAACCCTGAAAAAAAGCAATTTGACAGCTAACAGTATATTATTAAAAATGGAGCGTTACACGAGATAACAACGTGTCTTCATTATTAAAGAATATTTCAAAAATAGTGAAAGCTTGGCGGCTGCAGTTCGAAAATTTCATACAAAATATGGTCGGAATAGTGTTTTAACTTCATCAACTGTGAAGAGATTAATTGAAAAATTCATGGAGACTGGATCCGTTGGAGACGCCAAACACAATGGTCGTCCAAAAACAAGCCGTTTCAAATGTGAATGTCGAAGCAGTGCGTGAGAGTGTTGCTGACAATCCAGGAACCTCAATTCGACGTCGTGGACAAGAATTGCAAATTTCAAGAACCTCTCTACAGCGTATACTCAACAAAGATCTGTGTCTTCATGCTTACAAAATTCAATTAACACAACAATTGATGATATTGATGTGTCCAATATGTGGTTTCAACAAGACGGTGCCACATGTCATACAGCCCGTGAAACAATTCAATTACTGCATGAGACATTTCCAGGTCGTGTACTCTCTCGTTTCGGTGATCAAAAATGGCCTCCTAGATCGTGTGATTTAACACCATTAGACTTCTTTTTATGGGGTTATTTGAAATCACAAGTCTATGCCAACAAGCCCACAACCACCCGTGCATTAAAGGAGGAGATTCAACTCTGCATCAACGAAATTCAGCCACATTTATGCAGAATGGTCAATGGTCATGGAAAATTTCAACAAAAGAGTGCGCATGTGCATGCAAAGCCGTGGAGGCCATTTGTCCGATGTGTTATTCCATACATAACCCTATCCTATGTACTTTACGAGTCAATAAAAATATAACTATCAAAAGACTAAAAACGGCGTTTTCTATTTAATTCAAATCTTGCGTTAATTTTGGGACACTCTTTAGATGGAAATCATGAAGGTATCAAGTGCGAATTAGCCATGGAAAATTTTATGAAAAAGGTGTGGTGCGGCAACGATTTGGTTTTTGTTGATGGCATAGCTTTGAGATAGATAAAATTGTAGTTTTTTAAATATCAGAACTAGATTAAATTTTATTTAGATTAGATTTTATTTCTTTCCATTATAATATAACATAAGTATTTGGTTCAAAATCACCAAGGTTGCAAATTTCAAAATTTTTTTATGACAAAAAAAAATTGCAAGCTATAATGATGAATTTTAGTTTATACTGTTTCAAAAATTGTATATAAATAAACTTTGACAGGGCAGCGCACAGAATTGTATACTTTTTTAGTAATATTTTTTAGTACTAAATATCATACAGAAAACCATCAATTCGGGAACGTTTTTCTAAGTTTGATAAAATCAACAAAAACAAAACAAAGTACATAATTTAAGCTTTGTTTAATAATATGGGTATATTATGTATTTGTATTAAATAAGCAATAATGAAAACAATACATACAAAATCTTCTACAAGGAAAATACGTAAAAATCATGTCCGGGAACGTTCCCGAAATGACCGTTCCCGAAATGACGATTTCAAATAAGCTCGCGCTTTAATTATACGGCCGGAGGCGGTCATCTTAAATGCAATCTGACTTTGTCAATAGGAAAATATTTGAGGTAACTTTAAAATTTCGTGGCGTAGAATAGAATTTCATCAATAATTAAATGTATAAATGCGTTCACGGATTGACGGGCTATTGATGTACGCTCTACGAATAATGAATAAAAAGGTACTTACCATTTAGATAAAATTTATTTTACGATAAATACTCTGGCAGCCGGCTTTGATATTGTTCTCTACCTCGACTGACGCTTCACACCGAATGGCTGCGTTCACTTAAAATTATTTGTGATCGATTATCGATATGTTCACTGAAATGACTTGTGCGGTATCGGACAAACTGTTTTTGCATTTTTTACAGTTAAAAATAAATAATCTATTAGTATCCTTTCTAAAACTAGATTTTGTATAAAAAATACGGTGTTTTAAGTGATGACCGGGGTTGAATACCTTACATTTTTCAATTATATTTTGAACTTGTTGTTGAAGATTGTAAATTAGGACGCGTTCCCGAAATGATTTTCTATGCGTGTATATTGATTTCATTTAAAATTTAGTTTATTAATAAATTATATTATAATTATATTATTATTACATTAAATTGCTAGCGAAGCCAATTCTGCACCTTGGTGATTTTGAGCCATGTACATATTGTGATAGATAATCACACCCAAAGATATTTCTTCTTGTTTCTCTAAGAACAGGACATCTACCCATAAAATGAAAAATGTTCTCTCTTTTCGCACAGCAAAGGCAACTCTTTCCAATACGGAATGAAGTTAAGATTGAGGCGCTCACCTCTTAATCTAAATATCATTGATATTTGATCTGTCGTGTAGTCATCACGGAAGTAGTTTTTGTGGTTTAGATTGTAATTTAGCTTGCTACGAGTATACGTGTTTCTGTAGATGGATTCTTCTGCTTCAGTTGCGAACTCACATCTTAATCGATCATCTATAATAGAAATTAGCTGATACAGAGAGGGTTTCCACATTAAGTAATCATCAGCAGCAAGATCTATATTATCTTCTTCCGCTAGCTCTATCCAATCTCTAAACCAACTTGATTTGCTATTTATCGCCTGAAGTGCTGCTTTTTTAGGGAGACGCTCATCAGACATTTTAAGGACATTACATATGTAGTCAACTTGAAATTTAAGGGTTTTAATAAATAGTGGCGATATACCGGTTTCCAGCATAAGCATGTAGTTCGGAGCATTAGGTGGTATTCGAAATATTCTTTTGATATAAAATCGGAGAAGTTATTCTGCGGTATCATATTTTTTACTACCCCAGACTCCCACACTTGGGCTGCATACACCAATGTTGACTCAGCTACTGATTCAATTACTTTGTATTTACTGCTGTGGGCTATGTATGTGTTTATTGATAAAGATGTTTCTCCAAGCAATATTAATTGTATTTTTGGCTTTTTGTAGTTTTTCGGTGAGATGTCTTTCCATATTGTTATTTTTTGTGATAATGATCCCTAAATATTTGTATTCGTTAACGACTTCGATTCTCTCATTGTTAAATGTCCACCGCTCTTGTCCACCTACTCTTCCTCCACCTTTCCGAAAAACCATAATCTTCGACTTCTCTAGACTGACAACTAATTTCCACGTTCTGCAATACGCACTAAGTTTATTAATCATTAGTTGCAGCGATTGTGGTGAGTACGCAAACAACACTATGTCATCCGCAAAAAGAAGGGCCTTGATGATAGTTCCAGCATATTCCACGCCTCCCGGCAAACTATCGGTGATATCGTCGATAAAAAGTGCAAATAAGCTTGGACTTAACATACAACCTTGCCTCACACCTGTCATCGTTTCAAACCAATCGGAAACGTTTTCTCCATCCCATACAGCTACTTTGGTATCCATATAGATGTTTTGTAGTACGCGTCCAAACTTATGTGACATTCCCATTCTATACAACTTATACATCAAAGCATTTCGGTCTATTGTGTCGAAAGCTGCCTTAAAATCAACGAAAAAACATATAGTTTCTTGTTTCGGTCCAAAAAGAAATCAGCGATACTGCTGAAATCAAATGAACTCACCAAAATTTCAATGCTACTTGTAAGTACTACTTTTAACTATCTTTATCCAATGTTTTAAAGCAAATTTAAAAGCTTAAATAATATTATTTTGGTTAAAATTATCAGAGCGATTTTATAATTGAATTTTACTTAAACACACCAGAGTTGCCAATCCAGAATTAATCTTCTTATTGCAAAACCGTTCGTTACCTAGATTAGATTAGATTATTTATTTATTTCACAATGTGACATCAGGAAATGATTATTATAACAACATTATATTACAATTTGATAGCATGGCTTAATAAGCCGTCAGCCAGATTTCTCTTGATTTACAAACATATTAAAAACATTATACAAAAAAAGAAAAAGAAAGAAATTAAAACAAGAGTATGTAAAAAAATAAAAAAAAAAAACTTAATAACAATAAATGTACGTATATCAAGTTAGGAATTTAAATTAAATTAAAATTCTTCGTTTATAATTTTTGTTCTATAAGCAAGCGATATTTTAATGTAGTTTGCTAATTTGTTCCAGTCGTTGCCATTGATCCTTCGAAGACTTCGGTGAGATCAAGATAGTTCTTGTGCCATATCAGTCGACGAGCTTCTACCAACATAGGACATTTCGCAAGGAAGTGAACTATATTTTCTCTTTCCTGGGTATTGCACATCGAACAGATGATAGGTAGGTCATCTCTATGCGGGATGAAATTAAGCGGAAGTAGTTCTCCTCTTGCTCGGAATATCAAAGATACTTTTTCTACGCTAAGTTCGTCTTTTAAAAAATTTGATGTGCCTAAATTGTATTCCAATCTCGAGTAAATTTCTCTATGAAGCGAACCTTTCGCATTTTCAATGTTTTCGTTCCTCACTTTTAAGTGTAGATTTTCAAGCAAAGTACCCAGAAAATTTTTCCAGCTGCCAAGGTTATCCATGCTTAAAGAGAACGGTGATGAGCATTCCATTGCTAGATTTCTCCATTCTTGGAACCAGGATGAATTGGAGGTAATAACAGACACTGCAACTCTTCGTGCTACCTTGTCTGTGTGGTCAAACATAAGCTTAAGGATATATTTGAAGTGGAGTTCAAGAGCTGATAAGTATAAGGGAGAAAGGCCTGTTTCCACAAGAAGCATGTAGTTTGGCGTCGATTCAGGGATACGGAATTGTCGTTTCAGGAAGAATCTCAAAAGTTTTTCCAAAGTATCACTTTTCTTCCACCCCCAAGATTGGGCTGCATAAAGCATTATCGCTTTTGATGTAGCAGTAAAAACTCTATATTTAGCGCTGAATGGGACATCCTTGCTGCAATATACTTTTTGCCAGACAGTTCCAATGGCGTTTTTTGATGCCAATAATTTCTTTTCAAGATGCATCTCCAAATTCATATTGTTTGTCACAGTGAATCCCAAATACTGGTATTCCTTAACTGATTCTATTTGTTTAGGTCCGTATCTCCATATTTCGTTCCCCGCTAGCCGTCCACCCCCTCTACTAAAGACCATTGTCTTAGACTTTCTAAGGTTGACCGTCAAACTTCACTGTTTGCAGTAATCATGCAACTTATTAATCATCAGCTGGAGCGATTCAGGAGATTCCGCCAATAACACCAAATCGTCTGCATACATTAGCATTTTGATTTGTAAACCATCAATGTTAATTCCACACGGCAAGATTCCAGAAGATCCTCGATATACAAGCAGAAGATTAACGGACTTAGATTGCATCCTTGCTTCAATCCTACAGAAGTTTGGAACCAGCCCGATAGATCCTTGCCATCCCAAATCGCGTTCGTTACCTTATTCTTTAGATGAATTTGCATTGTTTGTAAATCATATAAATTTGTATTTGTATTACACCGAGCCATATTTTTTCGAATGGCACATGCACCGAAAACTGTTTGAGTAACGAAAGCGCGTCAAACAAACATATTGTGGAAAGTACCTACGTTTGAAAAAATGTATAGTTTTTGAAAATAAGTTTTACTTGCGCAGAACCAAGATCAAACCTAAACTTTTTTATTGAAATTTGGTGTTGCTTTTTTGTGTGTGAAACAAAACTGTCTTGTAATAAAATACAGTGGCATGATGGTTAGTGCCTTAGGCTGTCAGGAATTAAAAAATCCTCCAAGAGTAATTCTAAACAGAAAAAGTGCTATCAAAAATTAGACGTTCGGATTCGGCTTAAAGCTGTAAGTCCCCTGCATTCCTGACAACTTTACTCGCACACAGGAATGGTTGACAGTTGGAAGTCACTAGGCCCTAGTTTTCAACTTATTGTTGCGTCACCTAATTTATTTATGTATATTATAATGACATACAATCCAATTGTATATTTTTTCTTTAGAAACATGTCAAACTAAATTTCTTGAGCAAGTTTCAAGCGATTTCCACTTCAATACTCATTTCTACTAATAAAAACAAAAAACTCTCCTTTTCTTCGTCAATTCCTATATTGCAACTTTGTCGTCAATCACAGGCACAGCACATCAGCGTTTAACTAAAGAAATTGAGCGATAAAAACCAAAACGAGTTGATTGCACTTTTTTTAAAACCCTTGTCGTTGCCGTTAGAGAATTACCACCAAGACGCTATAGCTTCTTTTTCTATCTGCTATTTCTATAAACCTGCTGCGTGCATAACAATTAATAATTTTCCAATGTCGAAGTAATTATCCACGTTTTTGTTTTCTATCTTTGGGTGGTTGCACTCACTGGGTTAAGTTAACAGACTTTGAGACAAAAAAGTGATCTTGGGATACGTCTTGAGACATCACTGATGTTCACTTATGCCCCTCTTGAATATAAGTTGAATGAATGAATGAGTGATGATGATGATAGACAGAAGATATCGCAGTAGCGCTAGTGATTAAACCACGTCACCACGAATGAGTTAACCACTCAGAAAGATTTGTCATAATTGATAAGACGCACCAGCATTACTCGTGAGAACCAATCGCCTCCGGTCAGCTTCTACTGTAGACGCTTACGCGACCGCAACCGCGACGACCGACGGTCAGTCAGAAGCCATTAAAAAAAAGAAGGAAAAACAAGCAACTAAAAATGTATACGCATGAACAAATCAAAGTTCCTTTCACTATCCCTTCCGAGAAGAGGCAGGAGCATTTTTTAAATAGCAGCATTGGCAAAATAATTGTACTTGGTCAGAACAACTAAGGAGTTGAACCCCATCCGCGTCCCCGTCCGTCCATCCATCCCAAACAACATCAACGCTCATCGTTGAAAAAAATCAATTGCAATTTATTCGCACCAATGTGATCCAAATTATTGTCGGCGAAAATCAAATAAATCGGCACTGTTTGTCACCCTTATTGACGGTGGATTGTGGTTCTGGATCTGGATACAGGAGAAGAGCTGTTGTTGGATTCATTCAGATGGTATAGTTAAGGTATAGGTAAGACAAGGCAATGCAAACACGATTGATTATATTTTTAGTTGAGTGGCATCCGAACACGAAGTGGCAATGCTTTAGGAAATTAGTTGCGATGCATTTTTCTCCCACGGAACGGAATGGAGACAGTGATTCATTATTCCTTGTATTTTGTGAAATAAAATTGAAATTGTGTGTTTAAGTTTTGATACATTCATTTGCTAAGTGACATGACGGGGCAGCGTGCGGGGAGGGTATAATCACTTATAGGGCGACAAAACATGATAGCGAATTTTTGTAGATGGATATAATGCGAGTATTTCATACTTTCAAAGTAGAGGGGAGGGAGGTTTTCGAACCGTTTAGGAGGCGTAATAAATAAATTCAAAGTTAAAGAAAACACGAAATGTGCCTTACACGCCTTTTTCAATCAATCAGACAAACAAATAATAGGTAGTGTCCGTACGAAGCTTCGGCTTGGCCGAAATTCGGCAAAAAAAACAACATTCGGTCAAACCTTCGGCTTCGGCCATTTTAGGCCGAAGTTTTGGCCGAATCTGTTTATTATATCGAACATTGTACTAGGCGCCGGAAAAAAATTCAATTTTTGAAATTTTTGAATACCGAAGAAAAGATTCCAATCTTTTCTTCGGTAGGTATTCAAAAATTTCAAAACACATGTGTGTCATAATAGTAGGCGCCGAACAAAATTTCAATTTTTGAATTTTGCCTTACACCTTTTTCGCATCATTTGTGAAAAGGAGAATTCTTGACTTTTTTCAACCTTAGGCTTCGGCCGAAGATTTTCTTTCAGCCTAATAATTAGGCTTCGGCTGAAAATCGGTCGGACACTACAAATAGGATTACCTCATCTTTAGGTAAGGCCCTTTCTCGATCGACCAAAGTGCCCCGGTCCTGCTATACGGTGCAGAACCATGAACTATGACAAAAGCGGATAAAAAAACCTTGGGTCGTTTCGAGAGAAAAGTTATTTGCGTGATCTACGGTCCCGTATGGATAGAAGGTGAGCGGAGTAGAAGATGGAACGACGAGCTATACGGGCTACACAACAAACGTAGACTTAGCTAGAACGATAAAAGTCCAACGACTGAGATGGCTTTTTCACGTAGACCAGTACTCAAGTATTCGTCTGTATATAATCGATAATATTACGAATTTCGTATTGAAGTGTTTTTGGAGTATTGGCGTACAACTTGTCTTCCACTTGTGGCAAAATTGCTATTGTTTTATTACCTGTGTGGCACGTAGTGCCGTCTTATTACATATCAATATCTTCCGAATTTCCCCATAAATAGTCATTTCATTAGTCATAGCTCGGTACTGGAATGCATTCAAATGCAACAATTCAGCTTTTATCAACTTAGCCTTCGAGGGTGTCATGATCATCACTTAAGATGATTTTCGACAAACCTGGGTTTTCGTCAACACTACGGACTGAAGTTGCAATATTCTTAGTTGTTCTTGAGCGAAGCAAACAGTTTTGTTTTAGTTTTTACTTGTCAAATGTCAAAAGATGACAACTGCTTAAATATAGCGGGCTGTTTACCTGCATATTTCACGGTTCTTAAGAGGTCTTGTTTTCTGAAAATTGCTTTAAAGCTATTCAAATACTTTAATTTATTCCCAAATTCCTAAGATAATATTCGCAATCGGCGGCGGTGGTGTAAAGAGTACTTATAGTCACTTTTGTCACCTGCACGCTGCTGAAGAAAAGATTCGGTGTCATCATATAACAATTGTGCATTATTTTAATAGCAATCTTTTTTTTCTTTCTATTCCTCGTTTAGAGGAGGAAATCATCCATTCGAATAATTGTCGATGCGTTAAGGTAAGTGTACACCATAGTACCTTATGGCTGTTAAGTTTTTAAGCGGATACTTTGGTGGCTTCGGTTTATATCGTTTCTCTTTTCATTATACACCGACAATTACTTCTTCTGCTGCCTTCCCAATGGTGTTTCTCTCCCTTGTATGGAATGATGTCTTCAATTCAATCTTCTCCTTTTGTTTTGTTTTTGTATCTTTTCTGTCTTTACATTTCTATAGTAGATAGATGCGCTATCGACCATGAAGAAATTCACTGCAAGGCACAGCACAGTGAATTTCTTACAATATGAATAAAGTATCTAAAAAAAAAGAAGAAACCGCAGATTAATTGTGAACTTTGCAGCAATTTAAGTCACACACCAGGTAAATGCAGTACTTGTCACTCCATCGCTTCGGTCTGCTGTCACTTTAATTGTCGATCAAATTGATCGGTTGTTGACATCTTAAAATCTTTGTAGTGCAAATCCGAATGCATGTTTTTTTCTTTGTTAAGGACATGGTTAAGGTGAATTATTCGTCTGCAATAATCCGATGGGATTAACATTTCCTTAATGAAAAGATTTTTTCTTTAATCACTGTTGGAAAAATTTACTATAAGAACATTTCAGTCTGAACGATTTCATTTAAAGGTGAAACAAGTTCAACTACTATTGATGCGATTACGTGCTTCTATACTTTTATTTAGGACAGTCTTTAATGAAAAGTTGTTTTCTTTGTTGTTTGGGTTCTATTTGTCAATATTGACATAAACACCAAGTTTAAGAGAATTACATCTGTTATAATTTCCATTCACTATGCATTCAACCGACAAAATCTATTCGAGGATCGGATTTGAAAAGTGTTCTGAATCTCACCTATTAACCCGGAATGTTTTTCGAAAAATTGGTGCATATCGTCTATTATTCCAACACCCAAGCAGTGTATCTATAACGTTGTGAATTTTAAGGAAGTTTTAATTTTTGTGTTTTGAACTAAGAGGATTGAGATAAAAAATATGAATCAAACCCAAGTAGGTTAGTGAGCATGCCGATCTTGCTGAATTTAGTTTTCACGCCATATGCATTAGGAATGATGGTTGCTTATCAGCTCTAGTCACAATATAGTCTTTGCACCAATTATTTCTTCAATTGTATGTGGTTTACATTTTCCGTAAATAAGTACATCATTCAATGTTATTATTTTTATTTCTTTAGCCACTCAAGCGGTTATTAATGCCCTTAACATGAAATTGACATTACGTTTGAAATAAAGCTCAAGGAAAAATTGATAAGCATTTCAGGAAATGCGAGATCAATAGAAGTCCAAATCGAAACAGAGTATGAACTTTTTCAAATTCCATTATAAGAATTGTTTCTACCTATCCTCGTACTGAAATCTTTTTAATAGGGTTTATAATGTACACCATTCTTCTTGGATTGACATTCGGGTCAGACATCACCAAAAACATCATCCAAGATCGGATGTTAGAAATCAAGCTGAAAACACTCTTGCTTTTTGTCTTACTTCTGACCCGGATCAGTACACTATTAGTGTTCTGTCTTTTCTATTCTCGTCCGACCATTGTGTTACATACATATATCAGCTTATTTCTCTTGTAAAATGAGAAAAGGCAGTAAACATTATTAGTCTTTTTAAAAAAAATGTAAATTCTTCCTTTTACTCGGTTCCTACATTTGTTTCCAATAAAACTACATTTGTTAACTCTTTAAAGAAAGCAAATTTCGTTCGAGGCAGTTCGCCACTAATTTTTGCTGCAAGAGAGTGTAATGTCTCTCCTTGTACTTGGCAGAGTAAATGATTTTATGGGACACACACTATTGCAGTAGTCAGAGTCCTAAATGATCTAAACAATAGTATTGGACGGGTTCAAGTCTGATAATAATTATCATGATTCACAGATCTTACAGCATTAGGATAGCTTCCCCTCTCCTCAAATTTCTTATCTGATGACACTTAAAAAGATAGCTGAATTTGACAGTTATCAAATGAGGTGCTACCAACTTGAAACCAAGAAATTAATGATACTATATACTAATCATAACGCTGGGAATAGAAGATTATCAGCTGTGAACTTTGTACAATATTTCTTGGCAAAAACGTCATTTTTAAAAGCGAGGTGTTTGAAATTATTGTCAAACAACATTGTTTAAAACATCTTAAACTTGGTGAAATAGTTTGTATTACCACTTATGGTAAAATAATAAATCTTGAAATTACCATTTTACAAAGACTTTGGGACAATTTTGAATTAAAAGGTATTTGACTGTTGACAGTTCTTTGACAGCTATTGCCAGAGTACTCACTGATCCTACAATATTGAAAGATCAAAAATGTACTTAGTACCTAAAGAGTCTAAGCAAATACAAAACTTCGAATGTGCAGAAATCGTCTTATGAATCATTTTAACGCGTTGATATTTTAGCTAAATATTTAAGCTGAAAAATATAAGTACAGATTGAAACCTGATCATAAATTAGAGATCAATGATCGCATGCAGATGTAATTTAAACGTGTTTCATTTTTTCAACATATGTATAGGTATAGGTAAGTATTAAGTAAGACCACACTCTTACGGCACCTAATTGGCTTTACGTTTTAATTTAACTTTCTAACATAATTTAACTACAGATCATAAAGATAAGTATCTAAATACTTACTTGGCACTTCCTAAACACATTTTTTCAAAAACAGTTTGAACAATAAAAATACATACATTTCTTTATAAACACAATAATTGTAATGTAGATAGGCATAATTTATCCATATATGCAGAAGCACTTGAGTAAATTTATAGACTTATGATGTGACAAATACTCGGATCCAATTAAAGGGAAATTTTTTAAAAAAACATTAAAACCCAAAAAATTCAAATAAAAAATTAAACAGCAAATTGCCTTTAAATCCAAAAATTCCCACACTCGAGAAGCAAATGACCTGTAGTAGCAGTTCATTGAACAAAGTGGTCAACTTTAAAGGGTAATTAAAATGAAGAACAAAACCATCCAGTAGGTAAAGTGATGAAAAGTCTGTGTGAAATTTTGTTATTAATTTCCCAAAAAATATAAAAATAAAACAGCAAAAACACAAGAAGTCAAAAATACATTTGTAGGTACATCAAATCAAGTTACTACAATTTACAAGTAAACATGAAATAATTTCCACGAAAACAATACCAACGACCGTCTTACCTGGATCTGAAGCTGATGCGGTTTTTAAGAGCGTAGGTATACAACAATTTTTGGTTAACTACCTGATGGCTTCTGTGACCCGGCTGATTTCCTTTGTGGCTTGGCAACTTGTTGGATGGAGCGCGAGTTACTTTCAACTTCTTGTGTATATCTAATAACTTTAAACGCGTCGCGTAGGTAACAACAATATTCTGAAGACCGAATTCAGTAAAGACATCCAAGTTATAGATTCACAGTTGGGATACACTTAAAAAGAATAAAGATAAAGAATTTAACTAAAGGTAGATATAGACGCCGATCGCAGACTTTTTTTCTGCCATTGTCGCACTACACTGCTGCACCGTGCGTCTGCTAGATAGCGTCTTCTCATTAATTTGAAGTTCAAACTCCGAATTCCCCAATTCTTCGATTTGCTATGGTATCATCTATAGGCCTAGAATTAGCATACAATGAGATTTTATCTTGGGAGTCTTTCGAGTTGATGACCTAATTTGGCAGCTTAGTTCTGCGTGCAGACGGATGCCTAATTCGGAAAAAAGTGCGGAACCCAGTCGCCAATAAATAAACGCAGTCGAAGCGAATACTTATAGCCTCGTTACAAATAACAATGGATGATTTATGCAACGAATATGAAGATAAGGGTTCATCTAATGGATATCACTTGATCTTTGGTTAAGTAATACAATTCGTTAGGTTTAAGTTTGGGTGGTTCGGAGGTTTTGACATATTTATTTGCATATAATCGGCGATCGAGAGGGAAGACAGAAAAGTTGTATGATGTGACCCAAAATGGGACAATTTCTTCGATTAGAATTGCGCACTTTTTTGTGGTTTCAAAGATAAGAACTTTGTCCGTTTAAAGAGATATTGTTTAAAAGTATATTTAGGCAGCAAAAAGATGCTAAGCAGTGTGTGATAAAAAACTGGCATTGTCGTTTGTTACCTCAAATGACAATTCTTGAACTTACTTCCAGGGGTGTGTTCATAAGCTTTGTTTTTCTCTAGAAAAGCAGATCGAAAGGTTCAAATCTTTTCTTATTTTCGAAGCGACTCTTGCACAAAACAAATATTCATTCAATTAAAAGTGTGTTTTAGTGTAAAATTGTATCTATAACAAACATTTGATAAATTTTGATTGAAAATCTATAAACTCTGATATACGTGTGAAGGTCGATAAAAAAGTGCCAAATCGAAGTTGATTATCTTGTACTTGTTCTTGGAATTAAAAAGTAAATGCATTGTGGAAAAACTGATGGTAAAACTTTGTTCTTTATTTGTTTTAATGTCTTATTAAAAAAGTTTTTTTTTTTATAAATTAATGTGAAATTAACAAAACCACCTTTGGTGGAGCATCATTATATTGAGTCAAGTGCAGACGAAGTACAAAGTTAAATAAATATCAATGAACACACCCTTAACATCTATTTCGTTGGCATTACCTATTCCCTCCTACATTTCACAATTTGAAACTGTATTTTTACTAAAATATTTATATTGACTAATGATTTATAATATTTGATCACTAATCCGTTGCTTTTGATTTCCGTCTTAAATTTTGCGATGTAACATATTTACTAACTCGGCTTAAAGCAAACACTTGCCCTTGCAGCAACAATATTTTTGATATTTCTGGACATAATCTTTAATGGGTGCTTAAATCCAGAACCTTTTTCTAGTATCTAGTATATCAAGTAAAAGTTGTATTTATACTAAAATTATTTATCAAAATGCTGTTTGAATCTTGTTTTCCAATAGGGGAATTTAACTTGTGAACGCACCCTTCACTATGATCATCGAACTGTAGTTATCAATTAATTCGGAGTCGGTGACCGCAACTCTAAGAGCGTTTAGGCAGGCTATAAAAAGTTTAATACAAATATTTGAGTCTACGAATTCATTGTGTGATATTGCCGTGTCAGTGGATTGATCGAAGTTTGGAAAATATACGTAGCTGTTGTTCGAGCGTCCGTAACAAACGATCCAAATCAGTTATTTCCACCGCTTTCTGAAGAATTGGGCATCATTCAAACCGTAAGGATCTTGGCATACACAAGATCATACAAGATCAGGTTAGCTCAAGAATTAAAGGTGATGCACTATTTGAAGCCTGTAAACTTCGAACTCTTGACTGAAAAGTTCTTTATTTATTTAATTCGTTAAACAAACTAACGTTAGAACTTAAGACTAATATTACATTTATTCTTAGATTTATAGATTTACAATGCAAAAACAAAAACAAACAAAAAAAAAGAAAAAAAAATGCTAAACTGAAGTATTGAAAAAATTTACTTTAAATGTTTTACTTTTAAAATTATCGCTTACGGAATATACCAAAAAGTAATACTTGTTGTAAACTGAAATCAATTGGTTGAGGGGACTGTTTTTACCATAGTTTGATCTGCTTGATATAGGACGTAAAGGAACTTGTCTTCTAATGCTTGAACGGCTATAAATAAAGTTTAATTGTTCCAAACTTGATGGTGATATGACTGACCCATTGATTAATTTTATAATAAAGCACAGCTGAATGTACTCTCTGTGTTTAGAAAGCGATGGAAGATCTATGAGCGTGAGCCTATGATTGTAAGGTGGAAGTTCGAGCCTATTGGACCATGGGAAGAAACGGAGGCAGAAGCGCATGAATCTTCTTTGTACTCCTTCTATTCTGTTTATATGGACTGAATAAAAGGGAGCCCATATTATGCAGCCATATTCCAATATTGGTCTTACAAATGATATATAAAGAATTTTAAGAATATAGGGGTCGCGAAAATCATGTGAAAACCGTTTTATAAATCCGAGTGTCTTATTTGCTTTTTTAATAATATAGTCATAATGATTTGTAAAAGTTAATTTTGAGTCAAGAATAATACCTAAGTCAGAGAAAGTAGAGAGTTTAGTCAAATAAGAAGAGTCTAATTGATAATTGAAAGTCAAAACATTTTGTTTGCGTGTAAAACACATTGATTTACATTTGTCTGTGTTTAGTAAAAGCTTATTTATTAAACACCATTCGCGAAAACTATTTAGATCATCTTGTAGGAGTAAACAGTCGTCAAGTGAGTCAATACGTTTGAAAATTTTAATGTCATCAGCGTAAATTAAAACAGATGAGTGTTTTATAATAGAAGGTAAGTCGTTAACGTACAATATAAACAGTAAAGGTCCTAAGTGGCTACCTTGTGGTACGCCAGAGTTGGTATAAAAATATGATGACCGCTCATTCCTAAAAACTACGCTGTATGATCTATTATATAAGTACGACGAAACCCAACTAACAAATTTATCGTTAAAGCCTTGGGATTTAAGTTTGGAAGTTAATGTTTTATGGCACAATTTATCAAAGGCCTTACTGAAGTCTGTGAAGACACAGTCAACTTGTTTCCGTTTTTCAAACGAATCTAAACAAAAAGAACTGAAATGAAAGAGGTTAGTAACTGTTGACTTATTTTGAACAAAACCATGTTGGCTGTCACAAATTATAGACTTACAATTAAACGATATGACTTTACAAATAATGGACTCAAATAACTTAGGGATGACGGACAGTTTTGCAATGGGACGATAATTTTTTATTTCATTTTTACTACCCTTTTTATGTATCGGTGTTATGTATGAACTCTTCCAAATTTCAGGAAAAACTGAAGATTTGAGCGATTCATTAAAAAGAATATGAAGAGGATAGGATAAATAGGATGCGCATTTTTTCAAAATATAAGAAGGTACACCATCTGGACCAGGGCTATAACAAATGTCAAGTTCTGAAGCTTTGCGAACGATTTCATCTTCAGAGATCCAAAGACTAATTGAATTCAAATGAGGGAAATTTTGTGAGAGGGCCAATAACTCAGGCATTTGACAGGAGTTCGCTACTTCGAAAGCATCTTTGAAAAAATTTGCAAACATATTTGAAATTTTTTCAGAGTCATGGCTAAGTTCGTTGTTGAAAGACATGCAGTTTGGATACCCGTCAGTATTTCTCTTACTATTAACATAGCTCCAAAAGTTTTTTGGGTTGTTTTTTATGTCGGTTTCGGTATTTAAAATAAAGTCATTATAAAGAATATCTGAATAGTCAATAAACATATTTCTTAGCTCATTGTATATTACCAAGTCATTATCAGCTTTTGTTTTATTATATTTAATCCAGGCCTTGTTTCTTTTATTTTTTAAGTTTTTTAGGCAAGAGTCAAACCATGGAGGAGATTTAGAAATATTGCGCGGTTTTCGCAATGGTGTGGTCTCATAAAAAAAGTTAAAGAGAACACAGTAGAATTTAGAGCACATAACATTAATGTCACAGTTCTCAAACAAATGATTCCAGTTAACATTACATAACAGGTTGAAAAGTTCATTAAGTCTGCATTTTTTAAAGTTAAATTCAAGATTTTCTTTGGAGCAATTAGGAACATTACATACATTTAAATTAAAAGATAGGTCTAATGCTGGGTGATGTCGGTCTTCTTCGACAAGTAGGGTATTGGCTGAATTTACAGCAATATCAACATTGAGTGTGTCAGAGAAGAATACAAGGTCCAATATTTTGTTGAAGTTGTTGGCAATCCCATTAAATTGGCTTAGTCCACATGAGGAAAGACCGTCAAATGTCAAGAATTCTTTGGTAGAGGAGATGTTAATAGGAGATAGATAGCTCTCATTCGTCTGTTTAGTCCAGATCAAGTTTGGAAGATTGAAATCTCCTAAGACTAGTAACTCGTCTTGTGGCTCAATTTGATCGTTTATTTTGTCTATGCAATTAATAAAGTTTTCATAAACGTTGTTAGGAGAGCTTGGAGGTATATATGTGGCGATAATGTATAGCAGTCCTGTCGCAGTTTTAACTTTTATGCAAATTATTTCAACATCAGATTGATGAAAGTCGTCAACCAAAGTGCATATCAAGCAATTTTTTACGGCAAGCAAAAGTCCACCTCCTACAGTGCTGATGTCATTTAAGCAGTGTCTATCACGTCTGTACACTTGATAATTCGAATCGAAGAGTTCCGTATCCAAGAATGTATTGTTTAGCCAAGTTTCAGTCAAAATGATTATGTCGTGTGGTAGAATGGTTACATTTTTGTAGACCTTATTGATCTTTGTCCGTAGTCCGTTGACATTTTGGTAATAGATTAGAATTTTTTGAAGCTGCTTCTTTGATGATTTGGCATTGTCTGGATATTGCGAAAATGGTTAGAAGATGATATTCTTGTGCTGATTTGCTTATTTTCAAATTCGTGGACTATTATACCACTAGGCCACATTGAAACGGAGTTGAGAAGTTCAAAGATAGAGTCGGGCATTCTTAGTTTGAAAGATGCATATTTCGAATAGTTGCGGTGGATCAATTTCTCTACTTTCATGGTTGTTGAGAAACCAAACTTTTTTTTAATATAATTCTTAATGTCAAGAGCATTAGTTGAAGGGTCGAGTTTTGATATGAATAGAGTACGGTGACCTTCGACTACTTTTAAACCACTAGATATAGGAGATATATTTCGAACTCCCTGTCCATTTGTATTAAACGTAGGAATTAATGGTGCTGGTAACGTACCTATAGATGGCGTAGTGAAAGGAAGATGAGGGCATGATGATCGCGATGATGTAAGAGCGTCTGTTAAAGGAGATTCAGTCGGTGTTGTCATATGTTGTTGAGAGGTTGGTGAAGGGTGTATCAACACTATTTCTTCGGATGTTGGCTGCTGTACGGATTCAGTTGGCTGAGTCGATAAAGATGAGGATTCTGGTTGAGTAGAGTTTGTAGCAAGTTTTTTTGTCAAGGGATTATCTTCAGAATCGATGTCGTTAATCTTACGTTTCAAACAAGCAGACTCATTTGGAATATTCGATATTTCTACTTCTTTGTTATTAACTGCGTCATTAGTATACATGGAATTTAAATTGTCCACCTTTTCTGATAGTCTTAGTACATGCGAATGTAATTTGTCAAGATTCAATTTATTCTGTAGTACATCACGAACAATGTTTGTGTATGCGAACGGGTCACAGTCGTCGCAGAAAAAGTAGAAAGATTTTCTCTTTTTGAAGAGTTTTATTGTACTATATGGTGCGTCAATACATGCCATATGAAATAATTTTCTACAATTTCCATGGCAAATTACGGAGTCAATCAAATAATCGGCAACTTTATCGCAGTTTGAGCACATAGACATATTGTTTTGATTTTATTTTTCCTTTTTAGACAATGTTGATTTTTACTTTTTAATTTAAATGATGTTGGTAAATTAATTGTTTAAAAATTTAAATAAGTAATGTTGGTTCTTAGTGTACTTTGAAAATTTGTATTCTCACGTATGTACGTTCTCCTATTGGGCAAGTTGTCAGGTCCCGATTGGAAACCATTTATGATACTTTTTGGTCTAATCCCGTCTTTCGATTTGTCTTGTTTAAAAGTTTGTAGGTTTTCGTGTTTTGTTTAAAAAGTTGTGAGTTGAATCATTCTTAAAAATTAAAAACTACCCACAATATTTTGCATATGATGAAATAGTTTGATTTCAAAATCTTTTTTTGTCAACGAGATTTTTAGTCGAAAACCAATTTTTACCAAGGTTAGTAGCATTTCTTAAATATTTGTATTTCCTAAAAAAACAAATACAAATTAGATGAATGAAATTGAATTCAATATCTTCTATTGTTCAAGAGATATCGAGAACCGAACATCAATTTTTACCAAATTTGCGTACTATTTTTTGTAGTTTTTTTATGAAAAAATGGACTGTTGGATTTTTATAAAAAATTTTCTAAATGTCGAAAATAATATTTTCTGTGAGATAAAATAAGTTTGAAGCCAATATTTTTAGTTTTTGAAAATATATTTGAGTCGAAAAACAAGTTTTGCGAACTAAAATTACTAAATGTTTTTTTTAGGTTTTTATTTTTTATAAAAAAACTGTCAACTTTAAAAATTGACCAGATGTCAAAAACGTTATTATTTGGTACTTCAAATTATTTTAAAGATAAAATCATTTATTTGACAAATATTTTTTCATTTATAAAAAAAAACGCGAATTGGGATTTTTTTCCCAAAAATATATTTGTTTGGTATCGCGTTACAATATAAAATATAAAATTTAATTCAAGTCTCCAGCGTTATTGGTTCGTGAGATATTTTGGGTTAACCAAAATTTTCACATTTTTTTTAATTGCTATGGTAATAAAACAACCCTTTCAATTTTTTAGGAAGTCCTTTCTGCATTATTATCTGTATAACAAAATTTATTTGAAGTCGATATCTCTACTGGTTCTTGAGCTATGGACGACGTGATACCAAACAAGTATATTTTATGAAAAAAATCTAATAAACGGTTTTTTGTCCCCTCGAACATTTTACGAACAAAAAATGATTCTATTTCCAAAATAATTGTATTCGACATTCAGGTAATTTTTTATAAAAATCCAACAGTCAGTTTTTTCATACAAAATTAAAATCTACGAAAAATAGTATGCAAATGATACTAACCTTAGTAAAAATTGGTTTTTGACTAAAAATCTCGTTTAAATTGATTTTGAAATCAAACTACTCGTATTTAATCATATTCAAAATATTGTTGGTAATGTTTTAATTTTTTAGAATAATTCAACTGACATCTTTTTGACCAAAACACGAGACCAATCGGAAGACGGGATGGGAAGTTATCAGTGTGGGTCGCATCCCAGTCGCTTTTTTTTAATATGATTGGAATCGTTTTAGAAGAATTCTCCTAGGTAATCTTGCCTAGAGCAAGAAATGTACAGAGGAGATGAAGAAAAGTTTCCTTTTCTTTCCTTAGCCATAGCTTCTGCAAAAGTTATTTGAGAATACTCCTAGCCGCGTGGCTAGGTTAAACGCTGATTATTATCAAACTCATATGCAATCTTCTTATCAAGCTACTTCAGCGCCTTAAATCTAGTGTAGACCAGATGTTTTCCGAGGTGATGTTGCTCCACCTGGTGTTTGATAGCGTCTTCCATTAGCAATAGTTTACATGGACCGATTTGTATGCCAGCATTTCTAGCGAGTTCAAATGGTACACATGTGCATTCAAGAGGACACAAGCGTCCACAGGTTTTTTCTCAAAACCCACCTCTGTCTATCAACTCCTACTCTCACCTCCCCGTGGTGAACATCGGGTGCCTAGTACCTCAACTTGAGATTGGGTTCCAACTCCAGGGGAAAGTTGTTGGGGGAAGCAAACGAGAGAGGGGGTAGAGGTGTGTCCACTAAGGCACATCTCCTTATCCAGACGGCAGCGGAGGAATTCCCGAGATGGAATCAACGGTGGCGTCTACAGTTCCAGTAAGGCTGAACTACTTAGTGAACATCTTATAGGGCTTCTACGACTTATTCGGAGCCCAGGCCTATAAGGAGCGGTTTATCCGGCTCCCCACCCTTGGAGTTATACTAAGGATCTGGCCCTCCAGGTTGGGGGTTGTGCCGTCAGGGTGACTTCCTGACCACTTAAAAATCTCATAGTTGCGAAGCACCAACAAGCCTCGGATACGGACGGATTTACTGTTGACAACCTAAGCAAACGAATATTTGCTGCGGGGCGAAACGTCATGGTAGCCAGTACGCGTTTTCCATACCTCAACATCCACAAAGGAACTTGGAGATCTCCAGATCATTCTACCGTCAACCAGATTGACCATAATGCGATCGACGCCAGACACGCTGCCAGCATCATGGATGTCCGAACTTTCCGAGGAGCTAACATCGACTCGGACCACTACCTTGTTGTTGTAGCCAAGGTAGCACTTCGGGTTTCCAGGCCCAAGGCAAAACAGGGAGATGCTTGGAGAAGGTACAACGTCGAACGGCTACAATCGCAAGAGATCGCCAAATCCTTCTCCGACCGAGTTACAAGTAACCTCTCTCGAAGTTCTGTGCCGCCAACACAATGTATAGAAAACCAGTGGCAACATTGCCAAGACGCACTCAGAGAAGCCGCCTCTGACGTACTGGGTTTCAAGCAACCACCAGAAAGGAACCCCTGGTTTGATGAGGAATGTCGGCAGGCAAATGCAGCCAAACAACAGGCCAAAGCGGTGCTGCATAAAAGGACGAGAGCTGCTCATGAGCTCTATGAGCAGAGGAGGCGAGATGAACACCGACTTCTCAGAAGAAAAAAGAGAGAGCATGAGAAGCGTGCGGTCGAAGATGTTGAGAGGTTTAGAAGCAGGAATGAAGTTCGAAAGTTTTATGAACAGGTGAAACGAAATTCACAGGTACATACATCTAGAACCGAAGGCTGCAAAGACGAAAGTGGAAACATCATAGTAGAACCACATTCAATGCTGAGGATATGGAAGGACCACTTCTGCAGACTGTATAACGGCGACGACGAATGGAATTCCGCTGTCAGGCAGGATGATCCATTCAACATAGACGACGAAAGCCAACAATTCCGTCCACCCGACTTAGACGAAGTAAAGATTGCCATACGCATACCTAAGCTGAAGTCTAATAAAGCCGCTGGAGCGGATGGCTTGAATGCCGAGCTCTTTAAAGCAGCTGGAGATAAGTTGGTTAGGAGCATGCACCAACTTATCTGTAAGATATGGTCGGAAGAAAGCATGCCCGATGAATGGAACCTCAGTATTGTTTGCCCGATCCTGAAAAAAGGAGACCCTCTAAACTGCACCAATTATAGAGGAATCAGTCTATTTAACATCGCTTATAAAATCTTCTCTGCCGTAATATGTGAACGTCTAAAGCCCATCGTCCACAACCTGATAGGTCCTTATCAGTGTGGTTTTAGACCAGGAAAGTCCACAGTCGATCAAATATTCACATTACGGCAGATCCTGGAAAAAACCCAAGAACACCAAATCGACAACCACCATCTTTGCATCGATTTCAAGGCCGCATATGACAGTATCTACAGGGACGAACTGTATAGAGCCATGTCTAGTTTTGGCATCCCTGCAAAACTCGTCCGTTTGTTCAGGATAACCATGGAGAATTCACGCTGCTCCATAAAGGTTGGAAAGAACTTAACAGAACCTTTCGATGTCAAAAAAGGTTTTAGACAAGGTGATGCGCTGGCATGTGATTTTTTTAACATCGTACTTGAAAGAATAGTGCAAATTGAGGCAGAGGCGGCAAAAATGGGTTTAACGGTTAATGAGGGCAAAACAAAGTACATGCTGTCATCAAGAAAGGACCTACAACACCGACGTCTTGGTCAAAACGTCACCATCGACAGACGTAACTTTGAGGTAGTCAAGGACTTCGTCTACCTAGGCTCCGCTGTAAACGCAGAAAACAACACCAGCGCTGAGATCAAACGAAGAATAACTCTTACTAACCGCTGTTTCTTTGGGTTAAGAAAGCAATTGAGTGGAAAAGTCCTCTCTCGAAGGACCAAAGTGTCGCTATATAAGACTCTTATCATCCCCGTCCTGCTATACGGTGCAGAAGCATGGACTATGACAAAAGCGGATGAAAGCACCTTGGGTCGTTTCGAGAGAAAGATTCTTCGTGTGATCTACGGTCCCGTATGCATCGAAGGGGAGTGGAGGAGAAGATGGAACGACGAGCTGTACGGGCTGTAAAGCGATGTAGACTTAGCCAGGGTAAAAGTCCAACGACTAAGATGGCTGGGTCACGTAGAGCGCATGGAAACCAATGCTCCGGCACAGAAAGTCTTCGAATCCACACTCATAGGACAGCGCAGTAGAGGAAGACCGCGAGTCAGGTGGCGCGCACAAGTGGAAGGTGACCTCACCCAACTCGGAGCGCGAAACTGGAGACATCTAGCTAGGGACCGAGCTAGATGGAGAAGTTTGTTGGGTGAGGCCCTAGTTCACACAGGACTGTAGCGCCACCTTAAGTAAGTAAGTATTTCTAGCGAGTTCATCTGCCTTACAATTTCCTAGAATTTCTCTATGCCCCGGCACCCAGCAAAAATGCATATTAAACTGTTTACCAACTACATTAGATATGATCGACAGTTATGGACGGTTTAGAGTTTATAGATACAGAGTCCAGAGTTTTGATAGCGTTGTGACTATCTGAGAAAATACGGATATCAGATTTTGATATCACGTTTTCTTTAAGCCAGTACAAGACTTCTTGCCAAAAGTTCCGCCAGGAACACGAAATGAGAGACTTAATATTAGTCGTTCAGAGTTATTAGTTGGTGAGGTTTTTTTTCAGTATAATGTTCCTGGACATGTTTAATGTGATTTCTTGTTTTGTTTTACTTGGATAGACGTTTTTTGAAATAGTTATTAACTTCCCATAGGAAGTTATTGTAATGGGTCCAATTTGTCACATCGAAAATTTTGACATTTCTCGACGTTTCAAGGTCCCTAGAGTCGAAATAAAAGATTTTTAGAAAGATGTCTGTGCGTGCGTGTGTACGTATGTCCGTACGTTCGCGACGTTTTTTTTCCTCGCTCGTCCATAGCTCAAGAAACAGAAGAGATATCAACTTCAAATAAATTTTGTTATACAGATAATAAGGCAGAAAGATGCAGAAAGGGCTCTCAAGAAAATTGCGTGGGTGGTTTTTTTACCATAGCAGTTTAAAAAAAAGGTGAAAATTTTGGTTAACCCTAAATATCTCATGAACCAATGACGCTAGAGACTTGAATTAAATTTTGTATTATATATTGTAACGTGATACAAAACAATTATATTTTTGGAAAAAAATTCAATTAACGGTTTTTTTTATAAATCAAAAAAACTGAAAAAAAAATTTGTCACTTCGAAAATTTTACGACTAAAATATGATTTCATCTCCAAAACAATTTTGTGCAACGAAGAATAATGTTTTTGATATCTGATAAAATTTTGAGAAAAATCGAATCGACAGTTTTTTTACAAAAAATAATAACCTAAAAAAAAAATAAAAAAAAGTTGGTAAAAATTGAGTTTTGACTCAAATATCTTTTCAAAACTTTGAGATATTGGCTTTTAACTACTTTTGTCTTTTAAAAAATATTGATTTCAACATTCAGTAAAATTTTGAAAAAAATAGAATTGACAGTTTTTTACAAAAAATTAAAAACCGGAAAAAAAAAATTAACAAAAGTTGGTAAAAATTGATTTTCGACTTAAATATCTTTTCAAAAATTTGAGATTATGGCTTCTAACTAATTTTAACTTATAAGAAATATTGTTTTCAACAGTAGGAAAAATTTTGAGAAAAATCGAATTGACAGTTTTTTTACAAAAAATAATAACCTAAAAAAAAAGTTGGTAAAAATTGAGTTTTGACTCAAATATCTTTTCAAGACTTTGAGATATTGGCTTTAAACTACTTTTATCTTTCAAAAAATATTGTATTCAACATTCAGTACTATTTTGAAAAAAAATAGAATTGACAGTTTTTTTACAAAAAATTAAAAACCGAAAAAAAAATTTAACAAAAGTTGGTAAAAATTGATTTTCGACTTAAATATCTTTTCAAAAATTTGAGATTATGGCTTCTTACTAATTTTTACTTATAACAAATATTGTTTTCAACATTAGGACAAATTTTGAGAAAAATCGAATTGACAGTTTTTTTTACAAAAAATAAAAACCTAAACAAAAAAATTAATAAAAGTTGGTAAAAATTGATTTTCGGCTCAAATAGCTTTTCAAAAATTAAAAATATTGGCTTCAAACTTATTTTATTTCACAGAAAATATTGTTTTTTATATTCAATAATTTTTTTTATAAAAATCCAACAGTCCGTTTTTTCATAAAAAAAAATAAAATCTACAAAAAACAGAACGCAAATTTGGTAAGAATTGATACATTTAGACAAACTTTTAAGCAAGACAAATCGATAGACGGGATGGGAAGTTATCAGTGTGGGTCGCATCCCAGCCTCTTTTTTTATTTTGTTTTCAACTGTTTAAAGTTCAAAAATTAAATGGAGAGATTCAACTCACCTATTAAGGCATATAATTGTGCTGTAACTCCCTTCCCCTACGATACAATTTAGAGCAGGTGAATTTCATTCTTTTTATCCTGAAGCACTTCCCTTGTTTACCAAATTGACAAATATTTAATTTTTATTTTTCGAAATTTAGGGCTTAAATAAACAACGACACGTACATATATGCATTTGTCAGTCATTATAGTTTTTGTAAGATTTTGATTCCGTTTACTATCCTCTTCCGTTTGTTCTTGCTCAGTGCTTAGTTTTTCTTTTATGGCCTTGAACACATGTTACCTTGTAGACTGGCTCACGTGCATAATTACAAAATATCGGATCAACCATAAGTAAACACACTGACTTCCTCGGAAATACTCTCGTTTTCAGTACGACACTGAATAGCTAGTTTGTTCTCTAAGATCCTGTGCCTAAGAATTCCTCAATTATTGTTGGTTACATTAGAAACCTAAGCAAATACATAAATTAGTGTAATCAAAGTGTGACTGCATAGTCTGCGGTGTTTTTTGATACAAGTTCCTTATAGGATAAAAATACTGCATTTGTAATCGTTGCTATACTCGTACCTACTGTATTTGCTTAAATTTTGTATATTGGTGCCTTTTTTCCGGAAGGATCTTTGGAAGAACTTAAAAGATGCCGCACCAATGTATTATATTTACTCGCAAATATATGAAAGAGAGCGGTAGGCTCCTTTGAATATCACCCATCAATTTTTCATCGCTGATGGTTTTTTAATTAGATAGCCAGACATTTAAAAAATAAATATAAAGAAAATACCTACACTTTGACGAAAGGTGAACCCAAAATATGGATTAGTTTCGATCTAGATTGATGGGTTTGGGTAAAGAAGAATGTATAATATATATATGTACGTGTATACTGTATACCCATCAACCAATTTGAAACAAAGGTAACATACGTATTTGATATAAACGAATTATGAAACTTTTGGCTGATGAGATTTCAAAAAGGATTGCCATTGCGTGTGCAAGAGTCAGTTTTCTGTCTCTGTGTCTGTGTTCATTATCCCGAGAAATGAGAAGATGTTTGTTTGATAAATTGAATCTCATCAATTTGGTTTATTGTTTCTTTATAAACATCACGAGAAAAATAAAATAAGCCGTGCTGTATTTTTCTTAACTTAACAAATTCTGACACAAATGAAGGATACATGGTGCACTATAATTATTGGCATATGAAATCATATGAGTAATTGTATGCAGATCGAACATAAAAATTATAAATACATATACAGGGTCTTTCTGTAATACCTACATTTTATTTTAAACAGTCCGCCGTTTAAATGGCATCGTTACTATTGTTAATGCAGGAGCTTCCTTTGCATACTATTAAAAAAAACATACATACATTGATTTCTCTCAAAATAAATTCGTTTTTTTAAATATCAAATAAAACTTTTATTAGAAAATCCTGTTTATAAGCTATCAACACATAAGATAAAAACAAACATGAAACCACAGTCGTTAAAAAAGGTTTAAGAAACAATAATAAGATAACATCAAATCTCAATGCTGGATTGTAGAAAAATAGACAAATTATATGTAAAATGGGAGAACCAACATAAGAAACAAAAGTTACGAACACGAATACAAAATCAATAGTTATACTAATTCAAAAACCTAATTTTTATAAACTTTAAAATAGGATTTAATTAACTTCCGAACGATTTTGCTTACTTATTTTCTTCATCAATAGCAAATATAGAGTTTTCAATAAGAGCGCTACAAAAGTTTTTTTAAATAAAACAAAAACGGTATTGGATATCAATGAAATTCTTTATTCCTGTGAAAGTACGTTAGATGCCATTATGCATGGAACTCGATTTCTTTTGAATGGCCACCACAGGAACGCTTGCAGAAGTCCATACGCTGAACCCAATTTTCGACGGTTTTCAAGCATAAATCGGCCGATACTGCTGCAATTTCACTTTTGATATTCGTACGAAGTACGAAGTTCGTCGCTGGCTTGTTGGCATAGTACAGGGGCGTCTTTAGACTTTTGGGGGCCCTGGGACCAATATGATTTCGGGGCCAAAAAAAGTTGTGAGGGTGTTTTAAATTTCTCAGCTGGGATATGCTCATCGTGTCCAGGGTTAGTTAAATAAAACACCAAAATTTAACATCAATAGGCCTTTGTCTTTATTTGTAACTAACTTTATATTATTTTGAATTTATTTGATATAGTCAGTTAACATTCCCTTTTTTTGTCTAATTCTGATTTCGTAATAATTCTTCTCATCTGCACTGAAAAAACAAACGTGCATTAATATAAAAAACGGCGTTTATTAACTGCTTATTTATTGTCACAACAAACTTTTTCTTGTCAGAGTGAACGGTTTATTAAAAAAAATTTCAGCGTTTGATAATCGTTTGTTAATACTATTAACGGGCGTTTATTAAATAGAAAATAAAGCACTTTATCACCGTTTATTAAAATTAATAACTCTATTAATTGCCGCAAACATTTTAGTTATTAAAAATGATTTATCGTTTATTGCGACAATAAACAAGATGTTTGAAAAGGGATTGTTAAAAATTATATCCCAACCTTCATCCAATATCACAACCAATTCTCAAATTTACAATAAGTTTATTATTTTGTATAACCTTATTCACTGACACATACAAATTTGGCAATTGAAAAATAATAAACCGTTTATTGTTGCAATGAACAACATTATTAAGAGACGAATTGGAAAATTTACAAGCAGTTTATTATTTTTTATAACCTTATTCACTGACACAATACACTTTGGTAATTGGAAAATAGTGAACCATTTATTGTGGCTATGAACAACATTATTAAGAGGCAAATTGTTAAATATTATATCCCAACCTCCATCCTACATACATACATATAAAAAAAATGTATGCGGAAGATTGGGCAAAAATAAAATTGATTCCTTGACAAAAAAAAAATTTAAATCATAAAGATAACACTGCACTCAAATTCAGCGGAACTAAACTTCATGACACGGAAAAGCATTACTTGTATGAAATTGTATGAGGTATATCGCTAAACTTCATATCATTTCATACGAATTCTTGTGAATCGCAGTAACGCTGCAGTCAAAATAAGTAAAATGATCAGTGATGAGTTTTAGTTACATATATTTATAACTCGTTCTATAAGAGTAAAAGTCCTAGAGCTTAATATATCTATCTTTTATAATTGTTTTTAATTCTATAAAGGTAATAATTTTGGCTAATTACTTTTATAAATAAATAAATACTGTTATGACGCATTACAAATCTACAACGAAAACACGAACAAATTACATGCATTCTGTCACTGCACCGAGCATTTTGTTCACACTCAGCTCAACTTGGCCAGAACTCGGTGACATTAATTTGCAAAGGTTATTTTGTCATTCGCAAGGATATAATTCACACTATGTTGTTACCAAAAGGTTGCCTAGTAGAACCGAACAAGACCAACAAAAAAGTAGTAGAAGCAGAAAAAGAGAAGTAGAAGCAAAAGAAATAGAAGTAAGGAAGTTGAAAAGAGTGAACCAGACCGCAGAAACCAGTTGGACTTCTATCGCCGCTAAACAAGGATCAGTGGATAGTAAGTTGGATATTATCAGAGGCTTCCCCCCACCAGAGGTATAACCGGAAATAATAAACATTTGTTTATATTTATGAACGCATTTATTAAAATTAATAAATTCTGTTCATTGGGATTATAAACAGGTTTATTAATATTATAAACAGAAATAATAAACAGTTTATTATATTAATGAACGCATTTATTAAAATTAATAAAACTCTATTCATTAAGGCTATAAACGGGTTTATTAATACTATAAACGGAAATAATGAACGGTTGTTTATGTTTATTAATGGATTTATTAAAATCAACAAACTCAGTTTATTGTGGTTATAAATGAAAATTTTAAATTGTTTGTAAAATTTTCACCCGGAAATGGAGAATAATAAACGATAGTTCACTGACACAATTAATATGTTTATTGGACAAAATCAATCATTTTATTCATTGTCTCAACGAACTTTTTTATTATATTTACGTACCTTTTTGGTTCAGTGTGGATCTCGGCTTGTATCACTGGTCCGAAGTAGTCTACGCGATAGATGTCGGTCAGCAGGCGGCGCGGGATTCGTCTCTTCCGTTAATTCGGTCCGAACTGGGGTAGTCGCCGTTACGCGGGTGAATCGCCTCTTATCGTGTGTAAAACACGGCCGAAACTAGTAAATCACAGCCGAAACTGGTAAAACACAGCCGAAACTGGTAAATCACAGCCGAAGCTGGCAAATCACAGCCGAAACTGGTAAAACACAGCCGAAACTGGTAACACACAGCCGAAACTGGTAACACACAGCCGAAACTGGTAACACACAGCCGAAACTGGTAACACACAGCCGAAACTGGTAACACACAGCTGAAACTGGTAAATCACAGCCGAAGCTGGCAAATCACAGCCGAAACTGGTAAAACACAGCCGAAACTGGTAACACAAAGCCGAAACTGTTAACACACAGCCGAAACTGGTAACACACAGCTGAAACTGGTAAATCACAGAAGAAGCTGGCAAATCAATTAAACTTGAATATTTCACAAGAAGCCCCTTACCTCTGGTGGGGGAAGCCTCTGTCAATATCCAACTTATGTACTTACCACTGATCCTTGCTTAGTGGCGATCGAAGTCCAACTGGTTTCTGCGGTCTGGTTCACTCTTTTCTAACTCTCTCTTGTTGGTCTTGTTCGGTTCTACTAGGCAACCTTTTGATAACAACTAAGTGTGAATTATGTCCTTGCGAACGACAAAATAACCTTTGTAAATTACTGCCACCGAGTTTTGGCCAAGTTGAACTGAGTGTGAACTCAATGCTCGGTGTACTGACAGAACGGTAATTTGTTAGTGTTTTCGTTGTAGATTTGTAATGCGTCATTACAAAGTAGGTATAATATATTTTAATTCTTTAGGTTAAAAAAATCATTTTAAAATTAAATTGTGTTTTTTGTTACATATTTTTACTTTTTAAAAAGAACTTAAAAAAACAACAGATATTTTTTTTATACTTTTATAATTTTTATTTAATTCACCTTCAATAGTTGAAATGTGTTCCCAATTTCATCTACTGTAATTAGACTGTACAATTTTGATATTGTAATAAGATCTGTTCGAGGTGCAAGAATTCTACCTCAAGTTCTTCTGCATCAACATCAGGTTCTGAATTTTGGTACACGCTTGAAATTTATCAAAATTCTCCCTTATATCATTTATGAAAGAACATAGTGAACAAAGGAAATTGGCAGCAACGTCAATCGTTATTGTTTCTTTTTGAAGGTTCTTGCTGGTTTTATGAATTATTTCTAATATTGTGCTCCAAATTTCTGTTAAAATGAGGAACTCCAATTTTTATATTTTCTTAGACAGTCTTAGCGCTTCACTTTTTGTGTCTGGAGCTTGCTCTGGATCTCTAGAGATAGATGTCAAGGCTTCAGTAATTTGCTTATAACCATGATGGACCGCGTTAACTGCATTAGCTCGTTCAGACCATCTTGTTTCAGAAAACCTTTTAAGAGCTCTATGTGAACCTAAACATACATGCACACAACCAGCCGCATTAAGGCCTATTAAGTTAAGAGAATGTGCTGCACAAGGTACAAAGGTAGCAAATTCGCACTTCTCCTTTAATCTTGCTTGCAAACCAGAATATTTCCCCGACATATTAGACGCATTATCATAGCTTTGTCCTCTACAATCCTCTATTGAAATATCATGATTTTCCAGAAATGTCAAGATTGTTTTAGCCAAATATTCAGATTTATGCTCTTGACAAAAGTCAACTGGTCGACATAAGAAAGGTCGGGTGTACTGTCAACACTTAGGCAAAAATATTTTGCCGATCTAATTTCACCTAAAATTTTTATTAGGACTTGTTTTCCCATTATATCAATGAATTCGTTGCAAATATTTGCTGATAAATAGGAAGTGTATCCCTTTCCTGAGTTGTCACATTTTTTTAAATGATCTGCGATGAATGAATCATCGCGGGACAGCTTTGTGTTTGTTTATGGAGTGAGGTAAAAAGTCAACATGTGTGCAGAACGAAAGCAGAGTTTTTAAAATAATGTTGACAGCGTGTGCAGGTATATGATTAAAGATTTATGTTGCCAGAAGTTTAAGATGTTGAGGAGGAGAATTTCAACGGAACGGAAAGTAAAATGAAACTTGTTTTTCTGTAACTGTATTCTAACCTTATTTCGTTTTCTATATAATTCTTGTATAGATTCATTAATTTTGAGTTGGTGGATTTGGGGGCCAAATAATTGCGGGGCCCTGGGCCCTGGGCCACTGGGCCCATGCCTAAAGACGCCACTGGGCATAGACATAAACTTGACGTAGCCCCACAGGAAATAGTATAACGGCGTCAAATCGCAAGACCTAGGCGGCCAAGCGACTGAACCATTTCGTGAGATATTCATATTACGTTCTCCAAACTTTTTGTCCAATAAATTTATTGTGACATTCGCTGATGTGTGGCTTGTGGCGCCGCCGCACCGTCCTGTTGGAACCACATGTCTACCAAGTTCATATCATCCAATTGGGGCAAAAAATATTCGGTTATCATTGAACGGTTGCGATCCCCATTCACAGTTACGTGCCGGTCTTGATCATCACGGAAGAAGTACGACCCAATTACGGCGTTGACGGCCCATAAACTACACCAAACTGTAATTTTTTCGGGATGCAATGATGACTCATGGAGTACGTGTGGATTGCTGCTTGACCAATACCGCAAATTTTGTTTATTGGCGAAGCCAGAAATGAGCCTCATCGCTGAAGACCATTTTTGAAGAAAACCGTATCATTTTCAAGTTGTTTCTCAGCCCAATTCACGAAATACGACGCTTCTGATGGTCAAGCGGTTTAAGTTCTTGCGTCAATTTAATCTTGTAAGGATGTGAGAGACACATTAGAGCTTTCTGCCCTTGTTGATCTGCTAGGAGGATTATGACGACCATAATTGAATTTCGGTAGTAAATTTTAATAATTTCGACTCGTTGGGTCACATATCTTTCAATCATGAAATGGCAAACCTTACTGAAGAGAAATGTCAAAAAGCGGCAAGAAATATGGCGTCGTTTGCTGCAAAATAAGTAATTTACGCCTGACTGAAGCAACAAGACCAAAACAACTTAAAACTGGTGTTGTAAGACAGATCTTGGAAAAAACTCATAAACTTCTAATCGATACCGATTCTTTCCGATTTTGAAGCCGCGTATGACAGCATCTAAAGGGAAGAGCTCTACAGAGCAATGCCTTGTTTTGGCATTCCTGTCAAACTTATTCGTTTGTGCAGAATTACGATGGAGAATGCTCTATACTCTATCAAGGTCGGAAAAGATCTCACCGAAGCATTTTATAACAAAAAAGGTTTTAGACAAGGCGATGCACTGTCGTGCGACTTCTTCAATATCGTTCTGGAAAGATTTGTGCAAAACTCAACCGCCAACACTAGAAGCACAATCTTTCAAAAGTCCATCCAATTACTCGGATATCCCGATGATATTGACATACGAGTAATTGAAAGATCAAAGCGTGATGTCAATGGAGCGTTTTTGAGCATTGCGACGGAAGCGAAAATGGGCTTAGTGGTCAATGAGGATAAGACCGACTTCTTGGACAAAAGTCACCATGGACAGCTATAATTTTGAGGTAGTTGAGGACTTTGCCCGCCTAGGCACCGCTATAAACTCAGGCAACGACACCAGCGCCGAAATCAAACAAAGAATAACTCTTGCAAATCGCTGCTGCTTTGGACTTAGAAGAAAATTGAGTAGTAAAGTCCTTTCTCGAGCATCTAAAATCACCATCTATATGACACTCATCATCCCGGTTCTCATTTATGGCGCTGAAACCTGGACCCTTTCAAAAAAAAGATGAGAGCGTCTTACGATGCTTCGAGAGAACAATTCTTCGGGTGATTTTTGCTCCCGTCTGCATAGATGGAGAGTAAAGAAGAAGATATAACGACGAACTGAACGGGATGTACAGCGACACTGACCTGGTTAAAAGAATTAAGGTCCAATGACTTAGATGGCTGGGTCATGTACGCTCCAGGACGGAAGATCTTCGAATCCAGTCCCTAGGGACGACGCAGTAGAGGAAGACCGCGACTCAGGTGGCGAACGCAGGTGGGCTAAGAACCGAGCTGACTGGAGACGCATGTTGGTTGAGGCCCAGGTCCGCCCCGGACTGTAGCGGCACCTTAAATAAGTTAGGATGGTGCTGTTTGATGGTGTCACTACATCGGATTGGTAATAAATGCTTCTAAGACTTAACTTATGCTGTCCAATTACGACAACAGAACGCATCGAAGTTGTTTAGCCTTAAAAATAACTTGGCGTTGCTATTGATTGCCATTTTCTTTGGTACAAGCAGATAGACAAGCTACGTACTAAATTTAAGAAGGGTCCCTGTGCACTTTCACATTTAAAGTATCATGCTACTGAGGACGTTCTGAGACACGTTTATTATGCTTTAGTAGAGTGAAAGCTGAAATATAGTGTACTTCCTTGGGGAAACGCATCAACAAGCTTCCAAAACTTCAAAATTCAGCTCTAAGGACAAACCAAGTTAATAACAGCCAACACACTGAAAATAGCCTTCGGGTACTTTAAGTCGAGCAAATTCTCAAGATGACTACTATTCAGGAATATCATTGCAACAACCATTTCATTCATCCGGTACAACATAACATCAATACCAGACAACGAGCACAGAGACAACTGCAGTACGTTGTCCCAACATTCACCAAGAACTTTACCAACTACTTTCGGTTCGAGGCTTAAGTTATGTTTTCGCAACTTTCGATTGGTCTCATACTCATAGTGCATATTATTTTAAACACGAAAAATACTTGACTTACTAGCGCCTTAGTCCTGGTTAAGCTACCCTGGCCATCACTTTATATACATCTCCACCTAGCTCAGTTCCTTCCTACATGTTTAGACTTTCACTTCAAACTTCTGTTATAAACAATAATGTTGACCTGAGATGCAAAATAAAATCGGATAAAATCGGCTAAACTCAAAACATTAAAAGGTGACAGAAATTCAATGTTTATCATTATTTTTGTTGAGTTCGAAAGGGCGCCTTTCTCGACAGTAGCAAGTTGTCTAAACGTTTAATGGATCCATTGTGAATTAATCAAACATAATCTCTTGTCTCATCCAGCAAAGAATGATAAATGGGGAATCTCATTAAGTTGTCGACGCAATCGATTTGGCTCTTCTCCTTTTGATGGTCGATCCTCTCGAAAATCATCTTCAATTTGGGATGACTGCATGAAATGTTTTTCTGGAAATTTGTGTTGATAAAAATCGCAAGTCTCAAATCTATATACCTACACGCTACACCTTTTGACGTAAGATGAAGAAGACACCTTACCAACGATGCATTGATCGATGCAGACAAAGGAACACTTCAAATATCTTCAATCTTTCGTTCGAACCATCAGAGAACACTGATTCAATCTAAGAGCACATCAACTTCCACGACCTACATTTGATGACTTGCATTTACATATTTTGACAAGAGATATGTATGTGGAATTCAGTAGCGTTATGGTGTTGAAGACATAACCACTTCAATCAATGAGTTAAATGAAATATAAGAACAAAATAATTCAATCTTTGGTAGTTTGGAATTGGAACTTTTAACAACCTTGAAAGAAAAGAAAAACAAGTGGCATGCAAAATTGACAAGGCTCTTCCCGCGATCTGCCTGGCGATGTCATGTATCATGTTGTTTAACACGACAAATAAGGCTACAGTTTTATATTCCACCAACGTGCCATCAAAAATCAAATTGAGACAATAACGATAGTTGATCGTTATTCAAAATGTTATTTATTGGACTATGTCTGGAAATCAAAAGACTGCCGACGACGGAGACTAGCCACCACCTTGTTTAGTATTCACCACGATCACTTGTTCGAAGAGCATTTAGACTTAAGATAGAACCTATGGCGGGATTTCCCCCATCTTTTTGAGGGACACTTATTGGTTTCTTATTGGCATGGACAGCAAATTGCGTATTCGAATCTAAAATGAATGAGCATGGGCAACTTGTTGCTGCGATGCGATGCGGTGGCGGTTGGCGCGGCGAAAATTTACAGCACTTCGGTTGTATTAATTGCTTTGCGATTACTCGTGAGGTGATCTTGTCGGGCTATAAGTCACTCTGCTTTTGCACAAAGGAACGACAAACAAATTCCCAATCAGACCAATAAATCGCGTACGTATCCTGCAACTCCTGAGGGGATTCATATTAGCATTCGGCGATGTTTTAACTGTTTTCTTTTTATAACTTATTTTTATGAATTTTTATGGTCCGGTAAGGGATAGAAATCAATATCCCTGTGTGTGTGTGTTCGTAGGCGCGCGTGGGATTAATGTCAATGGACAGATAATGTGGCGCGACATCTACTCCAAGAAACGACGACAACGCAGAGCACAACGGTTTGATTCATTGCCACTTTAAAATGAGACATCGCTTGCTCGTCGTTTCAACATTCACCAATCTTTGCGATGAGACAGGAACAGGAGAAGAGTAAACGGAATCGAAACCAAAAGGAGTTTAAAAAAGAGACGATCACTAACTGCATGGAACAGTTTTTTTTTATTATGCTCGATCGAAGTTTGATTTAAATGCGATCCGGCGCGGCGACAGAAGTTAAATATTTTTTACCTGTCACTAAGTTTGACAAGCAAAGCCTTACCATACCGAATCAGAAGGTGTAGGACTATAGCCAAATATCAATCACATCGAAGTGGCTGCACGACGACATGAAGGCTGTTTGTGGAATAAGTTTCCACAGTATGTCCCGTCCATGTCCGTCCAGTCCATGTACTGTCCATGCCCAATGCTCAATGCCCATACCTATACACCACCACTGACTGTTTCAAATACCAATTAATTTGAAAATGGGAATCCAATCTCTTCGATGGAATTCCTTCTTTTTGGCAGGCTGTGGGCCTCACCTACCTCACCTACAATGGTAACCATAATTTATATAATTAGGAGGTGTCAATCATAATAAAAGATCCATTTAAAGTGATCTTGCAGCAAAGAAAGCGAAAATGTTGAAGAAACAACAGTATTCTCCATCAAGCCCCCATCAGAGATCGCAGTATCATTTGAATCTTAGAATATCTCAAGAATCACATATACATACTATAGTATAAAGTAGATGTGCTTCATTGGCCACATTACAATAATTGGTGGAAGTCGGCCGGCCTGCAACCGGTTAAGGTTGAGCGTTGAGTATCGCATCTCTTTTTCCTGATAGATACATGAAATGGCAGATGCAATATACCAATTTCGATTAATTCACTCTACCACATATTATGTATGTATATCTAAGTAGCAAGTTGTTGGGTCTGCGGACCGCGGCTGCGCGGCTGTGCTGCGGCTGAAACTGGGAGTGCAGTAAGAATAACAACACATGGTCGGTCAATTCACCGCCCGAAGACGATCGATCCGTCAAGGTGCCATCGAAACGAACACGCTGTGATTAAAAACTGCTGTTCCTCCTTGGCGTACTGGTTGGATCTGGAACTTTAGATGGATAGATGGACACAGACGGAGGATGGTCTTATTCGCGAATGGCATATACGAATGAACAAACAGACAGACTGGCATTTGATTATTGGCTTCCATTTGGTGAGAATGTATCGGTTCGGCGCACGCGGAATATTCATCGTCTTTTTCTTCTGCTCCATTGTCGCTGTCGTCTTCTCCGTCGTCGGTCGTCTTCATCATCATCGTTCCTCGCCCTAGTCAGGTGGGAATTATCATCAAAATAGCAGCCAAATGGAAGCTGCATAAAACTGGTTGTTAAGTTCAATGTGAATGATTGACGTTGGCTAAGCGCCTTGATTTTTCTCATTCTTGTACTTTTGTTTTTTGATTTTTTGAAATTCGATAATATATTTTGCAAATTTTATTTTAATTATCGAAAATGTTTTAAGGGCTTAGTATTGAACGTTCCAAGAAATATTCCGCCAGTCATATTTAATCTTTTAAAAACTCAGTTTGGCTAAACTAAAATTCAGGGTCTTCACTATTTTCAACTATTTTTATCGAATTTTGGCGAAGATGCATCAATTTTGGAAATAGAACACAGAAAGAAAACTAATGAATTGAAGATCAACGTGAAAAAGTTTTGAATAATTCCCAATGCCCAACCAGTGTTTTGTATCAGCATTATAGAACAGACTTAAAAAATACAAAGAGACTTTACAGTTTTTCGCAACGATGAAGATTACTTTTAAGTGTAAATTTTAGTTTTGGAATTATTTGTATGGGTCAGAAAATGAAGACAATTTTAAAATTCTACAGAAATTGGTCTTCCAATAGCAGATGCCAATTAAAATACTAAAAAAGAAGCAGAACTTTGCTGTCGGAAAATCTTTAAGTTGAATGCTATCGTCCGCCCAGCATTTTTGTTGCTGGCGGCTTTAAGGATAGAAGATAAATTATAATTTCTGATTTGATTATCAAAACGGCTTTTCCACCTGTTTTTATGTTGTTTACTATTAATAAGAATTTTAATTATGTTTATATAATGATTACATTCAATAATGCATCAATTTTAAATGTTCTTCATGCACTCAATGGCCTTAAAATGGCATTAGATTGTAAGAATCCAATCGCCTTTTGGAATGCAGAACTTTTTAGAAATTGTAAAGGTTGGTTCTCTTTAAACGTTTAAACCGTCGCATCTGCAGATCTGAAAAATAAAAGATATCGTTGGATGGTATGACCTATAAAAAAAAGAGGCTTGGTTGAGACCCACACTGATAACTTCCCATCCCGTCTGTCGATTTGTCTTGCTTAAAAGGTTTGTAGGTTTTCGTGTGTTCTTAAAAAAGTTAAAAAAGTTGTCACTTAAAAATTACCAACAATATTTTCCATGTAATTAAATAGTTTGATTTCAAAATCTATTTTTGTTAACGTGATTTTTAGTCGAAAACGCATTTTAACCAATTTTAGTAGCATTTCTTAAAAGTTTTTATTTCTTATATAAACAAATACAAATTGGATGAGTAAAATATATTTGAAGTCAATTTTTGCCAATTTTGCGTACTTTTTTATTGTAGATTTTAATTTTGTATGAAATAACTGACTGATGTATTTTTATAAAAAAAAACTAGCGGACCCGACAGACTTCGTCCAGTCATAAAGATTTGTAAGGTGGAAGTTCTTGTTCCTACGTATTTTATACTCGTGGCTAAACATTCTCCTGAACAGAACCGTCACCCTGGCGATAGAGCGTTGTGAATAAAAAATAATTAAATGAAACATATGTACATATATAACGATTAAAAAGTAAGTAATCGCTTTATTGTTAATCATGTGAATCATAATTATTAACAGAAATCAGTTTTATTTCCATTTTTTTTTGTTCCATTACCAGGCACATAGACAAAAAAATCTGATGGTTTTCCAACACTGGAACAGGAAACATACAATTGACCATGTGATAAACATGGATTTTCTAGATTAATACCACAAACACTTAAAGATTGTCCCTGGGAATTGTTTATGGTCATAGCAAAAGCAAGGCGCACTGGAAACTGTAGTCTTTTAAACTCAAATGGCACATCAGTCGGAATCATTGGGATGCGCGGTATAAGAACATCTTCTCCTTTATACTTTCCTTTGAGTGTAGTTGCTTCGCTATATCTTATCGCTAACCATGTACCGTTGCAAAGACGCGGTTGGTTGATATTTCGCAACACTATAACTATTGATCCAACCTTTAATTAAAGTTTGTGAGGTGGCAATCCTCGCAAATCCAGCGAGTTTAAAAATTCCGGTGGATAATTGACTACATCATCTTAGTTAGTAGCCGAATCAACTGATTTACATATATATATCCTCGATTTGCCTGTAAGTTGTTCTTGAATTTTGAAATTCAATTCATTTACATCAATGTTTTTTACAGCCAATATAGCTCGTTCGCTCAACCAATCTTGGTTTCTGTAATTTTGAGAAACATTTGGAAACACCTTCTAAATAAGTTCGTCTTTTGATTGCTTTATATGTCGTAATTGATCATTTCGACGATGTAAAACAATATCACGGGATTCCAAGTTTTTTCCAACTACAACGATAACAACTTCATCAATAGTTGGTACATTAAAACGTCTTGCATGTTGACCTGCAGGTGATTTTTCAGCTCTGATTACAATTTTGTGATTATCAGATGGCATGAGATCCAGTGTAGTTTTGAACAATATAATCAATTGGTTGTGTTCATGAAATAAAGTTTGTAATTGTTCTCTTTACTAAATTGTTTTTTGCACAACGCAGATCAATTTCTTGTGGTGAATTGCCCATCAAATTTAATTAAAATTTGCAGGAATTTGCTGTCGCTATCTGACAGTGGTAACAGTGAACCTGCTCTGTGATATATTTGCCCTTGTATCTGTTAATTAAAATTAAATTATTTTTGTAACAAACACTATAAAATAAAATAAATAAGCAATGGGGTGTAAATTTATGGATTGTCAGTGATCAAACTTAAATAATATTTGATCTTAAAAATTATATACATATTTAGTTGTAACTAATATCTATCAATAAACATCTTAAATTAGGTGTTAGAAAATTTTGTTCGCTAAAATAATTATGAATAACTGTTATAATACATACCTTGAAAATTGGTATGAAGTTTTCCCGAACTACATTTGTAGCCCCAAATGAAGTCATTTGAAAGCAATTGTTATAGTGTTGGATAAGTGTCAAAGAGTGTATGGAATCTGTTCCTATTTCTGAAACCAATGAGTACAATGGCCCTGGTGTTGGATGCAATGGTATCAATTTCACTTTACCATTTGTGCAACACAATCCATTAGCTTCGTTTTTGTATTTCAATGCCTTACAGTGTGAGCAAACCGAGTTCATAGAACCAATAACAACACATTGATAGTTACTGTAGTCAATTGACACATCGTAACTGAAAACAGCTCGATTCAAACTTGAGCGATCATTAGTTGAATGTCGCGCTCGCGCTTTACGCGTTTGTGATATCCGAATTCTTTCACCGTTCAATTTGATCTTCACGTTCTTGTGCAATACGATTAGTTTGGTAATTAGCTTTATTTGTAGCAGTTCGGTTTCTTCTACCTAAATTGCTTCGTCTTATATAGGAGGCATATCAAATATGTATAAATTATTTTGTCACTAAACACTAACTAAACAAACACTAACACTAACACTCTGCACAAAACACGATATACGGATTTGTTTTAGCCGTTTATCAGTTGACAAAAGCAAACTCAGTAGATAAGGTATAAGTAAAATCCAAAAAAACAACAGCAAATCGACATCAATACTTTTTCCTTCTTTTTTTTTAAATTTGATATGACTTGAAGTCAAATTCTTTAAGCCGACTACGTTTTAGTTAGAAAACATTTGTATGGGAAAAAGAAAAGGGCTGTTTTTTATGGTTTTTCCGGAAATTATTGGAATTTTTCTCGCCGTAAAAACCATCCTTGAACTTCAACGAACATTTTAAAAAAAGAATTGGCCAAATTGGTCCAGGCGTTGTTGAGTTATGCGGTAACCAACACATTTTTCGATTCATTTTTATATCTATACTAATATTATAAATGTGAAAGTAACTCTGTCTGTCTGTCTGTTACTCAATCACGCCTAAACTTAAAAACAGAAGTTGGCACTTCGTGAATCCTGGGTTGTTGTTTGTTTTGCTTCATTAAAAGAATCTTGTTTTCTTCTTGAAACAATTGTGAATAACTTTAAATTACTTTAAAAGTGTGACAATAAGTGATCCTGAGCCTTGAGTCTGGATTTGACTTTGTGTATTTTTTTAAATTGTTATAAATCTTGAAAAACAAACATCTTGTAATCATTTGATGATTTGGTTTTTTTTGTGACATTTTACTTTTTTCTCCCACAAGTTTATTTCTCAGAGAAAATAATAATAATAAAATATCGTAAATATTATCACTCAAAGTTTTAAAATAATACATATTGTATGAGATAGGCACCAATCGAGCGACTCGGAGACAGTTGGTAGTGGAATACTATTCGCGGTAAAAAACTACCTTATATGCACTTTGGTTGATACTTTTGATCTTTCTGACGTCGAAATGCTATGTATTAAAATCAAATTGGAAACAGGTTATCTCTTTATCATCTCAGTATACATACCTCCAAGATCTACCCCAGTTTTGTCTATGAAAATTGCATACATTTAACTGAGAAGATCCACGACCAAATGGAACCTAATGATGAACTGCTGATCGTAGGTGATTTCAATCTTCCGAACCTCAACTGGACAAAATCATCAGATTTCAACTATTTTACACCTATCAGTCCAACGAGCACCAATGAATTCACAATTATTGATGGTTTAGCTTCTTGTGGACTTTTTCAATTTAATGGGGTTGCCAATCAATACAACAAATATTTGGACCTGATATTTTTCTCCGACACGATAAATAATGACGTAGCTGTATCTCCAGCCGATGTTAAACTAGTAGAAGAAGACCGTCACCATCCAGCTTTAAATATATCACTGAATATAAACGTGTGCAATATCCCTAATACATCAAATAAAAAACTTGAATTCAATTTTAAAAAATGTAACTTTAATGAACTAACTAACTTATTGTGTAATGTTGACTGGAATCAACTGCTCCTAAATCGTAATATTGATGACATGTGTCTAAATTTTTATAGTATTCTTTTTAACTGTTTTTATGAAACTACGCCATTACGGAAATCTCGCTATAAATCTAAAACTCCACCATGGTTTGACACTCAATTAAAAAACTTAAAAAATAAAAGAAATAAGGCATGGCTAAAATTTAGTAAAACTAGATCAGAAGAAGACTTCATGATTTACTCCGCTTTCCGTTTTCTCTGATTTAGGTGTTATTCTTGACAGTAAATTAATGTGAAAATCAACATGGTTTCGTCCAGAATAAATCAACAATTACAAACCTACTTCACTTCACTTCTTTCTGCCACTGCCTTGACTCCTTCGAAGATCGTAAGCAAGTAGATTGCGTATTCACAGATTTCAGTAAAGCCTTTGACAAATTGTGTCACAAGACTTTAGTCCATAAACTTAAGGCCTTAGGGTTTAACGACAAATTCTTGACGTGGATCTCGTCTTATCTTAAGAACAGAAGTTATAGCGTTATATTCAGAAATTAACTCTCCGACCAATTTTACGTCAACTCTGGTGTTCCACAGGGTAGCCATTTAGGTCCTTTATTATTTATCTTATATATAAATGACATAACATCCGTTATAAAAAACTCCTTCGTTTTAATATACGCTGATGACATTAAAATTTTCAAATCTATTAGTTCAATTAATGACTGCTCACAGCTTCAAGAAGATCTTCATAGTTTTAGGGAATGGTGCAATACAAACCGACTTTTATTGAATATTCACAAATGTAAAACTATGTGTTTTACACGCAAAAAAACAATTATAGATTTTAACTATTTATTAGATTCTTCCTCCCTTTGTAAGCTTTCCGTTTTCTCTGATTTAGGTGTTATTCTTGACAGTAAATTAACGTTCTGTGACCATTATAACTTTATAGTTAAAAAAGCTAACAAGATTCTAGGTTTTATTAAACGTTTTTCTCGTGATTTTCGTGACCCCTACGTCTTAAAACTTCTTTATGTATCATTTGTCAGGCCAATACTTGAATACGGCTGTGTTATATGGGCACCATACTATTCAGTCCATATAGACAGACTTGAAAGTATCCAAAAAAGATTTATGCGTTTTTGTCTTCGTTTTCTTCCGTTTTCCCAAATATTCACACCACCTCCTTATTCTTAGAGACTTTTGCTAATAAACCTCCCTACACTTTCACAACATAGACATTATCTCCAATTTTGTTTTATTTTAAAATTAATTAATGGTTCTATTATATCCGCAACAGCTCTGAATCGTCTAAATTTTAGCTATTGTCAAACTAGCATAAGAAGACAGATACCTTTATGTCCGATCTTTAGCAGAACTAACTATGGTATGAATAGCCCTTTAAATCAATTGATTTCAGTCTTCAATAAATTTTATAATTTAATTTCATCTGTTCATGACAAAGTAAACAATTTAAAGAAAGCTTTTTATAGTTATAGTATTTATTTATTTCTATGCTAATTAAAATTTTAAATTAAAAATTATGTAAATAGCTATAAGTTTATATTAACGTTAGATAATTAACGGATTAAATAAATAAATAAACTACTGAACCAATTTGCATGAAATTTGGTATGGAGATAAAGGACATATGCTATCTTCTTCTTAAAATGTATTAACCTAACATAACCTAACCTATGACAATCACACTTAGTATGGCCTCATCCCATCTCGGCACAATTCAAACATAAGTACAAAAAAGTACAACTCAGGTTTTTTCATACTACTATCAAAAAAAAACTATCTGATGCGGATGAAGTCGCGGGTAAAAGCTAGTATAAGATATATTTAATGTAGAAAACAATATTTTCAGTGATTTAAAAATAGTTTGAAGCTTTAAATTTTGAAAAGATATTTAAGTATTGTTTTTTTGGGGTTTTATTTTTTGTAAAAAAAACTGTCAATTCGATTTTTTTCAAAATTTTACCGAATGTTGACAACAATACTTCTTATAAGATAAAATTAGTTGAAAGCCATAATCTCAAATTTTTGAAAAGATATTTGAGTCGAAAATTATTTAAGTTTTTTTTAGTAATGTTTTGTTTAGATTTTTATTTTTTGTAAAAAAATCATCAATTTAATTTTTCTCAAAATTTAACTGAATGTTGAAAACAATATTTTTTGTAACATAAAATTAATTTGAAGCCAATATCTCAAAGTTTTAAAAAAAGATGTTTAAGTCGAAAATCAATTTTTTCTAAATTTTATTAAGATTTTTTGGGTTTTAATTTTTTGTAAACAAACGGTAAATTCAATGTTTCTCAAAACTTTTGTTAGATAAAGTTAGTTGGAAGCTATAATCTCAATTTTCTGAAAAGACATTTGAGTCGAAAATTAATTTTTTCTAACTTTTACTAATTTTTTTTTAGGTTTAAATTTTTGTAAAAGAAAACTGTTGATTCGATTTTTCTCAAAATATTACCAGATGTCAAAAACGATATTTCTCGTTGCATAAAATTATTTTCAAGACTAAATCATTTTTTTTCGTAAAATTTTCGAGGTGACGAATAGTTTTTTCAGTTCTTTTGATTTATAAGAAAAATCGTTTTGGGATCACGATAATATAAAATTGTATTCAAGTCTCTAGCGTTATTGGTTCGTGAGATATTTAGGGTTAACCAAAATTTTCACCTTTTCTTAAATTGCTATAGTAAAAAAAAAACACCCACGCAATGTTTTTGAGAGTCCTTTCTGCATTATTATCTATATAACAAAATTAATTTGAAGTCAATATCTCTACTGGTTCTTGAGCTATGGACGACGAAAAAACTTCCTTGAAACGTCGAGAAATGTCAAAAGTTTCAATTCGACAAATCGGACCGATTACAATAACTTCTTAGGGGAAGTTAAAAATAAACAATTATTTTCAATTCGTTAACTTTGAGACAATAATTTGGAGAGGGTGAATTTAAACACTTTGCTATAATCAGTGACTCTTTGCTACTGAAACACAAATTACTTGGCGACACATTTTCCAAATTTTTCAAACTCTTGAACATTTATATAGCGAGTCTCAGATTCGCACTCCAAAATCTGTCGACCTTTCTTCTGGATTTTCGAAAAGACGATTTCAAATATTGGCAACCGAGTTAAGATGCCGAGTTCAAACCAAGGAATTGATTATAATTGCTTGATAAACCATAACCTCCACTGGAAATGTTCGCATTTGACGATATGTTGTGTAATTCAAATGTACCATCCACAAGAGAGCATCAATTGCCGTTGGCAACTGGTGGAACGAAAGGTCTCGAATTCTAAATAATTTTCAGTAAATTTTAGTGCAGGAATAAAGAAATAATAAAAACATAGAAATACAATTTGTTTGCGAATGCTGTTGGGATGATCGATTGAAATGGGTGTTCTTTCAACGTCCCAATTCGAGCCTCCGAAACTCTGCATCACATTCGAGTACATTTTTGGCCTTCTATAGTTCGACCATAGCACGTTCGCGTTCGAATTAGGTTCTTTCTCTTTCCAATTTCTAGAATTTCCAATTCAATGGTATGTTTTTGTTTTATTTGGACTTGCGTCCGCTCTTCCTCTAATTTGGACACCTCTTTGGAAGGTCCCATTTCACCATCCATTTTCTGTTATTTACGACACCTTGTCAACAAAGGGTCCAGTGGCTTTCGTAACTTTCCTTGATTAACCCTCTCCCAAAAGTCTTCAACAAGTTCTTCGGAATTTCAACCTCGTTTTGAACCATGTTGTTGGAAATTGAGTTTTAATTTTCAAAAAATATTATTTCATCTGATACGAGTACAAATTGTACATACACGAATATGAATTGTCTTCATTTATTAACTTCCCATAGGAAGTTATTGTAATGGGTCCGATTTGTCAAATTGAAAATTTTGACATTTCTCGACGTTTCAAGGTCCCTAGAGTCGAAATAAAATATTTTTAGAAAGATGTCTGTGCGTGCGTGTGTACGTACGTCAGTACGGCCGTATGTCCGTACGTCCGTACGTTCGCGACGTTTTTTTCGTTGTCCATAGCTCAAGAACAAGACGAGGTATCGGCTTCAAACAAATTTTGTTATACAGATAATAAGGCAGAAAGATGCAGAAAGGGCTCTCAAGAAAATTGCGTGGGTGGTTTTTTACCATAGCAGTTTAAAAAAAAGGTGAACATTTTGGTTAACCCTTAATATCTTACGAACCAAAAATGCTAGAGAAAAATTTTGAGAAAAATAGAATTGACAGTTTTTTTACAAAAAATAAAAACCTAAACAAAAAAATTAATAAAAGTTGGTAAAAATTGATTTTCGACTCAAATATCTTTTTAAAAATTTGAGATATTGGGTTTTAACTACTTTTATCTTTTGAAAAATAATGTTGTCAACATGCAGTAAAATTTTGAGAAAAATCGAATTGACAGTTTTTTTTACAAAAAATAAAAACTTAAAAGAAAATTTAACAAAAGTTGGTAAAAATTGATTTTCGACGCAAATATCTTTTCAAAACTTTGAGATATTGGCTTTTATCTTTTAAAAAAAATTGTTTTCAACATTCAGTACAATTTTGATAAAAATCTAATTGACAGTTTTTTTACAAAAAATAAAAACCTAACAAAAAAACAATACTAAAACTTGGTAAAAATTTACTTTCGACTCAAATAGCTTTTCAAAAATTAAAAATATTGTCTTCAAACTTTTTTTATTTCACAGAAAATATTGTTTTCGATATTCAGTGGTTTTTTTATAAAAATCCAACAGTCCATTTTTTCATAAAAAAATAAAATCTACAAGAAATAGTACGCAAATTTGGTAAAAATTGATGTTCGGTTCTTGATATCTCTCAAATTAATTTAATTCATCTAATTAGTAAAAATTTAAGAAATGCTACTAAGATTGGTAAGAATTTGTTTTTCACTAAAAATCTATTTAACAAAACTAGATTTTTAAACTAAACTATTTCTTTATATGAAAAATATTGTTGGTAATTTTAAAATTTTTAAGAATAATTCAACTGACAACTTTTTTAACCCAACACGAAAACCTACAAACTTTGAAGCAAGACAAATCGACAGACGGGATGGGAAGTTTTCAGTGTGGGTCGCATCCCAGCCTCTTTTTTGAATTGCAATTGGTTCCGAAATGGGCGCAGGTTTATCAGTTCTGTTTTTTTAGGTTTGGCTTTATTTTGCGGTATTATTCGCCCTAAATGATTTTAAAGTCCTCTATTAAAGTATATGTAAATGTATTTGACATTTTAACTAACCTGGCCAGGTAGGGCGATATTGAATTGTTTAGTAATAACATCCCTCGCCTTGTCCTTATCCCGCTTCTTTGCGCCATCAATGTTTTTTGTATTTTCGAAGATATTTTAATGTAGTTTGCTAATTTGTTCCAGTCGTTGCCATTGATCCTTCGAAGACTTCGGTGAGATCAAGATAGTTCTTGTGCCATATCAGTCGACGAGCTTCTACCAACATAGGACATTTCGCAAGGAAGTGAACTATATTTTCTCTTTCCTGGGTATTGCACATCAAACAGATGATAGGTAGGTCATCTCTATGCGGGATGAAATTAAGCGGAAGTAGTTCTCCTCTTGCTCGGAATATCAAAGATATTTTTTCTACGCTAAGTTCGTCTTTTAAAAAATTTGATGTGACTAAATTGTATTCCAATCTCGAGTAAATTTCTCTATGAAGCGAACCTTTCGCATTTTCAATGTTTTCGTTCCTCACTTTTATGTGTAGATTTTCAAGCAAAGTACCCAGAAAATTTTTCCAGCTGCCAAGGTTATCCATGCTTAAAGAGAACGGTAATGAGCATTCCATTGCTAGATTTCTCCATTCTTGGAACCAGGATGAATTGGAGGTTCAATCCTACAGAAGTTTGGAACCAGCCCGATAGATCCTTGCCATCCCAAATCGCGTTTAATGTTAAATTGTAGAGAATCAATGACTTTTCCAAATTTAAGCGACAGTCCATCTCTGTACAGCTTATACATTAGGGCTTTTCTATTTATTGTATCGAATGCTGATTGAAAGTCCACAAAGAAAGCGTATAATTTCTTGCGTTTTCGCAGGTACATATCTGCTATATTCGTTAGACTAAAAATGTGGTCAACCGTCGAGTAGCCTTTTCGAAAGCCTATTTGAAATTTGCTGAGAATATGATGGCTATCAACCCATGCGACTAAGCGATATCTCAGAATTTCTACAAACATTTTTAGAGCGGAGTTCAAAAAAGAAATAGCGCGATAGTTCGATGGATCCATTCTATCCCCTTTTTTGAAAATTGGGAAAATTATTGATTTCTTGAAAACTTTGGGAGCTTCTTATCTTTCAATTGTGAAGACAACGGAATGTTATCAAGGAATACAACATAAACCTTTATACACTTCCTACCATTAAAGCTTCTTTTATGTATCGATTGTGCTGGCTTTAGACACACACCACCTCTCTTCTTTGTGAATCCGCCACTAGATGAATTACTGAAATCTAATCAATTATCTTAGATTAACTTTAATATACAGACGTCGCGTCGCGTCAGTTGTTCGTCTGAATCAACATTATTAAAAAAATATTCCTCCAAATATGCTATGGCCAACATTATTATTTCAAATAGTTTCAATATACTAACTCGATCATACAACAAACAAAACACCAGTTGGTCAACCACTACCGGCATCAAAATCATCATGCTTATAGAAGGCGATCAATCAATTAGTAATTCGGTTTATTAAATTCGCCTCATTGCTACAGGCGACAGAAGAAGAATATTTTTTCAACCCATGGTCCAATTATTTTCACAAAACAATCAATCACTCAATGAGGAAAACGAAGAAGTTATTGCTGTTAGACGAACCAACAATTCAGTTCTTGATGTTCGTCCAGTGTTGTACATATGTTTGGATAAAAAAGACGAAATTGACATAAAAGTTTATGTATCTACAGAGAGTGATTTTAAGGTTTTCATCAGCTTTCCATGATTTGATCATTGAAGGAATTTAGGAAGACCAAATAACACAACTTATAAATGAATAGTGAACAGAAGTTTAGATTAAATAAGAAACCCGCAACATAGTCGCCCGAAAATTAGACTGTCAATAGTCGTCTCTGGAGTGTGATTTTAATTTCATACCCAAACGGATTCCTCCACAATACTTCTCACGAAGATTAATAACATAACCAAAAAAGCCCAGACTCCTAAAGAGAGACTACAACAAAAATAAAAAGAATAACAGAACTTCGTGAATCATGACGACCGCGGAGAAATAAGATGCCATCTTGATTTCATTTTCATATGCAAAAGAGCAAATTCATAATATATACCTTCGTTTATATGGGAAATAAAGTGGGGATGACGGTGTTATCCTTGCGTCTGAAAATAGAAGGATGTACCCTGAACTGTATACACGTAATATTACACAAGCACCACACCATGGTTTCCGCTCGGCATTTTGAGAAACGATTTTATTTTATATTTACATATGTAGGTAACAAAATACGATGAGTAATCAGCGGAAGGAATCAAATGTCAATTTTGACAGTACAAGTGTCAAAAAATCAATTTAAATCCATCCATAACTATTCTTGAAAAAAAAAGATATTAAAATTGTTTTTTATCAACTTTAGAATGGTTTTCGATAATCAAGATATAGAAAGAGTTAACAAAATTATTTATCTAAATATTCAGCAGGTTTTAGAAATAATATATGTATAAGCAAAGCGGTCTTTATTTCGTAGGCTAGCTTCAGTAAACGACAACTTATTGGCTGAAAACAATGGTAAAGCTGAAGCTGAAGATTGTGGTACTGTCAAAGCTGAAAAAACGAAAACAACACACAGCGCTACGATGGGAAATTGAAACCGAAGCTGAATCGCAAGTTCGATGAACTTTTACTTTTGACTTCATGCTGCGCATATTTTGATTAAGGGATCATGTTGAAAACTTTGGACTTTATACTGTTCAGATTTCAATTCTTGTCGGGCTGCACTATTGTGGTCACCTTCATCTTCTTAAGCTTACAGCTTCACCCATTGTGATCAGGCATTTAAGAGTAAAAATATAGTGTCGCAATTATTGGAAAAGGGTAGTACCCGTAGCATGATGGTTAGTGCGTTGGACTGTCAGTCGTTATTTGACTTCCAAACTGCGAAGAAGTGTTATTCATATTTTATTTAAAAGTTAAACTATAGTGCAAGTGTTTGAGGCTTAGATAAAGTTGGCAAGTTGCCACTAGTTTATTCAACTGAGCGGTAGCCTAGTGGAGGTGGAGTCCAGAAGCAGATCCAAGGGTCGTGGGTTCGATTCCCAGCCGGAGTCAATAAAAAAATTAAGTGCTTTTTTTCACAACAGAGAAATCGTTGATTTTATCAGTTGGGAACAAAAAGTAATGGAGAAGGAGAAAAGAGCAGGGGTATCGAAAGATACCTCTGCGAATTCATCAGGTGATGCGAATGTGGTGCCATCAGCGGTACCCCAATTCACCGCAACAGCATCAGGCCACCAGTCTGATGGGACTTTAACATCAACAACAACAACTGCCAAAAGGAGAAGGCATACTCCCAATCTGGTAGGCAGAAATAATGCTGCCAAGCGCGGAGCGATGCGGGAGAAAGTGCAGCAAAAAGAAAAAGATATGACGTCACAAAGTGAGTCGTCAGACGGTGACATTGACTACGTCTCCGAAGGTGGAGAGGGGCACTACCGTTCACCTAAAAATAAAAAGAAGTCCTCAAGACTAGCGCCGCCAGAGCAGCCTAAAGAAAGGGAGATGGAGGTGCCTGATGCCCCCAACGACAACGAAGCCGATGAAGTGGAGCTGGCACAAGAGCTGCAGGCAAAAAAGCAGCAAATAGATGCCTATGAGGACCAGCTAAAAAAGCTAAAGGAGGAGATGGAGCCCCTTCTCAGTGCACTAAAAGTCAAAATTGAAGCGCGCCGTCAAAAAGAGGCAGCTGAGAAGGGGGAAAAGGCAACACAACGGCTGCAACAACAACAGCAGCAACAGGTGAAACAAAAAATGCCAGAAACAAGGCAACAAAAACAACAACCACAGCAGCAACAACCACAGCCAAAGCCCGCTACCAAAATCACTGGAGCGGAGCAAAAAATTAAGGCTTCACTAAAAGCGACAGGCCCAATGTCTGAGGGCCCATCGACTTCGGCCAAGGCCAAAAAAGAGCAACAACAACAGCTACAGCCAAGGCAGCAGCAACAGCAACAACAACAACAGAAGCAACAGAAGCAACAGAAGCAGCAACAACAACACCAGAAACAACCACAGCCCAAGAAGGAGAAGGTGCCACCTATTAGGACCTACCGGGTTGACCTGCAGGACTTGAAACAGGTATGTAAGTCGGCCACTAAGGGCAATTTTGTAATAAATATTCTGAATGAAAAAGAAAAGCGGTATTCGGTACAGTGCTTCTCACTGGACGAATACAAGCTACTGAAAGAAGTGCTTAAGCAGGCCACCGCTGAGTTCTTCAGCTTCACGCCGAAAAGCGAAAAATTTAAGACGGTCCTTCTGAAGGGCATAAGTTCCTGCACGGAACCGGAGGCGCTCTTAGCTGAGCTCCGCCAAAAAGCCATCGACGATCTCGATTTCATCGGGGTCAAGCCTTTCACTACGGTGAAGTCCAGGCGAGGGGGTTACAGGCTGCCAATGTTCCTCGTATCATTATCGCCCCAAAGTAGGCTTGAGAGTCTGAGGGAAATCAAATGCCTCGACTACCAAGCCATACACTGGGAGACATTAAAAAGGCATGACGACATTTTACAATGTACGAAGTGCCAGAGGTTCGGCCATGCCGGAGCCAACTGCAATATGCAGTTGCGCTGCGTCAGGTGCTCCGAAACCCACATCAAGGGAGAGTGCAAGCTGGGGAATGAGCGGGTTGAGGATTTGAAACAGCTCAAGTGTGTCCTTTGTGGAAACCAAGGGCACCCGGCTAGCTATAGGGGTTGCCCTAAGGTCCAACAAATCAAACAAAAACAGGCCAGTCAAAAAGCCGAAGAAAGTCGAACAGTTCGACAGGCTCCTACACAAAAATTCGTGGATCCCAAATTTTCCTACGCCCAAATGGTGTCAGGGAATGGGAACACGAGACAGGCTCCACCAACGGTTGCCCCAAAGGCCCCTGTGCCTAAGGCACCAGAGGTGCAGCCTGACATTGTAGCCTTGTTGTTGAGCATTCAAGGTCAACTTACAGGGCTGCAAAGTCAGATAAAGGAGCAAGGCAAAAGGGTAGATCATCTCTACTCTTTGTTGCCTGGCCTGGCGCAATTTAGACCATAATGGGCGCGCTGCCGGAGACGCGCCTAAAAGTCCTAGCTGTGAATGTAAATTCACTGATTAGGATTGAACGAAGAGCCGATATGTTCCAATTGTTGAAAGACTACAGTCCCGATGTGTTTATGGCTAGCGAAACTAAGCTAAACCACAAACACAAATTGACTCATAAAAATTACAATATCGTAAGAAGAGACCGGCCCGACTCCACTCAAGGGGGCGGTGTCGCTCTCTTTATACGAAAAGGCATTAATTATAAAGTCATATACAACAATGAATTGCGAAAGCTCAAGACGCTGGAAGTTTGCGTTGTATGCATCTCTCTCACTCAAGGGAAGCGGATGTATATGATTGCGGCTTATGCGGCTGGAGCTCCGCAGGTTACTTACTTTGATTCAGAACTCGAGATTCTTTTTAGGGAACTGAAACTGAGCTTGGAAGAAAACTATTTCATCTTGGCCGGTGATTTGAACGCAAAACATGAAGATTGGGGAAATCAATATAGTAATCCCAGAGGTAACCATCTTTTTAATTTGATGAATCTTTACAGCGTTGAATATGGCGTCGACCTGCTGGCTACTGAAAAGCCATCGTATCCAAGAAGCGACTCCTTTCTGGATCTTTTGCTGTACGACACAAGACTGACAGTTACAGACAAAGTGGGTAATCACCCTCGAAACTGCTTACAGACAGTCGAGTACGACAGTGATCACTGCGGACTGGCTGCTGTAATACAGATTCCGAACGAACGCGTGGAGTTGGAGGAATACGTTGCAACGCACTCTTACAATTACAGTAAGATGCGCTGGCCTCGTTTCACCAACGCCTTAGCGAGAGAACTTCGTTCGAGTGACATAGCCCCACCAAACAACAGAAACCTGACAAATACAGAAATTGACCAACATTTACAACAGATGGACGAATTAATAAAACAAACGATGGAACGGACAATACCAAAGTACAAAGAACAGGACCAAATGGACGCTTACAGAAACGCGACTATTGACGCACTACGTAAGCACAAGAGTGGCTTACTGACAAGACTCAAAAACTTGTACAGACGACTCACAGACCCACACGACTTGGAGGTTAGGACACTGAAGTCGTCAATAAAAAATGTCAATCTGTTGATTAAGGAGAACTACAGGTTATCAATTAACAAGTACTGGGAGCGCAAGATCCGGTCAGTTAATTCCAGTGACCCTAGTATGTTCCCTAAAATCAACAAGATATTCAGGAAAAAGAACGACAATGACCTTCCGTGTCTGAAACTCCAAAGAACTGAAGAGAACAGAGACGTACTCATGACAGTGCAAATAGATCCAGAAGAATCCATCTTTGACGATGACTTTTACATAATTGAAGATCCGAAGGAAAAAGTGGAGGCGGTGGGAGCTGCTTTCCAGCAAGTGTACAAGGTGAATGTTAGCATTCGCCCAAACCACGACCTGGAAAACAGAGCCCTACTTAATCACTTTTACCTTCGAAATGATATAACACATTGGCGATCTGAGAACCGCGGTTTTATGCGGTTCGATGACGATTCCTTGGCAAATGCCATAATCGCCGAGCAAACGGGACCAAGTCCCTTGTTAGTGACGAAGATTGAGCTTCAGCTCATCTTCAACTCAATAAAAAATAAAAAGTCAGCAGGTGTCGATGGTATATCCAACGTTGTACTAAGACATTTACCGATGGAGGCAATTGACATTTACACCACACTCTTCAATAATGCACTGAATAATGCATATTATCCAGTGCATTGGAAGACCGCTGTGGTTCATCCTCTCCCGAAAAAGGGAAAGGACAACTCCAACCCGTCAAATCTTCGGTCGATAAGTCTTCTTCCGAGCATCAGCAAAGTTTTCGAAAAAATCATTAATAGGGCTCTGACTAAATGGGCTGCGGACAACAAAATAATTCCGGATAAACAGTTCGGGTTCAAGGCGGGTCATGACACAATTCATGCTGCGTCTAAACTCGTTTCTGATATCCAATGGAATAAAACAAAACAACAATGCACAGGTGCTGTTCTGGTTGATTTGGAAAAGGCCTTTGACACCGTATGGTTAGAGGGTCTTTACCTAAAACTGAGCAGGCTTGGCATAAGCAAGCCATTGTTGTATATACTTTATGATATGCTTAACGGTAGAAAGTTTGTTGTCAAAAGTGGCAATGTAACTTCTACCACAACATTCTTAATTAAAAATGGTCTTCAACAGGGAGCGGTGAATTCGCCGATTCTCTTCAGCATTTACACCAGCGATCTGATAGGTAGTCTTACAAAGGCAATTGCGTATGCCGACGATCTAATTGCGTACAGAACGGCCCAAAAGGTTGAGGTTATTAGAATTCTCTTGCAGCGTGATTTCGACAAGATTCAGCGATATTGCGACGACTGGAAACTGAAAATAAATGTCCAGAAGTCGGAGACAATTCTGTTCCGGACTCCGTTGGCTAGGGCCACGAGGGATACGTGCAAGAATTGGCGCAAGATGGTTATCGTTGATCTTCACGGGCAGCCATTAGCGAGCAAAAGTGTAGTGAAGTACCTTGGTATCTGGTTAGATCAGTATTTATATTTCGACATACATATAAATGCTGCTCTGACCAGGGCCCGAGGAGCCTTCGCTCTGACGAAACGGCTGTTTTTTAGCAGTCGGCTTGACCCCAGAGTGAAGGTAATTTGCTACATGGCCCTCATACGGCCGATGATCGTTTATGGTTGTCCTGTGTGGTTCAACGTTGCCCCTTCCCAAATGGAGAAGTTTCGAGTGTTCGAGCGGCAGTGTTTACGACGCTGTACCGGCTTATATCGAACAGCCGAATCTTCTTTCGTGCATTACTATTCCAACGAGGTCCTATACAACGGGGCTCGAATCAACAGAATTGACAATTTCGTGATAAAACTCGTCCGAGGTCATATTGCAAGAGCTATGTCTTCGACCAACAATTTAATTTTCGGGGCGTTCTATCCGAACGATGAGTATTTTGAGAGTGCACGCTTGAGCGGCTTCATTCCACCAGAGGCATTCCTCTTTTTAGACAGATGCGGTCTGATACATAATAGATTGGCAGTTCCGTTAATCTACCACGTCAGACGACGAACCGTGGATAGGCGACTCCTGTACAATCGGGACGTCATGGCACACGACGGAGCAGAGCTCCTTCGGTTCAGTAGGGCTGTGTCCGAACGGGACCGAACTGATAGGGTGAAGCAGGAGAGCCAGTTTTGGTGGCTTCAATCGGCACTTGATAGTGAGTAGTCGGGATGGGGTTTTAAGCCGTGGCCGGCTTACATACTTGTTTTATAGTTTTAGGGTTTAGTTTTAAGTAGAATAGGCATGGTGGCACAAAAAAAAAAAAAAAAAACATAAAAAAAAAAACAAAAAATACAAAAAAGAAAAATACAAAAAAATACAAAAAAAAAAAGAAAAAATTAAAAAAAAAATCATGGAATAATCAAAAAAAAAAATAAAAATAAAAAAAAGACAAAATATGAAAAACAAAAAACGTTAGATAGTTAGATTTGCTGCTGTGGTTGTTCTAGTTTTAAGTAGTTTATAGGTAGAATAGGTAGTTTTAGTTAGCTTTAAGTTTTATATTAAGGACCTTATTTTAAGTAGTTTTTAAGTAAAAATAAAAAAGGATATTGACATTAGTTTTTGCTAAATTTTCTAATGAATACACAAATAAATAAAATGAATTGAAGTTAAATAGATCTTAGGGCCGAAAGGCATTAGCATTAAGTACTATTGTTTAACTTAGAGTGTCCGTATGGGACCAGTAAGTTAGTTGTAAGTTATAGATAATTAGGCTAGTTTTATGAATTTTTGTCTAGCTTTAAGATAGTCTTAAGAATGAATGAATAAAAATGAATTTGAAAAAAAAAAAAAAAAAAAAAAAAGTGCGTTGGACTGTCATGCCCGAGGCCCTTGGTTCAATCCCTACCTGTGCCATCTAAAGTTTTTTTTTCAAGGATACTGCCTCTTGCCAGGAATTAACAATTGACAAATCCTCCAAGAGTAATTCTTGTAATGAAGAGTGCTTTCTCAAATAAGCCGTTCGGATTCGGCTTAAAACTGTGGGTCCCCTCCACCACTGATAACAGTAAGTCACTAGGCCCTAGTTCTCAATGGACTGTTGCGCCACTTAACTAATTTATTTATTAACTTCCCATAGGAAGTTATTGTAATGGGCCCGATTTGTCGAATTGAAAATTTTAACATTTCTCGACGTTTAGAGTAAAAATAAAAGATTTTTAGAAAGATGTCTGTGCGTGCGTGTGTACGTACGTTCGCGACGTTTTTTTCGTCGTCCATAGCTCAAGAACCAGAAGAGGTATCGACATCAAATAAATTTTGTTATACAGATAATAAGGCAGAAAGATGCAGAAAGGGCTCTCAAGAAAATTGCGTGGGTGTTTTTTTTATAATAGGAGTTTAAAAAACAGGTGAATTGGTTAACCCTAAATATCTCATGAACCAATGACGCTAGAGACTTGAATTAAATTTTATATTATATATTGTAACGTGGTACAAAACAATTATATTTTTGGAAAAAAATCCAATTATCGTTTTTTTTTATAAATCAAAAAAAACTGAAACAAAAAAATTTGTCACCTCGAAAATTTTACGACTAAAATATGATTTCATCTCCAAAACAATTTTTTGCAACGAAGAATAATGTTTTTGCATCTGATAAAATTTTGAGAAAAATCTAATTGACAGTTTTTTTTTATAAAAAATAAAAACCTAAAAAAAAACATTACTCAAAGTTGGGAAAAATTGAATTTCGACTCAAATATCTTTTCAAAACTTTGAGATATTGGCTTTAAACTACTTTCATCTTTCGAAAAATATTGTTGTCCACATTCAGTAAAATTTTGAAAAAAATCGAATTGACAGTTTTTTTTACAAAAACTTAGAAACCGAAAAAAAAAATTAACAAAAGTTGGTAAAAATTGGTTTTCGACTCAAATATCTTTTCAAAAATTTGAGATAATGGCTTCTAACTAATTTTAACTTATAAGAAATATTGTTTTCAGTGTGGGTCGCATCCCAGCCTCTTTTTTAATTATTGGAAAAGGATGAAATTTCATCGACTTCTAGAAAAATGTGTTCTTAGAAGGTTGGCAGTTTTTCGTTGTTGTTTCAAAATGTGTTGGTTTATATTTTTGAAATGCTTCGTTTTCAATAACGTTACAACACATAGTTTGAAATGTTAGTCTACATTAAAATGGTCAACCTATATGTTTTCAATGCGTTGATTATTTGGCATCACAGAAAAATCTCCAACACTCACAATGTTCCATTAATATTGCTGTGTGATGTTGCGATTAATTCGATTATGCGTTGTTGGTTTCAGAGAGCCTAAAAATGTTATCAGACATGTTTTAACCGAGCCCGATGAAATTTTGTAGGCTTACGAAAATGACAGAAAAAAAAACAAGTTTTTGGAAAGCCTTTCTGTCAATTTTTTAAACGTTTAAGGGAAATTTTCCTTTCAATCTTTCAGTTCCTACAGTACATAAAAACCACTTCAATTAAATATGGTATTTTGTATTTGAATAATTTGGAAAATAATAAAATAAAATATAAAATTGATTTTCATGTATTTGCGAAAATGTAAGCAAATAATCTTAAACTAATTTTTAACTATTATTTGTTTTGTTTCGTTATTTTTATGCACTATCAATTATGTTTCAAGGTCGGTTACGGTTGATTTTGACATATTAAGTATATGATTCTAAAAATACTAATGTTCAGATTTGACTCATATTTTTTTTGCACTTTATCCTCAAAATAAGACTGTTCGACAAGGTTTTGGTGGCTTTAATTCAAATCAGACTTCAAAACTTGTGTATTACGTCAGGTTTTCGAAATATTACTAAAATAAAAAAATAAAACTTTTTGAGTCCATAAAAATGTATGAAGTAGCTCTTTTTCAATGAAATTCGTGATAGCTTTCCAAATCTATAATTTTTTCAAGATTCAGTTGAAATATTTACATTCTTTCATATGATTTTCAAAAAATCTTCAAAAATTGTTATATTTCACCCAAAAAATCTGGAAGAAACGCTAAACCGTTAATGCTAAAATGGTTCTTATCAGAAAATTAAATCCAAAACGTATTTTTCAAAACTATGAAATTATCAAATTCAAGGTTTTCTCAAAACTTCATATCAAAATGAAGACTAAGTAATGAAAATTTTTAGAACTTAAGCAAGATATACTAAAATGATTTAGATTGTATCTAATGGGTGATTTTTTTGAGGTTAGGATTTTCATGCATTAGTATTTGACAGATCACGCGGGATTTCAGACATGGTGTCAAAGAGAAAGATGCTCAGTATGCTTTGACATTTCATCATGAATAGAATTACTAACGAGCAACGCTTACAAATCATTGAATTTTATTACCAAAATCAGTGTTCGGTTCGAAATGTGTTTCGCGCTTTTTTATCGACAAATTTTGTTCAGCGATGAGGCTCATTTCTGGTTGAATGGCTACGTAAATAAGCAAAATTGCCGCATTTGGAGTGACGAGCAACCAGAAGCCGTTCAAGAACTGCCCATGCATCCCGAAAAATGCACTGTTTGGTGTGGTTTGTACGCTGGTGGAATCATTGGACCGTATTTTTTCAAAGATGCTGTTGGACGCAACGTTACGGTGAATGGCGATCGCTATCGTTCAATGCTAACAAACTTTTTGTTGCCAAAAATGGAAGAACTGAAATTGGTTGACATGTGGTTTCAACAAGATGGCGCTACATGCCACACAGCTCGCGATTCTATGGCCATTTTGAGGGAAAACTTCGGAGAACAATTCATCTCAAGGAATGGACCGGTAAGTTGGCCACCAGGATCATGCGATTTGACGCCTTTAGACTATTTTTTGTGGGGCTACGTCAAGTCTAAAGTCTACACAAATAAGCCAGCAACTATTCCAGCTTTGGAAGACAACATTTCCGAAGAAATTCGGGCTATTCCGGCCGAGATGCTCGAAAAAGTTACCCAAAATTGGACTTTCCGAATGGACCACCTAAGACGCAGCCGCGGTCAACATTTAAATGAAATTATCTTCAAAAAGTAAATGTCATGGACCAATCTAACGTTTCAAATAAAGAATCGATGAGATTTTGCAAATTTTATGCATTTTTTTTTTTTAAAAAGTTCTCAAGCTCTTAAAAAATCACCCGATAGAAGACAAATATTTGTACTTTGGAAAATCATCATACAATTTATTATGTAAATTGGTATTTTGAGTTTGAACTTAGCTTTAAAAAACCGGTTTTTGGTTGTTTTTGGCATTTTTAAAAGTAGATATTTTTAAACCCTGATGTGAAAAAAAAAATTGTAAGCGGAATGGAATTTAGGAGATCTTAATCATTTAAATAAGTATTGTTGTTGGTTCCACATCGTTTACGTACGAGTATGAGTTAATTTCAAAAATACTAATTTTGAGATTTGACTAATGTTTTTCTTCCCACTTTATCAATAAAATAATCCTTTAAATAATATTGTGTTATTATGTAAGCTACTTTTGTGTTGATAAAGACCTTTTTTTTAAATTTGCAAATCACTTAAAATTACTGGGTGGCATCCATGAAACTTCAATATGTAGTGTATGTGTACCCCTATAGCTGTCTTTTCATCGCAGGTAAACTTGAGAGTTGGGGTGTAATATGCTTTGCGCAGTCAATATATCCGAATGAGCAAGGCCACAATTCATCTTCTTCTACTTCGTTAACGTATTAAAATAGCAAACAAAGAAAAATTACCAAAAATCGAGCAATTTCCACCGAGGTGGGGTGGAGGTATGGGGCGTTGGATTTAATAAGCTCATTCAGTATTTTCATTTGAGGATTGAGGGGTTGTCTTCTTTTTAGATCGGAATCTCAGCCATATGAATAAGGAAAAAGGTATTGATACTTTGAAGAAGGATTTTTGACTGTTGACTGTCTAGTGTCTATACAAACCAACCTAAATTATTATAGAATGCAAAATGCGGGGGAAGGCTTTTACAAAAAGGTAAACGAAGAAATTCTTAGCTCAAGTGGAAAACAAGATTAATTTTTTCTTACGAGATTTCCTTGAAGGGCGTTCAGTATGCTCTTTGACTTTAGGGGTTGATTAAGACATAACGTACGTTAAGGTATGCCCATGTATGTCATGTTCCATCCAATTCAAATTTCTTATCAAGTTCGATAGGTTTAAAAAAAAAAAAAAGTGAAGCCCCAAGGAGACATATTTTTTATTTAAATTATATACGAGTATTCAAAGTGAAGTACCGAACCGAGTGCGAGTGGAGGAAGAATTGATATTTTGATATATGATATAGGTACCAGGTTAAAAAGGTTAATGAAACAAGACGATGAGCTATTATATCTTATTGCAAAAGTTCAACTCTTATAACTTGGAAATAAAATTAAATTCTGCGATATGGTTTGATAATTTTAAAAGAGTTCTCCTCTAGTGCACATTTTAATTTAATCGATTCGCATGTTGTTTTTACCTCATGTTGGGCCGGATCACACTTTTAAAAGGAAACATGTTTCTTCTTCTAATTAGACTGTTTGTATTTCTCTTACTTTAACAGAAACAGAAACAGAAAAAAAAACCGTCAGGTTCGGTCGGTCGGTTAGACATCGCAGCTGTTTATGTGGGTGTTAAACAACGTCTCTGTTTAGCATACAATCGGGCCATTAAATAAGATGAATCACTTTTGGATTTAAATAAAAATAGTTAACCATCTGAAGAGAGTGCGAAAGACTCAATACGAAGCTAAGCATTTGAATTTTATTGCAATTTTGCAAAGAATCGGAATCGGGGAGGTATGAGTTTTTAGTCTCTTAGGTGCTATTGTTTTTTCCCCTTTTATCACCTGTGATAAATGAATGATGGTTAACAAAATGGAAGAAGCCTCATTTGCATTACCCTTTCATCTTCGAGTGGATAATGAATCTCTTCTACTGATGGAAAGATGGTGGTGTAGGAACTACCATCATGCGAAATTTATTCATCGAAGATGCAGAAGTAGCAAAATCTCGCGCGCCCAAGCAGGAAGTTAAAATCAGAGTCGTCATTACAATGGGCAACATCAACAGCAGCAGCTACACATCTATACATACATATCTACCATACCTGTGTATAATTTTCAGAGGCTTTACTCATAGACTTTCCGTAGACACTTTAGGCGAAGAGTGTTGTGGGTTTTACCTTTCATTAATTATACTCTACTTAAAGACATTTGAGAGGAGTCACATAATATTACCTCACCCTCAGAAGTTCCCTATAAATGTTGTGCAACAATGAGAATGCTGCACATACTATGTAGGTACATATACTCGTAAGTATTTCCAAAAACAAAGAGATGAAGCGTTAAGGTTTGTGTACTGTGCTTGCTCATAGAGCTATCGCGCTATGGCTTGAGGCCTCAAGCTGCTACTATTCATTATTGTTGTCGACGTACGTAGAAGTCGGCGGCGCGGCGTGGTGCGACTCGACGACGTTGTTATTTACAGACATTGAAGATTTAACTGCGTGTTATGCTTACGTGCGAGATTTCATTTGTTTTATTTTCTATATACTTACCTAGCGTGTAGAAAGTCAAATCCAAGTTGTTAAAACTCAGCTGGGTTCTTTGTTGATAATGACAAAATGATTTTGTTTATTTTTTTTTGTTATTTCTGCTTAAAGTAAGTAAAGGCAATATTCTATCTGTTGTAGCAAGTTCTTTTTGCTGAGAACTTACTCGAAGAAAATTACCAACATGAACCGCATGAACCACAAAGAACATTAAATCAGCCGATTACTGCTCTTTAGTTCCTGTTAGACTAAGTAAATACATAAATAAGAAACAATATTGGACCAAGAATAGAGCCTTGATGCACTCCACCGAAATTAATATGAATGCTGTCACTTAAAGTGTCCACATTTTGTCATAACTCTTAAAAATGAATTAAAATATTTTAACATAAGACTCCTCCAAAAGTCCATCTAACAACGACTCACATCAAACTACCCAAATATCATAACTGAAATGAAATCATAATGAAATTCCAATAAAAATAAGGCTTGAATGCCATCCTGCATTCACAACAATAATGTTTGATCAAGGATTGGGTTGAAACTTCAGAAAATCTAACCTTTTCACATTTCACACTCTTTGATGATGGAACAAGAGTCTATGTTCCATGTATTCTCCTATCAATAACCCATGACCCTCTGAAAATGGTTTTGATGTTAAGCAATGGCAACAACGAACGGTGGCAATCTTCTGTCTCTGGGGAGTCATATAGGCAAACACATTTTGCGTCAATACTGAGGGAATTTGATTGGGTTCTCAATTATTCACAGTTATTAGCGCATCACACTTGATTGGAGTGCGGGCCAGACATCACCCATCATCACATATAAGTGCATCAATTAAAATACTCTTGTTTTTGGAAGATACTTTCATCGTTTTTGTACCTGACATGACATGTAGTAATGCATTTTGATGTTTTAGGTAAAATGCTGTGCTTGAATTTTTTGAAAAAGGCTTACGAGTATCAAGAATTGTATTGAATATTTTTTTAAGAATTTAAAAACTAAACCATTTCATTATTTCAACTAGAACCAAAAAATATGAAGATGATATAATTAAAAATGGACAGTGAGAAATTGCCGAAAAAACACTCCCCAGTAGTCCGGTTTTTTAATTTGAAAGTTGAGACAATTGAACATTTGTCAGAATAATTTAAAACATAATTGTAAAAAGTTTAGCGAAATTCAGCTCACAACTTATTTTAACTTAATAAAATGGACAATTTTAAAGACGATATGTTAAGTAAATATCAGGAATAATTCTGTGTTCAAAAGGTAAAAGCTCTTAAGTCTATTTTTATAGTTTTTCTTTTAAAACAAATTAAGAAAAATGTGATTATACAGCTTTCAGTAATTTTGCCTTTATGTATACAATTGTTTAAATATTAAAATTAAATTTTGTTAAGTGCAGTATATTTAATACATTTATTAATGTTTTTTTGGACGTAAGTGCTTTTGTACTTTTCTTTTTACCAAATATGGTAAAACATCTTGAGTCAATATAAGGAATTTAAATGCAAGAAAAGTTTAGTGGTAAATTATGTTAAGCTGACATATGCTATTTGACTTTTTTTTTATTAATATCGAACATTAACACAACTTAAGATATTTTACTAAAATCATTTGTGCCTGTTATCTCATAAATAAATTAAGTAAATTGACAAATAATTCAAATCATTATCTGATTAAGTTCGTTTACCTTTTGCAAAACCCATTGAATATAACTTAAGCTATTTTACAAAACGTCATAAAATTCTTGTTTTAAAAGATTTGTAAATGAGGGTAAAATAGAAAAATATTTTGTTTACAAAATATTTAAAAAAGAAAAGCATAAATAGCTAAAATCACTTAAGTCAGTGAAGTAACTTAAGAGCCAATTGAGCACAGGAGTTGAAGGGGAGTGAATTAACAACTAAACGAAAATGGTTCGTTCGTAGATTATAGTCTAATAAGGTGTAGATCTTCGCGTGCAACAAATGGCCCTATATTTGTTGTACATTTGTTGACAATAACTTACAAAAATCAGCTTACAAAACCAAAACCATATATTTTAATTATTTTTACAATTGAATATAAAAAAGATTACAAAGACGCAAAGTGCAAACAACTTCAAGATCAATTTTATGGTAAGCAACGGTAAAATCGTACATAGCGTGATGGTTAGTGCGTAACTTAATCTACCACAGAATTCCAAATTAAAACGGCGAATTCGCTGATTCTCTTCAGCATTTACACCAGCGATCTGATAGGTAGTCTAATCAAGGCAAAATTGCGTAAGCCGATGATCTAACTGTGTACAAAACGGCCCGAAAGGTTGAGGTTATTATAATTCTCTTGCAGCGTGATATCGACTAGATTCACCTATATTACGATGACTGGAAACTAAAAAAAATAAACGCCCAGGAGTCGGAGACAATTCTGTTCCGGACTCCGTTGGCTAGGGCCACGTGGGATACGTGCAAGAATTGGCGCAAGATGGTCATCGTTGATCTTTACGGGCAGCGGTTAAAGACCAAAAGGGTAGTGAAGTACCTTGGTATCTGGTTAGATCAGTATTTATGTTCCGACAGACATATAAATACTGCTCTGACCAGGGCCAGAGGAGCCTTCGGTCTGACGAAACGGCTGTTTTACAGCAATCGACTAGACCCCAGAGTGAAGGTTATTTGCTACATGGCCCTTACGGCCGATGATCTGTATGGTTGTCTTGTGTGGTTCAAGGTTGCCCCTCCCCATATGGAAAAGTTTCGGGTATTCGAGCTGCAGTATTTACGACGCTGTACCGGCTTACATCGAACAGCCGAACCTTCTTACGTTAATTTCTGTTCCATCGATGTCCTAAACAACGGGTTGCGATTTTATTTTCGAGATGTTCTATTCTAACGACAAGTATTTTGAAAGTGCACGCTTGAGCAGCTAGTTTTTTAAATTTTTGTTTAGCTTTAAGATAGTCTTAAGAATGATTAAGAAAAAAAAAAGTGCGTAGGATTGTCATGCCAGAGGTCTTGGGTTCAATCCCTGTCTGTGCCATCTAAGTTTTTTTTCACGAGAACTGTCTCTCGCGGGTAATTAACAAATAATCCAAAAGTAATTCTTGTCATGAAAAGTGCTTCCTCAAATTAGCCGTTCCATCCCTGACAACATTATTACACATAGTAATGGTTGAGAGTTGTATAACTGTAAGTCACCAGGCTATAGTTTTCAACGGACTGGACTGTTACTTCACTGAATTTATTTTTGACATTGAAAACGTCCGATTTGAATTTTCTTATCTTTATCCTTTTTTTGAAGCCGTGCTGCCGGTGATATGGAGTCGCAACAAAATTTTGTAGAACCATACACAAATTTAGTAGTACCCGTGGCATAATGGTTAGTGCGTTGGACTGTCATGCGAGAGGTCTTGGGTTCAATTCCTGCCTGTGCCACCTTAATTAAAAAAAAAAGAGTTTTCACGGGTACTGCCTCTTGCGAGGAATTGACAAATTCTCCAAGAATAATTCTTGAGATGAAAAGTGCTTTCTCAAATTAGCCGTTCGGATTCGGCATATAAACTGTAGGTCCCCTCCATCCCTGAGAGTTGTAAGTCACTAGGCCCTGGTTCTCTACGGACTGTTGCGCCACCTAATTTATTTATACACAAATTTAGAGATTTAGATTAAATAAAGGTTGAGTTGTCAGCTCATTGTAAAATCTCACAAGAAATAAAATTAGCAAGCATTAGTTCTGTAGAAATTCTGTAGAAATATAAGATTTCATATTGAGTTGTGAAATGACGTAATAGTTTTTGTTGGGCATTCCTCTTTGAACACAACCATCGATAGAATAAAAGTCGAATCTATCCGCAGCAGAATATTACTGCACCTTTTATCTGCATTCGTTCTTATAAATTCCATTTCATTCTTATAAATTTCTACTGTACTACGGATAGCTTTTCGAAAAAGACCACTATTATTTTCATACCAGGATACCTGCATTTTACGTATGCCTTATAACGATGGCGCTGGTTTTAAAATTTCTTTTTTTAACTGTTTCCAGGTTTTTTTTTTTTTTTTTAAAGAATATCAAGCAACGGTTTTACATAAATATAGGCCGATTTATTGGATCAGGTATTTAAGTACAATCCTCAATCCTGCCTCATAATTTGCGTTTAATTATTTAAAAAAAAATTACTCGTTAAACCAAATTTGAATAGTTCTTTCAGATAATTTAAAATGAATACATCTATGTGTTCACTTTAATTCTACGTACTTTCATAAAAAGCACGGTAGTGACTATTCATAATCAGAGAAGATAAAAACTTCAAATTTAAAATACTTACTAAATAAGTCAACTTAAAGAAAATGTGATATCAACATCTGATATCCGTATTTTCTCAGATAGTCACTCCGCTATCAAATCTCTGGACTCTGTCTCTACAAACTTTATAACAGTCCATAACTGTCGATCTTATCAACACTAGATTTAAAGCGATCAAGGTGGTTGCTATCTCTAAGCAGATCGCATATAAGCTCGATAATAGGTGTCATAACCGGAAATTGTCTAATAGGAAAGCACGCCACGCTGCTAGGCGTATTCTCAAATGACTTTTGCAGAAGCTGTATGGACGATTAAGAGGAGGAAACAGTTATTCACCTTCTCTGTACATGCCCTGCTCTAGCTCAAAAACGCAGGAATTACCTAGGAGAATTCTTCTTTACGGATCTAAACGATCTTAATCATATCAGCATAATCAGCCTCTCACGTTTCGTAAGGGACTCAAACTGGTTCCATTGAGCTAAGGAGGAAGCCTCAAGATTCTGTGGTATCACAATGGGCCATTACACTGGCCTAAGTGTGTCCGATTCCATCATGGACAGCCACTTTAACCTAATCTAATAGTCAACTTAATGCACCTTCTTAAATTTCGCCTCAATACCGCAACTAGTTTCCGAGAAAAAGTTAAAAAAAAACTGACTGATCCTCAAAGTTTTAAAACACTTCCCCATGTCGTATTATTTTGAAAGCAAGAAAAAGAAAAAATCGAACAACCACGGATTTCAGTTTCAGGGACAATGTATGCCTCCTATTTTCCATTCGATACATACATATATATTTGATATAGTTTACATACCAAACCTCCGTTTGTCGTAAGATGATAAAATTTAATAGGGGCGTGGTATCCACCCACTTTTATGAGGATTGCTATGCTACTATTAAATTCAAACGAATAGCATGAGGAATTAAGAATGTAATTGTTCTTTGTCTATTATTGCCGCATTGTTGCGTCAGCTTTTATGTTATGTAGCTTCACGCCAATCTTCTTTTCGTAAAGTTCTCATATATTGCACTTTAATCTAATATTATGCTCGATGTTGAATGAGTTCGGCCGATATGCCATTGACCGTCTCTACCTTTACTAAATATACTTTTGGTAGAATATTGAAGCTTTGAACCCTCAACTTCTTCGATAAAAAAGTTGTAGACCTTCATTAAGAATCTGTTGAACTGCAATTTTCAGCAATATATTGTTTGCAGAAAAAATGTATACAAAATTCACATTCCATGAAATTAAGATGTTATATTTCTTATCGAACTCGTACTTAATTCCATTTTTATCAATAAGGAAACACAAAGTATGTAATGTTAATTTTTACTCGCTGACAAATCTCAAAGCTGAAAACATTAGTAGGTAAATCAAAAAGTGTTGTTATTTCTTCAAAGTTAACATACCTCATTTATTTTAACGTTTTCTAGTTCTCGTGATCCTAACATAAAAAAAACATGCATACAATTGAAAAATCAACAATGCAATTTATAACATAATCTGACCTTAACGAACAAAAAATTATATTTTTGTTGATTACATTATTCAATGAATAATATACCTACATTTATGTATATAAAATAACAACTCAAAAAAGATAACAGCTAATAATATCACCATCATCATCACAAACATTGTGGTTTTAAAGTTCCACAACCATCAATATGCTGCTATACAAGAAGTGATGTGTTTCATATATAGGAAAGTTGATAAATGTACGTTGATCAAATGTACGTAATTAAAGTGCCGAAGGCAGAATCATTGCTGATAATTGATTTATGTTTACATCAGAGCACGTAAAACCCCTAAAGGAGTCAATTATTGAACCCAGCGAACAAGGACACGTACTGAACCCAAAACCAGGACGTAATTACTGCCGCTGTAATACTTTTATGTAGGTATGTGTGTGTGTATCTGCTTTAGCAACAAACATCAACATTTCAAAGATAACAACAGATGTAGTAGATGAAATTGAGGTAAAATTTGACATAGGTGTGTGCAACCCAGCAGCGTCTAGAATGTTGTCATGGTTACCACAAGAACTTATTAATTATGGTTGCTAAGGAGAATAAGCGAATTGGAACATAAAACACAATTGGCGAAATGATAGAATTGTCAATATGACAACTTGGTTTTTATGTTGCAACTTTCCAAATAAACTTACTCCTGAGTGATTAGAAAGCTAAATATCTATTGGCTCAGGGACAAGCAAAACTAGACCTATTAAAAACTTTGAAGAACGAATTCAATTCAACAAAAAAAAACATCGAGTACAGGGCCCTGTTTAGCAACACAATATAGCCCAGAAGAGCTAGATAATACCTTGACGGGTTTCATAATTTCTTCTAATAGCTTGATAGACTTGGGTTTACCTCAAACAAATGTGTAATTTTGGAAAGAGTGTTTATAATAATGTTGATGTTTTAAACGAAAGTTAATTTATTTCAAAAATATCAAATTATTTTTAACTTCCCACAGGAAGTTATTGTAATCGGTCCGATTTGTCGAATTTAAATGTTGACATTTCTCGACGTTTCAAGGTCCCTAGAGTAGAAATAAAAGATTTTTGGAGAGATTTCTGTGCATGCGTGTGTACGTACGTTCGTAATGTCCGTACGTTCGCGAAATTTTTTTCGTCGTCCATAGCTCAAGAACCAGTAAAGATATCGACTTCAAATAAATTTTGTGATACAGATAATAATGCAGAAAGATGCAGAAAAGACTCTCAAAAATAATTGAGAGGGTGTTTTTTTACCACAGTAAATAAATAACTTGGGTGGCGCAACAGTCTGTTGAGAACTAGGGCCTAATGACTTACGACTCTCAACCATTCCTATGTGCGAGTACTGTTGTCAGGGATGGAATGGACCTATAGTTTAAAGAACGAATAAGAACTGCTTATTTGAGAAACCGTTTTTCATGACAAGAACTACTCTTGGAGAATTTGTCAATTCCTCACAATTGGCAGTACCCGTGAAAAAAACTTTAGATGGCATAGGCAGGGATCGAACCCAAGACCTCTGGCATGACATTCCAACGCACTAACCATCATGCTACGGGTACTACTTTTTTTACCATAGCAATATAAAAAAAAGGTGAACATTTTGGTTAACCTTAAATATCTCACGATCCAATAACGCTAGAGATTTGAATTAAATTTTATATTATATATTGTACTGTGATACCAAAAAAATATATATTTGGAAAAAAATCCAATAAACGGTTTTTTTATAAATAAAAAAACTGAAAAAAAAATATTTTTCACACCTTAAATTTTACGAATAAAAAATGATTTCATCTCGAAAATAATTGTATGCAACGAAGAATAAAGTTTTTTTTTATAAAAAATAAAAACCTAAAAAAAATATTACTCAAAGTTGGTAAAAATTGATTTTCGACTCAAATATCTTTTCAAAAATTTTAAATATTGGCTTCAAATTAATTTTAACTTTAAAAAAAAATATTGTTTTCAACATTCAATTACATTTTAAGAAAAATTAAGTTGATACTTTTTCTACAAAAAATAAGAACTTAAACAAAATATTGCTTTAAGTTGGTAAAAATTGAGGCTTAAGTAATTTTCGACTCAAATATCTTTTCAAAAATTTGAGATTATGGCTTCAAACTAATTTTATTTTTTAAGAAATATTGGCGTAAAATTTTAGACGATTTATTACGATATTAAATCATTTTTAGTGTGATACTATGTAGGTTAAAACAAGGATTTTGATAATTTCAAACGAGTTTGGTATCGTACTATCTTCTTAACATTTTACTAAAGTGAAAATCACCAAATGGCTACTTTATCTTTTTAGTATCGTACTAAATCTGTATGACATACATATGTCATTTTTCTCAAATGTGACAAAAGGCCCAAAATTTTAGACGATTTAGTACGATGTTAAATCATTTTTAATAGGTATGATATTAAGGTATGTGTGTTTTGTTTGCTCCACAATCTGTCATTATTTAGATGTGTTCATGTTTTTTTTTTTGAATAAAATGGTTTTAGCATGATACTAGTTAGCAAAACAATAAAAAGTGTTTGAAATTAGTGAAAAGTTAGTAGATTACTATGTATACAGCAAATTGTTAACTAGTATGTGTTATGCTGAGGCCTTAATAATAGGTTGTTAAAAATTTTGCGCCATTATTTTTAGCATTGACAGTTTATTTTACAAAAAAATAAAAACCTAAAAAAATTTATAAAAGGTGCTAAAAATTGATTTTCGACTCAAATATGTTTTCAAAACTTTGAGATATTGGTTTAAACTACTTTAATCTTTCAAAAAATATTGTTGTCAGTAAAATTTTGAAAAAAATCGAATTGATAGCCTTTGTACAAAAAATTAAAAACCTAAACAAAATTTGGTAAAAATTGATTTTCGACTCAAATATCTTTTCAAAAATTTTAGATAATGGCTTCTAACTAATCTTATTTTATAAGAAATATTGTTTTTAACATTCTGTTAAATTTTGAGAAAAATTGAATTGACAGTTTTTTGTAAAAAAAAAATAAAAATCTAATAAAACAATACTAAAACTGGGTAAAAACAAAGTTTTTTCATACAAAAATAAAATTTACAAAAAATAGTACGCAAATTTGGTAAAAATTGATGTTCGGTTCTCGATTCTCGTGAACAATAGAAAATATTGACTTCAAACTAATTTTATTCATCCAATTTGTATATGTTTATATAAGATATACAAAATTTTAAGAAATGTTACTAAAATTGGTAAAAATTTATTTTCGACTAAAAATCTCGTTAACAAAAAAGATGTTGAAATAGAACTATTCGCATATAATGCAAACCTTTTAAACAAGACAAATCGGCTATCGGTTATCAGTGTTGGTCGTATCCCAGCATCTTTTTTTTTAAGTTGGTCTTTGATGGCAGCAGCGGATTTTGACAGTTTTCATTTTGGAACTTCCTTTGCTCCTTCAAAAACTGATTAGACATTCTCATCCACAAAGATGTATGTAGAACAATCAAGTTATAATTCGTCACTTTATCATTAATAAAATGTCATTTCTTTGTTGAAATACCTTTGCATTTTTGGTTGGTTTACCAAATGATGGAGACACTGGGCAATTATGTTTTTCCAACTCGAAACTCAATAATATGATATAGGGTTTTTGGTTGAAAAGCCCATTTAAAAAACTATTAAAATGTGTCTTGCAAGCAGAAGTCTTCAGCCAAAATGTCTTCGACACACATTTTTGTAATCAGGGGATGTTAGGTGATATTTAAGTGTAACATTTTTAAAGTTATATATTATAGGAAAAAAGTTATCAGGGGTTTAAGTTGATAAAGCTTAAAATGCGTCTGGCAAGCAAAGGGCTGATAGTAAAACGTCTTGGTCACTAATTTTTGCAATCAGTAGATTTTTTTCTGATTCTTTTGATGTATCACTCATGTGGTTATCATTTCGACCTCAAAATCGAACAAAGGGAATTTTCGAACCCTCATTCCTCACCCCAGGCTGAAAAAACCTGCCGGACGGTTGAATTTGATATAATGGTGCGTTTATCATATAAAGGAATTTTGGTTATCACTCCAATCCCAAAAATTTGCCAAGGGCTCTAGGTCTAAAACACTTCTTGAATTTGGTTCACGAAGGATATTTTAAATTCTCAAACGATAGTTAGTCATTATGTGGGCATTCCAGTGACTCTGGTTACGTTTCCTCATAGTCCGAAGTTTGAATGTCCTAATGGAAGTGTTATCATTGTTCTTTATTCAGATCATTTAGATTTAGGCTGTGCTGGAGGTTTAATTTGATGCTGATATTACAGCCCAAAGCTGCTGAGAGTAGAACAATAACAACATCAGTTCAATATTTTTCGCACAGCTTTCATCCTTTTTGTTTTAAACAAGTCAAAATAATTCATATCAGTCACATTTTTTGTAATATCAGTCATGTAAGATTAAAGACTACATCCTAAATCAGTCCTCTGATTTTTCGCTCAGAAGAAGATAGCTTCAAGAATGACTTTTTCCTTCTAAGTGATAATTTGGTATAGATAAAGAAGCTTCAAATACTGGACCTTAGTCAAAGAATATAACTGTTCAAGTAATAGATATAACAAGTTAGAGTAAACAAATGTTGATGGTTAATGTGAAGTGCTTTCACGTCACGTTGCGCAACCTACTTTATTAACTTCCCATAGGAAGCTATTGTAATCGGTCCGATTTGTCAAATTGAAAATTTTGACATTTCTCGACGTTTCAAGGTCCCTAGAATCGAAATAAAAGATTTTTACAGAGATATCTGTGCGTGCGTGTGTACGTACGTCCGTGCGTTCGCGAAGTTTTTTTTTTCGTCATCTATAGCACAAGAACCAGTAGAGATAACGACTTGACATAAATTTTGTTGTACAGAAAATAATGCAGAAAGATGCAGAAAGGACTCTGAAAAAAATTGCGTGGGTGTTTTTTTTGCCATATCAATTTAAAAAAAGGTGGAAATTTTGGTAAACCCAAAATTTCTGACGAACCAATAATGCTAAAGTCTTGAATTAAATTTTATATTGTAAATTGTAACGTGATATCAAACATGTATATTTTTGGAAATAAATCCAATTAACGGTTTTTTGGTTTTTTTTTATAAATAAAAAAAAACTGGAAAAAAAATCTTGGTCGCCACGAATATTTTACGAACAAAAAATTATTTTATCTCCCGAATAATTGTATGCAACGAGAAATAACGTTTTTCACATCCCGTACTATTTTGAGAAAAATCGAATTGACAGTTTTGCTACAAAAAATATAAAAGCTAAAAAATAATTAACAAAAGTTGGTAAAAATTGATTTTCGACTCAAATATCTTTTTCAAAATTTGGGATTATGGTTTCAAACTATATTACTGTATATACTGTTTTCAACATTTGGTATCATTTTTAAGTAAAATCGATTTGACAGTTTTTTTTAGAAAAAATAAAAAACTAAAATACAGTACTAAAACTTGGTAAAAATTTACTTTCGACTGAAATAGCTTTTCAAAAATTTAAAATATTGGCTTTAAACTTATTTTATGTCACAGAAAATATTGTTTTTGACATTAAGTTATTTTTTTATAAAAATCCAACAGTCCGTTTTTTCATAAGAAAATAAAATCTACAAAAAATAGTTCACACATTTTTAAATTAAAAATGATTCTAAAATTGATAAAAATTGGTTTTCGACTTAACATCTCGTTAACAAAAATAGATTTTGAAATCAAACTATTTCATTATATGCAAAATATTTTTGGTAATTTTAAATTTTTTTAGAATAATTCAGCTGACAACTTTTTTAACAAAATACAAAAAGCGGGAACCTGTTTTCGTAGGTCATATTTTAAGATTCATCAGAGATATCGACTACAAATAAATATTGTTTTACAAATAGTAAAATCGAAAGATCCAGAAACCATTCTCAAAAAATTTTAGTGGGTGTTTCTTTTTACTATAGCAGTTAATAAACATTTTGGTTGACCCTAAAGACTCTCAAACTAATAACGCTAAAAGAAAAGAGTACTTTCAAACATCTAGCTAAAAAAGCTATCGGAATCCAATGATTCAAAAACATTCTGCTAGCAGCACATTTTAAGACTCTTTTGTCGGTTGAGGTTAATCACCATACTTTTTCTTATGCTTTACCCAACGTTGTAGTTGATGAAGTGGATTGTCCAATATCTTTGTCTGAACTCGATTCTTCACTTCATAAGATGAAAAACAATAAAGCTCCTGGCATAGATGGAATTCCAGTAGAATTCTACAAAAATAGCACAGTTCAATTCAAGAATTTCCTTCTATCATACCTCAACAGATTATACAGCGATTCTTTTGTGCCACACAACCTAAACAAAGCAGTTATTTTTGCAATTCACAAGAGTGGTAATGTCACCTTACCGGAAAACTACAGAGGAATTTCTATTTTAAGCACTTTGAGGAAGATTCTTACTTCGATTTTATACGAATTTTTTACCAAATGGATCGAAGAAAAAAAACCTTTTAAGTATGTTCCAAGCTGGTTTTCGGTCGGGCTTCTCAACCATGGTTCAAATATTTGCTTTAACGAGCATTGCTAGAAAATCCATTGATAAAAAGAAAAAACTATACACTTGCTTCGTAGATTTCAAGGCAGCATTTGACAAAGTAAACAGGCAGGCTGTACAAGCTTTCAACGATAGGAATCTCCCGAAATTTTTTCTTGCTTCATCTAGTGCATCTGTATGGGACGAAACGGACTTCTCAGAATGGTTTGAAACAACTGCAGGTATTCCACAGGGCTGTATTTTAAGCCCATTACTTTTTGCTTTGTTTGTTGACGACATTTGTGATATACTCCCAGGAGGGATATCGTTTGCTGATATACAAATTAAAATTCTGTTATATGCTGATGACCCAGTAATACTCGCCGAAAACCCTTACACTCTGCAATTACAAATAAACAGGCTGAATGCATCTTGCGAGGAATGGGGGTTAGTCATCAATATTAGAAGACAAAGGTGATGATTTTTGAAGCACGTCAAAGGAGAAGACAACCCGACGAAAAATGGTCTCTCAATAATGTAAACATCGACGTTGTCCAAGAATTTAAGTACCTGGGTGTTTGGATTACACACAATCTCAATTTTTCAAAACATGCCAAAACAAAAAAGTAATGAAGCAAAACTAGCCTTGAGTATGATGTGGACTAAGTTCTTTGCAAACCAAGATTTCAATCTCGCATCAAAATACCGTGTTTTTCATGCAACGGTCAACACTTGTATGTGCTATGGTGCCCAGGTTTTCGGCTATATAAATCTCGAGACGTTTGAATCGGTGCAGAGATATTTCTTCAAACGATTATTCAGACTACCTAACTCAACGCCTAACTATGCTTTCTATGTGGAATCTGGTATAATGCCTCTGTACATAAGAAATCTAAAAGCCAACTATGATTATTTGATAAGGGTCATGAGAAGAAATGGAACAAGTCTTCACAAGTCTATCATGACACAAGACTTTTGCAAACTAACGCTTCTCCATTCAAGGACTGGAATGAACTAGCTCATTCTCATAAAGCTCATCTATCATTATTGCAGTCTAATGTTGATGAATGGCAGGGTATGTTTGCGGATGTTACTGCGAAAATAGACGAAAAGATTTATAACCAGGATCTATCCAAAACGAATTCAACATTGTCTGGGAGCACTTATAAGAATCTCAATCACCAAATTTCTTCAGGAATGAACTATTTTTGTAATGAGTACTCGGCTGAAATTATATAAGCTACATATTTAGAGCTCGTGTTGAAGTTCTTAACTTAAACTTTATGCCTCATCGAGCAGATTTATCCCAAATCTGTTGGCTTTGCAATAGAAGAGAAAATGAAGATATAAACCATTTCATTGCCATTTGCTCAATACTGCAGGAAATCCGCCGACTCTATTTTGATGAGAGCTACATTTCTCCAAGCAGACTTTACGAAATATTAAACGGAGGACTAGGATGGTGAACTTTATCTAATTATTGCAAACACGCATTAACCTTCCACAACAGTTTTGATATTTAAATCCTTAAAAAATTCAGTTACTACGGTTTAATGCATCCTATTTTTGTGTTTCAAATCATTTAAAAATTGAATTTTTTTTTTGTGTTCCAAATCACTTTAAAATTGAAAAAAAATGTGAAATTTTCTCTTATAAAATAATTCAAAATTGTTAATACTTTTGTGTTTCAAATCATTTCAAAATTGGTATATTTTTTGTGTTTCAAATCATTTCAAAATTGGCAACATTTTGTGTTTCGAATCATTTTAAAATTGAGTTAACGCTATCAAAATCTAGTGCAAAATTAATAACAATAAACATACAAATGTATATTTTTTCTCACAAACTTAACTTTAAATTAAATAAGATTTATAATCCATTTTAGAATACTTATACATACTTTATTATTAGCAACTGTCATTTTTTGTTGTTCACTTCATATTAAAAATTGTAATAAAATGTCACATCAGAAGAAATGAAATTTGTAAAACATTTTTTGTATAATAAAGAATTAATCTAATCTAATAACGCTAGCAACTTCAACTAAAGAAGTCCAACATTTTAAACCTTTGTTTACTAATACATATTGCTAATTGCCTTTTATTAAAAAACGAGGATCCAAACATGGCTAAAAAGTGACAGCTCGTGAAAATAAACAAAGCAACTACGCTTAAATGGACCTATTAAGTAGAATTCCCAACTGTTGATTGGACCATATGGATATACCTATGTCATATAGATTTATCAAATTGCTAAAAGTCAAAGTAGCGATTACGTGCTCTTAACCATAGTAAATTGTTAAGAAATAGTAAAATGTTAAAATCGTTTAAAATTATCTAAAGCACCTTTTTAGCCTAGTAATGTTTTTAGCTAAGAAAGGATTTAACAGTTTTCTAAATCGTTTAAATTTTTGCGTTATTGCCTTAAAAAAAATTGTACCTAATAAAAAATTCGATTCGAATATCCGGAGAATAGATGAGAGTTCTGACTTAAAAATTTTTTCATTTCATGCAATATTTTGTTTTTAACTTAAGATACTGTTTTTAGAAAAATCCAATTGGTATTTGTTATAAGAAATAAAATCTTTCAAAAAATGCTACTAAAATTTGTAAAAATCGGTTTTCGACTTAAAATCTCGAGAACAAAAACAGATAAAGAAATCATACTTATTTTATCAATTGCAAAATATTGTTGCTAACTTTTAGTAAGTTTTTTCGAAAAATCTAAGTGAAAATTTTCTTACAAAACACAAAAACCTATAAAAACAACAAGAAACTGACTATAGAAACGGTTTTCGACTCGTGAACGAAGAAATATATTGACTTACAATTTTTGTATCCAACACAAAATGTATTTATTAATATTAATATTTTGTTAAATTTAGAACAATCGACAAACGTGTACGGATAGGAAAATATCAGTGTGGGTTACATCCCAGCGTTTTCAACTCGTCTCATCTTCTTTTAGAAAGGATTCTAAAATAGACAAATATATATTTTTATTTCAACATGGAATTTCTACAAGCGTAGAGATGTTGTATTGAATTGAAATATTTTAAATTGCATTGCTCTTTGTACTGTTTCAGTGATTAACTTTATTTTGTTTTATTAATTTCATTTTATTAGTTTCTTGTATCGGGTGATTTTTTAAGAGCTTGAGAACTTTAAAAAAAAAAAAAACGCATAAAATTTGCAAAATCTCATCGATTCTTTATTTGAAACGTTAGATTGGTCCATGACATTTACTTTTTGAAGATAATTTCATTTAAATGTTGACCGCGGCTGCGTCTTAGGTGGTCCATTCGGAAAGTCCAATTTTGGGTAACTTTTTCGAGCATTTCGGCCGGAATAGCCCGAATTTTTTCGGAAATGTTGTCTTCCAAAGCTGGAATAGTTGCTGGCTTATTTGTGTAGACTTTAGACTTGACGTAGCCCCACAAAAAATAGTCTAAAGGCGTTAAATCGCATGATCTTGGTGGCCAACTTACCGGTCCATTCCTTGAGATGAATTGTTCTCCGAAGTTTTCCCTCAAAATGGTCATAGAATCGCGAGCTGTGTGGCATGTAGCGCCATCTTGTTGAAACCACATGTCAAGCAAGTTCAGTTCTTCCATTTTTGGCAACAAAAAGTTTGTTAGCATTGAACGATAGCGATCGCCATTCACCGTAACGTTGCGTCCAACAGCATCTTTGAAAAAATACGGTCCAATGATTCCACCAGCGTACAAACCACACCAAACAGTGCATTTTTCGGGATGCATGGGCAGTTCTTGAACGGCTTCTGGTTGCTCTTCACTCCAAATGCGGCAATTTTGCTTATTTACGTAGCCATTCAACCAGAAATGAGCCTCATCGCTGAACAAAATTTGTCGATAAAACATTTCGAACCGAACACTGATTTTGGTAATAAAATTCAATGATTTGCAAGCGTTGCTCGTTAGTAAGTCTATTCATGATGAAATGTCAAAGCATACTGAGCATCTTTCTCTTTGACACCATGTCTGAAATCCCGCGTGATCTGTAAATACTAATGCATGAAAATTCTAACCTCAAAAAAATCACCCTTTATGTGCTATATGGTGCCCAGGTTTTCGGCTATATAAATCTTGAGACGTTTGAATCGGTGCAGAGATATTTCTTCAAACGATTATTCAGACTACCTAACTCAACGCCTAACTATGCTTTCTATGTGGAATCTGGTATAATGCCTCTGTACATAAGAAATCTAAAAGCCAACTATGATTATTTGATAAGGGTCATGAGAAGAAATGGAACAAGTCTTCAGAAGTCTATCATGACACAAGACTTTTGCAAACTAACGCTTCTCCATTCAAGGACTGGAATGAACTAGCTCATTCTCATAAAGCTCATCTATCATTATTGCAGTCTAATGTTGATGAATGGCAGGGTATGTTTGCGGATGTTACTGCGAAAATAGACGAAAAGATTTATAACCAGGATCTATCCAAAACGAATTCAACATTGTCTAGGAGCAGTTATAAGCATCTCAATCACCAAATTTCTTCAGGAATGAACTATTTTGGTAATGAATGCTCGGATGAAATTATATAAGCTACATATTTAGAGCTCGTGTTGAAGTTCTTAACTTAAACTTTATGCCTCATCGAGCAGATTTATCCCAAATCTGTTGGCTTTGCAATAGAAGAGAAAATGAAGATATAAACCATTTCATTGCCATTTGCTCAATACTGCAGGAAATCCGCCGACTCTATTTTGATGAGAGCTACATTTCTCCAAGCAGACTTTACGAAATATTAAACGGAGGACTAGGATGGTGAACTTTATCTAATTATTGCAAACACGCATTAACCTTCCACAACAGTTTTGATATTTAAATCCTTAAAAAATTCAGTTACTACGGTTTAATGCATCCTATTTTTGTGTTTCAAATCATTTAAAAATTGAATTTTTTTTTTGTGTTCCAAATCACTTTAAAATTGAAAAAAAATGTGAAATTTTCTCTTATAAAATAATTCAAAATTGTTAATACTTTTGTGTTTCAAATCATTTCAAAATTGGTATATTTTTTGTGTTTCAAATCATTTCAAAATTGGCAACATTTTGTGTTTCGAATCATTTTAAAATTGAGTTAACGCTATCAAAATCTAGTGCAAAATTAATAACAATAAACATACAAATGTATATTTTTTCTCACAAACTTAACTTTAAATTAAATAAGATTTATAATCCATTTTAGAATACTTATACATACTTTATTATTAGCAACTGTCATTTTTTGTTGTTCACTTCATATTAAAAATTGTAATAAAATGTCACATCAGAAGAAATGAAATTTGTAAAACATTTTTTGTATAATAAAGAATTAATCTAATCTAATAACGCTAGCAACTTCAACTAAAGAAGTCCAACATTTTAAACCTTTGTTTACTAATACATATTGCTAATTGCCTTTTATTAAAAAACGAGGATCCAAACATGGCTAAAAAGTGACAGCTCGTGAAAATAAACAAAGCAACTACGCTTAAATGGACCTATTAAGTAGAATTCCCAACTGTTGATTGGACCATATGGATATACCTATGTCATATAGATTTATCAAATTGCTAAAAGTCAAAGTAGCGATTACGTGCTCTTAACCATAGTAAATTGTTAAGAAATAGTAAAATGTTAAAATCGTTTAAAATTATCTAAAGCACCTTTTTAGCCTAGTAATGTTTTTAGCTAAGAAAGGATTTAACAGTTTTCTAAATCGTTTAAATTTTTGCGTTATTGCCTTAAAAAAAATTGTACCTAATAAAAAATTCGATTCGAATATCCGGAGAATAGATGAGAGTTCTGACTTAAAAATTTTTTCATTTCATGCAATATTTTGTTTTTAACTTAAGATACTGTTTTTAGAAAAATCCAATTGGTATTTGTTATAAGAAATAAAATCTTTCAAAAAATGCTACTAAAATTTGTAAAAATCGGTTTTCGACTTAAAATCTCGAGAACAAAAACAGATAAAGAAATCATACTTATTTTATCAATTGCAAAATATTGTTGCTAACTTTTAGTAAGTTTTTTCGAAAAATCTAAGTGAAAATTTTCTTACAAAACACAAAAACCTATAAAAACAACAAGAAACTGACTATAGAAACGGTTTTCGACTCGTGAACGAAGAAATATATTGACTTACAATTTTTGTATCCAACACAAAATGTATTTATTAATATTAATATTTTGTTAAATTTAGAACAATCGACAAACGTGTACGGATAGGAAAATATCAGTGTGGGTTACATCCCAGCGTTTTCAACTCGTCTCATCTTCTTTTAGAAAGGATTCTAAAATAGACAAATATATATTTTTATTTCAACATGGAATTTCTACAAGCGTAGAGATGTTGTATTGAATTGAAATATTTTAAATTGCATTGCTCTTTGTACTGTTTCAGTGATTAACTTTATTTTGTTTTATTAATTTCATTTTATTAGTTTCTTGTATCGGGTGATTTTTTAAGAGCTTGAGAACTTTAAAAAAAAAAAAAACGCATAAAATTTGCAAAATCTCATCGATTCTTTATTTGAAACGTTAGATTGGTCCATGACATTTACTTTTTGAAGATAATTTCATTTAAATGTTGACCGCGGCTGCGTCTTAGGTGGTCCATTCGGAAAGTCCAATTTTGGGTAACTTTTTCGAGCATTTCGGCCGGAATAGCCCGAATTTTTTCGGAAATGTTGTCTTCCAAAGCTGGAATAGTTGCTGGCTTATTTGTGTAGACTTTAGACTTGACGTAGCCCCACAAAAAATAGTCTAAAGGCGTTAAATCGCATGATCTTGGTGGCCAACTTACCGGTCCATTCCTTGAGATGAATTGTTCTCCGAAGTTTTCCCTCAAAATGGTCATAGAATCGCGAGCTGTGTGGCATGTAGCGCCATCTTGTTGAAACCACATGTCAACCAAGTTCAGTTCTTCCATTTTTGGCAACAAAAAGTTTGTTAGCATTGAACGATAGCGATCGCCATTCACCGTAACGTTGCGTCCAACAGCATCTTTGAAAAAATACGGTCCAATGATTCCACCAGCGTACAAACCACACCAAACAGTGCATTTTTCGGGATGCATGGGCAGTTCTTGAACGGCTTCTGGTTGCTCTTCACTCCAAATGCGGCAATTTTGCTTATTTACGTAGCCATTCAACCAGAAATGAGCCTCATCGCTGAACAAAATTTGTCGATAAAAAAGCGGATTTTCTGCCAACTTTTCTAGCGCCCATTCACTGAAAATTCGACGTTGTGGCAGATCGTTCGGCTTCAGTTCTTGCACGAGCTGTATTTTATACGGTTTTACACCAAGATCTTTGCGTTAAATCTTCCATGTGGTCGAATAACACAAACCCAATTGCTGCGAACGGCGACGAATCGACATTTCACGGTCTTCAGCAACACTCTCAGAAACAGACGCAATATTCTCTTCTGTACGCACTGTACGCATTCGTGTGGTTGGTTTAATGTCCAATAAAGTAAACTGAGTGCGAAACTTGGTCACAATCGCATTAATTGTTTGCTCACTTGGTCGATTATGTAGACCATAAATCGGACGTAAAGCGCGAAACACATTTCGAACCGAACACTGATTTTGGTAATAAAATTCAATGATTTGCAAGCGTTGCTCGTTAGTAAGTCTATTCATGATGAAATGTCAAAGCATACTGAGCATCTTTCTCTTTGACACCATGTCTGAAATCCCGCGTGATCTGTCAAATACTAATGCATGAAAATGCTAACCTCAAAAAAATCACCCATTATATTGCTGTAGTAATACTTACACTGAATTATAATTCTTAAGTGGAGATAATAATAATATAGTAATTCGAATAATTTAATCCGATAGAAAAATTCAAAATGAAATATCAAACAATTTTAATTGGCAACCATGGCCAATATAGATTTCGTGGAAAGATACAATATTTTGAAAGGACATCCACAGTCAATCTTCCAATGCATCACAGGTGGTTATTCCGCCGCATATTGCACATCTATCCCAGAGCGCCACCGTCACCTTTTCCGTCGGACTACCAATTTATTGTTGATTTTCAATTTGATTTCGCCCGAAGAGCCTTTTTGGCCACCGCCACCGCCACTGCCGCCGCCGCCGCCGTTCGCCGCGCTTTGACCTAACTAAAAGCCATTCATTGATTTATATATCCCTAACTTACTCTCGAAGGCAATAAAGCAATTTTATTGGGGCTATTTCTTCGCCTCCGCCCAAATGTTTACCTTAAATATATGAGCATACATGTGTGACCACTTTGGGACAAATTCACAAGCTCAAAGTATACTCTTTTTCTTTTTATTCGCAAATAATAAAACACTAAATCGAAAAAGAAAAAGTAAACCCACACTTTATGAATTTGCTATAATACATATAGCTATATAGGTATAGGTAGCTATAGTCCCTGTGAAAACCGATTCCTGATTTTCCTGCTTTTTTTTTTTGGCTCAAGGGAGTGACAAAACGATACAATGGCCAAACGAAAGTAGGTATATGTATGTATGTGCCCTTGGGGTGACATGTCGTAAGGATAACGAAAGCATTTTTATTTTTGCCGCCCAGTTTCCTTTTACGATATTGTTCAAGGAATACAATATAAGTGCCTTATTGCGAAGCTGTGTGGTGGTGCGGCTTTCAAAACTAACAAGGACCATTTAAGGACCAATAAATACGCAATTTTATAGATCAACCTTCATAAAAAAAAGACACAAGAACTTTACTCTTGGATGCTGTCGGAACTCGGGCTATTGGGAGATTTAAGATAACACAACATCAAGTAGAGGAAAGCATAATCGACCACCCAAGCCACCCCACTCTAGACCTGCAATTATGTATGGTCGTAAAGAAATTGGAAAATGACACTTATTGCTTTACTTTAGCTGGTCATCACCACCACTAGACCCAGAACTGGAGCCGGAGCCAGAGCCAGAGCCAGAGGCAGAGGCAATGCCACAACATGTATAAAAGCACAGATTGATATCATCTATTTCCTTGGTGAGGTCTTTTGGATGGTGGTATAGAGCGTTTCACCTGAACCTAAAACAAAGCCCATTACTATGCGTATGCAACTCTAAAATAAGATACACAGTTTCTTATCGTTATTTACATTGTACTTGTACATATTTGAATTTGACTTTTGAACATTTTGTTTGACATTTTCCTGATAGTGATAGAGTAGAGCCTCAAAATTGTTTTGAATAATAAATATTGAGATAAAATTATAAATCACATCCCTCATCATTTTTCTTCCATCCTCTAGATAGGTACGTAACGTATACATAGATATTTAAATTTCTTTGCCGTTACGATATATCGGATAACAATTGAGGCTTTGTTATGAATTTGACTTATGAGTTCTAAGTTAGTTTCGGTATTTGTTTAGGATTAATTGTACAACAGTGGATGCTAACAAAAATGTGTCTTTTTAGCTTTAATGTATAGGAAAAAGCATTGAGGCATTGTGAATTACTCATACATACGCATTTGTTTGAATTTCATAAATAATAATAAAACCAATTAAACAGATTGTAAGTGCTAAAGAGAAGATAGTACAATGTTACTTTGATTTTATTAACCACAACACCGAAGTTAATTACGTTCGATGTTATATTTACAGGTTAATCAAAGCTAACTTTTCATCAAAGATATACGTTTCATAGTCTTATACTCTTTATTCCTTATCAATTTTATTAAAGACAAATACGCATTAATACAACATTAAACATAGAGTAAGGTGATGTATGTAGGTACATCCATTCTACTCGTATGACAAGGTAAATGAAACTGATAACGATTTGGGGTATATCATTGGTCCGTGTAAAAGACTAAAAGTATTTACATAAGTCTGAAAAACGCATTAAATTATTTTTAAGTCGAAGTCTTATACAAACTTCGGATACGGTAAATAAACATATACACATGTTGAGCTTATGGACCTTAAATTTAAATTTAAAGAAGTTCGTACTTAAACAAAACCATGTTTAGGTTAAAGCTGGTTAGCAACATCTTAACGAAATGCACATACTTCACTACTTCACTTTGACACTAACGAATTATGCATTTTGCTGTTTCAAAAGTAAAGGGCTGAAATTCGATATCTGTCAAACTAAGTTCTTAAACCAATTTTTTTTTGTCAGTTAAAAGTCTGACATTTACGAAAATGGAGCACTTAACTATTGCAGAACGCATGCAAATTGTTAAAACTACTACAAAAATGGTTATTCTGCCACAGCCATATATCGTGCTTTAAGAGAAGATTATGGTTTACATAATTCTCTAACTACGCAAGCAATTGGAAAAATTGTGAAGAAATTTGAAGAGACTGGATTAGTTACCGTTATTGAAAGGCCTGTGAATCATCTTTTCGCTCGTACCACTGAAAATATTGCTGCTGTTAGAGAAAGTGCTGCTTACTTACTTATTTAAGGTGGCGCTACAGTCCGGGCGGACCTGGGCCTCTACCAACATGTGTCTCCAGCCAGCCCGGTCCCTAGCTAGCTGTCTCCAGTTTCGCACGCCAAGTTGGTTGAGGTCCTCACATACCTGAGTGCGCCACCTGAGTCGCGGTCTTCCTCTACTGCGCCGTCCCTCGGGATTGGATTCGAAGACCTTCCGGGCTGGAGCGTTGATGTCCATTCGCTCTACATGACCCAGCCATCTAAGCCGTTGGGCTTTAATTCTGCTAACTAGGTCAGTGTCGCTGTACAGCCCGTACAGTTCGTGGTTGTATCTTCTCCTCCATACTCTTTATCTATACGTACGGGACCAAAAATCACCCGAAGAATTTTTCTCTCGAAGCATCCTAAGACATTCTCATCTTTCTTTGACAGGGCCCAGGCCTCAGCGCCATAAATGAGAACCGGGATGATGAGTGTCTTATAGATGGTGATTTTAGATGCTCGAGAGAGGACTTTACTTCTCAATTGCCTTCTAAGTCCAAAGAAGCAGCGATTTGCAAGAGTTATTCTTCGTTTGATTTCAGCGCTAGTATCGTTGCCTGTGTTTATAGCGGTGCCTAGGTAGACAAAGTCCTTAACTACCTCGAAGTTATAGCTGTCCATAGTGACGTATTGTCCAAGACGTCGTTGTTCAATGACCTTTTTTGATGACAGCATATATTTGGTCTTGCCCTCATTGACCACTAAACCCATCTTCTTCGCTACCGTCGCAATGCTCAAAAACGCTCCACTGACATCACGCTTTGATCTTCCAATTATGTCAATATCATCTGCGTATCCGAGTAATTGGATGGACCTTTGGAAGATTGTGCCTCTAGTGTTGACGGTCGAGTTTTGCACAATTCTCATTCTGCACAAACGGATAAGTTTGACAGGGATGTCAAAACTAGACATTGCTCTGTAGAGCTCTTCCCTATGGATGTTGTTATACGCGGCTTTAAAATCGATAAAGAGGTGGTGGGTATCGATTTGAAGCTCCTGGGTTTTTTCCAAGATCTGCCGTAGTGTGAATATTTGGTCGATAGTGGACTTTCCTGTCCGAAGCCACACTGATAAGGACCTATCGGGTTGTTGACGAATGGCTTCAGACGTTCACATAATACGGCAGGAAGGATCTTACATATATGCAATGTTAAGGAGACTGATCCCTCTGTAGTTGGCGCAATTTAAAGGGTCTCCTTTTTTATGTATCGGGCAAACTATGCTGAGATTCCACTCATCGGGCATGCACTCTTCCGACTATATTTTGCAGATGAGTTGGTCATCGCCTGCTGCTTTAAATAGTTCATCAGCGATGCCGTCAGCTCCAGCAGCTTTGTTTGACTTCAGTTTATATATAGCTATTTACACTTCGTCTAGGTCGGGTAAGCGGAATTGTTGATCTGCGTCGCCGTAGGTTGAGTGGTTCTATCTCCCTTACAGCGGGATTCGGTTCGTCATCGCCGTTATATAATTTGGAGAAGTGGTCTTTCCATATTCTCAACATAGACTACGGTTTTACTATGATGTTCCCCTGGACGTCTTTACAGGCTTCGGTACGTGGCTGGTACCCTTGGGAGTTTTTTTTTACCTTTTGGTAAAATTTACGAACCTCATTCCTGTTGTAACATCCCTCTATCTCCTCGATCGCGCGCTTCTCGTGCTCTCTTTTTTTCCATCTAAGAAGCCGGTGTTCCTCTCTCCTCCTCTGCTCGTAGAGCTCGCGAGCAGCTCTGGTCCTTCTGTGCAGCGCCGTTTTGTATGCCTCTTGCTTCGCTGCGTGCGCTTGCCGGCATTCGTCGTCAAACCAGGGGTTTCGCTGTTGTGGACGTGAGAAAGTGCTGCCGAAGACCCGAATTTGTGGATTCCTCGTCGTTTTCAGGAATTAGGACTGTCTTACGGCACATTATGGTGTATTTTAGATTTGGATCGACACCTTCATCCATATAAAGTCCAGCTCGCACAACAACTGAAGCCAGCTGAACATTCACAACGTCGTACATCGAATGGGTGCTTGAACAACAAACGACGGTAAAGGGCGATTTTTCGAACAAAATATTTTTCAGCGACGAAGCACATTTCTCACTCGGTGGATATGTTGGGGTTCTGAGAATCGTCAAGTAATTGAAGAGACGCCATTACATCCACAAAAAGTCACTGTTTGGTGCGCTCTTTGGTCGGGAGGTGTGATTGGACTTACTTCTTTGAAAACTAGAATTGATCGAATGTCGGAGCGCTATGGTCATATGATAACCGATTTTTTTTGCCTGCTATTAAAGAATTCGACTTGAAGAATATGTGGTTTCAACAACACGGTGCCACATTCCAAACAACTCGAGTGAATATGGCTTTATTGCAAGAGACATTTCCTGGCCCAACTGGCTACCAAAATCATGCGATTTGACACCGCTGGCCTTTTTTTTGTGGTTCTACTAAAAAGACCGTGTTTATGCAGATAAACCTTAACTCTTGAGTCCTTAAAAACCAACATTCGTAAAATTATAGCTGAGATAGTAGTAGTAGTAGTAGAAATGGTGGCCACGAGCAGTCTAGCTCGGCGCTGCGTTGCGCCGTTTTGATACCATAAAATACTCGCTTGACCTATAAAGATAAAAGGGTGATTATAAAGAGAAAAATACGCCTCAAATCCACTTTGTTGCGTTTAGAAAGGAGATCAAATCTTTGATCTCCAGTTCTGAGAGCTCATTGAGGTCGTTGAAAAAGGACTTTCCCAATGTTTTGGCTCTCGTTTTGGCTAAGGCGGGACACTTGCATAAGAAGTGAAGAACAGTTTCTTTTTCTCGCTGGTCCTCACAACTACGACAGAAAGTATTGTGGGGGATGTCCAGCTTAGATGCGTGTTCTCCAACAGGCCAGTGTCCGGTGCATGTAGCAACGACCCTGGCTATGTCTTGCCTGGGTCTGCAAATGAGATTATTAGTACGGGATTTGTTGTAGGTGGGCCATATCCTTCTAGATATGATACAGTTGGTTAGGCTGTTCCACCTGTGGTTTGATTCAGCGAGGAAAATAGAGAAGATCTTGCCCTTCATAGCACCAAGAGGCATGTTGACTCTTTCCGCGAGTGAGCTATGAAGGGCTGATCCTTGCCTAGCCAGCTCGTCAGCTCGTTCATTGCCCTCAAAGCCTCTATGACCCGGAATCCAGATGAGAGTGACCCTGAGTCCAATGTTCATGCTCGCTAACTCACTTCAGCATTGTTGAACCAGTTTGGAGGATGAAGTGGACGAGCCAATCACTTAAATAGCCGCCTGACTGTCCGAAAAAATAGCTGTATTGCGGTTTTGATTTGGATCTAGTTTTAGTAACTTGCATGCTTCCTTGATCGCGAGTAGTTCAGCCTGAAAAACACTAGCAAAGTCAGGAAGTCGCAAAGACCTGGAGACATTTAAAGACTCGGAAAAAATTCCTGCACCGACCCCACACTCTATCTTCGAGCCGTCAGTGAAAATAGTTGTGTCGAAGCCTCTCGTCACTAAGTCATCATCCCATTCATTTCGAGATGGGATGATAATTTTAAAATCCGCACTGAGGTCCACAGTAGGGGTGCAGTAGTCGGTTTCTGTCGAAAAGATGTCCGCTGGGATGAGATTAGTGATATTACTATGACCAAAGGGCCTAGAATACCAACTATTCGATTCCCTAAGTCTCAACGCGCTGCAAGATACTAAGTATTTGATATGCAGGTCTATTGGTAAGAGGTAGAGAAAAACGTTTAGGGCGTCCGACGGACATGAGCGCAAAGCTCCCGTGGAGCCAACACTAGCTGTTCTCTGAACCTTTTTTAGTTTAGTTATATTGTAGGCTTTGCTAAGCGCGGGCCACCAAACAATCGAACCATAGGACAAGATTGGACGTACCACGGCTGTATACGTCCACAAAATCATCTTCGATTTCAAACCCCACTTTTTGCCAAAGGTTTTATTGCAGGCATAGAAAGCTATGCTGGTTTTCTTGACCCTTTCTTCGATATTAAGTTTCCAGTTTAACTTTGGGTGAAGTATTACTCCCAAATATCTAGCGCTGGAAGACAAGGAAAGAGTTTCACCGTTGAGGCGGGGAAGGGCGAAGGGTGGTACTTTTGTTTTCGTAGTAAAGAGAAATAGCTGAGATACCGCCAAATATGTGTCGAAAAGTGGTCGAAAATTACCTCAAAAGAATCAATGCTTGCAACAATTTGCGTGGTGGTCATTTAAATGATGTATTGTTTCAAATATAATTTCAACGTTCAAACTTTATAATAAAAAAGAAATATCATATTTTATGTGTGTTTTATTTACGTTTACTTTTGAAACCGCAAAATGGATAACCTTGTAATTCGGTTAAAGTAGTCTTAATGTTCCCCAAATTTTTCTGACTACAAACGATACTCTTAAGAATACATATCTGGGCTTCCCGATGGCTCATCTTCAGCTATTGTAAAGCATTGTTTTCGTCTGCAAAATCCGGTTGAAAGATCCATCCATCTGCAATGAAAATAGAATTAGTTAATCCCTTTTTGAAACCTTTGGTATGCATTTAAAAAAAAACACATATTTTTAGTCTAATCCTGCTTACAAATTGTTTTTCAAATTGAAAATAAACTTAACCTAACTTAAATCTAAACTTAAACTAGCTTCGATTTTTGTATTTTTATGTGTGTTTGTATCTTTATTAAAATAGGTAGGAATTTTAAAACCCAAACTTATTTATATTCTAAACCCTAAGCTTTGAAAAATTGCTTTCGACTGGACTAATTTTTGTTATTTTTTACATTTTGTGAATTTACGAACACCAATTATTAATTAATAATTGATAATTTTAAATCAAATAATTATAATAACAGCAATTGTGACTGTCAATTAAAAATTTTTAAAATGTTTGGTTTTATTCTGAAAGGTAGTCGCCACAAAATTTTGTACAACTATACAAAAATTGAAAACATGCATTTACATCAAAGATTAAATAAATGTTGAGTCGTCATTTTATTCAAACAACACAAAAGTAATATAATAAGCAAACATTAGTTAAAATTAATTGAACAACATTTTTTTCGAAATATCAAATTTCATCTCGTGTTTTAAAATGACGACGTTTATAAAACATCTATCGAGCCTTAAGGAGTTATCAAACGTACCAACTCCTGAAAAAAAAAAGAACTCGAAAATGGATTTTGATAACCTGAAGCAGGATTTTACTTCACCTACAGTGATTCTACTGCAGATGTTAAATTTGTTATTCATATAAATTTCTACTATACTACAAATATCTTTAAATAACAATTCTGTTGTTTATTTATTTTGAATATTTTTTTAATTATCTGCTTTGAATGAAGAAATCGGTAGTGTGAACTAAAATGTTCATAAATTTCCTTGTTAGCTGAAATTTTTTTCTTTCAATCGTAAAATTGCAGTCAAAGTTCGTAAAAGATCAGAAATAATTTAAAACAGAAAACAAAATAGAAAAAAGAGGCTGGGATGCGACCCACACTGATAACTTCCCATCCTGTCTGTCGATTAGTCTTGCTTAAAAGTTTGTAGGTTTTCGTGTTTTGTTAAAAAAAGTTATCAGTTAAATTATGCTTAAAAATTGAAAAAATTACCAATAATATTTTGCATATACCTAATGAAATAGTTTGATTTCGAAATTATTTTTTTTTAACGAGATTTTTAGTCGAAAACCAATTTTTACCAATTTTGCGTACTATTTTTTTGTAGATTTTAATTTTTTATGAAAAAACTGACTGTTGGATTTTTATAAATAATGTACTGAACGTTGAAAAAAATATTTTCTGTGAGATAAAATAAGTGTGAAACCAATATTTTTAATTTTTGAAAAGATATTTGAATCGAAAGTACATTTTTACTAATTTTTAGTAGTGTTATTATTTAGGTTTTTATTTTTTGTAAAAAACTATCAAATCGATTTTTCTCAAAATTAAACCGAATATTGAAAACAATATTGCTTATAACAAAAAATTAGTTTAAAGCCAATATCTTAAAGTCTTTAAAAGAGATTTGAGTCGAAAATCAATTTTTACCAACTTTTATTAATTTTTGTTCAATTTTTATTTTTTTGTTAAAAAAACTGTCAATTCAATTTTTCTCAAAATTTTACTGAATGTTGACAACGATATTTTTTAAAAGACAAAATTCGTTTAAAGCATATATCTTAAAGTCTTGAAAAAATATTTCAGTTGAAAGTCAATTTTTACCAACTTTTAGTAATGTTTTTTTAGGTTTTTATTTTTGGGTAAAAAACTGTCAACTCGATTTTTTTCAAAATTTTACTGAATGATGACAACAATATGTTTTAAAATATAAAATTAGTTTAAGGCTAATATCTCAAAGCTTTGAAAAGATATTTGAGTCGAAAATAAATTTTTATCAACTTTTATTAATATTTTATTTAGGTTTTTATTTTTTGTAAAAAAAAGTGTCACTTCGATTTTTCTTAAAATTTTACGGAATGTTGAAAATAATATTTCTTATAAGATAAAATAAGTTGGAAGCCATAATCTCAAATTTTCGAAAAGATATTTACGTCGAAAACCAATTTTTACCAACTTTGAGTAATGTTTTTTTTAGGTTTTTATTTTTTATAAAAAAACTGTCAATTCGATTTTTCTCAAAATTGTACCAGATGTCAAAAACATTATTCTTCGTTGCAAAAAATAGTTTTGGAGATGAAATCATATTTTAGTCGTAAAATTTTCGAGGTGACAAATTTTTTTTTTCAGTTTTTTTGATTTATAAAAATAACCGTTAATTGGATTTTTTTCCAAAAATATATTTGTTTTGTATCACGTTACAATATATAATATAAAATTTAACTCAAGTCTCTAGCGTCATTAGTTCATGAGATATTTAGGGTTAACCAAAATGTTCACCTGTTTTTTAAACTGCTATGGTAAAAAAACCACCCACGCAATTTTCTTGAGAGCCCTTTCTGCATCTTTCTGCCTTATTATCTGTATAACAAAATTTATTTGAAGTCGATATCTCTTCTGTTTCTTGAGCTATGGACGAGCGAGGAAAAAAAAAAAACGTCGCGAACGTACGGACGTACGAACATACGTATACACGCACGCACAGACATCTTTCTAAAAATCTTTTATTTCGACTCTAGGGACCTTGAAACGTCGAGAAATGTCAAAATTTTCGATGTGACAAATTGGACCCATTACAATAACTTCCTATGGGAAGTTAATAGCATCCACTGGGGGCCATACTAGACTTCATAAGCAACCAAGATATTACCACAAAAACAGGATCATTTAACTCTTCATCTCCTTCAAAAAAAGTTCAGTTGAAGTTGAAGTTCTAAAATTAATTCGATCTAGTAATTCTCGGTTTATCTATGGAACTTCATTTTAAAAATATTTAGAACTCGAGCATTTCTTCACATTTAAGCATATCTGTAGAAGAAAATCATTTTTGAGTTCTAGGAATTTGAGATCTTGGTTGGATGGAATTTAGTTCTAACGTTTTTTTTGCTATTTTTGTATCACGCCGCCGCCGTAGATAAAAAATATAATAAATTAAGTGGCGCAACAGTCCGTACAGAACTAGGGCCTAGTGACTTACAACTCTCAATCATTCCTGTGTGCGAGTAATTTTGTCAGAGATTGATAGATAAATAGTTCTGACATAATTTAAAAAATCTGTCAGATTTAGTTGGAAGAATTGATTTTTATATTCTCACTTTTTTTTTTAATAAAATTGTGTTTTCGCGATTTATTGGATTTTGCTTAAGTTTTGTTTTATTTAAAATTATTATTTTTTGATAAATGTCCACATATACCTATAAATGTACAACATAATGTTTACATTCGCCTTGCACTGAACATCTTACTTGAATAACAAAATTTTCATGCATTTACATAATTTAAATTCTAGAAAGTACTATATTGAACAGTTTCAAGAAATCGTATGTTCAATAGATTCAGTCAAAAGTTTATTGTCAAGATGAAAAATGCAATAATATTGATAAAATTTTAGTATTTTAAAATAGTTTTTCAGATGAATATAATGTCAAAACAGGTGTATTGTCATTTATAAACAGATTTACATATCAAAATTTGTATCTTAGATTGTGCAGACTTAATAATCGTGGTCATTATAAACGCTAATATGTATCATGTCCTCTCAGCCATTAATAAGAAATATATGTTTGTAAAACTGAAATAAAGCGGACGAAAAGTTAATAGTTTAATGGGCTTAAATGCATATGTAACTTTTACGCTTTATGAAACTGTCAGCGTCCACGACATTTTAGACTATTCATTTCCTAGTTATGATTTTTTGGCAAATGTCTATGTTTATATATTTGATTAAAATATTTTATTATTGACCTTTCGAAGAAGTAAAAACTGAACCGAGTTGTAAAATTCTAGAACCCCAAATTTAAGAGTGTAATAAATCGAAGTTCTATCTGAAACTGAGATATAAATCAGAGATCTAAGTCTTGATAACTTGATCAAGAAATGAGTTAAAACTAAATTGAGTTCTAATTTGTCAACAAACCGAGTTTTAGAGACTAGAACTTTGTCAGGAAAATGGCCTATATTGTTTTTAATACAATTGATTTTCTAAATAATTTTCTTTGCACGTTGCTCTTTCTCAAAGAAAATAAAACAAACATCTTTAAGACGAATATTCACAATATAAAACAATCGAATATTCACTATAAAATAATATTGTATCAATTCACTTTCGCAACACCGATTTTTATTTGAATGTATAATTTTAACTGCGGTTAAACATTTCAGATTATAGATATTTATTGAAACAAACAACAATTCTAGAACCGGTGTGAAAATGTAGGTCTTATACTAGTGGAATGATAAAATACTGTAGGTAGACCTAGCCTAAAAGGTCTACCTAAAGCGTATAGTAGGTCTGTTCAAAAATTGGTCGTAAGCTAAATTGAAAAGAAAAGCAAGACTCAAAAATTGTTAAGAACATGGCATACAATTTAGTGTTCACTTCAAGATATGTTGAAGTTTAATATTTAGTAGAACCATTTTTAGCCGAGATAACAGCCTGTCAGCGGGGAAGCATGGACTTCACTAGTTTTTTTTTTGTGGAAACAGAAGATATATTTTTAAAATTTTTGTGATATTTGCTTCCAATTGGTTTTTGCTGCTTGGCTTAAAGTTCTGCAGCTTGACATGATTCTTTCGTTAAACATTTCTGATTAAATACAAATGAGGTTTGGTTATTGAGGCGGGGTCTTAAGCTGTTTCTGACGACGTGTGCTTAGTAACATTATTTTTTTTTAATCAAATTAAGATTGACGCATGTTTATTTTTATAATACCCACTTTCCAGACATAAATCAATGAATTCAATTGTTTCAGTTTTACTTACAGCCTTGGCTCCAAAACATGACAAAATCTTCTCCATGTTTCACTGTGGGGCGCAATTTTTTTTTTTTTTTTAATGAGGTGCTCCCTAGCAAATTCAAAACACTTGAAATTTAAGGTTTTTGATCTACTCTGCCATTATTGGACACAGTGAATAGTTCGGGTTAAAACTGGTCTCAGAATATGTGTCGCTTTTTCTCCACAATCTTTGGTACACTAGTTTTGGAATTTTTAATGTCTGAAGTTTAAAAAAAATACTCTTCATTCCAGGGGTGTAAGTAATTGTTCCTTCCTTAATATAAAAATAAAAAAAAATCGGGTGGCGCAACAGTCCGTAGAGAACCAGGGCCTAGTGACTTGCAACTCTCAACCATTCCTGTGTGCGAGTAATGTTGACAGGGATGGAAGGGACCTACAGTTTATATGCCGAATCCGAACGGCTAATTTGAGAAAGCACTTTTCATGACAAGAATTACTCTTGGAGAATTTGTCAATTCCTCGCAAGAGGCAGTACCCGCGAAAAAACTTTAGATGGCATAGGCAGGTATCGAACCCAAGACCTTTGGCATGACAGTCCAACGCACTAAACATCATGCCACGGGTACTACTTCCTTAATATATTTATTAATAATTTTTGGACTGTAGAATGTGTTCGTCCGACGATATCTTCCGCAAATATTTTTCTTTTAAATGCAATTTCAAAATATCTCTTTTGGTAGAAATGTCGGTTTCTTTTCTTTTGTAAGTCATTTAAAAAAAAAGGCTGGGATGCGACCCACACTGATAACTTCCCATCCCGTCTGTCGATGATTTATATGTATCAATTTTTACCAAATTTGCGTACTATTTTTTGTAGATTTTATTTTTTTATAAAAAAACGGACTGTTGGATTTTTATAAAAAAATTACTGAATATCGAAAACAATATTTTCTGTGAAATAAAATAAGTTTGAAGCCAATATTTGTGATTTTTGAAAAGCTATTTGAGTCGAAAGTAAATTTTTACCAAGTTTTAGTATGGTTTTTTTTTTTTTAGGTTTTTATTTTTTGTAAAAAAAAACTGTCAATTCGATTTTTCACAAAATTGTATCGAATGTTGAAAACAATATTTCTTATAAATTAAAATTAGTTAGAAACCATTATCTTAAATTTTTGAAAAGATATTTGAGTCGAAAATCAATTTTTATCAACTTTTGTTAAATTTTTTTTAGGTTTTTAATTTTTTGTACAAAAGCTGTCAAATCGATTTTTTTTAAAAATTTTACTGAATGTTGACAACAATATTTTTTCAAAGATTAAAGTAGTTTAAAGCCAATATCTCAAAGTTTTGAAAAGATATTTGAGTCAAAAATCAATTTTTAACAATTTTTATTATTTTTTTTAGGTTTTTATGTTTTGTAAAAAAACTGTCCATTCGATTTTTCTCAACAATTTTCAGAATGTTGAAAAAAATATTTCTTATAAGATAAAATAAGTTTGAAGCCTTAATCTCCAGTTTTTGAAAAGACATTTGAGTCAAAATTCAATTTTTACCAACTTTGAGTAAAGTTTTTTTTTTAGGTTTTTATTTTTTATAAAAAAAAACAGTTAATTAGATTTTTCTAAAAATTTGATCAGATGTCAAAAACATTATTATTCGTTGCACAAAATTGTTTTGGAGATGAAATCATATTTTAGTCGTAAAATTTTTGGGGTCACACATTTTTTTTTCAGTTTTTTTTTATTTATGAAAAAACGTAATTGGATTTTTTCCAAGAATATACTTGTTTGGTATCACGTTACAGTATATAATATACAATTTATTTCAAGTCTCTAGCATCATTGGTTCATGATATATTTAGGTTTAACCAAAATGTTCACCTTTTTTTAAACTGCTATGGTAAGAAAACCAACCACGCAATTTTCTTGAGAGCCCTTTCTGCATCTTTCTGCCTTATTATCTGTATAACAAAATTTATTTGAAGTCGATATCTCTTCTGGTTCTTGAGCTATGGACGACGAAAAAAACGTCGCGAACGTACGGACGTACGAACCTACGTACACACGCACGCACAGACATCTTTCTAAAAATCTTTTATTTCGACTCTAGGGACCTTGAAACGTCGAGAAATGTCAAAATTTTCAATTCGACAAATCGGACCCATTACAATATCTTCCTATGGGAAGTTAATAATTTTAGGTATGTTTTCGTATCATGAAACTCGTGATAGCAATCACCTACCATTGATTCTTCAGCACAGAACGTTTTCAATGAACTGAAAAATTTCGAAAGTTTGGCTATAATTTTATATAAAATTTAGGTGTTGGTCTTCAGACACTCAGACACGGAAACAGTTCTAGAAACAAATGAACCGTCATAAGTAACTCGCGTTAGATTAAAAATCAAATTAATTCAAGCAGAATCTTACGTTCCTTAAATCTTTAATGGAGAAAGAAAAATTCCAAAAAATAAAACTTCTTTCTCGTGCATATATATTTAGCTATGTAGGTATATAACATTCGACACCGATCCCTTGCCAGTAATAAAAAAGCAAACTGAACACCGGTGGGTGTCTGATGCTAAAAAATATTATCCTTTGTTTGAACACACACCACGGATAGAACAGCAGCAGCCGAAAGTCGAAAGCCAAAGAAGAATATGCAAATTAAATGGATTTGATTAAAATTCGATGGTCTCGTTTTTATGATCTTTCGGAGTGAGTTTTTATCGCGCTTCCTGTTGTGAAAGTGGCCTGCACTGAGAATAAATAATATAACCCTTTCGGGTTTCGGGGTTGAAACAACAAACATTGACAAAGTATACACTTCTTCCACCCTTTTATATCAACTATCTGCGGTTTATAGACGGTATGACACCCCTTAAGTACTCAAGATACAAAAAAGCCTGGAACATCTCTTGATAAACAAAAAAAAAAAAAATATCAACAAACTCAAGAAATTTTTATATTCAAATACATACTTTTGAATCCCCTGTAGCTTCCAGCTTCCATTCCATTCGATTAGATTTTATCTTAATGGACGAATGAAAATGGTTGAAAATGTGTCCAGAAAAGTGCTAATTTACTGGCGTCTACATATTCAGTGGCACTCTCTGATTACATTGCTGCTGCTGCATCCTGTCCTTACGATGGCCATGTTGAAGAAAAGAAAAACGCGACAAGACACAAAAAATAAAAACGAAAAACTTTCCAACGCATTTCGCCAGTGGCTAGTTCTGGCGAACGCTCTCCATCAAATATTTAAAATTATTTGAAGGATATTGAAAATTTCGCCTTAAGAAATAAAGAGCAGTTTCCTTAAAAAAAATAATTATAAATATTATTTAACAAAAAAAAAACGGAATGAAACTCCATATCCATCCTGCGGCATGGCATCCAAATGGCCATTTTTAGCTGATACTCCATCCTCTTGGAACTTGAACAACTTCTATTTGATTTTTATGATCGTGAACAAAATTAAGAAAGGTTAAGTTCAACATAGTATTGAATCTTTACTCGTAAATGAATAAATACATAGGTAGGGTAAATAAGGGCAAATAAAAAAGTCATTGGCAACCCTGGCACGCTAACGTCTAGAAGTATTTTGTAAATAAGCTCCCTTAAATTTGTGAATTTTAACTGATTTTAAAGTGTTTTTTTTAAAGAAACAATTTGAAAGTGAAATTTAAGCCACTTGAAAATTATATACTCAAAGGTGAGCATACATTTTATTAAATAAGTAAGTGTAAATCGCATAAATGATGGGAATAAAAAGAACACCACCAAAAAACAACAACAATAAAACTGCAAAAAATGTCACTCCATCGCAAGGTCCTAAAACCAAGAGACCATTTTCTGAGATTTCGCCTTTACACCAATCAACTTCGGAAGAAATAATGTCACAACAAAACTCAGAAGTCGGAAACATGCAGATAGTTGATCTTAAATCCATGATCGAGACTTCGCTAGCAACTATTCTCGATGTTAGACTGCAAAACCTTCCAACAAAGGCAGACCTCATAGAAATAACAACAAAAGTGCAGTCATTAGAACAAAGCAATGCAGCGCTTCTGTCAAATTTACATCTAATGGAGGACAGGTGCCTTGAACTAGAGCGCCAAGTAGAAATTCTCGAAAGGAAATCCATAGAGAATAACTTAGTTCTGCATATTCCATCGCAGGACAACGAGCAGCAAGCAATAGAAACTGCTAAAAAGGTGTGCATGGATTTACTGCGACAAGAAAACACTACAAAAATAAAACGAACACGGATAATTCGCTCCAGAGACAACAGAATAGCAAATGTTATTGTAGAAATGCAGGAATCTGAGGATGTACCGTCCATATTGAAGAATGCTAAAGAGCTGAAAAACAGTGGGATATCCATCCATCGAGACTACACGAAAGCTGCACGAGATAAAAGGAGACGACTTATACAAATAAAAACAGATATAGTCACAAAAAACAGAAACGCTAGAGTACTAATTCGCGGACAAACATTACAAGTCAACAATAAAACATTTTATTTTGATCACAACAATAAACTCAAATGCGACGAAGAAGATGGAATACATATTCTACAGCAATTGATTTGTGACAGCGAAACTGACAGTTTATTCACCACACGTCAGAATGCACAATATACCAAGGATGTAAACACAATGCCTTCGACCAGTGCTGTCGTTAGTACTCCTAAACATAATATTTAGTACTAAAGCCGTCTGCCAACCAAAAATTTTATGTAATGATTTTAGTTATAATAAGTTAGAATTCTTTAAGATATTATCCTACAATGTGTCAGGGCTACTTAATAAATCACTTTTTACCGAGTTTTATAAATTTGTGAATAATTTTGAATTTGTATTTTTATATGAGACATTCTTGACGGAAAATTATTTTAAAAATGTTGAGAATAAGCTAATAGATTATGATTTTAAGTGGATTCCTGCAGTAAGAACTCATACGAGGGGTAGAGCAAGTGGAGGCTGTTTCTTCGGATTCAAGAAAAATCTCAATGGTATCAAATGCGAGTTTCATACACATAATGCAGCATCATGTGTGAAATTGAAAATGGGAAACAAGATTTTGTGGATAATACCTCTTTACTTAAATTGCAACAACTGGGAAACTGACTTCGAGCAACTAACCGAGCTACTAAACAACAGAAATGTGTCAAACGTTTTAATGATCGGAGATTTCAATGCAAGGGTTGGACAAGAAACAGGTGTGATGAACGCAATCAATGGAATAAATAGGCGATCAAAGGATGCAGTATGCAATGCAAGGGGAAAACAACTCTTAGAGCTCTGCGATTCTTTTGCCCTTCGAATTCAAAAAGGAACTAGTTTGAGCGACGGTGTCGGCAATTTCACATTTGCCAGCGGGCAAGGAACTTCGGTGATAGACTATAGCATCTTAGGTGAGGAATGGGAGCCCTATATTACGGACCTTGAAATCGAAGGAGTACCATACTCGGACCACTTTCCAATAGTTGTAACCTTTTATAATAAAATAAATACTTCTGAAGAAACTACGAGCATGAAGCTGCTTCCAAAACTAAGATGGAAAGAGTCAAGAGCACCTACGTATAGACGTTTACTTGATTTGAAGCTTCAAACTCAAGAGGATGTGGACTTTGGTCATTTAGAAGAAATAATCAAGACCTCGTACCCACAAAAGCAAGTTAAAAATAAAGTAGGCAGTAAAGAACCGTGGTTCGACGAACAATGTCAGCTTGCGCGCATGGATACATTTCGTTGGCTTAATATGTTCAGAAATTTAAATGAAAGTCGTTTTAGAGATAAATATACCGAGGCGAATAAAAAATACAAGGAGCTGTGCAGAAGCAAAAAGAGAAGCTACAGTGAATTAGAAGCGTCGAGGTTGGCGAATTGTAAAGATGCATCGGAATTCTGGAAGCTTGCATGGAAACTTAATGGCAAACAATTTACTATAAATACGAATCTCTGTAAGAATGCACTGAGGGAAAATTTCAACGTTTTGCTGAATCCAACACCAAGTACCTTAAATTGGCAATATGCAGTTCCTGGATTTGAAAACGAAATTTTAGATACTGAAATCACTTCGCATGAAATTGACTTAATTTTGGGAGGCCTTAAAGATGGAAAGGCCCCAGGAGCAAACGGGATACCTGTGGAATTTTATAAATATGGGACTAACAATTTGAAGGATTGCTTGTCAAGACTTTTTAATAAAGTGTTTAATGGTAATTTAACGCCAAAGGAGTTCCGAGATTCGATCGTATTCCCCATACATAAAAAGGGCTGCTTAACGAATCCTGAAAACTATAGAGGAATCTCGTTCCAAAACTCCACTTATAAAATATTTACAGCAGTGCTACAAAAACGCCTTACAACATGGATAGATTCGCAGAATTTGTTAAAAGAGTTTCAAGCTGGATTTAGAGCAGGGTATTCGACAGTTGACAACGTTTTCATTCTGAGAAGTATAGCGGAAAACTTTTTGTTGCAAAATAAAAAATTGTATGTATTCTTTATCGACTTCAAGGCAGCCTTTGATACCATAGACCGAAGAGCTTTATTATACAAATTGTATGGAGTAGGCTTGTCACGAAAATTTGGCCGAGTTCTGGAAGCTTTGTATAAGGAAACACATGCAGCAGTGTGGAATGGAGCAGAACTTTCAGACTGGTTTGAAACTGGATCCGGTGTCAGGCAGGGATGCGCATTAAGTCCAACATTATTTGCTCTCTTCATAGATGATCTGATTGACTATCTGCCCGGCGGAGTGGTCTTCGCGGGAGAGAGTATAAAGGCGCTTCTCTTTGCGGATGACGTAGTAATGTTTGCAAATTCCCCTGAAACTCTGCAACTCATGATCAATAGAGTACATGATTATTGCCGGTTATGGAACCTCATAGTCAATATCGAAAAATCGAAAGTAATGATTTTTAGAAAAAGTGGTGGAAGAACCGCATCAAACGAAAAGTGGAAATTTAATGGGGAAAATATTGAGATTGTCAACGATTATAAGTATCTAGGTGTCTACTTCTCGAAGAACTTGAGTATGGAGAAGCATTTTAAAGAAAAGCTCCAGAAAGCAAAAGCGGCTATCAATATCTCATGGAAGAAATGTTTTATGAACAAAAACATCGCGCATAGTAGCAAATACAAGGTATTTGAAGCAGTTGCGGAGACCATTCTGCTATATGGATCTCAGGTTTGGGGAAGTAAGAAGTTTGACACAGTTGAACAACTTTTGAGGTTTTATGTGAAAAGGATATTCCATCTACCAGCAAACACGCCTAATTATGTTATTATGATTGAAACGGGGCTATCACCGCTGTTCATAAAAACGCTTAAGCTCCAAGCGGATTATTTACTTAAGGTTATGATGATGCCGGAGACTCGACTTATTAGGAAAATCGTAGTAAAAGCTATGGAAGGTAGAAAAAGTTGGTATGCAGACTGGATGGGATTGGCACAGCGTTGTAATTTAAGCTTAAATATCAACATTGAAGATGTGACAAGTACTAAAGGAAATTTGTACGAGATAATAGAAAAAACAGATGAGCAATATAGAGAAGATTACGTAACGGAAGCATCTGGGTCGTTGTACAGATCAATCTATAGTAGACTTAACCACAACTTGGTAAATACAAATTACTTTCACGACTCTAATAGTGTACAAAAAATTTCTACGATGGTCAGGCTTCGAAGTGAATTGCTGAACCTTAATTATATTCCCCACAGAGCAGATTTGCCATTGGAATGCAGTATATGTAACCTGGCCGAACGTGAAGATATTATCCACGTCATTGGAAGATGCCCAACTTTAAGGGAAACGAGGAGAAGTGTCTTTGGACACGATTTCTTATCGGAGGAAGAGGTTATTATGCAACTGAATCAGATAAATGTTCCGCTACTTTATGAGTATTGCAAAATCGCACTAAAATATAGATTAAGAATACAAAATGAAAGCTTTTAAATGAAGAAAAAATATATATAATTATGTATATGCAAATGTTCCACCTTATTCACTATTGTTGTAACAATCGTTATTGTATATAAATAAGAACCTGAAAAAAACACGACTTATTATAATTTGAGGAAAACTTGTATTACAAACTAGTAATTATACTTTATTGCCAATCTGGCAGACGGCATTTTGCCATGCTATATAAACCATTTTTGTTAAAAATTTAATGTTAAAATTTAATTATGAATAAAAATACTACTACTACTACTACTACTAAAAAAGTCTTAAAAAATATTAAATTTGAAAAAAGAAAACATGTGTTTGTCTCTGTTACATACTTCGATTCAATAATTTGAATTTGCAAAATTTCGATTCACAGAACACATCTAAACTATTTTTAAAGATATTGAATTTAGTAAACAACTTTCGTGTAATTGATATCAATGTTTTCACTATAGTTTACCGTAGACTTCCGAATCAAAAGTAGGGTGATATTGAGCTTATACAGATACACCTTATGCAAACTTAAAACAATGGACGAAAAAAGCCACGTAAATTTTCCATTTACACCTCGCTTTTAAAAATTTTAAATTTTAGTTTGCAGCTACCACAGAAGTGAATTGAAAAACTTAGTCTTATGACTTCATTTTTTATTAATTCTGTGTTTAAAAGGTAAATGCTCTTAAGTCGATTTAAGTTAAAACCTATCAATCCTTTTGTTTATATATTCTGTTCACAAACAAGTTTTCTTTCTTACCCTCGTTGAAAAATCTTTTAAAACAACAAAGTTATGACCTTTTTTTTAAATAGCTTAAGTTTAATTTGTAGGGTTTTGCAAAAGGTAAGATAAAGTAAATTATGTCAATTTAAGATATTTTACCACAAAACTTTTTCTGCATTTACTTACTTATTTACTTAAGGTGGCGCTACAGTCCGGGGCGGACCTGGGCCTTAACCAACATGCGTCTCCAGCCAGCTCGTCCCCTAGATAGCTGTCTCCAGTTTCGCACGCCAAGTTGGTTGAGGTCTTCACCCACCTGAGTGCGCCACCTGAGTCGCGGTCTTCCTCTACTGCGCCGTCCCTCGAGATTGGATTCGAAGACCTTCCGGGCTGGAGCGTTGATGTCCATTCGCTCTACATGACCCAGCCATCTAAGCCGTTGGACTTTAATTCTGCTAACTAGGTCAGTGTCGCTGTACAGCCCGTACAGTTCGTCGTTATATCTTCTCCTCCATTCTCCATCTATAGGTACGTACGGGACCAAAAATGCTAAGACGTTCTCATCTTTCTTTGACAGGGTCCAGGCCTCAGCGCCATAAATGAGAACCGGGATGATGAGTGTCTTATAGATGGTGATTTTAGATGCTCGAGAGAGGACTTTACTTCTCAATTGCCTTCTAAGTTTAAAGAAGCAGTGATTTGCAAGAGTTATTCTTGGTTTGATTTTAGCGCTGGTGTCGTTGTCTGTGCTTATAGCGGTGCCTAGGTAGACAAAGTCCTTAACTACCTCGAAGTTATAGCTGTCCATGGTGACGTTTTGTCCAAGACGTCGTTGTTCAATGTCCTTTTTTGATGACAGCATATACTTGGTCTTGCCCTCATTGACCACTAAACATATCTTCTTCGCTTCCGTCGCAATGCTCAAAAACGCTTCACTGACATCACGCTTTGATCTTCCAATTATGTCAATATCATCTGCGTATCCGAGTAATTGGATGGACCTTTGGAAGATTGTGCCTCTAGTGTTGACGGTTGAGTTTTGCACAATTCTTTCCAGAACGATATTGAAGAAGTCGCATGACAGTGCATCGCCTTGTCTAAAACCTTTTTTGACATCAAATGCATCGGTGAGATCTTTTCCGACCTTTATGGAGCAGCGTGCATTCTCCATCGTCATTCTGCACAAACGGATAAGTTTGACAGGAATGCCAAAACTAGACATTGCTCTGTAGAGCTCTTCCCTTTGGATGCTGTTATACGCGGCTTTAAAATCGATAAAGAGATGGTGGGTATCGATTTCAAGCTCCTGGGTTTTTTCCAAGATCTGCCGTAGTGTGAATATTTGGTCGATAGTGGACTTTCCTGTCCGAAGCCACACTGATAAGGACCTATCAGGTTGTTGACGAACGGCTTCAGACGTTCACATAATACGGCAAAAAGGATCTTACATATATGCAATGTTAAGGAGACTGATCCCTCTGTAGTTGGCGCAATTTAAAGGGTCTCCTTTTTTATGTATCGGGCAAACTATGCTGAGATTCCACTCATGCATGCTTTCTTCCGACCATATTTTGCAGATGAGTTGGTGCCTGCTCGCTACCAAGTCATCGCCTGCTGCTTTAAATAGTTCGGCAGCGATGCCATCAGCTCCAGCAGCTTTGTTTGACTTCAGTTTAGATATAGCTATCTTCACTTCGTCTAGGTCGGGTAGGCGGAATTGTTGATCTGCGTGGCCTAGGTTGAATGGTTCTATCTCCCTTACAGCGAAATTCGGTTCGTCATCGCCGTTATATAATTTGGTGAAGTGGTCTTTCCATATTCTCAACATATACTGCGGTTCTACTATGTTCCCCTGATCGTCTTTACAGGCTTCGATTCGTGGCTGGTACCCTTGGGAGGTTTTTTTACCTTTTGGTAAAATTTACGAACCTCATTCCTGTTGTGACATCCCTCTATCTCCGTGATCGCGCGCTTCTCGTGCTCTCTTTTTTTCCATCTAAGAAGCCGGTGTTCCTCTCTCCTCTTCTGCTCGTAGAGCTCGCGAGCAGCTCTGGTCTTTTTGTGCAGCGCCGTTTTGTATGCCTCTTGTTTCGCTGCGTGCGCTTGCCGGCATTCGTTGTCAAACCAGGGGTTTCGCTGTTGTGGACGTGTGAAACCTAGCACTTCAGAGGCGGCATATCTGATGACTGCAAGGCAATGTTGGCACTGGATTTCAATGCTTAATGCAGGCGGCATAGGACTCCTTAAGAGATTACTAGAGACTCGATCGGAAAAGGTCATGGCAGTCTCTTGCGATTGTAGCCGTCTTACGCCGAAACTTCTCACAGTACTTCCTTGTTTAGGCTTGGATCGGGATATCCGTAGCCGTACCTTGGTCCGAGTCAATGTTAGCCCCTCGGAAAGTTCAGATATCCTGTATACTGGAGAAGTGTCGTGCGTCGATCGCAATGTGGTCAATCTGGTTGACAGTTGATTGATCAGGAGATTTCCATGTCTCCTTGTGGATATTGAGATGTGTGAACTGCGTTCGCTGCCAGAACGTCTCGCCCCGCAGCGAAATCGATCAGCCTGAATCCGTTGTCGGAGGTGGTGTCGTGCAGGCTGTATCTCCCGATTGTGCCACCAAAGATGTCTCCTCTTCCTAGCTTGGCGTTAAAATCTCCTAAGATAATTTTAATGTCATAGCCAGGGCACTGCTCATAAGTCTTGTCCAAGATCTCGAAGAATATGTCTTTGGTCAGGAAGTCACCCTGACGGCACAACCCCCAACCTGGAGGGCCAGATCCTTAGTATTACTCCAAGGACGGGGAGCCGGATTAACCGCTCCTTATAGGCCTGGGCTCCGAATAAGTCGTAGAAGCCCTATAAGGTGTTCACTAAAGTTCAACCTTACTGGAACTGTAGACGCCACCGTTTATTCCATCTCGAGAATTCGTCCGCTGCCGTCTGGATAAGGAGAGGTGCCTTAGTGGAAACACCTCTCCCCCCTCTCTCGTTTGCTGCCCCAACAACTTTCCACTGGGGTTGAAACCCAATCTCCAGTTGAGGTACTAGGCACCCGATGTTCACCACGGGGAGGTGAGAGTAGGAGTTGATAGACAGAGGTTTTGGGTTTTGAGAAAAAACCTGTTGATTATTGTGTCCTCTTGAATGCACATGTCTACCATTTGAACAAGTCTACCATTTCTGCATTTACATTTCTTATATTGACTCAAGATGTTTTACCATATTTGGTAAATAAAAAAGAATACAAATTAAAACACAATAACGGCTAAACCGACCTAAGAACATCTTAGGATACATAGTAAATGACAAATTGTAACAGTTAATTTTGTAAAAGCACTTAAGTCAAAAATACTCCAATTATCAAAATTTAATTTTACAATTTAAATAATGATTTACATAAGTCAGCATTACTACTTATCATTCTTAACTTTTTTGAAACGAAGATTGAAAGTTAAAAAGCCGCTTTCTAGGACTTAAGATATTTTACCTTTTGAACACAAAATTTATGTCTTGCCGTTGGCAGACTTAAGATTTAATTTTGACAGTGCAGATGCAAATAAAATGTAAATATTTGCTTTTTTAAATTTTGTATCTTTTTAACTCTAAAACATAACATATAACTTTTTACAGACCATTTTAAAGTCTTAACCAATAATACAATGGCGCAAAATGTTAAAACTATTTTTAGCTGTTTAATAAGCTAACAAGATGATTTATACCTTATTTTTAGCGATTTTACCATCCTTCTATCTCTAAACATTTTGTTAAAGTTAAAATCAAGGCTGCTTTAACTTTAAGCAATTTAATTGATCCATATGGCATCTGCCAATAACCTAGAGAATTTATGATGAGCACGAACGATGAAACTTCTTTGTTCTGGCAAGTACGCTAAATGAACGTTCGACACTACATAGCTACAGTTACATGTATGGTGGAACACACACGGAGAGCAACACAAATGTTGGGGAAAATCGTCTCCAAGTTCTGGCAATAAATAGCATTGAGCAAACTCAATGGTGGAAGTTGTACTTTAAAATTGGCTTCATAAATGTGTTTCAGATGAATTATTTCTTCTTTCAACTCTTGGGACACATGCGAGTTATACTTTTGGATGAACCTTGTAGCGGAGTTTTTAATCTCACCTTCGTCCATTGTTGAAAATTGTCATAAAAATGAAAATGTAGCATTCAAATTTTTTCATCGTATCGAACTGACGAGAAATTCCACATATAATTGAATCAGCTATGACGTAAAAGGTGTTTCTCTTGAAATTTATTTCTTCGTCTGTTTGAATTTGCTTTCCAGCTCCTCGGCTTTCTTCAAAATGTCTCTTTAATTGCCTTTTTCGGTTCGATGGGAACTATTCTGGAACATCCCCCAATCCAGTAGCAACTGCTTTGTATTCAGATAAAAATTGATCTCAACCGTTTTGAATAATGTTCAAATTGAAGATCAAGTTGTCGAGATCTTGAAATTTTATCGTCAGTAGTACTGTTTCTGGCTCGAAGAAGGAAACTTCTTTCATTTATAGCGCTAAGAACCTTGCCCCAAATCGAAGACATCAGGACGCATTCAAATTTGTGCATATATTTTAAAATGACATTTACATCTCTTCGAGCTTCAGCAGTTGAATTAATATCACTTAAGGCTTCTAATGATGTTCTAAGGTTTTTCAGATGATTTGCAAATGGTTTCACTGCCTCAATTCTAGCTGACCATCTTGTATCGGAAAGTTTGTGAAGGGATCCGGACACATTTTTCTTAAGAATTTCCCAACGTTGGGCACTGCTGCTAATCATGTTGAAACACTTTTGAACAACACCAAAAAATGTGATTGCCGCAGTACAACATCCCACTTAATCGACTACACGCAAGTAATGTCTGTGAGCTGCACATGGTGAACACACTGCATTCGGAGTTTTGTTTAAAAGATGTCTTTGTGCACCATTGTACTGTCCTTCCATATGACTTCCATTGTCATAGCCTTGTGTACAACAGTCTTCTAAAGGGATTCCGTTCTTTGCCAATGTTTCGCAGATCAAAACAGCTATTGCGGTGCCAGTTTTTTTTTTCGTTGCAATCGACAAATTCCAAAAACCGTTCTTGGATGGTGAACACATTTTCTTCCAAGCGCAGATATCGCAAAATAAATGTGTTTTGTTCCACATGACTTGAATCGGGTGTTGCATCGACAATTATAGCGAAGTATTTGGCGTTTTCAATCTCCTTCAAAATAACTGAATTCACATGTTGGGCACAAATTTTAATGAACTCATTTTGAATCTCAACGGTAGTGGACTTGAAAACGCTTGTGCTCTAGTTGTGAAATTCTTACCTTTTCCAAGTGCTCCTGACGTAAGGGGTCATAATGACTAATTAATCCCAAAATGCCCAAAAAATGTCCATTATTTGGCTCTCCAATAAGATTGATATCGCCTCGTAGTCCTAGTCCCCTTTCGCCAAGGAAGAAAATGGTGTCCAATATTCTATTTCTATATAGAATTCCTTGCTATTTTTGTATGGCTGGTTTAATATACACACTTTGAAGTGACTTGATATCCTTCAAATCTTCAGTAAACAATTTATTCAAAATATTAATTAATTAATATTACAGAAACCACAATTGAAAAACGTTTGCGTGGGATTTTCCGATCCCCCAAAACCGAATCAAAAATTTCGTTCCCAGCAGAAACAAAAATAGAAGAAAGGAAACTTTATAAAAACAGAAACCGAAATAAATATTTGCGTTTTGTTTTAAGTTGCCGGGCCCTTATTTTGATTTTAAAAATTTTCAAAATAAAATAAAGTTTGAAATTTACGTTAAATTAAGTAAGAAAAGCGAAACACTTCTTTCTTTCAATAGTTTAGAGTTGCCGAATTTTTCAATACGCCAATAATAATCAGGGGCCCAGATCGGCAAGCTTGTGACTGAAAGATTGGTAGATAACATGCAAACAGGGGCCCAATTGCGAAAGCATGAATGATTTTAAATTTTCGGGCCCCTAAAAATAAGTGGGATGTATGTTGATGATGAATTTAGAGTACCTTTATTGAAACAAAAAACACTCTTCATTGCTTTCAATTTTACGGGCCCCTAGAAAATCCCGGGCCCGGGGGGTTACCCCCTCCACCCTTCGACGGGGCTGTACCTCATCGTAAAAATAAGTTGGTCTTATACCTCAAAATAAGGCAACAGCCTTATTTCGCTTTGTCAAAGGGCAATATGACTAACTGCTGAAAAGTGAGTTGGCCATATTTGGCGGCACCATTTCTTATAAGAGCAGTGGATGGAAATGTTTAGTCTTCAATTGGGAGTCTGTTTAAGTTTGAATGCATTGTTTATATTCATGAAGTGTCACTTTTTTGAAATGTTCGGATGTCAGTTTAAAAAAAAAACCGAAGGAAATTTACTAATTATCAAAACGAAAATAAGGCTTACAATTTTGGAGTCGCTATCGAAGTATTTAAAAAATTGCTACTTAGTAAAATGTTACGTCCTTAATAATATGTTGTTAAAATTTTCCGCAAATGTGTTAATTTTTTATCTCGATATTCCTATACGATTCTTTGCAACCAAAATGTGGAAAGGAACTCGCAAAGTATTTCTTTGTCTCAGTTACAAACTGTGATTAGCTGTGTGGTAAGAGGTTCACGAAATATAAATCATCAATGTGTTCTTTGTCGTAATTGATATTGTTTATTTTGATTTATGGTATATGTATATTTTTTAAAATCATTTTAATGCATTTCTGGCAATTGTTCTTATTAAATGTTTCAATTATATCGTTGAAAGAATTTAGCATTTGGAGGAACTGTACTTTTCCCCAAACAACTTGTATAGAATAGTGAACAATTCTAAGGTACCTTGCTATACCGACTTTAATTTGTCATTGTACAGAAAAAGTAAAAGCTAGTTTAAAAATAGTTAAAAAAGGAAAATAAAAGAGTTTTTTCCTTATATTTCCGCAAATGTTTCTTAAGGGCGTTGCATAAATACTCTAAATATAAGATTATTTTAAGATCATTTAAAGTTTAATGAAGTTCATAGTTGTTTTTAGCTGAGTTTGCACTTCATACATTCTAATAAATTTAAATCAATTTTGTTTGTACTCGTATTTAAAAAAGATTTAATTGTCAAAAATTTTATTTCCACGATAGACAATTATGCAGCTTCTTCGTATTAAAGCCTAGTACGCAGCTGAAGTGAAACGAATTTTTTCGGCGGTCTCCAAGTGCAGAGCAAAATGAAAACGAAAACCACAGCGGAAAAATATTTGTGGAGAGTTCTGTCAGCTGTCAAAAACAATTGACAATTTCTGACAGTCAGCTGCTGGTAAACAAAAGCGAAAAAGAATTCTATTTATTAACATTTTGTTAAGCAGTTAGTACATGCTTTTTCATTTCTGCAGCTATATTACTCCAGAGGCTCGCAACGGCTGAATTATTTTTGTGAAGCCTATGCTCCAACTTCCAAATATCTTCACTGCCTTCGACCAACGAAGCCAGTTTCTTTTTTTCTCCGAAGAGAAATCAATTTTTTTTTCTTCGTTTTTTTTTTTGGAAGTTGAAGTTCACTGCTCGTCTTCATCACTTCTTGAACATCACCAATAACATCTTCACCATCCGATTCAGAAATGTATTGTTGGAAAACATTAGACAAATCCATTTTATTTTAAATTTTAAATCAAATATAAATCAAATACAAACACCGAAAGTCATGAGTAAACAATTTTTTTTTCAATAAACAAATTAAACGTCAAAATTTCGAAAGCAATTAATAGGTCCGTTCGCGTACCCTCCTAAAACAGTCCAATTTTACGAAAAAATACGAAATTTAACCAAATCCTGTTCGCGTACTCAAAAATTTCGTAGTTTTTCGTAAAAGAGAGCGCTAACGAGAGAGTAAAATATTTCCCCAACCTACGAATTTTAGCCCAAGAAATTTCTTTGGGCTGATTTGTGAAAATTGTCAAATTTGATAGAAATTCAAATAAATTAAATAAATTGCTCGCTTTTGCTGTTAGTTATAAAATTTAAAAACAAATTTCCAAAGAACAGCAACAAGACAGTTATATTGTGTGTAAAATTTGTTGTTTTCCCGTTCGCTTACTTTTATGTAGTTTTTTTTTTGGTGAGAGAATTTTACCCCCACTCTTTAAAATATCTCTTTTTACGAATTTCGATGCAGAAAGTACGCGAACGGACCTAATATGCCGGACAATTAAATTGAGAACGAAAAGAGGGGAGAATTGTACTAAGAAATCTAGTACAGCTATCCACTAAAATGACACATTTCGTCGTTCAGCAACGTACTGAAAAACGACAAGCACAGCGAAATTTTTGGTTTATGATTTCGTTATGTCATTTTTGTATGAGAATTTTCGTTTCGCATCAGCAGCGCACTGGGCTTAAATGTGAAAAACTGTTGGGTCTAGAAAACTTGAAAACGAAAAAAGAGGCAGGAATGCGACATACACTGATAACTTTCCATTTATGCCCGTCTGTCGAATTTACTAAAACTTTAACAAAATATTAATAACAATATAAAATTTAAAGTCAATATATTTCTTTGTTCTCATAATACTGGAGAAGAAAACCATTTCTTACAATTTGTTTTGTTGTTTTTGTAGGTTTTCGTGTTTTGCAAAAAAAAGTTGTCAATTGAATTTTTCACAAAATTAACAAATTTAAAAAGAAACAACAATTTTGTCAATGTTCCGGATATTTTGAGACGATTTCTTATCAATTTTAACAACAGTTTTTGAAAGTTTTTTTTTCTTACACAAAAAAAAAATACCAATTGAATTTTTCTAAGAACCTTATGTTACGTTAACAACAGCATTTTTCATAAAATGAAATTATTTCCATCTATTCTCGAAATATTCGAATGGAACATCTGTTTTTACCAATTTGGTGAAGTTTTTTTTAAATTCCTATTTTAAGGACTGTTGGATTTTATTTATTAACTTCCCATAGGAAGTTATTGTAATGGGTCCGATTTGTCAAATTGAAAATTTTGACATTTCTCGACGTTTCAAGGTCCCTAGAGTCGAAATAAAAGATTTTTAGAAAGATGTCTGTGCGTGCGTGTGTACGTACGTCCGTACGTTCGCGACGTTTTTTTCGTCGTCCATAGCTCAAGAACCAGAAGAGATATCGGCTTCAAATAAATTTTGTTATACAGATAATAAGGCAGAAAGATGCAAAAAGGGCTCTCAAGAAAATTGCGTGGGTGGTTTTTTTACCATAGCAGTTTAAAAAAAAGGTGAAAATTTTGGTTAACCCTAAATATCTCATGAACCAATGACGCTAGAGACTTGAATTAAATTTTGTATTATATATTGTAACGTGATACAAAACAATTATATTTTTGGAAAAAAATTCAATTAACGGTTTTTTTTTATAAATCAAAAAAACTGAAAAAAAAAAATTTCACTTCGAAAATTTTACGACTAAAATATGATTTCATCTCCAAAACAATTTTGTGCAACGAAGAATAATGTTTTTGACATCTGATAAAATTTTGAGAAAAATCGAATTGACAGTTTTTTTACAAAATATAATAACCTAAAAAAAAATAAAAAAAAGTTGGTAAAAATTGAGTTTTGACTCAAATATCTTTTCAAAACTTTGAGATATTGGCTTTAAACTACTTTTATCTTTCAAAAAATATTGGTTTCAACATTCAGTAAAATTTTGAAAAAAATAGAATTGACAGTTTTTTAAAAAAAAAATTAAAAACCGAAAAAAAAATTAACAAAAGTTGGTAAAAATTGATTTTCGACTTAAATATCTTTTCAAAAATTTGAGATTATGGCTTCTAACTAATTTTAACTTATAAGAAATATTGTTTTTAACAGTAGGAAAAATTTTGAGAAAAATCGAATTGACAGTTTTTTTACAAAAAATAAAAACCTAAACAAAAAAATTAATAAAAGTTGGTAAAAATTGATTTTCGGCTCAAATAGCTTTTCAAAAATTAAAAATATTGGCTTCAAACTTATTTTATTTCACAGAAAATATTGTTTTTAATATTCAATAATTTTTTTATAAAAATCCAACAGTCCGTTTTTTCATAAAAAAAAAAATAAAATCTACAAAAAATAGAACGCAAATTTGGTAAGAATTGATACATTTGGACAAACTTTTAAGCAAGACAAATCGATAGACGGGATGGGAAGTTATCAGTGTGGGTCGCATCCCAGCCTCTTTTTTTTTTTGATTTATGATAAAAACGTTAATCAATTTTTTTTTCAAAATTATACTTATTTGGTATCACGTCAAATTATATAATACAAAATTCAACTGAAGTCGCCAGCTTTGTTGGTTCATTAAAGATATTTGAGTCAACCAAAATTTTCATTTTTTTTTAAATTTATCTAGAAAAAAAAACTATTTTAAAACTCAATTTTATTAAAAGTCCTTTCTGCATACATATTTCGGTGTTATTCTCTGTAAAATTAAATTAATATTAAGTCGATATCTCAACTGGTTCTTGAGATATGGACGACAAAAATGGTATCCGGAACGTTCGCAAGTACGAAAGAACGTACACCGGCTAACACAGACATCTCTCCAAAAATCTTTGACTTACATAGATTCTAAGGACCTTGAAACGTTGAAAAATTTCAAAATTTTAAATTCGAAAAATTGGTCCAGTTTAAATAAACTTTACAAAAACGAAAGACGTTTTTAAAACATTGTTTTTGTGTAACCACCTCTTGCGTCTATATGAAAACGCTATTATTTAACCCGAATCGACCCCTTTGAAATAGATGAGGACGATTTGTATAAAAGGTATCGATTCGAGAACAAAAATTGTCAAGTTTATGATGGACTTTCTAAATATTGAAAATCGAAATTCAATGAAAGGTTTGCCAATATCTGTGTGCTTCCAAGCACCAACGCGACTTACATAAAATTTCCCAACTAACAGCAAACAATAATTTAAAGGATGTCAAAGATATTGGCTCTCCATCTAACGCAATATATTTTGTTCCCCACTACAAGTCATTCTGTAAAGGTTTAAGTGAAACTGTACTAGAATTGTAGTAGAATATACCTTAAACATGTTTCCAACTAATCAGAGTTGCCAAATTCTTTATGAATATCAGCTGTGTCTAACCTAGATGATAATTTTAGACTTCAGTTCAAATAGACTCGGGTTTAAAATATGACTATTGTAACGAAAGCGAACCTAGGGCGAACGACGAAAGAAAAAAAAGAAAACAAGAAAAATAATTATAAATTGTTTAATTGCGGTTCCCGAGAGGATTTATTTAAAGCTTTTGTTTTATTTAAGTTTTCTGTAATTTAAGTTGCGTCGCCGGAATCTTAGAAGTGGCCAATCAACTCTCTTCCTCCAAGATGAAGTCCTCTTTTATAGGGTATCCACTGTCTTCCAGTGATTTTCCACTCTCCACTGTCAAACTCCTGGAAGTTTTCCAATTCCCGCCATTTCTGTCCAGCTGTCACAGGTCACAATAAATCGACTCGACTGGCTAATCGTTTTTATTGTATTCGGATGGTAAATTCGTCACACTATGATATATACATATATTCTTGTATTCTTTTTAAATTTTCTTAAACAAATAAAAGCAAATATGTGCGACAATGCCGTGCATTTTATTTTTCAAATTCACCAACAAAAATGTTCGATAATTTTAAGTGTGAGTTGCGGTTTCTTCAGTTAATTTTTGTGTAAAGAAAAAGTAATACATTTTTTCATCGCTTTTCTCTACCACAGAAGAAAAAGAATTTTTTTTTAAATGTCCGTCGAAGTAAGAGGCGCTTGGCGGAAATGGTAAATATAGAAAAATCGCATGCACTTCTCACCCTCTTGCCCAGCCCTGTTCAGTTCACGCAAAGCGATAAATTAATGTTATCGCTCCGGGCTATAAATCTGCATGAATTAAGAAGAACATTCTCTTCAGATCCTTATTTTCTTTTAGATATTCCGTTTTGGTTCCACGACCATTTTTTTTGTTTTTGCTTTTCTTTGTGGGGTTTTCCTAGGACAATTTTTAAGTTTTTCTTTTATATTTGATTTTAAGGTTATTTTTTATCCTTGGTAGTTGATGCTGCTGCTTCATTCTAGAAATTGCCTTGAACAGTTTATGTAATAATATATCTATAGGGTAAAAAACGGAACTAGTACACATCCGAAAAATTCTAGTGCCGGACATTTATGTCATTATGACACAAATGAATAGTATAAGGAAATTGTTTATATGCATATTCTTTTATGTTTTGAAAAAAAGAAAAAAACAAAGTATTGAACAAAATCAAAACATTGAAAAACACTGATATTTATGCGACATTGCCTTCTTTTACTTTATCTCTTATGCATTCCATACTAGATTATGTTTTCCGAACAGAACCAAGTTCTTTAACCTTTAACTTTTAAAAACTAGCAATCTTGAATAACATAATAAAGGGTGTCCCAAAATTAACGCAAGATTTGAATTTGCCGCCATTTGTGCAGTGAAGTGTTGGTAACCCTAAAAAAAAGCAATTTGACAGCTAACAGTATAGGGTTATTAAAAATGAAGCGTTACACGAGAGAACAACGTGTCTTCATTATTAAAGAATATTTCAAAAATAGTGAAAGCTTGGCGGCTGCAGTTCGAAAATTTCATACAAAATATGGTCGGAATAGTGTTTTAACTTCGTCAACTGTGAAGAGATTAATTGAAAAATTCATGGAGACTGGATTCGTTGGAGACGCCAAGCACACTGGTCGTCCAAAAACAAGCCGTTCAAATGTGAATGTCGAAGCAGTGCGTGAGAGTGTTGCTGACAATTCAGGAACCTCAATTCGACGTCGTGGACAAGAATTGCAAATTTCATATTTTTTTGAAAATGATGCTGGTCAAGCAGTGACTGTTACTGGTGCTCGATATCGCGACATGATTACACAGTTCTTTCTGCTAAAATTGGATGATATTGATGTGTCCAATATGTGGTTTCAAGAAGACGGTGCCACATGTCATACAGCCCGTGAAACAATTCAATTACTGCATGAGACATTTCCAGGTCGTGTACTCTCTCGTTTCGGTGATCAAAATTGGCCTCCTAGATCGTGTGATTTAACACCATTAGACTTCTTTTTATGGGGTTATTTGAAATCACAAGTCTATGTCAACAAGCCCACAACCACCCGTGCATTAAAGGAGGAGATTCAACGCTGCATCAACGAAATTCAGCCACATTTATGCAGAATGGTCATGGAAAATTTCAACAAAAAAGTGCGCATGTGCATGCAAAGCCGTGGAGGCCATTTGTCCGATGTGTTATTCCATAAATAACCCTATCCTATGTACTTTACGAGTCAATAAAAATATTACTATTAAAAGACTAAAAACGGCGTTTTCTATTTAATTCAAATCTTGCGTTAATTTTGGGACACCCTTTACTACATCGGTTTTGAAAATTGACAACACAAAGACTGCGTTCAATCTCAGACAGATAGGGTATCCGGATAGCTTTCTGTTAGTGCTGATCCTAAACAGCTGAGATGTTAAAAAAGAAATCCAAAGGTATCCAAGAAATTCTGGTATATGTATGTGGGTATTTGATAGAACATCTGATCCAACATATCGGGTCCTTCTCGCCATTTTATCATAAGCGACATTTTCAATAAAAAACACAACTTAATTATTAAAATTTACTAGTATTTAACATAGAGCCTTGAAGGCTATTGTCATGTCTTAAATTAAGCATAATTAATAGTTTCCAATACTTACTTAAGGTGGCGCTACAGTCCTGTGTGAACTAGGGCCTAATTTCCAATACTGACTATGGGTATAAGTTGTTTTAAGGTCCAGCTCCAGCAGTAAGCTTTTGATTTGTAGTTTACGATTAAATTTTTGTTGTTCTCACGTGTGATCATTTGAATTAATCCGTTTAATTTTAGAACAACCATTGGCCCACACCACTTTTTCTGAATTGCGTGATCTATATCAAATTTTATATTATTCATACACAATGCCCTGAAAAATTCACACTTTTTAGTGTTATTTTCGTTGAGCTTTTAATTTTCAGGCAAACATTTTGACATGTGGGCAACAAAGGAATAATTAAGGTTATACGTCTACGCTGCTCCGTCTAAACTGCATATAGAGCCATTAATTTGTTGGTTTCGAAAGTAAAGCTATAACATTGCCACAGGTATGAAAAAGAATATCATTCAAATAAAATAGCCTTAACAGGAAAACTCGCAGCATGTGATTAATTCGAGGAAGCTTTTGACCAATTTTTCGCAAATTTTGGACGGTATCTCGGGGATTATTGAGTAATGTTGGTTTGAAATACTTCTAGAGTTCAGAGATTGTTCGCGTAAATGTTAAATTTTCCGACAATGCCATAAAGCTTTATTTGGTCGTATTTTGTGGGATTGTTCAAAATTCGTGTTGGAACTAAATATCGACCAATTCATGTTCTTGATCTCGAATAACCACTCACGATAAAAATTCGGTTATCATTCTACCTTATCGCTTGGAATTTTTTGCAACTGTCTGGCCAAAGATACCTTTCCACCTTCCTCAAAACAGTTGAAAAAAATGTTGTTCGAAAAATCGCTGTTTATTGTCTGTTGTTCCAACGCCCAGAAAGCGTATATTTGGTGTTACGAATGGTCAGCAGGCTTCAATTTTTGCGTAATTTGAACTTTTTATATACATAGCTGTAAATATAAATCCAAATACCGCATTGTGAAGTGCACGACACGTTCAATTACTCCGAACCCGTCCCCGGGGATTCCATTAGTTTGGATATCCAGAAAAATGGTGCACAAGCCTCCACGCTCTTCAAATGTCTTCAAAATGTTACCGATTGCTTCCGCAGGGATCCTGAGTTTCTATCTACTCGTATGTAGGTTACTTAGGGGCCGGTTATAGCTATCAGTAAAACCCATCAGTAAAATTTTTGTTTTTAGTTTTTGAACATGTTACAGATTTATTTCTAGTAAAAGATTGATGCAATAAGATGAATCTGAATCCTATTTTCAAGTATTTTTTTCAAAAAGAAACAATGCATTTAGAGTTTTATTTAATTTATAAATCCATTTTCATTTTTTAATGATGCAATTTCATTTTACTGAACAGCTGACTGCCAAAAGCCAAAAAAAATTCCATTTCGTTTTACTGTTGGTGTTTCAATTTTTTACTGTTCCGATCACATCATTAAAAATTTTACTGATGGAAGCAACAGCAAAAAAATTGTTTGAGGCGCGAAGCCTCAAAGTGATATTTAATTTAATGACGTAAATTTACTGATTGCTATAAACGCTCATCAGTAAAACATTTCAGATTCCTCCTGTTTCAAACTTTACTGATGGATTTTACTGATAGCTATAACTGGCCCCTTAGGGGCCAGTTATAGCTATCATTGGGTTTTCATCATTGAAAAATTTGTTTCGAGATATAAAAAGGGTTAAGAGAGTCAAATTTGTAATGTTTGGTGTCAAATTAAAGCTGATTTTCTCTACTAAAAGAAATACAGGGTTATCCAATTTGGAGTTTTAAAAGTAAACGTTAATAAAAAATGTATACAATATTTTTTTTATTATAAAGTTTGAACATTGGCATTATGTGTCCAACACTACATCCTTTAAATGACCACCACGCGAAAAGTTTCAAGTCGTCGAAAACTACATCAAAAGAATCGATGCTTTTGAGGTAGTTTTCGACGAATTTTTTGACACATGTTGGGCGGTAACTCAGCCATAACTTAAAGTGCTCAACAGCTAAATGTTTATCGGCATAAACACGGTCTTTCGCGTAGCCCCATAAAAAGTCCAGCTGTTTCAAATCGCATGATCTTGGTGGCCAGTTGATATCGCCACGACGAGAAATTACGTGGCCAAGAAATGTCGCTTGCAATAAAGCCATATTCGCTCGAGTTGTGTGGCATGTGTCACGGTCTTGTTGAAACCACACATTCTTCAAGTCGTATTCTTCAATATCCAGGCAAAAAAAAAGTCGGTTATCATATAATCGAATTGACGGTGACAGTCGTTCTATCTTCGTTGTTGAAGAAGTAAAATCTAAACACACCTCCGGAGCAAAGCGCGCAACAGTGACTTTTTGTGGATGTAATGGCCTCTCTTCAATTACTTGAGGATTCTCAGAACCCCAAATACAACAATTTTGCTTATTGATATATACCCACCGAGTGAGAAATGGACTTCGTCGCTGAAGAACATTTTGTTCGAAATATCGCAGTCCACCGCCTGTTGTTCAAGCACCTATTCGTCGAATCTACGACCGTCGCGTCGTTGTGAATGGTCAGCTTGCTTCAGTTGTTGTGTGAGCTAGACTTTATATAGACGTACATTGGTGGAGATCCAAATCCAAAATACGCCATAATGTTCTGTAAGACAGTCCTAATTCCTGAAAACGACAAGGACACATTCGGGTCTTCGGCAACACTTTCTCTTACAGGAGCTATATTGTCAGTGGTATGAGCGAAAAGATGATGCACAGGCCTTACAATATCTGTAACTAATGCAGTGTTTTTAAATTTCTTCACAATTTTGCCAATTGCTTGCGTAGTTGGACGATTTTGTAAACGATAATCTTCTCTTAAAGCATGATATGTGGCTGTGGCAGAATCACCATTTTTGTAGCAGTTTTTAACAATATGAATGTGTTGTGCGATAGTTAAGCGAACCATTTTTGTAAATTTCAGACATTCAACTGAAAAAAAACTTAAAAACTTAGTTTGACAGATGTCAAATTCCAGTCCTATACTTTTCAAACCGCAAAATGGATAACCCGTTACATTATTTAGTTTATAGTTTTTCAATTATCGTTTTCAATGGCCAACTTATTGTTGATTTCACATTTCCGAACAAAATCGTTCCACTGAAAGCGTTCCATTTTCTTTGAATTTCTAACTGTCAGTTTTTCTTTCAATGATCACCTCTAACCCCAAATGATTGATTCCAATCAGGAAATTTGTGTCCAATGACAGAAATTTTCAATGAAAACTATAACCAACCTGTCAAGTAAATTCCAATGATTGGTTTCAATGATGAAAACCAATGATTGCTATAACTGGCCCCTTACAGAAACCTAAACATTAGTTTTCATTACGACAGGCAGGTGGCTCTTTTGTCTTACACAAATGGTAAGGTAATGTGATTTGTTGTTGAAAGAAAAGAGGCAGACAATTTTTGAATTGTAAAACAAAAAGAGATAGCTGTATAAAACTTTTTTGTCTTGTATCTACCTGAATAGCTTCATTTTCGCGGTGCAACTTATATCTTGACGACAATAATCCTTGGTGCAGGAAAATTGGTTACGTTTGAATCACCATTTTTTTTAGTAAGTTTTGATACCTACTTCAAATCAGGGTTGTTGCGGATGTAAAAATGTTGACATCCGCGGATGCGAATGCGGATGCGGATTTTTTGAGACTCACATCCGCGGTTGCGAATTTTAGAATTTATTAAATAAAAACAATAATTTTAAGTCCGTAAATAAAGTAAAATTTTATTGATTATCTTTGCGTTTAATAGTTAAATTTAAAAATGGATGAGTTATATTTAATAAAAAGCAAGATTGCAGCCTTATCAGACTGCAATCTGTTTCTTAGTGGATCGTATATATACAAGCTATTTCAGAATTTAATGTTTATAAATAAATATCATACCTGCATCTTCTTTCTTTTTTTTTAAGATGATCATTATTCGCACGCTCAAAGAAACCAAACTCCTCTGGGTGCTTTGACTTCAGGTGGTTTTTCAATGAAGAAGTCGTTAGTCCTTTTCGTGATTATGTTTTACGACATATTTTCCACTCGGACTTGTCAGGATCATTTTTGTTTAAATTAAAATAAATCCAGATGATGCTTTTTGTTGGTGGCGGCATTTGTGTTCTGTATCACTTTTTCACTAAATATATAAAAATAAACTGTGACGTCTGGCCACTTAGCTAGCAAGAGCTTTTATATCCTCCAATCTGTGACCATTGCATATCACTTGTTGTTACTTTTGTCGTCGCCTACTTGGGACCGAGATTTTTGAATTTAACAGTTTTACTAAGGGTGAAAGGGTCTATTTCGATTGCAACTACAAATTTGAAAAAAAGCGTTTAAAAACATCCGCATCCGCAACAAACTCCGCATCAGTTTATGCGGATGCGGATGCGGATGCGGATGTTGGAATAATTGTGAATAATCCACAATTGCGGATGCGGATGCGGATGCGAATATTCGCAACATCCCTACTTCAAATGACAGCTGAGTTTGGGAGGTCTGCCAGTGCTACCAATTTGAATCCACGAAATGAATGACCTTATATTTCGTTTTACAATTATGAAAACCTTATATTCGTCATTTGCTCTCATGTAGCTTTGAATTTGCTATATAGACTTTTTCAGCCATGTGTTTAAAAAAAAATACCCATTATTGTATGCACAATTCAGTGGTCTCTTATTTGTAGACAAAATTTAAGGCTCCCCTAAGTTTGTATATTTTGACTAAAAAACTAACAATTGTAACTATTTTGACAGTTAAAAAGTCGTAGGTACTTTCGATTCTTAAATATTTTTAATCCATTAAAAATGACAATGATTACTATAAAAAATTATATCATACTGTCACAAAATATTAATCGTAAGATTTCCTTGCAAATTATCATTACCCGTATACCTATTGCTAAGTTAAAAAATTAAACTTGTTCAACCGAAATGTATTCAAAGAAATAAAGATAAAGTGGAAGCGACCAAAAAAGCACAATAAATTCAATGCAAATCAACTTAATTAAAATTTCTTTGATTTTCTTTTCAAAAACCAAATGCACAACAAAATTTTTTGATGCGGCCAACTTTGCTTTTCGATCTGTTTCTCCCATTAAAAAATATATAGGCAAAAATCAAACGAACGTCTGCTTGCAATAAAAAACACTTGACTTCTCAATTGCTCGCGCATTAAACACGATGTCGATATAGCGATGGCGATAGCGTTGGCGTTGGCGGTCGGAGAAGTTCAAAAAGAATATTTGTGACTTTGCGTAAAAATGTCCTTTTTTTTGAAAAAGAAGTTATTTTAAGAGCCTCAGCACGCGTACGCATCACTGAATGTGAATAGGTTTTCTGGATATAATTATTTTCTTTAAAATAAAAGACTTCACATATAAAAGGCACAAAGTATCACGTGCACAATTACTTGCACGGAATTCCTTCAACCATGATACCTTTGCTTACCTACTCGTATTTTAAGCTGAATAAGGATCACATCACTACGAGTAATATAGAACGAAGACCGCACATGCAAATTCAATGGAATGGCAAAGCAAGAGCAACCAGTCTCGGGTTGCAAATTCCAATTCAAGCTCCATTTGCCATTATTTGATAAAAAGGGAGGTTACACAATTGTCGATAGCAATCATCGACGACTGTAGGCAGACAAACAGAACACAGAGACAGACTTCGACAGCTGGTACCACATCCTGGATAGTGGCAGCGATAAATGAAGCTTCCTCTTTGCACCAAGCACCAAATGTGTTGGCTTTGGCTGGGAAAACATTAATCTATTGGAAAGACCCCCAGTTACCAGAACAAATGTAAAATCGGTAATCTATGAAACATTGACGCCTGCCATTAAACAGATTTCCTACTACTTCTCTAGCCTCTAGCCTCCAGCCACCAGATCCAGCTAAAGCTTAAGCAGCATCAGGTTCCCGTATATATTGACATCGACACATCCTAGATACTATGTGTACCTATATAATATATGAAGGTAGATACATACATATTGATGTTAGTTCAGTTTAGTAGGAGAGAAATTGAATTTGTGATGTTTTGACGTTGCCGTGCTGTTCACATGATGTTGGTGTCAAGACAGAATGTGAATGTTTGCGCCAGGAATTTTAGAATTGGGAAAACATCGGTTAACCTTAAATTGATGCCTTTGTTTGCGTAGAGCATAGAGCAACATTCACAGCTTCTTCCCAACACAACCCCTACCCACGCCAACGCCACAACCCCACATTGATCGGAAGCTCCTGCATATACGTATACGATACGTACATTGATATGACGTGCGGTTCCTGTGGGTTTGGCAGGTTGTTTGGCTTTTGATGCTTCACAAGTTTGTGCAGAGATTACCTAACATTTGGGATGTCGAATTGAATATTGAAAGGCAGGGTCCAAGTGTACACCCGTGGAGCCATGCTCCGTGATTATTCGTCGCCAGTGGTGGCTGCGGAAGGATGCAAATAAAATCAGCAGAAGCCCCCATCATTTCAAACGACCATCCTTCCGGCCAACGACCAGAGAGGTGATTGTGAATATTGCAATATTCATGGCCTTGAGAGTGACGAAAAGGAGAATCAGACCAATTTTGAATTCGGTTGACCTACGAATTCTATATGAATGCCTACACTCTACACACCTGTGTCCTTCCTGCACCTTTAGCATAACACTGTTCTTCCATATGTTTGTGCGTTATTTAATTTCATCCCCATATTTAAAATATTGCTATAGAATGGGAATGGGAAGCCCTACGGCTAGGAATGGAATGATATCATCCGCTATAATGAGGTTTACAAATTTTTGTTTTCCAATCACACCGATTGATAACAAAGGAACAAAAATTCCGCGTAGTAATTGAAAATAAAATTATGCCTGCAAGGGTAATTTTTAACGTGAGGGTAGAATTTTTATCATTCCCTCTGTCATATGAATTTTGGTGATTGAAGAATTCAATTGTAAGTATTTATACACTGCTATAAGTATGTACTTCAAAAGGATATGACAAGAAGTATTTTATTTGTTTTTGATTTCTTCATCTCTGATGTTCAATATCTTATCTTCAATTGCCACGGTTATTCTCGTTGTTTGAAATTTTTGAAACTTGCCTCAAGCCAGAAAACAAAAATCAATTTGTAATTTAGAGTTCAATTTTAATTAAAAAAAATTAAATTGAAAAGAACGTTAAGCACACTTGAGGCTTTCAGTGTTTTTGAACATCCAATTCAATTCTCATTCAAATACATATGTTATTAAGCTGCTCTAAAACATTCAAAGAATACAAAGATTCGAAAGAAAGCTATGCTTTTTGAATTTCCCGAAATCTCAAAAAAAAATGTGTCGAAAGTAATAAAGAAGATGATTAGTGAAAGCTACATCTTGTTCCAATTTTAATATAAGTAAGTAGTAAGTAGTAAGTAAGTAAGTCAATGTTTATTCAAAAAAAATTAAGGTATAGTATGTACAAAATGGATTCATAATTTCATAAATTTAATAATATTAACACTAAACATTGCATTTTGCATCAATGGCTCTGTTTAGCCGTCTGTTGCGATCAAATATCCTTGTTGTTGTTCTTTTTGTTGCTGTTGTTGTTGTTGTTGTTGTTGTTGTTGTTGTTGTTGTTGTTGTTGTTGTTGTTGTTGTTGTTGTTGTTGTTGTTGTTGTTGATGTTGATGTTGATGTTGATGTTGATGTTGATGTTGATGTTGATGTTGATGTTGATGTTGATGTTGATGTTGATGTTGATGTTGATGTTGATGTTGATGTTGATGTTGATGTTGATGTTGATGTTGATGTTGATGTTGATGTTGATGTTGATGTTGATGTTGATGTTGATGTTGATGTTGATGTTGATGTTGATGTTGATGTTGATGTTGATGTTGATGTTGATGTTGATGTTGATGTTGATGTTGATGTTGATGTTGATGTTGATGTTGATGTTGATGTTGATGTTGATGTTGATGTTGATGTTGATGTTGATGTTGATGTTGATGTTGATGTTGATGTTGATGTTGATGTTGATGTTGATGTTGATGTTGATGTTGATGTTGATGTTGATGTTGATGTTGATGTTGATGTTGATGTTGATGTTGATGTTGATGTTGATGTTGATGTTGATGTTGATGTTGATGTTGATGTTGATGTTGATGTTGATGTTGATGTTGATGTTGATGTTGATGTTGATGTTGATGTTGATGTTGATGTTGATGTTGATGTTGATGTTGATGTTGATGTTGATGTTGATGTTGATGTTGATGTTGATGTTGATGTTGATGTTGATGTTGATGTTGATGTTGATGTTGATGTTGATGTTGATGTTGATGTTGATGTTGATGTTGATGTTGATGTTGATGTTGATGTTGATGTTGATGTTGATGTTGATGTTGATGTTGATGTTGATGTTGATGTTGATGTTGATGTTGATGTTGATGTTGATGTTGATGTTGATGTTGATGTTGATGTTGATGTTGATGTTGATGTTGATGTTGATGTTGATGTTGATGTTGATGTTGATGTTGATGTTGATGTTGATGTTGATGTTGATGTTGATGTTGATGTTGATGTTGATGTTGATGTTGATGTTGATGTTGATGTTGATGTTGATGTTGATGTTGATGTTGATGTTGATGTTGATGTTGATGTTGATGTTGATGTTGATGTTGATGTTGATGTTGATGTTGATGTTGATGTTGATGTTGATGTTGATGTTGATGTTGATGTTGATGTTGATGTTGATGTTGATGTTGATGTTGATGTTGATGTTGATGTTGATGTTGATGTTGATGTTGATGTTGATGTTGATGTTGATGTTGATGTTGATGTTGATGTTGATGTTGATGTTGATGTTGATGTTGATGTTGATGTTGATGTTGATGTTGATGTTGATGTTGATGTTGATGTTGATGTTGATGTTGATGTTGATGTTGATGTTGATGTTGATGTTGATGTTGATGTTGATGTTGATGTTGATGTTGATGTTGATGTTGATGTTGATGTTGATGTTGATGTTGATGTTGATGTTGATGTTGATGTTGATGTTGATGTTGATGTTGATGTTGATGTTGATGTTGATGTTGATGTTGATGTTGATGTTGATGTTGATGTTGATGTTGATGTTGATGTTGATGTTGATGTTGATGTTGATGTTGATGTTGATGTTGATGTTGATGTTGATGTTGATGTTGATGTTGATGTTGCCGTTGCTGTTGCTGCTGTTGTTGTTGTTGTTGTTGTTGTTGTTGTTGTTGTTGTTGTTGTTGTTGTTGTTGTTGTTGTTGTTGTTGGTGTTGTTATTGTTGTTCTTATTGGTGTTGTTGTTGTTGTTATTGTTGTTGTTGTTGTTGTTGTTGTTGTTGTTGTTGTTGTTGTTGTTATTAGTGTTGGTGTTGTTATTAGTGTTGTTGTTGTTGTTGTTGTTGTTGTTGTTGTTGTTGTTGTTGTTGTTGTTGTTGTTGTTGTTGTTGTTGTTGTTGTTGGTGTTGTTATTGTTGTTGTTATTAGTGTTGTTGTTGTTGTTATTGTTGTTGTTGTTGTTATTGTTGTTGTTATTAGTGTTGTTGGTGTTGTTGTTGTTGTTGTTATTGTTGTTGTTATTGTTGTTGTTATTAGTGTTGTTGTTATTAGTGTTGTTGTTATTAGTGTTGTTGTTGTTGTTGTTGTAGTTCTTGTTGTACTATCCATTATATTCTCTTATAAGTGCGTTTCGATATTTCATAGCTAGAGAGAGGTATTTTACCAATGAAATCCAGTTCCCTTCGCCATTGAGGATGTTCACCATGTTTTCCGTGGTGAGTGCTCTTGTCCCAAAATATAAAAGACGTAGTTCTTTGAGTACAGTGTATATTCCAAGAAAGTGGACAAATGTTTCGTCTTCTCTCAAGTTACACAAGGAGCATTGAGTTCTTCTGTTGCCTGTTGAAAATGTACCGTTTAAATACAAAAGTCCTCCTCTTGCTTCAAAAATCCAACCTATTTCTGACGTGTTCCTTTCTTCCTGAAAATAACTACTACCTTCAGTATAGTTGAGGGCATTGTACAGCCCAGCTTGCGCTCTTTGGAATGCCACATCCCGTTCGCTTTCCATTATTTGCGTTTCAGCTAAATCAATTGCATACTGAAATAATCTGTTGTTTCCAACAACGTCATAGATATGTCTTCCTTTTAACACATTTGTCCACTGTGTAGCCCAGTATATGTTTTTGGTTATTATTATACAGGGTGGGCCGTTAATAAGTGCACTTTTTGTCTCGCTCTAACTCCCGAATGAAATAACCGAGACGCGCGGGGATGGTATCTCCTTGCAGCTCGAGATCTAAATTTTTAGCCGCAATGAGTCCGTTCACGGGAGAGCAGCGCGCTTTCTGCGTTCGCGCCTTTTATGAAAACAATCGCTCATACGTGAGTGTTCGTCGGCTTTTTCGGGTAAAGTTTGGACTACACAACATCACCGAGTGTCCAAGTACGAATGTAATCAAAAAATGGATCGTAACATTCGAAGCAACGGGATCAACGCAAAAACTTCGACCTACAGGACGCCCACGTTCCAGGCGGACTACAGAAACAATTGAACGCGTACAAGCTTCTGTGCGCGAGGATCCAAGAAGCTCTACACGGAAAAGCGCTGCGGCCCTGGGAGTACCCAGAACGACTTTACGTCGCATTTTACGGGATGATTTGAAGTTATACCCTTACAAAATTCAGATTGTCCAAGATTTGAAAGAATCCGGTTTTGTTTCACGGTTCAATTTCGCAACAGAAATGTTACGGAGATTCCCTCACTTCAATAACATTATCTTCTCAGACGAAGCTCATTTTCATGTCAACGGATTTGTTAATCGACAAAATTGTCGATACTGGGGAACAGAAAATCCACGCTTAAAACATGGACGACCGTTACACTCTCCGAAAGTGACCGTTTGGGCCGGAATAGCCAAGTGGGGGATCATAGGGCCGTATTTTTATGAATATCGATACGGGCGTAATGTTACTGTTAATTCAGAGCGTTATGTTTCGATGCTTAGAGATTTTTTAGCTCCAAAACTGCAAGAATCGAGTGGTTACACTATTCACACCTGGTTCCAGCAAGATGGCGCTACCTGCCATACAAGTAACGACTCTCTGGAGGTCGTTAGAGAAATGTTTCCTCGAAGGTTGATATCGAGGAGGGGTGATATTGCTTGGCCACCCAGGAGCCCTGACTTAACGCCACCGGATTTCTTTTTATGGGGCTACCTCAAGAGTAAGGTGTACTCTAATAATCCTTCAACGACGGCTGAATTAAAAGCGAACATTGAAGAAGAAATCCGCTTAATCACTCCGCAACTTTTGACAAAAGTGTTCCAAAATCTCAGAGTCAGATTGGAAGAGTGCTGTAGGCGAAATGGACAATATTTGGATGATTTAATTTTTAAAAAATAAAAATTCATTTCGTTTTGTATAATTTAAAATAAATATTTCATTTAAAAGCGCTACAGTTGTATTAATATAATTTTTTTTTAAGTGCACTTATTTACGGCCATTCTGTATTTGCTATTATATGTGGGAGACGGTTCTCATTATACACACATAGTATTTTTTTTAATGTAAGTCATGTGACATTTCATTGTGTTAATAAAAAGTGGTTTCAGTTTAAGTTCTAAGGTAAGCATGTAGTTGGGAGATGATGTTGGTATCTTCATGGATTTTATTAGAAAACATCGTTGGACCTTTTCCATTTCATCGTATTGCTGGTGCCCCCAGGCTTGTGCTCCATACCCCAAGATTGATCATGCTACTGCGTTGAATAACTCTAGTTTTGATGAATTACTGATGTCCTTTTTCGAAACAAAAGTGTGCCAAGTCAAATTTAAGCTCATTTTTGCCTGCTGTGCTCTTTCTTTGAAATGTTCGGTCATACTCAACCCTGGCGTCAGCCATAAGCCCAAGTACGTATACTTGTTGACCACTTCAATCTCTTCCGTACCAAGAGTAAATTTTTCTAGATTACTCCTTCTGCCTCCATTTTTCTGAATATAATGATTTTTGACTTTTCCAGATTAATTATGAGATTCCACATTTGGCAATATTCATAGAGCTTGTTTACCATTAATTGTAAGTCCTTTGGAGTGTTTGCAAAATGTACAATATCATCTGCGTACAGTAACATTCGGAGGACATGGTCATTTAGATGTATTCCTCCACCTATGAAGTCATGCATGTTATTAATAAACAGGGCAAATAACATGGCACTTAGGAGACAGCCCTGTTTCACGCCCATTTCTGTATCAAACCACTCTGATAGATTTTTTCCATCCCATACTGCGCTTGCTGTCCCTGCATAGAGGTCCTTTACAATGTTTAGGAATTTTGTTGAAATAACCATTCTTTTTAGATTGACAAACAGAGCATTCCGACAAATACTGTCGAACGCTGCTTTGAAGTCTACAAAGAAGCAGTATGTTTTTTTGCCTTCATTCATCCTGATTCTTACAATGTTTAGTAGATTGAATATGTTATATGTATGATGTGCTATATCCCTCTCTGAATCCTGCTTGATATTCGTTAAGAACACTGTTTCTTTTTTCCCAATCCTGTAGCCTTTTGAGAAGTATACCTGTATAGATTTTCGCCATTGCATCCATAAAAGAAATTCCTCTGTAATTTTGTGCGAGGTTTATATCTCCCTTTTTGTATATAGGAAAGATCAAAGGCTTCTTAAATGATGATTCCACGCTTTCTGTGAGTTGGATCCTATTGTAGATTCTAAGCAGTCGATCTAAAAGTATCTGGGGTGCATGAATACAAAATTCATATGGAATACGGTCGTATCCGGCGGCTTTGTTTTTCTTTGCTTTGTTCAGTACTTCTCGAATTTCTAAGTTCGTGATCTCTCCATCAAACTGTTCATCCCAAGAATCTTCTATCATGTCTTCCAGTGCCGCAATAGCCCTAAGTGGTGGGTTCAAGAGCCGTTGGAAATGATCTCTAAAGTCACAACTTTTTATGTTTCACCTTATTCTATGGTTCTTATTTCGGAGTTTGTTAGCGATATCCCACCAATCCTTAGTATTTCGTACGTTTCTAAGACTGATACATAACGTTTGATAGTAGAGCTTTCTTTTCGTCATACAAGTCAGTTTGTATTTTCGACTTGCTTCGAGGTATGTTTTTCTCAGTATTTCTGAAGGTTCCCTTCTCCACCTGTTAAGCCACTTAAAAGCATTTTTCCTTGTAGCCATGCACGCTGCATCAAACCAACTTTCCTTAAAATTCTTTTTGTTTGAGTTATATCTTTGCTCGCCCACTACTTCCTTGACGATTGATACTTCTGCCGTCCAACTTACTTACTTACTTACTTAAGGTGGCGCTACAGTCCGGGGCGGACCTGGGCCTCAACCAACATGCGTCTCCAGCCAGCTCGGTCCCTAGCTAGCTGTCTCCAGTTTCGCACGCCAAGTTGGTTGAGGTCCTCACCCACCTGAGTGCGCCACCTGAGTCGCGGTCTTCCTCTACTGCGCCGTCCCTCGGGATTGGATTCGAAGACCTTCCGGGCTGGAGCGTTGATGTCCATTCGCTCTACATGACCCAGTCATCTAAGCCGTTGGACTTTTATTCTGCTAACTAGGTCAGTGTCGCTGTACAGCCCGTACAGTTCGTCGTTATATCTTCTCCTCCATTCTCCATCTATACGTACGGGACCAAAAATCACCCGAAGAATTTTTCTCTCGAAGCATCCTAAGACGTTCTCATCTTTCTTTGACAGGGTCCAGGCCTCAGCGCCATAAATGAGAACCGGGATGATGAGTGTCTAATAGATGGTGATTTTAGATGCTCGAGAGAGGACTTTACTTCTCAATTGCCTTCTAAGTCCAAAGAAGCAGCGATTTGCAAGAGTTATTCTTCGTTTGATTTCAGCGCTGGTGTCGTTGCCTGTGTTTATAGCGGTGCCTAGGTAGACAAAGTCCTTAACTACCTCGAAGTTATAGCTGTCCATGGTGACGTTTTGTCCAAGACGTCGTTGTTCAATGTCCTTTTTTGATGACAGCATATACTTGGTCTTGCCCTCATTGACCACTAAACCCATCTTCTTCGCTTCCGTCGCAATGCTCAAAAACGCTCCACTGACATCACGCTTTGATCTTCCAATTATGTGAATATCATCTGCGTATCCGAGTAATTGGATGGACCTTTGGTAGATTGTGCCTCTAGTGTTGACGGTTGAGTTTTGCACAATTCTTTCCAGAACGATATTGAAGAAGTCGCATGACAGTGCATCGCCTTGTCTAAAACCTTTTTTGACATCAAATGCATCGGTGAGATCTTTTCCGACCTTGATGGAGCAGCGTGCATTCTCCATCGTCATTCTGCACAAACGGATAAGTTTGACAGGGATGCCAAAACTAGACATTGCTCTGTAGAGCTCTTCCCTATGGATGCTGTCATACGCGGCTTTAAAATCGATAAATAGATGGTGAGTATCGATTTGAAGCTCCTGGGTTTTTTCCAAGATCTGCCGTAATGTGAATATTTGGTCGATAGTGGACTTTCCTGGTCTGAAGCCACACTGATAAGGACCTATCAGGTTGTTGACGAACGGCTTCAGACGTTCACATAGTACGGCAGAAAGGATCTTATATGCAATGTTAAGGAGACTGATCCCTCTGTAGTTGGCGCAATTTAAAGGGTCTCCTTTTTTATGTATCGGACAAACTATGCTGAGGGGCATGCTTTCTTCCGACCATATTTTGCAGATGAGTTGGTGCATGCTCCCTACCAAGTCATCGCCTGCTGCTTTAAATAGTTCGGCAGCTATGCCGTCAGCTCCACCAGCTTTGTTTGACTTCAGTTTAGATATAGCTATCTTCACTTCGTCTAGGTCGGGTAGGCGGAATTGTTGATCTGCGTCGCCTAAGTTGAGTGGTTCTACCTCCCTTACAGCGGGATTCGGTTCGTCATCGCCGTTATATAATTTGGAGAAGTGGTCTTTCCATATTCTCAACATAGACTGCGGTTCTACTACGATGTTCCCCTGATCGTCTTTACAGGCTTCGGTTCGTGACTGGTACCCTTGGGAGTTCTTTTTTACCTTTTAGTAAAATTTACGAACCTCATTCCTGTTGTAACATCCCTCTATCTCCTCGATCGCGCGCTTCTCGTGCTCTCTTTTTTTCCATCTAAGAAGCCGGTGTTCCTCTCTCCTCCTCTGCTCGCAGAGCTCGCGAGCAGCTCTGGTCCTTCTGTGCAGGGCCGTTTTGTATGCCTCTTGCTTCGCTGCGTGCGCTTGCCGGCATTCGTCGTCAAACCAGGGGTTTCGCTGTGTTGGACGTGTGAAACCTAGCACTTCAGAGGCGGCATCTCTGATGGCTGCAAGGCAATGTTGCCACTGGTTTTCAATGCTTAATGCATGCAGCATAGGACTCCTTAAGAGGTTACTAGAGACTCGATCGGAAAAGGACATGGCAGTCTCTTGCGATTGTAGCCGTCTAACGTCGAAACTTCTCACAGTACTTCCTTGTTTTGGCTTGGACCGGGATATCCGTAGCCGTACCTTGGCTACAACGAGGTAGTGGTCCGAGTCAATGTTGGCCCCTCGGAATGTTCGGATATCCTGTATACTGGAGAAGTGTCGTGCGTCGATCGCAATGTGGTCAATCTGGTTGACGGTTGATTGATCAGGAGATTTCCATGTCCCCTTGTGGATATTGAGATGTGTGAACTGCGTACTAGCTACCAGAACGTCTCGCCCCGCAGCGAAATCGATCAGCCTGAATCCGTTGTCGGAGGTGGTGTCGTGCAGGCTGTATCTTCCGATTGTGCCACCAAAGATGTCTTCTCTTCCTAGCTTGGCATTAAAGTCTCCTAAGACAATTTTAATGTCATAGCCAGGGCACTGCTCATATGTCTTGTCCAAGAGCTCAAAGAATATGTCTTTGGTGTCTTCATCTTTCTCCTCTGTTGGGGCATGCGCGCATATTAGGCTTATGTTGGCGAATTTAGCCTTGATGCGGATTGTCGTGATGCGCTCGCTCACACTGTTGAAACTCAAGACTTTTTGCCTGAGTCTAGTTCCAACAACAAATCCACACCCAAATAGACGCTGCCTTTGTTCTCGGTAGCAGTCGCCGTAGTATATATCGCAGTCTTTTAGTTTGCGTTTGCCCGGTCCATCCCATCGCACTTCTTGGATGGCGGTAATATCTTCCTTGCAGCAGTTTAGGGCTTCCGCTAATTGTTCGGCTGCACGTGGTCTGTTAAGGGACCTAACATTCCACGTACAGATCCGAAGTTCGTAGTCCTTATTTCGTTTGCTTGGGTTGTCAACAGTGAATCCGTCCGTATCCGAGGCTTGTTGGTGCTTCGCAACTAGAAAATTTTTACGTGGTCAGGAAGTCACCCTGACGGCACAACCCCCAACCTGGAGGGCCAGATCCTTAGTATAACTCCAAGGACGGGGAGCCGGATAAACCGCTCCTTATAGGCCTGGGCTCCGAATAAGTCGTAGAAGCCCTATAAGGTGTTCACTAAGTAGTTCAGCCTTACTGGAACTGTAGACGCCACCGTTGATTCCATCTCAAGAATTCGTCCGCTGCCGTCTGGATAAGGAGAGGTGCCTTAGTGGAAACACCTCTCCCCCCCTCTCTCGTTTGCTGCCCCCAACAACTTTCCACTGGGGTTAGAACCCAATCTCCAGTTGAGGTACTAGGCACCCGATGTTCACCACGGGGAGGTGAGAGTAGGAGTTGATAGACAGAGGTGGGTTTTGAGAAAAAACCTGTGGACGCTTGTGTCCTCTTGAATGCACATGTCTACCATTTGAACATCCTGCCGTCCAACTGTCTACTCCAAAATCATCCACTTCTTTTGTCAAAAAATCCCTTGTTGAATTTGACTTTTGTAATTATTTTCATTTTGATTCAACCATACTAGTTTGGGAAGGAGTCTCAGTTCTTCGGAAGTCTAAAAGCCAGATAGTTGCAGCGTTAACCCGAGGGGCATATGGTCTGAATAGATCATCTCCTCTACTTGTAGTTCTTTTACTTGGCTAAGAACATTATATGAGGCTCCACATACGTCATTGACTGAGGAACCATTTGAGTTTATGAAGGTGAGATTTCCTTCAAAGTCACCCGGTGTATGTCCGTTTAAAATTACAATGCCCGCATCGTTGCACGTCTCAATGAACCGTTTTCCTTTATTGTTTATTACCTTGTGCTTGGAATTTCGTTCTGCCGTTCTAATGTACTACACATTGAGATTGGCAATTTGCTCTTCCATTAGTATTTGGCTTTCTCCTATTCGTACATTGAAATCGCCTATGACAATCACGTTTTGGAAGTTTGATTCCTGTAGAATTCTATTGTACACTTGGTAACCTTCTTCCCATTTGTTCCAATTTTAATATATTTCTTCAGACATAACTCAAAAAGTTATATGAAAAGTTATGAAAAAAAATGTCGTAATAATGTTTTTTAGCTTCAGCCAGTTTGGCTCGTAAGATTTTAAACTTTCTAGATATATAAAACAGCTTTAAATTTATGAACACACCCTTTCACTAATCATCGAACTGTCATTTTCAATTTATTGAATAAACTCAACAATTTTAACATGGACGAGCAACGTCTGCAAATTATACAAAATTTCTACCGGAATTCGGAGTCGGTGACGGCAACAGAGCGCGCCAGCGTTAACTCCAATTATCGGTCGTAATTTCGACCTTATAACAAGTTTTGAGCAAAAATGTGAGTCTACATATACGCGTTGTGAGATCTAACTGTGCCAGTGAGACAAAAGCGTTTGGTCGAAGTGTCGAAAATATCGCTGTTGTTCAGGCGTCCTAAGCAAGCCATCGAAAACAGTCAATTCCAGGACGTCGCTGGTCTGTGTTCTCAAGAATTGGACTTCTCTCAGACCACAATTATGGCGTATTTTGCGTAAGGATCTTGGTTTATAATAATATACAATACCGAAGATACAACCAACACAAAACAACTGAGGCTGCTTCCCCAGCTGAGATGGAAAGATAGATTTCTTAACATTTATCGCAAAAATTTAAATTCGGAAAGTCTGGAGCGTCAAAACACAAACGTTTTAAATACGACAAAGTCATCCGCTGAATTTTGGAAAGCCGCCAAATCTATCAACGGTAGAATCAATTTAATTGCTGCATCACTTAAAGCGTCTGAACTCCGTATTTATGTATTTCACGAAATTACTCAATGCGCTGCAATTTGCACCGCTTCCACAGTACGCAGTTCCGTATTTCAAAGATGAATTTCTTGATGCACCATTCTCGACTATTGAGCTAAAAAATGCAATTGAAAATGCCAAAATGGGTAAGGCTCCGGGTGAAGACCGAATTCCAGTAGAGTTTTTTAAGAACTGTTCCATAGAATTCTTATCCGTATTGACAGAGGAGTTCAACAGGATTTTTGAGAGCGCAGACGTCCCTGAAAGCTTCAATAATAGGTCAATAATATATACCCTTCCTTGCACAAAAAAGAGTCTTATGATGTACCGGAAAATTATAGGGGCATCTCCTTCTTGAATTCTTCCGTAAAGCTTTTCAGTACTCTAATTTTTAATAGGCTTACACATTGGACCGAAGAAAGGAAAATTCTTAATGCATTTCAAGCAGGATTTAGAAAGAGCTATTTGACTTTAGACCAAGTATTCAGTTTGATAAACATTGCAGAGGACTTCAAAAGAAGGAAACAAAATCTTTCCGCCTTTTTTGTGGATTTTCGAGCTGCGTTTGATTCAATCGCCCGTGAAGCGCTTTTTTATAAGCTTGGAGTATCAAGTAAAGTCATTACCCTTGTCAGAGCGATGATGTTTGAAAATAATGTGGCCTACGTATGGGATGGGGAGTATACATATATCTGAAAAGTTTTCAACAGAAATGGGAGTTAAACAAGGCTGTGTGTTGGGCACACTACTATTTGTTTTGTTTATTAATGATATCTTGGAGGAGGTCGGAGGAGGAATCCAGTTCGGATACCAGGACTGATATATGCGGATGATATTGTCTTTTTATCTGAATCGGTGGAAGGAATGCAGCGTATGGTGAACAGACTTGAGTCATACTGTGAAAATTGGAATCTGTCAGTTAATTTACAGAAGTCTAAAATTATGATATTTTGGGGCGGAGGAGGACGGTATGCAAATAATGAAACGTAGATGTACAAAGGTGAATATGTTGCAATTGTTCGAGAGTTCAAATACTTAGGGGTTTTAATAACATCTAAATTCAACTCAACATAAAGAAGAATTTTGAGTCCAAGCTAGCGGAATCGAAAAGAGCAGTTTCTTCTGTGTGAAAACGTTGCATCGATAATAAAGGTGTCGAGCATAGTTCAAAGCTAAACATTTTTCATGCGACACCAGCTTCTGTAATGCTTTATGGCGCGCAAGTTTTGGGATATTGCTAATACGAGGAAGTGGAAAGGATTCTCAGGTATTTCTTAAAGCGCATTTTTCGCATTTTTACTACATTATTAAGGTGATGGAAATGGACGAAGAAAGATTGCCGAGACAAGTATACTTAAAAAGATTTTGTCATCCAAGGGGATATCTAGTCAAAAAGTGGAAGGAGTTGGCTCTTAGCTTAGGTGAAAGTATCACTTTCAGATCTAAAAGACAATTTTAAAACAATTATAGAGAAGTTAAGCCATGTCGCGTATAGAAGTTTTAAAGAGGAAGCTCAATCTTTTTTTCTTTATGAGAGAGAAGATGTACACCATTTCATTGCAAGATGTCCTGTTTTGAAAGAGTTTCGTATAAAATATTTTGGAGCAGCTGTGATGGAATTGGCCGAAACATTGGAAGTTCTGAATGGAAAAGTAGGCTTTAAAATTTTATATTAATATATTAGGTTCAACCGCATTGCGCTATAATAGACAACGTATTCCCGAAGGAGACTTTTAATTAAACAACTAGGTTAATTATACAATTTAATTTAAATACACATACCATATTTAACTTGTGAATATAGTATGATAATTGTTAATTTTAAAACCATTTTTCAAATAAAGTTTTTCTAACTAACTAACTAATCATACAAGGTTAGGTGATATACCATTTCCACTCCACTGTCTTAGCCAAAGCGTTTGACAAAACGTCTCACAATCTTATTGTTTTTGAACTATTCTCTTTAGATTGTAAACCCCTTTTTCTGAAATTGATTACGTCTTACTCCCTGAATTATGAATATTATGTCTGATTTAGATTCGCACGTTACACTTCAATGACACCCAAGGTAGTCATTTAGGCCCTCTACTCTTTATCCTTACTACATCCTTATGGTAGAATAAGTTTAATATCGTATGTTATCTGATGAAATGGGCCAGTGCATTGGCTGCCTCGTTCTTGCGGTCTTACGCCTCTAGACTATTTTCCTTAGGGGCTAAGTTCAATCATTGGTTTTAGCCAAGAACGTTAGAAAAGCTCACAGCCAAGGTGCCACAACATTTCGTTGAGAACTAGTGCCTAATGACTTACAACCCTCAACCATTGCTGTGTGCGAGTAATACTGTCAGGGATGTAAGGGACCTACAGTTTTAAGCCGAATCTGTACGGCTAATTTGTGAAAGCAGTTTTCATGACAAGAATTACTCATGGAGGATTTGTCAATTCCTCACAAGAAGCGGTACCAGTGAAAAAGACTAGATTGCAGAGGCACGAATTGAACACTTTCCATAACGCCACGGGTATTACGAGAATTCGATTCATAAATGTTTTGGTTCTACTTCAAGCCGATCATAAAGTTTTTCAAATACTTATCTCAAATGCGTTTTATTTAAAATTAAAGTTGTCAAGTCCTTATTAGCAAACCCTTTACGAATAACTCAAGCGAAAAAATATACGATTGAGGTCATTCCAATAAATTGAATTTACAACAATTTGAAAATCCAAATACGAGTACCCCCAAATGCCTCAATAAAATCAGATAGCACCTGTCAAATTGGCTTGGCGAGCTATTTGGCTTGTTCGTGAAGGACCAGCTTGTGATTAGTCAGAATTTTAATGATTTGTATTTTACTCCATGCATTGTTTTATACGTTCAAATTGAAAATCCGCAGGGGCTCCCAAGTCTCACTTTTTAAATTTCAACAAAGCAGTTGGACGAGTTTCAAAAAATGTTCTAAGTATTTGACGTTTTGTAAACATGTTTTTATTTATGTATTTTCCATTGTAAATTTTATTGCAGTCAATTCGATTTTTCGAATTTATAATGTTGGCATTTCATGACTTTCAAACGCTCTATAATCTTAATCCCCTTTCGTACATCATGCATCAAGAAGACTTCCGTGAAGTTTTCGACTCCAACATCCTTCAAATGATCAATGATATTCACTAGTGCTAATTTTAGTTCTTCCACAATAGTGTTTTTGAGAGCTGATAAGTTACAAAAAAGGTAGTATTTTTCCAAGAAATAAAAGAACTATAATACTACTGCTAATTTGGCTTAACATACTTTTCGAAGTTTTTTAAATGAAAATTTTGTGTCATTACTACGAAATATCAGGTGTCCGTAGAAATGGAAAGTTATCAGTTTGGGGATCTTTTTTTTTTTAATTGACATTGTTAAATGATAACATAGAGGTGTTAATTTGACCCGGGATTTAGGAAACGGTCTTTACTTTATATTCCCGAACTTGTCACATTTTTACTCGGGTGATTCGAAGACCAAATAAACACCATATTTGTTTCTCAAATCCCTGTTTCTTCTTTCTTCTAATTGAAGTGATGACAAAGTTGAAAAAGCATTTAAAAAAAAAGATGAAAGTATTAAGCAATTTAGTATTTAATTTCTACTAAAGAAATTTACTAGTACCTATCACAAAATAATTCAGATAAAGTTATTTTAGTGAAATTGTTTGATTCCACAAGTAATGGAAAAACGAATGCTTATATATAGCCCTAAAGTTCCTTCCCCTGCAAATTGCAAAGTTCATAAAGATCCAGGGCTTCTTATATGATACCATTTCGATTGGAATTTATGTCATCAATAAAGGTAGCCTTGTATACACAGCATCATGTGTAAGTTGCTCGCCTAATTTCGTTGGTTGCTTAACGTAAATCTATATTTACGACTATTAGACTTTATGACACAGCTCTATACCAGGTTATAGTATGATGCGTTTTTGTACTTACGTCTCAATATCATCAGTTCGGTCATATAGTGGACATTTATTATGACCTGACCATCTTCCATGACAGTCGTCAAATAGAATATTGCTCCCATAAGACGTGGCCAGTGTGAGTCATAAAAGTAAGCGAGGAAAACCCGCAAGACGCATTTATATAGGCTTCTTAATGATGTGTCGTGCTTGGTGAACAGTAGTATGGGGGTGGGATGGGAAGGGAATGGGATGGGATGGGGTGATTGCTGATATAAACTAATACCCATGCAGGGGTGTGTTCCATTTGAAATCGAAAACCTGACAAATTGATTCTGTATTCCTCTCTGTGTTAGGTATTTCTACCCTTGGCGATTTATGGTTTTACAAAAACAAAACACACAAAATAAATGAGCAAACCGAAACAGAAACAGTCCCAGAAAGCTTATCATGTACCCAGTAAACAGAGATGTTTCCAGCTGAAGCTGGTGAATCTTGATATTGTTATTCTAATCGAAGACTGCCGTTCGTAATAAGCCTTGGTGATATGATGAGTTATGACAGGCACGTCACACATACGATTTGCTTCGATTCAAGAGCTATGACATGTCACATCTGATGTAGTCATTCAAAGGGATTGTAAAGGAAGTTCAGATATATTGCAGTAGCAATAGGGCCAGGTATGAGTAATGGTTTTATATCCCGCCACTCGTCCACGTCGCATCACCGCCGCCGCCGTTGCCGTTGCCATCACCGTAGATGGAATCCTCTCTAACGTAAATGTGCCTCGAATATTTGAAGTTATTAATATTTATTATTTGCTTTTGCCTTTGCCTTTTCTGTCGCCGCCGCCACCGCCCTATAAAGACTCTTCTTTTATTCGATGCTCAAAAATGTTAAATGTATGCTTTTATCTAGAGCTTTATTTTTGTTTTCTTCTAGGTTAGGTACCTATCTAGTTTGATAAAGTACCATATAGTCTACAATTCAGCTGTTTGGTAAGTTAGCATCATCAACATTTGAAATGTTTGTTTTGTTTTATTTTTAAAGGATAAGCAACAAAAGTCGTGCAAAGAATTCATAACAACACCAACGTACCTATCCAAGAATAACTTGAACTTAATTTAAATTATGTTTGGAGATTTTCATACATTTGATGTTTGAAATATTTTAGATAAAAATGATTTTACATATCATGTTTTTTAGTTCTTAAAAATGCAAAGTTATCGGCAGCGGTTGAATCCTTCTTTATGGCTGTATGGGAAAGTTTGTATATCACAGCACAAAGCAGACCCAAAATATAAGGTACTTTTGTGTGTATTTGCTTTATTTTGTCAATAAGTCGTGATGCTGTCCTTAATTGCAGTCAATTTGCATGAAGATTTATAATATTTTGAATTTTTGTAGACTTCTAGCTGTAATTTAGCTATACTTCTTTAATATTAAAAAGTCATTTATAAGTGGCGCAGGATGCTCAATGAATCATTGCAAAATTTAGAAAGATCTTAGTTCCAGAAAGAACAACAGTCCACCCTGCATATTAATTCAATATACCTAAAAGGATACTTAAGGACAAGTCAAAGACAAAGCTATAACGCTAACGCTCTGCGTATACTTTGTATACCTTAGCCTAACGACATTTTCAATTTCTTTTTAATAAAATGATTTTACGCTAGATTGCATGCTTCTTGATATCTTTGCGTTTGAATAAGTTGTTTGTCCCCTCTGCTGTCGATGTCCGGATTTGTCGAAGAATATGCAAATTCTTGCTAAAAGCACACATAAATCATTTCAGATCAGTAACCGCAAGTCCTAAGCCGTTGCGTCCTGTGAAATTCCCTTTCCATATTGGCTTCATTTTGCAATACTCCCATGTTGGCAATCGAATTCGAATGCCAGCGAACTTCAGTTGGGGAATGAAATTGCGATGGCGGTAGCGGTAGCGGTGGCGATGGCGTCGCCTTCGACTTAAAAAAAATAAAATTGTAAATGTAAATCTATTTTTCAAGCGTTGTTACCAAAACGACTTACCAACCCATCACCAACTTTGATATCTGTTTCTTATTAGCTGAGATTAATCCCTATCCCATAATCAATTATTGCTTTCACTTCAATGAGTTGAAAAATTGGTAGTAGTACTGAGCAGCGAACAGCGAACAGTGAGCAGCCCCAGCCACGTAACGTCTTGTTCTTGTTCTTGTTCTTTTTTTTTTATTTTTTTTCACCACCCCCTCCCTTGAATTTGGTTTTTAGTGGCATTAATCTTGGATGGCGGGTGAACGGTGGCAACAGCGACGTGGTGGCGGTTGGCGGATTTTCGGGGTGTGGGACATTGGCAGCAGGAAATTTCCATAAGTGCACGATTACCCTTGTGATTTCGCGAGGAATTTTAATAAGCTATTACGCCAGAATATACAACTTCAACTCCAAGTTGTACCCTGCTGCGGGATGTTATACATTGTATAATGTGGAATGGGGTGGTTGTTGTTTATTCCAACTTCTTATGCACGAACTTTAGTCTTTGGAAATATGTTGCAATTTTTAAAATCCCGGGCATAAGAAGAAGGTTGGTCTTTGAGCTTTGGGCTGTGATCTGTCCGCACATCATTATATTTCAATTTCAACTTAAAGCAGGAGCAAAGTTAATGCCGATGTCATTTTGCTGTACATCATACTTTGAAACAATAGATATACGGTAAATATACGTACTTAGTGTACGATATTGAAATATGATAATGGAAATAAGCTGTGTTACGTACACAAAGTCATTTAATAAATTCATAATTCACTCAGAAAAAATGTTGTCATCCAATTAGTATTTTGTAAAATAAAAATAATTCCAAACATTCAAAATTTGCTTTACCTTACAGTCAAGGAGTCAAAATGTCGTATTAGTCGAAAAAGGCAGTAACAAAAAACTAACACGGTAATCGGTATAGATGAAAATTGAAAGCCGTTAGCGAAAAGTGTTTAGAAAAATTTGTACAAAACGGCACCCCGAAAGCTGAGTGCATGGACAAGGGTTGACCGGAGCGACTAATCATCACAAATTGGAAACAATATAGCTATTGTAGACGATTTGTTAAAGTGAAGATATTTATAGAACAAATTCAAAAAATTCGGTTATCCAAACGAAATACAGAATAAAATTGTCATTCAAAATGTAGCAGATTACATTGAACTAAAGAAATTGTAGATAGTTCAAAATATTCGATTTCGGAAATTTTCAGTTAAGTAAATAAATTAGTTTTAATAAATATGATTTAAAATGACAAAATAATATAAATCAGCATGTGTTCATATATGCGTTTCGCCCCGATGTAATGGTTCGGTTCATCAAAAGATGACCATTACACCTTGTCTTGACGCATATTTTTTCGAATAAATCGAGATTCCATATAATCCGAGCTGCATAAAGCAACTGCGAATTATATAGTTGCTACAAGTCTTCAAAGAAGATAAATTGTAGCTATTTTTATATCCTTGCTATGGGAATTTTAAAGAAGAAATATTCGACTGTTACCAGTCGAATTGGTTTTTCCTGAACACTATTTATATTTTAATAAATATGATTTAAAATCACAAAATAATATAAACCAGCATAAATTAGTCGCAATGACCCGTGGGAGGATTTGTCAATTTTTCACAAGAGGCAATACCCTCGAAAAAAACATTAAGGTGGCACAGACAGAGATTGGACCCAAGACCTCTGACACGACTGGTAAACCTGCGCACTAATCATCGCAATACGGGAACACGAAAATTTGCACTTACCTACTCTTTGTGGCCCCTTGTTTGGTTATCCTTCCTAGAAGAAAGCTTTATAATTTCTTTTGAACTAGCAGACTGTTTTTCGACTGAAGTTTTTCTTAGTACCTATGTAAAGTTATTTTTATTTTGATGTTTATGAAAATAAGTATGTTCCAAGGATATGTTTATTGAAACGATAGGTTTCTGGAAAGTTGCTTTTGAAAGTGAAGATAAACGAAATATTTGTACAAAAAAAAGAAACATTGCGGCATCTGCTAAGATTAAAATTAACCTTTAATTCAAAAAATGAAGGTTCTCTAATTGGGAATATAAGATGCCGATTGAAGAAATACCATGTTATTGTAAATCCACAACAACGACTTGTTATTATTGCGATTTACGTTAAAACCTCGACCATTCACCTGTATCTATGATTCCTTTGTTGGTTCTCAATTTTAAAATAACTCCAAGAATTGAACCTGTCAAATTTGTCACACCTCTTGCAAAATGAGTTGGTACGATATCGATTTAAATAATTCGACGCTTAAATTGATCAAAGGGCAACTCCACTCTAAACGTCAAATAATATAAGTTAAATACGATAATAGTAACTGCTTTTTTTCTTGATCTGATCTGAAATTTATCATTGTTATCTTAATATATATAATTCTTCTGTGAGTGTGTATGTCACTGAACTTCTCTTAAACGACTGGACCGATTTTGATGAAATTTTTTGTGTGTGTTCAAGGGGATCTGAGAATGGTTTAGATTCACAATTTTGTCCGCAGGACAATGTGCAGTTCGGTGAAGTCTCTCAAATACATTTGTAAGTATGTTCACAAGGGTAGTGATAAAGCTATATTTGCTGTTCAAAATGTTTCTTCGATGCGTGTCGTGAGTTACATTTATTGGAGGATGATAACCATTGGGATCTCACATCTCATCTCCACAACAAATTCGTCAATTATTTTCAATAATATTGACAACGTGTTTTCCGTCTGATGCATCTGCTCTGTGGAACAAATATAAAGACTCAATGAGCAGGGCCGGCCCAAGCCAAACTTGCGCCCTGTGCAAGATTTGTAGAAAGCGCCCCTTTTTTATATTTTTTTTACACATAAACTGATACACAAGCATAAGCCTTTCTCAGATTACCCAGGAGGTAGACTTTCATAGCGTTTTTTTTTATTGAGGTATCCCCAGGAGGCCTAAACCATTAAACTAAAACGCAGCGAAGAAATGAGCAGAGGGGAAACCTTTAAACTTGGAAACTTACTTTTCTGGCCTTACATTTTGCAAATTCAGAAATGAGATCATCAAAGTCTAAAGAATTTAATAATTTCTTTTCAATGGACATTATAGATAAACCTACCAATCTCTCTTGAGTCATGGTTGTCCTAAGATAATTTTTAATAATTTTAAGTTTAGAAAAACTACGTTCTCCTGAAGCTACCGTGCCGTGACCGGGATTGTATTAAGGATTTGGAGAGCAGTTACTAAATTCGGAGCAAAATCTTCAAGGTTTGAACTAAAAATAAAATTTAACATATCTAAACTTGAGCTTTGTGGCGTAACAAGCTGGGATATTACGGTTAACTCTTGAAACAATTCTTCTCCATCTAAATATTTAAAACTACTTTATGTTAAAACATTCTGCAAATTAAGGCATGAAGCACGTACATTTTTATTTTTTAAACATTCGCTTATGTTACTCAAAAATGTAAAATTGATACTATACGTATCAAACCTTTCAAGTATTTGAAAAAAAAATTCAACTTTGAATCTTTGTTTCGGCTAATATAGATTCAGGACATTCATCAGCATAAAGTATTTTTCTCCGTTGAGATCGCAATGATGAAGCTACAAGAAACATATTTGGTATTTCTAGGGAACTAGCAATACGCTCGGTTAATTGAACATACCTACTCATTAAATTTTTCATCGGAACGCATTAAAATCAAACTGTTTTTTGTATTTTCTAAAACTGTTATGCCAGTTGACAGATTAACGGACGAACTTTGCAAATATTTACTAGTTTAATTTATATTTTCTAAAATATCAAACCAAATTAGCAGGCAGCAAATAAATGTAAAATCAAAAATTTTATTTCCTAACGATTCTGCAATGTTTTTTGCCTCTAGATTTCTTAATTCTATAAGGCTTCATATATTTCTTGAATTGAAAAAAAGTTAAACAAACATTGAATTGTATCGAAAATTTTAACTGCATAAAATGAGAACCGAGCAGCATCATTAACCACTAAATTTAAGGAATGCGGGCAACATGGAACCAAAAATGCTCTTGGTTCCAGGGTTCGAATTCGATTCTGAACACCCGCTTCTTTTCCTTTCATATTCATATTCGAACCATTATCATAACTTTGGCTTGTCTTGTCTTCAAAATACGTCACTTCTATTAAAAACTGGTAGCTATTTATTTAATATTAATTAACCAACAAAGCGAAAAAAACAATTGAAACAATCTGCATTCTGCACCAGACTAGATATACATTAAAAGTAGCCGTTACAACGGTCATTAACTTTCAAACAAAAAAAAACAAACTGCCTTCGCAAGAACAATTCGACTCCAAATAGAATCATCCCTCTTTAATTTTTAAGCTCTATGCTCCTTTTCCATTCTATTAAAAATTTCATCTCCTGTAATCAGGCACTTAACTCTTACACAGTGTGCAATAAGAAAACCTGCACGCTCTGATCCATATGATTCCGTATAAATAAGTTTTTTTTTAAATATCTCCCATGTTAGTTTCGATACTCAGTGTGCAAAAAAGAAAACTTGCACATACATTCACCATTATTTGTAGCAAAGACACCTACCTACCTAATTTCCAAATATATCACCCTGTTCATACAAGAGAAAAAATCTCAACACAAAAAAGTTCCATGCCACCTCATATGTGCAAGATATATTTTATGCACACCGAGTCCCAAAATTAACATAGAAGTATGACGAAGCAAAATACTTATTCATATTGAATCGTATGGGCTAGAACGTGCAGGTTTTGTATCAGTTAACACCATGCAAAACTCCAACATAATTTATGATCATTCCCACGATCATATTTGCTGACAACGCGTCTGGCTGCTAAATGCATTCCAGCACGTAGCAAGAGTAAACACGACACCACCTGTGGGAACTTGTAGAGAGGTATGCATGGACATGAAACTATAGGAATAGGTTACTTTTAAGTTTTAAATTTGTAAATCGTGCAGTCTGATTTTAGCAATTGAATAAAGAGGTTCAACCTCCAAAAAATATTTTTTTTAAAAAATTTAATAAAACATAGTTTAATTGGCGCCCGAGCAGGGACCGAGAAGTGAAGTCGCGTTAATAGCCGAAAGTACATAATCGCCTAAAGTAGCCGAAAGTACATAATCGCCTAATAGTACCCGAAAGTACATAATCGCCTAAAGTAGCCGAAAGTACATAATCGCCTAAAGTAGCCGAAAAAAGGTACTAGTGAATAATATCGCCTAAAGTAGCCGAAAAAAGGTACTAGTGAATAATATCGCCTAAAGCAGCCGAAAGAAGGTACCTACTATTGAATAATATCGCCTAAATAAGCCGTAAATACTAGTGAACAATATCACACTTAACGCGAGCTTTACGCCCTCGGTCAACCTTGTCCCCAGAAAAAAATAAACAGAAAATAATAAGTGTCCGTGTTAAGAACACGCAAAAACACATCAGTCCATTTCATCTCGGAGTGAAAGAAAAAGTTCCAGTACAAGATGCTGATTTTATTGTAAGTTAGTTACTTAAGAATATAGTATAATAATAAATAAATACATACAACCAAAAGATAATAAGTTGAATATAATACACAAATTGTAATATTTAATCATTTCAAAATCGATTCAAAAAGAAAAAAAACATAAGATTCTTTATCTTGAAAAAATTTTTTTTAGAAAGTAATAATTGTTAGAAAAAGGAAATTTCAATATCTAAGCAAGTGCTCTTAAAATATTTTGTAAAGCGATCAAAATGCCTATTACGCGAACAGGTGCTGGGGCTGATAATACCCAAAACCCCCCAATTTCAGTTGCTCCTATAACTACTATTGCTCCCATGCACTCAGCTACTCTTCCTACTACACATCCTCATACGATGCCTACCCCAACTCCTTTCAGTCCATCCTCATCTTTAGTGCAGCCACAAGTTCCACCGATTAACGCACCACTGTCCATTGATATTTCCCCTTCAGACAATTATAGTTCATTACACTCTATTCCTATTAGCACACGCCCAGCTGCTACAGAAGTGAGGTCAACACCCGAACTAGATGCAGTGGTCACATCTATAGTGACCAGAGTCTTCGAACAACAGGGTGAAAGACTCATGAAAAAATTACTTAAGCCTGATTCTCAACAATTTCAAGAAACCGATCAAACAATATACCCCCAATTTTTAACAAATGTCGATGGTTTAGACAAAATACCAGATATTGTTAAATGCCTACGAACTTTTTCTGGCGAACCTGGAGAGTTTTCTTCCTGGAAGAAGTCAGTTCAACGAGTACTCACAATGTACGAAAACCTAAAGGGCACTCCTAAATACTATGGCATTCTAAATGTCATACGTAATAAGATTACTGGAGGAGCAGACGCTGCTCTGGAATCTTTCAACACACCCCTTAGCTGGGAATGCATTGTGCGATGTCTTACGATGCACTATGCGGATAAAAGAGATATAACAACTCTGGAATGCCAAATGTTCAATTTATCCCAAGGAAATCAATCTCTGCAACAGTTCTATCAAACTGTTAGCTCACACTTAACGTTGATTATCAATAAAATATCCTGCATGGATATAGGTGCCGAAGCAATGAGAGTCTTAATTCAGACGTACAGGGATAAAGCCCTGGAAACATTTATAAGAGGTCTCAAGGGCAACTTATCAGATCTTTTGGGAATGAAAGAACCAATTGATCTGCCCCAAGCGTTGCATTTATGTATGAAATACGAAAATCAGCACGCCAAACCCCAATGCACCCAGACTACAAGAAACCATTCGACCTTACAACAGACGCCTCTAATGTCGCGATCGGGGCGGTACTGGAACAAGATAATAGACCCTTAACTTTCATCAGCAGAACGCTAACTAAGACAGAGGAGAACTACGCGGCTAATGAAAAAGAAATGCTAGCCATCGTCTGGGCCCTCGGCTCACTCCGCAATTACCTTTACGGTCACGCTAGGGTCCGCATTTTCACCGACCATCAACCTCTCACATTTGCGTTAAGCACAAAAAATAACAACAGTAAAATGAAACGCTGGAAATCTATATTAGAGGAATACAATCACGAAATCAAATACAAGCCTGGCAAAACAAATGTAGTGGCAGACGCCCTATCCAGAGCTTATAGTACTCCCCATATAGATTTAGTGTCAACATCCTCGCACAGCAATGAAGGTCTAAATAAAAGTCGGGTAATGAAAGTAGATACCCCGATTAATGTTTTCAAAAATCAAATCTTACTTCAAATAGGACAAACACCCAGCCAGACATTCGAAATTATATTCCCAACCTACCATAGGCACGTGATAATAGAACAGGTGTACAATAAAGACAACCTAAAGCAAATCCTCAAGAAAGTACTAAATCCATCCGTAATTAATTGCATTAAAACAGACGATAAAGTGATGGACATTATACAGGAAATTTATCCACTACACTTCAAAAATTTTCGAACTAGGTTTACTCAACTTCAAGTGGAAGACATAACTAATGAAACAAGACAAGAGGAAATTATAATTAGTACACATAAAAGAGCGCATCGCAATCAGCGAGAAAATAAATCACAGATTTTGGAAAAGTATTATTTTCCCAAAATGGCCAATAAAATAAACAAAGTTGTAAGGAATTGCACCGTATGCAAGGTAAGCAAATACGATAGGCATCCTACAAAGCAACAAGTGCAACCTACGCCGATACCAGAATATCCAGGCCAAATCGTCCACGTTGATATATTTATTACCGAAAACAAACTCGTCTTAACTTCCATAGACAAGTTTTCGAAATACGCTCAAGTCAGAGTACTAAAGTCAAGGGCTGTGGAAGACATCCGTCAGCCTCTACGAGAAATTCTGTTTTCCTTCGGATTGCCCGAAACTGTAGTTTTCGACAATGAGAAATCCTTTAACTCGGTGACAATAGGTTATATGCTGGAAGATGAACTCAAGATAAAAGTCTTTACGACACCCCCTTACTGTAGTAGTGCGAACGGTCAAGTTGAGCGATTTCACTCAACCCTCATAGAAATTATGAGATGTCTGAAAAAAGATAACTCCCATCAATCTTTTAACGAATTACTACATAGAGCTGTATACGAATATAATCTTTCAATACATTCTACTACCACAAAAAAACCAATTGAGGTATTCTTTGGTCATAGAGTTACACCTGACCTAACACAACTAGAGACAGCTCGTAAAGAGAACATAGGTAAACTTAAAAGAAAACAAGCCCAAGACCTCGAATATCATAACAAGTTTAGACAACCCATTAAAGTTTATACCCCCGGAGAAATAATCTATGTAAAGCAAAATAAGCGCATTGGCTCTAAATTGAATTCTCGATATAAAAAGGAAATAGTTGCCGAAAATAAGTCAACTACTATTTTAACTAAATCTGGCAAAACTGTTCATAAGGCACTGATAAAAAATTAAAATCCTAATATCAAACCCTTACTCCTTTTTTAGATTGCTCATCGCAGCGAGTGCAGCTGAGGTGCAGATCCTGGATTATTCCAGTGCCCAATCGATAACCATAGATACAGGTTCAGCAAAAGTTCAAGCGGGAACATTTAAAATTATCCATAGTATCGATCTTAAGCAATACAAAGTAGTAATCGAAGAACTTGAAATGTTCTTAACACACAACTCACTAGAAAAAGATCCCATCTTTCCTTACCTAAAAAATGAGATAATCCAAATTAAAACCCACCTTAATCGACTAATGCCCTCACCTAAAGTTAAACGCTCAATAGATTTTATAGGCAGTGCCTGGAAATTTATTTCAGGCAGCCCCGATAAACATGACTTTGATGTTATCAAAGAGAAAATAAATAATGTTTTAACAAATAACAATAATCAAATTGTAATAAACAAAATGTTAATTAAAAAAATTGATGAAGTGGTAAACACCACAAATATTATTAATAAAAAAATGCAAGAAGACAATAATGTTAAAGACGAGATAGTCTTAAATATAGAATTAAGATTAGGATTAATAAAGGAAGAAATTGTAAATTTAGAATATGCAATTCACTGGGCTAAGGCCAATATTGTCAACAGTTACATTCTGTCCAATATCGAAATTGATATTATACAAGAAATTTTAAATAAGGAAAACATGCCGTATGTTAACATCCTAGAAGCTCTAGAATTTGCAGAAATAAAAATCGCTTCAAATAATTCACTAATTTTATACATGATAAGTTTACCAACCACAACAGTGGAAACATGTAAAACTATTTTGATTAAAAGCATAAAAAAGGGCAAAACTATCCTTAAGATACCCTACAGCAATGTTTTACAATGTAAGAATAAAATCTATGGGGTTATGTCCTCATGTTTGGTATTTCATAAGTTATCTATTTGTCAAAGTAATAATATAATCGATATAACAAATTCAACATGCATACCACATCTACTAAATAGCAGAGCCTCCAACTGCACCAGGATTAATAACCAACACGTCCCATCGGTCGAAGAAGTCGCACCAGGAATCCTATTACTAAATCAATATACCGGATCCATAGAAGTAAACGAAGAAATGATACCTTTAGATGGAAGCTATCTCATACAATTCCATAACACATCAATCAGAATTCAAAATCAAGTTTTCAAATCAACGGAAGTAGTGGGCTATAAACCATTACCAGCTGTCCTTCAACCTACTTCAATCAGAAAAGATACTGAGGAGTTATTATCGCTGCAAATGATAAAAGAACTCCACGCTAAAAACTCAAAATACATTGACCTTTTGGAGACCCGGAACAAGTACAACGGCGCAGCCATTATTACGCTATTAATCCTTTTCGCAGCGTTAACAATAGTATACCTGTTAAAACTAAAGAAGAAGAAAAACTCAATAATAGCAAAAATAGTAACAGCAGACGAAATGGTAATGACTGACGCATCCGCTGCAGAAGACCCGGTTCCATTAAGCCCTATACCAACACCTAGATCAATAGGGATGGAGGACCTCCCAAGCCATATAAAGCCATGGACATCGAACGAGGCCGTTCGATTTTAAAGGGCGGAGGAGTTAACACCATGCAAAACTCCAACATAATTTATGATCATTCCCACGATCATATTTGCTGACAACGCGTCTGGCTGCTAAATGCATTCCAGCACGTAGCAAGAGTAAACACGACACCACCTGTGGGAACTTGTAGAGAGGTATGCATGGACATGAAACTATAGGAATAGGTTACTTTTAAGTTTTAAATTTGTAAATCGTGCAGTCTGATTTTAGCAATTGAATAAAGAGGTTCAACCTCCAAAAAATATTTTTTTTAAAAAATTTAATAAAACATAGTTTAATTTATCACGCACAGTACCCTGTGTGAGACTCACATGAGACATTGTGAGTTCTCATCTACAAAGAAAACAACAAAAAAATGTCTATGAAAAAAGAGAGCAGGTAGGTTTCTGTATTCTGTGCTACCTTCTACTACAAATCAAAGACACAGCAAACAGCATATATTTTTTTTGTTGTTTTCTTTGTAGATGAGAACTCACAATGTCTCATGTGAGTCTCACATACAGGGTACTGTGCGTGATACAAAACCTGCACGTTCTAGCCCATACGATTCAATATGAATAAGTATTTTGCTTCGTCATACTTCTATGTTAATTTTGGGACTCGGTGTGCATAAAATATATCTTGCACATATGAGGTGGCATGGAACTTTTTTGTGTTGAGATTTTTTCTTCTTTTCTCTTGCATGGAATTTTTTTGTGTTGAGATTTTTTTCTTTTTTTCTCTTGTACGAACAGGGTGAAATATTTGGAAATGAAGTAGGTAGAGTTTTTAGTTCTGCGATATCTTGAGTTAAATTTTCATTGAATGCAACAATGAAAGTGATGTTAGTTAGTGCGCACGAGATAACTTAGGACAGTTGTGATGGATGTTTTTTTGAGATTATTTTAAGAATGTTTGTGGTTAAAGAATGGCAAATATGTAGTAGTACATTTTTGTTTGCAAGATCAGATTACATTTTCTTGCTCCTGGCAATGCGCCCCCAGAATTCTGCGCCCTGTGCATTTGCACATCTTGCACATATGCTTTGTCCGGCCCTGTCAATGAGTGAGGATATTTTGCATCGGACTAGAATTACTAATCAAAATCTTAATATTGAATTCTCCGCCGAAATATACAACGAGTCATTAATAATGATTGAGGATATTTGTATTCTTATTTCAAACATGCCGCTCATCCATTTTGGAATGCCAGCGCCGAATCGCCCAGCAGTAGACATCATCAACAGCGATGTTCAACGTGAACACCAGTTCAATAAGACTTCTTTGGCTACTTTTGTTGCGGAAAATGAACAATTGCTTACTGCTGAACAACGAAATGTATATGATCAAATTAACGTTTCAATAGCAGGACAACAAGGTGGATTCTTTTTTTTAGACGCTCCAGGTGGCACTGGTAAAACATTTCTTATCGCACTGATACTTGCGCGGATTCGATCTCAAAATCATATTGCATTGGCCATTGCTTCATCAGGCATTGCAGCAACGTTGACGCCATCAATTTTAAAATACAACAGTCATTGCCTGGTGATGAAATTACATTTAAATCGATTGACACTGTTGTTGATCCTGACGAAGTTGTCAACTATCCTGTACAGTTTCTAAATTCACTAGATTTACCTGGAATGCCACCACATAATTTGCGAAAATTGGCTCACCTATAATTTTGCTTCGAAATTTAAATGCCCCAAAATTGTGTAATGGCACGTGATTAGTTGTAAAAAAAATCATGGGCAACATTCTTGAAGCCACTATTTTGAGTGGAAAATTTCAAGGTGAAGTTGTACTTTTACCACGGATCCCAATGATTCCTTCAGATTCGCCTATACCATTCAAACGTTTACAATTTCCAATCCGCTTGGCATATGCTATGACTATAAATAAGTCACAAGGCCAAACAATGACAATTTGTGGCTTAGATTTAGAAAACCCATGTTTTTCTCACGGCCAATTATATGTTGCGTATTCCAGAGTTGGAAAACCATCGAATTTATTTATTTATACACCTCAGGGTTTAACCAAAAAAATATATTTTTTAAATAAAATAGTTTGAGTGTAAGCTTTTTTACCTTTAATTAAAAAAAGTTGAAGATTTCATTACACATACTCACACACTATCGATTAGTCGAATTGTAATAAATTTACATGTAATAACGTTAGATATTGTCATAACATTTGAATAATAATTTTCATCAAAATGGTCCAGAATGTTTTAGCTTATTAAGAAAAGTTTGAAATTTTCAAATTAAAGACGTGTAGACAGGACAACGTCTGTCGGGTCCGCTAGTTCTTATAATAAAACGCAGCTATTATCAACATGGTGTTCCGCAGGAAACCCTCTTAGTCCTTTTCTGTTTATCCTGTTTGTTAACGACGTAACGTCATTTTTGTGCTAAAGTCAGACTCCCATTTTTCTTGAAGACATGATGATTTTCAAAATAATACATTCTACAAATGATCGTATACTCGTACTTTTATATTGAAATTGAAAGTCCTTTACATTTTTGAAATAAGAAACATAGCCTTTCCCTAAACCATTAAATATTCTAGACAATAACTTTTACTTAAAAAAACGAATCGTATTTGAGTATAGTATTCTGCAGCAAAAACTCTGTTCGTCTTCACTTTTAAGAATTTAGGTTATCATTTGTGTTAAAACTTAGTATTTACTAATTGTATTGATTTTATTGTAAACAAAGCAAGGTCTATGTTTGGTTTTATAAAACGAGGGCAAAAGAATTTAGTATTCGTTCTCATCTTGAATATGCTTCACAAGTATGGAATACAAGAACCTAACTGTTACCTTATCAAACCTATACTTACTTTACTTAAGGTGGCGCTGCATTCCTACGTGAAATAGGGGCTCACCAAAGAAACTTCTCCATCTAGCCTTGTTACCTCCATTCTCGTTTGCTTTCCCCAACAACTTTCTAGTGGGTTTGGAACCCAATCTCCAATTGAGATACTATGCACCCGATGTTCACCGGGAGGAGGTGACATTAGGAGTTTGTAAACAGAGGTGGCTTTTTGAGAACAACCTGTGGACGCTTGTTTCCTCTTGGATGCACATGTCTACCATTTAAACATCAAATGTAGGGATTTGCGCAGGACTTAAAGCATCTCAGTTTTCTATACAAAGTCGAGTCTTCAAATACTTCGAAATTTTAGTCTTCCAAAATTATCGTTTTCTTAATATAAAACAAAACAATTGTAGCCCACGTAAGTAAATTTGCTAAGACACTTTGTCAGTGTCAGTGTCAAATTTCAGATCAGCTAAATAAAAAATCGACCAATCGATTTGCTTGTTCTGCTGTCAGGACCTCGCTCAAACTTTTTTAGGATTTCAAAAAATGAAAATCAACTGATACCTACATCAGTCCCTCTTTGCCTCTTTATCTAATTTAGCGGTCATTTTCTTTGACTACAAGGACAAGCTGAAAGGTCAATTTATGTTTAAATCAATATAAAGCACATATTCATTCACCATTGACTTTGATCAATTGATAAGAAATTCATGACAGTGTTCAAAAAGTATAAAAATGAGAACAACGAATTTTAAAGTTCTTACTTGGCCATAAATGGACAAATTAGCCGATTCCATCCCTACCAATTCCACTACATTTAAAACTTAAAAAAGGAAAAAAATTCCAGATTTGAAATTTAACCGGTAGCTAAACTTGTGTAAAAAATAACTATTTATGAAGCAACCTAAAAAAAGCAAGTAGCGTAACATCTTTTGCATAAAGCGTTGTTCGTAGATACGACTTAATTATTAGTTTTTTTTTTTTTAAAAGGAGGATCAACAGACACTTCTTGGCAGTATTCGACACCAAGTAGTGTGGGACTCTTAACCACTAAAACCACCTCTTCATCAGGATCAATCTTGAAGGATCGACTTCAGATTTTTCTTTCTTAACTTTGTACAATCACTTTGGGGGAAGTTTAAACTTTTAATACTTTCCCATGTTTTTTTTTTAGACCATAAGCTCATGAGGCTTGGTTCTTCTTAATCTCCGAACATGGTTTCTTATATTCAAGACGGACTCCATATCAGAATTAGTATGACTTTACAGTCTCTGGTTGTGCGATACAGCGTATTTTTTAACAACTTCTGTAACCATTTCTATTTGTGAGTCACGATGTAGATCGGTATTTCTTATGTACCAAGGTGCATTAACTATTCCACGAAGGACTTTGTTTTGGAGTTTTTGGATGATTTCGGTATTTGTTTTCTTTGTACAGCCCCATAATAATTGGATTCCATAGGTCCAAACAGGCTTTAGTACTTGATTATACAGCATTATTTTGTTTTGGATTGATAAATCAGAGTTGTTACCAAGTAACCAGTACATTTTTCTATATTTCAAGTTTACGAGTAGTTCTTCTCTTTTCTTTTTGATGTGCTCTTTCCACTTTAGCTTTGCATCCAAAGTCATTCCAAGGTATTTGGCCGTATTGGCGTAAGGTACAGCTTGATTATTAATGAATATTGGAATATTGTTTATCTTTTTATTTGTAAAGTTTATATGCGAAGATTTTGTTTCATTGAGTTTGATAAGCCATTTTTCGGTTCAAGCTCTCACTGTGTCGACGGCATTTTGTAGTCTTACTGCTGCCTTAGAGACACATTTGTCGGGTACCAAAATTGCGGTATCATCTGCAAAAGTAGCCATTATGGTGTGATTATCAACTGGAATATCCCTTGTGTATAGTAAATACAGGGTAGGACCTAGGACACTTCCTTGTGGTACACCGGCTTCTATTTTCTTCAATTCCGAGTATTCTTGATCGTACCTTACTCTAAACAATCGTTCTGAGATGTACGATTTTAATATATCAAAGTACTGTCTGGGAAGATCCCTTTGCAGTTTGTACTCAAGTCCCTCATGCCAAAATTTGTCAAAAGCTTGAGTAACATCTCAGAAAATAGCTGAACATACTTTATTTTCTTCTAATGCTTTTTCTATTACATCCAATATTCTATGAACTTGGTCTATCATGGAATGTTTATTTCTAAAGCCAAACTGATGGTTTGGGCTTAACCTTCTTTCTTTTATGATTTTGCTAAGTCTCTTCAGAAGCAGTTTTTCAAAAACTTTTGCCATAATTGGTATAAGCAATATTGGTCTGTAAGACGTCACTTCTGTAGGTGGTTTACCTTGCTTTGGTATGACAATTACTTCAGCAATTTTCCAATGGTGCGGGACATACTGGTGCTTAAGGCATGCATTTATTATATATTGGAGTTTTATGAAGGCTTTCAATGGCATTTCTTTCATAACCTGAGCAGTAATTAGATCGTAACCTGGTGATTTTTTATTTGATAGTTGATGTAAACACATACTTTTTATTTCTTTAAGTCTTACAATTGGTATTTCACTTTCATCTATCTTATCAACAAACTGTTCAGCGAAAAGTTTAGCTTTTTCTTTTGGGTTACCGATCCATTTCCCATCTTGAGATTTTAGGGGCGAGTTTTGTAACTGCGGTCTTTTCAGGCGCTTGGCTGCTTTCCATAACGAAAAATCGGTTGAAGCATCAGTCGTTAAATTCCTTAGCCTTAGGAATGAGTGAATCATTTTTGAATTTGTAAATGTGTTTTTTAAGATTGTTGCTTATACGGTTAAACGTTGTTTTTACATCTGGAAATCTAGTATTTTGCCATTTTCTTCGAGCTCTTCTTTTCCCTATTATCAACTCTCTTATTTTATTTCATTTTGTCTTCTATTAGAAAATGTTGGAGTACTTTGTTCAGCGGCCTGTTGCACATCAGCAATAAATTGTTCCACTTCATGGTCATTTTTGCTCGATTGTATCCATGGGAGATCTTAAATTTATAAAACTTAAAAGCCTTTCTCTAAAATCACTCCAGTTTGTTTGATCTGATGACAGGTCATAATTACCTTCGACACTAATGTGATTTCGTTTGATTCCTTTAGCTACGAATAAGTCAATAAGGTCTGGTATTTTGTTAGTGGAGACCTGGATGAATAGAATTCGCATTGTATTTACGGCCTGCTTCGAAAAGTCTTTTGCCTTTTGTTGATACTCGTATAAGTCTTGAACCCCAATGGGTGTGTTTTGCATTGAAGTCTCCACCAACAAGAAAGTTATGCCCAAGAAGATTAAATAGATCTGTATAGTCATCTTCTGTCAGGGAGCGCCTTGGTGGGCAGTATATATGTAGCTGCTATCTTAAACTCTTTTTCATACCAATACTAATACGAGTAGTTGTTACTTGCATATTTTCACTAGTAAACTTCGTTACTTCATAATGTTTTAAGCTTTCTTTTATAAGTGAAAGTTATTAGTGATATCGTCAAAAATTCGTATTAATTATTCAAAATAAATGTTGCACTTGATGTTTCTTTGTGTGCATACAATTTTTATCAAATTAAAACGAAAATAAAATTCAATTTTCTCATTTGTTAAGTGTGTCTATACCACAACAAGCAACAATCTTAGAACACGTCCCTAATTTAATTCACTTTTCTAATGTCAATGCTGAAAATTCAATAAATTGACGCAGAAAATAAATTCGAATTTCATATGGCTTGCTCTTTAGATAACAGCAACAAAATTGTAGCTTAAATGTTAGATTTAAGCTGAAAAATCTGAAAGCGGTGAAAAGCACCGATTTAAAAAATGAATGGTGAGTATGTGTTGGTTCATTCAATAACAAATGGATTGTAGATTACTGTTTTGATTGTCAGGGTCCGGACCAATTCAACGTCACTACTAAAGGCATAACACTAGTAGTGAGGTTGTATTGTAAAGACCTTTGAATAATCTTATACAGTGATTTACTTAGAAGTTCGTTTGTTTTGATTTTAGGATTTTTTTATATTGCAATGACTGGTAATTTTAGAGTAGATTATAGTAATGTTCGTGGCCTGAGATCGAATTTTCTGTCTGTATACATCCACACTAATTCTAACAGACCAGCTGTTTTGGCATTGAGTGAAACCCAAGTAGGTGAAGATTCCGATCCTACTGAATTTTGTATTCATCGGTATTGCTTGGTGCCATTATTCTTCTCACACCATGGTCTCGCCATATATATTAGGAATGATGTTGCATATCAACTTTTACCACAATACGGTCATTGTACCAACTCCCTTTTTAATTTCATGTGGTTAAAACTTTCCGTGAATAAACACATCATTCACTATTGTTTTCTTTATCGGAGCCCAAACCTGGACAGAGTTTCAACATTTCAGGAATTTGATGCTCTGTCTGACTCCATACAAAGAATTGTCTCCCTGTATCCTCATACTGAAATCGTTATTACGGGCGATTTCAATGTTCACAATTCTTCGTGGCTTCGCCATTCGGGCCAGACAACGCCCGAAGGAATGTGTGCTGAGATTTTTGCTGAGTTTAACCATCTTACTCAGCTTGTCAATGAGCCTACTCGGATATCAGACGTTAACGGCCGAGCAGAAAATACACTTGACTTGTTTCTCACCTCTGATCCTGATAAATACACAATCAGTGTATTGACGCCTCTAGGCACATCGGACCACAGTGTCATATCTGCTAATTTCTCCTGTCAAACAAATCCAGTTAAAGAAAGAGCTCCAAAGAGAACCGTTTGGCAGTACGAGAAAGCCAACTGGGACGGTCTCAATAATTTCTTCAGGATCTTTAACTGGTCGCTATGCTTCCTCGGTAGCGACGTAGACTCCAGTGCAGATATGATTTCTAGTATGATTCATCTGGGAATGAAAACGTTTATCCCGAATAGGGTTCAAAGTATTAAACCCAAGGATAAATCATGGTTCGATTCGAGCTGCAAAGAGGTTATCAAGGAGAAAGAGGTGAGCTTCCGATGTTTTAAAGCCAACCCAACTGAGGAAAACCGGAAAAAGTTTAAGCAAGCCAGGAAGGCTTGCAACGCCTATATTCGAAGGACCAAATTTTTACATGACCAAAAATTACGGCGAAAAATACTGCAATGTTCCAAAGGCAGTAAGAATTTTTGGTCATTTGTAAAAAATATGAGGAATTCTTCCTCTTCCTCGGTTCCTACGCTTGTTGTCAATGACACTCCTTTAGTTAGCTCTATTGATAAAGCCAACTTATTTGCTAGGCAGTTCGCCGAAAATTCCACCTTACCAGATAGTGTCATGACTCCCCCAGTTCTTGAACGCGTAAATGATTCTATGGGACCAATCTTTTTTCGTACTCGAACTGTGGCGAGAGTTCTTAAAGATCTCAACATTCATAAATCCGCTGGCCCAGATGGTATCCCCGCTATTATTCTGAAGAGGTGTTCTTCCACGTAAGCTTTTCCATCTATCCTATTCTTCTGGTCTCGTTCCGAGTAGTTGGAAAACTGCATTTGTTCAGCCAATCCCAAAAAAAGGCGAATCTTCTTCTCCCACAAATTATCGACCGATAGCACTAACGTCCCTTCTTTCTAAGGTCATGGAAACGCTGATTAATTATCAGCTTAAGAAATATCTTGAGGAACGGAAGCTTCTTAGTGACCGGCAATACGGCTTTCGTAGCAATAGGTCCACTGGTGATCTCATGGTTCATCTCACCGAACAGTGGAACAAATCTTTACATCGTTTTGGAGAAAGTAAGATTATTGCACTTGATATTTCAAAGGCATTTGATAAAGTCTGGCATCTTGCTCTCTTATCGAAAATGCGTGCTTTCGGTATCGACGAATCTCTTCTTCGTTGGATTAGAAATTTTCTTTCGAACCGTTCAAATCAAATTGTTTTGGACGGATTCAAGTCTGAAACTCATAAAATAAATGCTGGTGTGCCCCAGGGCTCCGTTTTGTCTCCGAACCTCTTCCTCATTTTTATAAATGATCTCCTGTCAGCCACTTCTAATCCAATACATTGTTTCGCTGACGATAGCACTCTTAGCTTTTCATATTCGTTTCCAGACTCACAACCCTCCTCTTCGGATGTGAAACTGCAACGGCAAAATATGATTAGCTCATTAAATTCCGACCTACACAGCATTGTACAATGGGGAATAAAAAATCGTGTGGAATCTAATGCTTCGAAAACGCAATGCTGTCTTGCATCGTTAAAGCGAGATAAACCCTCTTTGCCACTATCTATGAGTGGCACATGCATCAACGAAACGGAAAATCTGGACATCCTCGGAATGTGCATCAGCAACCACCTTTTGTGGAGCGATCACATACGCGATGTTGCCAAAAATGCCGCAAGATGTCTAGGTTTTTTGAGACGTTGCAAGAAATTTTTCTCTCCGTCTGATCTGGCTACAATCTACAAAACCTATATACGTCCGAAACTTGAATATAACTCTCATCTCTGGGCTGGTGCTCCAGTAACTTAAGCCTCTTGGACAGTATTCAAAAAAGAGCTTTTAAAATGATTGGTGACATTAACATCATCAACTCGTTTACGTCACTCGAACATCGACGCAAGGTTTCTTGCCTCACCCTTTTTTACCGTTATTTTAACGGACTTTGCTCTAGTGAAATAGCCAGTTGCATTCCTCCCCTTAAACAATTTAACCGTAATACCCGTGCTTCTAGGAATGCCTATCAGTTTACCCTTGAGTCCAACTTCGGCCGTACTATGAAGAACAGAGATTCTTTTTTTAGCCGTACTACGCGAATGAGGAACGCCTTGCCACGCTCTATCTTTCCCTATCATTGCAATGTTCAGAAATTTAAAATCAATGTACACCGACACCTCCTATCCAACCCTTCCCTCTTTTCCTAATGCTCACACTGTGTCTTTGGCATATTAAAGGTATACAAAACCCTTTTAGTGTTCGCTAATTATAAAAAAAAAAAAAAAAAGATAAGCTGTCCAAAAAAGCTAACACTCTGTGGAAAAATTATTGTTGTATTTCACACATATTAATGGACATAATGTCAAAATCACAAGTAAAACAATGTAATCAAGCGGTTGTTGGGGGGTGATACGTACGACAGAACCCGGTCTTCATATGGAGTATCTTTGAGTTTTAGAAAAGGTGGAAAATTGTACTAAATTTAACCTTATATATGCTTGTTTTTGTGAAAAGTAATTATTTCCAATAGTAGTAGGTACTCGTGGCGTGGTGGTAAGCACGGTTGCCACTTGAAAAAATTTTAATGACCAAAGCTGAAAATAAAAATGACCAATCGTGACCAAAATAATTTGTGTCCGCAATGGTTTTTAACTTGTTATTAAGTTATTGTAATCGGTCCGATTTCTAGAATTGAAAATGTTGACATTTCTCGACGTTTTAAGGTTTCTAGAGTTTAAATAAAATATTTTTAGTGAAATGTATGTGCGTGCGTGGTGCGTACATTCGTACGTCTGTACGTTAAGGAAGTTTTTTTCGTAGTCCATAGCTCAAGAACCAGGAAAGATCTCGACTTCAAATAAATTTTGTTATACAGATAATAATGCAGAAAGATACAGAAGGGACTCTCAAAAAAATTGAGTGTGTTTTTTTTTACCGTAGCAATTAAAAAAAAGGTAAACCCAAATTAACTCACAAACCAATGACGATATGGACTTGAATTACATTTTATATTATAAAATATGTATATTGTAACGTGATAGTAAACAAGTATTTTTTTTTTGGAAAAAATCCAAAAAATAATTGTCACCTCGAATATTTAACGAACAAAAATGGTTATATCTTTTAAATAATTATATGCAATGAAGAATAACGTTTTTGACATCTGGCAATAAATTTAAGAAAAATCGAATGTATAGGTAGTTTTTTTTATAAAATATAAAAACCTAAAAAAAACATTACTAAAAGTTGGTAAAAATTTACTTTCGACTCAAATATCTTTTCAAAAATTAAAAAAAATATTGACTTCATACTAATTTTTTTAAAAGTGTTTTTTTCCGACATTCCGTAATTTTTTTTTTATAAAAATCCAACAGTCAGTTTTTTCATACAAAATTTAAAGCTACAAAAAGTAGTACGTAAATGGTACTAATATTGGTAAAAATTGGTTTTCGACTAAAAATCTAGTTAACAAAAACAGATTTTGAAATCAAACTATGTATTTCATCGTATTCAAAATATTGTTGTTAATTTTGAATTTTTTTAGAATAATTCAACTGAAAACTTTTTTAACAAAACACGAAAGCCTACAAACTATTTAAGCAAGACAAATCGGCACACGGGATGGGTAATTATCAGTGTGGGTCGCATTCCAGCCTTTTTGTTTAAGATCACAATATGTTAACATTATTTCAGCAGATTGAATATTATCGCTTAATAAAATTTATATAAAATTAATTTAAAAAATTGTTTTTGCAGACCAAACTCTTGAAGCTCTTTGGCCAGCATTACATTATTAATGGTATCAAAATTAAGCCTGCCTTTCGTTTTAATCAAAGTTAATTTAAAAAAATGTCCACTTAGCAGCAGTTGAGCTATGAGGAAGTAACGTCAAGTTATAAACGAACTTACTTAAATTTTGAAAACAATATTCATTTAAACCGTTTTTATGATAACCGACCTTTTCCCAAAATTCTGACATGTCCATTTTATCCGTAAGATTATGATCTTGAGATGTGATGATTTTGAGATGTTGAGCCATCTGTCAATAAATTGTGATCGTGTGCATTTAATGATCGTGCATTTGTTATGGGGTGCGTTCAATTAAGTACATTTATGTACTGTTTACAAATGAAAAGTACTTTAGGCTTCCATTTTTTTTTTTGAGAATAGGGTCGAGTTATTTTTTTCCAATTTCTTAAAAAAGGCACCAAATGAAATAAGAAATGACCATGCGACCAAGTAAGACAATTAAGACCAAATTTGGTCGTAAATGACCAAACTGGCAACCGTGGTGGTAAGTGCATATCACTGTCAACATAAAGGTCTTGAGTTCCTGTGCACCCTAAAATTTTTTCACGAATACTTCATCTTGAGAGGAATTGTAAATCTTCCAAGAGTAATTCTTGCCATGAAAACTGCTTTCTCAAATTCTCAAAACTGTAGGTCCCCTTTATCCCTGATATGACTCTCATACAGGAATGGTTAAGATAAATAAGTTACTAGCCCTGGTTTTTGACTGATTTATTTATTTATTTAATTACATTTACTGGTCTATTAAGTGACTTTACAAATCAGCTTATATTTTCATTTATGAAGTTCCAATATTTCATGTACTTATCATGAATAAAGAAAATATAAAATAGTTATTATATTCTTGAAGTTCTCGTCACTTTCGTTACAGGAACCTAACTTTTGTCATAGTTAATATTTTAATTTCGAATTAAAAGCAAATTAATACATAATTAGTAAAAATAATTGAAGAAGATGATAGAAATAATAGCTCATTCAAAAGCCAATAATTTTAACATTTAACCGTAATAATTTATATTTAATTAATTTTTAGATTACAACATCGAACTAAATTTTAATAAAACGAAACAAATATTTTCAAAACTAAACAAAAGCAACAAGGAATCGAAAAATATTTCGCTGATACTATCTCATAGGGCGAAAAGAACTCAATTAAAATAAATGTGGCTTGGCCTATCTCACACCTCCTACGACCTACGAACTGCAACCTCCAACCTCAGCAATTCCTATAATCCTCTCGTGGTGTATATTGGTGTTATGTAATTTTTTGATTTTACCGTGTTAATTTTATTTGCACATTTATTACCTGGCTTTATTTTTAAATGGATATTATTATTATTATTGCCGGACTGGTTTGGATCGGTGGTGGTGTCAGTCGGTTGTTCTTGTTATTGTGCATACCTATATAGCCTTTTCGGTCCTGGTTCTGGTTCTGGTCCTGGTTTTGGTTTCGGTTCTGGTGGAGTAATAACGTACTGACATGCTGATATGCTTATGCTGATGCTGATATGGTCTTGAACTGAACACTGAAACATTAATATGCGATGCAATATTAAATGAAATGAAATGAAATGGATGACCTCATTGGATTAAATTAACTGCCTTCACCCGCGTTAGCCGGTTTTGGATGCGTAAAGTCGATAAAGGTTCAAATATGTTGGTGACCACCACGTGGAGAACAGAAATCGGTTTAACGTTCAGTGGTGTTATACCAAAGTCGTTATATTAATTAATTCGGTTTTTATGTGTTATATTAATTGCACTTTGATAATGTAGGTATTAATAATTTCAATTTTGAATGTTTTCGGTTCAATGGCGTGGATGGAAAATGCCAACGCATAAAACAATATTTTGTATAAAGTGGGAAGGTTTATAAAATGTTTATTGAAATTGCATCGAAGTAGAGTGAGGGCGATGATGATGGGGGAGCGTGTGGTAGGTCGTCATTATTGTTATTGGTATATCGTCTATTGATGCTGTGTATTTAATGAACTTGTTATTGGGCTAAAACAAGATTTTAATAGATGTTAGAATAAATTAGTTTTAATATGAGGATCAGATGGCATTGATGTAAACTACAGTAAATTATTTATTTAAATGTATTTGTAGAATTTTCGTTCAACAATGTGTCAGATTGAATATTTCATTAAAACTAAATCAGCAAATATTGTCTACATAGTTCCCGTTATAGGGCCCATACACTACGCAAACACGTTTATTCAAACGTGTGTTTGAGCAAACATAGTTTCGCCACACACTACACAAACATGTTTGAGAGATATTTGATATTGATATTTTTTAGTTGCGTGACGTTTTTCATCATAATCAGACATACATACATACATACGGACACGGAGCAATGAGTGATTTAGCATGACTGTGCAGCTTAAATTATTGCCTTGGCTATTAAAAAAAAGAACAGAAAAAACAAAAAAAAAAAGAATTTGGTGTAAAGAGTGGTACAAAAAAAGATCTATTTTTGGACATTCCAATTTGTTAAATGAATTGGAAAACTCGTCCAGCGTTGAGTTTAACAATTTTTTACGCATGGACAAAGCCAATTTTACAGATTTGTTACAAAAAGTTACGCCAGTTATTATTAAAAAAACAACTTTGATGAGAGATCCTATTTCACCAAAAGATCGACTATCTTTAACACTACGGTTCCTGGCAAGTGGAGAATCTTTTGAAGACCTTAAATTTCTTTGTGCTATTGCGCCGCAAACAATAGGTAGAATTGTGAAGGAAACCTGTGAGACCATCATTACAGTTTTAAAAGAAAATATAAAAGTGCGTATATTTTTATTTTCATTTTATTAAAATTAATTTATGTACTCGTCAAAAAATTGTTGCGCATTTGAGTACGTCCGCATGCTAGAGGTCGAGGGCCGTGGTTGTTGAACAAAAAATACTTGTTGCGGCACTGGCGATGGAGAAGATATGGAAGAATCACTCCAAATAGGTGTCGTAGATCTCACTGAAGGGTCTAAAAGATTTTGAACCCCCCGGATTACACTTTCATTGAGTTGTCCAAAAGACCCAGCAAATAAAATATCCGAAACAATTTTTTTGGCATACATTCGTTGCTGTTTGTTCTCAATTTCAGAAAATGTTGATGCCCATCCTTTTGCTATTGATATTGTGTCATTGCAGCTCTCTTTTAAGTGCTCACAAGCTAATTTTATTAACTTGTCCTCATCATTGGAAACCTGTTTTCTTTTAAATGACCTTTGTTTCGGATTTTCAATATCCTGAAATTAAAAAAAAGAGAGAAGCAAATGTACATACATAACATATACATATGTGTATAATTTTTATATTTATAATTACAAAATACAATGATAATTTAACGAAGTTATACATATGTATGTATATCTACATTTTCAGCTACCTGAAAATGAACATGAACGGAAAAAAGAAGCTAAACTTTTTAATGATATGTGGAATTTTCCTCACTGTGTAGGTGCTATAGACGGGAAGCACGTCAATATAACTAAACCACCAGGTTCTGGATCGTTCTATTTTAACTATAAATGCAATTTTTCAATTATACTCATGGCGCTCACAAACCCAAATTATGAATTTCTAATGGTCAACGTAGGAATCAACGGAAGAACGTCAGATGCGGGTATATTTAAAGATTCGAAGTTCAATGAAAAACTTCAAAATAGGACACTGGGCTTGCCAAACCCAGAACCTGTTTCAGAATCAAGTGGTGAATTGCCATATGTTTTTGTGGCAGATGATGCATTCCCGTTGCAGGAAAATATTATGAAGCCATATAGTCACAACACATTAAATAAAGAAGAAATAATTTTTAATTACTGTCTATCGCGAGCTAGACGTATTGTTGAAAATGTACATATTTGGCATACTAGCATCGCGCTTCAGAATTTTACAAAAAACAATAAACCTGGATCCTGATAAAGTAACAACAATAGTTTTAGCTTGTTGTCATTTGCACAACTTTCTCCGCCAAAATAAATCAAAATTATATGATCAAAATGCATTATATGTTTGTTGAAGACACTAATAATTTTAATATAATTAATCCTGATTGGCATGCCGAACCCCATCTTTTAGACACCATTCAACCTGCTCAAGGACGAAATGCTAGCAACGAAGCAAATTTAATAAGAAAGATATTTTCTGATTATTTTAATTCCGCAGACGGCGCAGTGCCTTGGCAAAACAAAATATATGAACAATATACTAATAAAAATTGATAACTTGTTATGGATAAATTTTTTTTGAATGTCATTTTCATTTCAGAATCTGGAATGGAAAATAAGTGCTTCTGCTCTTGCTTTCAATTGTGAAATCAATTTCAGAAGGAAAATTTGGGATTTTTTTTTCAGAAAGAGCTGGGATATTTGCCATTTCAGATAACCAAATCAAACCAATTAAGTACTCACCTCAGTTAAATGGTCATCGCTATCGTTCATTGTTGATTTTCCTTTTAATGTGTCCTCCTGACTATCCAGAAAACATAGCAAATGGAAGTACCATAGATTGGATTGGAACACATCATCTGCTCCAGCTCCAGATTTTTCGTTTTTTTTTTGTTTTCTGAAGTCGCGCCGGTATAGCCGCTTCGAAAAGTATTTATTTTTTTTTTTGATAGTTTCGCGATTAGTGCCAGGATCAAATTCTTTAAGTTTTTCAACTAACACTTCATATGCGTTTGCTTTTAGTACCCGATTGCAATATTCGTTACTTTTTACACACCACAATACCGGTAAACTTTTATAAAGCTCAATAAATTAGTCCAAAATATTTTTTCCTCTTGTTTATTCATTGTTTACTCTATGAAAATTGATATTGGTTTGAGCAAAATTCAATACACACCACACAAACATGCTTGTGCGGGCACGGAAAATTCAAATTGTTTTGATTTTGTTCAAACCGCTTGCTCAAACACGCATCATCGCTACACACTACTCAAACAGTTTGCACAAACATTTTTACAACAAAAAAATACTTTCGTTTGCTCAAACAGTTTGTGTAGTGTATGGGCCCTATTAGGCACAATCTGAAGATGAAAACATTAAATTAAGGGTTCTCTCATAAAAGATGAAATTTTAGTAGAGTGATAGCAGCTATTGGCATTGGTGACGCTGGTGATTTCCTCCATTTCTCAACTCCACCAGCATAAGTTCCTTCACAGCTTTCCAGGCGTCACTTTGTCCGTTGTTCTTCACGAGATATACTATAGATTTTATTCAAATGCACCAGGGCACCGAAATCGTTAAGGTAAGAATCACATCTTATTTTTCTTTGTCATTTTCTTGTAACGTTTGACTTTGCCCATGGTCCAACTAGTCCTAAATTATACCTTACATTGATTCATTTATTTCCCTTTGACATAAATTTTGTTTTCTTTTCTGACTGAGCAAACAATTTTGAAGAATTTTAAAAAAGAAAACTATTTTAATCGGATTAGAATTTAAATAAATTTACAGTAAAGTAAATCATAACGTTGTATTTCGAATTCCTAAATGAGCCAAGAAGTATTGTCCTTGCGCGTTTGTTTGTCATCAATTCTCCTATGCTACCTATACCTTTAACCGAAGCGCAAGGACTAAGTCAAGTCATCATCATCATCATCATCAGGCAGCACACTCAAAACAATCAAATACCACAAATTAAATTATGATGAAAATTTCTGGTTTTATTGTTTTCAAATTATTGAGATTTAGCGTCTTCTTCCGTTATTTTTGGGCGTTAAACTCTACTTCTTGTTCTTGTCGAGCCAAATGAAAATACTCATAGAGGAGGTATAGGAGGAAGAAGAAAGGAAAAAGCGGCTATACATACCCCTCGGAATTAATTGATTTTCCTCACAAACTTGGCAATGGAAGAAGGAAGATACGTAAAATTTGCATTATTTGTTATCGAATCAGCGGGTGGAAATTGAAAAGTCGGATGTATCTGACAATAATGAATTCAATTAGCAAGAAACACTCATATTCCACGTATCCACATCTATCCCATTCATTTATAAGGGAAGCAACCCAAACTGTTCTTGTATATACATAAAAGCGTACATACCCTTCATTTCATCCTTAAAGCTAACACCCAAAATAATACCTAACTGATTGAGTTAACCAAAAATTTGTACCATCATATGCCAGCAGGTGCGGATCAAATATTTTCATTTTTTTTAAGGGGGATTTCAATTCTTAGCCACTCACCTAATGAGGATCAGCTCTGCAACAATCATGCTCTATACCTAAGGCTATTGTTTTGACAGAAGACAACACGATTAAGTTCTTGAAAAAGTCTTGAATCTTTTGTTGAATCACAACATCAACGTCTGGACGTGATGGACATATCGTTTTGACAATAACGTCTTACTTCTTATAAACATTTTAAAAATAAATATATTAGGTCGCACAACAGTCCGTTGAGAACTAGGGCCTAGTGACTTACAAATTTCAACCATTCCTGTGTACGAGTAATGTTGTCAGGTATGGAGGATACCTACAGTTTTAAGCCGAATCAGAACGGCTAATTTGAGAAAGCACGTTTCATGGAATTACTCTTGAAAACTTTGTCAATTCCTTGCAAGAGGCAGTACCCGTGAAAAGAAACCTTAGATGGCACAGGCAGGGATCGAACCCAAGACTTCTGGCATGACTGTTCAACGCACTAACCATCACGCTACGAGTACTAAACGCTTAACATTTTATTGAAGTTTAAATCACAAAATGGTTGCTTAATTCATTTTTGAATTTGCTGAATCCATGTTTCTTTTTTAGTTTAGACCTTTGAATTCTGAGTTTTCAGACCATGCTGTTGGTATACCTAAGCTCTAACTGCGCTGCTAGACTTTTTTTTAAACATACTCGTACCTATTGTTATTTTTCGAAATGAAAAATATTCTCTTTTTTATTATTGATAAACTTGATTTTCTTGTGAAAGAACATATAAATAGTGCTCAACATGGGTTTCTTTCGGGTAGGTCAACTATAACAAACTTGACATGTTTCTCATCGTTTGTTGTTGATGCTATCGAAAATAGAGGTCAAGTTGATGCTATATAATATACTGATTTCAGCAAAGCTTTTGATTCGGTAAACCACAGCATTTTGCTTCTTAAAGTAAATGTTTTTGGAATCCATTCAGTCTTACTCAAATGGATTTCTTCATTTCTAACTGGCAGGGTTCAAAAAGTAAAGATTCAGGAATACACTTCAAGATCAATCAAGTGTACGTCCGGTGTTCCTCGGGTAGTCACCTTGGCCCATTGTTATTTATAATATTCATTGATGATATTGTCAACTACATTATGTCAACTTGAGCAAATGTCTTATATATGCTGATGATCTCAAATTATGTTCAAAAGTACTTGTGCAGATGACTGTCGCAAGTTGCAAATGGATCTGGATAATTTATCTCACTGGTGTAACTTAAACGGTTTAAATCTAAATATAAAAAAGTGCTTCAAAATTTCCCTCTCTTGAAAACTTCTTACTTATGAGTTTATCTATTCCCTTGATTCCAAGATACTTCAGAGAACATTAAAAGTGAAAGATTTGGGGGTTCTTTTTGACTCTAATTTTTCATTCTCTCTTCATATTGATGCGATTGTTGCTAAAGCTAACTCAATGGTAGGATTCATTAAAAGGAATTCCGTTGATTTTTCCGACCCATACACCCTTGTATCATTATATACTTCTCTGGTCAGGCCAAATCTTGAATACGCGGATGTTATCTGGAATCCTTGTCAACAATATTTATCAGATAGAATACAGAGAGTTCAGAATCGCTTCACAAGATATGTATTTTACAAAATGCGCTGGAATTTCTGTCCTTGTTCCCAAGCCAGGCAAAGCTTAGGATTGCAATTTCTGAGAGCCAAAAGAACAACTCAAGATATTGTTTTTGTGCGGGATATTCTTTGCTGCCACATAAGATGTCCAGAGTTACTCTCCTTTATATGTATATATGCTCCAACGAGGCCATTGAGGGAAAGATCTCTTCTTTTTCAGTCCAGACATAGAACGAACTACGGAAGTAACGAACCAATTTCAAGGTCAATTAGAGAGTTCAATAAAATTTATGATTATGTTGACTTATATCTCTCCAGAGAAAAATTTAAGAATGTATTATACTATTTATTCTTAAGATAAAGGGTGTCCCAAAATTAACGCAAGATTTGAATTAAATAGAAAACGCCGTTTTTAGTCTTTTGATAGTTATATTTTTATTGACTCGTAAAGTACATAGGATAGGGTTATGTATGGAATAACACATCGGACAAATGGCCTCCACGGCTTTGCATGCACATGCGCACTCTTTTGTTGAAATTTTCCATGACCATTCTGCATAAATGTGGCTGCATTTCGTTGATGCAGCGTTGAATCTCCTCCTTTAATAAACGGGTGGTTGTGGGCTTGTTGACATAGACTTGTGATTTCAAATAACCCCATAAAAAGAAGTCTAATGGTGTTAAATCACACGATCTAGGAGGCCAATTTTGATCACCGAAACGAGAGAGTACACGACCTGGAAATGTCTCATGCAGTAATTGAATTGTTTCACGGGCTGTATGACATGTGGCACCGTCTTGTTGAAACCACATATTGGACACATCAATATCATCCAATTTTGGCAGAAAGAACTGTGTAATCATGTCGCGATATCGAGCACCAGTAACAGTCACTGCTTGACCAGCATCATTTTCAAAAAAATATGGCCCAATTATGCCTCCAGCCCAAAATCCACACTATAGAGTCACGCGTTGTGGATGCAAATGCAAATGCGGCAATTTTGGCGATTGACAAAGCCATCAAGATGAAAATGTGCTTCATCGCTTAGGATGATTTTGCTCGAAAAATCAGGGTCCATTTGTTGATGTTCAATAATCCATTCAACGAACTCTCTTCTCTGTCCATGGTCATTAGGCTTCAATTGTTGTGTTAATTGAATTTTGTAAGCATGAAGACACAGATCTTTGGTGAGTATACGCTGTAGAGAGGTTCTTGAAATTTGCAATTCTTGTCCACGACGTCGAATTGAGGTTCCTGGATTGTCAGCAACACTCTCACGCACTGCTTCGACATTCACATTTGAACGGCTTGTTTTTGGAAGACCAGTGTGTTTGGCGTCTCCAACGGATCCAGTCTCCATGAATTTTTCAATTAATCTCTTCACAGTTGACGAAGTTAAAACACTATTCCGACCATATTTTGTATGAAATTTTCGAACTGCAGCCGCCAAGCTTTCACTATTTTTGAAATATTCTTTAATAATAAAGACACGTTGTTCTCTCGTGTAACGCTCCATTTTTAATAACCCTATACTGTTAGCTGTCAAATTGCTTTTTTTTTCAGGGTTGCCAACACTTCACTGCACAAATGGCGGCAAATTCAAATCTTGCGTTAATTTTGGGACACCCTTTATTTAGTATTTGTTATTTATTTTTAAGTACATTTATAATATTTATTTTTTACTGAAATGTAATCTGTTAAGCTTTAAAGCTCGTAGATGAAATAAATAAATAAATAAATATATAAATAAATAAATAAATAAATAAATAAATAAATAAATAAAAGGGTTTCAAATATTTTATTGATAAGAATGCTTAGCGATCGAGGGAGAGTTTCACGTTCTTGTGGTGATGGTGTAACTTGAAGTATCGTGCTTTCTTACATGAAGATAACGTCTTGACATAGTTTCTGGGATGTCAAATGGATTTTCTAGTGACGCTTATCGGACATTTCGGACGCTGTGTTTTGAATAATGTTCCTATGTTGTTGATCTTCTTATTCTGTTTGGGCTCAAGTAATTTTACGAATATTCAACGCTTGGGTCTTGGTTTGTGTTTGACGATGAACATTTGACTCTTGTCAGATTGCGACATTTATTGGAAAATTTGAATTTGATATTTAAAACCTAAAGCGGAACAACTCCTGATTGGACACTTTGTATTTATTTTCAGCTTCAGTAAAAAAAAGATTAAAGTTATTCTCATATAAAGTCATATCAGACCCAAAACCCCCCCCCAATTGATCCGCTCTTGGACGACATTGAATATTTTGTAGAAAGAGGTGTTTTTGTTGTTTAATTCTTGTGTTCATCTCAATCAGTGATGAATATTCAAAAAGTTTTATTGTATTCCAGAAACGAATAATGGAAGAATTTTGTAAAATGCTAATTAATAAATTCGATTCAAATTCAGCGTTTTAGTCAATTATAAATTTCAACACGTTTAAAGATATAAAGGTTGTGGTTGTTGGGAAATTTTGTTTTTATGTAAAGTGGAAATTTTTAAAAATCAATAAATCCATTATAACATTTCAAACCTACCCGTGTTTAGTTTTTTGTTTTCGTTTTGTATAAACAATAAATTTTTCTGAACGAAGGCTTGACATTTGATGCTTATACATATATATATTATGTAGGTATAGTTAAATTGTGAACATGGGGTGCGTGGCACATGTTTGCATGTGAACTTTGATCCCCTTTTCGCATACGCATTGCCTTATACTTTTATCACGCGCTAGTCCCACATACATACATACATATATGGCAATTGTTCAGTTCATCCTTGAATCCCTAAGGAAATGTGAGTAACAATGTCGTATGTTCCTCTTTTTGTGAATTAACCGCAGTCTTAAAGGGCATTTTGCAATTTAGGTGCAAAAATAAGAATAAATTCCAAGAGGGGTGTGCCTCGCTATCGAATCATTTTCAATGTTGATAATTTACATTGTAAGTTAGTGTTCTTTATATCCACCCCATTTTGCAAAATTTAAATTTGTTTATAAATGAGGTAACGGCGGTGGCGGCGGCGGCGGCGCTTACTGTAGGAAGATATTACCTACATATATCCATCAATGTGAAAAATAGACTGTTGATGAAAAATTTATTTCGAGTTATTATATTTTTCGTTATAGGAAATATGTAGACAACAAAACTTAAAAAATATGATAAATTATTGAATATAGGGGTGGAATATATCTCCATATGTAATTCTCAAAAGCTTTCTTTTATATTAAGAATTTAAGTATGGTTTGAATATTAATTTTACCACTAGTCCCCGTGCATACTTCTGCAATTTCAATGCACGTTATTCTTTTGAAGAAAAAGAAAATCATTTTTTCGATAGGTCACTGATGCGTCTTCACGTAGTACGTGGCTGCGTTTTTTCAGTACATTGTTTGTTCTCTGGAATCACTATACTTCAGATTGACTTTTTGAGAAAAATCCGTATGTGTGCTGACGCTTCAATGGAATTACCAACAATTTCTTTATTTCCTCACATATTTCATAGAATTTAATTTTTAGAAATTTTTGGCTACAACTCTTAAATAATCGTCATCGTGTGGATCAAATATTGCATTATGCTTTTTTGAGTATACATTGCTTTATTTATTCAATATGGCGTCGAATGTTGGCTAAAAATGTTCAAAAGTTGGTAGTTTACCAGCATAGATACGATACTCCGCAAGTTGTCAAATAAAAAAAAAACGAGGATATCCAACATTTGGGCATTTGGCTTAACAAAGTGTTATGTGACATGTTTTGCCACGGTCTTTTAGAACCATTTCTATTCTAAATAATTTGCAAGGGCGTCTTGAATAAAAATTCACCTATCATTTTGCTATAGAGAATCCATGAGGATTTTTTTTTTTAATTCAAAACCAACAATTCTGCTTGTGTGCATACCAATACAATAAATTATGATTTGGCAATCAAAATTTAAATCTCAAAAATAATAAAAGATTTTTAAGGTTTAATAAAAAATTAGGGCTGGCAACAAAATGAGAGTGTAAATTTTCTACCGAAATTTACCGAGGGTCTCATCGGTCTCGTCGGTCTTTTTGGTTTTTATATTCTAAATAGAATATAAATACACTGCTGTCGTTTTTGCTACTATAGTAGTATTTTACTCCTTTCGAGAGTCAACTGCTACTTTACTACCCACGGACGAAAACTACTCTTCAAAATAAAACGCAAAAGAAATTTTTATTTGGTTTACAATAAAAACCAAAATATTAAATATAATGCCAAAACTTGGAAATCTCTGATTGCATTTACCTTGTGTTCTATTTCCATTCCAAATGTTCGTACCATTCTTTCCAGATTGCGATAGCGAAATATTATAAAATAAAAAACGCAAATAATGATTTAATGTTTCCCCTGATTAAAAAAATTCGTCGGTTTATTTATCAGTTTGCCTCATAGTAGTGCAACAGCAGAAAGAAAAATTTCAGATGTTAGCCTTATAACATACTAACTGCAATTTCACCGAAAAATGGGAGCCATCGAAAACTTTAATCGCGAATTACAAAGAATTGTTTTGAGCGCTAGTTATAGCTAACATTGGTTTCCATCATTGAAAACTAAAAAAATGTCTGTTATTGAAAAAAATGTCCTGATTGAAAACCACCAACAAATTTTTACTCACAAAAATCTGTCATTGGAACTGTGTAAAATTGGAACACAAATCAGTGGAATGATTCGTTTCAGTTTTGAACATAAAAGTATCAGCTGTTCAGGAAAATGAATTTCCACAGGAAATAGAAAAATGCATTTTTAGCAAAAAATAAATGAGCAACTAAACTTTTTTTTCTTAAACAAAAATCTTTGTGTGATTTCATTTTTAATCAAAGGGAAACACCGTCAAATATCGATTCAAAATTTTTTTTGTCGTGTAATATTAAGGTCCATAGAAAATATCCAAAGATATTTCATATTTCGAATTTTAACGTCCCTACAATTTGGCCTTTTGATATACGTGTGTCTTTCTAGTAATATTTCCGATACTACTCGATGAAATAACTAAAACGGTAAAAAAGCGAGACGGAGACCAAGACGAGTATTGAGTACTGAAGCACAGGCGTCAAAATTGAGTTTATCAGTTAATGAAGGCAAAACAAAGTACATGCTGTTATCAAGAAAGAACCTATAACATCGACGTCTCGGTCAAAACCTCACAATTGAAAGACGTAGTTAAAGACTTTGACTAACCTGGGCTCTGTCAAACGAAGAGTTAATCTTGCTAACCGCTGTTTCTTGGGGCTGAGAAAGCAATTGAGCAACTAAAGTGTCGATATATAAGACCCTAATCATTCCTGTCCTGCTATAAGGTGCAAAAGCTTGTACTATATGACAAAAGCGAATGAAAGCACCTTGGGTCGTTTTAAGAAAAAAGTTCTTCGTGTAATCTACAGTCCCGTGCGCATAGGAAAAGATTGAACGACGAGCTGTACGGAAACGTACACTTAGCCAAAAGGATAAAAGTTCAACGCCTGTTATGGCTGGGCCACGTAGATCACATGGAAACCGATGCTCGGACCGGAAAGTTCTTAAATCCACACCCACAGGAAAGTGAAGTAGAGAAAGACCGTGGATAGGGACCGATCTAGATGGAGAAGTTTGTTGGGTAAGGCCCTTATTCACATAGAACTGTAGTGCCACCTTAAGTTAGTAAGTATAAGTAAGTCAGTGACCAAGACGAGACTCAGTTATACGAGACCGAGACCGATACCGGGTCTCGTCTTGTGGCCAACCCTAAAGAAAATATTCTAAGTCAAACTAAAATTTACTATAAAACAATGATAATCTTACAAGCAACAATTATTTATTTATTTATTTATTTATTTATTTATTTATTTATTTATTTATTCGTCTGTCAAGTTACTATACTTTATGGAGACTACATTAAAATCAAACATTATATTTACAAATTGACAGTGGTAAAAATATAGTATTACAACAAATTCAATACATCTTTCTTAATATCTAATCTATTTTTATTAAAATCAATTACAAACTCAAATTGGTTAAAAGCAATACAAGAAGCAGTTATTGGATTATGTTTCGCATAATTTTTGCTATGAAAAGGAACATGTAGAAAATTACCATTTCTAGGACGCAAATTACGAGATGGAACATACATATTAAACTGAAACAACAAAAATGAACAATTTATCTTACAGTTGAGCACATCGTAAGTATAAAGAGTACTGAATACAATTTTCTTCTAGATACTAAAGGTTTTAAGTCAATTAAAGCACATCTGGTCTCATAAGGTGGCATATTTGAATAATTATAAAGCTTTCGTAAAGCAAATTTTGTAAATCTCTTCTGAACCTTTTCAATCCTTAAAATACTTGATTGTGTAAAAGGTTCCCATATTATGCAACAATATTCAAGTAAAGATCTTACAAGGGATATAAAAAGAGTTTTTAAAGTATAAGGATCTTCGAATGACTTAGAAGTTCTTGAAATAAATCCCAACATGGCGTTAGCTTTTGAAAAAACATTATCAATTTAGAGAGAAAAATTCATATTTGAGTCAAAAATCACACCAAGATCCTTTTGACTTGTTAACCTCATTAAGAACTGATTCTCAATTTTGTAATCAAAACATATCGGATCCTTTATTTTAGAAAACGTAACAATACTACACTTTTTTACATTAAAATTTAAACCATTTATGAAACACCACTTGGTAATATTATCAATATCCAATTGAATTTTACCAGCATCTGATGAAGAACTTACAGAACTAAAAATCTTGAGATCATCAGCATATAAAAGACATCTAGAACTTTTAATGCAATTCGGTAAATCATTTATAAATAAAATGAAAAGGAGTGGACCAAGATGACTACCTTGCGGTACACCGGAAAGATTTTGTATTTTATTGGACAGAACATCACCAATTTTAACATATTGTCTTCGTCCCACCAAATAGCTTCTAATCCATTTTAGGAGATTCGAGTGAAAGCCAAGCAATTCAAGTTTTTTCAAGAGAACATTATGTTGTACCCGATCAAACGCCTCGGAAAAATCGGTGTAGATTACATCCACTTGAGTACGGTTTTCTAAACAACCAAGACAGTAATTTGTAAAAATTGCTAAATTTGTTGCAGTAGACCTACCACTCATAAAGCCATGCTGATGCAGGGAAATATGGTTTTGAACTAAACTATAAAGTTTAATTTTAACAATTGCTTCAAATAATTTGGGGATTAGCTGAAGCTTAGTAATAGGTCTATAATTTTCCACAGATGCTTTAGACCCAGATTTATGCAAAGGAGTTATCAGAGAATGTTTCCATGTATCTAAAAATACTCCTTGTTTCAAGGAAAAGCTAAGTGGTGTTTTAAGGTGATATTTACAATTATTTATACATAGGTGACTTGCTTCAAATCTGTTTATCTGATTTTGTGTTAAATTCTTAAGAAAATTTAATGGCTCCTTTTAAGGGTTTAAATGATTTGTATACCTCTCAGTTCATCAGTTACCATTATCAGGAAGGTGAAATTCAGTTCGGAATTTAAATTAATGTAAATGTCAAATATGACACCATAGATTTTATAAGTACATATGTAAAACTTGACACAAGAAATCATCTTTCTTTTTATGATAACTGGCTAATTAGAAGCCCTTAACATTCACTGTTTATAGTTTTCATGTGAAATTTTAATTTTTGTTACTATTTTTCTTTTTAGAATTTAATTTCGATTTTCCTTTATTGGAAGTAATGTTTTTTCTCACCATTTTTTGTGTTTTATTAATGGTGACGAGATATTCCAAAGCAATGTGACTTATAGAACATAATTTTAATTGACTGATACTTACTTACTTACTTACATAGGTCCTCAAACCTGTTAGGTCCGTTGGGGACCCCTTAAGGACCATAGGCCCTTTACTACGCCCGCCTACGCGCCTGTTAATTTGTACTTTGTATAAAGCTACTCTCAGTAATTTGTTCGAAACTACATTAATCTCAGTTCACTTTTCGATTCAAGTTTTCTTTAATTTGTAAGATATAATTAGTGTTTCTTTAAACTTCAAACAGTAAAATACTTCTTTTATAATAAATATTGGTCTCTTTCTTTTCTCTGGATCTCCGAACATTCTGAGGTTATGGGCCCAGGATTCGATTGAAGAAAAATTAATTTTTGAATCTTTCTAGAAGAAATTATTTTTCACTGCATTTCCGAGATCGTTTTTGATTTGAGACGAAGAAAAAATAATAGCAAAATGGCTGATCATTCGGTTTCTAAGCTTCCATTATTTGATGGTACGAATTTCAGCAACTGGAAATATCGTGTGGGTATTTTGTTGGACGAGAAGGTTCTACGAAAATACATTGAGGAAGATTTTGAAGAAATTCTTGGGAAGATTGAGCCTGCCAACCAAGACAGTGTGAAGTTAGAAGAAAAGAAGTGTATTTCAATTTTGGTCCAGACTATTCATGATGGACAATTGGAATATGTGAAGGAGAAGAGGACTGCCAAGGAGATGTTCGACACATTGTGTGGTATTTTTGAACGAAAAAGCATTTCGAGCCAGTTACTACTCCGTAAACAGCTTCTGATGATGAAGTACAATGAGTGTGAAGACATCATTGAACATTTTCTTCGATTCGATACGAACCGGAGCTAAGATGGAAGAGCTTGATGTTGTTGTTCATTTGTTGCTTACTTTGCCAGCAAGCTATGACAATTTAGTAACTGCACTAGAGACCATGAATCAAAGTGACTTGAAGTTAGAATTTGTCAAGACTCGGTTGATGGACGAATACAACAAGAGGAATGGTTGTGCATCGGCAAGGTCTAGTGAGCCCGGTGCAATGAGTGTCAAGCCTAAGAAGAAGATTGTATGTTATGGATGTGGTAAGCCTGGACATATCAAATCCAAATGTTTTTCCAAGCAGAAGGAAAAGAAAGACTCAGAGGGTTCAAGCAAAGCTTTTAGAAAGAAGGACTCGACAATGTGTGCAGTTGTTGACAAAGCAAGTGAAAAAGAGCATGCAGCGCAAACTGTACAACCGATGAATGATAAAGTGAAGTTTGTTTTGGATTCTGGTGCTACCCAGCACATGGTCAGCAACAAAGATTATTTTAACGTTTTGAAGAACATCAAGGAAATTCAAATTTCAGTTGCCAAGAAAAGCGAAACCATATCAGCATCTGAAATTGGTGACATTTCTGTTAAAACGTTTCATAATGGTGATTCCGCACCAAAGACTATGAAGAACGTTTTATTTGTGAAGGATCTGAAATGCAACTTGATGTCTATCCGAAGTCTGACAGAAAGGGGTTACCGTATAGTTTTTTAAGGCGACAAGGCATATGCATCGATCGATGGAACACCTATGTTTGAAGCAAGTACCAGAGGCAAGCTGTACGAAGCAGATTTGCATGTTGAAAAAAAATAAATTCGCTGGCATCTCAAGTGAGAAAAATGATTCACAATCTTTGTGGCATTACAGATTAGCACATTTGAATACATATGATTTGAAGAAGATGGTCAGTCATCAGATGGCTAAAGGTTTGGAAGAAGTGAATGTTGACACTGAATTAACATTCTGCGAATCTTGTGTTTTTGGAAAATAAACACGTTCATCGTTTCCAAGGAACAAAAATACTAGATCCAATCACATTTTGGAACTAGTTCATAGTGATGTCTGTGGTCCTATGCCAACGTCGGCATATGATGGAAGCAGATATTTTGTGTCATTCACTGACGACTATTCCAGAGCTTCAATGATATTCTGCATTCAACGAAAAAGTGAAGTCCTTAGCAAGTTCAAAGAATTCGTAGCCATAGCTGAAGCACTACATTGCAAGAAAGTTGCGAAACTGAGAGCTGACAACGGTGGAGAATATACTTCAAATGAGTTTAGACAGTTCTGTAAGTCAAAGGGTATTCAAATGATGCTTACTGTTCCCTACAATCCAGAGATGAACTCCGTGTCTGAGCGATTGAATAGAACACTTCAAGAAAAAGCTACAACTATGCTGGTGGCAAGTGGTTTGGATCATAAATTCTGGAACGAAGCGATTCTTGCAGCAAATTATATTAAGAATCGATCGCCAACGAGTGCTGTTGGGAAGCAATTTATGAAGCAGACACCGGCTGAGATTTGGTTCGGAAGAAAACCAGATCTGTCCCATTTAATAATTTTCGGTTCAGAATGCTTCAATTTCGTACCAAAAGAAAAGCGATCGAAATTTGAAGGTAAGTCGAACAAATGTCTGATGCTTGGGTATGCTTCATCGATTGGTTCATACCGGCTGTGGGACATGAAAGAGAATAGGTTAGTTATTGGTCGACACATAACGTGCAATGAAGATTCCGTATTGAGAAGACCGAAGATAACAGAAATATCGACTTCAGAGGCGGAACGATTTGGTGAGAACAAAAACGATGAAACTCTGGAAAATCTACCTGTTGACGGCGGCGATGGAATAGTCCACAGCTCTAATTTGGATTGGGCTGGTAACCGCATTGAAAGAATCCACGATGTCGAAGAAAACGGCATCGGTAACAACGGTACCAGCGGAAGCGAAAATAGTGTTGAAGACCTCGAATCAAATGTTCAACGAAGAAGCGAACGTACGCGAAGACAACCTGAGCGACTTGGTTTTTGCACTTATTCAGCTGAATCAGACAACTTTGCTCTTAGTGCCGAAGAGTACGTCGAAGATGACCCAAGAACCATTACTGAGGCAAAAGCAAGAGAAAATTGGCCAGAATGGGAAAATGCCATAAAAAGTGAGTACCAATCATTGATACATAATAAAACTTGGACTATTTGTAGTTTGCCAGAGAATCGAAAAGCCATAACCAGCAAATGGGTATTTCGATTGAAACGCAAAGCAGATGGGCAAATTGAAAAATACAAAGCTCGTTTGGTGGCGCGAGGGTTTACCCAAAAACCTGGTTTCGATTACACCGAAACGTATGCGCCAGTTGCAAAGTTGGTAACATTAAAAATATTGCTTGCAATTGCAAATGAGGAGGGCATGTATATTCACCAGATGGATGTCAAAAGTGCGTTTTTGAATGGTGAACTGTCCGAAGACATTTACATAATGGGTGATTTTTTTGAGGTTAGGATTTTCATGCATTAGTATTTGACAAATCACGCGGGATTTCAGACATGGTGTCAAAGAGAAAGATGCTCAGTATGCTTTGACATTTCATCATGAATAGACTTACTAACGAGCAACGCTTGCAAATCATTGAATTATATTACCAAAATCAGTGTTCGGTTCGAAATGTGTTTCGCGCTTTACGTCCGATGAGCGATGAGGCTCATTTCTGGTTGAATGGCTACGTAAATAAGCAAAATTGCCGCATTTGGAGTGAAGAGCAACCAGAAGCCGTTCAAGAACTGCCCATGCATCCCGAAAAATGCACTGTTTGGTGTGGTTTGTACGCTGGTGGAATCATTGGACCGTATTTTTTCAAAGATGCTGTTGGACGCAACGTTACGGTGAATGGCGATCGCTATCGTTCAATGCTAACAAACTTTTTGTTGCCAAAAATGGAAGAACTGAACTTGGTTGACATGTGGTTTCAACAAGATGGCGCTACATGCCACACAGCTCGCGATTCTATGGCCATTTTGAGGGTAAACTTCGGAGAACAATTCATCTCAAGGAATGGACCGGTAAGTTGGCCACCAAGATCATGCGATTTGACGCCTTTAGACTATTTTTTGTGGGGCTACGTCAAGTATAAAGTCTACACAAATAAGCCAGCAACTATTCCAGCTTTGGAAGACAACATTGCCGAAGAAATTCGGGCTATTCCGGCCGAAATGCTCGAAAAAGTTACCCAAAATTGGACTTTCCGAATGGACCACCTAAGACGCAGCCGCGGTCAACATTTAAATAAAATTATCTTCAAAAAGTAAATGTCATGGACCAATCTAACGTTTCAAATAAAAAATTGATGAGATTTTGCAAATTGTATGCGTTTTTTTTTTTTTAAAGTTCTCAAGCTCTTAAAAAATCACCCGATATATGGAGTTACCGGAAGGTATTGAATTTGGAAATAAAATCTGCAAGCTCAATAAGGCTTTGTATGGGTTGAAGCAAGCGTCCCGAGCCTGGAATGAGAAGTTCAACAGCTTCATGGTTAGAATTGGATTCAGGCGATGTGAGTCAGATCAATGCGTGTACGTCAAGGACCAAAACGGAAGCAATTTTTACGTCCTGCTGTGTGTCGATGACATATTGCTGTTTTGTCAAAATATTCAAATGATTATCATCATAAAGCAGCTGTTGTCAAACGAATTTGACATGACTGACATGGGTAGAGCCAGCACCTTTCTGGGAGTGCACATCCAGCAAAACATCGAAGATGGAACTATTGAACTAAGCCAACGGCAATACTTGGAGAAAGTGTTGCATAAATTCGAAATGAAAGACTGCAAGCCAAAAGCTACTCCAATGGAAAAGGGTCTGCACATCGATGAGGGTGACAAGGAAAGATGTACAAATCATCATGTGCGGTTTCTGGAGATATGTTTCAGCTCCCTCCAACTCTTGCCTAGTGACGCTGATTCCTCCTCGACTGTCCTCCGCCATATGCTTCTCGGTCGTTAAGCTCTTCTTCCTTTTTGTGTAAGCGGATTCCATTGCATTGCTTGACCTACAATGCAGTCGTTACCTTTTCGTAGCGTATGTCCAATCATCTATTCACGAAAGTTTGCAGGTTTCTTGTTATGAGCGAAGTAACCTTCCAGGTGCTGCACCCATAAAGAAGCACAGATTTCACATTCGTGCGAGACAGTCGTAGCCTTGATAGAGTTATTACTCGAAATTTTCGACAGATGCGACAGATGACGTTCTGTTCGGTTCCGCCTTCGATGGAGACAATACTTCCAAAGTATTGAAAGCTCTCCACTTTCGCTGTGAGTAAATATTTATTTGAGAGGATGGTCGGGTTCCGAGGCGGATCGTTTTTATAACTTCCCATAGGAAGTTATTGTAATGGGTCCGATTTGACAAATTGAAAATTTTGACATTTCTCGACGTTTCAAGGTCCCTAGAGTCGAAATAAAAGATTTTTAGAAAGATGTCTGTGCGTGCGTGTGTACGTACGTCCGTACGTTCGCGACGTTTTTTTCGTCGTCCATAGCTCAAGAACCAGAAGAGATATCGACTTCAAATATTTTTTTTTATAGAGATAATAAGGCAGAAAGATGCAGAAAGGGCTCTCAAGAAAATTGCGTGGGTGGTTTTTTTACCATAGCAGTTTAAAAAAAACGTGAACATTTTGGTTAAACCTAAATATCTCATGAACAAATGAAGCTAGAGACTTGAATTAAATTTTATATTATATATTGTAACGTGATACAAAACAATTATATTTTTGGAAAAAATGCAATTAACGGTTTTTTTATAAATCAAAAAAACTGAAAAAAAAAAATGTGTCACCTCGAAAATTTTACGATTAAAATATGATTTCATCTCCAAAACAATTTTGTGCAATGAAGAATAATGTTTTTGATATCTGATAAAATTTTGAGAAAAATCTAATTGACAGTTTTTTTTACAAAAAATAAAAACCTAAAAAAAAATTAATAAAAGTTGGTAAAAATTGATTTTCGACTCAAATATCTTTTCAAAACTTTGAGTTATTGGCTTTAAACTACTTTATATTTCAAAAATATTGTTGTCAACATTCAGTAAAATTTTGAAATAAATCGATTTGACAGGGTTTTTACAAAAAATTAAAAACCAAAACAAAAAATTAAAAAAAGTTGTTAAAAATTGATTTTCGACTCAAATATCTTTTCAAAAATTTGAGGTAACGGCTTCTGACTAATTTTATCTTATAAGAAATTTTTATTTCAACATTCGATAAAATTTTGAGAAAAATCGAATTGACAGTTTTTTTTACAAAAAATAAAACCTAAAAAAAACAATACTAAAACTTGGTAAAAATTTACTTTCGACTCAAATAGCTTTTCAAAAATTAAAAATATTGTCTTCAAACCTTTTTTATTTCACAGAAAATATTGTTTTCGATATTAAGTAGTTTTTTTTATTAAAATCCAACAGTCCGTTTTTTCATAAAAAAAATAAAATCTACAAGAAATAGTAAGCAAATTTGGTAAAAATTTATGTTCGGTTCTCTCAAATTAATTTCATTCATCCAACTTGTAAAAATTTAAGAAATACTATTAAAATTGTTAAAAATTTGTTTTCGACTAAAAATCTATTTAACAAAACTAGATTTTCAAACTAAACTACATATTTCTTTATATGAAAAATATTGTTGGTAATTTTAAAATTTTTAAGAATAATTCAACTAAATTTTTTTTAACCCAACCCTACAAACTTTTAAGCAAGACAAATCGACAGACGGGATGGGAAGTTATCAGTGTGGGTCGCATCCCAGCCTCTTTTTAGTTTTAGTTTTAGTTTTACTTAATTTCATCAATTAGAGAATTTTCATCTCTTTAAGACTTTTTTAATATAAATATAATATTTACAATGTTTGTAGGTGGGTGTATAATATATACAATAAAAAGATTTAAAATTCTTAGGTATTAGACAATAAATAAATAACTTAACAGTGAAACTCTTGAGGGAGTATTTCCCTCATAAAACAAATCTATAAGCGCAGGACATTTTATATGCCTAGTTATTATATATCTGACAAACATTAAGGGTATTCATGTAACGATATAATTTTCTACTTTGTAGAAAAATATAAATTTCCGCAAAGGGTTTACATGAACACCCCATTAAAAATATTTGCGGAAACGTTAAAAACAAACAAAATTTATCTGTTTTTTTTTCTACGATTTCTGCTTCAAATTTGAGAGATAAAAGTCTATATTTTGCAGAATATTTTTCCCATACAAATTTTGACAGTTGATTTCTACCGATAGAAAATTCTACAGTTTTTAAGGTTTCTATGGGTTTTCTGTGTTTGCATGAATACCCTTATTATCGAAAAATATTTCCGCCGAGTTTCTAGAGATTTCATTCCAAATAATAAGCATCTGGTTTCGTAGGAAGGTCTTATAATCTTCCATCTCAATTTAAAAAAGCATATCGTGTAAAATTTCTTTGAACATTTTCTATTCTTTTTGATGAATTTGAATAATATGGATTCCAAACTGTACAGCAGTATTCCAGTACAGATCTAACCAATGAGTTTTATAACGATATAAGAGTATATGAATCATTAAACTCTCTTGTATTTCTTTTAAGAAAACCCAACATCTGATTTGCTTTGTTGATCATATAATCAAAATCAAGAATAACACCCAGATCTTTTTTTTTGCATTACTCTTTCTAGGTTAATGTTGTTAATGCTATAATCAAACATTATTTTATTAAAGTTCCTGTAACAAGACAAAACTTGACATTTAGCAACATTAAGACACCAAGTTGCCAAACTATGCAAGTCGGATAAAAAAAGATAACAGTCAGAATTGCAGGAAATCCTTCGGTAAAGTTTTATATCATCTGCGAAAAGAAGACAGGATGAGTTTTTAAAGAAAGTGGGAATATCATTGACAAACAGGAGAAATAAGAGTGCTCCCAAATGACTCCCTTGGGGGACACCCAATGGGACATCTATATCATCGGATTTATAATTTTTAATTTTAACAACTTGAACCCTACCACTACCAGTCAGATAATATTCAATCCACATTAAAAAAGAAGAGTGAACACCAAAACAGAAAAGCTTGTGAATTAGAATTTTGTGATTAACTCTATCAAAAGCCTTTGCAAAATCGGTAAAGATGATGTCAGTATGATAGCTTTTTTCCATCTACACTAATATTATAAAGAGGAAAGATTTGTATTTTTGTATGTAACGAATAAACTCAAAAAGTACTGGACCGATTTTAATAATTCTTTTTTCATTAGAAAGCTACATTATCACTGAGTAACATAGGCAATATTTAGAACTATATTACTATAGAAATTCCTATTAAAACCAACCGAAGGTGTAAAAAAAAATTAGCCATAAAATGTCTTTCATCGCATACGCTACGTAGAGTATTAATGATAGGACAAAAAAATGTTTTCTAATTTAGTGATTGATAGTCGTTTTAATTAGCATGCTTATAACTTAAATATCTGTACCTATTTATGTCTACCCGTGCGAAGCCGGGACGGGCCGCTAGTATTTGATTTGATTTGATTTGATTTATTGATAAGAAAACAGCTGTACATTAAGAATAACTTATAAATAGTACAGGATGTATTACAAAAGATTAACAAGGATATGCAAGAATGTATTATATCAAATAGCAATTATAGCAAAATTAAATAACAATTATAACAAAATATTACAAGTTAATTTTACAAAAGTAAATTTAAGCTTAATAAAGTTTTTAAATGAATTTAATAAAATTTAAAGCAAAGTCGCAAAAGAAGAAGATAAATAATAAATAATAAAAAAGTCATCTCAGTTCATGTTAGAAAAATATTCAAAGATAAGTTCATTAAACTTTTTGTTTTCGATTCCAGACCTCATGTGACTGGGAACATTATTCCACAGTCTGACAGCATAAACGAAAAAATTGTCTGCGTGATGTCAAAAAGGTATATCTTGAGGAGCGCAATAGAATGGAACGATTTGAAGAACAGAAATTAAGTTTGGAAAATAGGTAGTTCGGAGTCTTATTAACAATTAATTTGAAGAGAAACAAACAACACCGATACATGAAGAAAGCTTTTAATTTACAACCCAAAAGTTGACGAGCCTGAAGCGAAATGTGATCAAACCTTCGAAGATTGAAAACGTAACGGGCAATAGCATTGAAAGCAACCTTTAACTTTTGAAGTGAATGATAATCAGGATCTGCGAACAACTCACACCCATATGATAATATGGGTAGTACAAACGATCTTACAAGCTTCAATTTGACTTGAGTAGAGAGTATTGTTTTAGTTACAGATAGTCCTCTAAGTGAACCATATATCTTGGCAATTATAGAATCAATATGAGTGTCCCATCTTAGTTTATTGTTGAAGATTATACCTAGGTTTTTTACATTGGTGACATATTCAATTTCGCATGTATTTAAAAGGAGGCGAGGAAGTTTTTGAAGGTTTTGAATGTGAGGATTATTTTTAGATATAGGGATAGCTTTCGTTTTCTCTGGATTGAGTTTAAGTCCATTGCGGTTAGACCAGTCATATATTGAGCTTAAATCAATGTTCATGCTAGATATAGCATCTTCAACCATCCCAATGGGAAAACTAATGTATAACTGCACATCATCCGCGTAGATGTGAAACTGACAGTAAGATAAAACAGATGGCAAATCTTTAATGAACATAGAGAACAGTAATGGCCCAAGGATAGATCCTTGAGGAACACCAGAACTAACAGGAAGAAACGAAGACAGCTTTTCATTGCACGATACAGCTTGCATACGATTGGTCAAGTAGGAATGAATAAAATTTTTTGTTGTGTCAGAGAAATTAAAATAGGTCGTCAGTTTATCACGGAGAATATTAAAGTTAACGCAATCAAATGCTTTTGAGAAGTCAAGTAAAGTTATCACAGTTATATAATTTTTGTCTAATGCCTGTCTAACTAATGCCTGTCATTTTAAGAAGGGCTGAAATGCAACTATGTCCAGGTCGGAAACCAGATTGCAGAGCGTGAAGGAGATGTTTTTGTTTAAAATAACTTTTTATCTTGTTGCTTATTATGTTTTCAAAAACCTTAGATAGAAAAGGAAGGATAGCTATGGGTCTGTATTCTTTTTTTATTCCTTGTTTAGGAATAGGGATCATTTTTGATTGTTTCCAGGAAGTGGGATAAGTTGAGGTCATTATTATAGTGTTGAAAATGTGAGTTATATGAGGAAGTATGAAGGGAAGAAGGATTTTTATAAAATCGGGATGAATGTTGTTTAGACCAGTGGATTTTGATTTTATTGAGAAAATTGCTTTTCCTACTTGATATTCATCAACAGCACACAAAGAAAATGCATCAGCTCTATCGATCTCAGGAAGTCCGGAGACCATATTGTTGAGTTGGGTTGGAGGAGTAGAGAAATTACGATTCAGTTCCTCTAAATCAATGCTCTCATCGTAAATACAGGTATCTTTTTTTAAACCAACACTTTTAACTTCTTTCCAAAAGAACTTGGAGGAAAGATCTGTGTTGAACCTGTTATTATAATAATTGTATTTGGCTGTTTTTATTAACCTTGTTACCAGATTACGGAATGTTTTAAATAGTCGAAGCATTTCTACACAGCCAAATCGTTTCCACCGGCGATATGAGACATCTCTTGCTTTAATTGCATTAAGAATTTCATGAGAAAGCCAAGGACAGCTACGTGGTTTAATAAATCGAGTCTTTAAGGGAACATGTTTATTAAAAAAAATAGTCAATAGCTACATTAAGGTGTTCAATTTGACTATTAACGTTAGACGTAGTGAAAATTGGGCGTAAATCAATGGACGAACAATCACTAAATAAATATTCAACATTGACATTACGAAAATCACGAAACTGAAATGATTGTGTCGAATTCCTCTCAAAATTTAAATCATAGGTTGCAAAAATTAGATCATGGTATGAAAACACAGGGATGGATAACTGGCTATACCATTTAACAAAACTTTTATTGCTTACAAGAAAAACATCAAGCAGTGATGGGATACAACCAGGCCTAAAGTGAGTTGGCTCAACATTATTCACAAATGAGAGTCCTAGAGAATTCATTGACGTTTTAAATAGGTTAGATGAAGGTTGCAAAAGATTTATATTTAAATCTCCACAAACTATAAGCTTAGGTACACGAGAACACATTTCTTCTACAATTGGTGTAATAAGACGAGAGCTAGCAACTCGTGGTGGCATATAAAAGGCACCAATAGTATTAGATATAATGGAATTTATCATAATAAGTCCGTACGTCCGTACGTCCGTACGTCCGTACGTTCGCGACGTTTTTTTCGTCGTCCATAGCTCAAGAACCACAAGACCACAAGAGATATCGACTTCAAATAAATTTTGTTATACAGATAATAAGGCAGAAAGATGCAGAAAGGGCTCTCAAGAAAATTGCGTGGGTGTTTTTTTTACCATAGGATTTTAAAAAACAGGAGAATTGGTTAACCCTAAATATCTCATGAACCAATGACGCTAGAGACTTGAATTAAATTTTATATTATATATTGTAACGTGATACAAAACAATTATATTTTTGGAAAAAAATCCAATTAACGGTTTTTTTTATAAATCAAAAAAACTGAAAAAAAAAATTTGTCACCTCGAAAATTTTACGACTAAAATATGATTTCATCTCCAAAACAATTTTGTGCAACGAAGAATAATGTTTTTGACATCTGATAAAATTTTGAGAAGAATCGAATTGACAGTTTTTTTTACAAAAAATAAAAACCTAAAAAAAAAATTAATAAAAGTTGGTAAAAATTGATTTTCGACTCAAATATCTTTTCAAAACTTTGAGTTATTGGCTTTAAACTACTTTTATCTTTCAAAAATATTGTTGTCAACATTCAGTAAAATTTTGAAATAAATCGAATTGACAGGTTTTTTACAAAAAATTAAAAACCGAAAAAAAATTAAAAATAGTTGTTAAAAATTGATTTTCGACTCAAATATCTTTTCAAAAATTTGAGATAACGGCTTCTGACTAATTTTAACTTATAAGTAATATTTATTTCAACATTCGATAAAATTTTGAGAAAAATCGAATTGACAGTTTTTTTTACAAAAAATAAAAACCTAGAAAAAACAATACTAAAACTTGGTAAAAATTTACTTTCGACTCAAACAGCTTTTCAAAAATTACAAATATTGGCTTCAAACTTATTTTATTTCACAGAAAATATTGTTTCCGATATTCAGTAATTTTTTTTATAAAAATTCAACAGTCCGTTTTTTCATAAAAAAATAAAATCTACAAAAAATAGTACGCAAATTTGGTAAAAATTGATACATATAGACAAACTTTTAAGCCAGACAAATCGACAGACGGGATGGGAAGTTATCAGTGTGGGTCGCAACCCAGCCTCTTTTTTTAGAATTAATTTTGCCGGAATTAATTTCCAGCCCCACGATTTCTGCTTATCTCTCCACACTTGTTGTCATTTGATGGAGATCCGTGATCCTATGAGAAAGTAAGCAAACATCGTACGCGTAATCAGACGCTTTAAATAGGATGTCAAAGTCCATTGGATCCCTCCGCTACCTGACCTTGACTGATACAACAACAATTTCTTTTTCTAGAACATTGTCTCCTGTCTTCATTAAACCATCCATTGGCATTTAATAATTCTTTCTTTAAAATTTAAGTTAAATTAGTAAATAGCAAAGTAAAAATTTTATAATCCGCAAGTTTTGGTGTTTAAATAAAAATAAATAAGTACTTGTACTTATACAGATGCGATACAAAAACTGCTATTGATTTTTTTAATTGTTAATAAAGTTCGTTTTATGTAGCTGATGTACATAATTATAATAAACATCATCAATCTTAAGAAAACTGCTTAAGATCTCGAGTAATTTTTAGCATTTTATTCAAATATAAAAATCGAAATCTGGGTTTGCATACAAAGTATAATCTCTTTTTTCCTAATATTATTTGGCATCATTTTAAATTTTTTAGAAAATACTCTAATTCCCTCAAAAACGATGTGAGATAGACCGACCCCTAGGAAAGACTCATTTAATCGTTCGAAATATATCGTATTAGGTACCTTGGAACTGTCCCGTGTGTTATTTCTATAATACTTCATAAAATATCCTAGGTTAGGCACCTACACGCCCAACTCAGATTATCTAAATGATTGCTCCCAAAGAGTCAAAATATTTTCATTTCAATCATAGATTGCGACCGCCCACCCCATGTAGAAAATAAGAAAACGCAACATTAAAAAAGTATACAAAATACAAATATGTTCGTGCTTAAATAATTCTGAAAACTACGAGTATTTTAATAATTTTAAGGTCAAAATGTGTAAAATTAATAAATCAAAATAAAGTCTTATTGGTGTTTTTTCTTACAACATTTAGAAAGTAATCTTAATGCTCTAACAAACTCGCATGCCCGTAAAACTCCCATTCTCCACTCCCAAGCCATACCAAAAACAATAGCTTGTATCTATAGGTATACTGAAATTCGATTGCATCTGCCAATCGCTATTGGATATCAAACGATATCCTATACAGGTGCATTGAGAAAATTATTGGGTTTCCAATACGCGCACACTCCACTTCAACTTCCAGTTCAATAGGGACATCCCCAATTTCCAAGTCAATGGAAAAAGGACTAAGGAGGACTGAGTATAAAGCAGAAGCAGAAGCACAAGCACAACATATAAGAACCCCAACCCCCATTTTTTACCCCACACAAACATTAAATACAAAAATGTGCTATCCAAATCTACGATTCCTATTTTCTACTATTTCATTATTGTCCCTTTAAGGGATACCGCCCGAGTGTGCTGTGGACTGTGTGTTCTCCTTAGTGAATATGGTAAATTGGAAAAAATTGTTACCGTACATCGTCCTCGTACATATTAGTATATATTTTTCTGTGCTGCGGCTCTTTGGCTGTGAGAATGGGTACAAGGGGTGGGGGGGGGGGGGTGCTGGTTAGTGGAGTATGGGGTATGGCGTTGTATCTATAGAAAAAAACTGTCGACCGTAGGATTTTTTATTCTTTATAATGTTCATCCAAAAGCTTTACGGTATACGGTATAGGTATACACTCCTCCTGCCTTTTTCCTTGAAGTATCCAGAATCAGCTTACACATGCTCTCGGGAGGATATTTATGGCGACTACCAGAAACATGGTCCGCCATCGAGCGCCACCCATTGGGAGATTCATGGTGCGCTATGCAGTTTTTTAATTGACCAACAAATTTATTTGATTCGTTAGACCTTCTAACTACTACAACGGTAGTAGAACGTACAAGTGACGAGGATAACGACGATGAGGATGAGAAGGAGGACCATCATATCCTCTTCGAGCTCCGACTAACGAATATCGCCCGTCGTTCGTCGTTCGTCGCTCTTAGCTCGTCGCATCGTTTCGAAATCTGCATGAAGGAAAATATTGCCCAGGTTTGTCCACATCATCATTCCTGCCATTGCTGTTCCGTTCTACATATGTATATGTACATATGCGCTTCGATAGAATTTTTATCCTTTTTCTGTACGAAATGAACGAAGGATCAGGATGACGACGACGATGACTTGGAGATAGTGTCGAGGCGTGGTATTATATGGTACATGTGCAAATTTGCTTGCTGACTACGAGTTTTCGAGTTTCTGCTTCTTCCTTTTTCTATGAGGCAATGTGTTCTTCTTCATTTTTATTCTGCTACACATATTAGTTTGCATACAAATCTTTACACAAAGGATGCAGACTAATATAGTCGAAAACTGTATATGGAAAAAAGTCAAAACACAACTAGAACCAGAACCACAAAAAGAAAAGAAGAAAAAAGGAAAAAAAAAGAATCCATATCATGCAAAAACAGTTTTTGAATATATCGACTTTGAATTTCACTTTGACTATGGGGCACATAGACGTACAAAGGTGGACTCCTTTTATGCATCCTGAATTTCATTAGTGAGTCAGAGTGCATATACATATATATAGTATATTGAATGACAGAGGCATTAAAGTGAAATCTTCAATAAAGTTTCCTTTCTGCCAGATGCAACCAACCCAACCAACCCAACCAACCAACCGCACACTATCCTTTTCGATTGCACTTACGGCTATAGATAAAGGATATGTAGTGTAGGTACCTTAGGAATGGGCTAGGTAGAAGGTAGTATAGTAGGTAGAGCTAGAGGTACTTGCTTGCAATCATATCCGCAGCATCAGTTCTTTGAATAGACGCGTTGACCTATACGTTCAAAACATCCTTTAATCGACTGCACAGTGCACATATCCACCAAGAGTTTGTATGGCTATGGCTATATGGCTTAAGCTATGGATGGACAACGTTAGAACAAATTTATGAATGTACCTAATATCGGCAAGGCCTTGTCGTCGTCATCGTCAACACCATCGCCATCGCCATCGTCTCGAAAACCAGTAGTCAGGGTTGCCTTTTCAGCCTGTTGCAGAAGGGAGTGCAGCATATATTTTTGAATGTCCTTGCAATATGCTACATGGCTATACCTCCTATAGATATGTACGTATACATTGGATTGGACGGACTATACCCGTTCTGTTAACCTCCTCGACATAACACATGTGAAGCAATAGCAAGCCCATTCAGTGTTGAAATAACTTTCGAGACTTTCTCAATTTTCTAAACAGAACGCTATATTCTCGGATGCTGCATGCATTGCATACACTCGTACTCGTATAGGTAAGGTACTGCTGAATGGGATGCTTTCTATTTGGCTGCATATTTAATACTTCATTACGAAAATGTTTTATGGTGTTTCTGAATTGAGTATATGTTTTGCGTTTGTGATGCTTGTACAGTTGTTGTAAAAACGAAATCGAATGAAATTGGATTTTAAATGATCCAAAATGGTTGCCATTCCATTTCACCATGCAATATAGGTACGAGTGGTTGGAGCTGTTAACGCTGACGACGATGATGACGAGCGACGAGCGACGCAGCACCTTATATAGTAACGAGAGGAACACTGATGGCTGCTTGCTGCTTGCTGCTTTTGCTTTTCAATGAAAAAGGATAATTAAAAAAATCATGCTCTCCGCATTTTCTAAAGAATATAAAAGCAGTTGTGATTTAAAATCAAAGTCAAGCGAAATATATTTCACAACTCATTAAGAGGTCCTTGCTAACTGCGAGCAATTATTCATTAACTTGAAGGAAACTTTGAAAATAAAATAAAATAAAATAAAAAATAAAATTGGAAAAAAATTGTGTTTAAAAAAAAAGGATGTGAAGTCAAATGTCCTTATTGCAATACACAGAATTCTTTCTCACGAAACTCCTTCTGTGTGCATGTGGCACAACTGAATCAGTCATTTGAATGAAGAACAAAAATTATATATGTATGTATGTATGTGTAGTGTATGTATTTGTATGGACCAAAACGACTAAAAAACTACTCTTCGTCGTAGAAAACTAAAGGACATGCCATTTCGTTCGCCATTCGTATGAAGGTTTTTGCATTTTTCTTAGAGATCGTGCAGAGGCATGGAATATAACTTCATCATCGCACCCGGACCATTGTCACACAACAGCTTTAGTGAAAGGCGAGGCGACCAAAGCAGAATCAGCATCAACAGCAGCAGCACTACCACCATCACCAAAGGCATCAGAATAAGAAGGATGAGGCGTTGAGGTCTTGAAAAAATGGCTTGGAAATTCAAACGGAAAAGCGAAAAAAATGTGCTCGTCCTTTGTTCGCAGTTAACCGCAAATATAAAATTCATAATTACGTTTACTCCGGTAATTAAAAATTATTGTAATACAGTGGGCTGTGGCTACAGCTACACAGCTCTACTCGTAGCTGAGCTTTTCAACCCGTCTACCAAGTATAGTGACGACATCCCATACCCTTACCCTTACCCGTACCCTCACCATATACCATTAGCAATTTGGATCGGAGAGATGCAGATAAAGAAAAAGGTTTTCTAAATATAAATCTTTAGAAATTGCACAAATGAAAAAGGGATATGGCACTTGAACAACAAACTAAAAATTTGCTCTTGTGGCACCGTTGCTAAATTAATATTTACGACAAAGACAATTCATAGTAGATGGAGAAGTCTGTTATGTATAGATACTTTTTTTTTAAGATATACCTACCTATACCTACCCGTGCTTTTTTCAACAGTTAAAGAATTATTATTTTTTCTTATGTTTGTATTACTAAGAGTGGAGACAAAAACGAATCACGGGCAGGACGTTTTTATAACTGAAACTTTCAATAAATCACACTTGAAAAACCTTTGGCGAGCATCTGTTGTTGAAAACTGGAGAAGGATATACCTACATACTATATTTACCTATGTATGTATGTATCCTGAAAAGGAAAACTGTTTTATCCCAGAGACAAACATCATACCAAAACCAAGAGATATGTATGTATGTATGTACATACCTACATAGGTTTATTCTTCGTATGTGATTACTTTTCTTTTTTATCAAGCAATTCAACTTCACACTCAACTCAAGGTGGAAACCTCCGGGTATAATGATGATGATGGTGATGGCGATGACGATGACGATAATATCACTTGAATACAATATTAAAATTGGTTTTCAAAGGAACATATAGGTACATAATATATAAAGAACGGAAGACGATACTTAGTTGCCACAGGATTCCGCAAACATGTAGAATTGTAGATACAATACAGGATAATGTTCCTTTTCGTTTTCTGCATTCAAATGTGGAAGAAACGTTTGTTTGTCAGGTATTTGTGAGCTTTCAGAACGCAAGGATATATTATAAAGGATATAATGTACATACCTACAATACATACATATGTACATACCTACATACAAAATTATCATGAAATAAATTTTTCATCAATTTGGAATTTTTTGTGTATCGCTCGTTGCGTGTGTGGATGTGGGTGTGCGAGTTGCTTGGTAGGGGGGGGGGGGTGTCGGTTGATGGAGTGAGGTGGTGCATTTTTGTATCACAATCTGATATAAACGAAATACAAATTCAAAAGACGGGGGTTGATTGCGACAAACGGGACAAAACGACGACTCGACGCGACGCGGCATATAGCAAAACGTATATAAACCCCTGCCGGAATGTTTGTTGAGTTTTGCGTGTACCCTGTACCCCTTAAACTGAAAACAAAGTCCCATACCCTATAATGGAGACACGATTATTTTCTTTTAAGTGGAAAAGAGAATGGGAACGATTAAAAAAGTATTTGCATTTTGTCGGGAGTTTATTGGTGAATTTAAAAAACTTCAGTTTTTGATATTTTGTAAACATTTTGTGTGATGCGTTCTTTAAAAATGTTAGCACGACCTTATTATAATTAATTGAATTGAGCATGCCAAGAACTGGGGTAAACAGTGTTTGGAATTAAAAAATCTTATTTCAAATCTGATTAAAAATAGATTGATGAACTATGACAAAATGTATTGAGTTTGTGTATTAATACTTAAATGAAAGCTTGCGGTACCATAACATTTTTATAACATTGACACTAGTGAATTTCAGGATTTCATCGAATCCAAGTTGAGGCCTAGATACAGATATAAGTATAAAAATACTGAATGCATTGATAGTTAGCGTCGTTAGAACATCCAAAAACCAATCGAAAACAATACAAATTCAAGTAAAACAGACCACAAAAGGTGTTCCGGTTTACTTTGGATGATTTTATTGGAGAGTTCTGGACTTAGCTATATACTTTCTTTGATCTTCATTATGCAGTACCTACTCACTTTGAACGTTATTATGAGTACTACATTAAAGATTATGAGCATTTTCCAAAAAAAAATAGAAATAAAATTCTTTGAGATTGATACCAGAGATAAAGTCCAAAAAATTGATTTATATTATTTAAGAAATTGACATTATCGTTAAAAGTTCAATTCGTAAATTTGTATGTTCTTGAATTTCCGATTTTAAGTAATTTGGATATCACTGCAATTAATTTCTTCGCCACGTTTTTAGAAAAGATTATCATTCAATAACGAAGAATGGCGTGTCTTTGGTGCCATTCATCTAATTCTCTGAAGGCTTGTGTAAAAACTCTTAATAAACCAACTGTTTGTATGTGATGAATTAAGCTCTTTCTGTAGGATAATTAAACACCTTTTAAGCTTAGATAAAAATTAAACGAAGGCTGACTTAATTCTTTTTTTTTTTTTTTTTTGAGTGCTAATTAAGGCCAGAAGTAGATTTTTGGAAAAAAGTGAAGTAGATTGTGAAAAATGGAAGTAGATTTCAAAAATTAGCTTTTTCATATTTCTTTCTTTTTCTACATACATATTTTTAAATTTTACATTATTTCAATAAAAAAATTAAAAAAAAAACTAGAATTATTTAAGCCTTCATATCATATAATTCAATATGTTAATGTAACAATTCTTAAATTAATTCTTGGTTGTTGGCAACGAAAACGCAAAGATTGGGCTCGTGTTGGTCAAATGAAATGACTTTATTATGTTTTGATTGCAAAGGACGAGTTCTACAAGAAATAGTTATTGTAATCGTAATATAATTTCAGTACATCAAGAAACCTTTTATCTTTGTTTTTGCCCAACTTGAAAATATCTTTTCATATTGGAAACAAGAAATCAAATGCAAAAAAAGACGCTGGGATGCGACCCACACTGATAACTTCCCATCCCGTCTTTCGATTTGTCTTGCTTAAAAGTTTGTCTATAGGTATCAATCTTTACCAAATTTGCGTACTATTTTTTGTAGATTTTATTTTTTTATGAAAAAACGGACTGTTGGATTTTTATAAAAAAAAATTACTGAATATCGAAAACAATATTTTCTGTGAAATAAAATAAGTTTGAAGCCAATATTTGTAATTTTTGAAAAGCTATTTGAGTCGAAAGTAAATTTTTACAAGTTTTAGAATTGTTTTTTTTTTTTTGGTTTTTATTTTTTTGTAAAAAAAACTGTAAATTCGATTTTTTTCAAAATTTTATAGAATGTTGAACACAATATTTCTTAAAACATAAAATTAGTTTGAAGCGAATGTCTCAAATTTTTGAAAAGATATTTACGTCGAAAATCAATTTTTACCAACTTTTATAAATTTTGTTTAGGTTTTAATTTTTTTGTAAAAAAAACTGTCAATTCGATTTTTCTCAAAATTTTTCGTATTGTTGAAAACAATATTTCTTATAAGTTAAAATTAATTAGAAACCATTATCTCAAATTTTTGAAAAGATATTTGTGTCAAAAATCAATTTTTAACAACTTTTGTTATATTTTTTTTCGGTTTTTAATTTGTTTGTAAAAAAAACTGTCAATTCTATTTTTTTTTCAAAATTTTACTGAATGTTGACAACATTACTTTTTGAAAGATAAAAGTAGTTTAAAGCCAATATCTCAAAGTTTTGAAAAGATATTTGAGTCGAAAATCAATTTTTAATAACTTTATTATTTTTTTTTTTTGGTTTTTATTTTTTGTAAAAAAACTGTCAATTCGATTTTTCTCAACATTTTTCAGAATGTTGAAAACAATATTTCTTATAAGATAAAATAAGTTTGAAACCTTAATCTCAAGTTTTTGAAAAGATATTTAAATCGAAATTTAATTTTTAACAACTTTGAGTAATGTTTTTTTTTAGGTTTTTATTTTTTATAAAAAAACTGTCAATTTGATTGTTCTCAAAATTTTATCAGATGTCAAAAACATTATTCTTCGTTGCACAAAATTGTTTTGGAGATGAAATCATATTTTAGTCGTAAAATTTTCGACGTGACAAATTTTTTTTTTCAGTTTTTTTGATTTATAAAAAAAACCGTTAATTGGATTTTTTTCCAAAAATATACTTCTTTTGTATCACGTTACAATATATAATATAAAATTTAATTCAAGTCTCTAGCGTCATTGGTTCATGAGATATTTAGGGTTAACCAAAATTTCACCTTGTTTTTAACTGCTATATATATATATATCTTGATATTTTCTTATCTGTATAACAAAATTTATTTAAAGGCGATATCTCTTCTGGTTCTTGAGCTTTAGAAGACGAAAAAACGTCGCGACGTACGGACATACGGACGTACGCATGTAAGTACACACGCACGCACAGACATCTTTCTAAAAAAAATTTATTTCGACTCTAGGGACCTTGAAACGTCGTGAAATGTCAAAATTTTCAATTTGAGAAATCGGACCCATTACAATAACTTCCTATGGGAAGTTAATAACACTAGAGCACCACTTAACAAAATAATAACATTAACAAACAGAAAAGAAATAAAATGCACGACTGGTTCGCATGAACTCGCTCATGTATCCAAAAAATTCTGTTTAAAACTATTTCCTGTATTTTAAGAATTAAGATGTATACCTGCAAAAAATTTTGTTATTTTTTTTAAATTTGTATTTGAAAATCGTTTTTGAATTTTAGTTTAAAAATATTTTTGGTGTATATAGTTTTGAACTTATTAATTATTAGACGTCTTGCATTTCAATTTTGTAAAAAATTAGGACATTTTTAAGATATTATTATTTATTATTATTATTATTGTTATCTTTATTTTTTCTTCACAAAAATACAGGCTCAATTACATTTTAAAGATTTACAAGCATGGCTATTAAGCCGTCTGCCGGTTATATCTGAATTTTAAACATTGAGAGAGAAGTTATTTTTAGCTGTTATTTAATAAAAATTAACAATTTACAAAATAAATTAAGATTAAGATACTGATTATGATTAAGTATGCCAGATTGAACGATTTAATTGATTTAATAATAACAAATGTTACAGGCTTTTAGTTTAGCGAAAACAAAAACTACTAACATATATAATCTTAAAATAAATATTAGTTTGGTATACTTAAGCTAATTGGTAACTTTTTAGATTTTAATCATTGATATTTAGATAGTACATCAAAAAGTGAAGAGCAGTAAAAGACTTTCAATATCAACAGTGAAACGGTCTTTTAGTTTAGCTAAAACAAAATTATATTAGACTGAACATTACATTAGAGGTCCACGAATGAATTTCTATACGCAACAGCTTCTGAGAAAAAACGGATAAGAAGTTTCCAACCACCCTCACCATTCAAAACTGCAAGACAGTCTTCAAACGAAAGGAAGCTCTTATTGAAATAGAAACGCCGCGCCGGATCTCTTGTAAGATCGGACATAACGCTAGGAAGTGGAAAACATTTTCAATTTGATTAAGGATACATAGTGTACAGTTAGGATTTATATCATTTCTGTGAGGTCTATAGTTAAGCTCAGGCATCTCCATGCGAACCTTAAATATCAGACTTATCTCAACAAAAGTGAACTCGGTTCGAAAATAGTTTGATTCCCCCAAAGAGAAATTAAGTTTACTGTATAATGATCTAGATTGGGACTCCCTTGTCCGATTGAGAAATGTTGTCATCTATAACAGAAATACAATCGTAAAGTTCATTCCTCCACGAATCTAGATTATCCAAACAAAACGTCAAAGGAAAGTTATGTTCTGAGGCCAACTCACTCCAATCTTTAAAAGGTGTGCATCTGCAGCGTAACGCTGTTAAAAGAATCCTTTTCTGCAAATTGTTGTTAGATCTTTGCATGACTTTGATTATATAGTCTGCATTCGCTTTTAGATTCTTTAAAAAAATTGGTGGTAGTCCCGACTCAACGTGTATGGCATAATTGGGGGTATTAGATGGGAGTCTAAAGATTCGCTTGAAGAAATATCTTTGGATAGTTTCTATTTCGTCTAATTGCATGTAGCCATAAACTTCATTTCCATAGCAAAGGCAGCTTTTAACGGTTGCATCAAACACTTTAAATTTCGAAGCCGGATCTATATTTTTGTTATTGAAAAAAATTTACCACATACAGTTAATAGCTGCTTTTGCTGCGGTCAATGTATCTCTTATATATCTTCGAAAGTTCAGATTGTGTGTTATTGTGAAACCTAGATATTTGAATTCCTTCACTACTTCTATATTTGAACCGCTCAAGTTCCAAGAACGGTCATTACGTGCACTGCGATTATGGTGTCTGAATATCATGATCTTAGACTTCGCAGTATTTATTTGAAGGTCCCACAAATCACAATATTGTTTTAACTTGTTAATTTGGAGTTGAAGCGTCACAGGATTATCAGTTAAAATAACAAGGTCATCCGCATAAAGGAGCACCTTGATAACTAGATCACCAAAAACAACCCCACCTGGTATATTATCTTCAATGTCATTTATAAAAAGTGAGAAAACCAAGGGACTCAAAATGCAACCCTGTGGGACACCTGTTTCTGACCTAAATTGTTTCGACGTGTTCATGCCATTTTTAACCACGGCAGTCGTATTTGAGAGAAGTTGCTCATAAATTTTTATAAATTTTGTTGATAAACCGATACATGAAAGTTTAAATAATAATGAGCTTCGGTTGATGGTATCGAAGGCTGCTTTAAAATCAACGAAAAATGCATAAAGATTTGTTTTCTTGTCTATAAAGCGTCTAGCAACACTAGTGAGAGTAAAGATTTGGTCCACTGTGGAGAGATTAGCACGAAACCCAGCTTGGAAACAGCTTATTTTATTATTTCTTTCAGCCCAACTAGCAAGTCTTAGGTAAAGAATTTGAGTGAATAGCTTCCGCAGTGAACTAAGGACAGAAATTCCCCTGTAGTTTTCAGGAAGGTTTGGGTCACCCATTTTAAAAATTGCAGAGATGGATGAAGACCGGAAAGAATTTGGGATATCTTCCTTGTCAAAAATTCTATTAAACAAAACTAAAATATGTTCAAGATATCAAATTTCGAAAAAAAAATAATATTTGTTTTTAAATTAAAAATAAAAACAATGACATTTTTGACAGAAAAAAAATAGTTTAGTTATTGAGGAAACTTAAAAACAAAATAACGGTTCTATCTGGGGTAACTTTCTGGAGCAATACAAAAATATGTTTTTATATTGAAAGAAGCCAAACTAAAAACACAAATTTTAGCAAGACTTTAAAAAAAACACTTTTTTCGACTTCTCTACCTTCGTAATGTCATGTTTGATTAAAATCTCGAATTCAAATTTGTTTACGAATGCAAAACTTGCCATACAGGTCCTGTATGTCGAAAGTACAAATGACAAAAATCTTTAACTAGAATACATTAGTTAAAACAAATACTCAAGCGATTTTTAATTTTCTAGAAAGTTTTAAGACTATACATACAAAAGTGAAAAGGAGAAAAAAGGAGTAGATTCAGTCTATTTTTATTAAAATTGAAGTAGGTAGAAACACAGATCTTAAAAATGAAGTAGATTTCAATCCTTTGATGATATTGCGAAGTAGGAAGTAGGTTTTTAATTTATTTGAAAAAAAGAAGTAGATCTACTTCAGTTGAAGTAAAGTCTTAACGCTGATTAAGACTTTTGAAAATAGGTGCAAAAACATTTTAAGACTTTAGCCCGGATGTCATTTTATTTCTTAATATTCAAGTTGCTTAAAAAATTAAACACATGTACTCAAACACAATGTTTTAGTCATAATTCTGAATGTCTTATGGTGTGTTCATTTAAGGAAACATTGTTTAAAAAACGTTTTGCAAATGTTTTCCATTTGTTTAAAAAACTTTTCAGAAATTTCGCAGAGATATATTTTAGAAATGTTTCTTATCTGATCTTTGTTTGGGGTGAACGGTTTGGGAAACATTTCTAAAATGTTTCTTTGTTTTCCATTTTTGTATCTACATATGTTTTTATTTTAATTTTTGTTTCTTGTTTCTTTGGTTCCTATCATACGATTATCATAAAAATGATCTTAATACTCACGTTGTACAGAGATTTTGGCCCTAATATAGTGCATCATCTGGTAGCTGTTAATTACTGCCTATTCAATTTTTAGGCATAATACCACGAAATTACAATTTGACTTGGTACATTGAGATAGGACATGTTTGTACTCTCCATTTTGTAAGACTTTCAAGCCGTAAACTAGAAAATCAACATTTTTAAACAATGTTTGATTCTTTTTCTTAATAATGCCCAAGACGGTTTAGCTAAAGCTGGTGGGTCCAACTTAAAAAAATTAAAGCTTACTAAACTCGTTTTGTTTTCTGCATTTTACATTATTCCCCAGTAAGTGTTTCATTTCGTGATGGAAAGATATACGAGCCAATAACGAGTCGAAATTATTAAAATTTACTACCGAAATTCGGAGACTGTGGCCTCAACGTTAAGAGTGCTACGTCCAATTTATGGTCGTCATAATCGTCCTAGAAGATCAACAATTGAGCGTCTAGTGGACAAAATTTGATTGGGCATCTCTGTGACGTGTCGGTGGTGTAGCGAATTTTGTGAAAAGATCTTGGCCTACATTAAATACAAGATTAAATTGGTGCAAGAACTGAAGCCGCTTGACAACCAGAAGCATCGTATGTTTGTGAATTGGGCTGAGCAACAACTTGAAAATGATTCGGATTTTCATCAAAAAATCATCTTTAGCGATGAAGCTCATTTCTGGCGGAGAGGTTTCGTCAATAAACAAAATATACGGTATTGGTCAGGCAGCAATCCACACTTCAATGATAACCGAATATTTTTGGCCCCAATTGGATAATGTGAACTTGTAAGGCATGTGGTACCAACAGGACGGCGCGCGGCGGCGCCACAAGCCACACAGCGAATTTCACAATCAATTTATTGGAAACCAATTTTGGAGGACGTGTTATCTCACGAAGTCGTCCAGTCGCTTGGCCGCCTCGGTTTTGCAATTTGATGCCGTCAGACTGTTTCCTGTGGGGCTACGTCAAGTCTATAGTCTATGCCAATAAGCCAGCGACGATTGATGAACTTCGTACGACTATCGAACGTAAAATTGCAGCAGTATCGGACGATTTATGCTTGAAAATCGTCGAATGGGTTCAGCGTCTGGACTTTTGCAAGCGTGCCCGTAGTGGCCATGCAAAAGAAATCGAGTTGCATACATACATAGTTGCATCAAACGTACTTTCACAGGAATAAAGAATTTCATTGATATACAAAACCGTTTTTGTAGCGCTCTTATTGAAAAACCCGATAGATAGGACAAATTGTCAGGAAGTGGAATAGGTCTTCTTTCATTTTCTTTGTTTTCATTTTTATGACTAATATCAGATAAATAAAATAATAATTTATAAAGTTATTGTCTCAACATTGCAGGATTAAGATATTGTATATTAAGGCTTAAATCATATTTTTTTGACAGTCCTATCCAACCCTTAACCCATTATAATTTATTATTAATAGTATATTTTGCCATAATACGTGGTAGGCTATGTTCGGGGTATTTTAGTACTCTACGAGTAAGTATGTAATCGAAGTGTAACTTTAATGTAAAATTAAAAAAATTGGACAAACCCGTTTCTATGCTGAGTACATAATTGGGTGTCGTAAGAGGAAGACGGAAAAGTTTTGTTCAAAAAGTTACGAAGAAGTTTTTCAAATTCTACATATTGTTTGTACCCCCAAGTTTGAGCACTATAGCACAAAACAGATCAATGGTGGATCCACGGGGGGGGGGGTCGTAGGGGTCATGTAACCCCCCCCCCCCCGGGAGATAATTTGTTTGATTTTTCGTAGGAATTCCCTTCAATTCGAAACTAATCGTATTGCGTTAATGGATATGACCCCCATTATATTTTAAATTATTTATTTTTTGTATATGAAAACAACATTTGTATTTTACTACCTTAAACTTTGTTGCTAAAAGTACTAATTTTGACTGAAGATTGGACCAAGAACATAATATGAATCGGATTTTCAGCCCTATTCCAAAAACACAGCGCAAATGCATCAACTTTTGACCAATGGACGATCCAGGGGGGGTCATATGAGCCATAAAGCTTATACAGTTAAGTTGTATAAGTAAAGATTTCATCTAAAGATTTTGTTGCGTTATAAATAAACGCAACAAGTTTTTTTTTCATTTAATTTTAATTTTTAATAAAAACGATGCCTCTTGCATCCACTTGTTACTTTTGTTTTGTTTATTTTATTCTATTTGACAAATGTCACTACCTTTTTACACGAGGATGAGAGAGAGCGGGACGGCCATAGTCCTTCTGACCATGGTTCTCTCTATCATTTTCGTGAGGAAAAAATACCAAGTCTCGTTTCAGGTTTCAAGGAAGATTGGTTTCCATTTAAGTGAAACCAAACCAGATGGACGGTCTGGTCAATGCATAAGTTGCGTGAGAAGTTACTCCAAATGGAGAATGGCCTACGGCCCAACATAAAGTTTTACAAAATTGTAAATTAAAATTTAAAAAAAAAATTGTAAATAGTCATAAAGTTTTTTAAATTGTAAATTCATATGCTTTGGTAATTCTTTTGTTCATATTATTAACTTTTTTATCATTAAGTATATTCATTTTGAAAAGATTGTAATACTTGGAACAGATTTCATAGACTTATGGACGGTTAAGTTTCGGGTAACTTATTTCGATGTTAAGTAAATAGATCTCGAATGATAACTATTTTTCCTTTCCTTTCGCGCGATTGTAAGATTAAAATTAAGTTAAGCTGAAGTCAAATTAAAGATTTTTCTCAAATTTAAATTTCTTAGTCCTTGTTCGATACCAAAGTAGAAAGTGGGGGCGGCTGAATGCAGCTCCTGGAATCGTCGTGACCTGGAAGTGAATCCAGCGGGCGGCGAATTCCAGGATGACTTGCATTTAGCTGTGAGAGAAGAGCGAGTAAGCGGGATCGCGAGAATTTCATCACAAGTTGAGATCAACAAGCCGATCTCCGATTGGCTGTTGATGATGTGATTGAAATCCGCCACTCCATATTGGCTGAAAGCTAAAATGGCGGGAGATGGAAAAAGAAGAGACAGGACAGATCTTGAGATCTGGCCGTCAATTCTTTCAGAGCATTAAAAGTGATAAGACAGGAAGTGGTTATTTTTGAACAAAGGCTAAAAACAAAAAAAGTTTGAGAAAAATTAGAAAAGTGAGTTGGTCGTTGAGGAAATAAAAGAGAATTAAAGGATTAAAAGGAGAGGAAAGGAAAAATAAATATTCGGAGATTTGGCAGGAAAGAAAAAAGATAAGTATATTTTTTTGGTTCGGGTTTTGTGTAAAATCGTTTTTTTTAATTGTCTTTACCCCAATTTTTTTATGGGAACTAAGACCTTAACGGTCCATAGTCTATGAAATCTTTCATTTTTGATTTCGAAAAGATCCTGAGTTTTTATCCTGCTTTTGCAAGGTTTCTCAGGCATTTTTACATTAATAAAATTTCTCATAAAAGATATCCATTTTGTGTTCTATTTTCTTGTACAGTGGTCTTATTGGTTCGCTTCGGTTTCTTTTCTTTGTCCTTTTTATTTAAGGTTTGCAATTTCCTTTTTTTTATTTCAGAAAAAATTGCTGGCGCCCTCTTCCTTACGAAACGTAAGAACGCCCCTGTGGCAATTATCATATAATTAATGATTTTGATATCAACGTGATATCAAAATCATCCGAAACTTAAATTAATCGAATTGTTGATTACATTTATAATTGCTGAACCCACCCCTTTCTGAGCTAGTTGTGGTGGCAGCACTTAAGTTGCTCCTTGTTGCAATTTGTGTTTCGTTCGCCTCTTCGCCGCTGTCATTTGACAGATCGGCACATTGCATTTCCGATATCGCGATTACGTTGTTTTGCTTTCTTTTGTTTGTGGTAAATTCTTTTAATTTCATTTTTTTTTAATTTTACTATATACAAATAATTACCGCGAAAAAAATTGCAACAATTTATTAGTAATTTAACGACATTCACCAAAAAGTGGTTTGCTAAAATTTTTGTTTTCACTCAATTTAGATTTTAATTATTTTCATAAAAATTGTTTCTAAGAAAAACAGCAAATATTCAGGTTCTTAAGAAGAACTTTGCATAAGAGATCATCAATTTTATATTAAGTTGCCTTTAAATTCCTTACTAGCATTCAATTTTATTATTACATTTTTTTGACACACATAAATAGTGATTATTGAAGTGATTTTTACTTGCGACATATAGGAACTATATAGCAAGTTTTGCATTAGTAAACAATTTCAAACTAGAGCTTTTAATAAAATATGACATTACGACGGTAGAGATCTCTAAAAAAAAAATGGGTATCCCGATTCCTTCCGTCTGTCTTTTCTTGTGTTGATTGAAATTCAAATTTTCAGCCGATTAGTGTAAGGCGTTTTTTTCATTTTATTAATACGAAAAATAACAGCAGTCCCCACACAAATTTTTTGGTTCAAACATGTGATTTTTCTAAAACTTTCTCTAAATTTTGTGTTCTTAATTTGGCTTCTTTCTTCAAGAAAAACATATTTTCGTATTGCTCCAGAAACCACCCTCAAACCACCTTTATATTGTTTTTAAGTTTTCTCAAGAACTAATGGACCGATTTCAAAATTCTTCTCTTTTTTGTGCAAGAACTTGTCAATGATCAAATTGATGATGATTTTTGATGATTTTTTATGATTTAAAATTTAAAATGATTTTCGAAAAAAAAAATAAGTTGATCTAGATTTTTTTGGCAAATAAAATGGCATTTAAATTTTTAAGAAAAACTTATTTTGCAGGTACATTTTTAAATCTTAAAATATGGGAAATATTTTTAAACAGACTTTTTGGAAGAAATTAGTAAGTTCTAGCGACCCAGTCGTGCATTTTATTTCTTTTAAAATTGGTTTTCTGTTGAATACAAAAGATCTTAAAAAATTAAAGAAATCTACTTTTGAAGTATATTTGCTTTGGATGCTCTAGAACTGAGATTTAAACACGAATTTCAATAATACAAATGTCCCAAAAAATCCAGTGACACTTTTGTTAAACTAATGGCTAAGTTAAAAACATAATAAACGTTTCATATCTATTGATAGATATTGAAGATTTGAAACGTGTAATTTTTGAGTGCTACAAAAACTTTTCTTCCCAACTTATTTGTTCACCTACCTTACTTTGTTTTAATTTAATTTAATTTTTTAGAGGAATTATGTACTTAAATGCAACTATTTCCTTAAATTCAAGAACCAAACCTTTTTATCTCTAACAATTTTTAGGTTTTGTTGACGATAATAGTAAGAGACTCCCGAAAATTGAGTTCAAAAAAACTACGTCAAAAACAGCCCGATATTTCTACATATCAGATCCTCTCTCATTTTCTGGATTTTTGAATTTTTGCAGCGTTCTTCGCATTAATAGAAATAGAAACTAGAAAAGTGTATTTTATTTTTGGAAAAAAGCAACGTTTCAAAACAAATTTCCTACATTTCTGCGCGAAATGCACCAAAAACCCTCTAAACTATTGTGTTTTAGCTCTTAAATATGGCATATTTAGAAAACTGTTGAAATCTTGGAATGCTTTCATATGTAGGGAGTCATCCAAATTAAATAGTTAGACCATACCTTGCTGGACAACAGTGTTCTAAAATAACTTGATAACTAAAGTTGTCATTTTAGCAATTATTAAAACTCATCTAAGTGTGTGACCCCCCCCCCTGATGAAAAGTCTGGATCCGCCCTTGAAACAGATCGCATTACTGATTCAAATATTCGGTATTTAGCTATTGCTAGTATTTCTTGTTTGTTAAAAACAATAAAAGCAGTGCACCCAAATAAAAATAAGAAACAGCAAAATCTTTAATGTTTTCTTTTAAATAAAATATGTTGACATCATACAAAGAAAGTGAGCTGCAAAATTAAATAGTATGTCACCCTAAAATTGATCGGGATACTTACATATAAGCTTTTTCTTTTAAGAATGTTGAGTCGCCTTAAAACTCTTATATTTTAAGAACATTTTACATTCCAATAAACCTGTTCTGAAGCTGTAATGAAAAATAAAATATCAGTCAATTAAATGGCTATCGAAATTTTATTTATTATCAATTCCTTGATATTCTCTGACTGTTATCGTATCTTGAGAGCAAAGGTTATTATTTAGAATTAAGAAAGTGCAAAAACAAGGAACAGGAACCAGAGTCTCAATTTATTTAAGGGCCGAAAACAACTCAACTTTCAATTTTTGATTGCAAACTTTTTGAAGTTCTTAAAAAAATTACTTGGCTTAAAAAAAAATCATTTGCAAAAGGGCACCACTATCAAGTTTTCAATGTGGGTGGCATGCTAGCCTTTTTTTTTTAAATTAATAATACAAAATTTGCTTCATGTCGATTATAAATAAACATAAAAAATACCTTAAGCACTCATAAACTCACGGAACTGCATGAATTGGTAAAAAGCCCTAAGTTTAAAAGAAAATAAAAATCGCTAAGATTCGTTTTCTAAACTAAAGCAAGGTAGTTGTGGGAAAGAGGTTTGAAATAAAGGCGCCAAAATTGGCATGTGTTGTTGTGCTATTTCTAAACTAATTCACAAATCTACAATAGAAAAATAAAAAGGGATATCTTTGACACCCACCCTTATTTTTTTGTTCTCAAATAAAGGACTTTCAGGGCCATGAAGGAGTATACACGATTTAGAATATACACATGAATACAATAGGTACAGCATTATAATGCTTCTATCGTTTATTCACGTGAAGTGAGCTGTTGGGTAATAAATCATAAATTTCGACTTTTTTCGTAGTTCACTGATACTTTTCGAAGAATGCCGCAGCAGAATGAAGGAAGTCAAGAAATAGGAAAAAAAAAACCAAAATGGTTTTAAACCACTGCATCAGAAGTATTCGCGTGTTACATGAATAATTATGAAAACCGCATAGGGTGCAAGAAATCAGGTTTGAGCTTTCCTCTGATATATAGGTATAGGTAAGCTTGAAAAGGTTGTAAGATTTCTTGATATTGTTTTCCTATTTTTTTGTTTCGATTTTGTTTCGGGAAATGTGTTTCTCTTCAAAAATAAAATCAAAGAAAAGTATTGCATCGGTGACACTCAATCTTTTTCTCGCTCCAGGATACACTTTAGCCACATTACTTTAGTGTTTGCCGCAACCGCAACCTTTTAAAAGAAAGTGTTTTGAGCAATTTATCAAAAGTTGTGGTGTGTCAGAAAACAGAAAATACTAAACTACTATTATTGTTCGTCAGTTGCAGATTCATTTCATATACTTATAAAAGGGTGCGAAATAAATGTCCTGATAAAAAATAAATGATTGAAAGCATATGAAATAAATGTAAGCGAAGGAATCGATAACCATTTGGAGGTTCGTAGAAGAGTCAATGGGAAAATGTTAAAGATCATCTTATACGATAATGGCACCAAATTTGCCATTTTAGTAACTTAGTAAGAAATGATTTTTACTAATTTTAAACCATCTTACTATAGGTACCTTGATATTTTACAAAATAAATAATTTATGTGTAGCAACAGATTGTACGGACCTAGCGACTAACAACTCTCAAATGTAATATTAGAATATTAGAAGTAATATTAGAAATGTAAGGGGTAAGAGAACTTTCCATATATAAAAAGGGTTTTTCAATTGGCTAGGTTTTGGCGCCCCGTTGCGGCCATTTTGTTTTGGTGACCTCTGTCAAATCTTTTATCTGTTTTTCAATTGTTTATGCCAAATCATCATGGCAAGTTACAAGATTAAACAGCACGTGCAAACGATAAAAATTTTGATTTATCGAAATGAGTGTTTGTTAAAGCAAACGTTGCGCGCATTGCGCCCATTATACGTTAGACGTGTGGCCCTTCACAGTCGACTCTTCAACGTTTGGTGGTTAAATTTGAGACGACATGTTCAGTAAACAATCAGCCAAAATCTGTAAGTTCAAGGAACGCAAGATCGGCCGAGAACATCGCCGCGGACCGTGAAAGTGTACAGCAGAACCCGAGTTGTCTATTCCTCGCCGTGCACAAGAACTCAGCCTTTAGCAGACTTCAACCAACTCACCAAGGAGCTCAAAGTTCATGACTATAGACAACGCCGTTTGTTTGCTAACTGGGCTTCGAATCGTTTGGTAGAGGACCTCAATTTTGGCCGAAAAATCATCTTTAGTGACGAGGAACGTTTTTGGATGAACATACAAAATTGCCGTATATAGGACGACAACAACCCACGCGAGGTTCACCAGGTGATAATGCATCCTCAAAAAGTAACCGTTTGGTTTGGATTTTGGGCCGGTGGCGTAATTGGTCGGTACTTTTTTGAAAACCACGTTAGTGAGGCACTCACCGTCAACAGCGAGCGCTACATAACGATGATATCTAATTTCTTATGGCCCAAATTGAGCCATATGGACCTAGACGACATGTGCGGTTCCAGCAGAACGGCGCGCGCTACGTACCACACAGCAAACAGTTATTGAAGAATGTTATGAAAGTCGTAAAAAAATTATTTCTAATTGCTATAAAGCTTAGCTTTATCCACGTGACGATCTTTCTTGAAAATTAATAACTCTTGATCAAAAAGTTTCATGTTTAAGATAGTGGCTTTCAACTAGATTTCAGTGAAAGTGAATAGATTGTATGGAAAAGCCTGAGAATTATTAAAAAATCTTACCTGTTTTGCTACTGAGCTTTTTTACATTTCGGTAGTAAAGGAAGAATCGACAAAGTTTTTTGAATTCGTGTTGTTAATAATTCTTTTTACCGAATTTTGTCTAGAAGGAACTGTAAATTCTTTAACCAAAGTGTTATCAGGCCAGTTGCTATTGCAAATTGACTCGAATAAAGAATGAGATGTGGTAATTTTAAAAGAAGAAACGAAACTCTTTTGTTTACTTATTTTCGTAAATTTTACAGACACAAAATTGGGTATAGATTTTAAGGAAAAGAGATGTTTCAATAAGTCATCAGCTACAATTTTTGGTATAAACCGAGAAATGAATATGGATTTGGATACTGATTCTAAAGGTGTAAGAACAAACTGATTATTCACGTTGCCCGGAGTAATAGCTTCTTAACCCGAATCTGAAACTATAGTTGGAGGTTCTAATAAATTACTAGTTCCATCGATTGAATTAAGTTCTGAGAGTATGGGAGCAATACTAGATTTTGTTCTTAAATTGCATGCCTTCTGTTCAGATTTTATCTTAAGAAGCAGGACTTATGTTTTAAGAAGATATATCATCAAAGAAACTACATTTTCACATTTTTGTTATTTTTAGCGTAAAATTTGATCCAAAACATTGTTTTTTTTTTCAGAACTAAATTCTTATTTTTCAAACGATTTTCAACTCTTTTAGAATTTAAAAGCTTACCGAAATATTTTAAGTAATAAATTAAATAAGAAATTTTGAAAAGAAAATGAAAGTTCAAAAAAATTGTTTTGTGTGCTAAAACTATAAAAATATACAATTTTGTCGGTCTTGATTTCACGAATCACATCAAGACCAAAACTTTTTTCGTCATGTTGCTATTACCTACTCTATTAATAGTTTAATAGTATACATAAACTTTGTCATTAAAAAGTCTTTTATTTGAGTCGAAAAGGCGAAAACAAACACTTTACCTATCAAAATCTAAGTAAAATGTAATTTTAATAATAAATGAAGCCTCCACTAAGGTTACTGATGTAAATTAATTTACTAATGTGTCGTTTTGATGGAAAAAAGTGTATGATTACTGAATTTCATAGCCTTAAAGTAAATTAAGTTGGATCACTAAATTAATCCTTTATTTCAATAAAAATATCTTTGACAAGAAGGTGTTACTAAAATCTTTTAATAAATATTTTTACCTCATGAAGTTTAATCTTAAAATGTTTCTTTTTTAGGATTGTAAACATACAATATCCTTCCTATACCAATGTCAAAATTCTAAACACGAATCCCTAAGTAAGAAAACTTTAAATCATTTATTTAATCAATTCATCAGATTGACTTTGGACGGAAGCGTCACAAACGGAATATAAAATTATGATTTACCTCCAACAGTACTCTATTGAAACATTCTATCCGTATGACAATATGAAGGATTTATATCTCTGTAGGTTTTATACTCTATAAGTCTGCTATAGGTAGTGAATACTCGTACATTTTATTGATGAAGGCAGGATTCAGCAAGGCTGTCCCTGACACTGGTGGTCATCCACAAAACATATCTTAGTTTCATTGCTCTATTCAGATAGTCCCTGTCTGTCTGCCTTTTCATGTATACCTACGGGTATCTGTGTAATGAAATGTATACTTCGGAGTGTCGTTCGCCTTTGGATGTGTGCCCAGACATATAGTATAACGGCATTTGATAAAGGATAATGAAGTTTTGTTTGAGTTTTTCAAAGTTTTTCTAGTAATTTTTGTGTGTGTATGTGTACCTCTGTTGATCGTTTTTGACAGCATGGCATTGTGCCCTTTAAGTGAAATTGTTGGTCTTTTTTTTTTAATTTGATCAATTATTTATAGATTGGTTCTAGGATAGACCGTAACAGAGAATAAAGACTTTAAAGAAGTTTATAATCAACCAATTCAAACCTCCATTTGAGTAATCTGCCTGCAACTAGAGTCAAAGTAAAGTACCTTCACAAAGCTTAAGGTTAAGGGGCATGCTTATAGATTAATTAACTTAAGTTGCAGTATAGCTACTTTTTGTACGAAGACTAAAGAATTCCATGAATAACTTGAAGAAAAAGAAAAGAAATTGATTGTTCGTCCTTCCCAGTCAATTTTTCACATCAACTCGTACTCACCTCTGTCCCCATGTTGCCCAAATATACAAACATGCAGGATGGGAGCATCCGAATCCGAAGTCAATAAGGAAATAAATGAACGCAATTACAACGAAGATAAACACGACCAGCGTAAACATTAAACAAAATCAATTCGTCCTTTTGCAAACGTCTTAGCCCCAAAGAATTCCATTCTTCTAATTTTCATATGTCTAAGAGCAATTTATCTCTAGAATCGAACAAGTCCTTGTGTATTCAGTCAGCACTTCATTCTAAGCATATTTATCGTGTCCTTTTTCAGCTTGGAAAAGTATTTTTCTTCCATTCTTTTTCTCGAAGATGAAGATTAAGATGAAGCTGAAGCTGAAGATGACGACGAAATCAGATATCCAAAAACAGAACACTTACGAAAATGGGAATTAAGGACGCTCGAGTTATATTTCTTGCAAAACAAATTAATTGATGAAGGACACACAGTCACAATCATTTGTGACAGAAGTTGGACCATAAGCAAGCATCAGCAAGAGAGGATAGACATCGACTCGACTCGGCTCGACTTTGAGAGATTGTATCGTTTTCGTCTTTTTGGCTGAAAAATAATTGAAATTGGTATTCAATGAGAAGAGGCGATGGACGGTGACACGCATAGGGAGGGAGTGTATGTATATACAAGTACGAGTATTTTTCCTCTGCAGAGAAAGTAAATTTATCATTCTGCTATAAAATCGAAAGGAATGGTTTCCTCCACCCAAGGAGGCTTAACTGGCGGCGGATTACAATATTAGACATCCCTTTGTGTCGTGTTCTACACTCCACGCTTCAACCCTCCTTGCGTCACCCACTCAAAGTGATAGTGGTAAGCCTTGGGGATACTATATGTCTGACAGTTAATAATGAGCCATTCATTGGCACAAAAAATTCGTATTCGTGCCACATTATTTGTGTTCAATTGATGTTGCCCCAGGAACTGATAGTGATAGTGACGCCACATAACTTTCTGAGTGGACATATGTCATGTTTTCTTTAACAATGTTAGTGTATATAGTGTCCTTGGAGTGTTGGCCACGGCATGGTTACAAAAACATAAAGCAACAACCTGCCCCAGGTTGAACAAAAAACGCATGATTAATAGCCATTACTATCGTTCCATTGTTGAATTCTGATCAATACCTGCTAGGGTTGCCAGTCTTGACATTTTTCTAAGATACTCTACTATGTGTAATAATTGGAAGTATTCATGCAATCTCGTATGTCCTTATATAAACCTTTTAGACCTCGTAAATCTTCCATTTCGTATAGAATATCAAATGTCAAGATTTATCTGGACAATTACGAGTACAAGCCCTTTCAGTATTTAATAGATTTTCTTAGAATGTCTCTTAGATATTATTTCGTTAAGTTTGCTTGAAAATTTTGATTTGTTTTAATAGATTTTTTCTACGAGTAGGTATAAATAGTTGGGATGTTACCACAAAGATCTAGAAATCTTTGCTATATTCTTCCATTTAAAGCTTATTACAAAGTACTTGAGAAAATTGATGTTAGAAGATTTTTGTCGGTCACTGGGAATATTCTTCTTCTAAAATGTGAACTATTTAAAGAGAAATCAATAGATGTTTAGTTATTTCTGTAAGGAAAAAGGTATGCTATTGACAGTGGAAACGTATATAATCCAAATGTTAGTCGTGGCTACAGTTGCAGCAACCCTATCCTTTTTTTAAAAAAAATGTCCCATCCTATAAATTCTTAAATTTGCGACTGTATTTCTTTGATAACTTCTGTCTGTTAGTCTGTTAGGCTTTGGAACGGTTGTGATGGAGCATTAATATTGATTTTGTCTTTGACGCCGACCCAAAGTCTAGTCTTAAGGCGTTATGTCACAATATTTCTGTGACTATTTAAAGTTCCGGTTGTTTCATCGCTTGTTTGGCACATAGCATTCGGCACCTTTTTGAAAATGAATGTGGCTCACATCAATGTCTTCCAATTCCGCCCATACAAAATTATTAATCAAAACTCGGTAGCGCAATCCCTTTATCGGTACAGCTGTGCCGACCTTATTTTGGAATAAGTAAGGCCCAATCACATTTTTAGCTCAAAAACCGCATTTGACACAATGGTTTGGCTTTCAAAGAATTGTTATTGTCGAAGTCATAATGACCTTATTGCTGTAGTAGATTTTTTTATGGAGCCCTGGGTTTTCGTTACCACTACGTTGAAGCGTTTTTTATTCCATTTTATGAAATGTAGCTTTGACTTTACTAAAGCTGCCCAAATAATGGGTTATTTAAAATGAAATCGCTGATTGGGAAAATCTTTATTAAAACTTTGTTAAGTAGAGTCTTACTCTTTGCGAAAGAGCAGGGCATATTTATAGATAGTGAGAAATCGTCACTACTTTTATCTATACAGCTTCTGCAACAATCATTTGTAGGATTTCCCAGTCGAAATGCATGTCTTTAAGGAGTTTAAGTAGTTTCCAATTCGAAACTTAAATAATAAAGGTGCTTATATACGAGGTGTGTTCAAAAAGTACCCGGAATTTTCGTTTTTTCAAAAAAATATTTATTTATTCGTTTACATCGGTGTGGTCCCATTCAAAGTAGTCCCCCCCCAGATATAATACACCTATGCCAGCGTTTTTTCCAATCTTCGAAGCACTGTTGATATTCACTTTTTGATATGTCCTTGAGCATTCTCAGCGATTCGGCCTTTATTTCTTCAATCGAGGAAAAACGCCGACGCCGCCCTTTCATGGGTCTCTTCAACTTTGGAAACAGGAAAAAGTCTCACGGAGACATATCTGGTGAATATGGAGGTTGGGGCATGACTACGGTATTGTTTTTGGCCAAAAAATTACGAACAAGCAACGACGAGTGAGCAGGTGCGTTATCGGGGTGCAAAAGCCATGAATTGTTTTTCCATAAATCTGAGCGTTTTTTTCGGATTGCTTCACGCAAACGTCGCATAACTTCAAGGTAATACTCCTTATTAACCGTACGACCTTGTGGTAAGAACTCTTGATGCACTATGCCATTATAGTCGAAGAAAACAGTAAGCAAAACCTTTACATTTGATCGAACTTGACGTCGTTTTTTCGCTCTTTGCGTTGGATGCTTCCAGGTGGACGATTGTGCTTTGGTTTCGACATCATAACCGTACACCCGTGTTTCACAACCAGTTATGACCCTTTTAAGCAAACTTGGATCGTTGACTTCATTTAACAGCTCTTGAGCGATGTTCATGCGATTGTTTTTTTGGTCAAAATTCAGCAGTTTCAGCAAAAATCGCCGAGCTCATAAAAACACTTCGAACCTTAGCAACTACCACAGACAAAGTAAACAGTGAATATAGCTGAAAATTGCATCATACTTTAGTTGCATGTATACCAACACAATAAAAAAAATGTTGACCTTCGAACACTCCAGACCCGCGAAATTTTAAAATTCCGGGTACTTTTTGAACACACCTCGTATGCAATCTACCAAAAGAATCATTGTTTAGTCTACAGACAGGTATTAGCTTCTTCGACTTATTTTAGAAAAAGTTTGCATGTAGCTTTGGTTATAACGATTCCATATTTATTTGCCAACAAAAGTAATGAAGTAAGACTTTTCGAAGCATCGTCTGTTTCGCAATTTCTTGGAATAGCTAATAAGGGTGAATGCTCATGAATTGGTGGATATTTCATGTGAACGATGTCACAAGACGAAAAAGGACACAAACATTGAATTTTTCGCCGTATACACCTTATAGCGAATTAACAACTACGTGTTAGATCGGTCGAGCTTTTACCGACTCTACGATATTTTACGATATCATACTTGTCATAAAGCTCGACCTAAGAATTTGCAAAATATAATGTAGCTTCAAATGCCGATCGTTGAGAAGAAAGTTCGCTTAAATTTACTTACATTTTTTTGATTTAAGAATTTAAGAGAAGACACTGCTGATATTCACAGATTCTGAAATAAAACAAGCAAAATTGCAATGACAGTAAAGTTGTTCGTCTGTCAAAGCACGACTAAATAAAAAATAGATCTATTAACGAGCACAAAGCTTGGGGTAATATTTCACATTGCATCATAAAAGTCAATTGTGGTTTAGCTATTGCAAGCCCCCGTCATGGGTTTTTAATACAGCAGAGCATTAATGGATGGTTTCATCTTCTAAAAAATAATTCATTTTCCCAGACATACCTCAAAGTAGTAATTTTAATTTAGCTTTTTCTTTTAGAAATATATATTCTTTGGTCCTACAGGGCTAGTTATTTTAATGCAAGCTTTAAAAACCATCCCAAGAAATCAATTAAAAAACTTTTTATGTTGAATGAGTTTGTTCTCATCAAGTTCGGCCACATGAAACGAAGAAAGAAGCCTTTCATTTATGTTTATGTTAAAGTCTTAAAGAATCAATCACCTTCCAAAACAATGTCATGGTGTGCAAAATGCGCTTCTAAGATTATAGTTTAAATAATGTTAAATGCTTATTTAACTTTAATTCTTCTCTGATATGTGAAGTTGCCTATAATCTACAAACCATCGTAGTTGAAGCTGCTCTGGGTCACGACATGGTTGGTGGTGCTTTTCCTTAAGTTAAAATTCCAAAACCTTAGATCTCCAAACCTCCATCTCCAGCGCCGAAATATTCAAATAGAGAGCCATTTCAAAAATCTTCTATCGAAAAACTGCTAAACAAATATTTTCAAGTTATGAGTCAGGAAATTATATGGAAATATGAATTGATATAGTTAAGGTTACACCAAATGTTATTTAAAAAGCAAATTTAAACAACATTATTCTAAAACTAAATAAAATGAAATAAATGACCTTCGGGTGTAATTATCTAAGAAACTAAGGTGCTAGCTATATTTTGAAATAGAAGTATATAATTTGACCGCCACATTTTTCAACAGTGTAATCGTTATCAGTCAGAAAACGTATCTAAAAATTGGGAACTTGAAGATTTCTTGAGGATTTTGACACTGAAAATTGATTTCCTAAAGAGTTATTCCACGTAGATTTTCTTTTTGGAGATATTAGCAAGTTGGATTATTTCGTTTTGGAAATTCTGTTCAATGGTGATTTTATTTTCTGTAGATTTTGCATGCCTCCGTCTCGATATCTTTATGACTCAGGTATAAATTGATACTGGAGGAAGAAATAATTAGCAGCCAGGAAACTTAGTCTATGAAATATAACCAACTATAGCAACATGCATCTGGAGGCAACTTGCTCCTGATGGTGTTCTGTATTGGGAGTATGTTTAATATTAATTGAAGCAAAGATGTTAATATGTATTCATTTTACAATCATTTATATCCATTGGTGGTGAAATTATAATTTTTGTATAAAAACATTAATAATATACAAAGAAATGTTTATATGCTAATGCAAATGCAACCGAATTCAAACACAAACAAAAATAATAAATTATTTCAAATTTTACTTTTTCAATTCAAATTACCAAGAAGTATACTAAAACCGCCATATGTATTTTTAAAATGTATACCTACCTAAGTATATTTACATATTCATATATTTTTTTCTTGTCAAAGAAATATCCAGTTTAAATTACCATATCAACACCACCCACACAATATACGAGTATGTACTCGTACTTATATAATAAAAATATAAAACTTAAAATCTCGTTCTTACAAAATAAAAGCTCAGACTTAGATCTTTATACATATTATAATTATACAACACACATGACACCCTGTATGCATTCGGATATAAAGGAACGATGGGGAAGCACACATTTGTTGAATCATATAAATATCCTTAGAATAATGAAAAAGAAAATATTTCATTGAAAATCTTATATTTGCATTTCGCATATTTAATTTGAAAAACTTTTTAGCAAACAAAATTTTAAATTAAACGAGACATGGATGGAGTTGGGACGAATCGGGGATCGGGAATCGGGGACCAGGGATGGAAGAAATTCTAAATACATTAATCGTACAAAAAAATATGTATATGCATTAAGAGTCGTAATGTATGTATGTATGTTCTGTTCCTACTGTATACATTTATTGTACAAGGAGGTCCCCTTTTAGCCACTCATGTTTCATATTCCGTTAAAAAAATAGATACATTCTACATTCTTTATGAGAGGCTTGCTAAACAGTCAAAGAAAGAAATAAAGCTTCAATCCTTTTTTTTCATCGTCGTCGTATTAGTATGTTTTGTTCGTAAATATTATTCATTAGGGTAGTCCTTTTTGAAATGCCATGTGGGAGAAAAGCCAATAATTTTGTACAAGATTTTGCTTACATCCTTATATCGTCATCTATGGCACTGTCCTCGTAAATGAGTGGCGGTCTTAAAACTAGACCATTTTAAACTCATTAATTTAAAGGTTTTTTTTAAAATGTTGTTTTCAAGGCTCTCAAATGTTTTTATTTTTTAAACGACTATCAGTAATTTGGAAAAATAATATTCGAAGCATAATTTTGCAGGAAAAATTGCACAGGTTTGTTTTACGTGATTGTATCTATACGTGTATAAGAAAAGGAGTTATGTAGGCATCGCTCTTTTAAATTTTTAGAATAATAAGGCTTTTACCATAAAAATAAAATAGAAATTGATTTTCTATGTTTCGCAATGACTAAACGGAGTTAATACCTATACGATTTAAGGAACACCCCGATATAATATTTAAACATATATCCATTTTTGTTCGTCCTTAGAAGTTTCTGGATTTAAATCTGTTGTTTATTTTTAACAATAAAATAAGAATTGTTATATTTTTCTCTTTCTGCAGTTTAACTAACTTCAAAGTAGATATACAGTTTAAAAGTTAAGCTTAAAAAACTTCTATTTTCGAAAACTAATAATGCCTCTTTTATTTTTATTTGTTTTAAGCTCAATACAACAAAAAAGAATAATACTAACCACTTCACAATCCTTTCTGAATGCAAAAATCTTCCAACCGTATTTATGGGGCATTGTTTGTATTTTTTTTTTTTAAATGAGCTATGCAACTAAACCTTGGAGCCTAACATCTGGGTAACATATGTACATAATTGGTGACAAATCACAAATACTTCTTAATTAATTCCTGTGAGAATAATTGAGTTTATATCATTATTAGAATTCTTAAAAACCCCTTTCAAGAAAACAACCAAATACGAAACTTGTAATTTTATTAATAGATCAGCTGATTATTGAATATTGAAAAATTTTCACGGAAAAAGATGAAATACGTTTTATCTTTTTCCGTGAAAATTTTTTAAAACATTCAAGGTAAAATATTTAAAAATATTTTTTCGTAAAAGAATAGTAATTAAAATCGATAGGTTTTATTACAAATCCAAGTCTGTTAACTAGTTCGATATTGTTCACTTGAATTCTGGATTCTATTTTTATGTGCATGTTCTACCTACAAGAATTTTGTTGATACGATGAAGGTCTGCATTCTGGAAGCAAGGTACATAAAGTTTAATTAGTTTCAGTTGAGTATTAGATAATAATAATATTCAATGTGAAAACTAGAGTTTTCAATACGCCTAATTCACCAAATTCTTAAAATCACAACGAGCTTGTACCAATTGTATTGGACATACTTTTGATCCAATAAGAATTTTTAGTTTTTTTTTCAGTTTTCAGGAGTAGAACAAACCGATTTTGTAAAATCTATTTTAAATATAAAATCTAAATCGGTTGGCAAGTGACAAGATGATATTCATCCACCATTTTTCAAAGCGATTTTCCCACATATTCTTTCCGTTTTAACATATGTACATACATATATTTTCAATTCGGTCGTTTTGACATAATGTTTTCCTTCGTTATGAAAGTTCGCAAAAGTTTCAATTTTCCGGTTTCTTCAGTCTGGTTTGAGGCCAAAGCATTGTTGCCTACCTTACCTGCGTTGATAAAAGCATCTGATGATATTCTAATTTCTGTCAGCAATGACTTAGTAACTTTTGTAACTTTGTTGGAATTCTCCAAGGCTTTTGATACCGTTGATTACTTAGTATCAAAACTTAAAAGATTTATCAATTTCACAAATATAGTTCTGCTAGTATATGATACATTTAAATTTGCACGTAGGAAGCAATTAGTATTGTTTAATGATAACATTATAGGTCACAGTTAATAAATATATAAGTGGACTTCCTCAGGGATCTATATATTGCGTCCGCTGCTTCTTACAATATTTATAAATGAACCAGCTCTAAGTACACTGGTCAGCAATGTTTTTTTCCTGATTATACAATTGAACTTTTGCAATTGGTTTTGATGGCTTTTATTTATATCCGAATTCAAAATTGATGTATCACGTCAGGATTTTGAGATATATTACTTTTTAAAATTCGAAAAAACACGTATGTATATAAAGCTTTTTGAAGCTATCTAAATTTATTAAGTAGCTTTTTTTAAATTAAATCCGTGATGGCTTTCCAAAACTATAATCTTACTTACTTACTTAAGGTGGCGCTACAGTCCTGTGTGAACTAGGGATTCACCCAACAAACTTCTCCATCTAGCTTGGTCCCTAGCTAGACGTCTCCAGTTTCGCGCTCCAAGTTGGGTGAGGTCACTTTCCACTTGTTCGCGCCACCTGATCCGCGGCCTTCCTCTACTGCGCTTTCCTGTGGGTGTGATTCGAAGACTTTCCGGGCCGGAGCTATAGTTTCCATGCGCTCTACGTGACCCAGCCATCTTAGTCGTTCGACCCTTCTGGCTAAGTCTACGTCGCTGTATAGCCCGTACAGCTCGTCATTCCATATTCTCCTCCACTCCCCTTCGATGCATACGGTCTACGGGACCGTTGATCACACGAAGAACCTTTCTCTCGAAACGACCCAAGGTGCTTTCATCCGCTTTTGTCATAGTCCATGCTTCTGCACCGCCGTATAGCAGGACGGGGATGATAAGGGTCTTATATAGCGACACTTTGGTCCTTCGAGAGAGGATTTGTCCACTCAATTGCTTTCTTAAACCAAAGAAACAGCGGTTAGCAAGAGTTATTCTTCGTTTGATCTCAGCGCTGGTGTTGTTTTCTGCGTTTACAGCGGAGCCTAGGTAGACGAAGTCCTTGACTACCTCAAAATTACGTCTGTCGATGGTGAAGTTTTGACCAAGGCGCCTGTGTTGTAGGTCTTTTCTTAACGATAGCATGTACTTTGTTTTGCCCTCATTAACCGTTAAACCCATTTTTGCCGCCTCTGCCTCAATACTCACAAAAGCCCCATTGACATCACGCTGAGTTCTTCCGATTATGTCAATGTCATCAGCATATGCTAGTAATTGGACAGACTTTTGAAAGATAGTGCCTCTAGTGTTGACGTGTGAGCTTTGCACTATTCTTTCAAGTACGATGTTAAAAAAATCACATGACAGCGCATCACCTTGTCTAAAACCTTTTTTGACATCGAAAGGTTCTGTTAAATTGTTTCCAACCGGGCATGCTTTCTTTCGACCATATCTTACAGATAAGTTGGTGCATGCTCCTAACCAACTTATCTCCAGCTGCTTTAAAGAGCTCGGCATTCAAGCCATCCGTCGAGCGGCTTTATTAGACTTCAGCTTAGGTATGGCAAGCTTTACTTTGTCTAAGTCGGGTGGACGGAATTTTTGGCTTTCGTCGTCTTTGTTGAATGGATCATCCTGCCTGACAGCGGAATTCGGTTCGTCGTCGCCGTTATACAGTCTGCAGAAGTGGTCCTTCCATATCCTCAGCATTGACTGCGGTTCCACTATGATGTTTCCACTTTCGTCTTTGCAGCCTTCGGTTCTAAGTTTATGTACCTGTGAATTTCGTTTCACCTATTCATAAAAGTTCCGAACTTCATTCCTGCTTTTAAACCTCTCAACATCTTCGACCCGTGGTATGATGGTTAGTGCGTTGGACTGTCATGCGAGAGGTCTTGGGTTCAATCCTTGCCTGTGCCACCTTAATTAAAAAAAGAGTTTTCACGGGTACTGCCTCTTGCGAGGAATTGACAAAATTCTCCAAGAGTAATTCTTGTCATGAAAAAGTGCTTTCTCAAAATTAGCCGTTCGTATTCGGCATATAAATTGTAGGTCCCCTCCATCCCTGACAACATTACTCGCACACAGGAATGGTTGGGAGTTGTAAGCCAATAGGCTCTGGTTCTCTACGGACTGTTGCGCCACCTAATTTTAACATCTTCGACCACACGCTTCTCATGCCCTCTTTTTTTTCTCCTGAGAAGTCGGTGTTCCTCTCGCCTCTTCTGCTCATAGAGCTCATGAGCAGCTCTCGTCCTTTTATGCAGCGCCGCTTTGCGTGCCTGTTGTTTGGCTGCATTTGCCTGCCCACATTTCTCATCAAACCAGAGGTTCCTTGTTGGTGGCTTCTTGAAACCCAGCACACCAGAGGCGGCTTCTCTGATGGCATCTAGGCAATGTTGCTACTGGTTTTCGATACATTGTGTTGGCGGCAGAGAACTTCGAGAGAGGTTACTTGTAACTCGGTCGGAAAAGGATTTGGCGATCTCCTGCGATTGTAGCCGTTCGACGTTGTACCTTCTCCCAGCATCTTCCTGTTTTGCCTTGGGTCTGGTAACCCGAAGTGCTACCTTGGCTACAACGAGGTAGTGGTCCGAGTCGATGTTAGCTCCTCGGAAAGTTCGGACATCCATGATGCTGGAAGCGTGTCTGGCGTCGATCGCAATATGTTCAATCTGGTTAACGGTAGATTGATCTGGAGATCTCCAAGTTTCTTTGTGGATGTTGAGGTGTGGAAAACGCGTATTGGCTACCATGACGTTTCGCCCCGCAGCAAAATCTATGAGCTTGAATCCGTTGTCGGAAGTGTTGTTGTGCAGGCTGTTTTTCCCGATTATTCCACCAAAGATGTCTTCCCTTCCTAACTTGGCATTAAAATCGCCCAGGACAATTTTAATGTCGTAGCTATAGGACACTGCTCATATGTTTTGTCTAAGAGCTCGAAGATCATATCTTTGATGTTGTCATCTTTCTCTTCTGTGGGGGCGTGCGCGCATATCAGGCTAATGTTGCCGAATTTAGCCTTGATGCGGATGGTCATGAGGCGCTCGTTGATGCACTTATAGCTCAAGACTTGTTGCCTAAGTCTGGCTCAAATGACAAAGCCGCATCCAAATAAGAGTTGTTGGTTTTCTCGGTAGCAGTCACCATAGTAAATATCGCAGTTTTCATCCTCTTTTTTCCCGGCCCATCCTATCGTATTTCCTGGATGGCTGTGATGTCTGCTTTATAGCAGTCTAGGGGCTCCGCTAATTCTTCGGCTGCACGTGGTCTGTTAAGGGACCTAACATTCCACGTGCATATCCGAAGTTCGTTGTCCTTAATTCGTTTGCGTAGGTTGTCAACAGTAAATCCGTCCGTATCCGAGGCTTGTTGGTGCTTCGCAACTATGACGTTTTTACGTGGCCAGGAAGTCACCCCGACGTCACAAAAACTACAGTCCCTATCTTCAATATTGAGTTTTGATATTTGTATATCATTTCATATAATATTCAAAAAATCTTCATAGATTTTTCGAAGAAACGCTAAAATATTTCTACGAAAATGGTTTTTAACAAAAAAAAGCAAAACTGTTTGAGGGTACGTTTTGTTCTTGTAACTTATCTGTTATCTAAACAATACTTTTATATCAAATTTTTGAAATATATCAAAAAGTAAAAAAACAATGCTGAAAACGGTTATTTTGAAAACTTGAACAAAAAGTTAAAATTAAAGTTTGAATTCAAAATCAGCACTAAAAATCAAGTCCAACACTTTTTTTTCAAAACTAAAAGTATCAAAATTCAAGGATATTTTAAAAACCTGAAGTTATAAAAAATTTAACGGTGAAATCATTTTAAAAAGTATCGTTTTGTTTGTGCGACAGAAAAAAAGATTATTTTTTGTCGTATTGTGGTCTTAGTGAAGCTAATTTGCACATGAATGCTGATGATGTGCAGCTTTACTTTCCTTGCAAACTCATCAGGCTTATGGCAGATCTTTCCTTCAGGCTTTGCTTTTATCACCAAAGTATATAGAAGTACCCGTGATGGTTTGTGCGTTGGATTGTCATGACGCTCAGATGGGATGATCATGTCATGAGTGCAGTAGGGTATATGTGCAGGTGATTTAGAAGCCTTTTTTGTCAAAGCATTATTCACCCTTTTTTTACTAAATTAAGCTTGGTACGAGCTCTAATAGTTCCTACTATTACGTACTAGTATGGTTGACAAATTACTTATTTCAGTTCTGCAAATGCAAGAAAAAACTTATTTATTTATTGAATTCGTTAAACAAACTAACGTTAGAACTTAAGACTAATATTACATTTATTCTTAGATTTATAAATTTACAATGCAAAATCAATCAAAAAAAAAAAATGCTAAACTGAAAAATTGAAAAAATTTACTTTAAATGTTTTACTTTTAAAATCATTGCTTACGGAATATACCAAAAAGTAATAATACATAAAAAAGTAATGAAATCAATTGGTTGAGGGGACTGTTTTTACCATAGTTCGATTTGCTTGATATAGGACGTAAAGGAACTTGTCTTCTAATACTTGAAAGGCTATAAATAAAGTTTAATTGTTCCAAAATTGATGGTTGTATGACTGACCCATTGATTAATTTTATAATAAAGCACAGCTGAATGTACTCTCTGTGTTTAGAAAGCGATGGAAGATCTATGAGCGTGAGCCTATGATTGTACGGTGGAAGTTCGAGCCTATTGGACCATGGGAAGAAACGGACGCAGAAGCGCATGAATCTTCTTTGTACTCTTTCTATTCTGTTTATATGGACTGAATAAAAGGGAGCCCATATTATGCAGCCATATTCCAATATTGGTCTTTCAAATGAAAATGATATATAAAGAAGTTTAAGAATATAAGGGTCGCGAAAATCATGTGAAAACCGTTTTATAAATCCGAGTGTCTTATTTGCTTTTTTAATAATATAGTCATAATGATTTGTAAAAGTTAATTTTGAGTCAAGAATAATATCTAGGTCAGAGAAAGTAGAGAGTTTAGTCAAATAAGAAGAGTCTAATTGATAATTGAAAGTCAAAACATTTTGTTTGCGTGTAAAACACATTGATTTACATTTGTCTATGTTTAGTAAAAGCTTATTTATAAAACACCATTCGCGAAAACTATTTAGATCATCTTGTGTGAGTCAATCAGTGAGTCATCAAGTGAGTCAATACGTTTGAAAATTGTTATGTCATCAGCGTAAATTAAAACAGATGAGTGTTTTATAATAGAAGGTAAGTCGTTAACGTACAAAATAAACAGTAAACGTCCTAAGTGGCTACCTTGTGGTACGCCAGAGTTGGTATAAAATTATGATGACCGCTCATTCCTAAAAACTACGCTGTATGATCTATTATATAAGTACGACGAAACCCAACTAACAAATTTATCGTTAAAGCCTTGGGATTTAAGTTTGGAAATTAATGTTTTATGGCACAATTTATATAAAAGGCCTTACTGAAGTCTGTGAAGACACAGTCAACTTGTTTCCGTTTTTCAAACGAATCTAAACAAAAAGAACTGAAATGAAAGAGGTTAGTAACTGTTGACTTATTTTGAACAAAACCATGTTGACTGTCACAAATTATAAACTTACAATTAAACGACATGACTTTACAAATAATGGACTCAAATAACTTAGGGATGACGGACAGTTTTGCAATGGGACGATAATTTTGTATTTCATTTTTATTACCCTTTTTATGTATCGGTGTTATGTATGAACTCTTCCAAATTTCAGGAAAAACTGAAGTATTGAGCGATTCATTAAAAAGAATATGAAGAGGATAGGATAAATATGATGCGCATTTTTTCAAAATATAAGAAGGTACACGGTACACCATCTGGACCAGGGCTATAACAAATGTCAAGTTCTGAAGCTTTACGAACGATATCATCTTCAGAGATCCAAAGACTAATCGAATTCAAATGAGGGAAATTTTGTGAGAGGGCCAATAACTCAGGCGTTTGACAGGAGTTCGCTACTTCGAAAGTCATTATAAAGAATATCTGAATAGTCAATAAACATATTTCTTAGCTCATTGTACATTACCAAGTCATTATCAGCTTTTGTTTTATTATATTTAATCCAGGCCTTGTTTCTTTTATTTTTTAAGTTTTTTAGGCAAGAGTCAAACCATGGAGGAGATTTAGAAATATTGCGCGGTTTTCGCAATGGTGTGGTCTCATAAAAAAAGTTAAAGAGAACACAGTAGAATTTAGAGCACATAGCATTAATGTCACAGTTCTCAAACAAATGATTCCAGTTAACATTACGTAACAGGTTGAAAAGTTCATTAAGTCTGCATTTTTTAAAGTTAAATTCAAGATTTTCTTTGGAACAATTAGGAACATTACATACATTTAAATTAAAAGATAGGTCTAATGCTGGGTGATGTCGGTCTTCTTCGACAAGTAGGGTATTGGCTGAACTTACAGCAATATCAGCATTGAGTGTGTCAGAGAAGAATAAAAGGTTCAATATTTTGTTGAAATTGTTGGCAATCCCATTAAATTGGCTTAGTCCACATGAGGAAAGACCGTCAACTGTCAAGAATTCGTTGGTAGAGGAGATGTTAATAGGATATAGATAGCTCTCATTCGTCTGTTTAGTCCAGATCAAGTTTGGAAGATTGAAATCTCCTAAGACTAGTAACTCGTCTTATGGCTCAATTTGATCGTTATATTGTCTATGCAATTAATTAAGTTTTCATAAACATTGTTAGGAGAGCTTGGAGGTATATATGTGGCGATAATGTATAGCAGTCCTGTCGCAGTTTTAACTTTTATGCAAATTATTTCAACATCAGATTGATGAAAGTCGTCAACCAAAGTGCATATGAAGCAATTTTTTACGGCAAACAAAAGTCCACCTCCTACAGTGCTGATGTCATTTAAGCAGTATCTATCACGTCTGTACACTTGATAATTCGAATCGAAGAGTTCCGTATCCAAGAATGTATTGTTTTAGCCAAGTTTCAGTCAAAATGATTATGTCGTGTGGTAGAATGGTTATATTTTTGTTTGTAGACCTTATTAATCTTTGTCCGTAGTCCGTTGACATTTTGATAATAGATTAGAATTTTTTGACTTAAAGTTGCGTTTAACAATATCTGCGGTTAAGTATTTGGCAACCTTATTTTAAAGATGGCAATCATATTTCTTAATATGGCAACTGCGATTTTCAATTTGACTTTTACAGATTTTGACTAAAAATTCATTAAGCCGTGAACGGTTTCTAAAAATTGTTAGATTGACAATTCATAATTGACATAATGTATACAGAGAATCTTGAACTTAAACTTGCTTTAAAGAAGAATAACAATGGGGCTTTAAAATGTTTAAATACTTCCATAAGTAATTTCATGGTAATTGTGTTATTTGTATATTTTTGTTGAAAAAACTTATTTAAAAGATTTAAAAGAGAACTAAAATTTAAACTTAATAATTTCCAAATCACTGGAATAATCTTGGATTAGTCAACAATTTAAAAATATATAAAAACAAAATTTACGCATCCTTAAATATGTTAATTAAAAAAATTAAGTCTTCTTTCATATTTTCTCTTAATCTATTCATTTTTGTGTTACTAATTAGACCTGTCAAAAGGAGACTACACAATATTATATCTGACTGTCCCTTGAAAAAAGGATAACGCGCGAGAGTTAGAGTAAGAGTATAGAAATGTTCTTTCGTGTCGTTGTTTTCTTAGAAAAAATTATCATGAATGCGGTTAAAGTCACATGTGTTTTGGGTTCTTGGTTTAATAAAATTACGCTAAGAGCACCGCGCACCACACTAACAAAAAAGGATTTTTAGATGCCACACTCAGAGGAGCGGGCAACCAGAAAAAAGGCATTCCAACAATATTTTCATGTAAGATAATCTTTTGTGAGACAAGGACCCCGACAATCCTACCGAGCAACCGAAAAAATGCACAGCTTAAAAAGATGCTTTACATTCAGAAGCCACCAAGGAACATTAATAGGTAGGTATGAAAAATAAGGACGACACACAAAAAATGCACGAACAAAACTAAAGAACTCAGTATCACCGCCTTAAGGCGATTTGCGCGTACCTACATATATATAAAAGTAGGAAAGGAATATTGTACATCGTTCGCAGGTAAGCCTTTATGTCAGTTATTTCAAAAAATTATAAAAGTATCCTCTTGTTTACCGCTTGGCTACCAACAAACAGACAAATAAAAATGTAAAAATTGTTAAACTTGAGTAACGCAGAATTTTTGCTTAGAAGAAAAAGGGGAACTTGCTATATACGAGATGCACGATTTGAAACAGAAAAATGCTCTTCCTTTATTTAATTTTTCTTTCCTCCTTACATAAAAGGATTATTTTTTTGTTTTTGAGGATGGGCAAAATTCTTTGAGAATGGAATATGGAACCATAACACATTCCCCGTGCAAAGTGGCGGATTGCATATTCTATGAAATGATAAAGTTCTACAAGGGCGCTGAGCTGCCTCCTCCAAGGAGCCTTATTAGAAAATTTGGAATACCTTTCTGTGGTCAGGCAGGTGTCAAAGTATGACTTGTTGTCATATATCAAAATCTACAAAATTATTTTTGTACTCGAGGGGATATTACTGCCCTTATTATGCAGAGACAAAGTGTGAGCATTAAGGAAGGGTGCGAGGGTTTGAAAGGACATGTGGGTGGACATTGGTTTTAAATGAATCTTACAATGACTGGGAAAGACAGAGTGTGATACGGCATTCCACAATCACGTAGTACGGCTAAGTAACGAATCTGTATACATGACAGTACGACCGAATTCGGGATCGAGAGTATACTAAGGAGCATTCCTAGAAGCGCGAGTATAACGGTTAAACTGTTTAAGGGGAGAAATAGAGCTGGCTTTGACAAATCAAAGTCGTTTAACTTTAGCTATTCAATTTATTATATATGTTCTTTTAGATATTCATGCCTTCATATGTTCAGAAGACAGTTGATAGAATCTTAGCAAAGTTCGAAAAAACACTTCAAAAGTTTTATCGTTTCGTTTTTAATTTTATTGTTTATAAATTGAGATTAATTGAGATACATACATAAATACACAATCAAATTTATTCTCCAAGAAAAGAGGCTGGGATGCGACCCACACTGATAACTTCCCATCCCGTCTATCGATTTGTCTTGCTTAAAAGTTTGTCTAAATGTATCAATTCTTACCAAATTTGCGTTCTATTTTTTGTAGATTTTATTTTTTTTTTTATGAAAAAACGGACTGTTGGATTTTTATAAAAAAATTATTGAATATAAAAAACAATATTTTCTGTGAAATAAAATAAGTTTGAAGCCAATATTTTTAATTTTTGAAAAGCTATTTGAGCCGAAAATCAATTTTTACCAACTTTTATTAATTTTTTTGTTTAGGTTTTTATTTTTTGTAAAAAAACTGTCAGTTCGATTTTTCTCAAAATTTTTCCTAATGTTGAAAACAATATTTCTTATAAGTTAAAATTAGTTAGAAGCCATAATCTCAAATTTTTGAAAAGATATTTAAGTCGAAAATCAATTTTTACCAACTTTTGTTAAATTATTTTTTCGGTTTTTAATTTTTAAAAAAAAAACTGTCAATTCTATTTTTTTCAAAATTTTACTGAATGTTGAAAACAACATTTTTTGAAAGATAAAAGTAGCTTAAAGCCAATATCTCAAAGTCTTGAAAAGATATTTGAGTCAAAACTCAATTTTTACCAACTTTTTTTTATTTTTTTAGGTTATTATTTTTTGTAAAAAAACTGTCAATTCGATTTTTCTCAAAATTTTATCAGATGTCAAAAACATTATTCTTCATTGCACAAAATTGTTTTGGAAATGAAATCATATTTAAGTCGTAAAATTTTCAAAGTGACAAATTTTTTTTCAGTTTTTTTGATTTATAAAAAAAAACCGTTAATTGATTTTTTTTTTTCCAAAAATATAATTGTTTTGTATCACGTTCAGTATATATAATATAATATTTAATTCAAGTCTCTAGCGTCATTGGTTCATGAGATATTTAGGGTTAACCAAAATTTTCACCTTTTTTTTAAACTGCTATGGTAAAAAAACCACCCACGCAATTTTCTTGAGAGCCCTTTCTGCCTTATTATCTGTATAACAAAATTTATTTGAAGTCGATATCTCTCAGGTTCTTGAGCTATGGACGACGAAAAAAACGTCGCGAACGTACGAAAATTTTCAATTTGACAAATCGGACCCATTACAATAACTTCCTATGGGAAGTTAAAAAGAGGTTTGGATATTGAGTTAATTTTTGAGTTAAAGCTAATATTACCTAATATTTTGCAGGTGATAAAATAAGTTTGATTTCATTAATTTCTTTTTAAGGTTTTTATTTCTTATAACAAAATGCTGATTGGATTTTTCTCATAAAATTAGCTTATTATTATGTTGAACTAATTTTAAAGCCAATACCTTCATTTATTCTCGAGATTTTTTAGTCATAAGTCAGTTTTATTTTATAGGTAAGAAAACTAAATTGACTTTTATAAAAATCTTACCAAATCTTGAAAAACATTTGTATGTATAAGATAAAACTAGTTTGAAGCCAATATCTTTAATTGTTGCAAAGGTATTTGAGTCAACAATCAATTTTTGGTATAGTATTTTTGTAAGGTTTATATTTTCTGCCAAAAAATTATCACTTCGATATTTCTAAAATTATTACGAAATGTAAAAAAACGTTGTTCTTGAATGCTCACAATTATTTTGAGGATACATTTAAAACTCTTAAGCTTGCAAAAATAAAGTTTATAACAACAAAACTTTGAATTTCCCTTACTTAGGTAACTGTATCCCCAAAATTCAAAGTTCTTCAAAACCTCAGAGAAAGTACACAACAAAATGTTTTCCATTAAACTAAGCAATGCATATTAATAATTTTTTTCCAAAATTAAATACAATATTGGTTTTTACGATTTAAATAAATTCATAATAATTATCTAAATAAATATTGTAATGAAGACTTTTTTCCCAGTAACTTGAATTATCCAATAACTTAAACAGTCCTCGTTTCGTATGTGTTCAAATTTGCGAGATTCAACAAAATATTTAAAGTGACAAATATTTTTTTTTCAATTTGGATATTTGTACTTTCATTTCGTCATATCCATTAGTTAATTGGATATTGGACATAATGTTATTTAAAAAAATTAACAGTACCCTTAATTGTAAAGGTATGTGATTTAAATGTACTATTTAAAAACTTTGCTGCAGCCATTTCATTTCGCCGCTAAAGTAGTGTGAAAAAACCCAAAAACAGTACAGGGTTATCCATTTTGCGGTTTCAAAAGTAAACGTAAATAAAACACATATTCAATATTTTTGTTCATGATATTTCTTTTTTCATTGGGCGGTATCTCAGCCATAACTTGACGAATGAATTTTCAGTGCTAAAGAGTTAAAGGTTTACCTACATAAAAAAAGGTCTTTCTCGTAGCTTTACAATAAAAAGTGCAGCTGTGTCAAACCGCATGATATTGGTGGTCAGTTGATATCGCCACGACGAGAAATAACGCGGCTAGGAAATATCTCTCGCAATAAAGCCATATTTGCCGTCATGTTGAAACCACATATTGTCCAAGTCGTATTATTCAATAGCAGGCAAAAAAAGTCGCTTATCATATGACCATAAAGCTCCGAATTGAAGGTGACAGTCGTTCCATCGTCATTTTCGAAGAAGTAAGGTCAAATCACACCTCCGGACGAAACAGTGCACCAAACAGTGACTTTTTGTGGATGTAATGGCCTCTCTTTAATAACTTGAGGATTCTCAGAACCCCAAAGACGACAATTTTGTTTATTAACATACCGAGTAAGAAATGTGCTTCGTCGCTGAAGAACATTTTTTTTTTCGAAAAATGTCCGTACATATGTACATATAACATACAGACAATTTTCTAAAGCCTTTCATTTAGATTCTAGGATCAAAATAATGTAATAAGTAACACAATTTTGAGTTTGACAAACACATTATAATTAATTCTAACAGTACGTAAAATACGACGAATTCAAATTAAATTTAAAAACTTAAATGCTTATTTATTTCATTGCATTAATGTTTAAAAATAACTTTTGGCATAAGACTTCCAGGATTGCGAATTATAACGTCATTTTGTAGGTGCAATTGTATACCAATTTTTCGATAAAAGTGCACATTTGAAAAAATGCATATTTTTGAATTCAATTTTGTTGCATTGTGATTTTTCAAAGGATCACTAAAAAGTCAAACACACTTCAGTATTAAAACAGCTATTTTGACAGTTATCAGAATTTTACAAAAAATAACTAAGTTAACAAGTTAACCACATTCCTACATTGTATGCATGTATATTTGAGCTTATATACATGTCCAATATTATCTTATTTACGAGTTGTAGCTTGCTGTTGCCCTGAATACGGCCCTGACCAAAGATTATTTGATACAACTTTGGTGCTGACTTAACATTCATGTGTCGACCGCTAGGTGCAAGGTTCTAAAAGAAAAGACTTTGAACTAATTACACAACACAAACAGGATAGTGAGTTGTTAGCCACGCGAAGATTACGCATGATTCAGTTAATGTGACCGCAAATGAAAACGTTTTCCTTTTAGGTATGTTATTATAAATGTTTTTCTGTTGCACAAAACACAAAGTCTCTCGTTCTCTGCCAAGTTTCAGACTTCAGAGCCTCTTCAAACATTACAAATGACGTGTCTTTATAGTAATAGGGCAGCTGGGCGAATTAAAATTCCTGCTTTGAGAAATTTGTAAACCTTTTGGCGAGTTTTCATGTGCATCGTACACCTCAACCCAAGTTTTATATATGCATTTATTAATGTAATAGTTATCATTCTCAAGTAGACAGTATAATAATTTGTGTTTTAATATTTCTATACTGGACTCTCCAAAACCACCCCTCCCAATTTGCTCCTTCGACTTTTATTCTTTTTTCATTTTCCGGGTTTGCTTTCAATCCCAAAATATATCGCATTTTTCAATAGGAACTTGACAACTTTGAATTTAATTTGTGAACGCAAACTTTTCATAAATCATCATATGTCAGTTTATTCAGTAAGGTCAAAATTTTCATCATCGTTTTTGTTTCATTGACAAAGCTCAGTTTAGGCTCAATTTGTTCCTCAATAATCAAAACATGGGTTATTATTTAGCCAAATTTTTTCGTTATCACTCCCATTAACGATTATTATTGTTAGTCCAAATTAGAAGGTATATTTTTTATTTAAAAATATTGGTATTTAAAAAGGTAACAACTAAAAAACTAAAAACAGCAATAAATTTCACGTCACTGCTTATTTGATACAAGATAATTTGTCTTCGAAAAAACTTGCGAGTTTTAAGAATCATGAACATTTCAGTACTTAGTGTGGTACCATTTTGCCCTTTCAAGAGCTTGTATTCTTTTTGGCATGGAATCAATAAGCTTCTTTGATATGTCTGGTATAATTTTCTGCCATTCTTCTAGAAGGGCCTTTTTTAAATCATTTTTGTTAGAAATGTTATGTGTTCGTATATTGTTGTCCAACAAAGCCCACAAATTTTCTATTACGTTAATATGTTGGGGTGTCATCAAGTGAGGACAATTTCAGATAAGCCTGGTCTGCACGATTCCTGACTTATGCTTGGAGTCATTATTGTGATCAAATCGGATATTTCTACGAATACCCAACTTTTCTGAACTTTTCATCAAATTGTTTTTTAATATATTTAGGTAGGTACATATTTTTTTCCATCGTCCCTTCAATGAATTTCGGATTGCTGTGGCAAGGTCCGTCATATTTCTGCCTTACCCCGGTAAGCGGCTCTGCCGGGGCTGACCGTCTTTCCGCCCTACTCGTGGGAACAAAAATGAAACAAAACAAAACAACAAACAGAAAAATTCTAAAGAACAATAACAAAAATCGCGCCATGGCTGCCAATGCGGTCACATCCACTGGAAAGGCTGTCGAGCCTACTCAGAGGTGTGAACGTGTTGGCAACCCTGTGGTTGCCACTAGTAGCGGGAGTTCTTCTCCCTCTACTAGCCGCAACCTATACTTGAAGGAAGTACCCGTCAGTGGAACAGCTGTGACGCTCGGCTGTCCCAAGGGCGGTAATTCCACACCCCACCCCCTCCCCGCTCCTGCTAGGACGTCGCAAGCGACCCCAAGAAGGGACACCCCATCCGGAGAGACAAAATCTGCGACATGTGGAATTGTCTCAAAAGGTGAGGGCACACCCCGATTGGTATCGGCAGCGACGAATTCGGATGGTGGACCCACAACTGTGTCACACGGACATATCTCTGGGTCGGCCAGCAAGAAGTCCAGGAAGTCACTAGCCAAACGAGACCAACGCAATGCTGAGAGGATTCTAGCCGCAGTCGGTGTCATACCGGCGGTGGAAAGAACCCCGGAGCAAACGCGAAAACTCGAGTGGGCTAGTGGCTTTCTTAGCAATATCACCAAACAGACCTGCAGCGACTCAACATCAAAGCGCAATAGGTCTTTCGAGGGCGACAAGCCCGAACCAAAAAGGCAGAAAGTGCATTCAAACAGCACAACAGCCTTCAATAAGGATCTTTCCTTTAGCGACGCGCTAAAAGGTAAGATCATAGCAGCGGTCATTGACAGGGGTCATGTGGATGGTAACATCTCTCATGATCAATGGGCAAGCGTCAAGGCTCACCTCGGTTTCAGATTTTTATCTGTCATCGAGGAGAATCCGGGACCTCTCCCAGACACAGCCGATGCAGGATGGTACCAAAATCGTATCAAACTCATCGCCTGTGGTGATCAGAGATCTTTCGATCTGTACAGGGCTGCTGTCAATGGCTTGCCAGAAGTCTGGCCGGGTGCCAAGCTCGAGGTTGTTACAAGGGAGGATATTCCTTGCCGGCCAAGAGCACGCATAATGGTCCCGGCTCTACACAACTGCCCGGATATGATCATGAAATTGATCAAAGCAAGTAATCCGAACCTGCCTACGCACGACTGGAAAGTCCCAAAGGTTGAGAAGGAGACGGTGGGTCACTATAGATCAGCTCTCGTGTTGATCAATAGGGAATCACTGGCTCCACTGGCCTTGACCAAAGGCGTGATTAGGTATGGTTTCGATGAAATCGTGATCCGTATCTACAAGAAAGACGAAGATTCGCTTAACACGCCCCCCACAGAAGCCCCTTCAGCGGAAGGAAACGCTTCACTACCACCAATAATGGAGGTCGATGAAATACCAAAAGTGGAACTATCGACCTCCACAGCCCCAAACAAGCCATCCGACGTGGAGGCAAAACTTACAGTCGACAGTAACTCCGACATGGAGACTGAAGACGCCACCTTAGGCATCACTCTGAGTGAGGAAGACCTACTTCATTCCTCCTCAGACGATGAAAACTCCGATAATACAGTGGTGGAGGTTAATCTGACTAATAGTAGCAATGCTGCGATTAGTACAGATTAATCTCCATCACGCCATCATGGCCGCAAATAACCTCATACTCCGACTGCATGCGAACAAGGATGACATCGTCTTGATACAGGAGCCGTGGGTCTCAAACTCCATCATCAGAGGCCTCCGGACTCCTGGTTATAAGCTACTGCATGCATCGGAGAAAGGTGAACCAAGGTCATGTATGTTAGTAAAAAATGACTTAAATGTATTTTTACTCCCCAATTACAGCGACAAGGACACAACCACCGCTGTCTTAACAACGGATAAAGCCACCTACTGGCTCATATCCTCCTATCTTGGCCACGACAGCCCAATTCCAGGTGACACCTTGAGGAAGGCAATTGCGGACGCGCAGTCGAAAAAAGTTGGTCTCCTAATTGGTTCGGACGCTAACGCTCATCACACGGTATGGGGTAGCTCGGACATAAATGAGAGAGGTGAGTCCTTATTTGACTACTTACTAAGCACTAACCTACTCATAAGTAATATTGGTAATGAACCCACTTTTGTAACCAAGAATAGGAAAGAGGTACTTGATATTACACTTACCTCTGACTCGATCCACAATCTGATTTCAAACTGGCATGTCTCAAAAGAGAATTCCTTCTCTGACCACAAATACATTCAGTTTGAGCTCAGAGATGTGGCAAACATATCTACGGGTTTTCGAAATTACCGTAATACCAACTGGGAACGATATAGGGAGGTACTAACACAATTACTTGATTACAACCTTCTTAAAAGCTCCTCCAGTAAAGATGAACTAGATCTTTCTGTGAATCATCTCACTGAAGCCTTCAATGAATCAATGAGAATTTCATGCCCTGTAACCATTTTAAAGGGAAAAAAGAAACCTCATTGGTGGCGTAAAGAACTAGAACCATTCAGAAAGAGTTGTCGCAAACTCTTCAATAGATCTAAATACACTAGATCTCCTTCTGACTGGGACTTATACAAACAAGCTCTAAAGCAATATAAAAAAGAATTAAGGAAGAGTAAGAGGTCTTCTTGGAGAAACTTCTGTGGCAAAATAGAAAATACTTCAGAAGCCTCAAGACTCAGAAAAATTCTCTCAAAAAGTCCAACAATACCCAGTGCTTTAAAGACAGATGCAGGCACATGGACTACCACAGATGAAGAATCTCTTAATCTGCTATTAGACACCCACTTTCCAGGTAGCTCTAACATACTTAACGACTTAACATCAGAGTCTCAAGCTTCTACAAGCGATTTAGTTGATCTAATAACGCGGGAAAAACTGCAATGGGCCATAGATAGCTTTGATCCATATAAATCTCCAGGACCAGACGGAATCATCCCGGCCGAACTACAAAAATGCTCAGACATGATCATTCCACCATTGGAAATCATTCTGACAAGCTGTTTAAGGCTGAGATATATTCCCAAAGCCTGGAGAATGGCAAAAGTAGTCTTTATTCCTAAAGCAGGGAAACCCTCCCACGTTAACCCTAAAGATCTACGACCAATCAGCCTATCATCCTTCCTTCTTAAAACCTTGGAGAGATTGATTGAAATTTACATCAGACATAACCTAAGACCATGTCTCATTTCCACAGCTCAACATGCTTACTCTAAGGGAAAATCAGTAGAAACAGCACTTCATTCGCTGGTTCGCAGTATTGAATACTCCCTCGAATACAAAGAATATAACCTAGTAGCTTTCCTAGATATTGAAGGAGCTTTCAACAACGTCAGTTACCAGGCGATCACGACAGCAATGGAAAAGCTGCAATTAAAGAAACCACTCATAGATTTTATTAGTCTCATGCTCAAAAGCAGGACAATAACTTCAAGCATGAGAAGCTTTACTACCACCAGATCGGTGCATCAAGGTACCCCCCAAGGAGGGGTCCTTTCGCCTCTCTTATGGAACATGGTAGTAAACGACCTTCTAACATCATTAGAAGCAGAGGGTTTCAGGGTGATTGCCTATGCTGACGACGTTGCAATATCTGTATCTGGAAAACACTCCCAAGTTCTCGCGGAACTCCTACAAAATGCCTTGAATAGGCTAACAAAATGGGCTAAGCAATGTGGCCTGGACGTCAATCCACATAAAACAGAACTAGTACTCTTTTCAAGAAGGTACAAAATTCCTCAGCTCAGCCCACCCAAGATTAAAGGAATACCATTAAGGTTTTCCGACCAAGCTAAATATTTAGGCCTCATTTTAGACAAAAAACTAAATTGGAAGGCAAATATTGATGAAAGAGTAAAAAAGGCTACTGTAGCGCTTTTTACTTGTAAAAAGGCCATAGGATCAAAATGGGGCTTCTCCCCAAAAATAACCCACTGGCTATACACTTCGGTAATTAGACCGATACTCACTTATGGAGTTGTCGTATGGTGGACTGCACTGGACAAGATGGTAAATCTAAATAAGTTCATCAAGGTCCAGCGGTCAGCAGGTATGTGCATCACAGGAGCACTTCGCTCAACACCAACTGCAGCCCTGGATGTGCTTTTAAACCTAACACCTCTTGACATCTTCTCCAAAATGGTGGCAGCCAACTCATGTGTGAGGCTTAGAGCCACCTCTCAATGGAACAGTAACAATACTGGACATACTATCATTCTAGACAATTTCAGATCTATCCCAGATCGCTTAGACTATACCACCCCTAAAATGGTATTCGGTAAAAACTTCCATGTGTCCATCCCTTCAAGATCCTCCTGGGAAGAAGAGAGACCCCTGGAAGACAATGCGATACACTTCTATACAGACGGTTCAAAGACCGATTACGGAGTTGGAAGTGGTATCTATTCGGAACAACTGAATCTAAGTCTATCATATAGACTTCCCAATCAATGTAGTGTATTCCAGGCAGAAGTAATGGCGATTAAAGAGGCACTATCCTGGCTCAGAGAAAACGTTATATCTTGCAAGGATATACGAATCTTCTCGGACAGCCAGGCTGCTCTTAAATCTCTCGCGTCTGTCTCCACAAACTCACAAGTAGTCCACGATTGTCGATCATCTCTGAATGAGATGACAGAACAGTTTAATATTCACCTCATTTGGGTGCCGGGCCACAGAGACATTCCGGGAAATTGTAAAGCCGATGAGCTCGCCAAAAACGGAACACTTCTGCCAAATGTTAGACAAAAACATAACATAGGAACACCACTTGCTACATGCAAATATCTTCTCAAACAATATGCTCTAGAAGCAACAAATGCTAGATGGTCACAGAGTACCACCTGCCTAGCAACCAAGCATATATGGCCAAGCATAGATTTAAATCGGTCAAAAGGCTTGATATCCCTGAGCAGACAAAATATAAGCTCTACAATTGGAGTAATAACAGGACACTGCCTCATAGGAAGACATGCTCTGAGGCTAGGGGTCTACACAAATGACTTTTGTAGAAGCTGCATGGACGAGGAGGAAGAGGAAACAGTCCAACACCTTCTATGTACATGTCCAGCACTCTCCATTAGAAGGAATAACTTTCTTGGCAATCCCTTCTTCGACAATACCAGTGAACTGGCAACGATTGACACAAAGTGTCTCTCTAACTTTATTAAAAGCACAAAATGGTTTGTTTAATTTTCATTACTCCCCCATGAGTAACCTCATTAGTGGTATCACAATGGACCCTTGCGGTCTAAGTGAGTCGATGACATCTGGACAGCCACTCCAACCTAACCTAACCTTCAATGAATTCCAAATTTCCAACCCCTGCTGGCTGCAGACATACAAGCCTATACCATCACGTTTCCTCCACCATGCTTCAACGAAGCTTTCAGGTTCTCTGTTTTGAGTTCCGTATTTGGCTTTCGCCAGATTCGTCAGCAAAAATCACATTGTCCCAGAAGTCGGAGTCCTTCAAAATATGCTCCTTAACAAAGGCAAGGCGACTTTTCTGATTTTTCTTACTGATTAGAGGCTTTTTACGAGCAACTCACCCATTGAAATCATGCTCGCGAAGCACACGGCGGCTAATGGTTTCAGCACAGCATGTCTTCCCTAGTTCTTGTTGAATCTCAGTAGCAATTTTTGGGGCTGATAATTTTGGATTATTTTTGATTGTTCGAACAATGTATCTTTCATCAGAGGCGTTAAAAATTTTGTTCGGTGCGTTTCTTCCCATGTCTTTAATACGATTTTCATGAATAAATCTCTCTATTATAATGCTGCACTAATGCGGTCCTCAAACTTACACATTTTGAAATTTGCTAAAGAGACTGTCCATTATTATGGCGGTGAATTACCAATTCGCGAACTTCAATTGTTGTGTGACGACCTATTTAGAAATAAAGACTTGATTTGTTATTTTGGCTTACGAAATTACACTATTACTTACACTCTTACTTAAGGTGGCGCTACAATTCTGTGTGAACTAGGGCCTCATCCAACAAAACTTCTCCATCTAGCTCGATCCTTAGATAGATTTCTCCAGTTTCGCGCTCCAAGTTGGATGAGGCCACTTTCCACTTGATTACGCTGTCTTCCTCTACTGCGCTGTGGGTGTGGAATCGAAGACTTTCAGGGCCGGAGCATTGGTTTCCATGCGCTCTAAGAGACCCCGCCACCTTAGTCGTTGGACTTTTACTCTTCTGGATAAGTGTACGTCGCACCGTATAGCAGGACGGGGATGATGAGGGTCTTATATAGCGACATTTGGTCCCTCGAGAGAGGGCTTTGCCACTCAATTGCTTTCTTAGCCCAAAGAAACAGCGGTTAGCAAGAGTTATTCTTCGTTTGATCTCAGCGCTGGTGTTGTTTTCTGTGATCATAGCGAAGACTAGGTAGACGAAGTCCTGAACTACCTCAAAGTTACGTCTATCGATGGTGACGTTTTTTGCCTCTAGTGTTGACATGGGAGCTCTGCACTATTCTTTCAAGTAAGATGTTAAGAAAATCGGATGACGGCGGCGCATCACCTTGTCTAAAACCTTTTTTGACATCGCAAGGTTCTGTTTCCAACCTTTATGGAGCAGCGTGAACTCTCCATGGTTATCCTACTCAAACGGGCGAGTTTGGCAGGGATGCCAAAACTAGACATGGCTCTATACAGTTCGTCCCTGTAGATACTGTCATATGCAGCCTTGAAATCGATTAAAAGATGGTGGGTATCAATTTGATGTTCCTGGTCTAAAACCACATTGATAAGGACCTATCATGGGTCGGCAAACCTACATTTAAATTTCGGACATATATATATATTTTACCTTAAGAGCTATATTGTTTTTATGTTGGAAATAAACACTGTATCAAAGAAGCTGTGAGCTGTGGACATATTGATGAGTAAGTTTGATGAGCGTGTTATCTCAAGAAATGGTCCATAGTCGATTGGCCAAATCGTTCGTGCGATTTAACGACTGTAGACTATTTTCTTTACGGCTATGTTCAGTCATTGGGTTATGCCAACAAGTAGACGACGTACGTTGGAAGAGCTCAGAGCAAACCTTGAACGCGAAATAGCCGCTGTTTCCGTCGGACTGTGTGTGGCCGTGTCATCGAAAATTGGGTCGTAAATATTTTTATTGTACTGTAAACATTTTTATTTGAGAAAAAAATGCTGTAAAGGCCTTATTGAAAAATTCTTTAATTAATTTCAATGTTTTTTCTTAAATCTTTTTTTCCCTTTTTCCAGTTGTCAGCTGTTTTCACTTTCGTTTTGTCAGATAATTTTACGGTTTTAGTCGTTCAAAAAAACATTCGATACTAAAGTATCTCCGAATGCTTATTTGATTGCGAACCGAACGTAGCCAATGTATTTGAAATCAATATAGAAGTTCTTACAGGTTTTTTCTATGTACCTAAGTTGTGAGTAAGAAACAGGCTTGATAAAAGTCTTAAAATTATTAAAAGAAAGACTTTCATGGATTGTATACCAATGCGTATTCCAAATTGTACAAAAACAATGCCTATAATGAGAAACGAATTTGTATGTGAAACGGAAGTTCGGAGCAAACTTAACTTTCGTGTTATCCCCAAAATTTTTCACCAGGAAAAACAACGAATTTTATAAATTTACTTTCATGAATTTTACAGAAATATTCGGAAACGGGGTTTACTACTCGTATTGTAACCAATTTATGATTTACTAAACTAATTCACTTAAAATTATTGAAACAATTTCAGTTCATGGAGATTAATTAATAATTACTAATGATCTCATGATCATCTTTATATTCAGAGGATAAACGATACATCGAAGGTTATGATTTATTAGATCCTATATAGCATTATAATTTATCGCAGTTATTCATAAAAACAATTGCAAGACGCCAGCCGTTAGCCGTTAGCCAGTATCATAAATTATGCAGGTTCTTTAAGAACACCAGTTACAAATAAAGCAAACAGAGCAGTTGTACGAGTATTTGTCGCCTAAACTAGACGGCCTTCCTGTTTCTTAGAAACAACCCTCTCATTAGCGGGCCAGGTCATTAAAGCAATTAAAATCGGATAACAAACATATTGTTCACTGCAAGGGATGTCTAATGTAATGGCTGCCGGAAAACTTTGGCAATTGAGTCAGTATTATACTTGGCCCCAATGTTTATTGCCTTTCTCGCTTGACCAAATTATATGCTCCCCTCGCCGCGCATCTATAAGTACTTATCAAATGACGGCGCGACACGACGCCCGCCCGACGGAACTCTTACTCTGTCCAAAATCCATAAATAATACTTTCAGTTTCAGATACTCGTACTATAAGAAAAATAAATAAACCAGACATTGGCAACAGATTATCGATTCTGCACATAATTAGGGAGGAAGGCGTTCTGATGGAAAAACCGAATAACTTTTATAGAGTAATGCGAAATTATATCCGTAGCAAAACTATAAATTATGAGGATTAATCGAAGGATAAGAGCGTATCTTTTCCGTATATATGTATGTATATGTTAGTATGTGTGTACATATTATATTATGTTTCTTCAATAATTCATAATAAATGATCTTAGCTTTGAATGGGTCATTAAGATGTGCTGCTACACTGTATGTAAAATGTACGTACATCCAACATCAAAGAGGGGACGATATGGCCCGCAATCGCATTGGCCATATCATCTCTACTATACTATGCCCATCTTGTCGTCGTCGTCGCCTTACCCAAATTTAATGTCCTTGTCATTATGAATATGGATGAGTGCTATGTCGATGATATGACGAAAGTGCAATTATTCAGTGTTTTGATCAATATAAAACAAAATAAAAGGGCCCTCTCGGTTATTTGGGGTGGGAGCTAATGTGAGTCGGAGTATGGTTTTCATTAAGAGGGTTGATAAAATAATAATAATCAAAGATAAAAGAATTTTGATGAGAGTTGTGATCTATGTATGAATATATTTTGACAATTCGGTTTTTCGAACGCTATTAGACCTGACAGATTATATAATATCGAGATGTGCTGAAAGGGCTTTTAAACAAATTCAGTTAGTGTTTTTTTTTATAATATATATCATGGATTGTCATGCTAGGAGTATGTGTGGTTCAATCCCTGCCTGTACCACCTAGAGGTTTTTGTTTTTCACGGGTACTACATCTTGCGAGGAATTGACAAATCCTGAAAAAGTAATTCTTGTCCTGAAAAGTGCCCTTTGCCTTTCGAGTTCGGCATACAAACTGTAGGTCCCTTCCATTAATAAAAAGGCCTGCACAGAGGAATGGTAGAGAGTTGTAAGTCACTAGGCCCTATAGTTATCTACAGACCGTTGCACCACCTAATTTATTTTTATATAAAGGGTTTACAATTGGCGCGGGTAGATTTTGGCTCCCCGTGGCGGCCATTTTGTGTTCGTGAAATCTGTCAAATCTTTTGTTTATTAATTAGTTGCTTATGCCAAATCATCATGACAAGTTGCACTTTCAAATGACAAAACTTTATTATCAAAATTAGTGTTCGATAACGCAAACGTTGCGAACATTACGCCCATTTTACGGTAGACGTGGTGTGGCCCTTCACAGTCGACTCTTCAACGTTTTGTGGCCAAATTCGAGACGACCAGTCCAGCAAACAATCAGCCAACACCCCTACGTTCAAGGAACGCAAGATCGGCCGAAAACATCGCCGCGATCCGTGAAAGTCTACAGCAGAATCCGAGGCAGTCTATTCCTCAGCATGCACAAGAACTCGGCCCTTCGCAGACTTCAACTTGGCGAATTTTGTGTCGGTACTTGGGCCTACATCCCTACAAGATCCAACTGATGTAGGAGCTTAAAGTTCATGACCATGGACAACGCCGTTTGTTCGCTGGGCACTGGGCTTCGAATCGTTTGGAAGAGAATCGGAAAATCATCTTTAGTGACGATTCGCATTTTTGGATGAATGGCTGTGTTAACATTCAAAATTTCCGTACATGGGACGACACCAATCCATGCGAGGTTCATAAGGTGATAATGCATCCTCAAAAAGCTACCGTTTGGTGTGGATTTTGGGACGGCGGCGGCGGCGGCGTAATTGGTCCGTACTTTTTTGAAAACGACGTTAGTGAAGCGGTCAAAGTCAACATAACGAGGATAGTTAATTTCGTATGGCCCAAATTGAACCATATGAACCTAGAAGACATGTGGTTCTAGCAGGACGGCAAAACTTGCAACACTGCAAATGTCACGTTTGACATTTTGCATGAATGATTTGATGGTAAGGTTATCTCTCGCAGGGGTGATGTGAAATGACCACCAAGGTCATGCGATTTGACCCCGATAGACTTTTTCGTGTGAGGTTTATGCAAATAAACTACCATCGACTGATACCTTAAAGGTGAACATAACACAGGCCATCGGTCAAATTCATCCGGATCTATGCGGAAGAGTCATTGAAAATTTTACCACTCGGATCTATGCCACCGTTAGAAGCCGTGGCAGGCATTTGAATGATGTCATATTCCACACTTGGAAACACTGGCTTACATGCGCCTTTCAAATAAAAAAAAAACTTCACTTCAAATAAATTTTATTTATCACATTATGACATCACACATAAATTGATACGATTAAAAACAAAATCAGCGATTTATTTTTGTAAAGCGCACACACTGAAAGAAACAATTTGTCAGCTCAAATATTTTACGAACAGAAAATAAATTACCTTCAGAATTATTATGACTCGAAACGTGGTTTTTTAATTATGGTAATAATTAAAATTCAATCAGAAACAAAACTTAAGAAAAACCAAATAAGAATTGGTTACAACTGATTTTAGACTCAAATATCTTTAAAACAAATACATAAATATACATTAGCCCAAAATTTTAAACGATTTAGTAAAATGTTAAAGCCATTTTTAGTAATTTACTAAGCTTAAATTATGATTTACCTAATTTTAAACGATTTTAACATCTTACTACCTCTTAACAATTTGCTTACCTACATACATATGTTAAAATCACGGAATGGTTACTTTAAATTTTAACAATTTGCTAAATCCAAGTGATATCTGTACAATTATTTTGGGGTATTCCAATTAATATAGGTCCGTGAAGGCGTATTGGCTTTGTTTATTTTCACGAACTGTCTCTTTTTAGACATTTTTGGACTTTCCGATTAGCTTAACCGAACACCACTTAATCTTCATTGTGATGCGGATCCAGACTTTTATTTGGGAGGGGCGGGGGGCACACACTTAACATATAGACGAGTTTTTAGTCACCACTTAAAAATGTTCTTTAATGTTCTGTAAAGGAGGCGAACAAAATTTAGATAACATAATGTGTATCGTAACCTTAAATTTACACATTTCAAGGGCTAAAGTGACAACTTTAGTTATTAAATTATTTTAGAACACTGTTGCCCAGCAAGGTATAGTCTTACTATTTAACTTGGACGGCTCCCTACATATGAAAGTATTTCAAGATTCCAACAGTATGCCAAGTTTAGGAGCTAAAACACAATAGTTTAGGGAGTTTTTGTTGCTTTCACGCAGAAATGTAAACATTTGTTTTGAAACGGAGCTTTTTTGAAAAATAATAATTGCTTTTTTTGTTGCCATTTCTATTAATGCCAAAAACGCTACAAAAATTCAAAAATCCGGAAAATTAGAGAGAATCTGTTATTAAGAATTTTCTGGCTTTTTTAACGTAGTTTTTTCGAATTCAATTTTCGGGAGTCAACAAAACTTAAAAATTATAGAGAGAAAAATGTTTGGTTCTTGAATTTAAGGAAATAGGTACATTTAAGTACTTAATTTAATACAAAAAAATTAAGGTAAACAAATAAATTGGGAACAAACTTTTGTCTGGCACTTTCAGAATCTCTTTTCACTTCAGTTCTCAAGAGATTCAAAACTTTAATATTAATAGACATGAAACTTTCATTGTGATTAGTTTAACAAAAGTGTCACTTTTGCTGTTTTTGGGACATTTATATTCTTGAAATTCGTGTTTAAATCTCAGTTCTAGAGCATCTAAAGAAAATTCACTTTAAAACGAGATTTCTTTAATTTTTTAAGATTTTAAAAGTTTTTGTATTCAACAGAAAATCAATTTTGAAAGAAATAAAATGCATGACTGGGTCGTTAGAACTTGCTAATTTCTTCCAAAAAGTATGTTTCAAAATATTAGAAATATATTTTAAGATTGGAAAATTTACCTGCAAAATAAATTTTTCTCAAAAATTTAAATCCCATTTCATTTAAACCTAGATTAACTTAATTTTTTTGATCAATTTGATGATTTGATCATCGACAAGAACTTGTAGAGAAGATTATTGAAATCGGTCCATTAGTTCTTGAGAAAACTAGATAATGGTTTTATAAGGATAAGGAGCACCCAGAAGAAGCCAAATTAATAACAACAAATTTATAGGAAGTTTTAAAAACACCTATTTTAAAATAGTTCTAAATTTCAACTTTTTGCCAAAAAAATTGTATGGGGACTATTGTTATTTTTCGTATTAAAAAAAATGAAAAAACGCCTTACGCTAATCGGATGAAAACCTTGTTTTTCAATCGATACAATGGATTGGGCTGTAGAGTCCAGGACAGACAGACAGACGGATGAAATCGGGGAACTAACTTTTTTCGACTTTTCTACCATCGTAATGTTATGTTTGATGAAAAGCTCTATTTCGAATTTGTTTATGAATGCAATACTTGCCATATATGTATGTATGTAGTTCCTATACATACGTACATATGTGGCAAGCAAAAATCAGTTCAATGTTCAATATCAAAAAAAAAATAAGATATAATATAAAATTGACGATCTCTTATTAATTTTAATTATTTTCTTAAGAACCTAAATATTTTGCTCTTTTACTTAGAAACAAATTTTATGAAAATAATTTAAAGCATTATCTACTAAAGTTTTTCCAAATTCTAAATTGCATGAAAAAAAAAAGTGTTGGTTGTTTTCAACAGCAAACTAACAAATCTTTAGATGAAATCTTTACTTAGAAAACTTAACTATATTAGCTTGTTGGCTCATATGACAATGACCCCCCCCCCCTGGAGTCTTGAAGTTAATGAATTTATGCTGCGTTTTTGGGAAAGGGTTTAGTTTCCGTTTCATTTTATGTTCTTGGTCCAATCCTCAGTTAAAAGTAGTACTTTTAGAAATAAAGTTTACGTAAGTAAAATACAAATTTTTTTGTTCATATAAAAACAATAAAGAATTCAAAATACGCATATAATGGGTCATATCCATTAACGTAATTATCGTATTAGTTTGGAATTGAAGAGAATTCCTACGAAAATACAAATAAATTATCTTCCAATTGGGGGGGGGTGCTCATGACCCCTACGACAATAGGCCTCTTTACTGAAGATAATTTTTCGAATCATTGCAATTCAGAGAAGACGTTACTGCTTATCGACCGGCTGGATTTTTTGTTTAACTGAACCTCAAAAACCTTAATTACAAAGAGCGAAGAGGAATCTACAAAGCTGAGTTTTGGTCAACACTACGCGTTAAAGCACGACACAAAATAACTACAACCATTTGACTTGAACATAAGTAATCATTGTTTTGATCTTTAAACAGTTATCTAGACAAACAGCACAAACAATCCCATCACAACATGACTTAACTACGTTATTAACTTCCCATAGGAAGTTATTGTAATGGGTCTGATTTATCGAATTGAAAATTTTGACATTTCTTGACGTTTCAAAGTCCCTAGAGTCGAAATAAAAGATTTTTAAAAATGTCTGTGCGTGCGTGTTTATGTACGTTCGGGAAGTTTTTTTTCGCCGTCCATAGCTCAAGAACCAGTAGAGATATCGACATCAAATAAAATTTTATTATATAGATAATAATGCAGAAAGATGCAGAAAGGAATCTCAAACAAAATTGAGTGGGTGGTTTTTTTACCATAGCAATTTAAAAAAAAGTTGAACATTTGCAACGTGATACCAAACAAATATATTTATGGAAAAAATCCAACTAACGTTTTTTTTTTATAAATCAAAAAAACTTAAAAAAAATATTTGTCACCTCGAAAATTTTACGAACAAAAAATGATTTTATCTCCAAAACAATTTTGTGCAACGAATAATAACGTTTTTAACATCTTGTACAATTTTGCGAAAAATCGAATTGACATTTTTTTTTATAAAAGACAAGTGGCCCGTCCCGGCTTCGTACGGGTAGACATAAATAGGTACAGATATTAAAGTTATAAGCATGCTAATTAAAACGACCATGAATCAATAAATTAGAAAACATTTTTTATCTTCTCATTAATAATCTTCGCAGCGTATGCGATGAAAGACATTTTATGGCAAATTTTTTTTTACACCTTCAGTTGGTTTAGGAATTTCTAAAGATTTCTATAGCAATCTAGTATTAAATACAGCATATATGTTACTCAGTGATAATGTAGCTTTCTAATGAAAAAAGAATTATTAAAATCGGTCCAGTACTTTTTGAGTTTATTCGTTACATACAGAAATAAAAATCTTTCCTCTTTATAATATTAGTGTAGATGTAGACAAAAATCTAAAAAAAAAAGTTGGTAAAAATTGATTTTCAACTCAAATATCTATTCAAAAAATTGAGATTATGGCTGCCAACTAATTTTATCTTATAAGAAATATTGTTTTTAACATTCGGTAAAATTTTGAGAAAAATCTAATTGTCAGTTTTCTTACAAAAAATAAAAACCTAAAAAAAAAAAACAATACTAAAATATGTTAAAAATGTACTTTCAACTCAAATATCTTTTCAAAAATTAAAAATATTGACTTCAAACTTATTTTATCTCACAGAAAATATTTTTGTTCGATATTCAGTAAATTTCTTATAAAAATCCAATAGTCCGTTTTTTCATAAAAAAAATAAAGTACCTATACAAAAAATAGTACACAAATTTGGTAAAAATTGATGTTCGGTTCTCGATATCTCGTTAAAAATAGAAGATATTGACTTCAAAATAATTTCATTTATTCAATTTGTATTTGTTTGGGTATATAAGAAATAAAAACTTTTAAGAAATGTTACTAAAACAGGTAAAAATTGGTTCTCGACTAAAAGTCTCGTTAACGAAAATTGATTTTGAAATCAAACTATTTTATCAAATGCAAGATATTGTTGATAATTTTTAATTTTTTTAGAATAATTCAAGTGACAATTTTTTTTAACAAAACACGAAAACCTATACAAACCTTTAAAGCAAGACAAATCGACGAACGGGATGGGAAGTTATCAGTGTGGGTCGCATCCCAGGCTCTTTTTTAATGTTGGGATTGTGTAGTGAATAACCGGCTTTAGTTGTTCTTGAGCAACACACCCTGTGATTTTTCTTCACATCACTATAAATTCTCCCAACAGCTTTGTCAACCAATTCAAATATTACCGTCTTAGAAGATGCTTCAATAACGAGAAAAAAATGCTTTAGTTTTGCGAAATGTATAAACAACTTGAATGCGTCCTTAAAGTGTATATGACGTTTTTAATAATGGTTTACTTCTCATTTGTCAAATGTTGAAATATTGCAGCTTCAAAAGAGATTCAATGAATATTGATTTTAAATAAAACAAACTTTTGCAACTTCAACTATATTATAAAGATATTGTTGTCAAACCTGGCAACGCTAACACCCTCCAAAACCGCGACCAAAATTTGGCATCACCAACAAAGCAATAAAAAAAGTTTACGAGGTCCAACAGGAAATTGGCTGACGTTTCTTTTTTTTGCTACCAACCCAACCTACAAAAACGAAAATTTTAGGATGTTATTGAAGTAAATTTCCATAAGCTATATTTAATAACAAAAACTTCAGAGTTCAATAATTTTTTTTTATTTCCTTTTTCATTTTTAAATAAGTATTTTACTTAAATAAAATTAAAAGAAATAATTGAACTCTAAAGTTTAAAGTTATTATATGTATATAGTTTATGGAAATTAACTTCAATACCATCTTAAAACCTACGCTCCCATAGCATAGCTCCCAAAGAATATCATTTTTGAATCAACTGGCATTATAAAGTCTTCGGAATCACTTTGGCAGTCAACCAAACCTTTATAAAACCATCACAAACGAAAGACGATAAACTAAGGCCAAACAACCTGGATGTGAAAGTCAGACGGACGATAGAATAGCACATGACCGTGACGCTATTGATAAACACTAGTTTCTGAAATTAGTAGTTTATGTTTTGATATTCAATATTTATAATTCTTTGTCACATAAATACTTTAGGTCGGCAATTGGAACAACAATCGTTAAGTTTTAAGAAAAGTTTTGTTTCTGCATTTGTGTATCTATCTAATTTTAATCCTGTCAAGAAATGTCAAAAATTGAACTAACTGAAAAGTATCGGAAGTGCTTTTTCTTGTATATTATTTTAGTATCGGTAAAGTTGTGCGGTTGCTTTGACCTCTTAAGCAGCTGAGTTAAGGTACAATTATAATTATAAATATAATTTACATTAATCCGGAAAAATGTTGCAATTGATATTTTAGTGCCTTTTCATTTAATTTTAAATTAAATAAATAATTCTGACGAAATGAGTTGCATAATTTTGTCTCATATGGTGACGAAAAATTATTAAAATGTGCTATATAGATAGATAGATAAATCCTTTATTTGTTTTTTTTTATCATAAGATTTTACAATATAATTTCCTAAGAATAAGGACATGGCATTGACTGCCGTCTGCCTGAATTGACATTTCATAAGTGATAAAAAAATATATAAATTAAAAAGGAAATGTAAAATTTTTTAAATAAAAATATTAGAATAATTCGAACAATTTTTACGTGATTTGAAACACAAAAAAGACAATTTTGTATGATTTGCAATATAAAATGAGATAGGCTAAAAGTTAATTTAATAAGTGAAACTGTTCCGGTAGTTAAGAGTTTGTCGACAAAATTTGAATACGTTTAGCCAACCTAGTGCTCCATTTAGGATTTCGTAAAATTCTTGCATTGTTAAAATACTTTTCCGAAAGTGTAATCTACGAATTTCTTGTAAAATTGGGCAAATAGCTAAAAAGTGCGGTAGATATCTACGATTTCTCTTCTGTTGCACAGATCACATAGCTGCGGCAAATCTATTCGGTGTGGTATAAAGTTTAAGTTTAAGATTTCGACTCTGGCTTTAAAAATAATACTTATCTGAGCAACTGAGTAATCATTTCTGAAGTAGTTCATGCCTGAATTCAATTGATGATTTAAGTTTCTATAAACGTTTCTAGATGCTGAAGAAGTTGCACTAAAAAGATTTTCTACATACAACTTTTGGTCAAACTTAGCAATAACACCTGCGAAATGCGCTTGCCAGTCGTCAACATTGGTTTCCGAAAGGTTGAGGGAAGATTCTGTTGCTATTGCGAGTTGGTTCCAGTCTTTAAACGGAGATGCATTCGATTGCAGCAATTTTTTCAAAATTATTTTGTTCACTTCTTTTCATCACCTGAACAATAAAATCCGCATTAGCCTTTGAATATTTATATAAATAGGGGTGATGCCTGACTCTACGTACATGGCGTAATTTGGAGTTGAGTTAGGCAAACGAAACAAGCGTTTAAAGAAGTGCCTTTGCAGGCTCTCGAAAGCATCTAGGTTAAAAAAACCGAAAACTTGTGCACCATAGCACAAACATGAATTTATTGTTACATTAAAGACTTTATATTTAGATACCAGATCAATGTTGGAGTTGGAGAAGAACTTGAGCCACATCAAATTTAGTGCCAACTTGGCTTCTTTATTTTTTATTTTAGCATGTTTAGCAAAATCTAAATTGTGGGTAAGAAGAACACCCAAGTATTTAAATTCCTGGACTATTTCGATAACGGTGTTATTGAGCGACCACTTTTCATCAGAGCGTCTTCTTGTTTGCCTTCCTTCAAAAATCATAATTTTTGCTTTTTGTACATTTATTTGCAGACCCCAAGTCTCACAAAATTAGCAAAGTCGGACAATTTGCATCTGTAGCGAAAATATATTGTCGGCAAAAATAACCAAATCGTCGGCAAATAATAAAACTTTGACAATGCTGTCACCAAAAGAGACTCCACCAGGAAGATGATCACAAATATCATCAATGAAGATAGAAAACAGTAAAGGGCTCAAAATACAACCTTGCGGCACACCGGCTATTGTTTCGAAACTATTCGAGAAATCATAACCATCACATACCCTTGCATTTGATGCGAAAATTAGATTTTCGGACATTAATAAAAACTTGCGAGATACACCTATGCAGGACATTTTATAAATTAAAGCCTGTCTGTTGACTTTGTCAAAAGCAGCTTTAAAATCAACAAAGCAAGTGCATAGTTTCTTCTTCCGTTCAATAAACTTTCTAGCGATACTGGAGATAGCGAAAACATGGTCCATTGCAGAATAACCTGGCCGGAAACCGGCTTGAAAAATACTCAAACGATTACTAGTTTCAATGCATTTAATAAGTCTTCCATTCAGAATGGCTGAAAGAATTTTTCGAATTGTATTTAATACCGAAATACCTCTATAATTTTGAGGCCTATTTGCATCACCATTCTTAAAAATTGCAAAAATAACGGATTTCTTGAAACTATTAAAAAATGTGCTATATTTTGTATAAAATGAATCCAATTGTTTTATTTTCAATTTTATACAATTCTATTGAAAAATTTATCAGACATATGTTTTTCATTGATAGATGTGTTCAATGATCGCTATTAATTTTCATTAAGAAGAATATTCTTTTACGTGAGATGGACTTTTGAACTTTTTTGACTTCTGAACCCATCAATGTTTAGCGTAAATGACCTTAAATATGTAAACGTTAAAAATATTAAAATTCTTAAAACTATATTCTAATACTACAAAACTTGAATTTACAGTTTAAAATAATAAACTCAGCAACAGTTTTCGTTCATTCAGTAAAATCTGTACTATTTTAATTTTATTTTTATTTTTATATTTATTTTTTATTTTTATATTTTTATTTTTTATATATATATATATTATATATTATATATTATATATATTATATATATATATATATATAATATTATAAATGCGAAAGTAACTCTGTCTGTCTGTCTGTTACTCAATCACGCCTAAACTACTGAACCAATTTGCATGAAATTTGGTATGGAGATATTTTGATACCCGAGAAAGGACATAGGCTACTTTTTACCCCGGAAAATGAAGCATTCCCATGGGAAAATTCAGGTGGGCCGATCGCTTTTACGCCTAAGCTACTGAAAAGATTTAGATGAAATTTGGTAAGGAGATTGTTTGAAACTTAAAAAAGGACATGAGTTGCTTTTGACCTCGGGAAAACAACGCATTCCCATAGGAAAAATTACTTTCTGGGGAATCTGATCGCTTTCACTCATAAATTACCAAAGATTTGAATAATATTTGGATAAAATTGGTATTACGGGAAAACAACGCATTCCCAACCCTTATGAAATAAGTTGTCAAACATGTTAAACTTTTAAATTCAGAGCAAAAAATAGTTTTTGACACAGTTATACACAAAATTTCCAGCGGAGAAGGTGGTTTGCTATTTTTAGCTGCTCCAGGAGGCACAGGCAAAACTTTTCTTTTGAATCAATTGTTAGCTCAAATTCGGAAAAGCAATGGAGTTACTTTAGCAGTAGCTTCCTCAGAACGCTGCTTAGTGGTGGACGGACAGCGCACTCGGTTCTGAAACTGCCGTTTAACTTAGCTATTGAAGAAACGCCAGTATGTAATATGTATCAGCAAAGGAGTGAGCGTGGAAGAATGTTGCAGCAGTGTAAATTGTTGGTTTGGGATGAATGTACAATGTCCCACAAAAAAGCAGTTGTAGCAATAGATCGTACACCGAAGGACATCAAGAACAACCGGGCTATCATGGGAGGGATAGTGGTTCTCTTAGCTGGCGACTTTAGACAGACCCTGCCGGTAATTACTAGAGGTACACCGGCAGATGAAATAAAAGCATGTTTAAAAGCAGCTGTGCTATGGCTACATGTAAAAAAGTTTTGTCTGACTACGAATATGCGAGTACAGCTACACAATGATTCTCAAGCAGGAAAATATGCCGCTGCTCTTCTAAAAATCGGAGAAGATTGTATGCCAACAGACTGTAACGGCTCGATTACATTGAGTCATGAATTCTGTCAAATTGTCTGTAGCACAGATGAATTAAAAAGTAATGTCTATCCAAACCTGCATATAAATACGAGCAATCGGGAGTGGTTGTGTGAGAGGGCAATTTTAGCTATAACTAATGAGATATGTAGTTAGCCAGATAAACGAACAAATCATGTCGGACGTGGAGGGAGATATCGTCGAGTACCTCTCAGTAGACAACGTTATGGACACGAAGCAAGTAACATCATACCCCATAGAGTTTCTTAATTCCTTGGAATTATCAGGGGTGCCTTCTCATAAGTTGAGATTGAAGGTTGGCGTTCCAGTCCTGTTAATGAGAAATCTTGACGCACCAAAATTATGTAATGGTACACAGCTACAGATTACTCACCTCACCTAGGACGAAATATTATAAAAGTTATAATCATGACTCGAATAGCAAAAGGAAAAAATGTTTTAATTCCCCGTATTCCGATAATTCCAAACGATTTGCCGTTTCATTTTAAAAGAGTGGAGTTTCCTCTGAAAGCAGCATTTGCAATACAAAATTTGGAAAACAAAACTGTTTCTCCCATAAACAATTATATGTAGCGTGCTCACGAGTCTCAAACCCACAAAATCTTTACGTACTGGCCAAGGAAGGAAAAGCAAAAAACGTCGTATATGTATTCCAGTAACCGATCTTCTTATTAAAATGTATTAACCTAACCTAACCTAGCCTATGACAATCGCACTTAGTATGGCCTGGGATGAGACCCAATTAAATTCTCGGCACAATTCAAACATACGTACGCAAAAGTACAGCTCAGGTTTTTTCATACTACTATCCAAAAAAAACTATCTAATGCGGACGAAGTCGCGGGTAAAAGCTAGTTTATATATAATTCTACAAAAATGTTTATTTTTTGTAATTACTGTTCAATTTCAAACTCTTTTCTCTTTCAGCTATTTTGGCGCAGTAGACAACATCTCAAAATTATGTGAAGAATACCGGAACCATTAAGAGTCTCGCTTGTTTAAAAGAATTTAAATACGGAAGGAAAGGGTTCTTAATGCAAACCTTAGGACAATCAATCGAATTCGCACTTCTGAGATGTTCCGGAAGAAAAAAGTTTAACTTTAACATGGTCTTCTCTCAAGAAAAAGACAAAAAGGTATGTACGATAGAGACATAATTTTTTTCACATGTACTTGTATGTATTAGAAAAATTTAAAAATATCGATAACTTAATTTTATCACCTTTCGAGGTCTTATAAAAAATTCCTCCCACACTTCCCTTTCCAAGATTCACCTGCACCCCTGAACTAGATTTGCCACTGATGGACACGAAACAACCTAAATCTCATCCTCGAAGCCGTAAGTCCCTCACACAATAATGCCGTTGTACGAATTTTCTACCTTCACCTTTTAATACTCCCCCAAAAGTCTCCGTGTCAGCTGCTCACACCTAATTTTTGGAGCTTCTTGTTGCGTATGGTCATTTTAAATTCAATTAACCGGAAAATCACTTTCAATTTATAAAAATTTACTTTCACACACTAGATAATCCACCCCGCATATGTCCAAAGCATTAACCTTGATGTTTTACAAAACACCAAACATTGACGGTGTTTTTATGGTAGTATACCGCAGCAGTGGCAGTAGGCAGCAGGCAGTAGGCAATAGGCAATAGGCAGTAGCAGAAGCAGCATTTGAAAAGAGAAACAGAGCGAAAAAAATCGCAAATCCGTCCAGCAAACAGACAAATTAAGCTTCCCCCTAGAATTCTTGTTAATATAGGAATAGCAAACAGTGAGTCCTGGTTCTGGTTTTGGTTCTGGTGTAGTGTTATACTGCGATACTGTGATGCAGGGTTAAAACATAAAGCCCTGTATGCTAAATGGCCACCGGATGTTGATGATGCTATGATGCGTATGTGTAAAAAGGGGTGCGTTTTTGCACTTGTGCATAGTACCTACTCGTATATACTTAGATATAGAATATTGTTTTCCGTGGAGCAGAGATCTTTTAGTCTGCTCGAGCTCAGGCTAGCGCTCGCTGGCGCTGTTTATGTGTCAAAGGACTAACGAGCTAACGACCAACAATTGCTGGTTTTGTTTCAGTTGCGCCACCCACAACCCACACCCATCACACAAAACGAAATCTAATAATGAAATATTGAAGTGGGTTTCGGGAAAATCCTCCAGAAAAAAAAATATGTCCTTTGACAGGATAATAATATTATTTTCTCTGTGCCATACTGTAGCTTTGGTTCTGGCACTATAATAAATGATTGAAACGGGGATTTCATCGTCGTTCTTTGTCTATATGTTGTACAGAAATATATTGGCGACGATGACGACGACGACGAACGACGACGGTGGCGGCAGCGTTAATGTTCATTACCGGATCAACAAGAAAAATCACTTCCTCTGGCAATGATGTGTTTGGTTGTTATCAAGGGCGACAGGATAAGTCGGTAATCGGCATGGAGAAGCACTTTGATCTGCGGCTTTTCCACATATGTGCTAAGGGAATCCGATAAATAATGATGCTCATTCCATTTGTATTGGCTGTAATGGCATCACCTAACTTACTTTTCGGTGAATTAATGCAATAGCGACGCACGATGTATAGGACGTGCGTTACGTATCTGTGCGTATATCTTTGTATATATCAAAGACGCCGGATGTAGGTATTCATTCATCCATTCCAATATCAACTTTTTCTATGAATTCCTTATTAGATATTTGCTTTGCGGGAGGCGTTATTTATTGTATCCATATAGCAAACATTTTTCTAACTTCATTAACCTTCGTCGATTTTTTTATTTACGCTTACCAACAAATATCAATAACAATTCTGAAAGTAATGCTCTTAGTGGTAATACGGCTTATGTAATTTAAATTTGATGTTATAGTGTGTGTGCTTGAGTTTATATTTTTACGATCTCAGAGATTTCCATATTGTCAGAAATAGATTCAAAACTCTGAAGAGGCACACAGAAAGGATTTTGAAATTGACTAAAAAGGTATTTTCTAAAAGGTGTAAATTTGTCATTCAAGTTAAGGTTAGGTTAGGTTATAAGGGGTGTGCACAGCATGAAGCTGTTGCGTACACGGGGGCCTACTGGTCCATTGTGATCTCCTGTAAAAAAGTAAAAGTTAGCATTGATGCTTCTCAATTTTACCGATTAACGTAGACTGGCTCGTTAACGAACCAGCCTGTGCTATCTATGAATTTCCTCATGTTTGCCATTGAGACCTGAGCTAAATCATCCAGTTCTCCAACAAACCTGCTTCCGAAAGGACGGAGTCGGCTGGTTTGGAGGTTCGGACAGTCAGAGAGCAGGTGTTTAATGGTTTCTATTTCCTCCTCATCTTGAGAGCTCCTACAAAAATCGTGTGCAAATGCCCCTATCCTGTTAGCCATTGTGCCAATGGCGCAATGACCTGTTAGTACACCTATCAAGATTTTAATGTTCTTTTTACTCAGCGATAGAATATACCGAGTTTCCTTGTCATTTGTGTTAGGCCATAAACTTCTAGAGATTGCGCAATTGTCCCTGGATTTCCAGGAGTTGTTGATTTTCTCTTTCAGTCTAAGGTCTATCTTCCTCTTGAGTACCCCAATCGGGACGAGTGGTCCCCTGGGCCCTGACTGAATGGTCGCTACTACTTGTGTCTGCTTCTGACTCTTTCATGGCTAGTTCATCTACTATATCATTCGCTTCTATATTGCTATGTCCGGGAAGCCAGCAGAGCTTTACCTGGTTAGCGTGGCAGATTTTGTTTAATTCCTTCCTACAGTTTAAAACTGCTTCTGATCTTATGGTCTCACTGGCTAAGGCTTTGATAGCAGCCTGGCTGTCCACGAAAAAAGTAATCTCCGAAGAGCTTAGCTTTTCGTGATGTGCCAATTCAGCTGCTTTTCCAATGGCAAAGATCTCGGCCTGAAAGACACTACATTCAGCTGGGAGTTTATACGACGCTCTGATGTTGAGAGATTGGCAAATTCAAGTCAAGTCAAGTAAGAGCTTTCATCAGTTTTAACTTTATGGAAATCGACCGATAAAATTGTCTTCTTTTTCTAGGCACCTTTTTAGGACTTCAGGTCAAAATAATAAACCTTCTACTAAATTATGGAAAGTGAGTATCCCATTTTTGTTGCGATAACTATTGATGCTTATATCGGGTGATTTTTTAAGAGCTTGAGAACTTTTTTTTTAAAAAAACGCATAAAATTTGCAAAATCTCATCGATTCTTTATTTGAAACGTTATATTGGTCCATGACATTTACTTTTTGAAGATAATTTCATTTAAATGTTGACCGCGGCTGCGTCTTAGGTGGTCCATTCGGAAAGTCCAATTTTGGGTAACTTTTTCGAGCATTTCGGCCGGAATAGCCCGAATTTCTTCGGAAATGTTGTCTTCCAAAGCTGGAATAGTTGCTGGCTTATTTGTGTAGACTTTAGACTTGACGTAGCCCCACAAAAGATAGTCTAAAGGCGTCAAATCGCATGATCTTGGTGGCCAACTTACCGGTCCATTCCTTGAGATGAATTGTTCTCCGAAGTTTTCCCTCAAAATGGCCATAGAATCGCGAGCTGTGTGGCATGTAGCGCCATCTTGTTGAAACCACATGTCAACCAAGTTCAGTTCTTCCATTTTTGGCAACAAAAAGTTTGTTAGCATTGAACGATAGCGATCGCCATTCACCGTAACGTTGCGTCCAACAGCATCTTTGAAAAAATACGGTCCAATGATTCCACCAGCGTACAAACCACACCAAACAGTGCATTTTTCGGGATGCATGGGCAGTTCTTGAACGGCTTCTGGTTGCTCTTCACTCCAAATGCGGCAATTTTGCTTATTTACGTAGCCATTCAACCAGAAATGAGCCTCATCGCTGAACAAAATTTGTCGATAAAAAAGCGCGAAACACATTTCGAACCGAACACTGATTTTGGTAATAAAATTCAATGATTTGCAAGCGTTGCTCGTTAGTAAGTCTATTCATGATGAAATGTCAAAGCATAATGAGCATCTTTCTCTTTGACACCATGTCTGAAATCCCGCGTGATCTGTCAAATACTAATGCATGAAAATCCTAACCTCAAAAAAATCACCCGATATTTGTTATTTTAATATGACTTTGCCATAAAGAAGACAATTTCTCGTGGGCTGTAGATTACAAAGTTTGTGCTTTTTTTTTAAGAGAGAGTTGTAACGGGTTATCCATTTTGTGGTTTCCAAAATATTGGGCTGGAGTTCAAAATCTGTCAAACAAAGTAGTTAAACTAATCCTTTTTTTACAGTTGAAAGTCTGAAGTAGTACCCGTGGCATGAAGATTGGTGCGTTTGATTGTCTTGCAAGAGGTCTTGGTTTTGGTTATGGTTTACATAATCGTCCAACTACGCAAGCAATTGGCAAAATTGTGTAGAAATTTGAAGAGACTGAATTGGTTTAAGATATTGTAAGGCCTGTGCATCATCTTTTCGGTCGTTCCACTGAAAATAAAGCTGCTGTAAGTCAAAGTGTTGTCGAAGACCCGAATGTGTCGATTCCTCGTGGTTCTCAGGAATTAGGACTGTCTTTCAGCACATTATGGCGTATTTTGGATTTGGATCTAAACCAACATCCATATAAAGTCGGTCCAGCTCACACAACAACGGAAGCCAGCTGATCATTTACAACGTCGTCGTTGATACGTCGAATGGGTGATTGCACAACAGGCGGTAGACGGTGATTTTTCGAACAAAATTTTCTTCAGCGAAGAAGCACATTTCTTACTCGGTGGGTATGTTAATAAACAAAATTGTCGTATTTGGGTTCCTGAGAATCCTCAAGTAATTGAAGAGAGGCCATTACATCCACAAAAAGTAACTAGTTGGTGCGATCTTTGGTTCGCAGGTGTGATTGGACTTTACTTCTTCGAAAACGACGATGGTACTACTGTCACCGTCAATTTGGAGCTTTATGGTCATATAACAACTGAATTTTTTGACTTCTTTTGAAGAATACGACTTGGAGAATATGTGGTTTTAACGAGACGGTGCCACATGCCACACTACTCGAGCAAATATGGCTTTATTGCAAGAGGCATTTCCTGGTCACGTAATTTCTCGTCGTGGCGACCAAGATCATGCGATTTGACACCGCTAGACACCATCATTCGTCAAGTTATGGCTGAGATACCGCCCAATATGTGTCAAAAAGTGGTCCAACATTACCTCAAAAGAATCGATGCTTGCTGTTCGCGTGGTGGTAATTTAATTGATGATGAAATGATAATGTCAACGTTCAAACTTTATAATTAAAAGTAATATTATGAAAATATATATATTATATATTTATTTACGTTTACTTTTTAAAACCGCAAAATAGATGACCCTATGTACTATAAAAACTTAAAAACATGTTTTGATTTAAGAAATATTTAAAAGAACTTATTAAACCGTTCCTTATTTAAAAACTTAAATTCGATTATAAATTATTCTTAAATTTAAACTAAACACACTGCAGTTGAAACCATAATGCTCAGGTATTTAATAGACCCCTTTATTCGTGAAAGAGCCAAGCAAACCATAACTAATGTCTGACACGCTCATATAAAGCCATCACCAACCCCAAGGCGCACTTCTTTCGCGTTTATACCCATTTTTAATATCCTCGATCATAAATCAATGCCGCAAATCTTTATTTAAATACGAATTAATACCGAACACATTTTCGACACAAAAACGTTTTCTGCTCAGTTAAGCCCAAAGGAAAGAAAAAAAAAAACAATATTGATACTCCATTTGACACACATGCTCCCTCTTTTGGACTTAAAAAATATGGCAAAAAAAAAACATCACGAAAACAGCATCAATAAAATTTAAAGAAAAAGAAAAATAAAAAGAAAAAAGGAAACCATCAACAGACATGCCATATCAGAAGAGAAGAAGATACAGATATCTGTTCCCAAAGGATAATTTGCATACCTATTGCTTCCGTTTTGTGCCAGAATATAGTGTTGTCGGTTATCGGAATCTTGAAAATCTCCTTTTGAAGTCATTTGTTATGGGATGGCATGGGTCTTTCGAATTGACGCCTCCAGGCAAGGGATGAAACCCAAGAACTACACATATGAACGCATCTTTTAGCCATATCCGTACCGTACCGTACCGTACCACCACACCACACCACACCACACCACACCACATCGTATCACATCACATCGCATCGCATCGGTCGTCTGCCAACCCCGCATCAAACACACAACACTTAATCCTTAAACAAACTTCACTTCCAAGAGTGTGTAAAAAAGGATTTGCTTGATTTGCTGTAAGGGATTCAAAACAGCACCACTCCACCATGTCCACCCCTTTTGTTGTGCTTTTTCTCTCCGTTGAACTTTCGTCTTCTAAAAGAATGTTTTGAAACGTAAAGGTTGTTGCTTTCCTCCGTCTTTATTTTCTTCACTATACCTATCCTTATATTCTTCCTACTCCTTTTGTAAAGCAGTTTAGTTATTTTATTTTTTCCTATCTGTAAGAAGTGTTAGTCCACAAAGAAAGGGGGCTCACTTTTGTGTGGGAAAATGTTATTTTATTTCTACATTCTTGGATTCCTTGATCTTTCTTTATATACTCGTACCTATACATAAGTTTGTATATTCTTTGGAAGAAACTTTGGCCGAAGATGGTCATATGCGAAAATCTGTGGTATTAATTTAAATACCTACAACCTATTGACAGCCGCATACTTGTTGTTTTGTTATAAATAAATCTATCCCTGGGGGAATGGTCGATATTCTTATAATAATACTTAACAATACACATTTGGCAATGAGTTGAAAACTCATGTTCGTGAACTGTTTCATGATAAAGATTTGAGTGGGTTTGGTGTTGATTTAAAGAAGTTGAAATCAGTAAATTTCTTTCGATGTCATTACGGGTACGACAGGCGTTTCAAATTGAAAAGGTCGTAGAGCAGGGATAGTGAAACCTTTCAGAACTTCTTGACATTAGGAACATCACATTGAGAGCCAAATTAATCGCTTCGATTTATTTCATCGGAGTTATATTTTCAAGCTCTTACGTTCTGAAAGTACGATTGAAGCTCCCTATAAGTTTTCTCCAAATTCTGCCGTAGTATGAATATTTGATCAGTTGCTGAATCTATTGGTTTACACTATCGCACTGGTAAATATTGAAAGTTGTCTTGAAAAACTTTTAACGTTCACGGTAGAAAGGTTTCGTTTCTTTTCAGCAAACGTTCTCCTCTGCTCTGAAAACAGAAATAAGTCGCTGGACTAGATCTGTGACACGGCATACATTATCTTTACAAAAAAGCTATTTTTCTTCGTCAAATCCAAACTGTCCAATAACTCTATGTGATAGTCGCGTAATTGTTGGTGTAAGTCTGAAGTTGAATGTCTAATAAATAAGGTCTAATCACAACGCCAACTCCAAACCCACACCAAACAGCGATATTTTGAGGATCTAAAGGATTCTCAACAATCACTCTTAAATTTTCGGAGTCCCAAACGTACAAGGTAAAATAGGCCTCATCAGTGACAATGATTTTTCAATAAAAATGTTGATCCATTTCAAAGACTCAATCAGCCAAGAAGCGACATTTGCCGGTTGTGGCGATTTTTACGAGTAATAGACTTGAGACCTATGTATCGGGATTTTCAATAAAACTAAAACGGTTTTGGATATCAATGAATATCTTTATTCCTGTGAAAGTAAGTTCGATGCCAACACGGGCATGCTTGCAGAAGTCCATACGCTGAACCAATTTTCGACGGTTTTCAAGCATAAATCGTCCGATACTGTTGCAATTTCATGTTCGATATTCGTCGTCCTGTTGGAACCACATGTCCACCAAGTCCATATCATGCACTTGGGGCCGAAAATATTCGGTTATCACTGAACGGTAGCGATTCCCATTCACAGTAACGTGCCGGTCTTGATCATCACGGAAGAAATACGGCCCAATGACGCCGCCGCCGCCGCGGGTTCATAAACCACACCAAACTGTAATTTTTCGGCATAATTTGTTTATTGACGAAGCCATTCAGCCAGAAATGAGACTCATCGCTGAAGATGATTTTTTGATGAAAATCCGAATCATTTTCAAGTTGTTGCTCAGCCCAATTCACAAACATACGACGCTTCTGGTTGTCAAGCGGCTTCAGTTCTTGTGTCAATTTAATCTTTTAAGGATGTAGGCCAAGATATTTTTGCAGAATTCGCCAGAACGACGTCACAGAGAGGCCAAACGCGTGAGAACGACGTTTGAGAGACACACGGAAAGAATTCTTAGATCAGATCAAGAAAAATAAGCTAAAAATCACGAAAAATTAATCCAGTTTTGGACCTTGGCTTCGAAACAAGTAAATTGATACTTTTTGTTTGCAATTTCATAAAATGAGCAAAATGAAGATATTGACACTCAAAAATCATATTTCATTACATTTGAGTAGCAATAATTCGACCGAGGAAATCAAATATATCAAACAGCGAATTACAATTTGATATCAATTTGTATCAATTTAATGTTTGTTTTTATCGTGAATTTCAGCAGGAATTTGTAGATTGAAATTGTTTTCTTGTAGATTATGATTCGTTTTTTAAATACCTACACACACAAGTGGCAAATTTCAACCCTTGTTTTCTTAGAATTCGACAATATACATTAGTTTGCAAATGACAACTAATGTTTTGCTACTTCTTTTATTTATTCTGCAGTTTGCAAATGACAGTCACAGTTTTGATACCTAGTTATCTTTAAATTGCAACTTTTGAGTCGTAATTTGAAACAGTTTCTGCAGCAATTTGTAGCTTTTAAAGATTAATTTACTTTCCATTTTCAAGCAACCATGTAGAGATTCCAGTACAATTTTTTGCAAAATCAACAATCTTCATTAGTGATTTACAACATAAACTTATTCTAATAAATATGATTTAAAATCATGAAAAATATAAACCAGCATAAGTGTTCATATATGCGTTTCGCCTCGATGCAATGGTTGGGCTCATCAGAAGATGACCATTAGACCTTGTCTTGACGCATACTTTCCCGAATAAATCGAGACTCCATATAATCCAAGCTGCATAGAGCAATTGCGAATTATACAGTTGCTACACAAGTTACCGCTTATTCTAATAAATATGATTTAAAATCATGAAAAATATAAACCATATTGCAGCTTGAATATTTATATTGTGATTATATTTTATTGATTTGAGAATTGAGAATAATTAAATCACCGCATACATCTCGCAAAACAAGATTAATGAGTAGTCAAATTAAATTGTTCCCCTAAAGTAGTAGATTGCGACTCAAAAGTTTCAATTTACTTTCATTTCAACAAGCTCGAATTATAACTTTTGATAATAATTACCAAATTATAAAATTTTGTATTTTACGAAGATTTGAATGCTGAATTACAACTTTCTCATTCATTTTATAATAAACTCGTCTTGATTTACTAAAAAAAGGGTTTTCGTAAATTGCAACCTAAAATTTAGCAATTAGTGATTTTTCAATTCTCTCCGTGCACATTTGGACTTTCTGCAACTGAAGCCTCAGCGATATTCTCGACAATACGGGCACTTCTGTGTCTAATTGGCACATGAACATTTTGTATTGTGCCTGTAGATTAAAATTTTGTCCACTAGACGCTCAAATGTTGATTTGCTAGGACGATTATGACAACCATAAATTGGACGTAGCGCTCTTAACGTTGGATCCACTGACTCCAAATTTCGGTATTAAATTTTAATAATTTCGACTAGTTGTTGGCTCGTATATCTTTCCATCATGAAATGGCAAACCTTACTGAAGAGAAATGTCAAAAGAGCGAAATATGGCAAAAGCTGTCCCTGTCGCTATAGTTTTGTAACGTCCCTGTTGGAAAATCCTGTATAATACCCTTGATAGAATAAATCAAACGCACTCCATAATATTAGAAATAGGATCAAAATATAACTTTTGCTGTGCACCTAATATACGGTTATCAAGGGATTATTCGCTGTGTTTTGAGATGTCTTTAGATCTTTCATCTATTCCTGAACCCAAAAAGTACTTTCCAAACATCAATGAGGAATCAACAATAATATGGGTTTTTGTAAACACTACTGGTAATTCCAGCTATTTTATCAGCTGTCTTGGTTTCGATTGTTTGAATTACTTACTCGTCCAAATTTTCACTGCTACCGGCCAAGAAACTGCTCAATTTTTGCGAACTTTGAGTGCAAATTGATTACTATTTTTGTTAAGAATTTTAACTTTTTCAATGAATGTAGCAATTTCTATAGTTGCATTTTTAGCAAAGCGTAGTATTTACTTATGAAATGTCTAAAGAATAAATATGGGTGATTATACAAAAGTTGGGTAACTTTTGAGGATATTTTGTTTACGATAGTTCTTAAATCAAACTTCTATAAATTCGGGTGTATATGATATAATATATTATTAATATATTGTTCCCAATCGGGCCAGTCACTTTTTTGAGTACATTGTAAGATATTTAAAAATTTCAGAATTTGACTGCCAGAGGACTGACGAGTATACACAGTTTTGAAAGTATTATAATGAAATTAAATCAAATTAGTAAAAATTTAATAATGATCACTTAAAATCACTTAGAAACAATTAAAAATAATTATTAATATGTAATACTATAGGAGAAAATACTACATCAGTTTTCAAAACAGACTTTTGACATTCAACGTAATGTTATTCACTTATCTTTTATTAATTTCACATAATTTTTCTAAATATTTCAAAGTAATCAACAAACAAAATCTAACAATATTCATCTTAAAAGTACTAATGATCAAGAAATGAAGAACAATATAATTTACCTGACACAGAATTGACGCCACACTACTGACGAAAAGGACGAAATTTGAGATTATAATCTGGACTAATGTTTTTTTTTTTTTGTAATTTCAAATATCAAAAAACTACATTTTAACAAATCAAAGTCTAATACGAATAAATAAAAATAAACTTTAGATTAACAAAAAAATAACGGCTCACCATAAAATTGACGTGTTGACTGGCTAAGCACGTGTATAGACAACAAACATAACCCAAACTCTGGTACAGTTATGGTGGCCGTCAAATTGTGCGACCCGCAACTAACTTTATTACCAACATTAAAATTTAAAGTGGGATTTGACGTTGAGTTGGCGATATTTCGCACGAATTTAAAATTTAAATAACACACAAGAAACTGACGAATAAAACTGAACACAAAATTTCTTATTTTTTTAAATAAAGTGGAGAACACTGCATTATGAAAGTTGTAGTATATATTTAACTATATATGTACATCACAGATTGTAGTAAATTGATAGGTTTTCTCAAATCAATGATAATGTTTAATAGACAGTCACTTAATGGTTGGTTTTCAGGGTTGTGACATGCCAGAGGACTGACGTTTTAAGAACTAATTGTGTTTTTTTAATAACTTGTATTCAAAATGAAGATCTGAAATTGGGTGACTAAATAAAGGTCTTTCCATTGTTTTAATATAAATTGCAATCTCAATAAAATATAATCAGACTTTGTATATATATTGGTTGGTGACATCGAGTTACCCAACTTTTGTATAATCACCCATATAACAGTTTTAAGAGCAACTGCGGCTCAAATAGCTGACGATTCAAAATGAAACCTCATAGTGAAAAATCTTTGATTGTAATATTTCGAATTCAGTTTTATATTTAAATGTAATACTCGTAAATACTGTTTTTAAAATAAATAAAACTTTCTTTAAGTTTTACGCCACTATTTTTATAAAGATTATATTTGGCTTATGACATTTATAAGAATAGTTAAGTAGGTATGCAAAACCATCATCCAATAAATAAATTATGCCTTCGTTCAGTGGTATTTACCAAACTTTGAATCGAATTAGCGTGCCTATTGACAATAATTCCTTTCACATAAAGTTCTTTTACATATTTATGCATAGCACATACATATGTATGTACACAAATATTTTCAATGTACATATGTCGAATCGTAAGTACATAAAATTACTATTAAATATTTTGTATGTTTTCTTTTTAACGAACTAGCTATATCCTTGTTTTTGTTTTGTTCATACATTGATCGATAAAACACGAACAGGGACACATATTCAAAGGACACGTAAGAAACTTCATATTGAGCTTTGCTAGTTTTAAATTCTATAAAATCGGAACTTTGCCACCGTGCCGCTCCGCTCCGCACCGCGCCCGATGTCTAAGGTACGGGCAGGCGGCAGCAGCACGGATAACAGTATGTAGTTCTGAATTTATCAAAATTTCACAATCTCTAAACGGTCAATCGAACACGCAAGGTGTGTCACCACACCATTGTTTGGTTAAAGCTGATGAGAAAGGTTGAAAGGATACGCTTACATTTTCCTCATACATGTTTTATTGCATTTATTTTAATGCAATAAAATACAAATGTATCGTAAATTAAATGTCACAGAAATAACAAACAAACAAACTCAACCCTTTTAGCTGTCGAAAATAAGAGGGGTGGCGATTATGGTTGAGATCAGTATCGCTACGCTATTCTACTATCTATCAATCAATGGGGCATATGAAGTCATAATTTTCTACCCACTTTAGCGGTTATTATCTATACGGACAGGTAAAAATATTCGAGGAGCGTGGAATTGATTCGTTTTATAAAGCTTAACTTTATTGACAATGAGGGTGTTATAAAGGATATAAATGGGTATATATATGTAGCTAGAATAATAGACGAAGGAATACGAAGTTGTCTATTGCTAATGGTTTGTAGTTAAGCAATTGGGTACAAAATGTTAAACTAAATGGAGCAAAATATTAAACGATTTAGTTAAATGTTAAAAACATTTTAATAAATTACTTATAGTTAGTTAAAAAAAGTAATTGTGATTATTTTGTAAGATAGAGTCTTATTATCTCCTAATGTTTAAGTACAAATAAAATCATAAAATGACTTCTTTAAATTTTACTAATTTGCTAAATTTGACTAATGAATTTTTAAACGTTTTTAGAGGTACTGTTTGTATTAGAAAAGGGAATTGGTATTTGCAGGTAATGATTTTGGAATATCTAGAAAATTCCAAAATACCTAACTTGATAGATAGATAGATAAATCTTTATTCATTAAAAACAATACATAATAATTTACAATAGAAAAAAAACTTACAAGCATGGCATTAGAGCTGTCTGCCGAATACTATCAAGACATTTATATCGAGAAAAAAGAGAATACGAGTACAATTATGGAATATAAATTAAAGAACATATGTACCTATATAAATAATATTACAGAAATGTGATCAACTTTTTAAAAGTTATTTTGTTAAAGTGGCAAAGTAATTTAAAGAAGAAAAAGAATAGTTAACAATAAATATGTGTTACAATGAACAAAGAAAACAATTAACAATTAGGTACTTTAAATGATTGTTTAAAATATTTAAGTTTATTTTTTTTTTAAACTACAAAAACCGAAGATGGCGAAGAAGTGAAAAAATTTCGGAGAATAAGGACTTTTAGTTTAGTTAAAACGGAAAAAGGCGAACTCTAAGAGGTTCAAGTTATGGAATATTGAGGCTTTTAGTTAAGCTAAAAGAAAACTTTATTTTCTTTTTTTACTTAAGTAGATACTTCAAAACAGATTCAAATAAGAATTTCTGTAATTATTTGCATGGGAGACATAGCGTACCAGCAATTTCCAACCATACTTCCCGTTCAAAACACGTAAACATTCTTCCGACGAAAAGAAGCTTTTATCAAAATGAAGTCTACGGATTTTTTGTAATATAGGACAAGTTGCTAAAAAATGGTAAACATCTTCGTTTTGGTTTGAGTTACAGAGTAAACAAATTGCATCTAAGTCAGTTCTATGTGGCCTGTAGTTGAGTTCAAGAGTTTCAGTCCGTATTTTGAATATTAAACTTATATCAGAAGCAGAAAGGTCCTCACAGAAATAATTATAATCGCCCAAAGTCAAATTAAGACGGCTATAGGTTGCTCTAGAAAGTGATTCCCTAGCCCTCTCGAGATTAGTTTTGTACATTTCCTCATCAACCATCGAAATGCAGTTGTAAAAGGTATTTCTCCATTCTTCTTTATTGTTTGCATTTAGATTCATTGCTAAATTATGTGCTGTGGCAAGAGCATGCCAATTTCTAAAAGGGGAATATCCACAATGGAGTGATATAAGCAGGATTTGCTTGTGCAGATTATTATCGGGTCTATGCATAACTTTAATAAGATAGTCTGCGTTGGCCTTTAAATTTCTAACATATATTTGCGGAAGCTTGGACTCAACATATATGGCGTAATTAGGCGTGCTACGCGGCAGCCGGAAGATTCTTTGGAAAAAGTGTCTTTGAATAACTTCCATATCCTCAGAAATTGGTATCCATAGACTTGATTCCCATAACAAAAGCAACTGTTCAAGGTAGCCTCAAAAACCTTAAATTTCGATGTAGGGTCCACGAAGCTTCTTGAAAAAAAATGTGATTTGGCTAGTACCAGTTTCTCTTAAGTATGATTTTTGATGTTCAAATTATGAGTGATAGTAAAACCAAGATATTTATACTCGCTGACAACTTCAATAGTGGTACCATCTAATGTCCAATTTCGTACATTATTATCTGAACGGTTTTGAGGTTTAAAAATCATAATTTTAGATTATGTTGATTTTGAGATCCCACGAATCGCAATATTGTTTAAGTTTATTTATCTGAAGCTGCAATGTCACTGGGTTATCAGAAAACACCACCAGGTCATCAGCATAGAGCAACATCTTCAAAGATAAATCGCCATAGTTGACGCCTCCCGGTAATTTATTTTCAATATCATTGATAAAAAGAGCGAACATCAACGGACTCAATATACAGCCTTGTGGAACACCTGTTTCGGTATTAAAGGATTTTGACATAGATATACCATTACAAACCTTTGCAGACGTGTTTAATAAAAGTTGTTCATAGATCCGAATAAATTTGGTTGAAAGGCCAATAACTGCTAGCTTATATAAAAGTGATCTTCTGTTGATGGTATCAAAAGCAGCTTTAAATTCGACGAAAAAAGTGTATAGTGGCTTCTTTTCGTCGACAAAACGCCTGGCAACACTCGTAAGATCAAAAATTTGATCAATCGTTAAAAGGCCCGCCCGAAAACCAGCCTGATATCGACTTATCAAATTATTTCTTTCAATCCAAATAAATAAATAAATACCTAACTAAAAAGTTGCTGATTGTCAGTAAGACGTTCTTTAGTTGTGGCTTTGACAGTTTCGATTTTGATTAAGATCATATTTTTTACCCCCATACAACTCATTATTCATGTATATTTCAATGAATAAAGTATTGATTTGTATGTTTAGTAATAAAAAGCACCCGCGGCGTGATGGTTACTACATAGGTCTATCATGTCATAGGTATTGGGTTCAATCCTTGCATGTGCCAACTAAGGTCTTTTTACGGGTACTGCCTCTTGCGAGGAGTTGACGAATTATCGAAGAATAATTCCTGTCATAAAAACTGCTTTCTTAAATTTTCTGTTCGGATTTGGCATGCAAAACTGTTGGTCCCCCTCTATTTCTGGCAGAATTCCACACAGGAATGGTTGAGCGTTGTAAGTCACTAGGCCCTTGTACTCGACGAGTTATTGCGCCACCTAATGTAATTAATTTATTTACATAAATATTATTTTTGGTTTTTGAAATAATACACACGAGGAAATGATAAAAATATGCTTAAAATACTTTGTTCAATTTAAGTTAACAAAGCCTTATTTTTGGTCCAGAGATACACTTCGTGTGACGTGAATAGGGACAAGGTTTTTCCGTTTTTTTATTTGACGATTTTTTTTAAACCCTTACGTTTTTTGGAAAAACCCAAAGATGGAATGAATATGATGAAATGTTGGATTAAGTTGATAAATACAATTTTTGTGACGGTTTTTCCGAAGAAGGTAAAAGGAAAAGTACCTGTTTTTTTGTGTCACATGGATAGGGCAAAATCTAAATTTACCTGTAAGACCCTTTAAAATAAAGAAAACAACATAAGATCTTATGATAAATACTGGTTTAATTGAATGGATTGAAATAGTTTTTAGTAATGTGTCCTGCCTCCTGATTTCTGAATTACTTCAAATAACCTGTGGTGTATGGATAATGCTGTCAGATAATTAATAGAAATTCAGGCCCAGACCCGTTTTATGACTTCAATAATCTCTTCGGTTTTTTGATTAAATTTGGTATTGCCATCCTCCTTTGTAGACTTTTCTTAAAAGCCATCTCCACACGTTTTCCATGATTTTCAGGTCAGGATAATATGGGGGCCATGGTAATAGGTTTTTGTTGTCCGTGCGGTATGTATTGGTGTATTATCGTGTTGGAAAGTCCATTGTTGTCCACCAAATAATTGAGAAAACTGCGGAAAAGCTCGTTCCAGAATCGATTTTTAAGTGATTGCCGTCATTTTAGAGCTTTGAAAATCCCGCTCCACGGTCCCGTAATAGGTGATTGCTCCCGATACCATTACACCGCCTCCTTTGCTGTGCCGTTTTTCAAGATAGCTTTCTTCCTTTCTTAAAACATGGAAATAGCAGCTATATCCATCAGGTCCGTCCAAAGTAATTTTTTTTCCTCGGAAAATTCGAGAGTGTGCCAAGCTCGTTTTCACTTAATGTTATTAGTTGCAAAATGAAGACGTTGGCTCTTGGGAACTGCATTCAAAGCTGTTTTTTTCTTCATTTTTTGTTGTCGTATATGAACTGCTTTCTCTATCAACGAGCAACAGTCGATCTACTAGCATTTACCACAGCTTCTGCCTTAAATTTACTAATGAAAAGCCTTGAATTTGAAGCAGCTCTTACTATCGTCCGATTTTTCTGAAATGATGTGGCTTTCTTGACTCTTCCTTTGGGGTTTTTTTGCATACCTTTCTATCTTTCTTTGAAGTAATTGTAGGCATACAAAATTTGAACTTCTTCTAATTTTGCTGGCTATAAAACGGATGGTGTTGCTGAGATCCCGGTAAGCTCAAATTTGGGATATTTCCTCATTGATTAAACCCTTATCCTTATCTCTACCCATACTTAATGATTCTATCAAATTTATACTCGTACTAAACTCCCACACAATCAGAGTATCCTTTTATCTAAAATTCGCAAATATGTAAATTTAGATCTTGTCCCTACTCATGTGACATAAAAACAGTTACCGCCAAAAAACTTGTATTTATTAACTTAATCCAACATTTTTGTTTGCAATATAAACTGAATAACTCAATAAACCTAAGGGTCTAAAAAATATGGTCAAATATAAATCGAAAAAAGCTTGTCCCTATTCATGTAACACGAAGTGTATACTATAGGGTGGGTTACCCATAAGTTTCTCTTTAAATCAGGATTATTTTGAAACTGTAAGCTATTTTCCTCTCGTATTATGCCTAAGCGAACGTTTGAACAATGCAACGAACATAAGCAATTGTGTATCATTGGACAATTTTTGTTTAAAGTTAGGCTGGGAACAACGTTTTGATCGATATGGTAGGCTTTACAAAGCTATGTGAACCGACTTTTTTCTATAAAATTGTAAACATGGATCTGAACTACCTTTGGTTATACCTGCATTTTTTAAAGACGTTGAAGACAAAACAATGCAATCACAAAGTTTTTTAACTCAGTTCTTTGAATATTTTAACTGCTGAAAACGTTTTAAAGATCTTTAAAAAAGTTTTAGTTTCCTTGCAATTTCAAAACAAAACATTTTGTTTATCATTTTCAAAAACAAAGTTTTAGATGAACCGGCTAACTCTTAACTTATAGGCAAGAAATTTTCTTCAAAAGTATACATTATGAAGTTGTGGAACTTTTTTTTAATATAAGTATTTCAGGAAAATCTATACATCTTGCTGTAAAGAAATGCGGGTGATAAGCCCTAGAAAAGAATGGAATGAATGCCAAAAAATCTTTTCATAAAATTAAGTATTTTAAATTTATAACATTCTTTTACAACTTCTACACATTGAATAAGAAACAAATAATCAATAGTAGGTTCCAATCCGGTGTGCCATTCCTAGAAATATTTTATCCCTGTACAAAACTAAGTCGTTTTTGGTCTGTTCAAAAAAGGTTTGTCCCTGCAAAAACCATCTAAAAAACTCCAGTTAGTTTCATTTGCAAATAAAAAAATTCATTTAAGATCTTTATTTTTACTTCCTTTTAAAAAAGCTAATATTAATGCGCAAGACCAATGGCGGATCCAGGTGGGGGAGGGGGTCGTAGGGGTCATTAAGTTATTTATTATTATTATTTTAAGTTGCCTTTAAATTCCTTAAACTAGCCTTCAATTTTATTATTACATTTTTTTGACACACATAAATATTGATTATTGGAGTGATTTTTACTACGACATATAGGAACTATATAGCAAGGTATGCATTAGTAAACAATTTCAAACTAGAGCCTTTAATCAAATATGACATTACGACGGTAGAGAAGTCGAAAAAAAGTGGGTACCTACCCCGATTCCTTCCGTCTGATTTTCAGCCGATTAGTGTAAGGCGTTTTTTTCATTTTATTAATATGAAAAATAACAGCAGTCCCCACACAAAGCTTTTGGTTCAAACATGTGATTTTTCCAAAACTTTCTCTAAATTTTGTGTTCTTAATTTGGCTTCTTTCTTCAAGAAAAACATATTTTCGTATTGCTCCAGAAGGGTGCAGAAAAAAGCAACGTTTCAAAACAATTTCCTACATTTCTGCGCGAAATGCACCAAAAACCCTCTAAACTATTGTGTTTTAGCTCTTAAATATGGCATATTTAGAAAACTGTTGGCATCTTGGAATGCTTTCATATGAGTCATCCAAATTAAATAGTTAGACCATACCTTACTGGACAACAGTGTTCTAAAATAATTTGATAACTAAAGTTGTTATTTTAGCAATTATTAAATTTTGTTAGCCTCCTTTACAAAACATTAAAGAACATTTTTAAGCGGTGAGTAAAAACTCATCTAAGTGTGTGACCCCCCCTGATTAAAAGTCTGGATCCGCCCTTTTGCAAGTCCTTTCGAATATGGTAATGGTAGACAATATTTCCAGTATCCTTTTTATATCCTTTTGTAAAATACATCAGATTTGCTAAAACAGAAGCTGTCATAAGCAAATAAAAGAAGATACGGTTAGATAACTAAAAAATTAAAATAAAATCTAAATGCTGGAATTGAAAAGAGTGAAAGTAGTTTGAAAAGAATACGAGTATATTCTCCGGCGGCGTTTTGTTCAAATATATAAAATAAACTCCAATAGACATACCTGATATAAACCTAATGTGTGTACATATGTTCCTACATGATACATTAATCCATGTAAACTATTTACAAAATTCCTTTGATCCCTTTTTTAGTTAAGGTTCCATTTAATGATTAACGAATGTTTGTTGGTAATTTCTTTGTAAGACATGAAATTAAATAATCAGGAAGCTTTTAAATTATGAATTTATGTGAGTGTAGAATGTGTTTTATTTTTCTTTTTATTTTGATGTGCAAATATTTAAATATTTTTTAATTACATGTTTCATTTTCATTGGGATTTGAACACACTATCAAACTTGGCTACACTCGAACAGGATTGCATTGATTTAATCACGCTTATGAAGCCAAGCGTATATAGTTACTTTTTTGTATCTGGTTCCAAGTTGTGATTTCAATACTCCAGGAAGAACATATTGCTCGTATCATTCAGCACTCCATCTAACCTTGTGATGGTCAATTAATTCAACGGATTCATTAGATTAGCTATTTTGTACTGTTCAGTCATGCAATTTCCATATCATTTAATTAACTTTGACCAGAATCTTCATTTTCAATGATCTTAAACATTGCTCATTTTTCACTGAAAAGAATATTCCTAAGAATAATCACGAGTCTATTGGATTGCCCGGCAATGTAAGCCAACTTGACGTCAATAGCGTAGGACCTATACCTCTTTCCGTAAAGGTTAAAGAAAATGATAAGTTTCATAGCACGCAATAATTATTAAAAAATAAGATCGACAAAAAATGTCTCCTTTAATTAAATAAGAAAAATATATTGAATTAATCTTTTCAATCACTTATTCTTAAATTGTTCTGCCAAAACTGAAAGACTCATTCCATCAGGAACTATACGAGTATTTTACTTAAATGAGAACATTTGTATGCATGACAATCGACTTGATGCTCATAAAATTATATTGTTATTTTGGAAATATTGAAATTGACATCTACACAATTGACAAAATGCTAAAATGCGACTAAGTGCTTCAAACACACACACACACTCACAACACAGAACAGAGTCAATGAAGAAGAACATCACTAAAAGCACGATAAAAGATGTTCGTAAAAATAAAAAGACAATACTTCCTATCCAGCCATTTTTATAAGCCACCCCTTTTCAACCTAAATATTGTGGGTTTCCCGTTTTTCCGTTTTTTGCCGAAAAAAAAAACTGATTTATTGGTTTGCTTCATCAAAGTGTGTATTGTTATACTGGAATTCATATAGTGATATCATAAAATAATGGGATTGAATATGCCAAAGTATTTGAATGTCATATTTCTTGAAATATATAAGGGATGCGAAAGTCGTTGTCGTCGAACTGTATGGGGTGGATTTTCTCTTGAATCGAAAGAGTTTATCTCATCGTCACTGCCTTAACAGCGATGGAACGAATTTTGAATATCGGCATTGAAATTGTTCTGGGTACGAGTGATGGTATGAGAAGGAGACTCTTGCTTTTGTGGAAATTTACATATGGCCCGCCAAAGTCCCTGCTGAGACTGGGCAATTTATTAAAATTTATTATAAATCCGGCGCCACCTTATATCCTATCGACAGATTTGCTTTTCTCATCATAATTCAAAAAGGATTTCTCTTTTCTCCAGTTGAATAGGGTTCGGCTTAGTGTTTGGCTTCCGTTTCTTTTCCTTCTTCTCCTTCTAGTTGGTCACAATTGAGGTTAAAGAAGATCGATTTTCAATGTTGATGAGCAATAAAATGGTTTAAGAACACTCTTTTAAATTTATCAGTTAATTCTTTTTGTAACCAATGCACAAACATTCAACAAAAAGTGTTTCGTCTTATTTGAGAGACTTACTCGTACGATTGAAAACGCATAGTTTCATTTTGAAAGTGAAATTAGAAATGCACTACCATTTGCAGCTTTCAAAAACCTGTGAGAACTGCTCTTAGCAAATAATTGCATTCGTACGTGATGTAGCATTCATTTTTATAATACGAAAATGAAGGGTTTTCGAATGAGGTTTCATTTTGAATAGCCCGCTAGAGCCACTATCATCATTTGACAAATTAAAATAGAAACAGTACATACATATGTATGTCAACAACGCATTGAATTTATTAAAATTCACTACAAAAATGGTGAACAATTTACAATAACTGTTAGCAAAACTAAATCACCTTTAGTCTTGGTCGGCAACAGTAAGATTAGTGGAATATTTGAGCTGTTTTTACGGTTTAAATAAATTAGGTGGCGCAACAGTCCGTAGAGAACCAGGGCCTAGTGACTTACAACTCTCAACCATTCCTGTGTGCGAGTAATTGCAGGAATGGAGGGGACCTACAGTTTTATGCCGAATCCGAACGGCTAATTTGAGAAAGCACTTTTTCCTGGAGAATTTGTCAATTCCTCGCAAGAGGCAGTACCCGTGAAAACGTTTTTTTTTTTTTTTTTTTTTTATGACATGACAGTCCAACGCACTAACCATCATGCCACGGGTACCACGGTTAACGGTTTAGTGATGTAAATAATCGAAACAGTTATAAATATTGCTAATGCAGCATTTCGGTCTTCAACACTTGGCCTTTTAGTTAACGCAATAACGCAAGCTTATAGATCACCTGCAACGTGATTTCCCAGCTAGTTAAAAAACATCAAAATGGCTCGAAATTGCATTGAAAAATCATCTTCGTTATGAGCTTCGTTGGGGACTCGGAAAATTCATTAATGATTGGTGAAAAACCTCTCAATCCTTAACGCGTTACTGTGGGGTGTTTTTGGCTGGCTGGAAAATGAGGCTAGTGCAACTGTCAATGGATTGCAAGACAAAGATAAGATTAATGATATTTTATGATAAGAATTGAATGTTGTTGATGTAAACGGTGTTTATTTTCAAAAATAGGGTTACGGAGCATGAACATTGATTTGCTATATGTTACCGAGATTTATAATTGTAACTTGAATTCAATTTCACTGCAGTCTCTTCTTACTTAAGAAAGTGTTTTTAAGTCATTATTTAAAAGCCACTTAAACATAAAGTCTAGTTTTAAAGTCAGTAAGTATTTAAAATAATTCACTAGGTTCTTTTAATAATATAGGTAGCTGCTTTTTATCTACAAAACAAAGAATATTGATTTTAGTAAACATATTGCAGCAAAATGATTAACCGACTTCAACACTAAAGTAAAGATAGATAGATATTTTATTTCTTTCTCATAAAAGTACATATTTTGTTTGCTAATGATATTAAAAATATAATATATCTTTCTACTAAATATGTAACTTTTAAAACATTCATATTTTAAAGGAAAATATGGAAAAACTTTTATTTAAGTACATCAAACATTTCCATTAAAAAATAGATTGAATTTAAAAACACATAAGACACGTAAAATAATAAAACAAGGTGCATTACAATTCAATAAATATAAATAAACAGATAAGTAAATAAAAAAAAAATATTACAATTAAGTGAATAGGAAATAAATATATAAACAACCAAATTATTTAACAATCAAATCAAGGAAATAAATGCAGAAATTAACTAATTCATAAATAAATAAAAAAGAAATAATAAATAGTAAATAATAAATAACAAATAATAAATTAAAAATAATAAACAATAAACAACAAATAACATGTAATAAACAATAAGTAAAAAATACCCGTGTTTTGTTGGAAAATCTATCCATAGTATAGAAGGATTTTACACGAATAACAAAAACAATATCCATAGTATGAATAACACCGATAAAAGTTAGATTAGAATCTTACTAGGGATGGATTTCTGACAATTATACGAGTCTCGAATGGATCTTATGTGATTTCGTTCTCAAATGTTGGTACGATTGATATTGCATTTGTATCTCGATAGCTGTGTTCGTTGAGTAGTTGTGCATTTGGAATCATGTGTGTTTTCCATTGGGGAAAAAAATCAATCTATTACTGTTGATATTATTTAGTTTTGTTAGTGAAAATGGACTAACTGGGCTTATTTTGCAAGAGAAAACAATAGACAAGATATTTATGTTTTGCTATGTTTCCACCAAAGGTTTATCTCAGTTTAGATTAAATAAATCATTTTGGTGTTTTCACCGCACAGGAAGATTTAAAAATAATGAAATATGACAGCACTTTTTAAAATGCAAATGGTGTTTCGATGTGTGAAGTGCAAGTAAGATAGTTTGATTCGTGTTAAACAATGAAGAACTGATTAGTTCAGCACCATATAAGAATATGCTACCTACTCCATGTCCATTTTTTTTTTGTAATTTTATTAAAACAAAACTATATTTTTTGTACACAAACATGCAAATAAACAGACCGTAATGCATTATCTGTTAAACCAACTCCTCCACACAGGTTTTTCTTCTCAAATTTTGACTCGACTCCGATCTCCGACGGGAATCGAGTCAAATCAAGCTCATTTCAACTCGATTCAGGTATATAATGAATTGAGGTGATCTTCAAGCTCACTTCAACGCCACATGTTAATGTAGTATTCTACCCCTCCTTGAAGCAATTTCTAAATGAACTTTTTTATAGAATCTCAATTTCTAGATGTTTTCTTACCATTTCTTCTTGAAAATTGTCCATTTTATTAGTTTTAGTTAGTTTTTTTTTGTTTAAGTTAATTTTAACATTTGATTTTATCAAAAAATTCTTCTATTTTTGTGTTTTTTTTGTATTATTTTTCCGACAGATCTTCTTTCAGTTGTACCAACTTTTAAATACAAAAATCTGGCTACTGCAGATCGTTTTGTTGGCAATTTCTCACTGTACTATATATGGAATACCAAAAACACGCACTTACTAATACGTAATAAAAACTAAATAATGCTTAATAAATATAAATAAATAAATAAGTATAATAAATAAAAAAATACATTTTCATATGTTTAGATGTACTACTATTAGTTGATTTTTAAATTCTTGTGCAAATCAATTCAACACCTGCTTGGCTATGAAGATCATTAGTTGAATGATGCCAGGTTAGGTTAGGTTAAGCATCATTTTTAAAATTTTATTTTGACACGCTTGGAGTTTTGAATGTGGAAGATTGCGCAATTACCCCACACCTGGCACCCATACAACAACATTGCTTGAAACACAACCTTTTGTATAATAATATTATTTTCAACATTTAAATACGATTTTGTATTCATAAGCGGGTATAAAACTTAAAAAACGGATTAACATTTATTTGAACTTTGAAATATTTTTATTAGAAATTTTGGAATCGAGAATGTTTCCAATTTGTAAATAAGAGGATTATGCCAAACGGAATCGAAAGCTTTTTAGATGTCTAATAGGGCCATACCTGCAGATCTTCCTTCAGAACGATTATTTTTTATGGTGTTAAAAATCCTAAGGACTTGATGTGAAGTACTGTGGTGACTCCTTAATCCAAACTGTTAGTCAGGAAAAATATGTTTTTCTTCAATTAATAAGATAAGTTTTTTTTCTAATACTTTTTCACACACCTTACTCAAACTACTTAGAAGATGGATCGGCCTATAGTTACCTGTCTTTATCAGCAATCCATATTGGTATGACCTTCGCTATTTTACAGATCTCAGGAAAGTATTGATTCTTCATACAGGCATTGATAATAAATGTCAGCTATTTTCTTCCTGAATGATTTTAGCAAATATTTCATCAACAGAAACGTATTCATCATGGGGTGTTTCTGTTATAGAAGATACAATTCTATGAGAGGCAGCGTCTACCAAACTTATAGATAATATTTAAATCATTAAGCTGTTGGGATACTTCATGGTTTTTCCTGAATTCTACAGCAAAAGCATTCGCTCTTTCATTAGTAGTGTAAAAGAATTTTTAAGCGCAGAAAATAATCTGGTCTTATGTTTTATAATTTTAACAATGTTCTAGAAAGGTTTATCATTTTTCTTTAACTAACTCAGTAATTGATTCCATCGTGTATTTCGATTTTTTTTAAATTTCCATAGAAATGAGTTTATTGAAATACTTTAACTGATGGTGATGTACTGGCAAACGATATAGTTACCACTATCTTTTAAAACACTCAAATAAAACGTTTCTGACTTTGGAATGACTTTAAAGACATTAAACATTTAAAGAGAGTGCAGTCGAATGAACTTCTTCAGTTGACTTCAAGACAGAACATTAAAAATGAATTACGACTATTGATTTTAAAAATTAAATTTAGACCACAGTGTTCTTAACTTTTAAAGTTAACTGAGTTCGCATTTATTGGCTGCAGTCACTTTGTTCAATCCTTGATGCAAATTACCTTTTTTTCTGTTTTAAGTGGTTTAAAATTCTATCCTTTACGCTGCACTCTGTACGAATATTTCCATATTTCTGCTTAAGAAAGACATTTATTTTTCCAGGAAACCATGAGTATCTATTATATCTAAGTACTCATAAAGTGTCAAAGTAGCAGCAAAATATCCCTCAAAACACATATTTGTATTAAAAAAAAAAACTATCTGACAAAAATGACATCATTTGTCACTCAAGGTTGACGGCTTTTATTACTAGCTCGCGTCACACCTATACATGAAAATAATTAGATACTATTAATAGTTGGTATGCACGCGTTTAAATGGAAAATGTTATGTTTCGAGAGGTCGTTCTGACCCTGCATCCTTTTTTTTTTGTCATGTTTCAAAGTGCGTTGATGGTCTTTGGTGGTTTTACTTGTGCCAAAGACACCAACGACGCGACGCAACGCAACGTACCTAATCATCTAATCGGATAAAAATCATAATTATTGTTATTATCATTTTTATTATTTACTTTGCTTATACTCGTATTATTGCGTGAATCAGTGATTCAAATTAATTAAATAATTACAATTCCGCACCTTGTTTCGTTTTCCTTGCGGATGGTGTTGCATGTTATAGTTTGTTTAAGCGGACGCATAAACTTCCATCATTAATAACGTCATTTGTCAACGGTTTTTTTGTCTGCCATTATAAAGGATAATGAGCTTCACTATTTTTACATGTTCATCCGTGTGTATATGTTTTGGGTGTTTTAAATTTGACGAAGAAGCGTTTCAAAAGTCAGCCAACTGATGAATTGCCTTCAAATATTATAAATTGAAAGCTCATATGGCCTTATGTGCTTGAGCACGAACACCACCCTGCGATGCTTTAGATCGATTTGAAGGATAATCGTATAATGTAGTTAGCTAATTTTATTAAATTATTTGACAAACGCAGTCATAAGCTGATGTCAAAAATTTAATTAAAGCAACATCGATTTGGTTGTTAGTATAATAAGATCATAAATTACTATATCTACCTTCTCTCATTTACATTACTTGTCATACTTCTGTTGTTGTCAAATGTCTTCTTTTTGTAGCATCATCTTTTAAACCTTATGCCAAACTTTCAATATTGTCTTTAGAATTGAGGAAAAACAAAGCCTATGCAATTATGGTATATATAGTATCCGATATGGATATAGTGACAGGAAATTCGTTTAAGAAATAGTTGGAACTCATTTTCACTGTCACCTTTTCACTGTCTGCTTTGGATCTTTGTAACTCCTTTGGACTTAGCATATGCAATGGAACTACGAACGGAGACGCAACAGGTGATTTAACATTTATAGGATCACAAGGGAATTCAGTGATTGATTATGCAATGGTGTCAGGCGAATGGAATAGCGCGATGGACGAGTTCGAAGTTGTAAACGAAATACTTTCCGATCATTTACCAATTCAAATGACAATCAATGTAAACAATAATCAGAGCCAATTAGAAGAGCCACCAATACGGGTAAAATACAAGTGGAAAAATGCATTTGCTGACAAGTATGCAGAAGCTTTAAATAACGCCCTTCTTCTACAAGAAAATAATTCCTTTGAACATGAACCCAATTTGGCGGAACTAGATGAAATGGTAAAATACTCAATACCTGTACAATGCATGCCCAATACCAATAGTGCAATACTCTTTCAGAAAAAGTGGTATGATAAGGATTGTGTAGATGCCCGAAGAAAATCATTCGCATGGTTAAGATTATTTAGGAGATTTCCGAATAATACTTACTTTAAAGCATAATACATAAATATGAACAAAAATTACAAGGAAGTATTAAAGAATAAAAGGCAAATATACTGAACGAAGATTGCTCGAGACCTTGCAGACTGTAGAAATACCGGAGAATTCTGGAAAACTGTTCGAGTAATCAACAATAAACCGAAAAAACAAGTTGCTGGGTTACTTGAAATGGATGAATTAGTAGAACACTTTAGAATGCTAACGCAGGAAAATTTCTCCTCATCTTTTCAATTTGCTAGGCCTTATATCCAAAACGACGATCTGGATGAACCATTTTGTTGCTTAGAGGTACAAATAGTGTTAAATGAGCTCCAAAACAATAAGTCTCCGGGATCGAATGGAATACCTCAAGAATTCTATAAATTCAGCACTTTTTTTTTGTAGAAAGTTTAACAAAAGCTTTAAACCAAGCTTATGAAAGCTCCTGTTTACCGGATTGTTTCAGAGAGGCTATTACCTGCCCTATTTTCAAGAAAGGCGATAATAGAGTTCAGGCGAACTACAGAGGCATATCGTTGCTGAACTCTTCAATGAAAATTTTTACAAAAATACTTTCAAAAAGGCTTTATAAATGGGTCCAGAATAACAGCTTGTTAAGTGAGTCACAAGCTGGCTTTCGGGAAAATTATTCGACAATTGACCAAATTTATTCGCTCACCAACATAGCTGAAATATTTGTAGGTAATAAAAAGAAGCTCTACGCTTTTTTCATTGATTTTAAGGCGGCATTCGACACCATAGCAGGAAAGCATTAATTTTGAAGCTGTACAACAAAGGAATGTCAACAAAGTTTGCAAACGTTCTAGAACAACTGTATGATTCAACTACCTCTGCAATTGCATATGGAAACAAACTTTCCGAATAATTTAGAATTGAAATAGGACTGAGACAAGGCTGCAGCTTGAGTCCTCTATTATTCGCTCTATTTATAGATGACATTGAAGATGTATTGCAAGGGGGAGCACGCATTTCAGCTGATCTTTTAATAAAAGTCTTAATGTTCGCTGATGAAATCGTTGGCTTGGCTGAGTCACCTGGAAGTCTCCAATTGATGATCAATAGATTGTTCGAGTATTGCAACAAATGGAGGCTCCAGGTAAATCTCGCCAAGTCGAAAATAATGGTATTTCGGAACGGTGGAGGCCGCAACTGTCGCAATGAAAGCTGGAAATTTGGAGACCAAAATATCGAGGTTGTGAAAGAATACAATTATCTTGGAATAAGAATCTCCAGAAAGTCCAAAAGTGTCCTAAACGCAACTTGGAGGAGTGTGATGCAATGCAAGGATGTTGAATACGAAGCCAAATATCGTATTTTTAGAACAACAGCGGAAGCAATCATGTGTTACGCAGCTCAAGTGTGGGGACACAAGCAGTTTGAAGATACTTCTTGAAACGAACTTTGAGGCTACCAAATAGTACGGCTAACCACATTCTTATGCTAGAGACGTGGCTTTCTCCTTTATTCACATCAACACTAAAAATGCAGATTGACTACATACTTAAAACGACCGAAATGGAGGATAATCGTTTACCAAAGAAAATAACAATGCTGGTGATACGGAAGAAGACATCATGGTTCGAGTCCTGGAGAAGTTTAGCCGAGTACTGTGGAATCTCACTTTCACTTTAAGTTGAAAGGATGGAAACGTGGAAAAGCGAACTCTATCGTTTAATTAGTTTGGTAGACGAAAGGAAAAGAGAAGAATATATTGAGAAAGCCAGGAGCTCAACTCACAGGAGTATATATGCGCAACTTAACTACAACTTGGCAGCTAACAATTACTTCAGGGCGGAGTACTCAACCGACCTCATGGCACTCATTTTAAAAGCACGAGGAGAGTTACTTCCCCTGAACTTCTTGCCGCATAGAAGTGATTTACGAGAAACGAGCTATGTAATCTTGGAGTGAAAGAGGACGTTTTTCACTTTCTAAGTAGATGTCCAATTCTGGCAGAAACGAGAAGAAGCACCTTTGCAAAGAGTTACCTAAGTGATGCTGAAATGATTAATACTCTTAACGGGGTAACCGATTGGGATATTTTGTATCAATATATTAAGATAGCTCTTAGCTACAGAAAACGAATTTTTGATGAACTTTTTTAAAATAACTTAAGAACACTGAACACTTATGTATATGTTATAACAATTTATTATAATATTCGCCAACTGGCAGACGGCGTATGCCATGTCATATAATGAATGTGAACCAAATCTTTGTAAATTGTAATGGGTGATTTTTTTGAGGTTAGGATTTTCATGCATTAGTATTTGACAGATCACGCGGGATTTCAGACATGGTGTCAAAGAGAAAGATGCTCAGTATGCTTTGAAATTTCATCATGAATAGACTTACTAACGAGCAACGCTTGCAAATCATTGAATTTTATTACCAAAATCAGTGTTCGGTTCGAAATGTGTTTCGCGCTTTTTTATCGACAAATTTTGTTCAGCGATGAGGCTCATTTCTGGTTGAATGGCTACGTAAATAAGCAAAATTGCCGCATTTGGAGTGAAGAGCAACCAGAAGCCGTTCAAGAACTGCCCATGCATCCCGAAAAATGCACTGTTTGGTGTGGTTTGTACGCTGGTGGAATCATTGGACCGTATTTTTTCAAAGATGCTGTTGGACGCAACGTTACGGTGAATGGCGATCGCTATCGTTCAATGCTAACAAACTTTTTGTTGCCAAAAATGGAAGAACTGAACTTGGTTGACATGTGGTTTCAACAAGATGGCGCTACATGCCACACAGCTCGCGATTCTATGGCCATTTTGAGAGAAAACTTCGGAGAACAATTCATCTCAAGGAATGGACCGGTAAGTTGGCCACCAAGATCATGCGATTTGACGCCTTTAGACTATTTTTTGTGGTGCTACGTCAAGTCTAAAGTCTACACAAATAAGCCAGCAACTATTCCAGCTTTGGAAGACAACATTTCCGAAGAAATTCGGGCTATTCCGGCCGAAATGCTCGAAAAAGTTACCAAAAATTGGACTTTCCGCGGTCAACATTTAAATGAAATTATCTTCAAAAAGTAAATGTCATGGACCAATCTAACGTTTCAAATAAAGAATCGATGAGATTTTGCAAATTTTATGCGTTTTTTTTTAAAAAAAGTTCTCAAGCTCTTAAAAAATCACCCATTAGTAGAGGTTCCAGCGATCCTTCAATGGAATTTTACAGTTTATATCAACAAAATGTTTCTTTTGAAAAGCTGTTTTAAATATTAAATTAAATGTTTAAAACGAAAAATTTAAAAATAGTGACCAAGAGTAGTGAAATTAAAAATTAACTTAGACACTGGAAATGATTTTTCGACAAAAAAAAGTTTTTGGTTAGCTAAAAATACCACAAAATTTTTGTTGTCCAAAATTGGAAACAGACTACAATTCAATAGCCAAAAGAATATGTGTTTAAATCCCTTGCAACAACATTTGTGTACACTATACAATGGGCTGGAAATAGAGCCCAAAATTACAGTGTTGCATCTGTGCGTGGAATAAGTAAAGCAACGGTCTGCAGAGCAGTTCATCCAGTGTCGAATATTGTCATCGATGAATTTCTTTTTAACACCATTTTCTGGGCTAAAATTTGTTCAGACATAGCCCCGCAATTTTTTCTTACCATGAAAAATATTGATTTAACAATTTTTTTCAATGTAATATTTGATCTTTATTAACACAATATAACTTTTCAAAATATGAATTAGTTGAAAAATTGTATTTTGAATTGGGGAAACATTTTTTGTTTGTTGGTTTCCGAGGTAAATTTAAGTTTTAGTATACAGCGATTTTCAAAGTACCTAGCAATTTATTGCTTATTCAAATTGTAATCTTGGCTTGCTAGTTAAATAACATTACCTTTTCCTGTTCCTTAAAAGCGGTGTGTTTGAACTTAGCGAATTACTATAATAATTAAAATATCTATCCATTTTGTGATTTTAATTTTAATAAAATATTAAGTGAAAGTAAAACGTTTAAACATAACCAACAAATATTTTAAACTTAATAAGTGACTAAAATGGCCTTAACATTCTTACCGTTAAACATTTTACGAAAATAATTTGACGTAGTTAAAGTAAGGATTTTAGTTTTATCTAAATATTAGTTATTTAAGAATTAAAATTGACATGTTGTAGTTTTAGAGTCAGCTATGCTTTAAAGGAAAACGGTGGTTTTTGTGTATTCTTTCTTTAGGGTTTTCTGGTAAGCATAAGACTGAAAAGAAAACGTATTGGAAATCTTTTGATATTTTGGTATATGATTGTTTTGGTTATGGTTAATAGGAAAAAAGTTATTTAGGATTTAATTTGCAAAATTCTTTTAAAAAGTGTTAAAATGCGTCTGGCAGGGGGAAGGCTGAAAGCAAAACGTCTTGGACACACATTTTTACAATCAGGAGAATTTTTCTGATTTTTTGATGTAAATAGATAGATAGATACAGATTTTATTGAATTAAAGTAAAATTTACATTACACACCAAAAATGTATACCTACAAAAATCATAATAGCATGGCAATTGCCGTCTGCCAGATTGATAACAAAACACAATGAATGTAAAAAGCCCTCAATATAATTACTTTTAAATATTAATAAAGGTATTTATAATTATAATTTTTTAACTATAAACAGTTCATGATAGATTACAAATAATTTAAAAAACAGTGAATTGAAACACAATCAAAAATTTTCGTTCATTATAGCACTTCTATATCTAAGCGCAGTTTTGCAAAATTGGTAAAGATTGACAACATTCATTTCATTCAATAAACTTATCACTTCATCTTCCGATAGAAAGTCTTTTTTGAATACATTCCTTCTGATTTCTCTAAGAATGGGGCATTTTCCCAAGAAGTGGACAATATCCTCTCTTTCTGGTGGTTGCACATATTACACTCTAGGGGTAAATCAGGTCTGTGTAGAATGAAATTTAAATCTATTAGTTCACTACGTAGTCTGATCATCATAGAAATTACATGGACATTATTGAAATCCTTAAAATAGTTGTTCTTTGCAAGTTTCTGATTTAATCTGCTGCAAGTTGTTCTGTACAAGGAATTAGACGCTTCAGCAATATATTCAGCTCTACATCTCTCACCAACCTTTAAAATGAATTTATACAAGATGTTTTTAGCTGTTGTTAAATCCTCGATGGGTAAATTAAAATTAATTTGACATTCCTCAGCAAGATCTTGCCACTCTCGAATTCTCGATACCAACTGTTTTGATCACTTTTTTCACGACCCGTGAATCATTCATTTTAAAAACGTTAAGCAAGAAGTCCGCTTGCAACTTCAATGTTTTTATAAACAAAGGAGAGAGACCCGTTTCCAGCATTATTACGTAGTTTGGCGTATTTTTCCGCAAATGAAATATTCTTTTTATAAAGTGCGTTAGGAGTTTTTCAACCGAATTGTACTTTTTACATTCCCATACCTGCGATCCATATAAAAGCATGCTCTCAGCTACTGCTTCAAATACTTTTAACTTGCTACTATGTGCTATACACTTATTCATGAAGCATTGTTTCCAGGTCATATTAATAACAGTTTTCGTCTTAACCAATTTCTCCTTCGAGTGTTTCTCCATAGTTAAATTATTTGTAACGGTAATTCCAAGGTATTTGTATTCTCGCACACATTCAATATTTTCGCGATTATAGCTCCATTTTTCATTTGATGCATTACGTCCACCACCACTTTTAACAACGATAACCTTGGATTTATCTATGTGTATTTACTATTAAATTCCATAGCTGACAATACTGATAAACCCTGTTAATCATGAGCTGCAGAGTTTCCGGTGATTGCGCAAACATGACTAGGTATATCATCTGCCTTAATCCGCATCCTTGCGAAATCCACTCCACCCGGCAGGTAGTCTAAAAGGTCATCAATGAATAATGCAAACAAGGTAGGGCTTAATGTACAACCTTGTCTTACTCCCGATGAGGTTTCAAACCAGTCTGAGAGTTCTTCACCTGTCCATACAGCCGCCCTTGCTCCTCTATATACATAGGTGCTCAAGAACGCGCCCAAACTTCAATGATATCCCAAGACTATAGGTACAGCTTATAGAATAGTGCACCTCTATCGATTGTATCAAAAGCCGCTTTAAAATCGATAAAAAATACATACAGCTTTTTTCTTTGTTTCAAAAAATTCTCTGCCAAGCTCCTGAATATAAAAACATTATCTATTGCTGAATATCCTGGTCTAAATCCAGCCTGGAACTCCCTCAACAAGTTTCCGGTCTCAATCCAACTAACAAGACGCTTATGCATCATCGTTGTAAATATCTTGTAAGATGCATTTAAAATAAAGAATATCCCTCTGTAGTTAGCTGCATCAAATAACGATCCTTTTTTGTGGATTGGAAATATAATAGCATCTCGAAATTCATCTGGCGTCAAATCTCCCTCTAAAACTGTATTGAAAAGTTTTATAAGGTGCTCTTTGAGCATGACAGTCCCATATTAAAAAAAATTAAACTGGTATACCATTCGATCAGGCTGCTTTTCCATCTTTAAGCGTCTTCAGCGTTTCTTCCAACTGGCTAAATGTAAATGAACAGTCCAAAGAGTCGACTACGAATCCAGGTGCTGCGAATAGCCACTTTGTCGGCGTTATTAGATGATTCAAAAGATTCTTGAAATGGGCAAGCTTTGCATTAGAAGACAGTTTTGTGGGGATGGTAAAACGTTTACCATTCAGCTCCCTAGCCAGTTTCCAAAAATCAGGGGAGCTTTTATTTATGTATTTATTTACTTATTTATATATATTATATTATATAAGTATAAACTTTCTTAGACTTAACATTCATACAATATTCTTACAATATTATGTTTTACATAAAACAAGAAAATAATTTACTTAATATTACTCGATTTTAATAGCTTTCATTATTTCTTTTTTTAAATACATCTCTAGAACATTCCAAATCTATTACATGAGCATATTTATTAAACATTTTACAAGCTCTAGAAACAGGTTCATTGCTACCATAGTTTGTTGTATGTGTGGGAATAAAGAAAAAATTGTTCACCCTTGGTCTTAAGCATCGAGCTGGGCTGTATGGCCTAAACAACATTATTAATGGAGGACAATTTATATGACCCGTAAAAATATCTCTCGCAAAAGAAATCAGAAAGTATTCTCTTCTGGCTTCGAGACTCATTAAATCAATGAGAGTACACCGATCTTTATAAGGAGCCAAAGGCAAATTCCATTCTAGCTGGCGAAGCGAATATCTTGTGAATCTTTTTTGGATTTTTTCAATTCGATTCAAAGCGTTTTTATAATATGGACACCAAACAACACTACAATATTCCAGAACAGGGCGAACGAAATTAACATGGAGAGATTTAAAGGTGTATGGACATTTAAAATCTTTAGAGTTTCTAGTGATAAATCCCAGAAGAGAGTTGCCTCTAGAACCAATATAGTCTACATGCATTTTGAACTCTAACTTAGAATCAAATATGACACCTAAATCCTTATGATTGTATACTCTCCGAAGCTCGTTGTCTGACAATTTATAATTAAAAATCAACGTAGAGAAGGATCTTGAAAAAGAGAGTATACTACATTTTCGACATTTAAGGAAAGGTCATTTAAAATACACCAATGATAAAAATTATTTAAGTCACTCTGTAATTGAGAAAAATCTACAAGAGATTTAATAACTTTATATATTTTTACGTCATCAGCAAAAATTAGACATGAAGAAAACGAAATATGGCTAGGCAAATCGTTAATAAACAGTAAGAACAACAATGGGCCCAAATGACTGCCTTGGGGAACTCCCGAGACATTTAAAACCATCTTTGATACTTCTGGACCGATTTTCACATATTGAATGCGATTAGTTAAATAACTCTCGATCCATTTCAATAATTTAGCATGAAAACCTAATGATTTAAGTTTTTGTAAGAGTATTGTGTGGTTGACTCTATCGAACGCTTTCGAAAAGTCAGTGTAGTGTAGACAACATCTACTTGACTTCCATTTTCAACTGCATTCACACAGAAATTCGTTAATAACGTCAGATTTGTTGTAGTAGACTTCCCACTGACAAACCCATGTTGAAACGGCGCGCGATATCAATTCTTTAACGGCTTCATATATTCTCTTTTTAACTAAAGATTCAAAAACTTTTGGAATTAATTAAAGCTTAGCAATGGGCCTATAGTTTGCTACAGATCGCTTAGACCCCGATTTAAAAATCGGAGTTTTCCAATAGTCAAGAAAGACACCTTCGCTTAGATATAAATTGAAAATATAAACAAGAGGCTTGCAAAGATTTGATTTGCAATTTTTTAAAAATAATGCAGGAATATTATCTGGGGCAAACTTATACTGCTATCAAGACTACCTAGTTCCAAGAGAACTTCGTTCTCTGTTAGTTCTATGTGCCCCATATTTGTTATAGCGTTAATATTATCCATAACATTTACAGAATTAAATGAACTAATCTTAAAATTTGATTTGAAAAATGATGCAAATAAATCACAAATTGTTTTTAAATCACAACTTTCAGTTTCATTATATAGTTCATACAAGTTGGAATACCATAAGTTTTTCGTTTAGAATTTATATATTGCCAAAAACACCTCGAATTCGTTTTTATCTTTGATTCAAGTGACCATAGATATTGACTATGTAAGAATTTCTTTAAAAATTCATACTCTCGACGCATACGGCAATAATCGATTCGACAGCTAGAATTAAGTTTACTTTTTTTTTGCATATTCATCATTGCATTCTTTAAACGCGATAAACTCTTGCTATACCAAGGAGGTTTACAATTCTTCTTTATTCGTTTGACAGGTACATAACTAGAAATTACATATTTTAAAACTCCAAACAAATTTTCATAGTTCTGAGTAACATTATGATTACATAAGAATGAACTCCAATTAATATTACTCAAATAATTATTAATGCTGCCATAATCAGCCTTATTGAAATCAAATCTGTAAATACTTAAATCTTTACTTTTACAATTAATCCTATAAAAAGAAATAAAATCAATAGAAAATTTTAAGGCACTTAGTGAACATAATTTTTTTCATTATTTAATAATGGAAATTCTTCTTTATATAAACAAACATTGAGTTCTTCATGAACAAAGACTAAATCTAAAATTCTATCAAGAGTGTTTACAACATTATTCATTTGAAAACAATTTAAAGCTGACATTAAATGTCCTGAGGAGTCGCCGGAACTGGTTCCGTTTAGTATGATTTTTTGATGTATCATTCATGTGGTTATCATTTCAAACCAAAAAGTTGGTTTTCGCTCATTTTGGCGACCGTCTGGCAAGGGGAAGGCTGAAAGCAAAACGTCTTGGACACACTTTTTTGACATCAGGGCACCATCCCCTTTTGTTTATATATCCATATAAGTGGTTATCACTTCGACCCCAAAATCGAAAAAATTACCTTTTTCGAACGCCCATCCCCGCCTCCATCTGAAAAAAAAAACCTGCCAGACGGTTGAATTTGGCATAATGTTGCGTATATCTACACATAATGTATATATATTTTGGTTATCACTCTACTCCCAAAATTTGCTGCCGGCTCTTGGTCTATCAGTTTTGGAAGGTTATATTCATATATGGACATCTGGTCGATATTCATATGTTTTACTATTATTGACAAAGTCTAGAGCATTTTTAAATGTTAAATTTTTATCAATTGTCTTGTAAAATTCTTGAACTTTCAGATCTATTTACTGATGACCATCAATATTAGGGCGATAAATCACTATTTGTTTATGTTTTTGGTACCTTGACAAGGTTTCGACATATAAGCAAGTCAAACATCGCAAACGTTTTGAGTGTTAAGCACACGAAGAAAAAACACTTCAAACAGTCTAACAGTCAAAGAATGTACTCGTACATATCTACTACAATCTTCAACAACAGAAACTATCTTATGGAGTTTAAATTCTTTTCTTTGATTGTTATAAATACCTTTTCCTTTAAAATCTCAGCATTTTAACGATGTATATGATCAATCAGCCGCTAATCATCACACTCCCCATTCATGCGCATAAAACATCAACACCAACATCAAATTCGGTCAGCCCATGGCATATTTTCCGCTGAAAATTTCATCAACTTCCCGATGTTTTATGACCTTTACCATGGGCTTACTTTATATATTCGTAGAATCGCACAAAACAAAACATTTTTGATTAATTTCTATCTATAGATCATCAACGCATTCTATCCCAATGCATATGGCGTATAGTAAGCTGGTAATTTCGCCTCCATATATGCGCACTATCCGGACTTCGGAGCCAATATAACAACACTTGGGATGTGACGCTTGGAGGTATTTAACGCTATCATTTGCATCTACTTTCCACACTCGGAAGATGAATTGGCTCCTTGGTAGTTTTAGTTTGTCAGTGCATCATCATCTTGAATGTTTCAATCGCTGCACCAAACGACATCCGAAAATCATCTTTGCTTTGCAAGTGAGTGGAAAAATAAAGAGCAAACTTTTCGCATTCCCGTGCGATGCATCAACGATGCTTCTTCTACGTTTACGCTGGACAGATGACAGGGCGTAGTAGAATAAACTATGTGTCTTCTATCTTCAACTATCCGTTACAACATTTTTCGAACTATGTACGACACGAGTATGTAAGGTATAGCGAAGGAGTAAGAATTTACAGAACGACATATGTATACAGTACATAGAAAATGTGCAATTGTGCAATAACGACAAAACGGACTGCCTCAGGCTCTGAGCAATATTTTTTCTCGAAGTATGTACTTATAATACTTAGCTTACTTAATTCAAGGTAAGTATATAGAAAGAATACCATAAAGTTAATGCAGGAAGAACATAAAAGCAGGAGCGTAAATTGAGCGGTATACGGGCCTCGAAGCAGTTACAAAGGTTTAAAAATTGTTTTCACGGAGAAAAATAGGTGTTTTGAATAATAGGTTTTATTTTAATATTAAAACATTAAGACGCAAGTTTTTTTTTTAAGATAAACCAATAAATTTTTGGTGCCGTGAAATAAAGCCAACTTTCAACAATTGGTCCCATTTCAATTTGGTAAAGTGCATTAGGGCGAATTTTAAGCAGTTGGTGTTATTAGATACATTTAAACAAGGTGAAATAAACCCAAATTGGTTTTATTTCTCAATCAAAGGTATGGTTTGCTATAAAGGAAAAGGGAAATAAACATACACTCAACCTCGCATCTACCCCAAATCGTATAGGGTATCCAAGTAGGGGTTAAATTACTTCATTGTTTATACCCAGCCTAAAAATAAGTTTGAGTTATTTCTCAAAATAATTTGGCCTTATTTCACTTTGTCAAATGCAATACGACCTGCTGCTGAAGATTTGCCTTATTAAACTTCTGTATATTGCCTGAGGGCCAATTTTTAAAGTTGTTCTTAATTCAATTGGCTTTATTTCACGGAATCTGGATTTTTCCATTTATCCATTTTATGCAGTTTCCATGGCAATGCGTACATTTGCAGCTTAATGTTTTCGATAACCACAGGAATTAAATCTTTAAGGTCTTGAATCGAAGCATTAAGCTTAAACGTATCTTTTAGTAGGCCTAAAGAAAAGAGTCTAAAAGTATTAAATCACATCTTTTCGATGACCAATTATGATAACTTCTTCGGTAAATAAGAAGGTGAAGAAAATTTCTTGCGAAATGTTTACCTATTCTTTCATTGGTTGTCATTTATATCTTGAAAATACAATTCCTTCACCGTAACATTTTCAGCATCAGCGTTATTTTTAACTTCCCATAGGATGTTATTGTAATCAGTCCGATTTGTCGAATTGAAAATTTTAACATTTCTCGACGTTTCAAGGTTCCTAGAGTCGAAATAAAAGATTTTTAGAGAGATGTCTGTGCGTGCGTGTGTACGTACAGTTGTTCGTCCGTACTTTGGTGACGTTTTTTTCGTCTTCCATAGCTCAAGAACCAGTAGAGTTACCGACTTCAAATAAATTTTGTTATACAGATAATAATGCAGAAAGGACTCTCAAATAAACTGCGTGGGTGGTTTTCTTACCATAGCAATTTAAAAAAAAGGTGACAATTTTTTCAAGAACCAATAACGCTATAGAGACTTAATTAATTAAATTTTATATTATATATTGTAACGCGATACGAAACAAATATATTTTTGGAAAAAATCCAATTAACGATTTTATTTATAAATCAAAAAACTGAAAAAAAATATTTGTCACCTCGAACATTTTATGAACAAAAAATGATTTTATCTCCAAAAAAATTTTGTGCAACGAAGAATAACGTTATCAACATCTTTTAAAATTTTGAGAAAAATCGAATTGACAGTTTTTTCTTATAAAAAATAAAAATCTAAAAAAAATTAATAAAAGTTGGTAAAAATTGATTTTCGACTCAAATATCTTTTCAAAAATTTGAGATATTGGCTTTAAATTAATTGTATCTTACAATTATTCATCCATTCATCCATTTTGTATTTGTTTGTATAAGAAATAAAATCTTTTATTAAATGCTACTAAACTTGGTAAAAATTGGTTTTCGACTTAAAATCTTGTTAACTAAAATAGATTTTGAAATCAAACTATTTCATCATTTGCAAAATATTGTTGGTAATTTAAATTTTGTTTTTAAATAATTCAACAGACACCCTTTCTTAACAAAACACGAAAACCTACAAACTTTTAAGCAAGACAAATCGACAGACGGGATGGGAAGTTATCAGTGTAGCACTCCATTTTGATGCGTTCAAAGCACTAAATTAGCGAAGAAACCCGTGTTTTCCTCAACACAACGGCATACAAACAGTAGATGTCTTTGATTTACGTACATGATGATTTCGATCCTGCACATCACTTACTTGTCCCAACAGGTCAAATATTTCCACCAGTTTTATTAGTGCCGCCCTAGAAAGCTTGCTAACCCACCAAAAGTGATTTAGTTTCTTTAAACAAGACTTCAAAATGTTTCACCATATTTCTGTAATGAAATTGTTGAAGCTTGTAACTCTAAAATTTATTTAGTTATGATGTAGTTTTTACTTAGATAAAAGCATTAAAAGCGTTTACGCTGAAAGGGATCTACGCGAGCAACCAAACAACGATATAGAATGGAACAGACAAATCAGAATGGTTCCACACGACAAGGCTGTCTTCTGAGCCCAGTTCTATTTTCTCTTTTTCTAGATGATCTCACTACATTTTTATATGCAGATGATGTTGTCATATTTGCTTACTTTGTTACTTAAGGTGGCGCTTCAGTCCGGGGTGGACCTAGGCCTCAAACAACATGCGTCTCCAGCCAGCTCGTCCCCTAGCTAAATGTCTCCAATTTCGCACGCCAAGTTGGTTGAGGTCTTCACCCACCTGAGTGCGCCACCTGAGTCACGGTCTTCCTCTACTGCGCCGTCCCTCGGGATTGGATTCGAAGACCTTCCGGGCTGGATCGTTGATGTCCATCCGCTCTACATGACCCAGCCATCTAAGCCGTTGGGCTTTAATTCTGCTAACTAGGTCAGTGTCGCTGTACAGCCCGTACAGTTCGTCGTTATATCTTCTCCTCCATTCTCCATCTATAGCTACGTACGGGACCAAAAATCCTAAGACGTTCTCATCTTTCTTTAACAGGGTCCAGGCCTCAGCGCCATAAATGAGAACCGGGATGATGAGTGTCTTATAGATGGTGATTTTAGATGCTCGAGAGAGGAATTTACTTCTCAATTGCCTTCTAAGTCCAAAGAAGCAGCTATTTGCAAGAGGTGTTCTTCGTTTGATTTCAGCGCTGGTGTCGTTGTATGTGTTTATAGCGGTGCCTAGGTAGACAAAGTCCTTAACTACCTCGAAGTTATAGCTGTCCATGGTGACGGTTTGTCCAAGACGTCGTTGTTCAATGTCCTTTTATGATGACAGCATATACTTGGTCTTGCCCTCATTGACCACTAAACCCATCTTCTTCGCTTAAGTCGCAATGCTCAAAAACGCTCCACTGATATCACGCTTTGATCTTCCAATTATGTCAATATCTTCTGCGTATCCGAGTAGTTGGATGGACCTTTGGAAGATTGTTCCTATAGTGTTGACGGTTGAGTTTTGCACAATTCTTTCCAGAACGATATTGAAGAAGTCGCATGACAGTGCATCGCCTTGTCTAAAACCTTTTTTGACATGAAACAGGACCTTGATGGAGCAGCGTGAATTCTCAATCGTCATTCTGCACAAACAGATAAGTTTGACAGGGAGGACAAAACTAGACATTGCTCTGTAGAGCTATTGCCTATAGATGCTGTCATACGCGACTTTAAAATCGATAAAGAGATGGTGGGTAGCGATTTGAAGCTACTGGGTTTTTTCCAAGATCTGCCGTAGTGTAAATATTTGGTCGATAGTGGACTTTCCTGGTCTGAAGCCACACTGATAAGCACCTATCAGGTTGTTGACGAACGGCTTCAGACGTTCACATAATACGGCAGAAAGGATCTTATATGCAATGTTAAGGAGACTGATCCCTCTGTAGTTGGCGCAATTTAAATGGTCACCTTTTTATGTATCGGGCAAACTATGCTGAGATTCCACTCATCGGGCATGCTTTCTTTCGACCATATTTTGCAGATGAGTTGGTACATGCTCCCTACCAAGTCATCGCCCGATGCTTTAAATAGTTCGGCAGCGATGCCGTCAGCTCCAGCAGCTTTGTTTGACTTCTGTTTAGATATATGTAGCTATCTACACTTCGTCTAGGTCGGGTAGGCGGAATGGTTGTCCTGCGTCGCTTAGATTGAGTGGTTCTATCTCCGTTACAGCGGAATTTGGTTCGTCATCGCCGTTATATAATTTGGAGAAGTGGTCTTTCCATATTCTAAACATATACTGCGGTTCTACTACGATGTTCCCCTGATCGTCTTTACAGGCTTCGGTTCGTGGCTGGTACCCTGGGAGGTTTTTTTTACCTTTTGGTAAAATTAACGAACCTCATTCCTGTTGTAACATCTTTCTATCTCCTCGATCGCGCGCTTCCCGTGCTCTTTTTTTCCATCTAAGAAGCCGCTGTTCCTCTCTCCTCCTCTGCTCGTAGAGCTCGCGAGCAGCTCTGGTCCTTCTGTGCAGCGCCGTTTTGTATGCCTCTTGTTTCGCTGCGTGCGCTTGCCGGCATTCGTCGTCAAATCAGGGGTTTCGCTGTTGTGGACGTAGCACTTCAGAAACGGCATCTCTGATGGCTGCAAGGCAATGTTGCCACTGGTTTTCAATGCTTAATGCAGGCAGCATAGGACTCCTTAAGAGGTTACTAGAGACTAGATCGGAAAAGGACCTGGCAGTCTCTTGCGATTGTAGCCGTCTTACGTCGAAACTTCTCACAGTACTTCCTTGTTTTGGCTTGGACCGGGATATCCGTAGCCGTACCTTGTCTACAACGAGGTAGTGGTCCAAATCAATGTTAGCCCCTAGGAAAGTTCGGATATCCTGTATACTGGAGAAGTGTCGTGCGTCGATCACAATGTGGTCAATCTGGTTGACGGTTGATTGATCATAAAACTTTTAATATATTTTATTATAAAAATGTTCTGCCTCCCAGAAAATACACCTACCTATATGTTGCATCTAGAAACAGGAGTGGCACCACTCTATATCTTCTCATTGAACATGCATCTGCCATATATATTAAAAGTTACAGAGCTACCAAACTATCGGCTTAGGTAACCTAACATAATCGTTAGACATCTGCTTTCTAGGAAATCCCAGTTTTTTTGAAGAGTGGACTCAACTTGGTCTTAAACATGACATCCAGTTGCTAGAATCAGGTATAGAGGATTAGAAAACTTTATGCCCACTATTCCTTGGAAAAATTGAAGCATCCTTTTTTGCAAAATTTGGAGAGGTGGTTCAACAAAGTGAGTCCCGAATCCTATATGGACAATTAAATTACGATATGGGTGTGAACAATTATTTCGACGATCGATATCCTATCAGTACAATAGCCTTAATTTTCAAAACCAGAGGGGAATTTTTGCGTTTAAATTACCAACCACACGGCTCAAACGAAAACACTCGGTGCACATCATGTAATCTACAAGAAACCGAAAATGTAACGCATTTCCTGGGAAGATGCCCTATCCTTCAGACAATCCGACCCGCTTTCTGGGGAAAAAACGTCCTCGACAATGATGATATCATTTTAATTCTCAATGGTGAAAACTGGACAGCATTATCGAATTTCGTCCGCACGGCGGCGGCGCTAAACTATAGAAAACAAATTATCAACCAAGCTTTTTAAATATGATCGAATACCTGATTCAATTTTCTTTTTGTCATTAAAACTATAATTAGAATACATTTATGTTTTTGTATATAAATTTAAACTCTTTTTTTTTTTGGCTGGCGGAAAAAGCCAATGCCATACTTTATGAATTTTTAAAACAAATATGTAGGTAAATCAATTTTTTAGCTTAATAAAATCACACATTTTACTACTAAAAGTGACTTCTACCTAAGTAGTGGGCTATTCAAAATGAAACCTCTTATTAAAAACCTTTAATTTCCTATATTTATTTATGTATACATTGTACACATCGTACATAGACACAGTGGGGCTTAAATTTAAGTTTCATGACATTGTTTATTAATCCCAGGCACATTAAAATGTTGGTATTATGTTTAATGTATATTTTTCAAACGGTCTCAACAATTTAATTCCCGACCGAAATTTTTAAAATCAATTTAATTTTACTATGTAAAAAAATAGTTGATTTTCTAAAAACCGTGTAAACCCACAGACAATTCAGGCATAGTAAGGCCTGACAATATTGTATGTTAATTACTTTGGCTTAATATTTTACTATTATACTAGCATACTTAGTAAATTGTGTGAATTCTCTTTTATTAAAAAATGGACACCCGAACATGTATAGTGACAGTTCTAGAGAATAAACATAAAAAACAAACTTAAATGGAACTATTAAGTAGAATCCTAAACTGAAGACTGCACCATTCCATTCACTGCTTTTATAAGATTATTAATTTAAATATTAAAATAGTTTGAAATTAGCTAAATCATCTTTTAAGTTTAGAAAATCGCCAACAATGGGTTTAAAATTTTATTAAATCATTTAAAATTTGTTCGTCAATGTGTTTTTCTTTAAATCAAAAAATCTAATTTATTTTCATTCATCCCAGAAATTATAAAATTTAAGCTCGAAGAAAATCAATTTCTATACAATTTTTAATTAATGATATAAAAATGGTCTGAATGAAGTCTCTATAGGGTTTTTCTTTTACATCAATTATCTATAGGTACTTTTTTCTGAAATACGCTAACCTTTTACACGCAATCATTTCAACTTTTTGTAATATAAATATATTTGAAATAACCAAAAACCTTAAATCATCCTTTACCTATTGAGATAAACTTAGAGTGGCACTTGACCACTTGACTACTAGAAGGCTTTGCGACAACTTTTCGGCTTCATACTTTCCACGGGCAACCCTTTTACGCTACTTCATCCTATTCAAGTAAAGTTACTTTATTATTCAAGTGTCATCTATACTTTTTGTTGTACTTGTATATACATATATACATTTATAATAAACTTTAATTAATGCAACATTGAATTGATGGATTCATGCGGCACACGTGCCGTTCTTCGTTTTTACCATACTTATTATCCATCTTCCTCTATAGAATCAAAACGCCCCCAGTCAACATTATTTCTACAAAAATACACTGCAGGCTGTTCAATTACTAATTCTCTTTGAAGAGTGTCCTTTGCTTTCCCATCAGTTCCAAATCAATTGAGATATTTTCCTTTTAATGACACACTAACAGATAAAATTCTTGTTGATTAACTCAGCAGCGTTTTCAGAAATTCCAAGTGGTGTGGTGGCGCGTTGCGGCCGGCGCGGCAGTGGGGACTTTAGAGTCTTGCCAATCATTCGATTCATTCCGATTGATTTTGAACAACAGACAGAAAAGTTGCCGCCAAAGCGAAATACAAGCTATTTGCGGGTGATTAATTACGTCACGTTCCATTCTATTTCATGGAAATCTCACATCTGCAACTGCGAAATGTAAAGACCAACGATTGGCGGCCTTGAACGCTGCAAACTCAAAAGTGTCCACATTCTATTCGAAGAGATCGCAATGTGGCAACAAGGATATCGGATCAGATCAAAGAATAACCCGAAGACCAATAAACGAACTCAGGACTCAGAGGATCCAATTATTTCTTTAAGAAATAAAGAAACAAATATTTAATGCAATGAACATTGATCAATATATCAGACTAACCTAGTTGATGGCTTAACTCTTAACTGCCTAAGCCCACAGCTCACAGTACGCGTGAACAAAGCCCATAAACAACCTCCAATTATGTTAACGAGTGCGTTTGGTGCAATAAATATTTGTCACTTTGAAATTTGTATCTTAGACACTGTTAAGTGCTTGGTAACTTGCTTTGTTTGGACTGACGGCCACCCACCTACGTGTCTCATTTAGACACTGCACCGTCAATATATCACTGCGTGGGCTTATTGCATTTAAAATGAATTTTAATAAAAATGGCCATTTGAAGATTAATTGCAATGCAATGCAATGCAACATCATCTGTCCATGGGAAGTGTTCTATTGTTGCATTGAACTTTTCTTAAAAAGAAAGACAAATTGTTACGCTCTAAATATAAATAATTTCTTCAAGTAATGGTTTTGAAAAAGGACTTTGTACTCTCCAACAAATCCCAAATGCACTACATAACTTCCCCTTCAATATTTATATTCTTTAACCGCTTAACAGAGGGTTGGGAGGCTATGATCATGCCATAAGTTACTTTTTGGAGCTCGATCGGAACAACCAGAAATAATAAGGTGGCTAAGCTTTCACTACTTTCGTACTGTATTGTAACTTCCAATAATTTATTCGTGTGCCATAAAAAAAATTCTATTTCATTCCTACAAATTGTATACGATCGGATAGTTTTAAGAATGCAAAATATTGCCAAATATTTTCAAAACTAGTTTTTGTGTTTTAAATATTTGAGTTAGTAGACATAGTTTGTACCATGATCGTCTATAAATTTGAGACCTATACATAAGTTTTAGCAAAATGGAAGCCAAAATTTCCCACAGAACAATTCATCACCAATAAAGCTACTCGCTGACTTTTTTTTAGAACAAGATAGATAGATAGATAAATTTTATTCATGAAAAATAAATTTGTATACAATGTATTGAGTAGTGAACATGAATAAATTAAGACATGACAAAGTTTGTCGTGTGTCTGTAGTATACAATATTATGTGATATAATTCGTTTATAATTTTTAAACATTAATTTGATTTTTTTAACTGATACATTTTGCCAAATATTTGTAATATTACAATTTTTAAAACAATTTTCGTGGACTTTGAGTTTAGTTAAAACGGAATGACTTTTAGTTTAGTTAAAACAAACATTGAAATTTTAATTAAAACTAAAACATACATACATTATTGCATAGCTAATTAAAAACTTTCGGTGATTATCCTTGTTCTATAAGCATAGGCCTTACTATAATAGTTGAATAGAAGCTGCCAGTCGAAACCATTTAAATAACTCTTTACTTCCTCGATGAGTAGAACATTTTTACCAAAGTAGTGACGCCTTATTTCTTTAAGCACGGGACAAACTCCAATAAAATGAAGGATGTATTCCCTCTCTTGCAGATTACATAAACTACAGTTCCCCGCCGTTCGATGTTGAGTAAAGTTTAATTTGATGAGTTCGCCTCTAATTTTGAAGATGGTCCCTATGTTGTAGCACGAGAAACAGCTTTTAAAGTAGTTATTTTCATTACGATTGTAATTGATTAATGAATAATAGTTTCGTTCTGTTGAACTGCGAGCTTTTTCGATAAAGGCATATCTTTCATTTTTATCAGTCAGCTGGATTATTTCATAAAAGATCTTTTTCCACTGGTTTGAGTTAGCTTCTGACAAGTTAATCGTTATTCCACAGTTTCCGGCAAGTTTAACCCAATTTTTGACGAAGAAAGTTTTCTTTTTCAGTGCATATACTTAAGAATCTTCTTCGGAAGTCTTGATTCTTCCATATTTATCTATCACCCTTAATAAATAATCTGCATGTAGTTTAAGAGCAGAAATAAACATTGTTGGCAACCCCGACTCCAGGTGATACATATATTTTGGCGTGTTTAATGGAAGGAAAAAGATTTTCCTTAGAAAGAACCGCAGCAGACTTTCAGTTTCTTCGTGTCGTTCTATACCCCAAACTTGTGCACCATAAAACGTGATAGTTTTGGCTGTAGCATTAAATACACTATATTTGGAGCTAATAGTTATTAAATTGTTGCTGAAATTTTGTTTCCAATTCCGGCATATTGCTGATTTCGCCTTATCTACTTTATTTTTTATGTGGTTTTCCACTTTTAAATTGAACGATAATTCCATTCCGAAATAGGTATATTTTTTACTACTTCTAGCTTACGTTCGCCATATTTCCAATTTTCACCGCCTGCAATTCTTCCGGACCCTTTTTGGAAAATCATAACCTTTGATTTTGCCACATTTACCTCCAGACCCCATATTAAGCAATACTGATAGAGCTTGTTTATCATCAGTTGCAATGAAGATGGTGATTCGGCAAGAATGACTATGTCATCCGCGTACATGATAACCTTTACCTTTGTGTTGTCAATACCAACCCCACATGTAAGCCACTCCACGAGGTCATCGAGAAAGAGTGCGAACAGTAAGGGGCTGAGGTTGCAGCCTTGTTTGACACCTCGGTTTGCAATCAGTCTTTCTGATCGGTCTTTACCATTGCCTATATTTGCTGTTGTTTGCTGATAAAGTTTTATTAATGCACGTACGAATTTTGTAGATATTCCTAAATTGTACAGCTTGTAGAACATTGCATTTCGATTTATCATGTCAAATGCAGCCCTAATATCGACAAAGAAAGTATAGAGCTTTATATTATGGTCTATTTTCATTTGCGCTATTGAAGTTAAGATGAAAATGTTATCGACAGTAGAGTAACCAGAGCGGAAGCCAGCTTGAAACTCGCTGAGTTTTTCGTTCACGGAAAACCACTCTTCGAGTCTTTTGTATAATAATGTTGTATAAGCTTTTAGGATTGAGTTCAACAAAGTGATCCCCCTATAATTGACTGGATTTGAGCTGTCACCTTTTTTGTATATTGGTAATATCAAAGACTCATAAAACTGATCAGGCAGTGTTCCAAAGTTAAATATAATGTCGAGTGCTTTTGCGAAGTTCTCTTTGAAAGTTTGGGAGTTATATTTGTAGAATTCGGCCGGTATGCCGTCAGGTCCTGATGCATTGCCATCTCTTAAGGAATGAAGTACCAATTAGACTTCTTCAAATCTAATTTCTTTATCTAAAAGATCGTCCACAATGTTGGGCTGTGCAAAACTCCACGTAATTTGCTCCGTTTGGTATAATAGAGATTCAAAATGGAGTCGTAAGCTTTCCAAGGGAATCGAAACTTGTTCTTGACTTGTTCAGACAGTTTTCTAGTTAAAGACCAAAATTCTTTTGCATCCTTGCTTTGACTTAGTTCACATGCCAATTTTTCTTCATGAGCTCGCTTTTATATTTTTAAAGTCTCTTTATAGTGCTTATTTGCTTCCAAATAATCTATTCTAATCGACTGAGATTCATTTTTTCTTAACAAGTTGAGCAAGGCTAAACACTTTTTTCTAAGTTTTTCGCATTCACGATCATACCATACGGATTTCTTATAAAGTGCACCTGATTTGGGAATTGATGTCGACGATTTTATGACGATTGATTCGAGATCACATAAGAGCAAATAATTTGCAATCGATCTATTTTGTTTTGTTTGAAAAAGGGCATCCATTGTTGTTTTATATTCCTCTTTTTTATTTTTGTTCCATTTGAGGATTTTATTACCCAGATCACGAGCGTCTGCTCGAGTACTGCAGGATTTGTTGTTTTCAATTTTTATCGTTATTGGCAGATGATCGGAAAATGTTTCCTTTCCTACCTTAAAATATTCGAGAAATGTAAACCACTATCCTGTTTCCCGACAAATGTATATTCACCCTCGAATTCTCCTTCAGAAGCACCATTTAATATGCTCAGACCAAATTCATTTGCTAATTCTATGATCTTTTGATCCTCTCCGTTCACTTTTTTATCTTTCGATTGACGTTTATGATCTGTTATCGCTATTTCCGATTCTTCAGCCGCTGTCCTTGCATTTAAATCTCCAATGATCAACAAGTTTTGTGATTACAAACAACAAAAACAGTCATACAGCGATTCAAAATCTCGTTCCCAATAGTTGCAATTAAGATAGACAGGAACAATATAAAAAATATTACCCTGACTTCTGACTTCTATATACTATGTACATGATTTCTTCAATTTTGTTTAGAATTTTTTTTTTAGAACAATTAAAAGGGAATAATTTTGTCACACATTATTTTACATTACATTATTACATACATTATTTTAGCAAAAATTTGACCGTTTTCGCAGCGCACGTAGTGGAAGATTTCAAAAGGGAAAAAAATTCCCAATTTTGAAACATTCATTATACTCGTAGGTGCTTCGCTTATAGATGTAGCCTTCCTCCATTTATGGAATAAATAACACTGAAAGAAATTAAACCAGACCAGATCCTTATTAGTTCCTGATTAATTAAACTATCGACAAGGTTTACTCACTGGCATTTAAATAGCACAAGTGTTTTGGCGGCCTTATTTCAGATCCGACTTCAAAATTAATGCGTCAGGTTTTTGAGATTATCACAAATTAAAAAAAAAAAAACACGTTTTAAAGCTTATTGAGGCTATCGAAATTTATGAAGTAGATTTGTTTCAATAAAATCCGTGATGGTTTTCCAAATCTTTAATCCTTTTCTTCAGTATTCAGTTGAAATATTTATGTCATTTCATTTAATATTCGAGAAAACTTTAAGAGTTGTTAAATTTTATCTAAAGGAAGCGCTAAACAATTTTTGATAAAATCGTTTTCAACAAAAAAAGGCAAAACGGTTTTAAAGTAAGTTTGGTTCTTGTAACGAAACTGTTGTCTAAACAATTCTATTATATCAAGTCTTTGAAATACGAGTATGTTAAAATATATACAAATAATTTTGAAAACAGGTATTTTAAAAACTTGAGCCAATAGTTATAATTAGAGTTAGGATTGGAAATGAGCACTACAAATTAAGCCCAAAACTATTAAATTACCAAATTCAAGTTATTCTCGAAACTTTATTTAGATTCAAATAAAGACTCATAACTAATGAGAATATCCAAAAATATATACTTTTCAAAATCATCATACAATGTATTGTTAAGAAATGTTGTGAGTTTTAACTAAGTCTTAAAAAACCCGTTTTTGGTTATTTTTATAACATTTTTAAAGGGGCATATTTTTAAAAACCTGATGCGATAGAAACTTTTATAGGTAAGATTTGAATTTTTGACATCTTAATCCTTTAAAAAGGTCGACTAATGAATAGCTTAAGCTAGAATATTATAGTTAAAGCTGCAAAAATACCAAGATTCCTGATCCCCTGACTAGAAGGCTATCAGTAGTTCTTATTTTTATATTTCTCCTCAGTTGAAGTGCGAAAATGGTCTAGTTTATACACGGTCGACAGTCAAAGTATTATTAAAAACGGTCAGAAATTAGTGATAATAACTTTTATAGTTTATTTCAAAAGACAAATTGAAGTGGCTTCCTGATTAGATACTTATTAGGGGAAACAATAGTGCGTAGAGAAGTTGCAATGACATTTGAGCAAACGACGATGATATTTTTGAGATTTCTGAATGAACCTGAACTTCAATTCGGTGTAGGACAAGATGTTGAAATAGATCGCGCTAATAAATAAAATACCGCATAAATAAAATGGACGTTTAAGTAGCATGAACTAACTCTTGTTTTCGCATCTAATTTTATTTTCACATTAATGAAATACACAGAAATAAATAAGCCAAATTTCCATTAAAGGTATTATTTCCATTTTAGGATTTCTGTGACATAAACATCAGAAATAGTCTCTTAAAAAATTGCTCTATAGATACGCAGTCTTATTTAATAGAATTCGCTAAAAAGATGAATAGTTATACAGTGCATAAGGATTTATGTAGGCTCTATGTAACGTTGCGAAAATTCCCATTTATAAAAAATTCTGCTATAAATTTTAGTTAAACAATGCTTATATCAAAAAAAAGTACCAAAATGGAGCAATCTATTCTATTTATCTGTCTATATCAAATCAGCTGTTTGTCATACTCATAACAAATAAAATATAAACAAATAATTCCAATTACTTTTATGATATTCTCTTTGGAAAATCTATGTTTTTTTTTAAATTCATCGTTTCTTAGGCTCATTCGGTTGAACCTTTTTTTATAAACTTTCCGCCTTCTTGGAGTCGGTAAAACGCAATTAAAATTCTTTAAATCATTAATAAACGAGCTAAACTGGAGAGGCATTATTATTGTTTTTATTTTAATTTCAAAAATGGAGAGAAATCAAAATGACATGTACGAAATAATAATAACAATAATTTCCTTATGTAGGCTCTATTCAACCTCAAAACGCGTTTAGCTTATTAGTGGACTATGCAACCTTAAATAATTTTTATAAATAGCATTTTTGCGTTTAGAGGCATTATAGAGATTACATAACTTTATGGAGGCTCTACATTTACCTCCTTACTTACATAAGGTGGCGCTACAGTCCTGTGTGATTTAGGGCCTCACCCAACAAACTTCTCCATCTAGCTCAGTCCCTAGCTAGATGTCTCCAGTTTCGCGCTTCAAGTTGGGTGAGGTCCTTTCCATTTGTGCACGCCCCCTGATCCGCGGTCTCCCTCTACTGCACTGTCCTGTGGGTGTGGATTCGAAGACTTTCCGGGCCGAAGCATTGGTTTCCATGCGCTCTACGTGACCCAGCCATCTTAGTCGTTGGACTTTTACCCTTCTGGCTAAGTCTACGTCGCTGTACAGCCCGCACAGCTCGTCGTTCCATCTTCTCCTCCACTCCCCATACATACATACGGGACCGTAGATCACACGAAGAACTTTTCTCTCGTAACGACCCAAGGTGCTTTAATCCGCTTTTGTCATAGTCCATGCTTCTGCACCGTATAGCAGGACGGGGATGATAAGGGTCTTATATAGCGACACTTTAGTCCTTCGAGAGAGGACTTTTCCACTTAATTGCTTTCTTAGCCCAAAGAAACAGCGGTTAGCAAGAGTTATTCTTCGTTTGATCTCAACGCTGGTGTTGTTTTCTGCGTTTACAGCGGAGCCTAGGTAGACGAAGTCCTTGACTACCTCAAAGTTACGTCTGTCGATGGTGACGTTTTGGCCCTATACAGCGTTTTTAAATAAGACTGGCGAAGTTTAATAGAAATATATTTAGCCAGTATTGAGATTATAAATTTTCAAAACCGTTGTATTGGAGCTACCCGTCCTAGAAAACTAGCAGAATAGTGCAAGCTCAATTCAATGACATTAGGATGCAGTATATTCGTAAAAATTTTCAAGATAAACGATCAGAGGTCATACCCAGCTGAATGACGGTATAAAATAAAGTCCAAAATTCGCTTGCTTTTGCTTTTCGAAAACTTAAAATAAATTAATAAATAAACAATATTGCACAGCTAAAGTTATTTAGCATTATTTTTGTTCACAAAGCTTAAGCTAAAACTGTCAAACTGCGCAAAATAAACTTACAAAATAGGAATAATATGGTAATATGGTAAAATGGCTTATACTTTAAATGCGGTATCAAATGTACATACGTTAATTAAACAGTGATTAATGTTAAATAAAATTAACTTAAAGAACATTTTGTTGAGGGTGTGGAAATAAATATGTAGTATTGATGAAAATCTAAACTAGGGACAAACTAATAAAGTCATTAAGGAAAGGTTATGTAAAGAAAAATATTTATTTAAATTTGTCATTTTTACATGAACATTGTACATAATAACATGTATACATAATAATCCTCTTTATAAAAGGTGATTTTTTAAAAGCTATAGGAAAGTTTTTCAAAAAAAAAACATACAATTTAGAAAAATGCATGAAATCTTTATTTGAATCGATAGTCCGGTTCATATAATTTAATGTTTGAAGATTATTTCTTGCAAATGTTGACCTTGACTGCTCCTCAAATGGTCCATCCGCTTAGTCCAATTTTGGCATACTCTTTCCAACATTTCGGCCGGTATCTCACGAATAAATGCTTCTTCCAATGCGTCAATTGAAGCTGGCTTGTCTGTATAGACATGAGCTTTAACATAGCCCCACAAAAAATAACCTAAAAGCGTTAAATCGCACGATCTAGGCGGCCAATTGACCGCTCCCGAACGTAAAATAAAATGTTCACCGAAGTCGCCTCTCAATGAGTCCATTGTTGCGGGTGATGTGTAGCATGTGGCACCGTCTTGTTGAAACCACATGTCATGCAAGTCAAGCTCTTGCATTTTGGGCAAAAAAAAAAGTTGGATATAATCTTACGGTAACGCTCACCATTCACAGTTACGTTACGATTCGGATCATTTTTGAAGAATTACGGTCCAATCAGGCCCGGATTAATAGGGAGGCTAGGGGGGACTGCAGCCCCGGGCCCCGCGGAAACGAGGGCCCCGACCCATTAAGAAATTTGAACCGTAAAACCGCGACATTCAAACTGTAAAATCTAATAAACCCCAAAAATAAAAACCAAAATTAGTTGACCCCACAAAATCCAAACTCGAAAGCTATATAGCCCAAAAAAGTTAAACCCATATAGCCCAACTCACAATTAATCCCATAAACTTTAAACCCACATAGCTCAACTCGCTAGTATCTCCAAAAAGTCAAACCCGCATAGCCTAAGTCGCTATTACCCCAAAACTTTAAACTCAAAAAATATTAAATCCATACAGCCTAACTCAGCAAAGGGTAATTACTACATAATTTGTTACTTTTAATTTTTAGAGTTTTGAATAATCAAAAAGAAATGGTCTGACGGTCTGACGGTTTTAAGTTCATGGTTTTTGGATTAATTACAAATTGGGTTGTGTGGGTTTAACGCTTTTGGGTTTACGATTTTTGAATTGCGATTGAAAAATGAACAAATTTAATTTTTCAAAAAAGTTAAAAAGAGCCCGTGATGAATAATTAGCTCCGGGTATCAAAAATTCTTAATCTTATCGGGAGTTGGAGCACTTGGGGGATAGCTTCTTGGATTTTCGATGCGTCAACTCCTCAGCCCCGGGCCCCCATTTTCTTTAATCCGGGCCTGGGTCCAATGATGCCACCAGCCCATAAACAGCACCAACTGTGACTTTTCTAGATGCATTGGTAGCTCTTGCAATGTTTCTGGCTGATATTCACTCCAAAATCGACAATTCTGCATATTTACGTACCCATTGAGAAAAAAATGAGCTTCGTCGCTGAACACAATTTTTCGGTAAAAAAAGCGGATCTTCGGCCAACTTTCCAAGAGCCCATTCACCAAAAACGTTACGTTACAGTAGATCGTTCGGATTCAATTTTTGCACCAGCTGTATTTTGAAAGACATCACACCTAAATATTTCCCCAAAATTTTGCACGTTGTTGAGTAACAGAGGCCCGCAATTGCTGCGAACGGCGACGAATCGATTATTGATGGTCATCATTAACACTGGCCGATACAGCTGCGATATTTTCTTCAGTTCGCACTCTACGTAAGCATGTTGGTGGTTTAATGTCCAACAATGTAAATATGGTGCGAAATTTAGTCACAATAGCCCGAATAGCCGCTTAAGTGGGTCGATTAAACTGACCATAAAATGGAAGAAGCGCGCGATGAACTTTCATAACAGAGCACACATTTTGATAATAATATTCAGTGATTTGCAAGCGTTGTTCGTTTGTAAGACGATTCATGGTAATATTATAGACCAAACTGAAGATGTTTGACAGTGAAAAAAAACACGAAACGTGCATCAGCTGTTTAAACCAGTGTTGCCAAAAAGATAATAGCTAAAAAATAACCCTTTACATGGGAGTACCTAAAATAATTTTGTTTCGATTTCGCACTAGTATTTCATCTAAATATTTTTATAGATCAAATCTATAGAATGATTTCAACACAAAATTGACAGCCATTTCTTGATGGACGATCTTGGATTCGAATAAAAACTACCATACGGAAGTTCTTAAGCAAAAGTTCCAAATTTTCCATAAGGGCAGGCAGGGCCGGATTTAGGGGAGGGCAACCGAGGCGGATGCCCAGGGCCTCCACAAACGGGGGCCCCCACAATAGATACTTCGGAAATTTTTTGTTTCAAATTCCAACTAGTATTTTTTTTTGCTCTTTTACCTTTACCTACAGCCTATAGTACTTTGTACATACATACATGATTATTTAATTATATTAATCTTAAATAACAGAATTCATTGATCTATATTTGTTCACTCCAATCAGGCAATCAGTGAAATCAAATGGCCCTGACAAGAAGCACTTCCAATTCACTACCCATTTTGAGGGAGTACCCCAATCGTTTAATGGCTGAGTGGGGTGGTACTTGCCCGCAACCTCGGAGGTTATTCGATTCCGGGTCTCGACAATTTTTTTCTTATATATACCGCTATGGCCAAAATAATAGCAACACTCTCTAATTTTTGCTTATATTGTGTGTAGTACTTACAGTAGGCGTATATTAAAAAATATTATTGTTATATATTAGTGGTAAATATGTTCTTTATCTATTTTATATACAATTTTTTAAAAACTAAAAGAGGTTTGCAAAATTTCGTAGTCCATTTACTTTAGGCTTTCTAACAAGTTGGTCATAATAATAGCAACACTTGATTAATTTAACAAAAAACAACACACTTTGATAACCAATGCATATTTTTTTTATTTATTAGCAGTGAATATTTAATATTTCTTTGGAAACCCTTTATTTTTCAACCCTGCATCCATTCGATTTGGCATGGAGTCTACCAACTTCTTGCACTTTTCTTGTGGAATCGAATACCACACTTGTTGGGCAATTCTCCATAGATACGCTTTGTTGGTAGGTTCATGCTTACTAATCTCAATCTTCAGTTTATTCCAGAGGTTCTCAATAGGATTTAGATCCGGTGATTGAGAAGGCCACTCCATTACGTCCAATTTGTTTCGCTGACACCAGAGCTTTGTCGATTTTGCCGTATGCTAAGGGTCGTTGTCTTTCTGGAACGCCATTTAAGTGGCATATTTTCGTCAGCCCACGGAAGCATATCATTTTGCAGTATGTCCACATACGACTCCTTTGTCATTATGCCATCTATTACGAATATTGGACCAACGCCCCACCAAGAAAAACAACCCCATAACATTAAGCTGCCACCTTCATGCTTCACGGTTGGTTTTGTGTACCGCGGATTGTAGGCCTCCCACTTTGGGCGACGAACAAACTGTTTTCCATCCATTCCGAGTAAATTTATTTTCGTTTCGTCGCTCCAAAGCACATTCCTCCACTGCTTCTTTACCTGAAGTGGGTCGTCTTTCATCTGATGCCTTTTTACAAAACAGATCCGCTTCTGGGTGTGTCTTTTTCTTAGTAAGGGTACCTTCCTTGTAGATCGTGCATGAAGGCCAGCATCCTGCAAGATACGACGAACAGTTCTAGAACTAACTGACGTTCGTATTTCTCGCTGCAGATCTTTTCAGGACATAAACGGATTCGTTTTAGCTTTTCTCACCAACGTAGTTTTGTCTCTTGCAGTCATTTTAGATGGATGCCCTCTGGTTTCTTCAACATTTTTGGAGTTTATAGCATTCCACTTCCACACCATTCTGGCAGAGCGCCAAATGACTTTTGCTATCTCTCTCATGGATCCACCGCTGTCATCCAGAGCTAAAATGGCTTCTCGTTGGTCTTCAGTGCAGTGCTTCGCTCTTTTTTATTTTATTGAAGAATATCGATTTCGATTGTCTTACAAAATCCATCTCATCGTGACAAGCTAGAAAATCAAAATTTCAGAGCTACATTCCCAAACCTCCCTCGAAATTGCATTGAGAATGTATTTGGTTTTGATGGTAACAATGCAGAGCGCTCATTTTCAAAAATGAAAATTATAAAAAATAGGCTTCGAACCACGATGGGACAAAACCGTCTATCGAAGCTTTCTCTCCTGAGCATTGAAAGCGATTTACTCCGAGAACTGGATTTCAATGAAATCATCAACGATTTTTCGGAGAAAAAAGCTCGATAGGTTCCGTTCGTTAACCCTAAAATTTAATTTCAGATAATTCTTTTTTCCGTTTATATTTATATGTATGTATGTATGTGTTTGTTCAATACTAAAGGAATCTACTTGGTTTCACAATAAATAATTTTTTGAAAAACTCGAGTGAAATAAAGTGGTTTACTTTATTTTGAAAATAATTTGGGGTGAGGGGGCCTCCGATCCTTTATTGCCCGAGGCCTCTGGACCTCTAAATCCGGCCCTGAGGGCAGGTAGATGTTGTGTGTAGATATCGTGACGTTTGCTGTGTGGCACGTAGCGCCGCCCTGCTGGAACCACGTGTCGTCTAGGTTCATTGGTTCAATGTGGGCCATACGAAATTAGCTATCATCATTATGTTGACGGTGACCGCTTCACTAACGTCGTTTTCAAAAAAGTACGGACCAATTACGCCGCCACGCCGCGCCGCGCCGCCGGCCCAAAATCCACACCAAACGGTAACTTTTTGAGGATGCATTATCACCTAGTGAACCTCGAGTGGGTTGATATTGTCCCATATACGGCAATTTTGCTTTTTAACACAGTCAGTCATCAAAAAATGCTCCTCGTCACTAAAGATGATTTTTCAACCAAAATTGGGGTCCTTTTCCAAACGATTCAAAGCCCAGTCAGCGAGCAAACGGCATTGTCTATGGTCATGAACTTTGAGTTCCTGGGTTAGTTGGATCTCGTACGGAGTAGATCCAAGTCCCGACGCAAAATTCGCCTATTTTCCTAACGCTCGCACTGTGTTTAAATATAAACATATAAAGGGTACTAATAACCCCTTGAGTGCTTGTGAATTATAAAAAAAAAAAAAAAAAAAAAAAAGTTGAAGTCTGCGAAAGGCCGAGTTCTTCTGCACAGCGAGGAAATAGACTGGCTCGGGTTCTGCCGTGCACTTTCACGAACCGCGGTGATGTTCTCGGCCAAGCGAAACAATAACCATTGCATACAAAAGTGGACTGTTCCACTAAAATTTCCTTAATTTTTAGGTAAGAAACATATTATTTCTTTGCCCGTTCGCATCCCTCTTACCACGACAAGTTTGTTTATTTGTCTAGCATCAGATGCTATCGAAAACTAAGAATGCACCTCTTGAATTTATATAAACGCTATGTTGTTTGGAATTAATGGATTTAATTTAATTTCACAATGAATATAAACGCAAGGTATGATCGTAATCTCTTATCTTAAAGCTCGTCTTTTAATTACAAAAATAAAAATCGCCATCGGCATTAATGAAAAAAAAAGAAAGAAAATCCTAACCAATTATACGCACTTTCTTACCCGAACCCCTTGGGTGGAGGGGGTAGAATCTTTTCTTTCATGTTATCGAAAAAAAAGACATCAACTTACTTCAATAAGCCCCCGTCTAAGAAAGAAAAAAAAATAATACCGTCATATTGAACTAGTCACAGCTGCAGCACTAAGTATAAAAATAGCCCAGCTAGAGTGAAGGAGTAAATAATCCTTATGAAATCACTGAAAGGACGATAGCAGCACAAAAAAAGGGTTGAACAAATAAATCACTTTCTTTTAATTTTTATTTTTCCTTCTTGATATAATTTCTTCTATTCGTTGCACTGTTTATATACATATAAGTTTGTTCGTCCTTTGGAAAATCCTTAATGAGTGAGTAGTAGTAAATAATCCAAAAGGAAGAATATCTAGCCATCCTAATGAATGAAATTGAATCTTTAAGATACATTTTAATTTTTTTACTTACCATACCGTCATCTTATATTTTTGTTTTTGGTTCTTTGCTTCTGGTGAAAAAAATGTAATCTCGGAATATCTTACAGAATTCATTTGTTAATTCTTTTTTCTTTTTTGAAAAATCAGGATGAAGTAACAGATAAATCTAAACTTTCGGTTGGAAAAATGTCTTTTGACGTTGGTGGTGGTCGAAGGCTATCGGGAATCCGAAAGAACCCCATGCTTTCTTTTTTTTATTTTTTATTTTTGAGATAGCCACAAGAAAGGATTCTTCTTAATTAGAGAGCATTGTTGATAGAAAACTGTCGTTACATCGGTTCAAACTGACAACAGCTTAAAACGGAGGGTGAAATAAAAATTCATCTCCCAGTGATCAACAGGAAAGAGGATAGAAGATAGAGGACATCAGTTTATGTTGACAGGCTGATTAAATTTCCTTCACGAGTTTTAAGTAAATATTCATTCATCCCTTTTTGTCATATAATCAAAAATCAATTGGCATGCCAGGAATCAAAAGCAATTCATCTGAAGCTGTATAAAATATCACTTTGACAACCTGAATACCGACCGAATGTTGAACGTCACATCAACAACATCAACCATACAAAATTAGCTGCTCCCACCCATTGATGTCTGGAGAATTTTTCATTTCTTCCGCGAAAGCCAATATCCAAAATGAAATTTGCTTTGACAACGTGTTATCCTTACAATATACGAGTATTTCGTCGTACCGGTGCGGTGGTGCCGATATGCCGTGACGGTGTATCAAGAAGAGTACAACTTTTCAATATTTAAGTCTTCTGTCTATGATGCCGCCCGCAGGCTAATTCAAACTCTGCCCTATCATGGAACGGGGATGGTTTCCAATTTCCATCTCATATTGCTTCTCTTACCTTACATCAGTTGAAGTTTTTAACAGAATAACTAGGAATTTCTTTGAAAATTCCTAATCGATCGGTGATTACCTACATTCAACATTTAGCGGACGGAACGGGACGGGACGTTGAAAACAAGAAAAACATAATAATATCCAGCTCCAGCTACATACAAAAAGAAAACAATAAACAACAGGAATAAGGATGATCCTTGTTTGGTGTGTGAAGTGGAAGTGCCTCCTGCCATTTCTACAATAAATACTCATATCAAAAACTCATAACATATTAATGGAATTAGAATTGATGATTATTGCGTTCGGATACAGTGTGTTGGCAAGCTCGAAAGACGTAGACATAAGACAAGGACGTGCCGTGTCGGAGGTTCAATAAAATAGCAAAAAATATTTATTTGTTCCATAACACATGGCATAGTGTCCATTGCCATGGTTGTATTAGGTATGAATTCGAAAACAAGGCGCAATACAATTATGAATTAGAAACTCTATAATGTTCTGAATAGTGCTCGGAGAAAGTTATGTCGACATATTTTCTGAGAAAGTTTTGCATGTCTTAAGAAGAAAAGGCTTAATTTATAAAATACAAAATTATGACATGGTCTCATTATCAAGCCCGTCATCTCTTTCCTCTAGAGCGAATTACAATATTCATTAATAGGAAATGTGCCTATTCTTCTAAGGACGACAATACATGTAAATATGTTTTGAAATTGGGCCTAACGAAGACAAATAAGAATACGGCCCGGGTTGAGCCCACCATATTGGCGAAGTATACAGTACAATAATAGACTCAACACTTAGTTATACGTTTGTGTGGTCGCAGATTTTATTATTGTTTATGATGAAGTGATACAGGCCGATGCGATGCGATGCGATGCGACGACCAACGAAGAGGTGGAGGGGTTTGTGAGTGAAACTTAATAGAAATTCTTCAGCTTTGCTTGAACTTATAAATTCAAGGATTTCCCTTTTTCTCGTGACTTCTGGGGCAGTATAGCTGCCTGAAATATTTTACAGCCGGTGCCGTATATAGAAACTGCCGCAGCACTGTACTATAGGTACAGGCTGCATTTATGTACAATGTATACACAGAAATAACTGCCGCTTCGGTAGGTAATCACTTGGTATATATCTCTTGTGGTGTTTTCTTGTGTCCTTTTATGATAAAATGTAATCATCATAAAAAAGGATTTTCGGTGGTGAAATGCAATCATGTCCATGTTGACCATTACGGTAATGAAAATGTATAAGGACGAACTGTTTTTATTTGATTTCGATATTAGTTTTCGCTGTACACTGAGTAGGTTGTTGATGCGGCTCTGCAGGCGAGCGTTTAATTGGAACATGTTGACCAAAAGTTATTTGTAACGCAACAATAGATTTAATGTAGGTTTAACAATTGGTGATGGATTTACATTTTGATCTTTTCAAATAAATGTCGGAAGGAGATTTGTTGTCCAAACGCTTTAGAATCGAGGCAGAGAAAACACTTATAAGTTAAAATCTTTGTTTTCAAGGTATTAGAAATACTAATCTAACCATTTTATTTGTTGAAAGTGCCCCCCGAATTCGTCAATAATATATTTTAGGGCTTTATTGTTGTTGCAATTATTGATATTCAAAGAAAAACACATCGTTCATTTATCGCCTAATCTTGGACCGATTGTAAAATGATAGTTTTTATTTTAGAAACCTTACCTGTCGATTCAAATATTTGTTTTTTTTTTCTGAGGCTTAAAAAACTCCAATTTCAAGCATGTTCCATTTACCCATCCATACTAATTTTTAAGTTTGGGGTCAATTTTCCGTAGAATACACATACATATGTACATATATGGGTTTGATATTTTAAATAAATTAATGTAATAGTGAAATATGGTTAAATTAAAGCAGGGTTTTTTTTATTTAAGTTTCAAACGTATTGAAAAAAATGATATCGGCGTGGTTTGTATTGTGTGTATTAAATTTAAAAAGTGTCTTTCTTTCAAGCTATAGTTTTTTTGAATTTCGACTACGATGTCTATTTAATATAGTTGCTTTTCTAATTCCCTTAAAGTTATTTAGAGACAAAAACCTGCTGAACAAAAATCAAATTATTGAATTTAAATGTTTTAATTTTAAGTTATTCTAAAGAACCATCATTCATGTACTTACTTAAATTGGCGTTACTGTTTGGGACTGACCTGAAGCTCAACCAACATATGTCTGCAGGCAGCTTGGTCCCTAGCTAGATGATTTCAGTTTCGCACGCCAAGTTGCTTGAAGTCCTGCACCACATCCGGCGCCACCTAAATTGCGGTCTTCCTCAACTGAGTCATCTTTCTGGATTGGATTCAAAGACTTCTCGAGCTAGAGCGTTAATGTCAATTTGCTCTACATGCCTCAGCCATATGTGTCGTTAGACTGGATTTCTTTTTTTTTAGACCAGATCCACGTCGCTATACAGCCCGTACATATCGTAATTGTATCTTCTCCTCCACATGACTCAAAATCAGATGGAGAATTTTTCTCTCCAAGCATCCTAAAATGTTCTCATCTTTTTTCGAGAAAGTCCAAGCTTCAGCGTCACTTAAGTCACTCTTATAGAGAGTGACTTAAGTTGCTCGAAGAATCTTGAGGCAAGACCATTTACTTCAACAAACAATTGAAATACCAGAATGTATTTACTAAATCCATCTCAACCGTTAAGTGATCGGAAATGGATATTTAACACGAAAAAATTAACAAGTTTAGGTTCAAATCACAAACTAAAAGTTAAGTTAAAGTTATTATTAGGCCTATTTCCTTTTTTAATGGTTCGTATGGAGCACTGATTTCGAATGAAATTGTGTACTCTGTTTCCCGAATATGCTGAAAACTATTCAATTTACGTACAAGTCTTCAATTACTTGAGGATTCTCAGAACCCCAATAACGACAATTTTGTTTATTAACATACCCACCGAGTGAGCAATGTGCTTCGTCGCTGAAGAAAATTTTGTTCGAAAAATCGCCGTCCACCGCCGCCGCCGCCGCCTGTTGTTCAAGCACTCATTCGACGTATCTTCGACGTTGTGAGTGGTCAGCTGGCTTCAGTTGTTGTGTGAGCCGGACCTTATATGGATGTAAAGGTGTAGATCCAAATACAAAATACGCCATAATTCTGAGAACAACGAGGAATCGACACATTCGGGTCCTCGGCAACACTTTCACTTACAGCACCGATATTTTAAGTGGTACGAGCGAAACGATAATGCACAGGCCTTACAATGTAAATATCAAACTGTCAAATGAAACAAAAGAAATTGATTTAATAACTTAGTTTGACAGATGTCAAATTCCAGCCCTATACTTTTGAAACCGTAAATGGATAACCCGTTATAAGAAACGAAATGGCAAAAATGATTTTAACCAATTTTTAGTATTTGTTGTGGGTTTTAACGATAAAAGAAGTCTTGTCATGGCTTAAAGAAAACGTGATATCAACATCTGATATATGTATTTTCTCAAATAGTCAGGTCGCTATCAAATATCTGGGCTCTATACAAGTCCATAACTGTCGATCATCTCTAATGGGATGGCACAACAGTTTAATATTCACTTTTGCTGGGTGCCGGGCCATAGAGACATTCTAGGGAACTCTAAGGCAGGTGAACTCGCCAGGAACGGTACAGTGCAGCCCATCCTACCTACCACGTTTGGCACATACTGGCATACCAATCGCTACTTGTAAACTGTTGCTAATGCAAGGCGCTATGATGAAGGCAAACACCGGGTGGAACAACATCACCACGTGTCAGGTCACAAAAAATATCTGGCCAAGACTACATAGATTTAAAACGTTCAAAGTGCTTGCTATCTCTAAGCAGATCGCATATAAACTCGATAATAGGTGTCATAACCGGACACTGTCTAATAGGAAAGCACGCCACGCGACTAGGCGTATTCTCAAATGACTTTTGCAGAAGCTGTATGGACGATTAAGAGGAGGAAACATTTCTTCAGCTTCTCTGTACATGCCCTTTCAGCGATCGAGATATCACCGCCGCAAACAGCCAGAGGAACGTTCTGGCTGGCGTCGGCGTATCTTGGCCACGACCATCTTGGCCCTCTCCCGGGTGACACTCTGGAGAGATTGATAACTGAAGCACAAAGGCTCAACATCGGCCTCATCATCGGTAGTGACGCTAACGCCCACCATACAGTATGGGGTAGCACGGATATAAACGACAGAGGTGAGTCTCTTTTCGACTATATTCTTAACACTAACCTACTCGTAAGTAACGTTGGTAATGAGCCAACCTTTATTACTAAAAATCGACAAGAAGTTTTAGATATAACTCTTGTCTCCGACTTCATTAATAATAATATTTTGAACTGGAAGGTATCTAAAGATCACTCCTTTTCTGATCATAGATACATCCAGTTTGACTTTATAAATGAACCACCTTGCCAACCGATCTTTCGAAATCTGAAAAGAACAAATTGGCCAAAATACAAGAGAACGTTAAATAGTTTAGTAAAACCTGAACTTTTTAATACTCCCTCCAACATTGAAGATCTTGACGACAAAGTCAATAATCTAACATTAGCCCTAAACAAAGCACTAGATACTGCATGCCCTCTTATACAAGTAAGAGGTAAAAAGAAGCCACACTGGTGGAACTCAGGGCTGGATCCACTTCGAAAAGAATGCAGAAAACTCTTTAACAGAGCGAAAGCTTCTAGAGACATGTCAGACTGGGATTCATATAAAGAATCACTGAAGATTTATAAAAAAGAACTGAGGAAAACCAAACGATCGTCTTGGAGAAACTTCTGTAGCAACGTGGAAGACTGCTCCGAAGCATCCACGCTGCGCAAAATCCTCTCCAAAAATCCAGTCATGCCAAGCTGCTTGAAAAACGCCTCTGGCCTCTCGACCCATTCAAGCGAAGAATCGCTCAACTTGCTACTAGACGTTCACTTTCCTGGTAGCTCTAATATTATTAATAACATTGCACCTAATAATGGTGACAATATATTACATCTCCCACAAGGTCTAGTCACTAGGGAAAAACTCAAATGGGTTATTAACAGCTTTAAGCCATATAAATCTGCTGGTCCGGATGGTGTAATTCCAGCCGAACTGCAAGAAAATGCAAGTTTTCTAATACCCATCCTAGAAAACATCTTCAAGGGATGCCTTAAATTGGCATACATCCCGATGTCTTGGAGACAAGTTAAAGTTGTTTTTATTTCAAAAGCCGGAAAATCCAGCCACGTTAACCCTAAAGACCTAAGACCTATCAGCTTATCATCATTCCTTCTCAAAACTTTCGAACGTTTGATCGATATCCACTTAAGGGCAAGTATTGATAAGTCCCTCCTTTCAAAGGCTCAACACGCCTACAACAAAGCGAAATCAGTTGAAACGGCTCTACACAGTATAGTACGTACAATCGAATATTCCTTCCATCATAAAGAGTACACCTTAGTTGCCTTCTTAGATATAGAAGGTGCATTTAACAATGTCGACACATCTACAATTGCACGTGTATTGACATCTCTGAAGGTAGATAAGTCGATCAGCGAATTGATTAATCAGATGCTGATAAGCAGGATTATCAATTCAAAACTGGGCGATTTTACTACACAAAGGGGTGTCAGCAGAGGTACGCCACAAGGTGGTGTCCTATCCCCTCTCCTCTGGAACTTAGTAATAAATGAATTACTAACTACTCTAGAAAGAGAGGGATACAGAGTGTTTGCCTATGCGGACGATGTTGCTATTGCGGTAACGGGTAAACACCCCAATATACTAAAAGACCTCTTACAAAACGCTTTAAATAATCTCATCAGATGGGCTAATCGGTGTGGACTAGGCGTTAACCCACAAAAAACCGACCTTGTCCTCTTCACAAGGAAATACAAAGTCCCACACATTGACCCTCCCCTCATAAACGGTGTACCACTTAAATTCTCTGAACAAGCAAAATACTTGGGTCTCATTTTAGATAAGAAATTAAGTTGGAAACCTAATATTCAAGAGAGAATAAACAAGGCCACAGTAGCCCTGTTCTCCTGTAAAAAGGCCATTGTTAATAAATGGGGCCTACAGCCCCGCATTACACACTGGCTATACATCTCGGTCATAAGACCGATCCTTACTTATGGAGTAGCGGTATGGTGGACGGCGCTAGATACAGCGACAAATCGTGATAAACTCAACAAAGTCCAACGAACAGCCTGCCTGTGTATGGGAGGAGCACTTAGCTCCACCCCCTCCGCCTCACTAGATGTTCTGTTCCATCTAATACCGCTGGACATTTTCAGCAAGCAAACAGCCGCTAACACTGCCATACGGCTTCAAGCCTCCTCTCTGTGGATCAATAATGGAATTGGCCACACCACTATTTTGAACTCGTTCAGAACTATAAACAGTAATATTGACTACACCATACCCCATCCTCAGTTTAATAACTATAGCTTCAAAGTGACTATACCTCCCAGGTCTTCTTGGGAGAATACATCATTTTTGAATGATGGTCCTATAAACTTCTATACAGACGGATCAAAAACGGAGGATGGGGTTGGTGGAGGCGTATACTCAGATAGACTAAACTTAAGTCTCTCCTTTCGTCTACCCGATCATTGTAGCGTGTTCCAAGCTGAAATCCTGGCTATAAAAGAAGTCCTATCCTGGCTTAGAGAAAACGTTATATCAACTAATGATATACGCATCTTCTCGGATAGCCAAGCTGCATTAAAGTCCCTAGACTCTGTCTCCACAAACTCATTAACAGACCTAAATTGTCGATCATCTCTTACGGAGATGGCTACACAGTTCAACATTCACCTTCTCTGGGTGCCGGGCCATAGAGACATTCCAGGAAATTGCAAAGCTGACGAACTTGCAAAAAGCGGAACAACTTTACCTCTGCTGGCTCATAATGCTAACATAGGTATTCCTCTAGCTACATGTAAACTTATGCTAAAGCAAGATACCATAGAGAAAACAAACCCCAGATGGAATAACACCACCACCTGTGTCGCAACAAAACTAATTTGGCCTATTCTTAGCGCCAGGCGCTCAAAACAATTAAGCTCTCTGAGTAGATTGCACATTAGCTACGTTATAGGTGTCCTGACTGGGCACTGCTTAATAGGAAGGCATGCTATTCGATTCGATTTTTGTAGGAGTTGCATGGACGAAGAAGAAGAGGAGACAATCTCTCATCTTCTGTGCACATGCCCTGCCTTATCACACAGACGTAGAATCCACCTTGGAGACTACTACTTTAACGATACCAGCGATCTAAGAAATTCAGACATTACTAGTCTCCTACGCTTTATTCGAAGCTCCAATTGGTTCAACGAGTTAAGCTGATTAACTGATCCATGTGGTATCACAATGGACCATACTTTGGTCTAAGTGTGTTGGATGTCCCAACCAACAGCCACTTTAACCTAACCTAACCTAACCTGTACATGCCCTGCTCTGTCTCAAAAACGCAAAAATTACCTAGGAGAATTCTTCTTTAACGATCTAAACGATTTAAATCATATCAGCATAATCAGCCTCTCACTTTTCGCAAAGAATTCAAACTGGTTCCTGGAGCTTAGGAGGAAGCCTCACAAGTATCACAATGGGCCATTAAACTGGCCTTAGTGTGTCCGTAGTAGTACCCGTAGCGTGGGTTCAATCCCTGCCTGTGTCACCTAACTTTTTTCACGGGTACTGCCTCTTGCGAGGAATTGACAAATCCTCCAAGAGTAATTCTTGTCATAAAAAGTGCTTTCTCAAATTAGCCGTTTGGATTCGGCATATAAACTGTAGGTCCCTTCCATCTCTGACAACATTACTCGCACACAGGGATGGTTGAGAGTTGTAAGTCACTAGGCCCTGGTCCTTCATGGACTGTTGCGCCACCTAAAAAAAAAAAAAGTGTGTCCGTTTCCATTATGGACAGCCACTTGAACCTAACCTAACCTGTATAGGTTTTAAAATTCTGTACAAAGGACTGTAAGTTAGATTTTTCTGACAATTTTATCACATATATGTATTCTTCATAGTAAGAAATTATTTTAAAGTTTTCGTTTTATTTTTTTGTGTAAATTAGTATTAGATATTTAATAATTTAAAAAGGGTGTTTGATTAAGAAAAAAAATTTAAATTTAGAATAAATTACTTAGAGTTTGCTTTTTTTATTTTGATATTATTATCTGTAAAACAACTTTTCGTTAAAGTTGATATCTTCGCTGGTTCGTGACATATGGAAGACAAAAAAAAGTACCCACTTATTTATCTCTCCAAAAACAATTGATTTATGTTCTAAGCACTTTGAAACTTAATTACAACATTTTTAATTCGAACAAATTGAAATAACCAAAAAAAAGAATACGAAACAAGAAACAATATGCACAGCAAAAAAAAACTCAAAAAATCAGCCAGTTTTGCACACTACGTCTATCTGTCAATATCACAAAACTAAAATATTTTAATTGTACTGACTTATTTTTGTTAACTGATCCTTTGTTATTCTTTTTCTTTGTGTTTAATTTTAGTTATTTCACTTACGAATAAAACACGCCTATTATAAACACTGATAGTATTTAACTGACGACTGACAACAGGCTGAGAAGAAGAGAAGTGGATTTTCTTTCGAGTTTTGTTAAAACAAAATCAACGTTGAATCCTCCATTGAAAAAAGGGCACTTAGGGCAGCTGCCTCTTTGGTACACTGCACAAATATGCGCATTCACTCTGTTTGGAAGCAGAACACGAAATCAACTCATTTGGTAGCGATATATTCGGATACTCCACACATATCCCTAAAGGTGTGGACATAATTCACGTTTCAAAGTGACAATCATTATATATATTCTCTCATTTAGAATTATGGGCCATTTAAACGTCCTCACTCCCACCAAGTCGCTTTCAATTGAGATTCATTAAGCTCTAGAAAGTCACCGATATACAAATTGCATCTGAGCAATATTTAATTCAATCGAACTGAAGAACTACTATACACAGTACCTATACAGAAACTCACAATTGGGGACATTAAACTGGAATCAAAGTCAACAATAATCTTTGAATTTATAGCTCCAAATTGCAGTTGATGTTTAGCAAAAGCCTTGAACCTTGATTGCATTCGAAATACTCGTACGGCCTGGCCACGTTTACTTCGTTTGGCGGATTGTGAATCATTAATTTGCCCATCGAAATATGCCAACCAAATCAGTGATCACTTCGCCATATCCTTTATGAATGGAACTGGAACTTATAATGCACCTTTTACTGTCGATAATGCAATGCAGGTTGAAACTACTATACGTAGGTATATAGTGTTTTGAAATTCAGTGATTTATAGCGAAATTTTGAATTATGCCTCTTGGTCTTGGGTATGGTGAGGTGATGGGTTTTATTTTCAAATTACCATAAAGAACAATCTAAGGGCTTCAAAGAAATTTTGATCCAGAAAAATCGTCAAAATTTACATGTTCTCCAGAAAATCTCGAATGTAATCTGTTAGCTCCTGCATGTTTCTGATACTATCTCCAGACCCTAAAATGCCATAAAACACAACTGTTGACAATTTCTGTGCCCGTGATTGATATCATATCACCTCATACAAAGAGCATCACAACTCAAAATAGCTTCCACACAATTTAATTACTCAGAAATCTGTCCATAACACATTATCCAAGATATAATCGATGAATGTCATAAGAACAAGGTTAAAAATAAATTCTAAAGAACTAAAACCAATAAAATATATTCTAAATTGGAGATACACGAATAAAACAAAACAAACAACTCTGCATCGAATCCCGTCCGCGTCGCTCGTCTGAGTTCTGGGTTCTGGGATAGACGTGATTCCATTTCATTCGGGTTTAGGCATGCTTGTAGTTTAGGTACATAACGCATATACGAAGTAACAACAAGAAGGACTGGTTTTGACCTCCTAAATCTCATCTGATCACACTCCAATGACATCTCCGATTAATTTGGAATTCAATACCATTCCACTGGACGGGCAGAAACGATGGACGAAGACACGGACGCGAACGTGGATGTGGATGTGGACGCTCCACTATAGTCATAGTTAGTTTCAGAGTTTTCCTGGAGCACCCCACCCGCTGCTAGCCGCGCAGATATCTTTACTTTTTGAAACTTGAAGGCAGAAGGCCTGAAGTGAGATTTATTTAGTCTCGCGGTGGAAGACAAACAACAAACGATCGATGCTGTTCGCTGGTGGGCCGGAGAAATCTTCAAGTATCATCTCTGTCGGGTAAGAGATCACATATGCGATGGTGGTTGTCCGTACAGGTGGTGGATGCTCGGACACTGTGTTTACTGTTTATTCACATCGTGGCTAATGGGTATCTAGCATAATAGGCTTGGGATAAAAATATCGGAAAAAGGAAAAGATGACACCGGGTGATAAGGTCGGGGCGCGCATATTAGGTGATTTGTTGGCCCGTACACATCGCCATCGTAGCAATGAACGGAGTTGCCAATTTGTACATGTCACATCATTGGAACCATTGAAACCATTGGCATTGGAACCACAAGCTTGCTTTTCCTTCTCCTCGCAGTTATTCTTTTGTGTCGATATAGGGTTTGCCGCTATAGCTTAACACAATGCAGAAAGACCATTTGTCTTCTTTGGGAATTGATCCGGCATACCAAGCCTCATCAATTTTGTTCTTAAATAAAGCTTATTTGCGGAATGATATATAGTTTCTTTTCTGGACATAAAAATGTTTATCCTAGGTATTTTACTCAATTACAAAAATGAGACATCATATGTAGGTAGGTTTTGTCTGTATAGGCATTAACCTATAGCAGGGTTGGTTTTGGGATTAGCTTAGGTGAATTTTCTAAAAAGGTTTACATTCCAGTTGTCACATGTGACGGAAAACAATCACTCATCACGGAATAGGAAAAGGAGGAATGACGGCGGCATGAACACAACCCTCCAATCCAAATCCAACCCCTTGGAGTCTTGAGTTAAGGGAAAAATAATATTATTTGAAATGTATTGTATAGGGCTGCAAGAAAGAATGCAGCATGCGAATTGACATATCAATGAGTCCGTCGTCGCTCGGCGGCGGCGGCGCTGCGTCGCTTCCTATACACTTTTTGGTCATACATTTCAAGTATATCATTAGTCAAAATCAATTCATTCCTCATCTTGTTTCGTGGGGAAATTTTCATCCGAATTCGTTCTGTAGATACTCGTATGGATAAAAATTCTAGTGAATTTGGAGCAGTAAAGATCACCGATAATATCGTACATGGTAGCTGCGGCCAACAACGCGACGGGACGGGCGGTCGGCGGCGGCGGCGGCGGCGTGCGTTGAGCGGTGTGTTGTTCTGGTTGCCGGCCGAGCTGAAAAAGAGAAGTGATTAAACGACCAGACGAAAAGGTTTTTTTCTTATTAAAACGTGGTCCTGACACGTATTTGCTACATTAAAATGCCATGTAGGTATTCATGTATAATAGGGTTTTATGTCATCAACTGTAGAGAAGGAAGGTTTGGAGCGTTTCTTCAATTTTAGACAGGCATATGTTACCTATAACTAACTGGTTTTATTTTTTTGTTAATATGGAACATAAAGACTTTTTTGTGTTGGAGATTCGAAAATTTTGACATTTATCTACTTCTATCTAAATCTATCGGTTTTAAAGATATTTTGTGGGTGTGTAGGGATTTCTTTTTTCTTCGACCATATCTCAAAAACTAGCAGAATTTTTGACTTCGAATAGGAACATTTTGTTATACAAAAGGACTTTCCAAAAAATTGCAAACAAAATTTAAGCTGTTTTCATATTCGAAAAAAGAAATAAATTAAGTAGTATTTTTCGTAGGACTTTGATTTTTAAGAATCACTGTCTTTTAATGATATGAAATATTATAACAAAAGTATTTTCTGTAGGTTTTAATTTACGAATTGTCTACAACAGTATTATAATGTAAAATTAGTTTGAAGCCAATAATAATCATTTGTTGCAAAGATATTCGAAGAAATGTTTTCCATTTCAGATGTTAAAACCGTAATCATCCGATGTATTAACTTATTCTAGAGATTATATCATTTTTGTTCTTAAAATTCTTTTTTCAGTTCTTTTGATCTACAAAAAGTAACGGTTTATATTTGTATCGGGTCACAATGTATGATAATATAAAATATATTTGAAGTCGCTAATGTTATTAGTTCGGTCAACCGCTTTGAAGGCTAGTTTTTATATTATGCTGGACAAGAGGCTATTTTGTTTTGTATAAATTGTTAGGCAGTCTTCTGCAATTGAGAAAATTAAATGGAGGTATCGTCTATTGGTTACAAATAGCAGATACACCCGGATGACATTATAAAAGGCGGTCAAACCATAACGCACTATCTTAGGTGTCAGTAAGTGGTCAGAGAATTAAAGGGTGTCCCTAAATTAACGCAAGATTTGAATTAAATAGAAAACGCCGTTTTTAGTCTTTTGATAGTTATATTTTTATTGACTCGTAAAGTACATATGATAGGGTTATGAATGGAATAACACATCGGACAAATAGCCTCCACGGCTTTGCATGCACTGCACATGCGCACTTTTTTGTTGAAATTTTCCATGACCATTCTGCATAAATGTGGCTGAATTTCGTTGATGCAGCGTTGAATCTCCTCCTTTAATGCACGGGTGGTTGTGGGCTTGTTGACATAGACTTGTGATTTCAAATAACCCCATAAAAAGAAGTCTAATGGTGTTAAATCACACGATCTAGGAGGCCAATTTTGATCACCGAAACGAGAGAGTACACGACCTGGAAATGTCTCATGCAGTAATTGAATTGTTTCACGGGCTGTATGACATGTGGCACCGTCTTGTTGAAACCACATATTGGACACATCAATATCATCCAATTTTGGCAGAAAGAACTGTGTAATCATGTCACGATATCGAGCACCAGTAACAGTCACTGCTTGACCAGCATCATTTTCAAAAAAATATGGCCCAATTATGCCTCCAGCCCAAAATCCACACCATACAGTCACGCGTTGTGGATGCATTTGTTTTTCGACAATCACATGTGGGTTCTCCGAACCCCAAATGCGGCAATTTTGGCGATTGACAAAGCCATCAAGATGAAACTGTGCTTCATCGCTTAGGATGATTTTGCTCGAAAAATCAGGGTCCATTTGTTGATGTTCAATAATCCATTCAACGAACTCTCTTCTCTGTCCATGGTCATTAGGCTTCAATTGTTGTGTTAATTAAATTTTGTAAGCATGAAGACACAGATCTTTGGTGAGTATACGCTGTAGAGAGGTTCTTGAAATTTGCAATTCTTGTCCACGACGTCGAATTGAGGTTCCTGGATTGTCAGCAACACTCTCCCGCACTGCTTCGACATTCACATTTGAACGGCTTGTTTTTGGACGACCAGTGTGTTTGGCGTCTCCAACGGATTCAGTCTCCATGAATTTTTCAATTAATCTCTTCACAGTTGACAAAGTTAAAACACTATTCCGACCATATTTTGTATGAAATTTTCGAACTGCAGCCGCCAAGCTTTCACTATTTTTGAAATATTCTTTAATAATGAAGACACGTTGTTCTCTCGTGTAACGCTCCATTTTTAATAACCCTATACTGTTAGCTGTCAAATTGCTTTTTTTTCAGGGTTGCCAACACTTCACTGCACAAATGGCGGCAAATTCAAATCTTGCGTTAATTTTGCGACACCCTTTATATGTATCGGCTTCTGAACTACCATTTGAAGGTTCATTTTTACCTGAATGCGGTTATTCTAATTGTTGACGAATCCATAAAGTTAAATTTGATTGTATTATAGGAGTTATATAAAGACATTAGATTTTGGAGTTCCGCAATGTTCGGTTTTAGGACCAATACTTTTTTTGGTATATATTAATTCTTTTTTCAATTTGCCGCTTAAGGGTTCTTTGACAGCCTTTGCAGATGATGTTGGTTTTCGTTATAGTACAGATAGTTGTCTTAATCTTATATCTAATATAAATTGGGATCTCAGCTTGCTAAGAATCTGGTTTGCAAAGCACAAATTGATAATTAGTTCTAAAACCAAAAAAGGTTTTCAATTTGTCGGGCCAAAAGATTGTTGATGCTGACAAATTTTAAGCTTTTAAATTACACCTGTAGAATTAGAAATAATTGATGAATTCAAGTATTTCGGATTAATAATTGATTCCAGAATTTAGTACCCGTGGCATGATGGTTAATGCGTTGGACTGTGCGTTGGAGGTCTTGGGTTCGATCCCTGCCTATGTCATCTAAAGTTTTTTCACGGGTACTGCCTCTTGCGAGGAATTGCAAATTCTCCAAGAATAATTCTTGTCATGAAAAGTACTTTCTCAAATTAGCCGTTCGTATTCGGCTTAAAACTGTAGGTCCCCTCCATCCCTGACAACAGTACTCGCAAATGGTTGAGAGTTGTAAGTCACTAGGCCCTAGTTCTCAACGGACTATTGCGCCGCTCAATTTATTTATTTATTTAATTGATTCCAGAATGAGTTTTTATAACCCATAGAAAATTTTAGACAGTATTTTCGGTGCACTCTTAAAAACTTCTTCTGTATTATGGCATTTTTCATTCGAAACTAAAATATGTAATTTCATGTTAGGGAAGTTCATATTATAACAAAATACAACCTCTATTATTTGTGTGCAGTTTGGATGCAGTTATAAAACAAGTTAAATACTGACTCCTTAGTCTTGATAATGAGAATATTGAATTTTGTGTAAATGGTTCTACCTGATGTTTTCTTGAAATGTTTAACTTCAATTTAATTAAAGTTTGCATGTATTTTATAAATTTATTATATTTTAACTTTCTTTTATAATTTTTCTTTTAAGGTTCACCCCACCCATTTTAAATAATAAATGTAAAATTATTCCTAGAATGGCAATAACTCTATTTTTTATAAAAAAATTTGTATCATTTATTTCTATTCTTTAATGTTTAAAAATCAAATCAATCAAAAAAAAGTGATAATGCTATCCGAACAAAATCACAAAGTTAACAATATCCATTTTCATGTGAACGAATATTTGTATAAAACGCTTTACGAATATCAACGTTTTAATCAATGGTGAATCGTTGAAGTTGTCAAGCACTGAAATAAAGAAATGTCAGATAAAATTAGGCAGTTGAGTTAAAATCCACCACCCTTTACTGATATAATTTAATTGACGGACTTTTTACAAAAATTGAATAGCTTTAAAAAAATATTAAGTTATCAAAACTAGTAGGTACAAAATTAAGCTTTGACAAAAGTGTCTTACACACGAATAAATTGGTAACTTCGGGTGAATTGTATTTAATGAACAAGTTACATTTTAAGTAACTGGTTAAGTATTGAACAACATATTCACCAGCTAGTTTATTTCTATACGTAGTTCAAAATAAATTAAATAAAATTATATTACATCTTTCTTCAATCTTTACTTACGTCTCGAATATACTAGCAAAAAACAGCTTAAGGATAAACTGATTCCAGATTTGAGTTTTGGGGACACCAATAAAAAAATATCAGCCTCTTTTTATTGTCATGAAATTAATAATTTTAAGTGTTGACACGCATATACATATACATACATACCTCGAATTAAACAAAGTTAAAATTCAAAAACGAAATTGACCAATTCGCTAATTTTCTATATCAAAACATCACCATACATATGAATTGAATTTTATTTTACTTTCCCAAAATATATGTACTTTACTTATGTAAGCATAACAAGCCACACACAAAGAACAAAGGAATTGTAGCTGAGCATATAAATCATTTAGATAGATTCTCCCGAACTTATTTTCCATGCTCGTACGCAGGGAGGGGCATAATTTGTAAATTAGAACAAAGAAGTAAGTGAATTATTTCTGATTTCAAAAATTATATGTTATGATATAAAATAAAACAAACTAATTATAAAATTTGATTTCACATCGTTGAGCTTATTAGATACTTAGTGGTGTGTTACATAAAAAGAGAATATAATAATAATTTGTCAGACATTTTTTTCTTATATCGCCTATAAAATCGCACTTATTTCAAATTTCAATAGCACCCGTGGTATGCTGGTTAGTGGGTTGGACTTTCATGTCAGAGGGTTTGGGTTCAATCCCTCTCTGTGCCATCTATGGTTTTTTTCACTGGTACTGCCTCTTCCGAGGAATTGACAAGTCCTCCAAGAGTCCATCTTATCGTGAAAAGTACTTTCTCAAATAAGCCGTTCGGATTCGTCTAAAAACTGTAGGGCCCCTCTATTCCTGACACACAGGATTGGTTGAGAGTTGTAAGTCACTAGGCCCTAGTTCTCAACGGACTGTTGGGCCACCTAAGTTATTTATTTAATACAATTTATCCTTGCAGTATTATTATTCATTCTCATCACACCACAGGCTAAGAATTCGATGAGTAGGCTAACAAGCTAGTCAAAGGTCAAATTTGGCATGAAGTATCAAACAATGACTTCGAATCCATCCTCAACTCAACCATCACATTTTGTGAAAAACAAAATTAAAGTTTAAATGCAAACTTAGCCCCATGTAAACAACCCCCACTAAACAAAACATCCTTTTTTTATAATTAACGGGCACTAAAGGGGTTATTAATACAATTAACAAGTCTAAAGTTTGAACACAGTGCAGTGCGAGCAACTGGTTAATTCGACAGAACACTGTTTATACAAATATTGGTAGAACAAAGAAAGGCATGAAACATTGCGGCGGTGTTCGACTGACGTATTTGTTTCGGTTATAGTTTTATTGCCTATTATTTTCAAAGCTCTTTTTTAGATATTATCCAAATATGCTGTTTTCTAACCGCTCGGAAAGAGACCTGTAGAGTAAGATGGAAAACCTCTTCAGAGAAATAAGAGGAATACTATACAGGCCAACGGATTTGTGTATGTCAAGGTCTTTCAGTACTCTTGCAACTGTACGAGTACGAAAAAGATTCGTCCCATAAATCACTATCGACGAAGCATATTATAGTGACCAGTTAAACTTGCCTAAGAATTCAGTAAGACCGTCCCAGTTGACTTTCTCATATTGCCAAACGGCCGTTCTCATACGAGTTTTTTCTTTAACTGTTTTTTTTTTTTTGTTATCATGAGAAATTTGCAGATACGATACAATGGTCTGATGTGCCTAGAGGCGATAATACACTGATTGTGTATTTATTAGGATCAGAGGTAAGAAACAAGTCTAGAGTGTTGGCGGTCTGACTTGCAACATCAGGATTACGAGTTGGTTCGTCAACTTACTGAGTCAGGTGGTTTAACTCAGCAAAAATCTCGACATACCATTCTTTGGATGTTGTGTGGCCAGAATAGCGTAGCCAAAAAGAATTGTGTACATTGAAAAAAATGACGATTTCAGTTTTAGGATAATGGGCAACAATTCTTTGGATGGAGTCAGACAGCGCATCAAATTCGTTAACAGTTGAATTTCTGTCCAGGTTTGGACTTTGATATAGAAAACAGTTACTTCAATGTAATATAAAGAATAAATTATTGTAATTAATTTATATTCTAAAATAAAAATTCTTATTTAAATATTAAGTTTTAATATTTTTCTTTTGCAACCAACCAATTACTCAAATATATCGAGCGAAATAAACTGTGAAGCACAACACAATATGGTTTCCGGAAAAAATCAGACACAAAAACAGCACTGGTAGACATGATATCACACCGCAACCTTGCCAGCGCGCTTTTCATAAACTTGTCAAAAGCATTCGACACCGTCAACCATAAAATCCTGCTACGAAAGCTTTTTGCTCCAGAAGTAAGAGATTTGTCATTTAATTGGTTCAAATCTTACCTCGAAAATCGATATCAGTACATAAATTTGGACGGATGTACAAGCCATAAGCAACCAGTTGAGATGGGGGTACCACAAGGTAGTGTACTTGGACCGACACTTTTTTGTCTATATATCCAAGATCTTACAAACTTGATTCCAAATGGACTTCCAGTATTATTTGCAGATGACATCAATCTTATGTATTCTGCACGAACTGCTACTGAACTCGAAGGACAGATAAATAATGATCTTGATAAGATTCAATCTTGGATGAATGCCCAAAAATTAAGTGTTAACGCCAAAAAAACCAAATATATCGTCTTCAGCAAATCGAATACACCTCTTAACATTATTTACCAAGGCTCAACTGTGAAACAAGTAAGTCAGTTTAAATATCTAGTACTTTGGGTGGATTCACCACTGAACTGGAAATACCACATATCAAAACTTTCGAAAAAACTTTCATCCCTAGCTGGCGTTTTCGGTCGAATTCGTAGTAACGTACCTGAAGGTCTAAAAACACAAATGTACTTTGCCCTTTTTCATAGTCATCTGACGTACGGAATCAATGTATGGGGTACAGCAGTTCACAGCTTGATTCAAAGTTTACAAGTTGCACAAAATAAAGCAATACAAAATTTATTTGGATTTGGTAGGTATACAAACACTCTTTGGATTTATAACCAGCTCCAAATTCTAATGGTTAAGGATGAAGCAGAAATAAATATGGTGCTACACATTCACAAAATTGAACATTCAACAGTATTCTCTAACACCGAATTATCTTTAAGAAGTAGCTATCATAACCACCAAGTGAGAAGTCGAAACAACATCCATCAAGACACAAACAACACAACAAATTTCGGAATTAGATCTACACTATATCAGTCGATCCAGTATTACAAAAGATATCCTAACGAAATCAAACAAAATAGTGATATTCTTTCATTGTTATAATGTGTAATTTTTACTTTTTTTTTCCATTTTTGTATTCTCATTAGAGTTGTACTTGCTAATGTATATATTGTATAAACATTTTAATATCTACTTTTTTTAATCATAAAAATTAACATTTCTGTAAAAAAACTTTTTGTTAACATACAGCCTATTACGAGATTTCGTCTCATAAGGCATTTTAAATAAAATAAATACAAATTCTATTGAAAGGGGTGCGTGACAATTTAGGTTGCATCAACAATGCTACCCACATAACTAGCATGTATTAACGCCCTTCAGCATTGCCTTCAAAATTAGTGCCTTTTTCAAATAATTTGAACTTCTGTTACAAAAATACTCCTCCATCCCTTTTCTGATGAAAATCCTGGGTACGCTCCTGCTTTTTATGTGATTTTTTTGTTTTCGTTTTCTGGTGGTTGAAAGTGGTGCATTTAAAAGATGAAAGATACATACTTTACAGGACCAGATAAAAATTAAAAATTCATCTCTAATCAAAAAAAAAAAAAAAAAAAGATGAAAATAACAACAAGTCCACAACCATATCTTCACAACAACCAACCTTCTTTTCTTTGATTCATTTTTATCATCCGCGTTTTCTTTTTTATGTATCTACCTACTTTGTCTTGTAAATCATCCTGAAAGTTGGGAGAAAACATAATTATGTATACAACTTAGCCACCCTCTTTTGGTAAGATTTTCACGGAGGATTAGCGCTTTAGACTCTAGACTCATCAGCAATCACCTCATTCCCTTAAAGATTTCAATTGATTTTTTTTTCCTGAAAATGTTTAAATTTATTACAACTCGAAATTATACACGCAGCATTAATAAAAAAAATGAAAAACAGGCATGACCCTCCATGGTTTTCATATTGATTCTATATTATTTTTCATAAAAAAAAGACATTTTAAAAACTTTTTTGTATTTTTATTATAGCTACATAAGTACAAATATACTTAACATAGGAAAAAGAAACAACTCTCACCCTCTTAACAAGAACTTAGGGCAATGGTTGGGCGAAATCCGAAATGGTCCTCCGGGCAGAGAGATTTTCCATTATGACGCGTTTTTTTTGGGTGCTTTTGTGCCATTAAAATGAATTTTTGACATTTAAATAATTGAAGCGGTTCATACATAAACAACGATGTTCCGTGTTCACCTTCACATTGAACTTATTTGAGGCGCCTCATTTTGATGTCTCATCATTATTTTATATCCCATTCATTTTTTAAAATCAAATCAGAATGAGTTGCTTGTGAAAAGTAGAAGAATCTTATGACGTGAGGTCAAAGGCTATAAAATCATTTATTTTCTTTGAAAATTCGTATCGTTGATCTAACTTCAAAATCAATCAGTTTTAATTTTTTTGATTAAGCTTAAGAGCGTTTCTATTGAAGAAACGCGTGAACTCTTAGAGAAGGTTTGGTAAATTGGCTTGCGATTGATGATGTTATTGCCACAATGAGACACACACGTTTGATACCCTGAAATATTAAACTTCCCTGAAAATAAATTATAAAACCTATGATGTCTATGGATTCTCTCTAGCGTCTAGCGCTAGCCATTTAAAGGCTTTTATACAGCCCAATAGGCGGTTTCCTGAAATGCTTTCTAGTTCTTCAAGATTATTGAAGAAGTGTCTGCCTAAGAGTTTGTTTCTAGTGTAGCATAGTGCTGGGAAGTGACATAAGAAATGGGCTGTATCTTACTGCTCTTCTTCGTCATTGCAGCCTTTGCACATGTTATCGGTACACTGAACCAAAAAGGTACGTAAATATAATTAAAAAGTTGTTTGAGACAATAAATAAAATGATTGAGTTTGTCCAATAAACATATTAATTGTGTCAGTGAACTATCGTTTATTATTCTCCATTTCCAGGTGAAAATTTACAAACAATTTAAAATTTTCGTTTATAACCACAATAAGCTGAGTTTATTGATTTTAATAAATCCATTAATAAACATAAACAACCGTTTATATTTTCGTTTGTAATATTAATTAACCCGTTTATAGCCTTAATGAACAGAGTTTATTAATTTTAATAAATGCGTTCATAAATATAAACAACCGTTTATTATTTCCGTTAATTATATTAATAAAACCGTTTTTAGCCTTAATGAACATAGTTTATTAATTATAATAAATGCGTTCATAAATATAAGCAACCGTTTATTATTTCCGTTTATAATATTAATAAACCTGTTTATAATCCCAATGAACAGAATTTATTAATTTTAATAAATGCGTTTATAAATATAAACAAATATTTATTATTTCGGCTTATACCTCTGGTAGGGGAAGCCTCTGTTAATATCCAACTTACTTACCACTGATCCTTGCTTAGCGGCGATCGAAGTCCAACTGGTTTCTGCGGTCTGGTTCACTCTTTTCAACTTCCTTACTTCTATTTCTTTTGCTTCTACTTCTCTTTTTCTGCTTCTACTACTTTTTTGTTGGTCTTATTCGGTTCTACTAGGCAACCTTTTGGTAACAACATACTGTGAATTATATCCTTGCGAGTGAAAAAATAACCTTTGCAAATTAATGTCACCGAGTTCTGGCCAAGTTGAGCTGAGTGTGAACATAATGCTCGGTGCAGTGACAGAATGCATGTAATTTGTTCGTGTTTTCGTTGTAGATTTGTAATGCGTCATAACAGTATTTATTTATTTATAAAAGTAATTAGCCAAAATTATTACCTTTATAGAATAAAAAACAATTATAAAAGATAGATATATTAAGCTCTAGGACTTTTACTCTTATAGAACGAGTTATAAATATATGTAACTAAAACTCATCACTGATCATTTTACTTATTTTGACTGCAGCGTTACTGCGATTCACAAGAATTCGTATGAAATGATATGAAGTTTAGCGATATACCTCATACAATTTCATACAAATAATGCTTTTCCGTGTCATGAAGTTTAGTTCCGCTGAATTTGAGTGCAGTGTTATCTTTATGATTTAAATTTTTTTTTGTCAAGGAATCAATTTTATTTTTGCCCAATCTTCCGCATACATTTTTTTTATATGTATGTAGGATGGAGGTTGGGATATAATATTTAACAATTTGCCTCTTAATAATGTTGTTCATAGCCACAATAAATGGTTCACTATTTTCCAATTACCAAAGTTTATTGTGTCAGTGAATAAGGTTATAAAAAATAATAAACTATTTGGAAATTTGAGAATAGGTTGTGATATTGGATGAAGGTTGGGATATAATCTTTAACAATCCCTTTTCAAACATCTTGTTTATTGTCGCAATAAACGATTAATCATTTTTAATAACTAAGATGTTTGCGGCAATTAATAGAGTTATTAATTTTAATAAACGGTGATTAAGTGCTTTATTTTTGATTTAATAAACGGCCGTTAATAGTATTAAAAAACGATTATCAAACGCTGAATTTTTTTTTAATAAACCGTTCACTCTGACAAGAAAAAGTTTGTTGTGACAATAAATAAGCAGTCAATAAACGCCGTTTTTTATATTAATGCACGTTTGTTTTTTCAGTGTAGTAAGCCGCATTTTCTTCTTATGGTAACACAACAAGTTGTGAACTGTTAATATGCTCACTATTATTCGTAGTTATGTCTAGGTGCATAATCGAACGGGATCGCTTTTGGGCTATACAGCCCTATTATGTCTATCAACTATCAATTATTTAATAACTGATAACTTCTATCAATTTATTGATAATTTGTTATTATGAGTATCAAACGATAATTGTTCATCTATTGTGAATACTAATCAGTATACGATTGTGAATAGGTTTTGTTTGGTGTTTGACGTTTGTCATTTGTGTTGAGTTCTTGTGTTTTGGTCTATAAATAATTTCGGCGGAATAATGTAAGTTGTTTTCATTAAATAAATTTCTCTTTTTTCTTTTGTTTATTTAGGAGTAGAATAGTTAGCAACAGAAAACAAATAGAAAGGCTTGCACGATAAACATTCGTTCCTCAGTACAATTGCCTTCAAACAACAATTCTTGTGAAGGCATTTCGTTCTTCAATTTGTATATTCAATAAAAACTACAAAAAAAAAACTTTTATAAATCGTATTTAAATTACAATTCTTTACCATTTACGAATTTTTGATACATTTGTCAACGAAGATTTTGTAGCTGATAGAATATTTGATGGGTATCAATATTGTTGATAGCCGTAATACCGAGTTTATCAATAAAGCTATTCACAATAGATCTTTTAATTCACTATTTATCAAAAATATTGATAATTGATCACCATAATACCGATTCATTAATTTTGTTGATAATTATCAACTATTATCAAATATCGTGTTGATTATTTGATAACCATAATAGGGCTGATAGTGTCTTGGCTTTCCCATGATTTATTGCTTTTTTAAGTATCTTATTGCCAATAATTTGTTTAAGAGTACAAAATGGGGTGTTTATACGTGAGTTTATATGTGATTGGTCCATTGTTGTACCTGTCCTCGTCAGCTCATCAGCTCTCTTGTAATTTACAAGCTTCGATTTGGTTACTGTAGCAAAATAGATTTTATTACTGCTTGGCTATCAATGAAAATGGTGATATGAGCTTATTATAATGCCATTGAGACCTGTTTTGCAGCGTTTTTCACTGTCAATACATTGGCTTGAAGAACACTGATTTGATCGTGGATTCTGAAATATTTGGTAAAATTAAGTGTTACCGAAAATAAACCTGCAACTACTCCCGCATCAGTTTTCGATCCCTCAATATGTGTGGCCATTATTCACCCATATGTTGGGGTCATGTAGTGTGTGCTTACATTGTTCCCTTTGTATTCGTGCATAATCTGCGCGTTCCCGATTTGACTGGTTTTTCAGCAATTGGTCTGGTTTAGCCATAAGGTGGTGTTTGCAGCAGTTTCCTTTACATAAAGGTCCAGGGATAGAAGACTGAGAATTGCTTTCATCGCTGCGCTGGGAGTGGTCCTCATTGCCTCTGCATTTCATTTTCTGTTCCCTTGTGCGTGGGTTTTTAGGTTTTTAGCTTTAAGTGAGTACTTTTTTGACAATTGCAGAGTATGATTTTAGGAATTGGCTCCCAAGTTTCTTGCATGAGTAGAATGCGATGTATTTGGACCCCTGTTCAGCTTTTTATCCAGGACCACTCCAAGGTATTTAGCTTGATTTGATAATTTAATTGAGGTTCCTCCTATACTAAGAATTGTGTAATTGTGAATTCTTACTGTCACAGTTATTTAAAGAAAAAAAGTACGTACAAGATTGAGATTTCAGTTCAAAAAACCGCATGAATTGAACGACAAACAGATGCTAAAGCACATGCGAAAATACCAGCCAGACAAAAAGAAATTCAGATTTTGTCCTTTCTTCACGCGCGGCGAAGCACTATAAAAATCCCAAAAAATGGTCCAAAAATACTTGTAGAAACTTAACTTGGAGCGGGAGGTGCTTTTTCTCCAAACCTGGTTTCTTCCGACTAATTCCTGTTTTCTTCAATAGTACATGTCCATGTCCACAACCTCGGCCTTTGCTCTTGGCTGCTTTGAAAAATAAATTGTAAGGATTTTAAGTTATGTACCGATAAGTTCAAGAAGAAACTTACTGAAATAGTTTATCATTTCAGATGATAAAATTAGAATCATTCGTTCGGTTATTGGCGTGTTGTTAAACCCTTAACAACGTATTGTTAAGTGTTTAAAAATTTGTAATATTTCTTTTGGTTTTGCTAACTAGTAAATCGCTAATTGCCTCTTATTAAAAAAAGTGCATCCAAACATGTCTAAAAAGTGACAGTCCGTGAAAGTAAAGAGAGAAAATACATTTAAACGGACCTATTAATTCGATTCCCAACTGTTGACTGGAACATTCCATACACTACTCTTTTAGGAATAATTGTACAGATGTAACTTTAGCAAATTTTTAAAATAAGGTAAGGTGTTAAAATCTTTTAAAACTAGGGTTATCTTCTTTTAAGCTTAATAAGTTGTTAAAAATGGTTTGCACACTTTATTAAATTATTTTTGATATTTCCTCATGACATTCAAAAATATGCAGTGTAACACAGTTTTGATTCCAATAATAAACGATCTTTTCAAATTCAGTTTTTTTCAGGGTAAAGACACTCTAATACTCCGATGTTTAATTTTTTCAAATGTTTTGATGCCAATCACATTTTTTTTGCCAATACGCGGAAAGTAATGTATATTGTTACAAAAACAATTTTTACGTGGAGACTTAAGCCTTTCCCTGTTTACTGAATTCATAGGTTTGTAGCTAAAAAACGAACTTTATATTCTGGTTTGGATTAGACTTTATTATTTTTTGTCCAGTTTCAAGAACCGAAAAGTAGATTAAAAAAGAGGCTGGGATGCGACCCACACTGATAACTTCCCATTCCGTCTGTCGATTTGTCTTGCTTAAAAGGTTTGTAGGTTTTCATGTTTTATTTAACAAGATGTCAGTTGAATTATTCTTAAAAATGATAATGACAAATTTTAAGTCAATATCTTTACTTATTCACGAGGTATCAAAAACTTTTTGTAGATTTTTTTTTAATGAAAAAACTGAATGTTGGATTGTTATAAAAAATTTACTGAATTTCGAAAACAATATTTTCTGTGAGATAAAATAGTATGAAGCCAATATCTCAAATTTTTAAAAAGATATTTTACCAACTTTTTTTTCTCAAAATTTTACCAGATGTCAAAAACGTTATTCTTCGTCGTATAAAATTATTTTGGAGATAAAATCGGTTTTTTTTCGTAAAATATTCGAGGTGACAAATATTTTTTTCAGTTTTTTTGATATATAAAAAACCATTAATTGAATTTTTTTCCAAAAATATACATGTTTGGTATCACGTTACATTTGCTATAACATTTAATATATGTAAGTCGCTAGCGTAATTAGTTCGAGAAATATTTTGTGTTAACCAAAGTGTTCACCCTTTTTGAAATTGCTATTGTAAAAAAACCATCCACTCAATTTTTTTGAGAGTCCTTTCTGCACTATTAACTGTATAACAACATTTATTTAAAGTCGATATTTCTACTGATTCTTGCGTCCAACTGATGACAGTCCAACGCACTAACCATCATGCCACGGGTACTACTAAAATTGTTCTTAGTATGCAATTTTTTAGAGCTTATTAATACGTTTTACATTTTATTTTCGAAAAAAAAAAAATATGATAATTTTAATATTTTTTTTTTTAATCCAAAACAAACATTTTTACATTTTTGATCATCAAATATTATTAAATCAAAGGGCTTGTGCAGAAAATTTTCCATATTTTTGGTATGCAATTTTTTCGTGATTGTAAATACATTTGAATTTCGTAAGTAAATGTTGGTCCGTTTTTGAGATATAGAATTTCGAAAAAAAAAATCCATATTTTTTTTTAAAATCCAAACAAAAAAAAAATTGCAAATATTCAAATATTGTTAAGAGCTCGTTAAAAAAATAATTGAAATCGGTTCATAAGAGAAAATTTAAAAAACAAAATAACGGTTCTATGAGCAATACAAAAATATGTTTTTCTTACTAAGAGAAGCCAAGTTAAAATATAAAATTTTAGAGAAACTTTAAAAAAATCTATCGGTTTGTTTTTGAGATAATTCGAATTTTCGTTTTTCGACCTACAAAATTGTATGGCCCCTATACTGATAGTTTTGATCTCTCTGTCGATTTGTCTTGCTTAAAAGTTTGTCTATATGTATCAATTTTTACCAAATTTGCATACTATTTTTTGTAGATTTTATTTTTTTTATGAAAAAACGGACTGTTGGATTCTTATAAAAAATTACTGAATATCGAAAACAATATTTTCTGTGAAATAAAATAAGTTTGAAGCAAATTCTTTTAATTTTTGAAATGATATTTGAGTCGAAAATCAATTTTTACTAACTTTTGTTTAGGTTTTTAATTTTTTGTAAAAAAAAACTGTCTGTTCGATTTTTTTCAAAATTTTTCCTAATGTTGAAAACAATATTTCTTATAAGTTAAAATTAGTTAGAAGCCATTATTTCAAACTTTTGAAAAGATATTTGAGTCGAAATACAATGTTTACCAACTTTTACTAATGTTTTTTTTAGTTTTTTTTTTTTTTGTTAAAAAACTGTCAATTCGATTTTTCTCAAAATTTTTCTGAATGTTGAAAACAATATTTCTTATAAGTTAAAATTAAATGGAAGTCATGATCTCAAATTTTTGAAAAGATATCAATTTTTAGCAACTTTTGTTAAATTTTTTTTTCGGTTTTTAATTTTTTGTAAGAAAAACTGTCAATTCGATTTTTCTCAACATTTTTCAGACTGTTGACAACATTATTTCTTATAAGATAAAATAAGTTTGTAGCCTTAATCGCAAGTTTTTGAAAAGATATTTGAATCGAAATTCAATTTTTACCAACTTTGAGTAATATTTTTTTTAGGTTTTTATTTTTTATAAAAAAAACTGTAAATTCGATTGTTTTCAAAATTTTATCAGATGTCAAAAACATTATTCTTTGTTGCACAAAATTGTTTTGGAGATGAAATCATATTTTGGTCGTAAAATTTTCGAGGTGACACATTTTTTTTCCAGTTTTTTGATTTATAAAAAAAAACAGTTAGTTGGATTTTTTTCTAAAAATATATTTGTTTTGTATCACGTTGCAATATATTATATAAAATTTAATTCAAGTCTCTAGCGTTTTTGGTTCGTAAGATATTTAGGGTTAACCAAAATATTCACCTTTTTTTAAACTGCTATGGTAAAAAAACCACCCAAGCGATTTTTTTGAGAGCTCTTTCTGCATCTTTCTTCCTTATTATCTGTATAACAAAATTTATTTGAAGTCGATATCTCTTCTGGTTCTTAAACTATGGACGACGAAAAAAACGTCGCGAACGTACGGACGTTCGGACGTACGGACGTACGTACACTCGCACGCACAGACATCTTTCTAAAAATCTTTTATTTCGACTCTAGCGACCTTGAAAAGTCGAGAAATGTCAAAATTTTCAATTTGACAAATCGGACTCATTACAATAACTTTCTATGGGAAGTTAAGAAGGTAAATAACGTGAAAAATTTGGTGGTAATCTCGTTGTATCGTTCAATTCTTAAAAAGCTTAGTACAACACAAATTTTTTCTGAAATTAAAAGTTCTTAAAAAATGCAATTGTATTGCATTTCTTGGTGAAATAATTATGGGAATACTGAATTTTTTTCAGCATTTATTGAAAATGCCTAACGAAGTGTAAGTAAAATGTTATAAATTATTAATATGCTATTTGAATTTGAAAGTTTTTCATTCAACTTTTTTTGTTTTATTAGTTTACCACACCAATTACACCGGGAATTCGTGATTTTGCCAAAAATAGCGTTTGGACTTTCGTTTCTCTTCCTCATTCATTTCAAAATTAATCATCTTTCGATTGAAGTCAAAACTTTGGCAAATATTTTTGACATGGTTTGCTGTTGCACGTCCGGCGTTCTTGTCATCACCGATTTTGTTTTGGTAACCTCTTGTTGCCGCCAAAAACTTCAATGCCGATGATAACTTAATGATAATCGGAACAGCATTTTGTCTTCTGCGAGTAGTCATGTCGGATGATGTGGTGTTAAGTAAGAACATAAATCCGTCTTTAGAAAGAGGATAGTTCTTATCAAAAGTTTATATTTTTCAATAAGAATGCGGTCAAAATATTCTACCGTATAGGGTCCGCCAAATAACTTCTTTTTTTTTTTTTGAAAATGCTATAAAAAAATCGAGTGTAGCTTCGGCTGTGGCACGTAGTGTCGTCCTGTTGAAACCAAATTTTGCTAATATCCTCCTCATTTTGTGAACAAAAATTGGTTCAACATGGCCCGATAACGATCGACATTGACTGTATTGGCCACCCCTTGCTCATTTTCGAAAAAAAAATGGCCAAATTATGTCTCTGGACCAAAATCCGCACCAAACAGTGACTCGTTTTGGATGTATCGGCTATTCAATGTATGCGTACGGGTTTTCTGTGCCCTAAATGCGAAAATTTTGCTTTGCTTATATACCCGCCAAGATCAAAATAAGCTTCATGTGAAAAGATGATGAAGCGTATACACAACCATATTCGTTTAAAGGAAAGATAAAACTAATTATCTGTGAAATCAGACATGAGCTAAGTGTTACCATTCACGAAATAATCACTAGTTGGAAAAAAAAACGTTCGATGGTGGGGTGGGCCCTATATGTGCAAACATTTTCTCACTTAGCTCCATTATTTTGGAATTATCTCTTATTTTTCTGCGTTCAATTTGCTCATACCGTTCTTCATTTCTTTGCAAATTAAACCAAATTCCAACGGTGTCCATTCTTGTTATAATTATTCTTGTCCAAAAATGTTATATTTTTTTTTAAACCGTCAAATAACTTGATACTCGTTCGAAAGTAGACATTTTTTTGAAAAAAAGTTGGTATAAATGGCATTCGATTCTACTTTCATACGTAGTACGATTTGAAAGTAGAATCGGAAATGAGTTTCGAATAGAATTAAAAGTAGAATCCAGTTAAATAGTAGGGCCCCTGTTGTCAGGGACGGAGAGGGCCTATAGTTTTTAAGCCGAATCCGAACAGCCAGTTTGAGAAAGTACTTTTCATGACAAGAATTACTCTTGGAGAATTTGTCAATTCCTCGCAAGAGCCAGTACCCGTGAAAAAACTTTAGATGTCACAGGCAAGGATCGAACCCAAGACCTCTGGCATGACAGTCCAACGCACTAAGCATCATGCCACGGGTACTACTTTTATTACACAATCTTTAAAAAAAATATTAAGTCTTCTTGCAAAGGAAGGCAGCTATTTGTAGTGTTAATTCTTTTGAAATTTTAAATGTCATCAGCATTTTTATTAGGACAAACGAATTGTTTATGATCGAAACCAAGTCATTTATAAATAAAATAAGATTGGACCTAAGTGGATGCCCAGTGGAACACCAGAGTTCACAATGAACGGACTGGAACATTCATTACGAAATATAACATTATATTGTCTATTTTCTAACTATGATGAGATCCAATTCAAGAAATTAGTATTTTATGATAAAAGTTGTCGAACAATATACTTGCTTACGTTTATCTTTTAATAAAATTTTTAAATACATCCATCCAGAGTTTGTCATATGAATAAATTAAAATTCAACATTAGTCAAACTGTTTTGGGAATTAGGTCCCCTTATTTTATCCTACAATTTTTATCACTGCAGTTTTCTTTAAAATAACAAAATATACAATGAAATTTCCCCATATTTAAAAAAGTATAGCTTTAAGCCTAACAGTGCCTATTAATTTTAAACGTTTTTTTCTGTTTTTTCAGGTTATAATTACATCTCATGATGACAGATGAAGAGTATTTCCATTTAAGTGGTTAACAAGCAAATTTCTAGAATATTGTGTTCCGGAAATCCTAGTTCAAGAAATCACCCACCCATTAAGATGCACTGTTTGAAAAAGTGGTGTTATTTCCGAAAAAGATATCGCAGGATATTTCAAGAAGGAGGATGGACCATCGAACACGATTTCCAAGACGTTTTTTTATAAAAATGATTGGCATCTCTTCACGGCCAATGCTGAAGGAACATTCAAATGTACATATATGGTTCCAATAAAGACAACAGCGAGACAAACTAGAATGAATCGATTTCATCTTATTTTGAAATTTATTTAATGTGTAAGATTTGGGCTTGTAAAAAAAGGGGGCGAAATTCCAAAATTTTACTTCTAATAGGCACTACATGTAAATTTAAGCGCCCATTTATTACTTTATTATTTTTATTATTTATTTATTTATTCAAGAGTTTTGAACTCTAAACTACCGTATGTCAAAAAAATAAAACTATTTCAAACGACATTTTGTCTAACTTTTGTTTGTGTCACCTTTAACTTTTGCACTTTTGACTTTCAAAACCTTGTAACATTAGTTTCATAGAGTAAAGTGTACCTAAAAATAATCGTTTTTTATGAAATAACTCAGAACCTTGGTTTTTAAAAAAACTTAATGTGAAGTCATTCAGTTTCTTAAAACCATCGTAGAGGTTAATTAATATGGCTAGGGAGATTATTTTTAAGAGTTACGAGTATTTTATCTATGATTTATTTGGTTAATATAGTTTCTCGATTTATCGGTTTCTTCAACAAAGTTCTAACGCTTGTAGTTTTTAAGTTAATACTAAAATCTGAAGCCCTATCATGAATTCCATCGTAATCGGAAATTTTTACGAATCCCGAAAGACTGTATCATGAAATCCGTTCGTAGTGGAAAATCTCATACAATGTTGCATTACGAACGGATTTCATGATACAGTTTTTCGGGATTCGTAAAAATTTCCGATTACGATGGAATTCATGATAGGGCTGATTTCCTCAAACAAATACTATAGGACCTAGTTTTGAACATTATGAATCAGTTAATCCTTTTGACTCCGCCTTGGTTACAGCATAAAGTCCTAATATTTCTTTAAATCATGATGTAAAGAATCGATTTAAGTTTTAAGAACTAATAATTAGTAACGAAGTTATACTTGATTTTGTGCTGAGACCGTTAGGACCTATCTTGTAGCAGATCAAGCATGACTAGATATTACCAAAGATTATATGTATCTCAGATATCTGTGAAGAAATTGGGCGTAAGTCTCTTAGAATTCAATAGAATTGAATGTTCTTAGTTAGTTAGTTTACCAGATCAATATATGTACTTACTTACTTACTTACTTACAAAACGAGAACAAAATAAGTCAATTTTGAAGTTTTAAAAAAAATAGATCATAATTACCTTCTAAAATTCGGAGGCAAATAGCTTCTTCATCGTCTATTATGTACAGAACATCCTCAAATACAACTTCAACTAACATTCTTGTATCTTTTTGTTTACTTTACTTACTTACTTAAGGTGGCGCTACAGTCCGCGGCGGACCTGGGCCTCAACCAACATGCGTCTCCAGCCAGCTCGGTCCCTAGCTAGCTGTCTCCAGTTTCGCATGCCAAGTTGGTTGAGGTCCTCACCCACCTGAGTGCGCCACCTGAGTCGCGGTCTTCCTCTACTGCGCCGTCCCTCGGGATTGGATTCGAAGACCTTCCGGCTGGAGCGTTGATGTACATTCACTCTACATGACCCAGCCATCTAAGCCGTTGGACTTTTATTCTGCTAACTAGGTCAGTGTCGCTGTACAGCCCGTACAGTTCGTCGTTATATCTTCTCCTCCATTCTCCATCTATACGTACGGGACCAAAAATCACCCGAAGAATTTTGCTCTCCAAGCATCCTAAGACGTTCTCATCTTTCTTTGACAGGGTCCAGGCCTCAGCGCCATAAATGAGAACCGGGATGATGAGTGTCTTATAGATGGTGTTTTTAGATGCTCGAGAGAGTACTTTACTTCTCAATTGCCTTCTAAGTCCAAAGAAGCAGTGATTTGCAAGAGTTATTCTTGGTTTGATTTCAGCGCTGGTGTCGTTGCCTGTGTTTATAGCGGTGCCTAGGTAGACAAAGTCCTTAACTACCTCGAAGTTATAGCTGTCCATGGTGACGTTTTGTCCAAGACGTCGTTGTTCAATGTCCTTTTTTGATGACAGCATATACTTGGTCTTGCCCTCATTGACCACTAAACCCATCTTCTTCGCTTTCGTCGCAATGCTCAAAAACGCTCCACTGACATCACGCTTTGATCTTCCAATTATGTCAATATCATCTGCGTATCCGAGTAATTGGATGGACCTTTGGAAGATTGTGCCTCTAGTGTTGACGGTTGAGTTTTGCACAATTCTTTCCAGAACGATGTTGAAGAAGTCGCCTTGTCTAAAACCTTGTTTGACATCAAAGCATCGGTGAGATCTTTTCCGACCTTGATGGAGCAGCGTGCATTCTCCATCGTCATTATGCACAAACGGATAAGTTTGACAGGGATGCCAAAACTAGACATTGCTCTGTAGAGCTCTTCCCTATGGATGCTGTCATACACGGCTTTAAAATCGATAAAGAGATGGTGGGTATCGATTTGAAGCTCCTGGGTTTTTTCCAAGATCTGCCGTAATGTGAATATTTGGTCTGAAGCCACACTGATAAGGACCTATCAGGTTGTAGACGATGGGCTTCAGACGTTCACAAAATACGGCAGAAAGGATCTTATATGCAATGTTAAGGAGACTGATCCCTCTGTAATTGGCGCAATTTAAAGGGTCTCCTTTTTTATGTATCAGACAAACTATGCTGAGATTCCACTCATCGGGCATGCTTTCTACCGACCATATTTTGCAGATGAGTTGGTGCATGCTCCCTACCAAGTCATCGCCTGCTGCTTTAAATAGTTCGGCAGCTATGCCGTCAGCTCCAGCAGCTTTGTTTGACTTCAGTTTAGATATAGCTATCTTCACTTCGTCTAGGTCGGGTAGGCGGAATTGTTGATATGCGTCGCCTAAGTTGAGTGGTTCTACCTCCCTTACAGCGGGATTCGGTTCGTCATCGCCGTTATATAATTTGGAGGAGTGGTCTTTCCATATTCTCAACATAGACTGCGGTTCTACTACGATGTTCCCCTGATTGTCTTTACAGGCTTCGGTTCGTGGCTGGTATCCTTGGGAGTTTTTTTTTACCTGTTGGTAAAATTTACGAACCTCATTCCTGTTGTAACATCCCTCTATCTCCTCGATCACGCGCTTCTCGTGCTCTCTTTTTTTTCCATCTAAGAAGCCGGTGTTCCTCTCTCCTCCTCTGCTCGTAGAGCTTGCGAGCAGTTTTGGTCCTTCTGTGCAGCGCCGTTTTCAATCAAAGATCAATATATGTACATAAATAAAATTAAACAATAACCCATGAATAATTATACATTAAGTACCCTTAGATATACCCATTAATAAGAATTCCTGAAGGACATTTTTAGTTCAATTTCTAGTAGAAGAATACATTACCAGTTGATCAATTAATCAGGTGACTCGGCCAAATAAATAAGACCACTCAAACCGGGTTATAGGTATTCTATATCAACATAACTTATTTATATTACCCATAAATTACCTTGGAAACATGAAGCTGCCAATTTGTTTCTTTTGCCCAATGGTAACACACTCACTCTATACCCATTTACATATAAAAGGAATTTAAAGTTTTCTATAAACTATTTGACGGTCAAAATTATCAGCCGTGCAAATTTTCATCTGAATCTTTTGAAGAGGTCCCCTGCTTCTGTTCGAATATACATATACTCGTAGGTACATGTATGAGCATCATACTTATATATTTATGAAGAAATATGAACTGTATCCGTATGGGGTTCTTTAAGAAAAAGGTGGTGCCGTTGTCACTTCCATTGCAAGTTATTCCTCAAACACCACCCATGCCCTATGTCCAAGAACCACCTACGAATATTACTCACAAGTCATTTAATAGCCGTAAATATTCTAAGTGCCGCATTAATAGTCGTTGATTAATCGAGGAGTCTGGGCTCTCCGACAACGACGACACAACAGACAACAACGCCTGCCGTCTTCCTTTTTCTTCGGATTCTCGGAATTGATTTTCTATAGAAACGCTCTCCTTGAGTCGTTCGAGTCCGAGTTCGAGTTCGAGATCTCCTACTTGTACTTTCATTGGAGTTCTGCATTGAGTTACGCATGTGCAGTAGGTGCCACGTACCACCACCGCAGCGGCAGCGGCAGCAATGCAGTTAGTGGACGTGGAAGTGGAAGGCAATGAAATCTTGCTCATTGACTATGTGCTGCGCTGCGCATGGAGGTGATCGTCGGGAACGATTCAGGTATCAACACAAACACTTCATGCTGAAAAAAAGTACATACCTATTTGGAAGACTTCTTTCGCGACCACTACCACCATCAACAGATGCTACTGCCCACCTGCCGTATTACGCCAACACAAATGGCACATGGATGCTTTTTCAAGGATACAAATGAGCCATAGAGAGGAGCGTGTGCTTTGGAGCTGTGGCTTTATTGTGTCGCGGTCGGCCAGGCCATACAGCTGCTAGTATGGGCTTCATCTTTGCGTGCCAGTCGGTCGAGGCTTTATTGTGCGGTGCCGTAAAATTAAACACTTTAACCACCTCCATCCTCTATGTGAATTCATCGTAGGTGGCTTTACGCTGGTCACTCTGGCAAATAGTAGATGAATTAATGGTGCGTGTGCCCTGGCTCATTCTTTCTGCTTGGCCTGGCCTGAGCTGGACTAACCACTGGCCACTGGCCTGACTTAGCCAATACTCAGTCATACGCTTCTGCTGCTGGCTGGCTGTAAGGGCATGGATTGTCTGTATACGGCTATCGTATTCGGTAGCAATTTGACATCTATAGGCAAGGTGAAAAATGAGACAGCGGCGAGCGGCATAATGGCGTGGCGTGGCGTGCGGACCTCTTCGTCCGCAGTTATTATCGCAACATGGGGGCGAGAATTTTTAATGAACGTTTAACGAGAAAGTGTCCAACGAGAAGCAGGACAATGCTGTATGATTGATTCTATTTATTCGATGTCTGTTCCAACAGTCTTAATATGTTGGTAATCAAGCTCCAGTTGAGTCTTCCCCGATACCTTTTCTGCTTGTTTTTTCTGTATGAGCATTAAATGAAATTCACAAAAATAGCAAAGCATACCGCACCGTTCGTCGCGTCGTTCGTTGTACACCTAATATCTACCTACCTTACCTATGCCTTGAGTGAAAATTGGAAAGGAAATTTCACCTTGCAGCTATTTTAATTTCGCAGAAAATAACTCTGACTCTGGAAAGTGATCTTTTGGCCCGAATTACTTGTCACATGGCCAACAAGGAATTCAATGCGAAATTACTTTTTTGTTCCAGAATTTTGTTTTTATTTTCTTGTTGTTGTTGTTGTTGTTTGTTTTTATGCAATGCCCAGATGTTCTGTGAATGTCCTTTTATTTTTATTTGCCCTGTTCACGTCGTTGTTTTTATTCTGTTGTTATTTGTTATCCCTGGATGTTTCATTGTTAGCCTATCACCAGGGAATTGGAGATTAAGGATGAATTCTTTCTCTACGGTGTGCTCCTCTCATTTTTCCTGTCATTGCAAATGAAAGTGGACTTGGACATGAGTTGACAGCTGAAGCTGGATTGAATTTCACTCCCTGAATATGAAAGTAGCACAATCATGGTACCAACATACACCTCTATTTTTGTATTGAAATATCTTTGGGATGTATTCTTTTTTATTGGAATTTAATTTAAAACAAATTTGAAAGCAACAACAAAATTGTAACCTTTACCGTTTTCAGATATAGTAAAAGATTATGTTATTTAGTGGTGGGAACGCCTTCGCAGAAAATTCTGAAAAAATGCTGAACAACTGAAGCTAAAAATATTAAAGGCAAAAAATTCTTTAGTGACATGCCCAAAGACTCCCATAATCCACACTTGGCTTACTGTCGAGCCGTATTGAAAAAGGATCAAAGTTTGGAAGGTTGAAGCTGAGAATAATTATTTTTGCTTTATATGAGCGTATGACAAATAATATCATAATAATATAAAAAAATAAAAGAAATGTTTTGTACCTACTTTTTACGAAATAATAATATTTGTTTTGTTTACCGTCAGAAAGTAAAATACAACGGAGAAACCGTTTTAAATAATACTAAGTTAATAACTGTAAGAACTTAATTGCTTCTAAAATAAGATTGAAAACAATAGATTAAAATGTAAGCCATCACCAAGAATAAAATCTAAAAATGCATTGTTTATGAAATTTGGTTTGATTTCTTCATCAAACACCCAGAGCGAATGTCAGCCAACCTAACATTGACATTAATGGTTAAAGCATGATATTTGTGACTAAAGGGTATTTTATTTTGTTATGTTTTTTTATATTTGACGCAGATATTTGTCTAACGCTTCTTTCATTGCATTCATAACTTTCGACATATATTTCATTTAATTTGGAGCAAAACTCTTAAACACTGCTTGGTAGAAAATGAAAAATTTCGTCCACAATTTTTATATTTCATTTTTTCGAAAAAATCGTGGGCTAACCCCTTGTCAAAAAAATATATTTTTTCCATCATTCTTCCCGACCTCATCGAGATATACATTAAGAGATAGGTATTTTAGAGCTCTATCAATACCTGCAAATCAAAACCTTCTGCGAGCTCTTGTTTCAGAAATATTTGTGTTTAACTAAAATTACAGAATTTCAAACCAGACGACGAAAAGTATCTGTCAGTGGCGTTATATCCGCAACCAAGCCCTCAAAAAATATGCGGCTTTTAGTAAATTGTAGCTAACAAATACACCTTTCCAACGATGTGAAAATCTACGCAATACTCGACAATTTTTAGTTTTTCATTTTTTCGAAAAAATCGTGGGCTAACCCCTTGTCAAAAAAATATATTTTTTCCATCATTCTTCCCGACCTCATCGAGATATATGTACATTTAAAGATAGGTATTTTAGAGCTCTATCAATACCTGCAAACCAAAACCTTCTGCGAGCTCTTGTTTCAGAAATATTTGTGGTTAACTAAAATTACAGAATTTCAAACCAGACGACGAAAAGTATCTGTCAGTGGCGTTATATCCGCAACCAAGCCCTCGAAAAATATGCGGCTTTCAGTAAATTGTAGCTAACAAATACACCTTTCCAACGATGTGAAAATCTACGCAATACTCGACAATTTTTAGTTTTTCATTTTTTCGAAAAAATCGTGGGCTAACCCCTTGTCAAAAAAATATATTTTTTCCATCATTCTTCCCGACCTCATCGAGATATACATTTAAAGATAGGTATTTTAGAGCTCTATCAATACCTGCAAACCAAAACCTTCTGCGAGCTCTTGTTTCAGAAATATTTGTGGTTAACTAAAATTACAGAATTTCAAACCAGACGACGAAAAGTATCTGTCAGTGGCGTTATATCCGCAACCAAGCCCTCGAAAAATATGCGGCTTTCAGTAAATTGTAGCTAACAAATACACCTTTCCAACGATGTGAAAATCTACGCAATACTCGACAATTTTTAGTTTTTCATTTTTTCGAAAAAATCGTGGGCTAACCCCTTGTCAAAAAAATATATTTTTTCCATCATTCTTCCCGACCTCATCGAGATATACATTAAGAGATAGGTATTTTAGAGCTCTATCAATACCTGCAAACCAAAACCTTCTGCGAGCTCTTGTTTCAGAAATATTTGTGTTTAACTAAAATTACAGAATTTCAAACCAGACGACGAAAAGTATCTGTCAGTGGCGTTATATCCGCAACCAAGCCCTCAAAAAATATGCGGCTTTTAGTAAATTGTAGCTAACAAATACACCTTTCCAACGATGTGAAAATCTACGCAATACTCGACAATTTTTAGTTTTTTATTTTTTCGAAAAAATCGTGGGCAAAAAAATATATTTTTTCCATCATTCTTCCCGACCTCATCGAGATATACATTGAAAGATAGGTATTTTAGAGCTCTATCAATACCTGCAAACCAAAACCTTCTGCGAGCTCTTGTTTCAGAAATATTTGTGTTTAACTAAAATTACAGAATTTCAAACCAGACGACGAAAAGTATCTGTCAGTGGCGTTATATCCGCAACCAAGCCCTCGAAAAATATGCGGCTTTTAGTAAATTGTAGCTAACAAATACACCTTTCCAACGATGTGAAAATCTACGCAATACTCGACAATTTTTAGTTTTTCATTTTTTCGAAAAAATCGTGGGCTAACCCCTTGTCAAAAAAATATATTTTTTCCATCATTCTTCCCGACCTCATCGAGATATACATTTAAAGATAGGTATTTTAGAGCTCTATCAATACCTGCAAACCAAAACCTTCTGCGAGCTCTTGTTTCAGAAATATTTGTGGTTAACTAAAATTACAGAATTTCAAACCAGACGACGAAAAGTATCTGTCAGTGGCGTTATATCCGCAACCAAGCCCTCGAAAAATATGCGGCTTTCAGTAAATTGTAGCTAACAAATACACCTTTCCAACGATGTGAAAATCTACGCAATACTCGACAATTTTTAGTTTTTTATTTTTTCGAAAAAATCGTGGGCAAAAAAATATATTTTTTCCATCATTCTTCCCGACCTCATCGAGATATACATTGAAAGATAGGTATTTTAGAGCTCTATCAATACCTGCAAACCAAAACCTTCTGCGAGCTCTTGTTTCAGAAATATTTGTGGTTAACTAAAATTACAGAATTTCAAACCAGACGACGAAAAGTATCTGTCAGTGGCGTTATATCCGCAACCAAGCCCTCAAAAAATATGCGGCTTTTAGTAAATTGTAGCTACCAAATACACCTTTCCAACGATGTGAAAATCTACGCAATACTCGACAATTTTTAGTTTTTTATTTTTTCGAAAAAATCGTGGGCAAAAAAATATATTTTTTCCATCATTCTTCCCGACCTCATCGAGATATACATTGAAAGATAGGTATTTTAGAGCTCTATCAATACCTGCAAACCAAAACCTTCTGCGAGCTCTTGTTTCAGAAATATTTGTGGTTAACTAAAATTACAGAATTTCAAACCAGACGACGAAAAGTATCTGTCAGTGGCGTTATATCCGCAACCAAGCCCTCAAAAAATATGCGGCTTTTAGTAAATTGTAGCTAACAAATACACCTTTCCAACGATGTGAAAATCTACGCAATACTCGACAATTTTTAGTTTTTCATTTTTTTCGAAAAAATCGTGGGCTAACCCCTTGTCAAAAAAATATATTTTTTCCATCATTCTTCCCGACCTCATCGAGATATACATTTAAAGATAGGTATTTTAGAGCTCTATCAATACCTGCAAACCAAAACCTTCTGCGAGCTCTTGTTTCAGAAATATTTGTGTTTAACTAAAATTACAGAATTTCAAACCAGACGACGAAAAGTATCTGTCAGTGGCGTTATATCCGCAACCAAGCCCTCAAAAAATATGCGGCTTTTAGTAAATTGTAGCTAACAAATACACCTTTCCAACGATGTGAAAATCTACGCAATACTCGACAATTTTTAGTTTTTCATTTTTTCGAAAAAATCGTGGGCTAACCCCTTGTCAAAAAAATATATTTTTTCCATCATTCTTCCCGACCTCATCGAGATATACATTAAGAGATAGGTATTTTAGAGCTCTATCAATACCTGCAAATCAAAACCTTCTGCGAGCTCTTGTTTCAGAAATATTTGTGGTTAACTAAAATTACAGAACTTCAAACCAGACGACCCAAAGTATCTGTCAGTGGCGTTATATCCGCAACCAAGCCCTCAAAAAATATGCGGCTTTTAGTAAATTGTAGCTAACAAATACACCTTTCCAACGATGTGAAAATCTACGCAATACTCGACAATTTTTAGTTTTTCATTTTTTCGAAAAAATCGTGGGCTAACCCCTTGTCAAAAAAATATATTTTTTCCATCATTCTTCCCGACCTCATCGAGATATACATTTAAAGATAGGTATTTTAGAGCTCTATCAATACCTGCAAACCAAAACCTTCTGCGAGCTCTTGTTTCAGAAATATTTGTGGTTAACTAAAATTACAGAACTTCAAACCAGACGACCCAAAGTATCTGTCAGTGGCGTTATATCCGCAACCAAGCCCTCAAAAAATATGCGGCTTTTAGTAAATTGTAGCTAACAAATACACCTTTCCAACGATGTGAAAATCTACGCAATACTCGACAATTTTTAGTTTTTCATTTTTTCGAAAAAATCGTGGGCTAACCCCTTGTCAAAAAAATATATTTTTTCCATCATTCTTCCCGACCTCATCGAGATATACATTAAGAGATAGGTATTTTAGAGCTCTATCAATACCTGCAAACCAAAACCTTCTGCGAGTTTTTGTTTCAGAAATATTTGTGGTTAACTAAAATTACAGAATTTCAAACCAGACGACGAAAAGTATCTGTCAGTGGCGTTATATCCGCAACCAAGCCCTCGAAAAATATGCGGCTTTCAGTAAATTGTAGCTAACAAATACACCTTTCCAACGATGTGAAAATCTACGCAATACTCGACAATTTTTAGTTTTTCATTTTTTCGAAAAAATCGTGGGCTAACAACCCCTTGTCAAAAAAATATATTTTTTCCATCATTCTTCCCGACCTCATCGAGATATACATTTAAAGATAGGTATTTTAGAGCTCTATCAATACCTGCAAACCAAAACCTTCTGCGAGCTCTTGTTTCAGAAATATTTGTGGTTAACTAAAATTACAGAATTTCAAACCAGACGACGAAAAGTATCTGTCAGTGGCGTTATATCCGCAACCAAGCCCTCGAAAAATATGCGGCTTTCAGTAAATTGTAGCTAACAAATACACCTTTCCAACGATGTGAAAATCTACGCAATACTCGACAATTTTTAGTTTTTCATTTTTTCGAAAAAATCGTTGGCTAACCCCTTGTCAAAATAATATATTTTTTCCATCATTCTTCCCGACCTCATCGAGATATACATTTAAAGATAGGTATTTTAGAGCTCTATCAATACCTGCAAACCAAAACCTTCTGCGAGCTCTTGTTTCAGAAATATTTGTGGTTAACTAACATTACAGAATTTCAAACCAGACGACGAAAAGTATCTGTCAGTGGCGTTATATCCGCAACCAAGCCCTCAAAAAATATGCGGCTTTCAGTAAATTGTAGCTAACAAATACACCTTTCCAACGATGTGAAAATCTACGCAATATTCGACAATTTTTCGAAAAAATCGTGGGCTAACCCCTTGTCAAAAAAATATATTTTTTCCATCATTCTTCCGACCTCATCGAGATATACATTTAAAGATAGGTATTTTAGATCTCTATCAATACCTGCAAACCAAAACCTTCTGCGAGCTCTTGTTTCAGAAATATTTGTGGTTAACTAAAATTACAGAATTTCAAACCAGACGACGAAAAGTATCTGTCAGTGGCGTTATATCCGCAACCAAGCCCTCGAAAAATATGCGGCTTTCAGTAAATTGTAGCTAACAAATACACCTTTCCAACGATGTGAAAATCTACGCAATACTCGACAATTTTTAGTTTTTCATTTTTTCGAAAAAATCGTGGGCTAACCCCTTGTCAAAAAAATGTATTTTTTCCATCATTCTTCCCGACCTCATCGAGATATACATTTAAAGATAGGTATTTTAGAGCTCTATCAATACCTGCAAACCAAAACCTTCTGCGAGCTCTTGTTTCAGAAATATTTGTGGTTAACTAAAATTACAGAATTTCAAACCAGACGACGAAAAGTATCTGTCAGTGGCGTTATATCCGCAACCAAGCCCTCGAAAAATATGCGGCTTTCAGTAAATTGTAGCTAACAAATACACCTTTCCAACGATGTGAAAATCTACGCAATACTCGACAATTTTTAGTTTTTCATTTTTTCGAAAAAATCGTGGGCTAACCCCTTGTCAAAAAAATATATTTTTTCCATCATTCTTCCCGACCTCATCGAGATATACATTTAAAGATAGGTATTTTAGAGCTCTATCAATACCTGCAAACCAAAACCTTCTGCGAGCTCTTGTTTCAGAAATATTTGTGGTTAACTAACATTACAGAATTTCAAACCAGACGACGAAAAGTATCTGTCAGTGGCGTTATATCCGCAACCAAGCCCTCAAAAAATATGCGGCTTTCAGTAAATTGTAGCTAACAAATACACCTTTCCAAAGATGTGAAAATCTACGCAATATTCGACAATTTTTCGAAAAAATCGTGGGCTAACCCCTTGTCAAAAAAATATATTTTTTCCATCATTCTTCCGACCTCATCGAGATATACATTTAAAGATAGGTATTTTAGATCTCTATCAATACCTGCAAACCAAAACCTTCTGCGAGCTCTTGTTTCAGAAATATTTGTGGTTAACTAAAATTACAGAATTTCAAACCAGACGACGAAAAGTATCTGTCAGTGGCGTTATATCCGCAACCAAGCCCTCAAAAAATATGCGGCTTTTAGTAAATTGTAGCTAACAAATACACCTTTCCAACGATGTGAAAATCTACGCAATACTCGACAATTTTTAGTTTTTCATTTTTTCGAAAAAATCGTGGGCTAACCCCTTGTCAAAAAAATATATTTTTTCCATCATTCTTCCCGACCTCATCGAGATATACATTTAAAGATAGGTATTTTAGAGCTCTATCAATACCTGCAAACCAAAACCTTCTGCGAGCTCTTGTTTCAGAAATATTTGTGGTTAACTAAAATTACAGAATTTCAAACCAGACGACGAAAAGTATCTGTCAGTGGCGTTATATCCGCAACCAAGCCCTCGAAAATATGCGGCTTTTAGTAAATTGTAGCTAACAAATACACCTTTCCAACGATGTGAAAATCTACGCAATACTCGACAATTTTTAGTTTTTCATTTTTTCGAAAAAATCGTGGGCTAACCCCTTGTCAAAAAAATATATTTTTTCCATCATTCTTCCCGACCTCATCGAGATATACATTTAAAGATAGGTATTTTAGAGCTCTATCAATACCTGCAAACCAAAACCTTCTGCGAGCTCTTGTTTCAGAAATATTTGTGGTTAACTAAAATTACAGAATTTCAAAACAGACGACGAAAAGTATCTGTCAGTGGCGTTATATCCGCAACCAAGCCCTCGAAAAATATGCGGCTTTTAGTAAATTGTAGCTAACAAATACACCTTTCCAACGATGTGAAAATCTACGCAATACTCGACAATTTTTAGTTTTTCATTTTTTCGAAAAAATCGTGGGCTAACCCCTTGTCAAAAAAATATATTTTTTCCATCATTCTTCCCGACCTCATCGAGATATACATTTAAAGATAGGTATTTTAGAGCTCTATCAATACCTGCAAACCAAAACCTTCTGCGAGCTCTTGTTTCAGAAATATTTGTGGTTAACTAACATTACAGAATTTCAAACCAGACGACGAAAAGTATTTGTCAGTGGCGTTATATCCGCAACCAAGCCCTCAAAAAATATGGGGCTTTCAGTAAATTGTAGCTAACAAATACACCTTTCCAACGATGTGAAAATCTACGCAATACTCGACAATTTTTAGTTTTTCATTTTTTTCGAAAAAATCGTGGGCTAACCCCTTGTCAAAAAAATATATTTTTTCCATCATTCTTCCCGACCTCATCGAGATATACATTTAAAGATAGGTATTTTAGAGCTCTATCAATACCTGCAAACCAAAACCTTCTGCGAGCTCTTGTTTCAGAAATATTTGTGTTTAACTAAAATTACAGAATTTCAAACCAGACGACGAAAAGTATCTGTCAGTGGCGTTATATCCGCAACCAAGCCCTCAAAAAATATGCGGCTTTCAGTAAATTGTAGCTAACAAATACACCTTTCCAACGATGTGAAAATCTACACAATACTCGACAATTTTTAGTTTTTCATTTTTTCGAAAAAATCGTGGGCTAACCCCTTGTCAAAAAAATATATTTTTTCCATCATTCTTCCCGACCTCATCGAGATATACATTTAAAGATAGGTATTTTAGAGCTCTATCAATACCTGCAAACCAAAACCTTCTGCGAGCTCTTGTTTCAGAAATATTTGTGGTTAACTAAAATTACAGAATTTCAAACCAGACGACGAAAAGTATCTGTCAGTGGCGTTATATCCGCAACCAAGCCCTCAAAAAATATGCGGCTTTTAGTAAATTGTAGCTAACAAATACACCTTTCCAACGATGTGAAAATCTACGCAATACTCGACAATTTTTAGTTTTTCATTTTTTCGAAAAAATCGTGGGCTAACCCCTTGTCAAAAAAATATATTTTTTCCATCATTCTTCCCGACCTCATCGAGATATACATTTAAAGATAGGTATTTTAGAGCACTATCAATACTGCGAGCTCTTGTTTCAGAAATATTTGTGGTTAACTAAAATTACAGAATTTCAAACCAGACGACGAAAAGTATCTGTCAGTGGCGTTATATCCGCAACCAAGCCCTCGAAAAATATGCGGCTTTTAGTAAATTGTAGCTAACAAATACACCTTTCCAACGATGTGAAAATCTACGCAATACTCGACAATTTTTAGTTTTTCATTTTTTCGAAAAAATCGTGGGCTAACCCCTTGTCAAAAAAATATATTTTTTCCATCATTCTTCCCGACCTCATCGAGATATACATTTAAAGATAGGTATTTTAGAGCTATATCAATACCTGCAAACCAAAACCTTCTGCGAGCTCTTGTTTCAGAAATATTTGTGGTTAACTAAAATTACAGAATTTCAAACCAGACGACGAAAAGTATCTGTCAGTGGCGTTATATCCGCAACCAAGCCCTCAAAAAATATGCGGCTTTCAGTAAATTGTAGCTAACAAATACACCTTTCCAACGATGTGAAAATCTACGCAATATTCGACAATTTTTAGTTTTTCATTTTTTCGAAAAAATCGTGGGCTAACCCCTTGTCAAAAAAATATATTTTTTCCATCATTCTTCCTGACCTCATCGAGATATACATTTAAAGATAGGTATTTTAGAGCTCTATCAATACTGCGAGCTCTTGTTTCAGAAATATTTGTGGTTAACTAACATTACAGAATTTCAAACCAGACGACGAAAAGTATTTGTCAGTGGCGTTATATCCGCAACCAAGCCCTCAAAAAATATGGGGCTTTCAGTAAATTGTAGCTAACAAATACACCTTTCCAACGATGTGAAAATCTACGCAATACTCGACAATTTTTAGTTTTTCACTTTTTCGAAAAAATCGTGGGCTTAACCCCTTGTCAAAAAAATATATTTTTTCCATCATTCTTCCCGACCTCATCGAGATATACATTTAAAGATAGGTATTTTAGAGCTCTATCAATACTGCGAGCTCTTGTTTCAGAAATATTTGTGGTTAACTAAAATTACAGAATTTCAAACCAGACGACGAAAAGTATCTGTCAGTGGCGTTATATCCGCAACCAAGCCCTCGAAAAATATGCGGCTTTCAGTAAATTGTAGCTAACAAATACACCTTTCCAACGATGTGAAAATCTACGCAATACTCGACAATTTTTAGTTTTTCATTTTTTCGAAAAAATCGTGGGCTAACCCCTTGTCAAAATAATATATTTTTTCCATCATTCTTCCCGACCTCATCGAGATATACATTTAAAGATAGGTATTTTAGAGCTCTATCAATACCTGCAAACCAAAACCTTCTGCGAGCTCTTGTTTCAGAAATATTTGTGGTTAACTAACATTACAGAATTTCAAACCAGACGACGAAAAGTATTTGTCAGTGGCGTTATATCCGCAACCAAGCCCTCAAAAAATATGGGGCTTTCAGTAAATTGTAGCTAACAAATACACCTTTCCAACGATGTCAAAATCTACGCAATACTCGACAATTTTTAGTTTTTCATTTTTTCGAAAAAATCGTGGGCTAACCCCTTGTCAAAAAAATATATTTTTTCCATCATTCTTCCTGACCTCATCGAGATATACATTTAAAGATAGGTATTTTAGAGCTCTATCAATACTGCGAGCTCTTGTTTCAGAAATATTTGTGGTTAACTAAAATTACAGAATTTCAAACCAGACGACGAAAAGTATCTGTCAGTGGCGTTATATCCGCAACCAAGCCCTCGAAAAATATGCGGCTTTCAGTAAATTGTAGCTAACAAATACACCTTTCCAACGATGTGAAAATCTACGCAATATTCGACAATTTTTAGTTTTTCATTTTTTCGAAAAAATCGTGGGCTAACCCCTTGTCAAAAAAATATATTTTTTCCATCATTCTTCCTGACCTCATCGAGATATACATTTAAAGATAGGTATTTTAGAGCTCTATCAATACTGCGAGCTCTTGTTTCAGAAATATTTGTGGTTAACTAACATTACAGAATTTCAAACCAGACGACGAAAAGTATTTGTCAGTGGCGTTATATCCGCAACCAAGCCCTCAAAAAATATGGGGCTTTCAGTAAATTGTAGCTAACAAATACACCTTTCCAACGATGTGAAAATCTACGCAATACTCGACAATTTTTAGTTTTTCATTTTTTCGAAAAAATCGTGGGCTAACCCCTTGTCAAAAAAATATATTTTTTCCATCATTCTTCCCGACCTCATCGAGATATACATTTAAAGATAGGTATTTTAGAGCTCTATCAATACCTGCAAACCAAAACCTTCTGCGAGCTCTTGTTTCAGAAATATTTGTGGTTAACTAAAATTACAGAATTTCAAACCAGACGACGAAAAGTATCTGTCAGTGGCGTTATATCCGCAACCAAGCCCTCAAAAAATATGCGGCTTTCAGTAAATTGTAGCTAACAAATACACCTTTCCAACGATGTGAAAATCTACGCAATATTCGACAATTTTTAGTTTTTCATTTTTTCGAAAAAATCGTGGGCTAACCCCTTGTCAAAAAAATATATTTTTTCCATCATTCTTCCTGACCTCATCGAGATATACATTTAAAGATAGGTATTTTAGAGCTCTATCAATACTGCGAGCTCTTGTTTCAGAAATATTTGTGGTTAACTAACATTACAGAATTTCAAACCAGACGACGAAAAGTATTTGTCAGTGGCGTTATATCCGCAACCAAGCCCTCAAAAAATATGGGGCTTTCAGTAAATTGTAGCTAACAAATACACCTTTCCAACGATGTGAAAATCTACGCAATACTCGACAATTTTTAGTTTTTCATTTTTTCGAAAAAATCGTGGGCTAACCCCTTGTCAAAAAAATATATTTTTTCCATCATTCTTCCCGACCTCATCGAGATATACATTTAAAGATAGGTATTTTAGAGCTCTATCAATACCTGCAAACCAAAACCTTCTGCGAGCTCTTGTTTCAGAAATATTTGTGGTTAACTAAAATTACAGAATTTCAAACCAGACGACGAAAAGTATCTGTCAGTGGCGTTATATCCGCAACCAAGCCCTCAAAAAATATGCGGCTTTCAGTAAATTGTAGCTAACAAATACACCTTTCCAACGATGTGAAAATCTACGCAATATTCGACAATTTTTCGAAAAAATCGTGGGCTAACCCCTTGTCAAAAAAATATATTTTTTCCATCATTCTTCCTGACCTCATCGAGATATACATTTAAAGATAGGTATTTTAGAGCTCTATCAATACTGCGAGCTCTTGTTTCAGAAATATTTGTGGTTAACTAAAATTACAGAATTTCAAACCAGACGACGAAAAGTATCTGTCAGTGGCGTTATATCCGCAACCAAGCCCTCGAAAAATATGCGGCTTTTAGTAAATTGTAGCTAACAAATACACCTTTCCAACGATGTGAAAATCTACGCAATACTCGACAATTTTTAGTTTTTCATTTTTTCGAAAAAATCGTGGGCTAACCCCTTGTCAAAATAATATATTTTTTCCATCATTCTTCCCGACCTCATCGAGATATACATTTAAAGATAGGTATTTTAGAGCTCTATCAATACCTGCAAACCAAAACCTTCTGCGAGCTCTTGTTTCAGAAATATTTGTGGTTAACTAACATTACAGAATTTCAAACCAGACGACGAAAAGTATTTGTCAGTGGCGTTATATCCGCAACCAAGCCCTCAAAAAATATGGGGCTTTCAGTAAATTGTAGCTAACAAATACACCTTTCCAACGATGTCAAAATCTACGCAATACTCGACAATTTTTAGTTTTTCATTTTTTCGAAAAAATCGTGGGCTAACCCCTTGTCAAAAAAATATATTTTTTCCATCATTCTTCCCGACCTCATCGAGATATACATTTAAAGATAGGTATTTTAGAGCTCTATCAATACTGCGAGCTCTTGTTTCAGAAATATTTGTGGTTAACTAACATTACAGAATTTCAAACCAGACGACGAAAAGTATTTGTCAGTGGCGTTATATCCGCAACCAAGCCCTCAAAAAATATGGGGCTTTCAGTAAATTGTAGCTAACAAATACACCTTTCCAACGATGTGAAAATCTACGCAATACTCGACAATTTTTAGTTTTTCATTTTTTCGAAAAAATCGTGGGCTAACCCCTTGTCAAAAAAATATATTTTTTCCATCATTCTTCCCGACCTCATCGAGATATACATTTAAAGATAGGTATTTTAGAGCTCTATCAATACTGCGAGCTCTTGTTTCAGAAATATTTGTGGTTAACTAAAATTACAGAATTTCAAACCAGACGACGAAAAGTATCTGTCAGTGGCGTTATATCCGCAACCAAGCCCTCGAAAAATATGCGGCTTTCAGTAAATTGTAGCTAACAAATACACCTTTCCAACGATGTGAAAATCTACGCAATATTCGACAATTTTTAGTTTTTCATTTTTTCGAAAAATCGTGGGCTAACCCCTTGTCAAAATAATATATTTTTTCCATCATTCTTCCCGACCTCATCGAGATATACATTTAAAGATAGGTATTTTAGAGCTCTATCAATACCTGCAAACCAAAACCTTCTGCGAGCTCTTGTTTCAGAAATATTTGTGTTTAACTAAAATTACAGAATTTCAAACCAGACGACGAAAAGTATCTGTCAGTGGCGTTATATCCGCAACCAAGCCCTCAAAAAATATGCGGCTTTCAGTAAATTGTAGCTAACAAATACACCTTTCCAACGATGTGAAAATCTACGCAATATTCGACAATTTTTAGTTTTTCATTTTTTCGAAAAAATCGTGGGCTAACCCCTTGTCAAAAAAATATATTTTTTCCATCATTCTTCCTGACCTCATCGAGATATACATTTAAAGATAGGTATTTTAGAGCTCTATCAATACTGCGAGCTCTTGTTTCAGAAATATTTGTGGTTAACTAACATTACAGAATTTCAAACCAGACGACGAAAAGTATTTGTCAGTGGCGTTATATCCGCAACCAAGCCCTCAAAAAATATGGGGCTTTCAGTAAATTGTAGCTAACAAATACACCTTTCCAACGATGTGAAAATCTACGCAATACTCGACAATTTTTAGTTTTTCATTTTTTCGAAAAAATCGTGGGCTAACCCCTTGTCAAAAAAATATATTTTTTCCATCATTCTTCCCGACCTCATCGAGATATACATTTAAAGATAGGTATTTTAGAGCTCTATCAATACCTGCAAACCAAAACCTTCTGCGAGCTCTTGTTTCAGAAATATTTGTGGTTAACTAAAATTACAGAATTTCAAACCAGACGACGAAAAGTATCTGTCAGTGGCGTTATATCCGCAACCAAGCCCTCAAAAAATATGCGGCTTTCAGTAAATTGTAGCTAACAAATACACCTTTCCAACGATGTGAAAATCTACGCAATATTCGACAATTTTTCGAAAAAATCGTGGGCTAACCCCTTGTCAAAAAAATATATTTTTTCCATCATTCTTCCTGACCTCATCGAGATATACATTTAAAGATAGGTATTTTAGAGCTCTATCAATACTGCGAGCTCTTGTTTCAGAAATATTTGTGGTTAACTAAAATTACAGAATTTCAAACCAGACGACGAAAAGTATCTGTCAGTGGCGTTATATCCGCAACCAAGCCCTCGAAAAATATGCGGCTTTTAGTAAATTGTAGCTAACAAATACACCTTTCCAACGATGTGAAAATCTACGCAATACTCGACAATTTTTAGTTTTTCATTTTTTCGAAAAAATCGTGGGCTAACCCCTTGTCAAAATAATATATTTTTTCCATCATTCTTCCCGACCTCATCGAGATATACATTTAAAGATAGGTATTTTAGAGCTCTATCAATACCTGCAAACCAAAACCTTCTGCGAGCTCTTGTTTCAGAAATATTTGTGGTTAACTAACATTACAGAATTTCAAACCAGACGACGAAAAGTATTTGTCAGTGGCGTTATATCCGCAACCAAGCCCTCAAAAAATATGGGGCTTTCAGTAAATTGTAGCTAACAAATACACCTTTCCAACGATGTCAAAATCTACGCAATACTCGACAATTTTTAGTTTTTCATTTTTTCGAAAAAATCGTGGGCTAACCCCTTGTCAAAAAAATATATTTTTTCCATCATTCTTCCCGACCTCATCGAGATATACATTTAAAGATAGGTATTTTAGAGCTCTATCAATACTGCGAGCTCTTGTTTCAGAAATATTTGTGGTTAACTAACATTACAGAATTTCAAACCAGACGACGAAAAGTATTTGTCAGTGGCGTTATATCCGCAACCAAGCCCTCAAAAAATATGGGGCTTTCAGTAAATTGTAGCTAACAAATACACCTTTCCAACGATGTGAAAATCTACGCAATACTCGACAATTTTTAGTTTTTCATTTTTTCGAAAAAATCGTGGGCTAACCCCTTGTCAAAAAAATATATTTTTTCCATCATTCTTCCCGACCTCATCGAGATATACATTTAAAGATAGGTATTTTAGAGCTCTATCAATACTGCGAGCTCTTGTTTCAGAAATATTTGTGGTTAACTAAAATTACAGAATTTCAAACCAGACGACGAAAAGTATCTGTCAGTGGCGTTATATCCGCAACCAAGCCCTCGAAAAATATGCGGCTTTCAGTAAATTGTAGCTAACAAATACACCTTTCCAACGATGTGAAAATCTACGCAATATTCGACAATTTTTAGTTTTTCATTTTTTCGAAAAATCGTGGGCTAACCCCTTGTCAAAATAATATATTTTTTCCATCATTCTTCCCGACCTCATCGAGATATACATTTAAAGATAGGTATTTTAGAGCTCTATCAATACCTGCAAACCAAAACCTTCTGCGAGCTCTTGTTTCAGAAATATTTGTGTTTAACTAAAATTACAGAATTTCAAACCAGACGACGAAAAGTATCTGTCAGTGGCGTTATATCCGCAACCAAGCCCTCAAAAAATATGCGGCTTTCAGTAAATTGTAGCTAACAAATACACCTTTCCAACGATGTGAAAATCTACGCAATATTCGACAATTTTTAGTTTTTCATTTTTTCGAAAAAATCGTGGGCTAACCCCTTGTCAAAATAATATATTTTTTCCATCATTCTTCCCGACCTCATCGAGATATACATTTAAAGATAGGTATTTTAGAGCTCTATCAATACCTGCAAACCAAAACCTTCTGCGAGCTCTTGTTTCAGAAATATTTGTGTTTAACTAAAATTACAGAATTTCAAACCAGACGACGAAAAGTATCTGTCAGTGGCGTTATATCCGCAACCAAGCCCTCAAAAAATATGCGGCTTTCAGTAAATTGTAGCTAACAAATACACCTTTCCAACGATGTGAAAATCTTCGCAATACTCGACAATTTTTAGTTTTTCATTTTTTCGAAAAAATCGTGGGCTCCCTGTCAAAAAAATATATTTTTTCCATCATTCTTCCCGACCTCATCGAGATATACATTTAAAGATAGGTATTTTAGAGCTCTATCAATACCTGCAAACCAAAACCTTCTGCGAGCTCTTGTTTCAGAAATATTTGTGGTTAACTAACATTACAGAATTTCAAACCAGACGACGAAAAGTATCTGTCAGTGGCGTTATATCCGCAACCAAGCCCTCAACAAATATGCGGCTTTCAGTAAATTGTAGCTAACAAATACACCTTTCCAACGATGTGAAAATCTACGCAATATTCGACAATTTTTAGTTTTTCATTTTTTCGAAAAAATCGTGGACTAACCCCTTGTCAAAAAAATATATTTTTTCCATCATTCTTCCCGACCTCATCGAGATATACATTTAAAGATAGGTATTTTAGAGCTCTATCAATACTGCGAGCTCTTGTTTCAGAAATATTTGTGGTTAACTAAAATTACAGAATTTCAAACCAGACGACGAAAAGTATCTGTCAGTGGCGTTATATCCGCAACCAAGCCCTCGAAAAATATGCGGCTTTCAGTAAATTGTAGCTAACAAATACACCTTTCCAACGATGTGAAAATCTACGCAATACTCGACAATTTTTAGTTTTTCATTTTTTCGAAAAAATCGTGGGCTAACCCCTTGTCAAAAAAATATATTTTTTCCATCATTCTTCCCGACCTCATCGAGATATACATTTAAGGATAGGTATTTTAGAGCTCTATCAATACCTGCAAACCAAAACCTTCTGCGAGCTCTTGTTTCAGAAATATTTGTGGTTAACTAAAATTACAGAATTTCAAACCAGACGACGAAAAGTATCTGTCAGTGGCGTTATATCCGCAACCAAGCCCTCGAAAAATATGCGGCTTTTAGTTAATTGTAGCTAACAAATACACCTTTCCAACGATGTGAAAATCTACGCAATACTCGACAATTTTTAGTTTTTCATTTTTTCGAAAAAATCGTGGGCTAACCCCTTGTCAAAAAAATAAATTTTTTCCATCATTCTTCCCGACCTCATCGAGATATACATTTAAAGATAGGTATTTTAGAGCTCTATCAATACTGCGAGCTCTTGTTTCAGAAATATTTGTGGTTAACTAAAATTACAGAATTTCAAACCAGACGACGAAAAGTATCTGTCAGTGGCGTTATATCCGCAACCAAGCCCTCAAAAAATATGCGGCTTTTAGTAAATTGTAGCTAACAAATACACCTTTCCAACGATGTGAAAATCTACGCAATACTCGACAATTTTTAGTTTTTCATTTTTTCGAAAAAATCGTGGGCTAACCCCTTGTCAAAAAAATATATTTTTTCCATCATTCTTCCCGACCTCATCGAGATATACATTTAAAGATAGGTATTTTAGAGCTCTATCAATACCTGCAAACCAAAACCTTCTGCAAGCTCTTGTTTCAGAAATATTTGTGGTTAACTAAAATTACAGAATTTCAAACCAGTCGACGAAAAGTATCTGTCAGTGGCGTTATATCCGCAACCAAGCCCTCAAAAAATATGCGGCTTTCAGTAAATTGTAGCTAACAAATACACCTTTCCAACGATGTGAAAATCTACGCAATATTCGACAATTTTTAGTTTTTCATTTTTTCGAAAAAATCGTGGGCTACCCTTGTCAAAAAAATAAATTTTTTCCATCATTCTTCCCGACCTCATCGAGATATACATTTAAAGATAGGTATTTTAGAGCTCTATCAATACTGCGAGCTCTTGTTTCAGAAATATTTGTGGTTAACTAAAATTACAGAATTTCAAACCAGACGACGAAAAGTATCTGTCAGTGGCGTTATATCCGCAACCAAGCCCTCAAAAAATATGCGGCTTTTAGTAAATTGTAGCTAACAAATACACCTTTCCAACGATGTGAAAATCTACGCAATACTCGACAATTTTTAGTTTTTCATTTTTTCGAAAAAATCGTGGGCTAACCCCTTGTCAAAAAAATATATTTTTTCCATCATTCTTCCCGACCTCATCGAGATATACATTTAAAGATAGGTATTTTAGAGCTCTATCAATACCTGCAAACCAAAACCTTCTGCGAGCTCTTGTTTCAGAAATATTTGTGGTTAACTAAAATTACAGAATTTCAAACCAGACGACGAAAAGTATCTGTCAGTGGCGTTATATCCGCAACCAAGCCCTCGAAAAATATGCGGCTTTTAGTTAATTGTAGCTAACAAATACACCTTTCCAACGATGTGAAAATCTACGCAATACTCGACAATTTTTAGTTTTTCATTTTTTCGAAAAAATCGTGGGCTAACCCCTTGTCAAAAAAATATATTTTTTCCATCATTCTTCCCGACCTCATCGAGATATACATTTAAAGATAGGTATTTTAGAGCTCTATCAATACTGCGAGCTCTTGTTTCAGAAATATTTGTGGTTAACTAAAATTACAGAATTTCAAACCAGACGACGAAAAGTATCTGTCAGTGGCGTTATATCCGCAACCAAGCCCTCAAAAAATATGCGGCTTTTAGTAAATTGTAGCTAACAAATACACCTTTCCAACGATGTGAAAATCTACGCAATACTCGACAATTTTTAGTTTTTCATTTTTTCGAAAAAATCGTGGGCTAACCCCTTGTCAAAAAAATATATTTTTTCCATCATTCTTCCCGACCTCATCGAGATATACATTTAAAGATAGGTATTTTAGAGCTCTATCAATACCTGCAAACCAAAACCTTCTGCGAGCTCTTGTTTCAGAAATATTTGTGGTTAACTAAAATTACAGAATTTCAAACCAGTCGACGAAAAGTATCTGTCAGTGGCGTTATATCCGCAACCAAGCCCTCAAAAAATATGCGGCTTTCAGTAAATTGTAGCTAACAAATACAACGATGTGAAAATCTACGCAATATTCGACAATTTTTAGTTTTTCATTTTTTCGAAAAAATCGTGGGCTACCCTTGTCAAAAAAATATATTTTTTCCATCATTCTTCCCGACCTCATCGAGATATACATTTAAAGATAGGTATTTTAGAGCTCTATCAATACTGCGAGCTCTTGTTTCAGAAATATTTGTGGTTAACTAAAATTACAAAATTTCAAACCAGACGACGAAAAGTATCTGTCAGTGGCGTTATATCCGCAACCAAGCCCTCAAAAATTATGCGGCTTTCAGTAAATTGTAGCTAACAAATACACCTTTCCAACGATGTGAAAATCTACGCAATACTCGAAAATTTTTAGATTTTCATTTTTTGAAAAAATCGTGGGCTAACCCCTTGTCAAAAAAATATATTTTTTCCATCATTCTTCCCGACCTCATCGAGATATACATTTAAAGATAGGTATTTTAGAGCTCTATCAATACCTGCAAACCAAAACCTTCTGCGAGCTCTTGTTTCAGAAATATTTGTGGTTAACTTAAATTACAGAATTTCAAACCAGACGACGAAAAGTATCTGTCAGTGGCGTTATATCCGCAACCAAGTCCTCAAAAAATATGCGGCTTTCAGTAAATTGTAGCTAACAAATACACCTTTCCAACGATGTGAAAATCTACGCAATACTCGACAATTTTTAGTTTTTCATTTTTTCGAAAAAATCGTGGGCTAACCTCTTGTCAAAAAAATATATTTTTTACATCATTCTTCCCGACCTCATCGAGATATACATTTAAAGATAGGTATTTTAGAGCTCTATCAATACCTGCAAACCAAAACCTTCTGCGAGCTCTTGTTTCAGAAATATTTGTGGTTAACTAAAATTACAGAATTTCAAACCAGACGACGAAAAGTATCTGTCAGTGGCGTTATATCCGCAACCAAGCCCTCAACAAATATGCGGCTTTCAGTAAATTGTAGCTAACAAATACACCTTTCCAACGATGTGAAAATCTACGCAATACTCGACAATTTTTAGTTTTTCATTTTTTCGAAAAAATCGTGGGCTAACCTCTTGTCAAAAAAATATATTTTTTACATCATTCTTCCCGACCTCATCGAGATATACATTTAAAGATAGGTATTTTAGAGCTCTATCAATACCTGCAAACCAAAACCTTCTGCGAGCTCTTGTTTCAGAAATATTTGTGGTTAACTAAAATTACAGAATTTCAAACCAGACGACGAAAAGTATCTGTCAGTGGCGTTATATCCGCAACCAAGCCCTCAACAAATATGCGGCTTTCAGTAAATTGTAGCTAACAAATACACCTTTCCAACGATGTGAAAATCTACGCAATACTCGACAATTTTTAGTTTTTCATTTTTTCGAAAAAATCGTGGACTAACCCCTTGTCAAAAAAATATATTTTTTCCATCATTCTTCCCGACCTCATCGAGATATACATTTAAAGATAGGTATTTTAGAGCTCTATCAATACCTGCAAACCAAAACCTTCTGCGAGCTCTTGTTTCAGAAATATTTGTGGTTAACTAAAATTACAGAATTTCAAACCAGACGACGAAAAGTATCTGTCAGTGGCGTTATATCCGCAACCAAGCCCTCAAAAAATATGCGGCTTTTAGTAAATTGTAGCTAACAAATACACCTTTCCAACGATGTGAAAATCTACGCAATACTCGACAATTTTTAGTTTTTCATTTTTTCGAAAAAATCGTGGGCTAACCCTTGTCAAAAAAATATATTTTTTCCATCATTCTTCCGACCTCATCGAGATATACATTTAAAGATAGGTATTTTAGAGCTCTATCAATACCTGCAAACCAAAACCTTCTGCGAGCTCTTGTTTCAGAAATATTTGTGGTTAACTAAAATTACAGAATTTCAAACCAGACGACGAAAAGTATCTGTCAGTGGCGTTATATCCGCAACCAAGCCCTCAAAAAATATGCGGCTTTCAGTAAATTGTAGCTAACAAATACACCTTTCCAACGATGTGAAATCTACGCAATATTCGACAATTTTTAGTTTTTCATTTTTTCGAAAAAATCGTGGGCTAACCCCTTGTCAAAAAAATATATTTTTTCCATCATTCTTCCTGACCTCATCGAGATATACATTTAAAGATAGGTATTTTAGAGCTCTATCAATACTGCGAGCTCTTGTTTCAGAAATATTTGTGGTTAACTAACATTACAGAATTTCAAACCAGACGACGAAAAGTATTTGTCAGTGGCGTTATATCCGCAACCAAACCCCTTAAAAAATATGGGGCTTTCAGTAAATTGTAGCTAACAAATACACCTTTCCAACGATGTGAAAATCTACGCAATACTCGACAATTTTTAGTTTTTCATTTTTTCGAAAAAATCGTGGGCTAACCCCTTGTCAAAAAAATATATTTTTTCCATCATTCTTCCCGACCTCATCGAGATATACATTTAAAGATAGGTATTTTAGAGCTCTATCAATACTGCGAGCTCTTGTTTCAGAAATATTTGGGGTTAACTAAAATTACAGAATTTCAAACCAGACGACGAAAAGTATCTGTCAGTGGCGTTATATCCGCAACCAAGCCCTCGAAAAATATGCGGCTTTCAGTAAATTGTAGCTAACAAATACACCTTTCCAACGATGTGAAAATCTACGCAATACTCGACAATTTTTAGTTTTTCATTTTTTCGAAAAAATCGTGGGCTAACCCCTTGTCAAAAAAATATATTTTTTCCATCATTCTTCCCGACCTCATCGAGATATACATTTAAAGATAGGTATTTTAGAGCTCTATCAATACCTGCAAACCAAAACCTTCTGCGAGCTCTTGTTTCAGAAATATTTGTGGTTAACTAAAATTACAGAATTTCAAACCAGACGACGAAAAGTATCTGTCAGTGGCGTTATATCCGCAACCAAGCCCTCGAAAAATATGCGGCTTTTAGTTAATTGTAGCTAACAAATACACCTTTCCAACGATGTGAAAATCTACGCAATACTCGACAATTTTTAGTTTTTCATTTTTTCGAAAAAATCGTGGGCTAACCCCTTGTCAAAAAAATATATTTTTTCCATCATTCTTCCCGACCTCATCGAGATATACATTTAAAGATAGGTATTTTAGAGCTCTATCAATACTGCGAGCTCTTGTTTCAGAAATATTTGTGGTTAACTAAAATTACAAAATTTCAAACCAGACGACGAAAAGTATCTGTCAGTGGCGTTATATCCGCAACCAAGCCCTCAAAAATTATGCGGCTTTCAGTAAATTGTAGCTAACAAATACACCTTTCCAACGATGTGAAAATCTACGCAATACTCGAAAATTTTTAGTTTTTCATTTTTTGAAAAAATCGTGGGCTAACCCCTTGTCAAAAAAATATATTTTTTCCATCATTCTTCCCGACCTCATCGAGATATACATTTAAAGATAGGTATTTTAGAGCTCTATCAATACCTGCAAACCAAAACCTTCTGCGAGCTCTTGTTTCAGAAATATTTGTGGTTAACTAAAATTACAGAATTTCAAACCAGACGACGAAAAGTATCTGTCAGTGGCGTTATATCCGCAACCAAGCCCTCAACAAATATGCGGCTTTCAGTAAATTGTAACTAACAAATACACCTTTCCAACGATGAGAAAATCTACGCAATACTCGACAATTTTTAGTTTTTCATTTTTTCGAAGAAATCGTGGGCCCCTTGTCAAAAAAATATATTTTTTCCATCATTCTTCCCGACCTCATCGAGATATACATTTAAAGATAGGTATTTTAGAGCTCTATCAATACCTGCAAACCAAAACCTTCTGCGAGCTCTTGTTTCAGAAATATTTGTGGTTAACTTAAATTACAGAATTTCAAACCAGACGACGAAAAGTATTTGTCAGTGGCGTTATATCCGCAACCAAGTCCTCAAAAAATATGCGGCTTTCAGTAAATTGTAGCTAACAAATACACCTTTCCAACGATGTGAAAATCTACGCAATACTCGACAATTTTTAGTTTTTCATTTTTTCGAAAAAATCGTGGGCTAACCCCTTGTCAAAAAAATATATTTTTTCCATCATTCTTCCCGACCTCATCGAGATATACATTTAAAGATAGGTATTTTAGAGCTCTATCAATACCTGCAAACCAAAACCTTCTGCGAGCTCTTGTTTCAGAAATATTTGTGGTTAACTAAAATTACAGAATTTCAAACCAGACGACGAAAAGTATCTGTCAGTGGCGTTATATCCGCAACCAAGCCCTCAACAAATATGCGGCTTTCAGTAAATTGTAGCTAACAAATACACCTTTCCAACGATGTGAAAATCTACGCAATACTCGACAATTTTTAGTTTTTCATTTTTTCGAAAAAATCGTGGGCTAACCCCTTGTCAAAAAAATATAGTTTTTCCATCATTCTTCCCGACCTCATCGAGATATACATTTAAAGATAGGTAGTTTAGAGCTCTATCAATACCTGCAAACCAAAACCTTCTGCGAGCTCTTGTTTCAGAAATATTTGTGGTTAACTAAAATTACAGAATTTCAAACCAGACGACGAAAAGTATCTGTCAGTGGCGTTATATCCGCAACCAAGCCCTCGAAAAATATGCGGCTTTTAGTTAATTGTAGCTAACAAATACACCTTTCCAACGATGTCAAAATCTACGCAATACTCGACAATTTTTAGTTTTTCATTTTTTCGAAAAAATCGTGGGCTAACCCCTTGTCAAAAAAATATATTTTTTCCATCATTCTTCCCGACCTCATCGAGATATACATTTAAAGATAGGTATTTTAGAGCTCTATCAATACTGCGAGCTCTTGTTTCAGAAATATTTGTGGTTAACTAAAATTACAAAATTTCAAACCAGACGACGAAAAGTATCTGTCAGTGGCGTTATATCCGCAACCAAGCCCTCAACAAATATGCGGCTTTCAGTAAATTGTAGCTAACAAATACACCTTTCCAACGATGTGAAAATCTACGCAATACTCGAAAATTTTTAGTTTTTCATTTTTTGAAAAAATCGTGGGCTAACTAACCCCTTGTCAAAAAAATATATTTTTTCCATCATTTTTCCCGACCTCATCGAGATATACATTTAAAGATAGGTATTTTAGAGCTCTATCAATACCTGCAAACCAAAACCTTCTGCGAGCTCTTGTTTCAGAAATATTTGTGGTTAACTAAAATTACAGAATTTCAAACCAGACGACGAAAAGTATCTGTCAGTGGCGTTATATCCGCAACCAAGCCCTCAACAAATATGCGGCTTTCAGTAAATTGTAACTAACAAATACACCTTTCCAACGATGAGAAAATCTACGCAATACTCGACAATTTTTAGTTTTTCATTTTTTCGAAGAAATCGTGGGCCCCTTGTCAAAAAAATATATTTTTTCCATCATTCTTCCCGACCTCATCGAGATATACATTTAAAGATAGGTATTTTAGAGCTCTATCAATACCTGCAAACCAAAACCTTCTGCGAGCTCTTGTTTCAGAAATATTTGTGGTTAACTTAAATTACAGAATTTCAAACCAGACGACGAAAAGTATTTGTCAGTGGCGTTATATCCGCAACCAAGTCCTCAAAAAATATGCGGCTTTCAGTAAATTGTAGCTAACAAATACACCTTTCCAACGATGTGAAAATCTACGCAATACTCGACAATTTTTAGTTTTTCATTTTTTCGAAAAAATCGTGGGCTAACCTTTTGTCAAAAAAATATATTTTTTCCATCATTCTTCCCGACCTCATCGAGATATACATTTAAAGATAGGTAGTTAAGAGCTCTATCAATACCTGCAAACCAAAACCTTCTGCGAGCTCTTGTTTCAGAAATATTTGTGGTTAACTAAAATTACAGAATTTCAAACCAGACGACGAAAAGTATCTGTCAGTGGCGTTATATCCGCAACCAAGCCCTCAACAAATATGCGGCTTTCAGTAAATTGTAACTAACAAATACACCTTTCCAACGATGTGAAAATCTACGCAATACTCGACAATTTTTAGTTTTTCATTTTTTCGAAAAAATCGTGGAATCGTGTCAAAAAAATATATTTTTTCCATCATTCTTCCCGACCTCATCGAGATATACATTTAAAGATAGGTATTTTAGAGCTCTATCAATACCTGCAAACCAAAACCTTCTGCGAGCTCTTGTTTCAGAAATATTTGTGGTTAACTAAAATTACAGAATTTCAAACCAGATGACGAAAAGTATCTGTCAGTGGCGTTATATCCGCAACCAAGCCCTCAAAAAATATGCGGCTTTCAGTAAATTGTAGCTAACAAATACACCTTTCCAACGATGTCAAAATCTACGCAATACTCGACAATTTTTAGTTTTTCATTTTTTGAAAAAATCGTGGGCTAACCCCTTGTCAAAAAAATATATTTTTTACATCATTCTTCCCGACCTCATCGAGATATACATTTAAAGATAGGTATTTTAGAGCTCTATCAATACCTGCAAACCAAAACCTTCTGCGAGCTCTTGTTTCAGAAATATTTGTGGTTAACTAAAATTACAGAATTTCAAACCAGACGACGAAAAGTATCTGTCAGTGGCGTTATATCCGCAACCAAGCCCTCAACAAATATGCGGCTTTCAGTAAATTGTAGCTAACAAATACACCTTTCCAACGATGTGAAAATCTACGCAATACTCGACAATTTTTAGTTTTTCATTTTTTGAAAAAATCGTGGGCTAACCCCTTGTCAAAAAAATATATTTTTTCCATCATTCTTCCCGACCTCATCGAGATATACATTTAAAGATAGGTATTTTAGAGCTCTATCAATACCTGCAAACCAAAACCTTCTGCGAGCTCTTGTTTCAGAAATATTTGTGGTTAACTAAAATTACAGAATTTCAAACCAGACGACGAAAAGTATCTGTCAGTGGCGTTATATCCGCAACCAAGCCCTCGAAAAATATGCGGCTTTTAGTTAATTGTAGCTAACAAATACACCTTTCCAACGATGTCAAAATCTACGCAATACTCGACAATTTTTAGTTTTTCATTTTTTCGAAAAAATCGTGGGCTAACCCCTTGTCAAAAAAATATATTTTTTCCATCATTCTTCCCGACCTCATCGAGATATACATTTAAAGATAGGTATTTTAGAGCTCTATCAATACTGCGAGCTCTTGTTTCAGAAATATTTGTGGTTAACTAAAATTACAAAATTTCAAACCAGACGACGAAAAGTATCTGTCAGTGGCGTTATATCCGCAACCAAGCCCTCAAAAATTATGCGGCTTTCAGTAAATTGTAGCTAACAAATACACCTTTCCAACGATGTGAAAATCTACGCAATACTCGAAAATTTTTAGTTTTTCATTTTTTGAAAAAATCGTGGGCTAACCCCTTGTCAAAAAAATATATTTTTTCCATCATTCTTCCCGACCTCATCGAGATATACATTTAAAGATAGGTATTTTAGAGCTCTATCAATACCTGCAAACCAAAACCTTCTGCGAGCTCTTGTTTCAGAAATATTTGTGGTTAACTAAAATTACAGAATTTCAAACCAGACGACGAAAAGTATCTGTCAGTGGCGTTATATCCGCAACCAAGCCCTCAACAAATATGCGGCTTTCAGTAAATTGTAACTAACAAATACACCTTTCCAACGATGAGAAAATCTACGCAATACTCGACAATTTTTAGTTTTTCATTTTTTCGAAGAAATCGTGGGCCCCTTGTCAAAAAAATATATTTTTTCCATCATTCTTCCCGACCTCATCGAGATATACATTTAAAGATAGGTATTTTAGAGCTCTATCAATACCTGCAAACCAAAACCTTCTGCGAGCTCTTGTTTCAGAAATATTTGTGGTTAACTTAAATTACAGAATTTCAAACCAGACGACGAAAAGTATTTGTCAGTGGCGTTATATCCGCAACCAAGTCCTCAAAAAATATGCGGCTTTCAGTAAATTGTAGCTAACAAATACACCTTTCCAACGATGTGAAAATCTACGCAATACTCGACAATTTTTAGTTTTTCATTTTTTCGAAAAAATCGTGGGCTAACCTTTTGTCAAAAAAATATATTTTTTCCATCATTCTTCCCGACCTCATCGAGATATACATTTAAAGATAGGTAGTTTAGAGCTCTATCAATACCTGCAAACCAAAACCTTCTGCGAGCTCTTGTTTCAGAAATATTTGTGGTTAACTAAAATTACAGAATTTCAAACCAGACGACGAAAAGTATCTGTCAGTGGCGTTATATCCGCAACCAAGCCCTCAACAAATATGCGGCTTTCAGTAAATTGTAACTAACAAATACACCTTTCCAACGATGTGAAAATCTACGCAATACTCGACAATTTTTAGTTTTTCATTTTTTCGAAAAAATCGTGGACTAACCCCTTGTCAAAAAAATATATTTTTTCCATCATTCTTCCCGACCTCATCGAGATATACATTTAAAGATAGGTATTTTAGAGCTCTATCAATACCTGCAAACCAAAACCTTCTGCGAGCTCTTGTTTCAGAAATATTTGTGGTTAACTAAAATTACAGAATTTCAAACCAGATGACGAAAAGTATCTGTCAGTGGCGTTATATCCGCAACCAAGCCCTCAAAAAATATGCGGCTTTCAGTAAATTGTAGCTAACAAATACACCTTTCCAACGATGTCAAAATCTACGCAATACTCGACAATTTTTAGTTTTTCATTTTTTCGAAAAAATCGTGGGCTAACCTCTTGTCAAAAAAATATATTTTTTACATCATTCTTCCCGACCTCATCGAGATATACATTTAAAGATAGGTATTTTAGAGCTCTATCAATACCTGCAAACCAAAACCTTCTGCGAGCTCTTGTTTCAGAAATATTTGTGGTTAACTAAAATTACAGAATTTCAAACCAGACGACGAAAAGTATCTGTCAGTGGCGTTATATCCGCAACCAAGCCCTCAACAAATATGCGGCTTTCAGTAAATTGTAACTAACAAATACACCTTTCCAACGATGAGAAAATCTACGCAATACTCGACAATTATTAGTTTTTCATTTTTTCGAAGAAATCGTGGGCTAACCTTTTGTCAAAAAAATATATTTTTTACATCATTCTTCCCGACCTCATCGAGATATACATTTAAAGATAGGTATTTTAGAGCTCTATCAATACCTGCAAACCAAAACCTTCTGCGAGCTCTTGTTTCAGAAATATTTGTGGTTAACTAAAATTACAGAATTTCAAACCAGACGACGAAAAGTATCTGTCAGTGGCGTTATATCCGCAACCAAGCCCTCGAAAAATATGCGGCTTTCAGTAAATTGTAGCTAACAAATACACCTTTACAACGATGTCAAAATCTACGCAATACTCGACAATACAATTTTTAATTTTTCATTTTTTCGAAAAAATCGTGGGCTAACCCCTTGTCAAAAAAATATATTTTTTCCATCATTCTTCCCGACCTCATCGAGATATACATTTAAAGATAGGTATTTTAGAGCTCTATCAATACCTGCAAACCAAAACCTTCTGCGAGCTCTTGTTTCAGAAATATTTGTGGTTAACTAAAATTACAGAATTTCAAACCAGACGACGAAAAGTATCTGTCAGTGGCGTTATATCCGCAACCAAGCCCTCGAAAAATATGCGGCTTTCAGTAAATTGTAGCTAACAAATACACCTTTCCAACGATGTGAAAATCTACGCAATACTCGACAATTTTTAGTTTTTCATTTTTTCGAAACAATCGTGGGCTAACCCCTTGTCAAAAAAATATATTTTTTCCATCATTCTTCCCGACCTCATCGAGATATACATTTAAAGATAGGTATTTTAGAGCTCTATCAATACCTGCAAACCAAAACCTTCTGCGAGCTCTTGTTTCAGAAATATTTGTGGTTAACTAAAATTACAGAATTTCAAACCAGACGACGAAAAGTATCTGTCAGTGGCGTTATATCCGCAACCAAGCCCTCAAAAAATATGCGGCTTTTAGTAAATTGTAGCTAACAAATACACCTTTCCAACGATGTGAAAATCTACGCAATACTCGACAATTTTTAGTTTTTCATTTTTTCGGAAAAATCGTGGGTTAACCCCTTGTCAAAAAAATATATTTTTTCCATCATTCTTCCCGACCTCATCGAGATATACATTTAAAGATAGGTATTTTAGAGCTCTATCAATACCTGCAAACCAAAACCTTCTGCGAGCTCTTGTTTCAGAAATATTTGTGGTTAACTAAAATTACAGAATTTCAAACCAGACGACGAAAAGTATCTGTCAGTGGCGTTATATCCGCAACCAAGCCCTCAAAAAATATGCGGCTTTCAGTAAATTGTAGCTAACAAATACACCTTTACAACGATGTCAAAATCTACGCAATACTCGACAATACAATTTTTAATTTTTCATTTTTTCGAAAAAATCGTGGGCTAACCCCTTGTCAAAAAAATATATTTTTTCCATCATTCTTCCCGACCTCATCGAGATATACATTTAAAGATAGGTATTTTAGAGCTCTATCAATACCTGCAAACCAAAACCTTCTGCGAGCTCTTGTTTCAGAAATATTTGTGGTTAACTAAAATTACAGAATTTCAAACCAGACGACGAAAAGTATCTGTCAGTGGCGTTATATCCGCAACCAAGCCCTCAAAAAATATGCGGCTTTCAGTAAATTGTAGCTAACAAATACACCTTTCCAACGATGTGGAAATCTACGCAATACTCGACAATTTTTAGTTTTTCATTTTTTCGAAAAAATCGTGGGCTAACTAACCCCTTGTCAAAAAAATATATTTTTTCCATCATTCTTCCCGACCTCATCGAGATATACATTTAAAGATAGGTATTTTAGAGCTCTATCAATACCTGCAAACCAAAACCTTCTGCGAGCTCTTGTTTCAGAAATATTTGTGCTTAACTAAAATTACAGAATTTCAAACCAGACGACGAAAAGTATCTGTCAGTGGCGTTATATCCGCAACCAAGCCCTCAAAAAATATGCGGCTTTCAGTAAATTGTAGCTAACAAATACACCTTTACAACGATGTCAAAATCTACGCAATACTCGACAATACAATTTTTAATTTTTCATTTTTTCGAAAAAATCGTGGGCTAACCCCTTGTCAAAAAAATATATTTTTTCCATCATTCTTCCCGACCTCATCGAGATATACATTTAAAGATAGGTATTTTAGAGCTCTATCAATACCTGCAAACCAAAACCTTCTGCGAGCTCTTGTTTCAGAAATATTTGTGGTTAACTAAAATTACAGAATTTCAAACCAGACGACGAAAAGTATCTGTCAGTGGCGTTATATCCGCAACCAAGCCCTCAAAAAATATGCGGCTTTTAGTAAATTGTAGCTAACAAATACACCTTTCCAACGATGTGAAAATCTACGCAATACTCGACAATTTTTAGTTTTTCATTTTTTCGAAAAAATCGTGGGCTAACCCCTTGTCAAAAAAATATATTTTTTCCATCATTCTTCCCGACCTCATCGAGATATACATTTAAAGATAGGTATTTTAGAGCTCTATCAATACCTGCAAACCAAAACCTTCTGCGAGCTCTTGTTTCAGAAATATTTGTGGTTAACTAAAATTACAGAATTTCAAACCAGACGACGAAAAGTATCTGTCAGTGGCGTTATATCCGCAACCAAGCCCTCGAAAAATATGCGGCTTTCAGTAAATTGTAGCTAACAAATACACCTTTCCAACGATGTGAAAATCTACGCAATACTCGACAATTTTTAGTTTTTCATTTTTTCGAAAAAATCGTGGGCTAACTAACCCCTTGTCAAAAAAATATATTTTTTCCATCATTCTTCCCGACCTCATCGAGATATACATTTAAAGATAGGTATTTTAGAGCTCTATCAATACCTGCAAACCAAAACCTTCTGCGAGCTCTTGTTTCAGAAATATTTGTGGTTAACTAAAATTACAGAATTTCAAACCAGACGACGAAAAGTATCTGTCAGTGGCGTTATATCCGCAACCAAGCCCTCAAAAAATATGCGGCTTTTAGTAAATTGTAGCTAACAAATACACCTTTACAACGATGTCAAAATCTACGCAATACTCGACAATACAATTTTTAATTTTTCATTTTTTCGAAAAAATCGTGGGCTAACCCCTTGTCAAAAAAATATATTTTTTCCATCATTCTTCCCGACCTCATCGAGATATACATTTAAAGATAGGTATTTTAGAGCTCTATCAATACCTGCAAACCAAAACCTTCTGCGAGCTCTTGTTTCAGAAATATTTGTGGTTAACTAAAATTACAGAATTTCAAACCAGACGACGAAAAGTATCTGTCAGTGGCGTTATATCCGCAACCAAGCCCTCAAAAAATATGCGGCTTTTAGTAAATTGTAGCTAACAAATACACCTTTCCAACGATGTGAAAATCTACGCAATACTCGACAATTTTTAGTTTTTCATTTTTTCGAAAAAATCGTGGGCTAACCCCTTGTCAAAAAAATATATTTTTTCCATCATTCTTCCCGACCTCATCGAGATATACATTGAAAGATAGGTATTTTAGAGCTCTATCAATACCTGCAAACCAAAACCTTCTGCGAGCTCTTGTTTCAGAAATATTTGTGGTTAACTAAAATTACAGAATTTCAAACCAGACGACGAAAAGTATCTGTCAGTGGCGTTATATCCGCAACCAAGCCCTCAAAAAATATGCGGCTTTTAGTAAATTGTAGCTAACAAATACACCTTTCCAACGATGTGAAAATCTACGCAATACTCGACAATTTTTAGTTTTTCATTTTTTCGAAAAAATCGTGGGCTAACCCCTTGTCAAAAAAATATATTTTTTCCATCATTCTTCCCGACCTCATCGAGATATACATTTAAAGATAGGTATTTTAGAGCTCTATCAATACCTGCAAACCAAAACCTTCTGCGAGCTCTTGTTTCAGAAATATTTGTGGTTAACTAAAATTACAGAATTTCAAACCAGACGACGAGAAGTATCTGTCAGTGGCGTTATATCCGCAACCAAGCCCTCAAAAAATATGCGGCTTTTAGTAAATTGTAGCTAACAAATACACCTTTCCAACGATGTGAAAATCTACGCAATACTCGACAATTTTTAGTTTTTCATTTTTTCGGAAAAATCGTGGGTTAACCCCTTGTCAAAAAAATATATTTTTTCCATCATTCTTCCCGACCTCATCGAGATATACATTTAAAGATAGGTATTTTAGAGCTCTATCAATACCTGCAAACCAAAACCTTCTGCGAGCTCTTGTTTCAGAAATATTTGTGGTTAACTAAAATTACAGAATTTCAAACCAGACGACGAAAAGTATCTGTCAGTGGCGTTATATCCGCAACCAAGCCCTCAAAAAATATGCGGCTTTCAGTAAATTGTAGCTAACAAATACACCTTTACAACGATGTCAAAATCTACGCAATACTCGACAATACAATTTTTAGTTTTTCATTTTTTCGAAAAAATCGTGGGCTAACCCCTTGTCAAAAAAATATATTTTTTCCATCATTCTTCCCGACCTCATCGAGATATACATTGAAAGATAGGTATTTTAGAGCTCTATCAATACCTGCAAACCAAAACCTTCTGCGAGCTCTTGTTTCAGAAATATTTGTGGTTAACTAAAATTACAGAATTTCAAACCAGACGACGAAAAGTATCTGTCAGTGGCGTTATATCCGCAACCAAGCCCTCAAAAAATATGCGGCTTTTAGTAAATTGTAGCTAACAAATACACCTTTCCAACGATGTGAAAATCTACGCAATACTCGACAATTTTTAGTTTTTCATTTTTTCGAAAAAATCGTGGGCTAACCCCTTGTCAAAAAAATATATTTTTTCCATCATTCTTCCCGACCTCATCGAGATATACATTTAAAGATAGGTATTTTAGAGCTCTATCAATACCTGCAAACCAAAACCTTCTGCGAGCTCTTGTTTCAGAAATATTTGTGGTTAACTAAAATTACAGAATTTCAAACCAGACGACGAAAAGTATCTGTCAGTGGCGTTATATCCGCAACCAAGCCCTCAAAAAATATGCGGCTTTTAGTAAATTGTAGCTAACAAATACACCTTTACAACGATGTCAAAATCTACGCAATACTCGACAATACAATTTTTAGTTTTTCATTTTTTCGAAAAAATCGTGGGCTAACCCCTTGTCAAAAAAATATATTTTTTCCATCATTCTTCCCGACCTCATCGAGATATACATTTAAAGATAGGTATTTTAGAGCTCTATCAATACCTGCAAACCAAAACCTTCTGCGAGCTCTTGTTTCAGAAATATTTGTGGTTAACTAAAATTACAGAATTTCAAACCAGACGACGAAAAGTATCTGTCAGTGGCGTTATATCCGCAACCAAGCCCTCAAAAAATATGCGGCTTTTAGTAAATTGTAGCTAACAAATACACCTTTCCAACGATGTGAAAATCTACGCAATACTCGACAATTTTTAGTTTTTCATTTTTTCGAAAAAATCGTGGGCTAACCCCTTGTCAAAAAAATATATTTTTTCCATCATTCTTCCCGACCTCATCGAGATATACATTGAAAGATAGGTATTTTAGAGCTCTATCAATACCTGCAAACCAAAACCTTCTGCGAGCTCTTGTTTCAGAAATATTTGTGGTTAACTAAAATTACAGAATTTCAAACCAGACGACGAAAAGTATCTGTCAGTGGCGTTATATCCGCAACCAAGCCCTCAAAAAATATGCGGCTTTTAGTAAATTGTAGCTAACAAATACACCTTTCCAACGATGTGAAAATCTACGCAATACTCGACAATTTTTAGTTTTTCATTTTTTCGAAAAAATCGTGGGCTAACGCCTTGTCAAAAAAATATATTTTTTCCATCATTCTTCCCGACCTCATCGAGATATACATTTAAAGATAGGTATTTTAGAGCTCTATCAATACCTGCAAACCAAAACCTTCTGCGAGCTCTTGTTTCAGAAATATTTGTGGTTAACTAAAATTACAGAATTTCAAACCAGACGACGAAAAGTATCTGTCAGTGGCGTTATATCCGCAACCAAGCCCTCAAAAAATATGCGGCTTTCAGTAAATTGTAGCTAACAAATACACCTTTACAACGATGTCAAAATCTACGCAATACTCGACAATACAATTTTTAGTTTTTCATTTTTTCGAAAAAATCGTGGGCTAGGAACCCTTGCTGATGAATTTGGTTATTTTGATGATCAAAATAAATTTAACCCCTTGTCAAAAAAATATATTTTTTCCATCATTCTTCCCGACCTCATCGAGATATACATTGAAAGATAGCTATTTTAGAGCTCTATCAATACCTGCAAACCAAAACCTTCTGCGAGCTCTTGTTTCAGAAATATTTGTGGTTAACTAAAATTACAGAATTTCAAACCAGACGACGAAAAGTATCTGTCAGTGGCGTTATATCCGCAACCAAGCCCTCAAAAAATATGCGGCTTTCAGTAAATTGTAACTAACAAATACACCTTTCCAACGATGAGAAAATCTACGCAATACTCGACAATTTTTAGTTTTTCATTTTTTCGAAGAAATCGTGGGCTAACCCCTTGTCAAAAAAATATATTTTTTCCATCATTCTTCCCGACCTCATCGAGATATACATTTAAAGATAGGTATTTTAGAGCTCTATCAATAACTGCAAACCAAAACCTTCTGCGAGCTCTTGTTTCAGAAATATTTGTGGTTAACTAAAATTACAGAATTTCAAACCAGACGACGAAAAGTATCTGTCAGTGGCGTTATATCCGCAACCAAGCCCTCAACAAATATGCGGCTTTCAGTAAATTGTAACTAACAAATACACCTTTCCAACGATGAGAAAATCTACGCAATACTCGACAATTTTTAGTTTTTCATTTTTTCGAAGAAATCGTGGGCCCCTTGTCAAAAAAATATATTTTTTCCATCATTCTTCCCGACCTCATCGAGATATACATTTAAAGATAGGTATTTTAGAGCTCTATCAATACCTGCAAACCAAAACCTTCTGCGAGCTCTTGTTTCAGAAATATTTGTGGTTAACTAAAATTACAGAATTTCAAACCAGACGACGAAAAGTATCTGTCAGTGGCGTTATATCCGCAACCAAGCCCTCAAAAAATATGCGGCTTTCAGTAAATTGTAGCTAACAAATACACCTTTCCAACGATGTGAAAATCTACGCAATACTCGACAATTTTTAGTTTTTCATTTTTTCGAAAAAATCGTGGGCTAACCCCTTGTCAAAAAAATATATTTTTTCCATCATTCTTCCCGACCTCATCGAGATATACATTTAAAGATAGGTATTTTAGAGCTCTATCAATACCTGCAAACCAAAACCTTCTGCGAGCTCTTTCCAAAAAATGAAAGGCTTAAAAATAACTTTTTTGAGCATTATTCCGACACAATCTTGAAATGCAAACATTTTCATCAATTTAAACATTGTTATCAAATTTTCATAATTTCTATTCATATTCTCTTAATATTTGCGGAAGCAAGCTCAAATCGTCTGACTCTATTTTTGGTTAGTCTATGACAAGTTATTTTTCATTTGTCGATTTAACTCTTTTAAAGTGCATATCAGATGTAGATAGGTATTGTTCCTTAAAGGATAAAACTACCGTCGCTCGTTGTCGCGTCATCCGCATCAAGTTAAATATAATATCACCCAGGTATACTTTATAACTTTTTCAGTCTATAAGTTACTTGGCAATACAACACAAAATTATTATTCTTCCTTTGGTAGGTAGAAGACAACGATAAAAATATGTGCATCTACATTCACAGCATAAGTACAAATATACTTGTATATTATATAAATCAAAGTAGGACCTAATACCTACCTATTTTAAAAGTTTATCATTTGGAACGATTTCAAATTTGCAATTTAATTGCTGATGTTATTTTCCTGTAATGATGTTCCTTAATTGCTATCATTCAAAGTTCATGTCAAAGAGATCAGGAAGAATAGGTGGAGTCCTGGGGACCACCAATATTTTCGAGTCGACACAAATTGGGGGAAAATCCAAGCATAATTATTGTTGGATTTCTACTCGTGGTTGAAGCTCAAGTGGTGCAAGATGAACAGAACAGTTTTACCTATATCTACAATCATAAATGCGTCAAAAAGATGTCATTTCATCCGTTCCACAATGAGGGGTAAAATAATAGCAGTAGTGGGTTCCGTACAGTACGTGGTTGCAGAGAAGACGCGATTCGAAAATAAGCATTGCCTTATTTAAAATTAAAATCAAAATAAAAAACAAGCATTCAATAAAGAAAATTATATATTTTAAGAAAATGAATTAGAGAAATTCATGGAAGGACCTTTTTTGTGAATGTAAGGCTTGAGTTTGTATACCTTTCAGCTGCAAGTGTATGGTCCTTATCGCCACGTGATGTGGAAATTTCCCACTCTAAGTCTGCGGTTTGATCTTTTTGATGTGATTTTCACTTGTCATAAAGCTATTTAATGTTCATCTGCATGGAAAAATCACATATTAACCGTATACTTCAGAGCAGTAGGTGGGATGGGAGGTGCTGGTGTTGGTGCTGGTGGCCCATATTAATGATGTATGTATAGCTACATAGGGACGCTCTATATGTATACGCATATAAGGACATAGGCACAGCAATATAGCATTCATAATGATTAGTTCCGCAAGAAGAGATCCAAGAAAATGTATGCTCTTTGGTTATGCTGATGGGAAATTACACATAGCTTAATGTATAACCATCACCATACACAAATTCCAAAACAGTATTTTTCAAGAGCCCATGAAGCACTCATATCCGTGTAATTTTACGGCATGTAGCCTAATAAGCCTTTTTCACCTGGCACCAAGCAAAAAGAAAGACATTGGTGTACACTTCTACAGTACATGTGTACCTCCCTCACCTATTCCAATAGTCTGGTTTGCATAAAACCGCTATTGCTTAAACACACATCAAGTGTCCTTATATGTACCTATATATATATATTATGTATGACGTATTGTATGTACATATGTGCCTACAAAACATACCAGCTAGGATATAAAATAGCAAAAAGGCTTATTAAATTTACACTATCGCTTATTTTAAATCAAAATTCACACATGACTGCGAAGGGATTATTTTAATTAAATGTAAAAAGTAGGTATAAAAATATCTATATCTATACATGTATAGATATATATAAATATTATATTAATTTAATTTTTATTTCATTTTATTTTAGTTTGTTTTTATTTAAAATGTAGAATTCTTTGTATCCATATTCAAGTACAATAATATTCAACATATTATATGTGTGTACAGTACATACTTGATACGTGAATACGTGATACGTCAAGGCAAGGCTCAGCTTTTATTTTTAGGTTTTTGTTTTTATTCTTTCGACTTATACCTAAATAAAAATATGGGCAATTAAAAAATCACACAATCAAAGGCATCAAAGTTTTGTTAAAAACGCAATAAAATCTTATTTACATGGATATTCTTACTGTAAACTGTAGGGTAGGAAATTGGTTTAAAGTAAAAATTTGTTGTTTTTTACCTGTGACATAAAGCAACTACATAATATTCCAAGTATTGCATTCGTAAACAGTTTTAAACTGGATATTTTAATCAAAGACAGCATTATTATAGTAGAAAAGTCGAACATTTTTCTTTTGAACAAAGATATCAGCAAGGGCGGATCCAGACTTTTAAAGTGTGGGGGGGGGGGTGTCACACACTTAACATAAAGATGAGTTTTTGAGCACCTCTTAAAAATGTTCTCTAAAAAAGGCTGACAAAATTTAAATGCCTAACATAATGTGTATCTTAACCTTAAATTTTGTACATATTTCGAGAGCTAAAGTGACAACTTTAGATATTAGATTATTTTAGAACACTCTTCTCCAGCAACATATGATCTAAATACTTTATTTGGACACGCCTCCCTACATAATGAAAGTATTCCAAGATTCCAAAACAGTTTTATAAATATGCCATATTTAAATTTAATCCAGAAAATGAGAAAGTTTGCCAGGAAAATGTGATCTTTTTTCGTAGGAAAATAAAAAAGAATTTATTTATATATTCTGTTTTTTTTTTTAAATACTTTTTTTTCGGAATCAATTTTTGGGAGTCTTTTATTACTATCGTTATCAGTCTGCTTACTCGTAGATTGGACCTAATGCTAGAAGACAAATTCTAAAAACATTTTTTTTTTGCGTGAGCCTATACTAAATTTTTGTCAACAAAACTTAATAATTGTAGAGAGAAAAATGTTTGGTTCTTGAATTTAAGGAAATAGGTGCATCTAAGTGAGTAATTTCTCTAGAAATTAAATAAAAACAAATTAAGGTAAACGAATAAATCAAGTTAAAAAGAAACTTTAGTTCTCATTCGCATTCACAAATTACACGTTGCAGAATTAATTAAAGTAGTACCCGTGGCATGATGGTTAGTGCGTTGGACTGTCATGTGAGAGGTATTGGGTTCGATCCCTGCTGTGCTACCTAGTTTTTACACGGGTACTGCCTCTTGCGAGGAATTGACAAATTCTCCAAGAGTAATTCTTGTCATGAAAAAGTGATTTCTCAAATTAGCCGTTCGGATTCGGCATATAAACTGTAGGTCCCCTCCATCCCTGCAATTACTCGCACACAGGAATGGTTGAGAGTTGTAAGTCACTAGGCCCTGGTTCTCTACGGACTGTTGCTCCACCTAATTTTATTTTTTAGAATTAATTAAAAGCATTACTAAAGTTCTTCTAAAGGTTGTAGTTATTTTTGACAGCAAACAGCTTTTTAGTGAATATCGTTACATTACTAACAAATCTTGAAATGAAATCTTTAAGAAAACAACTTGCCTGTATAAGCTTTATGGTTCATATGCCCCCCCCATGGATCGACTATTAGTCAAAAGCTGATGATGTTGTGCTGCGCGATTTGTTTTTGATTTTGATGTTCTTGGTCCAGTCTTCAGTTAAAAGTTGTACTTTTAGCAACAAAGTTTAAAGCAGTAAAATACAAATTTTATTTTTGTATTTACAAAATTAATATAATTATAAATATAAGGGGGGTCATGTCCATTAACCCAATACGATAAGTTTTGAATTCAAGGAAATTCCTACGAAAATTAAAAACAAATAATCTCAACTAACGGTTTCTTTATATAAGTCCTACGACATAACTCCATAATCCCCCCCCTGGATCAGCCATTGGCAGTGGCGTCTTTAGACATGGACCCGGTGGGCCAGGACCAGGGCCCAGCAATTATTTGGCCCAGAAATCCACCAAGTCAAAATGAATGAATCTATACAAGAATTATATAGAAAACAAAATAAGGTTAGTAGATAGTAACAGAAAAACAAGTTTCATTTTACTCTTCGTTCCGTTGAAATTCTCCTCCTCAACATATTAAACTTCTGGCAACATGAATCCTTAATCATACTCCTGCACAAACTGTCAACATTATTTTAACAACTCTCCTTTCGTTCTACTCTACAGTTCTGCACACATGTTGACTGTCCAACTCACTTCATTAAAAAACACAAAGTTGTCCCATGATGATTCATTCAGCGCAGATCATTAAAAAAAATGTGGGAACTCAGGAAAGGGATACACTTCCTATTTATCAGCAACGAATTCATTGATATAATGGGAAAACAAGTCCTAATGAAAATTTTAGGTGAAATTAGATCGGCAAGTGTTGGAAGTACACCCGATCTTTCTCATATCGACCAGTTGACTTTTGTAGTTCGGTATGTTAAAAATTGTGTTCACATCGAAGCTTCTTAAAATTTATACCTATTCAAGAGCATAAATCTGAATATTTGGCTGACACAATTTTGACATTTCTGGAAAATCATGATATTTCAATAGAGGATTGTAGAGGACAAAGCTATGATAATCTGTCTAATATGTCGGGAAAATATTCTGGTTTGCAAGCAAGAATTTTCTACCTTTGTACCTTGGCAGCACATTTTCTTAACTTAGTAGGCCTTCATGTGGCTGGTTGTGTGCAGGAGGCAACAAGTTTCTTTCAAGTGGTTCAAAAAATATACAACTTTTTTTCTGCTTCTACCCATCGCTGGAATAAATTGAATGTATGTTTAGGTTCACATAGAGTTTTTAAAAGCCTTTCTGAAACAAGATGGTCTGCACGAGCTGACGCAGTTAACGCGCTCCATCATGGTTATAAGCAAATTACTGAAGCCTTGACATCTATCTCTAGAGATCCAGAGCAAGCTCCAGACACACAAAGCGAAGCGCTAAGACTGTCTAAGAAAATATAAAAATTGGAGTTCCTCATTTTAACAGAAATTTGGAGCACAATATTAGAAAGAATTCATAAAACCAACAAGAGCCTTCAAAAAGAAAGAATAACGATTGACGTTGCTGCCAATTTGCTTTGTTCTTTCATAAATGATATAAGGGAGAATTTTGATAAATTTGAAGCGTGTGCCAAAATTCAGAATCCGGATGCTGCACCATCCGTCCAGCTAATTGGGAAAGAAAAGTTTAAAATATCAACTTTTTTTCCAATTATTGACACCATTACTTTGCAATTAAAAATACGATCCAATTGCTATCAAGAAATTAATGCATTGTTTGGCTTTTTTTGTCAATTGCAATATTTGACTTCAGTGGAGTTGCAAAATTCTTGCGAACAGTTTTCAAAAAACCATAAATATGTTAATGCAGAAGAACTTGAGGTAGAATGCTTGCACCTCGTACAGTATTTAAAAGAATTCAATAAAGATGTAAATGACGATCTTATCACAATATCAAAATTGTACAGTCTAGTTACAGTGGATGAAATTGGAAACACATTTCCAAATGTAGAAACTGCCTGTAGAATTTTTTTTTATCTTTGATGGTTTCAAACTGCAGTGGAGAGTGTTCATTTTCGAATTTGAACCGGATACAAAATGAACTTCGAAGCACAATGCTACAAGATAGACTTGTCAATTTTATCAATTAAAAATGAATTACTGCAGGAAATTGAATTTCATGACTTAATTTATGATTTTGAAATCATATTTTATTGTTTACTTAAACTTACATATACATATATCTAAAAAAAAACAAATCAAAATAAATATAAAGAAATAAACATACATAAAATTAAAAAAAAAAATACAAAAACATTAGAAATCAACCAAAAAACAATAAAAATTATCAAAAATCAACTATAAAGAAAAATGTTCAACTATTGAAGGTAAATTTAAAAAAATATAAAAGTATAAAAAAATATCTGTTTTATGTGTTTTTTTGTGTAAAGAAACACAAATTAATTTTAAAATAATTTTTTAACCTAAAGAATAAAAAAAAATATATAATACAAAAAGTATTAAGACGCCCCTGGCCATTGGATAACAGTAGTCCCTATACAAACTTTTTGTTACGAAATAGAAAATTTCGAATTTCTCATAAAAGGCCCGTAAGATTTTTCTATAACAATATTTTCTAGAAACACATTTTCTGTTTCAAATTTTTGTTTATAAATGCATGGGAAAAATATTAGGAGTATAATAATAAGTGAATTTTGCAATACAATTATCTGAAAAAGAAGTTATCGATGGTTAAACTTCATAACCTATTCGTTTTTGCAAGTTTTCCGAAATACGAAAATCTCTTTAAAAAATTATTTAAAATTAAGGAAAGAAAATAATTTACTAAAATAATAATTTACTAAAATAATTTATTGTCACATACGTATGCATTCAAATTTACAATACTTACTAAGTATTGCATTATTATTGCTCAAGAAGTTGTATTGTATTCATGCAGTACCACGTAAGTATATGTATATGTACATATATCCTTTTAAATAAAGCGAGGTACCGCTAAACTTTTATTATATTTATAATGAGATTTTTTGATTGTCTTTTATACAACATTTTCAGAACATTAGTGTTTAACTGAAAATGCCAAATGACAGCTTTAACTTTATAATTTGTTTACATAAATAATGATTTTTCCAAATTTTTCGACTTTCGAGGTTAAATCTTACAGTCGATATTCAATCAATTTCGATATGAAGTTATTGTAATGGGTCGGATTAGTTAAATTGAACATTTCTTAGCAATTCAAGATTGCTATGGAATCTTTATTCATGGATTTTGTTCTTCATACATAAGGAAGGAGCAATGATATCGACTTTAAGTAATTTTTTTGTACGGATAATGTGCTGAATGGTCTTTCAAAAATATCTATCAAAATATTTTTTTTTCTTTTAATAAAATGGGTCAGTCCAAAATATCTAACGAACATTAAATTAACTTTTATTTAACAATTTATAACATACATAATTGGTATGGATTTAAAAAATATGACAGCTACAGTTCGAAGATCCAACGGAATAACACGATCACCCAAATTCAACGTCGCTAGACTTAAGGATCCCACGACCTGTCAGCAATTCAGGGACCATCTGTCTCGCGAAATAAGAGCAATCAGCAGCACAGAATAAGGTGGAAAGAACATTTTTTCTCGGTTTTAAACCGAGCGTTTGAAAACAACGCACAGCTGATGCTTTCTGAATCGCTTTTTTTTTTTATAATAAGCGCACACTTAAGGGACTATTACTACCCTTATTATGTAAAGACACATTGAGCACTAGGAAAGGGAGAGAGGGGTTGAAAGGAGGTGTCGGTGCACATTGGTTTTGAATTCCTGAATATTGCAATGGCTGGGAAAGACAGAGTGTGGTAAGGAATTCCACATTCGCGTAGTACGGCTAAAGAACGAATCTCTATACTTGACGGTACGACCGAAGTTGGGCTCGAGGGTATACTGATGGGCATTCCTAGAAGCGCGAGTATTACGGTTGAACTGTTTAAGGGGAGGAATGCAGCTGGCTATTTCACTAGAGCATAAACCGTTAAAATAACGGTAAAAGAGGGTGAGACAGGAAATTTTACGACGATGTTCGAGCGACGTAAATGATCCTATTATGGTATTATCACCAATCAATCTAAATGCTCTACGTTCAATACTGTCCAAGAGGCTTAAGTAAGTTGCAGGAGCACCAGCCCAGATATGGGAGTTATACTCAAGCTTTGGACGTATATAAGTCTTGTATATAACAGCCAGATCAGAGGGGGAGAGAAACTTCTTGCATCGCCTTAGAAAACCCAAACATCTTGCGGCATTTTTGGTGACATCGCGTATGTGTTCGTTCCACAAAAGGTGGTTGGTGATACACGTACCGAGAATATCGAAATGTTCAGTCTCCTCGATGCAAGTGCCATCCATGGATAATGGCAAGGTGCATTGTGTTTTCGAAGCATTAAATTCCACGCGATTTTTTAATCCCCATTGTAGAATGCTGTTTAGGTCGGAATTTAATGAACTTGACATATTTTGTCGTTGCAGTTCCACATCCGAAGAAGAGGTATGTCAATCTGAAAACGAATATGAGAAGCTAAGAGTACTATCGTCAGCGAAACAATGTATTGGATTAGAAGTTGCAGACAAGAGATCATTAATAAAAATGAGAAAAAGTGTTGGAGATAGAACAGAGCCCTGGGGCACACCAGCATTTATTTTGCGGTTTTCAGACTTGAACCCATCCAATACTACTTGTATTGAACGATCCGAAAGGTAATTACTAATCCAATGAAGCAGGGATTCATGAAAACCGAAAGCACGCATTTTCGATAAAAGAGCCTGATGCCAAACTCTATCAAATGCTTTTGAAATATCAAGTGCAATAATCTTACTTTCTCCAAAACGATGTAAAGATTTGCTCCACTGTTCGGTGAGATGAACCATGAGATCACCAATGGACCTATTGCTACGAAAGCCGTATTGCCGGTCATTAAGAAGCTTTCGATCTTCAAGATATTTCTTGAGCTGATAATTAATCAGCGTTTCCATGACCTTGGAAACAAGGGACGTAAGTGCAATCGAACGGTAATTAGAGGGTGAGGAAGAATCGCCTTTTTTGGGGATAGGCTGGACAAATGCAGTTTTCCATCCACTCGGAACGAGACCTGAGGAGTAGGACAGATGAAAAAGCTTACGCAGTGGTTTTGCCAGCGTTGAAGAACACCTCTTCAGAACAATAGCGGGGATACCATCCGGACCAGCGGATTTATGTATGTTGAGATCTTTTAGGACTCTCGCAACAGTACGAGTGCGAAAATAGATTTGCCCCATAGAATCCCTAACGCGATCGATGACAGGCGGAGTCATAACACTCACTTACTTACTTACTTAAGGTGGCGCTACAGTCCTGTGTGAACTAGGGCCTCACCCAACAAACTTCTCCATCTAGCTCGGTCCCTAGCTAGATGTCTCCAGTTTCGCGCTCCGAGTTGGGTGAGGTCACCTTCCACTTGTGCGCGCCACCTGATTCGCGGTCTTCCTCTACTGCGCTGTCCTGTGGGTGTGGATTCGAAGACTTTCCGGGCCGGAGCATTGGTTTCCATGCGCTCTACGTGACCTAGCCATCTTAGTCGTTGGACTTTTACCCTTCTTGCTAAGTCTACGTCGCTGTACAGCGCGTACAGCTCGTCGTTCCATCTTCTCCTCCACTCCCCTTCGATGCATACGGGACCGTAGATCACACGAAGAATCTTTCTCTCGAAACGACCCAAGGTGCTTTCATCCGCTTTTGTCAAAGTCCATGCTTCTGCACCGTATAGCAGGACGGGGATGATAAGGGTCTAATATAGCGACACTTTGCTCCTTCGAGAGAGAATTTTTCCACTCAATTGCTTTCTTAACCCAAAGAAACAGCGGTTAGCAAGAGTTATTCTTCGTTTGATCTCAGCGCTGGTGTTGTTTTCTGCGTTTACAGCGGAGCCTAGGTAGACGAAGTCCTTGACTACCTCAAAGTTACGTCTGTCGATGGTGACGTTTTGACCAAGACGTCGGTGTTGTAGGTCCTTTCTTGATGACAGCATGTACTTTGTTTTGCCCTCATTAACCGTTAAACCCATTTTTGCCGCCTCTGCCTCAATACTCACAAAAGCCCCATTGACATCACGCTGAGTTCTTCCGATTATGTCAATGTCATCAGCATATGCTAGTAATTGGACAGACTTTTGAAAGATAGTGCCTCTGGTGTTGACGTGTGAGCTTTGCACTATTCTTTCAAGTACGATGTTAAAAAAATCACATGACAGCGCATCACCTTGTCTAAAACCTTTTTTGACATCGAAAGGTTCAGTTAAGTTGTTTCCAACCTTTATGGAGCAGCTTGAATTCTCCATAACACTCACTGGCAGTGTTGAATTAGCGGCGAATTGCCTAGCGAAGAGGTTAGCTTACTCGAGAGAGCTAACAATAGAGTGTCATTGACAACGAGCGTAGGAACCGAGGAAGAAGAAGAATTTTTCATGTTTTTTACGAATCACCAAAAATTTTTACTGCCTTTGGGACATTGCAGTATTTTTTGCCGTAATTTTTGGTCATGTAAAAAATTGGTCCGTCGAATATGGGCGTTGCAGGCCTTCCTGGCTTGCTTGAACTTTTTCCGGTTTTCCTCAGATAGATTGGCTTTAAAACAACGGAAACTTACGTTCTTAACCCTAATAACCTTTTTACAGCTCGCATCAAACCATGCGTTTTCCTTAGGTCTGATGCTTTTAACCCTGTTCGGGATAAAAGATCTCATTCCCAGGAGAATTAAACTTGTGATCATATCAGCGCTGGCGTCAACGTCACTATCGAGGAAGAATAGTGACCAGTTAAAGATTCTAAAATAATTATTGAGACCGTCCCAGTTGGCTTTCTCGTATTGCCAAACGGTTCTCTTAGGAGCTCTTTCTTTAACTGGAGAGTTTTGACACGAGAAGTTTGCCGATATGACACAATGGTCAGATGAGCCTAGAGGAGATAGAACACTAATAGTGTACTTACAAGGGTCAGTGGTAAGAAACAAGTCAAGAGTGTTTTCTGCTCGACCTACCACGTCCGATATTCGAGTGGGCTCGTTGACCAGCTGAGTTAGGTGGTTTAACTCAGCGAAGATCTCAGCACACACTCCTTCTGGTGTTGCCTGGCCCGAATGTTGAAGCCATGAAGAATTGTGTACATTGAAATCGCCCGTAACAACGATTTCAGTGCGAGGATAGGACGAAACAATTCTTTGAATGGAGTCAGACAGAGCATCAAATTCACGAGAAGTTGATACTCTGTCTAAATTTGGGATTCGATAAAGGAAGCAGTAGTGAATGAATTTCTTATTTATGGAAAATTTAAACCACATGAAATTAAAGAAAGAATTGGTGCAAAGACCATATTGAGGTAAGAGCTGATAAGCAACATCATTCCTAATGTATATGGTGAGGCCATGGGGGAAAAAGAATAGTGGCACCAAGCTATACCCATGAATGAAAAATTCAGTAGTATCGGTATCCTCACCTACTTGGGTTTCACTCAGTGCCAAAACAGCTGGCCTGTTCGAAACAGTATGGAAGTACGCAGAAAGAAAATTCGCTCTAAGCCCACGAATATTACAATAATCAACCCTGAAATTAACAGCCATTGCAAATAAAAAAAATATCAAAACCAAAACAGACAAAGACTCAAAAAAACTATCACTGATTTGAACCACAGAATGCTATTCGATACACGCCACTACTAGTGTTATGCCTTAGTAGTGACTAAGATCGAATCCGCCCCTGTCAATGCAAAACAGTAAACAATTCTTTTTGTCAATAATCCGTCGAACGACGACGTAGCCTGCGTATAAATTGCATTGGTTATAAAACGCAAGAAGAGGGGAAAGTGAAAAGGATGGTACTCACTGTGCTATGCTGAGCTTGGCTTATCATATTGTTTTGTTGGTTTTTTCTTATTGTTGTTTTTGTTGCTATTGTATTGAACAAACTAATCCCTGAATCCGCACCGCACCTCCCAGTAAAGATGAAATCGTTGCAGCAATTAAAGCACTTAAGAAAAACAAATCGGTAGGACTTGATGAAATTCCCGCAGAGCAGCGCCAACATCAGCAAGCGAACTGCTTCATCCACTCATAAAAGAAGCGTGGACCACTGAAAGCTTCCCTGATGAGTGGAAGAAGAAAATGGTCGTCAAGGACCCAAAAAAAGGAGATCTTACAAAGTGCCAAAACTGGAGAGGAATTTGCGTTCTACATTCCGTTGCCAAAATAGTAGCAAAAATCATACTGGAACGCATCAGAGAACACCATGAGGCCACACTCGATGCCGAACAAGCAGGATTCCGAGCTGGATCGTCCTGTATTGATCATATCAACACCCTGCGGATCATTATTCAGCAGTGCGTTGAATATCGAGCACCACTACACCTGCTGTTTATCGACTTCGAGAAGGCCTTTGATAGCGTCAACAGGGGGTACATCTGGTTAGCTTTGCGGAGGAGAGGCATTCCAGAACATTAAAAACAAAGCTACGACTGTTTCGCACAAATGTCGAATTTGTGCTGCAACTGGAAGGTTACTTCAGCCATAACAAGAAAGCTACAAACATTCGTGAATACATGTTTTCGCAACATCCTAAGGATTTTCTGTCCAAACCGAGTATCCAATAATGAGGTCCTTCATAGAAGGATATAGGTCAGGAACCTATAGACTCTAGCAATGCAGTGGAATCCGTTCACACAAGCAGGAAGAAGAGCTGGACGACCGAGAAACACATGGCGCAGGACAGTCGAGGAAGAATCAGCGCTCTTAAGGTTTTCCCAACGGACTTAACACATCTGAGGACCTACATATACATAATAATGTAAGTATAAAGTAAGTAATTAATGGTTTTCAACAAAATTGAAAACAAAATTAAAATATCTTTAAAATTTCTTTGTACTACGAAGAACGACGCTTTGGATCTGTCGTACGATTTTAAGAAAATTCAATTGGTAAAAATTAATTTTCTACTCATATGTACGTCTTGAAATAAGCTAATGGGAAGTTATCATGGTAGGTTAAATCACAGCCTCTTCTTATAAAAAAAACTTAGTATTTTAAGGAGAATTCAAAGTAAGTTTATTTTTTTGTAAGGGCGAAGCTATGTATGGCATTAACAATAGATCTCAAAAACAGCCAAATGACCGTCATGGCTTCATTTGCGACTGTATGTCCTCAAGAATTCACAAGAAATAACACAGTCAGCAAGCTTTTTACTGCGAATTATGAATAGTTAATTTTAACAGTTGTATCGTTGTTGGATTGGGTATCGTTCCGACTTCAGTAATGGCGTAGTTTTTACTTGGTAAATATAAAAATATCACAGATTTCTGACGAACGGCTGACCAAATAGCGAACTGTAAGTTGATTTGCTTTTGAATTCATAAGAGTCCTGTATAGGTTATAATATGAAGAATATAATTTGAAGCAATAGTATGGATTTTTCGTGAGATATTTGAAACTAACAGAAATATCAATTTTTGTTTAAATACCCGGATATGACTTTAAATGCACCTCCCTATCAGTGTTGCCATAATCTCAAATTTCATAATGCTAGATTTCAAATTTTATAATGCTAGATCGCATGGGAGCTCAAAAAACAAAATGCTAGACTTTAAAATCCATATAAAACGTCCATATCGATGATTAACAAACAAACATCTTAAAAAATGCAAAATAATATTTATTTTCACATACAAATACCTAACAAACATAGGTATATAACAAAAAAAAAAAAAAAAAAAAAAAAAAAACAAAATTTATTCAAAAATAACAAAACTTAAAACTTTATATGTAAATAGGTATTAATAGCACAATGTTTTTAAGTATAGGAACATGTTTTATAGTCAAATTTTGGCATTCAAGAATGCAAAACTTAAAAACAATAATGCCAGAAAAGCATTTAGCATTATTTTAAAATTTCAAAATGCTTTTCTCTTCTCTATAATGCTAGATCTAGCATTAATAATGCCGTTATGGGAACACTGCTCCCTATACATTTTTACGAGCACCTAAAAGTGAGTTTATCATTTTCTTTAAATGGATTTTTAAAATTTAAAACCCCTAGTCATTTACTCCAAAAACAATCAATATTGTAACCATGTGTGTTTTTATGCTGCCTAAGTTTCCTAAAAGTATGCATCCATTTGATTGCAGATGGAAGTAAGATTTTGGTTGCAGTGTGAATATTTTCAGGCGTTGTACTCGTACATAAAATAGTATAGTTTCTGGATGTTAAAGAAAATTGTTTTTTTTTTTTTTTTTTTTTACAAAATACAAATTTTCTACGCTTTAAGTACGAGTATTTAAAAAACAATCAACTTAAATAATATTCTTATGTTTTCATTTTTAACATTTTATTCGTTGATGAACGAAACTTAATCTCGGTTCCTGCAGAATCAGTGCCTGAAATAAAAATGGAAAAGACATTTTTTTTCAATGTAATAAGTTATTGTATAATGGATAAATAAATAATTTAACTAACTTACTTCTTCTTTTTCCTTTATGTATATGTTTTTACATACATACATGTATTTGTATTTATTGTTCCACATATTTTATTCTTTTGTGAGCACCTTTAACTTTGAAGCCATCCTGGAAAAAATAAAGAAACACGATTTTAAGATTATGCTGAGCTAAGAGAAAATCAATTTTTACCAATTTAAGTACCATTTTTTGAAAGTTTTTATTTCTTTTATAAAAAAAATACAGATTGGATTTTTCTAAGAAAATTTATCACAGAATGAAATCATTTTGAAGTCAATACCTTCATTTATTCAAGAGATATCGAGAACCAATCAATCAATTTTTACCAATTTTGCGTACTATTTTTTGTAGATTTTAATTTTTATGAAAAAAAAGTGACTTTCAGATTTTTATAAAAAATTTACTGAATGTCGAAAACAATATTTTCTGTGAGATACAAATAATTTGAAACTAATTTTTTAAATTTGAAAAAGTCGAAAGTAAATTTTTACTAAATTTTCTTAGTATTGTTTTTATTAGGTTTTTATTTTTTGTAAAAAAGACTGTCAATTCAACTTTTCTCAAAATTTTTCCGAATGTTCAAAACAACATTTCTTATAGAACAAAAATTAGTAGCGTTATTGGCTCGTGAGATATTTTGGGTTAACCAAAATTTTCACCTTTCACCCACTCAATTTTGTTGAGAGTCCTTTCTGCATCTTTCTGCATTATTATCTGTATAACAAAATTTATTTATAGTCGATATCTTTACTGGTTCTTGAGCTATGGACGACGAAAAATAACTTCCCGAACGTACGTACACACGCACGCACAGACATTTCTAAAAATCGTTTATTTAGACTTTAGGGACCTTGAAACGTCGAGAAATGTCAAAATTTCCAATTCTACAAATCAAAGCGATTACAATAGCTTCCTATGGGAAGTTAACAAACAAAAACTAGAACAAAAATAACTTCGCAAGTTGTGGTCCTAAAGGTCATTGACTGCACTGAAGACCGATTAACCTATGTATTCATTCAACAGTAAATTCTGATCGCATCTGGTCTTACTATAAAATACGTTTATCTAAGGATTATCGTATCAGTTTCTTTCTTTCTTTGCATATAATATATAAAAATGACGTTAAGTCAAGTAGATGTTTATTGGTGGAGGTTTACTTCAATGTTTGCCCGATGAATTGTGGACAAAAATGCATGCATCAAACAGGGTGAGAAAAAAATGTCCTGAGAAAAAATATAATCAAGTCTGTCAAGTAGTTTAGGTATACCTACCTACTTTCTAAAAGAGGAGTTTTTGTGACTGGATTTTTTGAGAGTAAAAGTCTTGAAATATATGTACGTGCTTCGCAGTATAACCATAACAGAATGTAATGCATGTAACGTATCTAATGAAATATTTTAAAGAACCTTAAATATGAATCCCATTGTCAGTTCATTTTTTAACAGCTTCAGGCAATTTTCGACACTGCTAACTTCTTATTTTTGACTCTATAAAATCTTGAATTATGTGGTTCAACAACTAGTAAAGAACCATGACATATGGACTGACAACTCTCAACCATTCCTGCATGTGAGTAATGTCAGAGATGAAGGAGACCTACAATTTTTATTCCGGTTCAGAGCGTCTAACTTGAGAAAGCACTTTTAATGACAAGAATAAGTTTTTGAGAATTTTTCAATTCCTCGCAGGAGGCAGTACACGTGAAAAAAAACTGTAGGAAGTATTGAAAGGGATAGAATCTAAGACCTCTGCAATGACAGTCCTACCATTACGCCACGGATGCTATCTACGAGGGCGGGTCAATAAGTCCGTGACTTTTTGAATTTCTGACCTCTTTACTTCTTGACTTCTGTCAAAATTTAAACTTGCTGCGTCAGTTAGTTTGTGTTTGACAGCTATTTTTATCAGACTACTCACTAATTTGAGGAGAAAATGGAAAAAAGTGAATTTCGTGTGCTTATTAAGCATTATTTCTTGCGAAAAAAACCCATTACCGAGACCAAGGCTAAGCTTGATAAATGCTATGGGGACTCTGCACCATCGATTTCAATGGTAAAAAAGTGGTTTACTGAATTTCGTTGTGGCCGTACAAGCACTGAAGATGCCGAACGTCCTGGACGCCCAGTTGAGGTCTCTACAACCGAAACAATCGAAAAAATTCACGATATGGTGTTGGCCGACCCAAGATTGAAAGTGCGAGAGATTGTGGAAGCCGTAGGGATCTCGCATGGCTCAGTGGTTTCAATTTTGAATGATCTCTTGGGCATGAGAAAGCTTTCCGCGTTTGCTTACAATGCAAGGGTGCACACATGTGCAGTTGCCATGGCAAAAATCCATGAATTGGGCTATGAATTGCTCCCTCATCCACCCTATTCTCCAGATTTGGCTCCGAGCGACTACTTCTTGTTCCCAAACCTGAAGAAATGGCTTGGTGGAAAAAGATTTGACTCCAATGATGAAGTCATCTCGCAAACAAAGGCCTATTTTGAGGACCTCGACAAATCATTTTTTTTGGAAGGGATACAAAAATTGGAGAAGCGTTGGACAAAGTGTATAGAGCTCAAGGTAGACTACGTTGAAAAATAAAATTATTTTTTTATCAAAAAATATGTGTTTTATTCCAAAAGTCACGGACTTATTGACCCGCCCTCGTATCAAGAATTTGATAAGCCATATAATTTCATCCTCTACAATACCTAAGAAATTCTTATAAGTCTCAACGTTTCGATTTTGTTAACACGCTTTTAAAAAGAGAACACGAGATTGTTTAGTTTTAAGTCTAAATATAATGCTCATGATTTCGACGAGGTCTTAAAAGTAAGTCAAATGACACCAAATCAACACGTTCCGGTCTTCCGTCAAAAAGTTATGGTATATTTTAAAAGTGGGTAAGGTTTAGGTTTAGGATACCAAGAAAAGCTATACATTGTACTGTACATACCATAATATATTTAAGGAAATTTGACTGGAAAAGACATCCCACAAATGACTTTTTTAGGGCAATTAAATCCAAACAACTCAAAATCTGAAAACTAGAATGATAACAAATATTAAAAGTACTTTGAAGATTACAAAAATGATTTTCGTCAAAAAATTATTTTCTTACTGTTTGTAGGCCGCAAAACAAAACGGCAGCGTGAAATAGAAATCCTGTTTTAAGAACTGCTTATTTCGAGTTCAAATATTTCAGCTTTCTTATGAACTAAAAAAAAATAGGTGTCGCAACCGTCCATTGAGAACTAGGGCCTAGTGACTTACAACTCTCAACCATTCCTGTGTGTGAGTAAAGTTGTCAGGGATGGAGGGGACGTACAGTTTTTAAGCCGAATCCGAACGGCTTATTTGAGAAAGCACTTTTCATGACAAGAATTACTCATGGAGGATTTGTCAATTCCTAGCAAGACGCAGTACCCGTGAAAACTTTTTTTTTAATTAAGGTGGCACAGGCAGGGATTGAACCAAGTACCTCTGGCGTGACAGCCCTATACACACTAACCACGGGTACTACATGAACGCGCGATTTTAAAAATTTCGCCTCTCCTTTTGCAAACTCAACACCTCCTTTTATTTGAAGCCAAAATTAATCATTTACACTGTTGACCAAGGCTCCATTGTATAATGTTTCTAAGAATTATATGGATTTTGATTTAAGGAATCATGAAATGTAAGGTCCCATCAACTACAATAACTTTTCAATGGGAAGTTACAAATTTACTCCGTAGCGTTTTTGAGAACGGGTTTTCCAAACTCCGTCCCACCACCCTGTACATTCAAGTACAACATTTATGTGCATGTAGCCGATTAACTAGAAAAAAATTGTTCTTTTTAAAAAATATAACAACATCAATGTAAAAAGGAATACCTCCTCCACCATCCCGACAATATTTTATTTTTACCTCCATCGCCATCGTTCGTAATGCATGCCGTCAGACAAATAAATTTCTTTTCCTGTTTCGCATTTGTGAATTCTTGTCACACACCATCTCAAACACATACACCCACGAAATTAGAAAAAAAGGATTTGAATGTGGGGTGAGGGGTGGCTGGGCATTGGATGGGAAAGGAATATGAGGAAATAGGGTTTGTCACAAAGAAAAAACAAAAATAAAAAGGAGATATAACAATAATTATGTATGTATTTTCACCTGTCTGTTTGTCTGTCTGTCTGTTTCGTTCATTTCTCTCGTACTCAGAAAAGAAATAATAATTCTATGCGGATTGGTTTCATTTTCGCCCATATCCTTGATGTCCTTACGCTTCACGGTTTTTTATTTATTATACTATCCTATACTCCCTACCTCTACCACCTATGTACCTATGTACCTACTCATTGTACCCACAAACAAAATATAGATGAGAGAACATTTTCTAGCAATACACCAAACGTGTAGATATATACGTACATATATAAATATATGTAGATACGTGAGCAGTTAGCTTTTCAACAATGACCCACCACACAAATCCAAAGGACGATAAAGAAAAAGGACTCGACTCGTACTCGTACTCGTTCGTTATAATATATCTGCAAGACATCTCTCCAATTATTTCCCTAAAAATTTGTATGTATGCATAACTTTAACTTTGTATGTGTTTGCCTTGCCTTGCCATATTTGTCCATACTTGATGCAGATGTGTTGTGTGGATAATACGACTACAGTTATTGTTTGATGGTATGGATGATTCTTTTTTTATTTTTACAAACCATATGAGCAGCACATTTTTACATTTTTTCCGTTCCGTCATCGTCCTTTCACGAACCTCTTCGGCTTATAAAGGAATATCCGCCAGAATCCTTACTTTCCTTTTTCGTCGAATTCTTCCCATCTGCCCCGAAATGGAAAAAATTAATCTTGAAATCCATGTACCTTACCTAACCTACCAATGTCTGATGTACTTTTTCTTTTGCCTCTATAACGTTGTTGGAATAAGGATTTAATGATTGTGTACCTACAAACATTTATAAAATTAAATACGGATGCACTTACCTAAGTACTCGTATCTACAAGTACAAGTGTACACGACAAACGATTTTACCATTGTTTATGATCTTTGTTCTTATTTCAATTTAGTAGAGTGATTATAATTTTTGTATCCGAATTTGAAACGATTTCTGAAAACGCTGTTCTTAATATTCAAAACTCAGTAGGGAAGCCCGAGGTTGTAGTATGTATGGATCACTTTAACTTGATCCATTTTGAAAGCATTATTCTTCTGGAGATACGAGTAGATCAATTGCGGACATATTGTCAAGTAGAGATATTCTTTTTATCAGCCATATACAGTTTAATGAGGTATTAGCCTGTGAGAAGATAAGAGTAGGCATTAATAAGTGGTATATTTTGAATTGTACGGTAATGCCGTTTTTATTCGTAATCATGGTCTGGACAGGTGTATACATTGTGGTTTCGTCGTGCGTGCATATTACGAAAATAATCATTCTGTGATCGCTACACAAAGGGCTTTTCGTATACACTTTGGCATTCCACGTGCTGAATCCAGGGCCGTCTTTACCCTTTTGGAGGCCATGGCACTTTTCGAAAATGGGGCCCCTGTATGATTATATAAAAATGTTATGTTGTGTAATAAAGGTATACAGAAAAAATCACATAACTTTGAATTGATATTTATTCTTTTAATTTTTTAAATAAATACATTTTTTTAATTCATTAAAAAAATAAATAGTTATTGCAGCATTCAAGACATCATAAACAATGTAAAAATGAAAAAAAAATGAATATGTCATATAAAATTCAAAAATAAACAAAATTTAAATAATAGACAATTAAATAAGTTATTGAGAATTTAATTTAAAGAATAATATAGTGACAAAGACTATATTTTTTCAGGTAAAAGAAAGGAATATTTATTGAAGGGGTCTTTTTCTTGATTTGAGATTAGTAAAATCATTGATCACATTTTCAAAATCGATGCCTCTGAGGATGTCGCTTTCGATTGACATCAGCGACAAACATGTCAATCTTTCTTGAATCATTGTAGTTCTGAGTTCGTTTTTGATTCTTTTTAACTTAGAGAAGGAACGTTCCCCACTGCAATTGGTCACCATCATACTTAAGAAAATTCTTAGTGCAATTTCAACATTTGGAAATTCATCTTCAATTTTATTAGTTTTTAAAAAATTATAAAGCTATAGAATGTTGTCAGTTTTTTTCATTTTCGTGTTGACTAATTTTCAAGTAGTTTTTTAAATTCAGGCATTCAGCATGCACATATGTAGTTCATCTCCGTTTACATCTTCGGTGTAAAATTTAGCAAAAGATTTGCAGTTCTCTTTTAAGTCTTCTGAATTCAGATTTTTTAATCGAAAAAAAAAATCAAAACGTTGGCCAATCTTCGTATACTAAACTAGTCGCTGTTTCAAATGAACGCTTAGTGTGTCGACAATAGGAAGAAAGGTTTCAATTTTAAATCTATCTTTCCCAGTCAGAATTACTGAGGGTTCAGAGCCGTCAAAAAAGTCTGGCGTGAGCTTCTACACCTCATCCTTTCAGAAAGGTCCTTATATTCGGAATCCGTTTTTTTTGCCTGGCTGATGAATCAAAGTTATCAAAATTGTCCCTGAGCCCAATAATTATAAATTCATCTATTGCACTCAGCAAATTTATTGCAACATCCAGGGTTATATTTTGTTTTTGAAGTAAAGTACTTGTTTTAATAATTCTTTGCAATACAGAGTTCCAAACTTCTGTAAGTATGTTAAATTCAAGCTTGGACAGTTTTTTGCAAAGACTAAATGCTTCCTCTCTGGTCTCTCATGCCTGTCCTAATTCGTTCGCGATAGACATCAAAGCTTCTTCAATTTCATCGATGAGAAGATACCAAAAAAAAAGTTATACAATTTTTGAATAATGTCAAATAATTTGGTTGCTTCTAAAACACACCCAGCGGCATGCAATCCTACTAAGTTTAATGAGTGCCCTGCACATGGTACAAAAGTGGCAAATTTACATTTTTCTTTTATTCTTGCCTGCAGACCAGAAAACCTTCCTGACATATTTGCCGCGTTGTCGTAGATTTGGCCTCTGCAATCTGTTATCGAAATGTCATGATCCTCCAAAACCTTCAGTATGGTTTCCGCTAAATAATCAGAACTATTTGTTAATTGGAATAAAGTCCAAAAACCTTTCAACAGGCTCGTGATCTTTAACGTAACGAATTATAAATGTTAGTTGATCAACATGAGACAGATCGGGTGTACTATCAACGCTTACTATTGACCTATAGAACAAATAGTGGGAAGTGTAATCTTTTATCTACATATCTCATTGAATGGCCAAAAACAAAAACTTTTTACCTTAAAAATAAAATCTTAAAAAATTGAGTGCCGTTCATCCGACGGATAGTTAAATCGCCTATGTATGAGTTACTGCGTTGATGCAAACTTGGATGCGCGTTGCAAATATAGAAACACCATTATCTTTATTTTTTCATACAGATACAGTAATATTCAAAATGCGTGTTTTTTTTTTTTGTTTCTGTCAGAAAGTAAACTGCATGGCCACTCAGTTAGTTATTCATATTTCTGTTTTAATTTGAAAATTTCGCAGGGAATGTGATTTAAATTGTTCAGCAAAGGTTGTTGTTCAGCAAGGAAAGTACGAATTCTGATCATTCCTTATGCATTTTATCGAAATATTTGTTTTTCTTGAAAATAGACCAATAGAGGTTAAGTGATGTTTCAGCAATTTGGGGGCCGCTGGTGATTGCGGGGCCCTGGGCCTGGGCCCAGTAGGCCCAGTGGTAAAGAGGGGTCTGGCTGAATCTGTTCCTTCTGCAAACACTATCAAATTGTGGATACGGAATTTGGAAGAAACTGGAAGTACCCTAAGTAGACTTGTACACGGAGCACCCAGAACGGTAAGAAGAACCCCCGAAAATGTGCAGTTGGCTAGGGCGTCACCAAGACGCTCAGCCCGGTAACACGCGGTAGCTTTGGGAATCTCAATGCTTGTCCAAGAGTTAAATGCTACTGACAACCACAAAAATCTCTGTCAGCAAATTCTTCAGCAAATTCCTCCGATTTACAACTTTTTTCTGTAGCGATGAGGATTATTTTCATCTTTCTGGAACTGTAAATACATTTTTTCCTTTGGGGCTACCTAAAGGATAAGGTTTTCAGACATCGCCCACACACCATAGAAAAAATTAAACAGAAAATCACCGCGGAAATCGAGGCCATACCAGTCGAAATGTGCCGAAAATCATGTGAATGCTTAAGAGATCGTCTACAACAGTGTATCAATGCTGACGGCCGCAATCTTGGAGATATAATTTTCAAAAATTGGCAACTCTGGTGCGTGAAAGTGTAGAACAATATATACCGTCGCTCTGATAATTTAAATAAAATAGTACTGTTTAAACTTTTCTAAAATTATTAAATTGTGTGCTAAGATACTATCACTAGCAGGTCATACAAAATCAATTGAAATTTTGGTGAGTCTACTTGATTTCACTAGTTTTATGTGTACAAAGTTTCAACATCGGCGACGCAAGGTAAAACAATATACATATACATACTCGAATGCGAATCGCAAGCAAGATGAACCGTACACCACCATCGTCAGTACAAAGATCGAGTAATTTCACGCAATCACAAAAGAGAGCGCATAAGGAACTTGCTCCAGATTTACCTGGGAACAGTGGATCGGGTATATGTAAAGGATCCGCAGTTAGGACAATGGCGGTAACAGACCTCAAAATGTTAATAGAAGAAACGTTGTCTAATATGCTGGACGTCAAACTTAAAGACATGCCAAACAAAGCAGATTTTGATATTATTTGTACGGAACTCCAAAAGCTACAAAAAAGGAATGAGGACTTGCAAGCGCAGGTTAAGCAATTTGATTCACGTTGCAGTTTATTGGAGCGCCAGGTTGAAATGCTACAGACCAAGGCCAACGAAAAGAATATCTTTGTTCACCTTCCCATACAAAATGGCGAAGATGCTGGTGAACGGGCAAAAGAATGTTGCCTTAATTTGTTGCAAACAAATGAAAATATAGTTGCTGCAACGAGAGTATTGACTTCCAGAAATAACAACAAAGCAAATGTAATTGTCAAAATGCACAAAAGCGCAGATGTTGGACGACTTTTAAAAGTTTCATCGACACTACGAAACACTGGTATTTATTTATATCGGGATCTACCGGCCACCGCTCGAGCAAGAAGAAAAAAGCTAAACGATTTAAAAACAGAAATCCTGCGAAAAAAATAAATTTATAAAAACACGTTTCCACGGACAATCATTGATCGTTGATAATAAAGCATTTTATTTTGACAACAAAAACAATTTGATGTTGAAGGCGAATGCGGAACGTCATTGTTACGTCAAATAATTGGTGACAGCTGCAGTGGGTACGTTCCAGGTGGTGAAAATAATTTGGCTATAAATATCAGTGCTTCCCAAACTGTTGGGGGTAATAGAAACTTGTTTTAATAATAATGCCGTCTGCCAGTTAAATTGTATAAAAAGTTTTAATGTACAAAATATTAATGTTACAAACACTATAAAAAAATTTTAAATTTTGTCATACAACATTTCAGGTCTTAGTAATAAGAGTTTATTTATTGATTTTTTTGATTTTATAAGAAGATTCGAAATTATATTTTTATACGAAACATTTATAACTGAAACAAACTTTAGCAATTATGAAAAGAAATTCCAAGACTTTGATCTAAAAGTCGTTCCCGCCATAAGATGTCATATTAGAGGGAGAGCAAGTGGAGGTTGCATATTCGGAGTAAAGAAACAATTGAAGAGTTACAATTACTTGTTTAAGACTTTTAACGATACAATCTATGTAGATATAAGATTAGATGGAGAAACTTTTAGTATCATACCCTGCTATATCAACTGCAACAATTGGGACTCAGATTTCGACAAGGTGAAAGAATATATTATGTGTGGAACAAGCTCCTCAAATTTACTGATAGTAGGAGATCTGAATGGACGAGTGGGTATAACAGAAGGTGATGAAAACGAAAGAAGAGATATAGTGAGACAATCCAAGGACAAGACAAAAAATAATAAAGGAAATCAAATACTTGATCTTTGTAACTCTTTTGGATTCCGAATTCTCAATGGAACAAGTGATGGAGATCCACTTGGTGAACATACTTTTGTCGGAAAACAAGGAAGTTCTGTAATTGACTATGGACTCGCAGGAGAGAGGTGGAACTCAGTTATTACTGATTTTGAGGTGGAGCAAGTACCGTTTTCGGATCACATGCCAATAGTCATACACTATAACAGTGGAGGAACTGGAAATGAGGAAAGCGTGAGCCTAAAATTGATGCCAAAGCTACATTGGAAAGAGTCAACATCAAATACTTACAGAAATCGTTTAGATATGTATCTGGCGATTAATGAAAACATAAATTTGAACACCATCGAAGATTGCATTAAAAAAGCAGCTGCAAGGCAGAATAACTTTGCCAGAAGAGGAATATTTAAACAGCCATGGTTTGATACTGAGTGTATGTTGGCAAGGAAAACAGCATATATTTGGCTTAATAACTATAGGCGAGATAACTTTGAATCTTCTAAACAGAAATACCTTCAACTGAATCGGAAATTAAAATTGTTGTGTAGAGAGAAGAAAGTAACTCACTATGAAAACGAAGCGAAAAGCTTAGCATTATGTAAAAGTACGAGAGATTTTTGGCAAAAAGCTCAAACAATAAACGGAAAGGTACATGTCATCAATAGACACCTGAATTGTGAGACGTTAAGAGTACATTTTAATGAACTGCTCAATCATTTGCCTACCACTAATGATATTGTGCAATTTGCTCAACCAGCCTTTAGCAATGAAATATTGGAGTCAGCAATCGAGAAGGATGAGGTTTGTACAGCCCTAAAACGTCTCAAGGACGGCAAGGCAGCTGGAGCGGATAGAATACCTTCCGAATTCTATAAATATGGATCGGACATGTTGATAAACCGTTTAACGGACATGTATAATATAATCATGGATACTGGAGTTATACCGAATGAATTCAAGGAAGCACTTATTTTTCCCATCCACAAAAAAGGCAATACACTAGACCCTGCAAATTATAGAGCGAATTTACAAAATATTCACTTCAGTTTTGCATAGTAGACTTAGATTGTGGATTGATTCATACAAACTGTTGAAAGAATTTCAAGCAGGTTTCCGACAAGGGTATTCTACTGTTGACAACATTTTTGTACTTCGAAGTGTCGCTGACTTCTTTTTGGACAGAAATAAGAAGCTATATGTATTTTTTGTCGATTTCAAAGCAGCTTTCGATACGATAGACCGTAATGCACTGATGTACAAGATGTACAGATTGGGAATGACATACAAATTCGGACGTGTACTGCAGAACCTGTATCTAGAAACAAAAGCAGCAGTGTGGGATGGCGAACATATTTCTCAGTGGTTTGAAAAGAAGACAGGTGTAAGGCAAGGTTGCATTTTAAGTCCAAGTTTATTTGCACTTTTTATCGATGATATCACCGATTGTTTGCCGGGAGGAGTAGAATATGCTGGGACTCTCATCAAGGCTCTCCTTTTCGCAGATGATTTAGTGTTGTTTGCTAATACACCAGAGTCACTACAGCTTATGATAAATAAACTTGGTGTGTATTGCACAACTTGGAGACTAGTTGTTAATCTAGGGAAGTCGAAGGTGATGGTTTTTCGAAAAGGTGGAGGTAGAGCAAGCGGACAAGAACAGTGGTCATTCAACAATGAAAGAATAGAAGTAGTCAAGGAATACAAGTATTTAGGGATCACTATAACCAAGAATAACAGTATGGAAAAACATCTAACCGAGAAACTACAAAAAGCCAAAACTACAATAAATATTGCGTGGAAAAATGTTTTTAGTAATAAAAATGTAGCTCATAGCAGTAAATATAAAGTATTTGAAGCAGTAGCGGAATCAACTTTAATGTATGCAGCCCAGGTTTGGGGTAGTAAGAAGTATGAATCTGTTGAAAAACTGCTTCGTTTTTATATCAAAAGGATATTTCGACTACCACCAAACTCTCCAAACTACATGCTCATGCTGGAAACGGGTATCTCTCCTCTATTTATTAAAACTCTGAAATTGAATATTGACTATGTATGTAATGTCCTTGAGATGCCAGATGAACGTCTCACAAAAAAAGCAGCACTTCACACAATACGAAGTAAATCAGGTTGGTTTAGAGATTGGTTGGAGCTAGCGGAAGAAGCAAATATAAATTTAGCACCAGATGAGTATCAAAGGTGGAAACCCGCTCTGTACCACTTGATTTCACAAGTAGACGAAAAATGTAGATTGGGATACGCATTACAGGCAGAAGAATCCATCTATAGAATGTCATATAGCAAGCTGAACTACAACCTCAACCAAAGGAACTACTTTCGAGTTGATTTACCAACGGAGCATATATCTTTTATATTTAGACTAAGAGGAGAACTTCTCAATCTAAATTACATACCTCATCGCGAAGACCTGCCTTTACTGTGCGAATAATGCAATATGGGTGAAAGAGAAAACATTTTTCATTTTATGGGTAGATGGCCTGTTCTACGAGAAACAAGAAGACATGTCTTTGGTAGTGACGTCTTATCAGAAGAACGTATAACATATTATCTTAATGAAGTTGATGTTCCCTTATTATACAAATATTGTAAAATAGCATTAAAGTGTAGGAATAGAATTATAAATGAAAATTTTAAATTAAGTAATAATCGAACAAAGTTGTCAATCGGGCAGACGGCGAATAGCCATGCATTATTGTTGTAAAAATTGTATGTATTAATTAATTATTTGTAAATAAAATTACTTACTTACTTACTTACCTTTTACAAAATATTCATAACAATATTTTGTGTAAGATAATTAATTTGAATTTTTTTTTTACTTAATTTTCAAAAAATAATTTTTAAAAATAGAATTGAATACTGATTTAAATAAAAAAAATGTTTTCTCTAAGTTTTACTGTTCGTTATTTATAGCCCATCAAAACTCGTCAGTCGGGGCTCTGCCGCACCCTGTACGAGTATAATAAATGTGGAATGCTTCAAGGTGTTTCTATTTTGATATTCAAAACCCTAAGTGCAACGGTATCTTCTCTAAAATTCTTTCACAATTATAATTTGTTACAAAGCCCAATTGTCATGTCAGGAACTTCGAAAAGAATGCAGGAGAAGGCAATCAAAAAATTGAAATTAAAGAAGTTTTTTTTATCGAGTTATAGGTACCAAGTTTTTAATAAAATATTAAAAAAAAATTCAAAATATTTTCAATTTTCATTTAAGAATTTTGAAGTTTATACTTTCTTTTGATATCTGTTGTATTTTATTGTGTTTATACTATGAGGAATCTAGAAGATGAGTCCTATATGACATTTGCGTAAGAAGAAGGGAATTGTTGCAATCCTACGTTGCTGTCAAAACAAACTCGGATGATCTGTCACCAAACAACTGATTGATAAATGTCAAATCCCCCGTAGATGAAGCCATTCACTAAGATATTTCCTCATGTCAGTTAGCTTTATTTTGAATTCAATATGATTTTCTCTTTTTATATCATCATTATAAAAGCTACTGACCGCTGAAAATGTGTATACCAGAGTTTTTGTGTGGGTGCGGAGATGATATATAATCAATTTTGTCCACCGTCTCTATCGAGGAAAGTTCCATTGTGAGAGTTTGGCATTGTAACGGGTTATCCGTTTTGCGGTTTCAAAAGTATAGGACTGGAATTCGACATCTGTCAAACTAAGTTGTTAAACCAAATTTTTTTAGTTGAAAGTCTGACATTTACAAAAATGGATTCCTTAACTATCGCACAACACATACAAATTGTTAAAACCTACTTCAAAAATTGTGATTCTGCTACAGCCACATATCGTGCTTTAAGAGGAGATAATGGTTTACATCATCGTCCAACTAAGCAAGCAATTGCCAAAACTGTTAAGAAATTTGAAAAGGCCTGTGCTGTGCATCATCATTTCGGTCGTTCCACTGAAAATAAAGCTGCTGTAAGTGAAAGTGTTGCTGAAGACCCGAATGTGTCGATTCCTCGTCGTTCATAGGAATTAGGACTGTCTCACTACACATTATGGAGTTTTTTACATTTGGATCTACACCTACATCCATATAAAGTCCAGCTCGCACAACAACTGAAGCCAGCTGACCATTCACAACGTCCTAGTTACGTCCAATGTGTGCTTGAACAACAAGCGGTGGACGGCGATTTTTCGAACAAAATTTTCTTCAGGGACGAAGCACATTTCACACTCGGTGGTTCCGAAAATCCTCAATTAATTGAAGAGAGGCCATTTCATCCACAAAAAGTCACTGGTTGGTGCGCTCTTTGGTCCGGAGATGTAATTGGACCTTACTTCTTCGACGCCTGTCGCCGTCTATTCGGAGCATTATGGTCATATGATAACTTATGCTACTGAATATCAAGATACAACTTGGAGAATATGGTGGTTTCAACAAGACGCTGCTACATGCCACACAACTCGAGCGAATATGCCTTTAGTGCAAGAGACATTTCCTGGCCGCGTAATTTCTTGGTGGGACGATATCAACTTGCCACCAAGATCATGCGATTTGAAACCGCTGGATTCCTTTTTTTTTTTGTGGGGCTACGAGAAAGACCGTGTTTATGCAAAAAAACTTTAAACTCTTGAGCACTTAACACCAACATTCTTAAAGTTATGGCTGAGACACCGCCCAATATGTGTCAAAATGTTTTTGTTTATCTGCTTTGGAAAAAAGAATGCAGGTCGATGTTTTGTACATGGATTTTGTGAAAGCGTTCGATAGAGTCCATCATAGACTTCTATTAAGAAAGTTGGAGAGGATGGGATTCAGAATCGGTTTTCTTAAATGGTTAGAATCTTATTTGTCAAATCGAAAACAGATTGTTAAAATCGAAGGCAATCAATCCTTTTTTATTGAAGTCTTATCGGGACTGCCTCAGGAAATTCATTTGGGACCCATCCTTTTCAATCTTTTCGTCAATAACATTCCGAGCTTTCTGTAATTTTCTAATTGTTTGATGTTCGCAGATGACTTGAAACTATATTCCCAAATTTCTTCAGTTGAAAATTGTGTTAACTTTCAAAAAGATATACATAGATGCGTTTTTCAATATGGTGTAAATATAATCATCTCGAGCTAAATATCTCTAAATGTAAAATATTTAGAGCTTCTCGTACAACACCTAAAGTGCTGTCCAGTTACAGTCTCGGCAATGAAAGTCTTTCAACCGTGAGTGAAATAAAGGACCTTGGTGTTATTTTTGACACTAAGTTTTCTTTTTCTGAACACATACATTTTATTATTTCAAAAGCGAATTCGTTGCTAGGTTTTTTAAAACGCAACACGGGGGTATTTAAAGATAGTTATACCTACTCTGAAAACGATTTACATATCTTTAATATTACCCATACTGGAATACTGTTGTGTTATTTGGTCTCCTTTTTATCAATATTCCTCAGACAGTATCGAAAATATTAAAAGAAGAATCACGCGCTTTGCTTTAAGGAATTTCAGGTGGTCAGATGGTTTGCCCAATTATGGCTCTAGGTGCGCACTGATAGATTTAAAATCTTTAAAAAGCCGTAGAGAAACCCTTGGGGTTCTTTTTATCAAGGACATACTCAATGGTAAAATAAAATCTCCGGACTTACTAGGTCTTATGTCCTTTTATGTTCCTGAGAGACATCTAAGAAAGAGGGAAGTTCTCTTTTTGATTCCTAGTCACAGGACGAACTGTGGACTTAATGAACCCATAACTCATAATTTATCTCTTTTTAATTTAATTCATATAGTGAAATCGACCTTCAAATGAATAGGGATATGTTTAAGAGTATTGCTTTAAACTTTTTTAATGATGTATAATGATAAATTATAATTTAATTGTAGTCAACAAATTATGTACCCATTGATGAATAAAGAAATAAATTTCACTGTCAAAAAAAAAAAAAAAAAAAAAAAAAAAGTGGTCAAAAATTATCTTAAAAGAATCGGAGCTTGCAACAATTCGCTGACACATAATGTCAACATTCAAACTTTATAATAAAACAGAACTATCATGAAAAACAAATATTTAATACCTAGGTATGTGTTTTATTTACGTTTACTTTTGAAACCGCAAAATGGATAACCCTTTATACACCGAAAAGGTCACATTCATTTAACTATGTATATTGAAAATTGATTTTTTTAACTTAGTGAGAAAAGGCTTTCCAAAAGTTCACACCACCTAGGTTACGATATACAATTACGAGTATTTTGTGAATAAGTTGAGAATTCTCAGCCTTCTGAGAGGTGAATTCAGCACAGGCTTCCTGGAGATCGTTCTTTGAATCGAGTTTAAAAAACAATTGCCATTGCCAGTTTTTGTATTGCCATATTTAGAACCAAGGATTTTTTCATACTGATATCTGGCAGAACTGCGCTTGTTGCCTTTGTTTTGCTTAGTTTAAAGGGCAGGGCCAGATTTAGGGGAGGGCAACCGGGGCGGATGCCCAGGGCCTCCACAAACGGGGGGCCCCCACAATAGATACTTCGGAAAATTTTTGTTTCAAATTCCAACTAGTTAATACTAGTAAACAACTTTTCCTGTGATGTGTATTTTTTTTGCTCTTTTACCTTTACCTACAGCCTATAGTACTTTGTACATACATACATACATGATTATTTAATTATATTAATCTTAAATAACAGAAATCATTGATCTATATTTGTTCACTCCAATCAGGCAATCAGTGAAATCAAATGGCCCTGACAAGAAGCACTTCCAATTCACTACCCATTTTGAGGGAGTACCCCAATCGCTTAATGGCTGAGTGGGGTGGTACTTGCCCGCAACCTCGGAGGTTATTCGATTCCGGGTCTAGACAATTTTTTTCTTATATATACCGCTATGGCCAAAATAATAGCAACACTCTCTAATTTTTGCTTATATTGTGTGTAGTACTTATAGTAGGCGTATATTAAAAAATATTATTGTTATATATTAGTGGTAAATATGTTCTTTATCTATTTTATATAAATTTTTTTAAAAACTAAAAGAGATTTGCAAAATTTCGTAGTCCATTTACTTTAGGCTTCCCAACAAGTTGGTCATAATAATAGCAACACTTGATTAATTTAACAAAAAACAACACACTTTGATAACCAATGCATATTTTTTTTATTTATTAGCAGTGAATATTTAATATTTTTTTGGAAACCCTTTATTTTTCAACCCTGCATCCATTCGATTTGGCATGGAGTCTACCAACTTCTTGCACTTTTCTTGTGGAATCGAATACCACACTTGTTGGGCAATTCTCCATAGATCCGCTTTGTTGGTAGGTTCATGCTTACTAATTTCAATCTTCAGTTTATTCCAGAGGTTCTCAATAGGATTTAGATCCGCTGATTGAGAAGGCCACTCCATTACGTCCAATTTGTTTCGCTGACACCAGAGCATTGTCGATTTTGCCGTATGCTTAGGGTCGTTATCTTGCTGGAACGCCATTTAAGTGGCATATTTTCGTCAGCCCACGGAAGCATATCATTTTGCAGTATGTCCACATACGACTCCTTTGTCATTATGCCATCTATTACGAATATTGGACCAACGCCCCGCCAAGAAAAACAACCCCATAACATTATGCTGCCACATTCATGCTTCACGGTTGGTTTTGTGTACCGCGGATTGTAGGCCTCCCACTTTGGGCGACGAACAAACTGTTTTCCATCCATTCCGAGTAAATTTATTTTCGTTTCGTCGCTCCAAAGCACATTCCTCCACTGCTTCTTTACCTGAAGTGGGTCGTCTTCCATCTGATGCCTTTTTACAAAACAGATCCGCTTCTGGGTGTGTCTTTTTCTTAGTAAGGGTACCTTCCTTATAGATCGTGCATGAAGGCCAGCATCTTGTAAGATACGACGCACAGTTCTAGAACTAACTGACGTTCGTATTTCTCGCTGCAGATCTTTTCAGGACATAAACGGATTCGTTTTAGCTTTTCTCACCAACGTAGTTTTGTCTCTTGCAGTAATTTTAGATGGATGCCCTCTGGTTTCTTCAACATTTTTGGAGTTTATAGCATTCCACACCATTCTGGCAGAGCGCCTAATGACTTTTGCTATCTCTTTCATGGATCCACCGCTGTTATGCAGAGCTTAAATGCTTCTCGTTGGTCTTCACTGCAGTGCTTCGCTCTTTTTTATTTTATTGAAGAATATCGATTTCGATTGTCTTACAAAATCCAAAATTTAATTTCAGATAATTCTTTTTTCCGTTTATATTTATATGTATGTGTTTGTTCAATACTAAAGGAATCTTCTTGGTTTCACAATAAATAATTTATTGAAAAACTCGAGTGAAATAAAATGGTTTACTTTATTTTGAAAATAATTTGGGGTGAGGGGGCCTCCGATCCTTTATTGCCCGAGGCCTCTGGACCCCTAAATCCGGCCCTGTTAAAGGGCCAGTTATAGCTATCATTGGAATTTTGTTGACAGGTCGTTTATAGTGATCATTAAAAATTTCATTGAAAAAATGTCCTGATTGAAATCGACCGAAAAATTTTTACTGAAAGAAATTTGTCATTGGAATTGAGTGAAATTGAAACAAAAACCATTAGAACGATTCGTTCCATTTTTTGGGCATAAAAGAATTAGCTGTTCAGGAAAATGAATTTTGTCCGGAAAATAAAAAAAAAAACAATTTTAATAGAAAAATAAATGCGCTATTTAACGTTTATTTTCTCAAAAAAAAAATTATTTGAGTGGAAAAGGGGAACACCGTCAAATATCGATTTAAAAAATTTTCCGGATCGATTTCATTGAAAGCTATAACTGGCGCCTAAATCCCATACCGGTGCAGTTAGATTAACACTGAAACCTTAAACACAAAAACACTATATTTATCTTTCAAATGTCAAATATTTAACGTTGGCTGTATCCGTGATAAAAGAGAAACAATGTTCCATGAATCTCAAGACTTAACTTTAAAACTTAAGATTTATAGAAAAAAAAATGTTGGGAACTTATCAAATGTCAGTACTTGAATGTATGAGAATACAAAATTTCAAATGGAATAAAAACCTACTAATCCAAAGAACCAAAAGCTATAAGGTAAAATCCGATAGTTTTTAAGAAAGTATTCAGAAAATACAGTCAAACACAAATTCACATAAAATAACCGAATTTACATTTTATTACTCGGCAAGTACTTACTGTGATTACTTTTAATTATTACAATTCATAGTTAATTTGTATCTTGTCAAGAGTAATACATTTGTTGAACTTTTAAAACGTGAGCATGCGAACGTATAATTGTCTAAGGTAGAGACACGAGTTTTCGTAGTCCAAGCTGTAAACAAACATTTGTCCTTGAGACTTATTTACGGCCACTGCGAAAGCCAAGCAAGCAAGTAACAGTTACAGGTTGCTGAATTTCTTATGAATAATGAATGTAGCTTTATAAAATCTTATAGTCAAGGTTGAACTAAAATACAAATTAATGTGAAACTACATATTCAAAATAATAAACAACATCATGAAAATGAAATTCAGAAAGAGTAAGGTTTTAAATAGTAAATCAATGGAACAAATTAAAGTTAGAAAGCAATTTCAACTATCATCAGTCTTAAATCTGCGAACTTTCATCGGTCTTAGCAAAGTACTATCTATTCAAAACTAAATTTCCAGATGAAGGTGTGTCAACAGTCCTATGTGATGTACGGCCTCAACAAGAAAATTGCCACTAGATAACTCCAGTAGCTCCAAGTTGGGTGAGGTGACTTCTCACTTTCCAATTGCAAACGCAAATCCGTGGCCTTGCTCTCCTGCAATATCCATTCAGGACATTAGCGTGAAGTAAGAGCCAAGCATTTCATACGTTTGACTTATTTAATTCAATTCTTCTTTATTTTTTTAATATCAAAGTACCTATACAATTATTATTATAAAAAGATATTAAAATAGAATGGCAATATGCCGTCTGCCGTAAGAAAATTACAATTAAGAATTTACACTGAGAAAGAAATTTATGATTTGTGCTATGTTTATAAATTAACTAAAATTTAAACACTTTATAAACTTTTGTGACTTTTAGTTTTTTCAAAACAATCATTGATATAAATTAAATTATTATTACAAGAATTTTTCATTTTTACATAATAATTTCTGACAAGACTTTTAGTTTAGTCAAAACAGATCGGTAGATTATTGCTTTTTCTTAGGACTTGTTATAAAACGAAAACAATCCGTCTTTTTTTCAATATTTTTAAATGGGAGCTTTTAAAGTGTTTAAAGATGGGGTGCAGAAATTAAAATATGTTCAAATATTGGTCTCGATATTTTTTCGCATTAAAGACATATCCTATAAGAGACTTCCAACCTTGGCTACCATTCAAAATATTGATACATTGATCTAATGATAGGAAACTTTTGCAAAAATAGAGTAAGAAATAATAGCGCTTTAAAGTGTAAAATATTCTCATCCTAATCAAGGTTGCACAACAAGCAAATTTGATTTATGTCAGATCTATGAGGTCTATAATTTAATTCTAAGAGTTCTGTTCTTACCAGTGTCGGCTTAAGCGGGTAGGCCGTTTAGGCCCGGGCCTACCCTAAATTTTCAAAAATATATATGGCAAATAAATATGGCAACAAAATTCCCACAGTTTAACGCAAAATACAATTTTCATTCATTCATTAAAAATATTTAGTTACCAAAGTTCAAGTTTACTTATTATTGTTTGAAGGGTATGTTTAGTAAAAATGGTGCTAATAATGAAAACAAATTAATGAGTTTTACGTATGTATATGTTTTTGTTTTTTTTAATATAATAAATACTACCGTAGATTACATTTTATAAATGCATAACATAGAAGAAAATATATAGTTATATACAATAGTTTTCAGATATAAAGCGGAGGTTAGCGTAGAAAAATATTTTTGAGAAAGCCTATAATACTTTAAATATGTTCATTAAAGAAATTTCCGCTTCGGCTAACCTTCATCAACTTTTTAGAAAAAAAAATTAGCATTAATAGCAGCCAATTATTTCATAGCATATTTTTCACATTGTAAAATGTCTAGAAATTGTCATATGCTACAAAATTCGTAATTTTATGCGTAAGCATAGAAGATAACATTATTTAGTCAAGAAGTATGGTTTTTGGCGCATTCACTGATTTTTTTTCTATTGGGTGTTCGGTTTCCCCATACTGGAATAAAAAAGTTACTTAAATCTATTTATTGCACTCATTTAGTTGGTATTGCCTATTTCTATTCCCTAAAGATGCTTTACACAAAGCAACTTATTTTGAAAACATGGTTCCCTCAAATTTGTATTCCAAAATCTAACTACAAACAAAATTCTAACTTTAACATAGTCCCTCAAAAAGAAATTTTCAGGAATATTTCTGCAACAAACAAAACTAAATTTGGTCTTGCAATTATCGAACTGCTTAAATGATGAAAATACTAATCTAATTGAGGAATCTGAACTAGCTAAAGTGGGCAATAGAACTTCACAAGTATGTTTCTCGCATCAAAACTAGTTACTAACGGCATAGTTGATTAAAATAACGCCAGCAATATATATAGTATTATAGTTGATGAAGCCCGAGACGAAGGATGCAAGGAACAAATGAGTATATGTTGCCGATACATTCATCAATCAAAAATAAAGGAGAGGTTTCTTGGGTTTGTTGAGTTGCAAGAACTTACCGCTGAATCTTTGGCAAGTAAAATCAAAGAGTTTTTAGAATCGATTGGTTTGGATTTAAAGAATTGTGTAAGCCAATCTTTTGATTGTGCGTCTGTTATGTAGGAGAGAGGTGGAACTCAGTTATTACTGATTTTGAGGTGGAGCAAGTACCGTTTTCGGATCACATGCCAATAGTCATACACTATAACAGTGGAGGAACTGGAAATGAGGAAAGCGTGAGCCTAAAATTGATGCCAAAGCTACATTGGAAAGAGTCAACATCAAATACTTACAGAAATCGTTTAGATATGTATCTGGCGATTAATGAAAACATAAATTTGAACACCATCGAAGATTGCATTAAAAAAGCAGCTGCAAGGCAGAATAACTTTGCCAGAAGAGGAATATTTAAACAGCCATGGTTTGATACTGAGTGTATGTTGGCAAGGAAAACAGCATATATTTGGCTTAATAACTATAGGCGAGATAACTTTGAATCTTCTAAACAGAAATACCTTCAACTGAATCGGAAATTAAAATTGTTGTGTAGAGAGAAGAAAGTAACTCACTATGAAAACGAAGCGAAAAGCTTAGCATTATGTAAAAGTACGAGAGATTTTTGGCAAAAAGCTCAAACAATAAACGGAAAGGTACATGTCATCAATAGACACCTGAATTGTGAGACGTTAAGAGTACATTTTAATGAACTGCTCAATCATTTGCCTACCACTAATGATATTGTGCAATTTGCTCAACCAGCCTTTAGCAATGAAATATTGGAGTCAGCAATCGAGAAGGATGAGGTTTGTACAGCCCTAAAACGTCTCAAGGACGGCAAGGCAGCTGGAGCGGATAGAATACCTTCCGAATTCTATAAATATGGATCGGACATGTTGATAAACCGTTTAACGGACATGTATAATATAATCATGGATACTGGAGTTATACCGAATGAATTCAAGGAAGCACTTATTTTTCCCATCCACAAAAAAGGCAATACACTAGACCCTGCAAATTATAGAGCGAATTTACAAAATATTCACTTCAGTTTTGCATAGTAGACTTAGATTGTGGATTGATTCATACAAACTGTTGAAAGAATTTCAAGCAGGTTTCCGACAAGGGTATTCTACTGTTGACAACATTTTTGTACTTCGAAGTGTCGCTGACTTCTTTTTGGACAGAAATAAGAAGCTATATGTATTTTTTGTCGATTTCAAAGCAGCTTTCGATACGATAGACCGTAATGCACTGATGTACAAGATGTACAGATTGGGAATGACATACAAATTCGGACGTGTACTGCAGAACCTGTATCTAGAAACAAAAGCAGCAGTGTGGGATGGCGAACATATTTCTCAGTGGTTTGAAAAGAAGACAGGTGTAAGGCAAGGTTGCATTTTAAGTCCAAGTTTATTTGCACTTTTTATCGATGATATCACCGATTGTTTGCCGGGAGGAGTAGAATATGCTGGGACTCTCATCAAGGCTCTCCTTTTCGCAGATGATTTAGTGTTGTTTGCTAATACACCAGAGTCACTACAGCTTATGATAAATAAACTTGGTGTGTATTGCACAACTTGGAGACTAGTTGTTAATCTAGGGAAGTCGAAGGTGATGGTTTTTCGAAAAGGTGGAGGTAGAGCAAGCGGACAAGAACAGTGGTCATTCAACAATGAAAGAATAGAAGTAGTCAAGGAATACAAGTATTTAGGGATCACTATAACCAAGAATAACAGTATGGAAAAACATCTAACCGAGAAACTACAAAAAGCCAAAACTACAATAAATATTGCGTGGAAAAATGTTTTTAGTAATAAAAATGTAGCTCATAGCAGTAAATATAAAGTATTTGAAGCAGTAGCGGAATCAACTTTAATGTATGCAGCCCAGGTTTGGGGTAGTAAGAAGTATGAATCTGTTGAAAAACTGCTTCGTTTTTATATCAAAAGGATATTTCGACTACCACCAAACTCTCCAAACTACATGCTCATGCTGGAAACGGGTATCTCTCCTCTATTTATTAAAACTCTGAAATTGAATATTGACTATGTATGTAATGTCCTTGAGATGCCAGATGAACGTCTCACAAAAAAAGCAGCACTTCACACAATACGAAGTAAATCAGGTTGGTTTAGAGATTGGTTGGAGCTAGCGGAAGAAGCAAATATAAATTTAGCACCAGATGAGTATCAAAGGTGGAAACCCGCTCTGTACCACTTGATTTCACAAGTAGACGAAAAATGTAGATTGGGATACGCATTACAGGCAGAAGAATCCATCTATAGAATGTCATATAGCAAGCTGAACTACAACCTCAACCAAAGGAACTACTTTCGAGTTGATTTACCAACGGAGCATATATCTTTTATATTTAGACTAAGAGGAGAACTTCTCAATCTAAATTACATACCTCATCGCGAAGACCTGCCTTTACTGTGCGAATAATGCAATATGGGTGAAAGAGAAAACATTTTTCATTTTATGGGTAGATGGCCTGTTCTACGAGAAACAAGAAGACATGTCTTTGGTAGTGACGTCTTATCAGAAGAACGTATAACATATTATCTTAATGAAGTTGATGTTCCCTTATTATACAAATATTGTAAAATAGCATTAAAGTGTAGGAATAGAATTATAAATGAAAATTTTAAATTAAGTAATAATCGAACAAAGTTGTCAATCGGGCAGACGGCGAATAGCCATGCATTATTGTTGTAAAAATTGTATGTATTAATTAATTATTTGTAAATAAAATTACTTACTTACTTACTTACCTTTTACAAAATATTCATAACAATATTTTGTGTAAGATAATTAATTTGAATTTTTTTTTTACTTAATTTTCAAAAAATAATTTTTAAAAATAGAATTGAATACTGATTTAAATAAAAAAAATGTTTTCTCTAAGTTTTACTGTTCGTTATTTATAGCCCATCAAAACTCGTCAGTCGGGGCTCTGCCGCACCCTGTACGAGTATAATAAATGTGGAATGCTTCAAGGTGTTTCTATTTTGATATTCAAAACCCTAAGTGCAACGGTATCTTCTCTAAAATTCTTTCACAATTATAATTTGTTACAAAGCCCAATTGTCATGTCAGGAACTTCGAAAAGAATGCAGGAGAAGGCAATCAAAAAATTGAAATTAAAGAAGTTTTTTTTATCGAGTTATAGGTACCAAGTTTTTAATAAAATATTAAAAAAAAATTCAAAATATTTTCAATTTTCATTTAAGAATTTTGAAGTTTATACTTTCTTTTGATATCTGTTGTATTTTATTGTGTTTATACTATGAGGAATCTAGAAGATGAGTCCTATATGACATTTGCGTAAGAAGAAGGGAATTGTTGCAATCCTACGTTGCTGTCAAAACAAACTCGGATGATCTGTCACCAAACAACTGATTGATAAATGTCAAATCCCCCGTAGATGAAGCCATTCACTAAGATATTTCCTCATGTCAGTTAGCTTTATTTTGAATTCAATATGATTTTCTCTTTTTATATCATCATTATAAAAGCTACTGACCGCTGAAAATGTGTATACCAGAGTTTTTGTGTGGGTGCGGAGATGATATATAATCAATTTTGTCCACCGTCTCTATCGAGGAAAGTTCCATTGTGAGAGTTTGGCATTGTAACGGGTTATCCGTTTTGCGGTTTCAAAAGTATAGGACTGGAATTCGACATCTGTCAAACTAAGTTGTTAAACCAAATTTTTTTAGTTGAAAGTCTGACATTTACAAAAATGGATTCCTTAACTATCGCACAACACATACAAATTGTTAAAACCTACTTCAAAAATTGTGATTCTGCTACAGCCACATATCGTGCTTTAAGAGGAGATAATGGTTTACATCATCGTCCAACTAAGCAAGCAATTGCCAAAACTGTTAAGAAATTTGAAAAGGCCTGTGCTGTGCATCATCATTTCGGTCGTTCCACTGAAAATAAAGCTGCTGTAAGTGAAAGTGTTGCTGAAGACCCGAATGTGTCGATTCCTCGTCGTTCATAGGAATTAGGACTGTCTCACTACACATTATGGAGTTTTTTACATTTGGATCTACACCTACATCCATATAAAGTCCAGCTCGCACAACAACTGAAGCCAGCTGACCATTCACAACGTCCTAGTTACGTCCAATGTGTGCTTGAACAACAGGCGGTGGACGGCGATTTTTCGAACAAAATTTTCTTCAGGGACGAAGCACATTTCACACTCGGTGGTTCCGAAAATCCTCAATTAATTGAAGAGAGGCCATTTCATCCACAAAAAGTCACTGGTTGGTGCGCTCTTTGGTCCGGAGATGTAATTGGACCTTACTTCTTCGACGCCTGTCGCCGTCTATTCGGAGCATTATGGTCATATGATAACTTATGCTACTGAATATCAAGATACAACTTGGAGAATATGGTGGTTTCAACAAGACGCTGCTACATGCCACACAACTCGAGCGAATATGCCTTTAGTGCAAGAGACATTTCCTGGCCGCGTAATTTCTTGGTGGGACGATATCAACTTGCCACCAAGATCATGCGATTTGAAACCGCTGGATTCCTTTTTTTTTTTGTGGGGCTACGAGAAAGACCGTGTTTATGCAAAAAAACTTTAAACTCTTGAGCACTTAACACCAACATTCTTAAAGTTATGGCTGAGACACCGCCCAATATGTGTCAAAATGTTTTTGTTTATCTGCTTTGGAAAAAAGAATGCAGGTCGATGTTTTGTACATGGATTTTGTGAAAGCGTTCGATAGAGTCCATCATAGACTTCTATTAAGAAAGTTGGAGAGGATGGGATTCAGAATCGGTTTTCTTAAATGGTTAGAATCTTATTTGTCAAATCGAAAACAGATTGTTAAAATCGAAGGCAATCAATCCTTTTTTATTGAAGTCTTATCGGGACTGCCTCAGGAAATTCATTTGGGACCCATCCTTTTCAATCTTTTCGTCAATAACATTCCGAGCTTTCTGTAATTTTCTAATTGTTTGATGTTCGCAGATGACTTGAAACTATATTCCCAAATTTCTTCAGTTGAAAATTGTGTTAACTTTCAAAAAGATATACATAGATGCGTTTTTCAATATGGTGTAAATATAATCATCTCGAGCTAAATATCTCTAAATGTAAAATATTTAGAGCTTCTCGTACAACACCTAAAGTGCTGTCCAGTTACAGTCTCGGCAATGAAAGTCTTTCAACCGTGAGTGAAATAAAGGACCTTGGTGTTATTTTTGACACTAAGTTTTCTTTTTCTGAACACATACATTTTATTATTTCAAAAGCGAATTCGTTGCTAGGTTTTTTAAAACGCAACACGGGGGTATTTAAAGATAGTTATACCTACTCTGAAAACGATTTACATATCTTTAATATTACCCATACTGGAATACTGTTGTGTTATTTGGTCTCCTTTTTATCAATATTCCTCAGACAGTATCGAAAATATTAAAAGAAGAATCACGCGCTTTGCTTTAAGGAATTTCAGGTGGTCAGATGGTTTGCCCAATTATGGCTCTAGGTGCGCACTGATAGATTTAAAATCTTTAAAAAGCCGTAGAGAAACCCTTGGGGTTCTTTTTATCAAGGACATACTCAATGGTAAAATAAAATCTCCGGACTTACTAGGTCTTATGTCCTTTTATGTTCCTGAGAGACATCTAAGAAAGAGGGAAGTTCTCTTTTTGATTCCTAGTCACAGGACGAACTGTGGACTTAATGAACCCATAACTCATAATTTATCTCTTTTTAATTTAATTCATATAGTGAAATCGACCTTCAAATGAATAGGGATATGTTTAAGAGTATTGCTTTAAACTTTTTTAATGATGTATAATGATAAATTATAATTTAATTGTAGTCAACAAATTATGTACCCATTGATGAATAAAGAAATAAATTTCACTGTCAAAAAAAAAAAAAAAAAAAAAAAAAAAGTGGTCAAAAATTATCTTAAAAGAATCGGAGCTTGCAACAATTCGCTGACACATAATGTCAACATTCAAACTTTATAATAAAACAGAACTATCATGAAAAACAAATATTTAATACCTAGGTATGTGTTTTATTTACGTTTACTTTTGAAACCGCAAAATGGATAACCCTTTATACACCGAAAAGGTCACATTCATTTAACTATGTATATTGAAAATTGATTTTTTTAACTTAGTGAGAAAAGGCTTTCCAAAAGTTCACACCACCTAGGTTACGATATACAATTACGAGTATTTTGTGAATAAGTTGAGAATTCTCAGCCTTCTGAGAGGTGAATTCAGCACAGGCTTCCTGGAGATCGTTCTTTGAATCGAGTTTAAAAAACAATTGCCATTGCCAGTTTTTGTATTGCCATATTTAGAACCAAGGATTTTTTCATACTGATATCTGGCAGAACTGCGCTTGTTGCCTTTGTTTTGCTTAGTTTAAAGGGCAGGGCCAGATTTAGGGGAGGGCAACCGGGGCGGATGCCCAGGGCCTCCACAAACGGGGGGCCCCCACAATAGATACTTCGGAAAATTTTTGTTTCAAATTCCAACTAGTTAATACTAGTAAACAACTTTTCCTGTGATGTGTATTTTTTTTGCTCTTTTACCTTTACCTACAGCCTATAGTACTTTGTACATACATACATACATGATTATTTAATTATATTAATCTTAAATAACAGAAATCATTGATCTATATTTGTTCACTCCAATCAGGCAATCAGTGAAATCAAATGGCCCTGACAAGAAGCACTTCCAATTCACTACCCATTTTGAGGGAGTACCCCAATCGCTTAATGGCTGAGTGGGGTGGTACTTGCCCGCAACCTCGGAGGTTATTCGATTCCGGGTCTAGACAATTTTTTTCTTATATATACCGCTATGGCCAAAATAATAGCAACACTCTCTAATTTTTGCTTATATTGTGTGTAGTACTTATAGTAGGCGTATATTAAAAAATATTATTGTTATATATTAGTGGTAAATATGTTCTTTATCTATTTTATATAAATTTTTTTAAAAACTAAAAGAGATTTGCAAAATTTCGTAGTCCATTTACTTTAGGCTTCCCAACAAGTTGGTCATAATAATAGCAACACTTGATTAATTTAACAAAAAACAACACACTTTGATAACCAATGCATATTTTTTTTATTTATTAGCAGTGAATATTTAATATTTTTTTGGAAACCCTTTATTTTTCAACCCTGCATCCATTCGATTTGGCATGGAGTCTACCAACTTCTTGCACTTTTCTTGTGGAATCGAATACCACACTTGTTGGGCAATTCTCCATAGATCCGCTTTGTTGGTAGGTTCATGCTTACTAATTTCAATCTTCAGTTTATTCCAGAGGTTCTCAATAGGATTTAGATCCGCTGATTGAGAAGGCCACTCCATTACGTCCAATTTGTTTCGCTGACACCAGAGCATTGTCGATTTTGCCGTATGCTTAGGGTCGTTATCTTGCTGGAACGCCATTTAAGTGGCATATTTTCGTCAGCCCACGGAAGCATATCATTTTGCAGTATGTCCACATACGACTCCTTTGTCATTATGCCATCTATTACGAATATTGGACCAACGCCCCGCCAAGAAAAACAACCCCATAACATTATGCTGCCACATTCATGCTTCACGGTTGGTTTTGTGTACCGCGGATTGTAGGCCTCCCACTTTGGGCGACGAACAAACTGTTTTCCATCCATTCCGAGTAAATTTATTTTCGTTTCGTCGCTCCAAAGCACATTCCTCCACTGCTTCTTTACCTGAAGTGGGTCGTCTTCCATCTGATGCCTTTTTACAAAACAGATCCGCTTCTGGGTGTGTCTTTTTCTTAGTAAGGGTACCTTCCTTATAGATCGTGCATGAAGGCCAGCATCTTGTAAGATACGACGCACAGTTCTAGAACTAACTGACGTTCGTATTTCTCGCTGCAGATCTTTTCAGGACATAAACGGATTCGTTTTAGCTTTTCTCACCAACGTAGTTTTGTCTCTTGCAGTAATTTTAGATGGATGCCCTCTGGTTTCTTCAACATTTTTGGAGTTTATAGCATTCCACACCATTCTGGCAGAGCGCCTAATGACTTTTGCTATCTCTTTCATGGATCCACCGCTGTTATGCAGAGCTTAAATGCTTCTCGTTGGTCTTCACTGCAGTGCTTCGCTCTTTTTTATTTTATTGAAGAATATCGATTTCGATTGTCTTACAAAATCCAAAATTTAATTTCAGATAATTCTTTTTTCCGTTTATATTTATATGTATGTGTTTGTTCAATACTAAAGGAATCTTCTTGGTTTCACAATAAATAATTTATTGAAAAACTCGAGTGAAATAAAATGGTTTACTTTATTTTGAAAATAATTTGGGGTGAGGGGGCCTCCGATCCTTTATTGCCCGAGGCCTCTGGACCCCTAAATCCGGCCCTGTTAAAGGGCCAGTTATAGCTATCATTGGAATTTTGTTGACAGGTCGTTTATAGTGATCATTAAAAATTTCATTGAAAAAATGTCCTGATTGAAATCGACCGAAAAATTTTTACTGAAAGAAATTTGTCATTGGAATTGAGTGAAATTGAAACAAAAACCATTAGAACGATTCGTTCCATTTTTTGGGCATAAAAGAATTAGCTGTTCAGGAAAATGAATTTTGTCCGGAAAATAAAAAAAAAAACAATTTTAATAGAAAAATAAATGCGCTATTTAACGTTTATTTTCTCAAAAAAAAAATTATTTGAGTGGAAAAGGGGAACACCGTCAAATATCGATTTAAAAAATTTTCCGGATCGATTTCATTGAAAGCTATAACTGGCGCCTAAATCCCATACCGGTGCAGTTAGATTAACACTGAAACCTTAAACACAAAAACACTATATTTATCTTTCAAATGTCAAATATTTAACGTTGGCTGTATCCGTGATAAAAGAGAAACAATGTTCCATGAATCTCAAGACTTAACTTTAAAACTTAAGATTTATAGAAAAAAAAATGTTGGGAACTTATCAAATGTCAGTACTTGAATGTATGAGAATACAAAATTTCAAATGGAATAAAAACCTACTAATCCAAAGAACCAAAAGCTATAAGGTAAAATCCGATAGTTTTTAAGAAAGTATTCAGAAAATACAGTCAAACACAAATTCACATAAAATAACCGAATTTACATTTTATTACTCGGCAAGTACTTACTGTGATTACTTTTAATTATTACAATTCATAGTTAATTTGTATCTTGTCAAGAGTAATACATTTGTTGAACTTTTAAAACGTGAGCATGCGAACGTATAATTGTCTAAGGTAGAGACACGAGTTTTCGTAGTCCAAGCTGTAAACAAACATTTGTCCTTGAGACTTATTTACGGCCACTGCGAAAGCCAAGCAAGCAAGTAACAGTTACAGGTTGCTGAATTTCTTATGAATAATGAATGTAGCTTTATAAAATCTTATAGTCAAGGTTGAACTAAAATACAAATTAATGTGAAACTACATATTCAAAATAATAAACAACATCATGAAAATGAAATTCAGAAAGAGTAAGGTTTTAAATAGTAAATCAATGGAACAAATTAAAGTTAGAAAGCAATTTCAACTATCATCAGTCTTAAATCTGCGAACTTTCATCGGTCTTAGCAAAGTACTATCTATTCAAAACTAAATTTCCAGATGAAGGTGTGTCAACAGTCCTATGTGATGTACGGCCTCAACAAGAAAATTGCCACTAGATAACTCCAGTAGCTCCAAGTTGGGTGAGGTGACTTCTCACTTTCCAATTGCAAACGCAAATCCGTGGCCTTGCTCTCCTGCAATATCCATTCAGGACATTAGCGTGAAGTAAGAGCCAAGCATTTCATACGTTTGACTTATTTAATTCAATTCTTCTTTATTTTTTTAATATCAAAGTACCTATACAATTATTATTATAAAAAGATATTAAAATAGAATGGCAATATGCCGTCTGCCGTAAGAAAATTACAATTAAGAATTTACACTGAGAAAGAAATTTATGATTTGTGCTATGTTTATAAATTAACTAAAATTTAAACACTTTATAAACTTTTGTGACTTTTAGTTTTTTCAAAACAATCATTGATATAAATTAAATTATTATTACAAGAATTTTTCATTTTTACATAATAATTTCTGACAAGACTTTTAGTTTAGTCAAAACAGATCGGTAGATTATTGCTTTTTCTTAGGACTTGTTATAAAACGAAAACAATCCGTCTTTTTTTCAATATTTTTAAATGGGAGCTTTTAAAGTGTTTAAAGATGGGGTGCAGAAATTAAAATATGTTCAAATATTGGTCTCGATATTTTTTCGCATTAAAGACATATCCTATAAGAGACTTCCAACCTTGGCTACCATTCAAAATATTGATACATTGATCTAATGATAGGAAACTTTTGCAAAAATAGAGTAAGAAATAATAGCGCTTTAAAGTGTAAAATATTCTCATCCTAATCAAGGTTGCACAACAAGCAAATTTGATTTATGTCAGATCTATGAGGTCTATAATTTAATTCTAAGAGTTCTGTTCTTACCAGTGTCGGCTTAAGCGGGTAGGCCGTTTAGGCCCGGGCCTACCCTAAATTTTCAAAAATATATATGGCAAATAAATATGGCAACAAAATTCCCACAGTTTAACGCAAAATACAATTTTCATTCATTCATTAAAAATATTTAGTTACCAAAGTTCAAGTTTACTTATTATTGTTTGAAGGGTATGTTTAGTAAAAATGGTGCTAATAATGAAAACAAATTAATGAGTTTTACGTATGTATATGTTTTTGTTTTTTTTAATATAATAAATACTACCGTAGATTACATTTTATAAATGCATAACATAGAAGAAAATATATAGTTATATACAATAGTTTTCAGATATAAAGCGGAGGTTAGCGTAGAAAAATATTTTTGAGAAAGCCTATAATACTTTAAATATGTTCATTAAAGAAATTTCCGCTTCGGCTAACCTTCATCAACTTTTTAGAAAAAAAAATTAGCATTAATAGCAGCCAATTATTTCATAGCATATTTTTCACATTGTAAAATGTCTAGAAATTGTCATATGCTACAAAATTCGTAATTTTATGCGTAAGCATAGAAGATAACATTATTTAGTCAAGAAGTATGGTTTTTGGCGCATTCACTGATTTTTTTTCTATTGGGTGTTCGGTTTCCCCATACTGGAATAAAAAAGTTACTTAAATCTATTTATTGCACTCATTTAGTTGGTATTGCCTATTTCTATTCCCTAAAGATGCTTTACACAAAGCAACTTATTTTGAAAACATGGTTCCCTCAAATTTGTATTCCAAAATCTAACTACAAACAAAATTCTAACTTTAACATAGTCCCTCAAAAAGAAATTTTCAGGAATATTTCTGCAACAAACAAAACTAAATTTGGTCTTGCAATTATCGAACTGCTTAAATGATGAAAATACTAATCTAATTGAGGAATCTGAACTAGCTAAAGTGGGCAATAGAACTTCACAAGTATGTTTCTCGCATCAAAACTAGTTACTAACGGCATAGTTGATTAAAATAACGCCAGCAATATATATAGTATTATAGTTGATGAAGCCCGAGACGAAGGATGCAAGGAACAAATGAGTATATGTTGCCGATACATTCATCAATCAAAAATAAAGGAGAGGTTTCTTGGGTTTGTTGAGTTGCAAGAACTTACCGCTGAATCTTTGGCAAGTAAAATCAAAGAGTTTTTAGAATCGATTGGTTTGGATTTAAAGAATTGTGTAAGCCAATCTTTTGATTGTGCGTCTGTTATGTCAGGAAGATGTAATGGTTTGCACACATTGATCAGAGAAATGGCTAACAATCCTTGTTTTTACGTACATTGCCACGCTCATAGATTGAACTTGGTCTTGGTTGATGTTGCGAAAAACGTTAAAATAATTGGTGAAACGATGGGTCTATTACAGGCAATTTATGCTTTCCAATCTTGTTCTACTCTTCTGCACGAACTGTTCGTTTTCTCAAAAGAGACTGAGACTGGTAAAAAAATCATTACAGTGCCTCAACACAGCGATACTAGATGGGTTCGGGTTGCCAAATAAAAAGGCGTACAGTTCTTCAAAAATCAACTCGACAGTGTTATTAATGCTTTTCAAAAATGTGCTCTAAGTACTAAACCAAGAGAAGCTGCGGAGGCTAGAGGGCTTTTGGCACAAATTAAATCGTTCGATGTAGCTTTCGCCCTAGTGTGTCTTGAGGGTATTCTACAACTTGTTAATATTCTATCAAAACAACTGCAGTCCTCAACCATAGATATAGGCAAATGCATTAAGCTTGTAAAAACAACAATAGATTATTAGGTCACTTAAGAATAGATACACAATTTGCCAAATTCATCCAAGAAACACAGGAGCTGTGTAAAACCTGTAATATTGACCTCAACACAGACTCTGGCAATATTCGCTGCAAACAAAAGCCAACGGGAAGCCTCGATGCTTATGTAATCATGAACACAATTGGAAAAGGTAGACATGAGGCCGAGTTTGAGAGTAATTTCATGAAATTAAAAGCAAAGTATTTTAGCATCTTAGACAACATATTAGGTGAAATGGGTAAGAGATTTAATGACAATGACCTACCAATTACATACTTACATATTAGCTTGTGACCCTAAATGACCAGACTTTTTAAATCCACAAGTGTTGTGTAGTTTTGCTGAGCTTCAAGGAAAGGACACAGACTTCTTATCCACCTTAAAATTGCAGTTGTGTTTGGGAAAATCAATGTTTGGCAGCGCTAAAGATGGTTTAGATGTGTTAAAAGACTTAGACGATTTCCCACCATTTAAAGAATTAAAACTTATTATGACGATTTTAATGACAATGCCTGTCTCTACGTCAACCGCAGAAAAAGAGACTAAGTAGTTTTGGAGTGCTATCCATAGAAAATGAAGCAATAAGCGATGAACTTCTCAAGAACCCCGAGCCTATCATTGATGAATTTGCTTCCCAAAAAGGCATAAGATTGCAGTTTGTCATGAAATGAACTACTTATTAGTTTGTCATGAAATGAAGTTATATTACTAAAGTAAAAGTTTACTTAGTGTAAGTCCAAAATAAAAGTTTTATTTACGGTTTTATTATTTTATTTCTTAACTACTCTTTTTGGCAATTAGTGATTATGTTAATATTCCAATTCGTCATTGAACGTAATTTTTCAAATATACATAAAACAAATGACAAATTAACTGCTTCATTACCTATAGTCGATTATTGTATTTCATTAGTTAGCTATGGAATTTATTTCATTTCAATATTGTTTCTCAACTTTCGTTTTTTATGCTTATATCAATATCTTACCTAAATTATTAAATGTACTGTTTTTTTTAAAGAAATTGATGTGTTAGTGAATTTAGTTGGTTACTTACGTAAATGGTTGATTGATTGAGGATCTTAAGTATTTGAGATAGATTTTGATTTAAAACTGTTTAACACCTTAAATATTTACTCTAATATGCTGTTATAATTTTACTTCGTATTGAATAAATTTTTCAAAAATTCTAAAATGTGATTATTTATTCAGTATATATGTACATATATACCAATTATATATATATATATATATTTATATATTAATATGTTATCTGTACATTACTTGAAAATTAGCTAAGTCACGAAACTAGTTGCCTGGGTAAAAAACTACTCAGAAAAAGGATATGTATATATAGTATATTGTGCCTACCCTAAAAATAAATCCTGGAGCCGCCCCTGGTTCTTACTTTGAAAACAAGGCTCAATTCACGAATTAAGAGCTCATTTCTAAAGTAATTTCTTTCCCCCCGATCAAAAAATAGTTTTCGAAAGATACTTCTAGCCGATGATTCAAAGCATCGTGCTAAACATTGCTAAAATAACGCGTCATCTATGCAGTCGTAAAGCGACGTTTTTAATTCTTTCGGATTATCAATTCGTAGTGAGATTCTAAAATTGTGCATCACCACTAGATCGTACCAGTTTTTGATAGGGTGGTAACCCTTGTCAAAATTCTTTTGAAAAAATCCTAGGAACACTTTCCAGTTCTTCCAATTTGTCGTATCCATATACTTCATTGCTAAGCAAAGGCAAATTTGTATTGTACATATATTGAAAAGAAAATAGACCACATCGTGTTTAAAGCCACTTTCGTCGCTTTCATTTTTTCTTTAACATGGGCATGTGCGTTTATGTTTTACGTTCAGAAATAATCAAGGTATTTCAATTCGTCAACTTCTTCAATAGTATCGTCCCCGAGGATCCATTTGCGATTTTAAGCTAAGCTATTGACCTGTTACGCGATCTGAAAACATTATCTTTTGATTTTGAGCTGTTAATTTGTATTAAAATATTGTCGAAAATAGTATTTTTGTAGCTGTAGAGTAAGTGGCTTGTCAAATTGTCTGCATAAAGGAGAATTTTGACAATTTCATCACCGATTCTTACTCCCCCTGTAATGTGATTTTTTAACATCATTCATAAAAAGGGAGAAAAGCAAAGGACTATAGACACAACCATGAGGAACTTCGGTTTGGAATTTAAAGTTTCTTGATTTTTGTTTACCATTATGAAGAGCTACACTAGTGTCTAGAAGCATCTTCTCCTTGAACCTTATAAATTTGGTTGATAAATCGATTACTGAAACCTTTTATATTAGGGATTTCCTATCTACCGTTTCAAACGCAGCTTTCAAGTCAACGAAAAAAGCATAGAGAAATGTTTTTGTGTCGATAAAACGCCTGGCCAAAGTAACTAAAACAAAGATTTGATCAATAGTTCAAAGATAGACGTTTTAATTATAAAGAGATTTTAGTTCTTAAGGCAAATCTATATATATAAAAATGAATTGCTGTTCGTTAGTCTCACTAAAACTCGAGAACGGCTGAACGGATTTATCTTATCTTAGTCTTGAAATGTTCGTAGAGATCTAGGGAAGGTTTAAAAGGCGTTTCAGCCCTTTTCTATTTCCCATACAAACGTTTTCTAGAGTCAATTTGAACTTTTATTGCTATACAATAGTTCTAAAAGTTCAATAGTTCTAAAAGCTAAAGTTCATATTGTTGTCTAAGCAATTTAGGTGTGTTCCTAAAGTCAAAGAGTCAATTTGCAATTTATTACCGCTGCATAAAGTTTAAATTCAATCATATCTATGAAGATTATTTTTTTAAGTTTGATAAATCTTAAGTTTTGTCACAAATTAAGTTTCTCAACACAACCACAATATTTGGGCTAAGTATAGAGATGACATGTCTGAGGATGTTTTGCATCGTGTGCGCCGTGGAACTTTGAATCCTACACTACAAATGACTGAAGAAATTTACAATGAGACATTGATCATGATAGAAGATATGTTTTTATTGATAGCAAATAAAGTATTGTCGTGTTTGGGAATGACAGCACCCAATCGTCATATGCACGATGCATTAAACCACGAGTTGCAAAGGGAACAACAGTATGACATTGGAGCATTGGCCGAAACAGTTCGTACAAATGTTCCACAATTAAATCAACAACAAAGAATTGCGTACGACACTTTGATAGACGGACGAACCGGAAAAACGTTCTTAATTTCATTGCTTTTGGCGAGGATCAGATCGCAAAATGATGTTGCTCTACCGTTGGCTTCATTTAGAATAGCTGAGAATCTGCTAGAAGGCGGAGGAACTGCGCATTCTGCCTTGAAATTACCACTAAACATGCAAATCACCGAAACACCAATTTGCAACATCACCAAAAATAGCGCAATGGCCAAGATCCTACAGGTATGCAAATTAATTGTTTGGGATGAATGCACAATGTCAAGGTCACTGGAGGCGCTGACGAACAGAACATTGAAAGATATTCGTGACATTCAAAATATTGTTGGTGGGCCATGATTCTGTTGTCAAGTGATTTTCGTCAGACTCTTCCAGTTATTCCCCGATCAACAGTTGTTGATGAACTAAATTCATGCCTAAAATCATCGAATTTGTGGCAGTACGTAAATACACTACAATTAACAAATAGCATGCGCGTATTTTTGCAACATGATGAAACTGCAAATGTGTTTGCGAAGCAGTTGTTAGATATTGGAAATAATAAAGTTGCAATGGATACTCGACCGGATTCATCACATTACACACAGATTCAAAAGAGGAGCTTATTCAGCGTGTTTTCCCAGATATAGCGCAAAAGTTCAATAACCATAATTGGCTGGGTGAACGAGGAATATTGTCAGCAAAAAATAAATATGTCGAGGATCTCAATGCGACCATTCAGAATTTTCTTCCAGGACAGTTGGTTTCCTTCAAATCAGTCGACACCGTTATGAACCAGGATGACGTAGTCAACTATCCTACGGAGTTTTTAAATTCACTGGAATTGCCTGGATTACCACCTCACAATTTGCAGTTAAAGGTAGAATCAGTTGTCATCATGCTGCGTAACATTAATCAACCTCGACTATGCAATGGAACAAGACTGGCTGAAAAAAAAGCTGATGAATAACGTCATTGAGGCAACAATCATAAAAGGAAAATACAAAGGAGAGGATGTCTTGATCCCGCGAATACCGATGATTCCAACGGATTTACCATTCGATTTTAAACGCTTACAATTTCGAGTACGTCTGGCCTTTGAGATGACAATAAATAAATAGCAAGGACAGACTTTAGAAGTTTGAGGAATTAACTTGGAGTTTCCCTGTTTCGCGCATGGAAAATTATGCGTCGCTTGTTCGCGCGTCGGAAATCCGTCTTCTTTGTTTATTTACGCACCACAAAACAAAAAATATAGTTTATGAGAAAGCTTTAAATTGATTAACAAACTGTATCATAATAGTGTGTGTCAATTAACAAAGATTTAAACCTTATAAATAGCCAGTACTTCAGGAAAACTCTGTTTTTTTAAGTAAGCAACATGATGTGTCGAAAATAATAATAAAACTTCATGCTTCATTAAAAAAATGCTTTTTTATTCAATACGTTTTGTTTGTTTTGAAATTAATTTATACAAAAGTTTAGGTCTTTTATTTATCGATTGAGGCAGTACGAAGTCTGCCGGGTCAGCTAGTTATCTAAATAAAAATTATTCTATCTCTCAAGTTGGACAAAACTATACAAAAATGACAATTTTTATGAGGATCGGTTCAGTAGTTTCAGAGTTTATCGTGGACAAATACCATATCACGGTATATTAACTTCCCATAGGAAGTTATTGTAATGGGTCCGATTTGACAAATTGAAAATTTTGACATTTCTCGACGTTTCAAGGTCCCTAGAGTCGAAATAAAAGATTTTTAGAAAGATGTCTGTGCGTGCGTGTGTACGTACGTCCGTACGTCCGTACGTCCGTACGTTCGCGACGTTTTTTTCGTCGTCCATAGCTCAAGAACCAGAAGAGATATCGACTTCAAATAAATTTTGTTATACAGATAATAAGGCAGAAAGATGCAGAAAGGGCTCTCAAGAAAATTGCGTGGGTGGTTTTTTTACCATAGCAGTTTAAAAAAAAGGTGAAAATTTTGGTTAACCCTAAATATCTCATGAACCAATGACGCTAGAGACTTGAATTAAATTTTGTATTATATATTGTAACGTGATACAAAACAATTATATTTTTGGAAAAAATTCAATTAACGGTTTTTTTTATAAATCAAAAAAACTGAAAAAAAAAATTTGTCACTTCGAAAATTTTACGACTAAAATATGATTTCATCTCCAAAACAATTTTGTGCAACGAAGAATAATGTTTTTGACATCTGATAAAATTTTAAGAAAAATCGAATTGACAGTTTTTTTACAAAAAATGAAAACCTAAAAAAAAAATAAAAAAAAGTTGGTAAAAATTGAGTTTTGACTCAAATATCTTTTCAAAACTTTGAGATATTGGCTTTAAACTACTTTTATCTTTCAAAAAATATTGGTTTCAACATTCAGTAAAATTTTGAAAAAAATAGAATTGACAGTTTTTTTACAAAAAATTAAAAACCGAAAAAAAAAATTAACAAAAGTTGGTAAAAATTGATTTTCGACTTAAATATCTTTTCAAAAATTTGATATTATGGCTTCTAACTAATTTTAACTTATAAGAAATATTGTTTTCAACATTAGGACAAATTTTGAGAAAAATCGAATTGACAGTTTTTTTACAAAAAATAAAAACCTAAACAAAAAAATTAATAAAAGTTGGTAAAAATTGATTTTCGGCTCAAATAGCTTTTCAAAAATTAAAAATATTGGCTTCAAACTTATTTTATTTCACAGAAAATATTGTTTTTTATATTCAGTAATTTTTTTATAAAAATCCAACAGTCCGTTTTTTCATAAAAAAAAAATAAAATCTACAAAAAATAGAACGCAAATTTGGTAAGAATTGATACATTTAGACAAACTTTTAAGCAAGACAAATCGATAGACGGGATGGGAAGTTATCAGTGTGGGTCGCATCCCAGCCTCTTTTTTATTATTAATAAGGTAGATTCTTAACTCCTCTTTTACGGCCATTGAATTAAAAAAAAATTATATTTATATAACTCTAACCGAACAGATAACTAACCCGTGTCACATAAATGTCTAGATATATTGCAAAGTTGAGTGCTACAAATTTAAATGTTGGAGATCCGCTCAGCTGTGGGTAAAATAAATATAAAAGCTTCATGAGATTCTACAGACACATCGCTAAAATGGGGGAGTCAAATCTTGTTTTTATTATGTGATCAAGATGCCAATTATCCAATACAGCTCACTTATGGCAAATTGCTACACAAAATAGCGTCGCCGCGACGACGACGTTTCGAGCTACTCTTTCTAAATATATCAGTCTTAAAACGTACGACTATTGTGTACGGTCGACAAAAGTTTAACCATCACTAAAAACGTGAGAAGGGTGCATTTTTTGAGCATCTCCACTGCTTATAAAATATTGTTTTACTTTTAATGTCAACGAAGAATAACTGTATAAACAGATCGGATACCTAATTATTATAAATTGTGTTGTATTTTGATTTTGGTAAAAATAATACTAGCTTAGCCTAGCCTAGCCTAGGTATCTATAATTTAGTTTGTGTATCTCAAGATCAGTTGACATTACAGATTGAAACTCGACAGTCAGCTACTTGTATATGATTGTCAGTGCGAACTAAAAAAGAAATTAGTTTAAATTAAGTTACTACTCGCAATTATTAAACGGTTGTGGAACAAGAAAATATTTTAATTTAAAAGTTTTCGCGAATTTTCAATTCAAACAAAAGACTGAATAAAACTTACATACGAGTATATCCAAAGTTCAAATTGAATTATTGTCAAAAATGACAAACGTTCAAGATGTTAAAGTTCGGTTGCAGAAATTTGGTTGGGCTGATTATATGGTTTTTGTGTCGATGCTCTTGAGCTGTGCTTTAATTGGTGTATATTTCGCTTTAAAAATGAGACGTGAGGGGAAGAAGAGAAAAAATGAAAACAACAAAGATGCTGAGGATAGTTATTTAGTTGGAGGAAGGAATATGAAAATGATTCCCATATCAATGTCACTGATATCGAGGTCTGTAAGAAAAAATATTTTTCACTATTCATAAGATCAGTTTGGAAAAAATTGTATCTATAGATTAATATTTAAAAGTTAATATAATTATTGTAAAGTCTGCTTATTAAAACGAGGTGAAAGGCCAACATCAACTCACAATATATGGCATACAAATATTTATGTATCTATAATTGCAATAAATACAATGTATTGTATTCTCAGTTCTTCGCAAATAAACTCGTAGATCCAATTTCAAAATTCAAAGTTTTCAATGCCACCGTAAATAATTATTTTTGCTATGGTAATGAAGTATATGGTTTCGAACAGTTGGAGGAAATGGAAAATATACAGAGGTATTTTTTCAAGCGAATTTTTAAGTTACCTATCAACACTCCTAATTATGCTATTCACCTAGAGTCAGGCTTACCTCAAATTTTCTTGAAAAACTTAAAGGTTAACGCCGATTTTATAATCAAAGTTATGAAGCGGTCCGACCAAAACTTTCAAAAAAGACTCCTTAAAATTTGTTTTAGTTGTGGATATAGTCCTGTCAAAAACTGGTATGATCTTGCTGTAGCACATAACCTTTCAATAACTTTGCCAGTGGACAATGTGGAAGCTTTAAAAAATGCATTATATGAATGTATCTCTGTTATAGATGACTTGATGTACAGGCTTTGTGTTGCGCGAGGGACTGCATCAACATCCAGGAATATATACAGACAACTTAATCTGAAACTTGGTGAAGGAAACTATTTTAGAGAAGAGTTTACAGTTTCGGAAATGAGCTTGATCTTCAAGATCAGAACGGAAATGCTCGATTTGAATTATAGACCACATAGAACAGACTTAAACCCTGTGTATTCCCTTTGCAACCTTGGTCAAAACCAAGATGTTTTGCATTTATTAGCACTTTGTCCAATATTACAGGAAATCCGAAGGCTCTACTTTTATTTTAGTTTTCTTTCCCATAAGGAATGTGTCTAAAAGTCACACTTCTTATTGAACATATAACTACCTGTTATTGCTTTTTTTATACTAGGTATATATATATCAAAATATACTTTAATGATAAACATGAACATTATTTCCATATGGTTCAATGATTCTTTTTGTTTTGTTTTGACTAAACTAAAAGTCACAAAAAAATGTTCTTCTTTAATATTTATATTTACATATTTTTTAACTATGAAACTTATTTTGTGAAATATTCTCTCTTTTTACTCAAATATTGTATTTTTTTTTTGTTTTTTTATTTAATTAGTTTTTTTTTCGGCAGACGGCTTATAGAGCCATGCTTTGTATATCTTTTATTATGAAATATTGTACTTGTACTTGGAAAAATAAAGAACTTATCTATCTATCTATATTTATCTATCAATATGTTCACACGTATTAACAATTTATATTTATCATAGAGGAACTGTTAATTGATAAAAACTAACTAAACAAGCGAAATATTCGAACAATCGATATTTTCGACATCAGACGCTTTTAGAGATCACCCTCATTTGTAAGAAAAGATAAAAAAGATGAAATCTTAGATAAAATCACATGGTCTTAAAAATATATACTTGCTCAAACTTTTATATAGCATTCACTATTCAAATGTAAAAGCTTAGAACAGGACACAACATTCGATCACTCTTATTTTCGCATGTTTACTTCTGATGGAGACTTTCTGTCGTTCCTTAGTTAAGAAGTCCTCAAAGTCTGTCCCAATGCATGGTGTCCACTATTTTTCAAAATAAAATTTCCTGTCTTTCCCTGACCAATTTCAAAATTTTCCCTGAACAGAAAATATAGTTTTTAAATGTTATTTATGTTTAATTTGTATAGTAAGTATTAATTTTGCTCTTTAAATGCAGTAATAATAGATGGGTTATACTTGTTCAGAACTTTATAGTTGTGTTCGTTTGTGATGAATAGATAATTCATAAATGAGAAAACAGTACAATTAAATTCTAAATGAACAGAACAAATCAGGATAATTTTAGTATTAAAAATTCAATACAATTTTGAGAGCTGAGTTCAATTTTACTCCTTCAATTTTTTAATGCTCAAATGCACTTCAAAAAGAAATCTGAGTGTTCAGAGCAGACTTTGTTCCAAGCGTGTTCAGCTTCAGCATGCTCTGAAGACTCAGAGTTCAGAGCTGTGAAAAGAAAAACGTATTGCGAAGAGTAAGGAGCAAAGTTATTTCCATTTTACAAAATTTTCTTTGCATATGTTAAAATATAAAAACAAATTTCAACAAATTTTTTCCCTGACCACTTTTAAAAATCCCTGACTTTCCCTGACCAAAGTTGTGTTCATTAACTTTCACTGTTTTTCCAGTTTAGGACGAAATATATCTAATTTTATCCATTTAATATGTTTTGTGATGTACCAAAACCAAGAATTTTTTTTTAAATAAAATATTTGTTCAGATTAACGTGAACAAAGTTAAATTTCAAATCATGCATCTTCTATGAAAATACGGAAGTTATTAAATAAATCAACTTCACATTTTATCGCAAAATAATTATAATAAAATGTCAATTAATTTCTCAAAAACATTAAATCTTATTATCGAAAATCATTAGAGCGGATTTCTTAATTAATTGTGTATCGAGTTTTTACCAAAAATATTGTATAGACGAACTATTGTTCTTACTTCTTAAAACCTTAATTACAAGTTCAGAATCAATCGACCCAATGGTTTAGGTTGTAGGGCATAGGACAGACAAGCTGGCGGTGCTTTTGAAGTATTTACATATATACCTACCAAAAATTCTCTAATTTTTTTGATGTTGCCAGTTTAAAAAAAAAATATTTGGCTATTTCCCATAGCCAAAACAATAAAATTTATTATTTTTTATTTAATACCTGATTTTGACGCATAGGGCTGTCTTGCCATTTAAGAAAAAGGGTTTTTTCACGTCATAAAAAGTGCTTTTTCAAATAAGTCGTTAGCATTCGGCATAAAAACTGTAGGCAATTTTATCCAATGGTTCGCACACAGAAATTATTGAAAGTTGTAAGTAACTAGGCATTGGTGCTTTACGGATTCAGTTTACACGAATTCTATTAAAATAAATGAATGATACGTCATTTCGTTCTTAGAGAAACGCTTTTTAATATTAGTCAAACAAAATTGATTAAAGGTACTAAGTTATTCAAACCAATTTTTACCTCCATAGCTTGCTCCACATGCAGAAAGTCCTCGATTCTCTCACATCACATATGTAGGCAAGGCACTGCGTACACTAATTATAAAGTTTCGACTCTGCCATTAGAGGCTGAAAATAATAAACATTCAAATGGGAAGATCGCAGCGTTCGATTCTTTTAAGTGTAGTTTTAAACTACTCTTTCGTACATTTTGGGCGGTATTTTGGCCATAACAACAATGTTACTTTTTAATGCGTCTATAATTAAGATATTATTCACGTAAACAAGGTTTAAACTCGTATGATCTTTGTGGACCATTGGATTTGCCAAAATGTTTTCTCTTGTGTGGCTTGTTGCCCCGTTTTATTGTAACCACATACAATCCCAATCATGAATCATGGTCCAAAAAAGTAGATACGAAACGTTTAACTGCTACGAAATTTGGGGAACCGATAAATTCGAACCATCAGCAAGACAGCAACACAGGCGGTATCACATTAGTAACGCTTTTACTCTCGTAAAATTTTTTCACAATTTCACTGATTACAAGTTTCACTCGAATTTCATTCCACCCGAAAAAAATCGCTTTTTCATTTCCCCTCCTTTGAGTTTCACCAGAAATAAAATCCATGTTCAAAAAAGAAATTCGGGTGAAATGTCACACTTGACAGCACTTGGTTATCACTACTGATACCCTTTTGGTATCCTCCGAACAGTCCGAAGCAATGTTGCCTCTTCTTTTTCCACAAACAAAAGGACATGCATGTCTATGCTCAGCATTTTAATATATTTAATGTTATTTTTTTTTAACTTTTTTGCAACACTTAAAAAACATCAAGAAGACCAATTTTTCAAAAATTCAGATAATTAGGTTTGTTCATTTTTCGCAATGAAATTTTGTATTCCCGCTTACTTAAAAGCCTTAATCGATTGGAGAAGGAATAAAGTCTTATCACGGCACTCAATGACCATACGTTTAACAGAAAATTGCAATATTTCATTTACGTTGCACTTTTTGTATGTTCAATAAAATTTCATTCTCTGTTTCCATCACAGAAATGGTAAAATTTATTGATAGCTATTCTCTGGACATACCTATTTGTTGAACTGTCAGCTCTAAATTCGAAGTGAAATCTTATTCGGGCAAAACTTCTGATAGTTTTTTTAAAATTCGGAGTAACAAAAATATTACGGGTGAACGTTTTTTCGGGCTAAACTCCTAATAGGGCTGAACAAGTAATTTTAAGGCTTTATTTGATTGATTCACTGAAGTAAACTGCAAAAATTCCAGTAATATGTATTACGGCACTTAAAATAACAGCTTATTTTGACAGGTGTCAAATATTAGCGCTAATAACTTGAAACCATTAATTGATGGCATGGTATGATCATTTTCAGAAAAAATAAAAGGTCAAAATGTATTGGCTTCCAAATTTAATATAATTAATACTTATGATACAAAACTTATTTCAGAACTAGTAAAATGTTTAAAAGTTGTTTTTCAATTGCAATTTACGAGTAGGTACCGCTCTCACTCAATATGAACCACTGATTATGTACACTTTCTCTAATTTAGTGAGTTCCCTCTTTCAGATGCTTACTTATTCAATAAAATTTAAAAAATCAATATCAATTAGAACCACACCGCTCAGGTCATATTTCTGAGCGGCATAATTGCAATGTACTTAGATATTGTTTGATACAATTGAGTAATAGGAAGATCATTAAAAAATATCAATTTATTTTCAATCAACAGCTTCATTTCGGGCATTACACTGCTAGGAACACCCACGGAAATTTATTTGTATGGAATCCAATATATGTACGTGGTCGTCTCAATTCTTTTTATGGGAGGTGCAATGTACTATATTTATCTTCCGGTGTTCCACGAATTGAAACTTATTTCAACGTACCAGGTAAAAGGATTTTTAAATTGTTTATGACCAAAAATATGTAATGTTATACACTTTGAAGTATCTCGAGACCCGCTTTGACCAGAGAATTCGGCTTTTTGGTTCAATACTTTTTGCCTGTGGATCGGTAAGTCTCGAAAAAGTTTAAAATTCCATTTGAGTTTATTTTATAGATTCTAGGATCTGTGTCTTCTTAGTTGATGTGGCTTCCAATTGTGATCTACGTACCGGCATTGGCGTTCAATCAAGCTACGGGAATTAATATTCACTGGGTGACACCTGTTGTTTGCTTGGTTTGCATTTTCTACACATGTGTGGTATGTTGAAAAGCTTATTGTAAACGTTGCAAATGAAACACATATTTTGTATCTTATTTTTATTTTAAGGGTGGCTTACAAGCAGTTGTTTGGACAGATGTGGTTCAAGCATTCTTGATGTTTGGTGCGATGATTTTGATAATAGTCAAAGGAACTATGGATATTGGAGGCCCATCAGTGGTTTGGGAACGTGCTGTGAGTAGCGGACGAATCGAATCTCCCAAGTAGGTTTTGACAAGTGAATTATATCCATATTATAAAAACAAAATACCATCTTGGACCATTCAAATTTCCTCTCAGCTGGACGTTTGATTTACGAGAACGACACACAATGTACTCCCTGATTTTGGGAGGGATCCCACACTGGCTTAAATCAAATGCCGTGAATCAAAACATGATTCAAAGGTACTTGTCCCTTCCTAGTCTTAGAATTGCTCGTCAAGCATTATGGGTCTTCATACTGGGTGTCTTCCTCCTTCTGGGTATTTGTTGCTATAGTGGACTGCTCATATATGCAACGTACAGTGACTGTGACCCCTTGACAACAAAGGTGAACCCTTCTAATTTCAAATAACACAAGAACATCCCTTAATTTTTGACATTCCCTTTTCTATGTGAATTGTTTCCATTTCCATTAACATAACCCCAGCTAGCAACCCGAAAAGACCAACTTCTACCTTTACTGGTGATGGAAACACTTGGAGACTTTCCTGGACTTCCCGGACTATTTGTGGCTGGCGTATTCAGTGCGGCATTGAGTTCCCTATCTACCGGGCTAAACTCAATGTCTGCCGTTGTCCTTGAAGACTTTTTCAAGTCCTTTTGTAAAAAACCACTAACGGAACGTCAAACAGCTTTCATTATGCGTGGTGTTGTTGTCGTTTTTGGTGCCTTATGCGTTGCTCTTGTTTTTGTGGTGGAAAAACTTGGAACAGTACTTCAATTGTCAATGAGTTTGGCAGCAGTTTCAAATGGTCCTCTACTGGGCATATTCACGATGGCAGTTTTGCTTCCCTGGGTTGAGGGAAGAGTAAGTTTAGAAACATTTTATGTGCATGCAAACTGACGATTCTTTTGATGATGATGATGTTTTTTTTTTTAAGGGTGCGATAATTGGAGGAACAACAGGTCTGGCAATCATGTCGTGGTTAGTTGTGAAGGCACAAGCAGCCATTGCCACCGGAGAGCTGAGTTTTATAACAAAACCACTAACAACAAGCGGTTGTAGTTACACATTCTTCACGGAGAGTTCAATGAGTATGCTGGCTATTAACGCAACTATAGAGCAGTCAACAGCGATTCCGCCAGTGTAAGTTCGAATGCTGCATTTATTACTTTAGTCTTACGGCGGCGGCGATATTGATTTTTTGAAATTCTTCTTCCTTATAGCGATGAGTCTTTCAAGCTATATCACATTTCATACTTTTTCTATACAATGCTTGGTGCAGTGATAACAATGATAGTTGGGCTTATAACTTCTCTTATTCTGGGTCCGAATAAACCCAGTGACGTCGACCCCAAACTGTTGGCTCCTTTTGTAAGGGGGATGATTGGGAGAGGAAAAAGCGAAAAATGCAGTCAAGGATCTGACCTGTAGTCGAGAATAATTTGAAAATTATTGAGAACTTCGAATTTAATCCCATTTATGATTATCGTTCAAAAAATAAGTACAAGTAAATTTTTATTTTAAGTGATTACTATTATTTGATTAATTTAAAATTTTATGATTGTAAATTGTTCGTGTTTTTATATGAAAAAATAAGCAAATCTGCAATTGACCTTAGTTTGATATTATTTGGAATGTTGAAAAAAAAAAACAATATAAGCTTTAAATGGTTTTGAACATTATTATTCTATAATGAGAACCCTTCTCTCTTTATTAATCGTATATTTTTGTGTCATAATGTTTGTGTGGTAATGATTTCTGATTTAATGTATATATTATATATAATATTATAAAACAAGGAAATTTAAAACATCCACATCCATTGTAAAATTTTAAAGATTCGACTTTTACGGCTGAATTTCCTAGATAACTCCACGTATTCCATCGTTAAGGTATTGAATTGACAATTAAGAATTGGCATATACTCGTATTCAAACTTTCAAGTGACTCTAATGTAGGAAGGCAAGATATGTTAAATCCAACATCTCGGTGGCCAATTGTGACTACTTTCTTCTTCATCTTCTTCTAAATTGAGATTTTGTCGTTGATGCTTGTGTGGCACGTTACTCCGAACCAACAACTATTTAAGATATTACAAGCACCACAAAACGACAATTTTTGTAAACCCGGTTAATTTTGACGAATTTTAGGAACCTACGTTGCTTGTGATCGGCCAGCTATGAGTTCATGTATTAAATGGACTTTGAAGCCTGTATTACGGTATAATGTTGTTTTTGTAATGCTTAATACCAAAAGGTCGACGGTTAATTAACAACTAGGCTTTTATCAACAATACGGAATGAAGTAAGGGTTTTTTTTAGCTATTATCTCTTTGGCAACACTGGTTTTAACAGCTGACACACATTTCGTGTTTTGCTTCACTGTCAAACATCTTCATCGTCTTACAAACGAACAACGCTTGCAAATTACTGAATATTATTATCAAAATGCGTGCTCTGTTATGAAAGTTCATCGCGCGCTTCTTCCATTTTATGGTCAGTTTAATCGACCCACTTAAGCGGCTATTCGGGCTATTGTGACTAAATTTCGCACCATATTTACATTGTTGGACATTAAACCACCAACACGCTTACGTAAAGTGCGAACTGAAGAAAATATCGCAGCTGTATCGGCCAGTGTTAATGATGACCATCAATTATCGATTCGTCGGCGTTTGTAGCAATTGTGACTCTGTTACTCAACAACGTGGAAAATTTTGCGGAAGGATTTAGGTAGGATGCCTTTCAAAATACAGCTGGTGCAAGAATTGAAGCCGAACGACCTACTGCAACGTAAAATTTTTGGTGTATGGAATCTTGGAAAGTTTTACCGAAAAATTGTGTTCAGCTACGAAGCTCATTTTTATCTCAATGGGTACGTAAATAAGCATAATTGTCGGTTTTGGAGTTAATATCAGCCAGAAGCATTGCAAGAACTACCAATGCATCTAGAAAAAGTCACAGTTTGGTGCGGTTTATGGGCTGGTGGCATCATTGGACCGTACTTCTAAGATGATGCGAATCGTAACGTAACTGTGAATGGTGAGCGCTACCGTGAGATGATATCCTGCTTTTTTTGCCCAAAATGCAAGAGCTTGACTTGCATGACATGTGGTTTCAACAAGATGGTGCCACATGAAACAAAGCACGCGCAACAATGGACTTATTGAGAGGCGAGTTTGGTGGACGCCTAGATCGAGCGATTTAACGCCTTTAGACTATTTTTTTAAGGCTATGTTAAAGCTCATGTCTATACAGACAAGCCCGAGTTACATAACCCACTCGTAGCCATCAGGCAGCAGCACCGGGGTCAGCAGCATACAGGATCGGATGCCCATCCGCTAATCTTCATATTACACCGAGGTGCAGGTGTTAACGTGTAACATCTAATGCAGGTGTCCATACCGTTAAAATTAAGAACTCTAAACATGACATCTGGTGCAGGTGTCCAACCGTTAAAATTAAGAACTCTGAACATGACATCTGGTGCAGGTGTCCATACCACATGACATCTGGTGCAGATGTTTCAACCGGTAAAATGTTTACATACCACATGACATCTGGTGCAGATGTCCAACCCTTAAAATGTTTACGTACCACATGACATCTGGTGCAGGTGTTCAACCGCTAATCCCCTAAAACAGGATCATCTCTACAGAGAGAGTACATAGACGATGTGACTGGAGCGAGGCATCATAGAGATCGGCGATTATATAAATAGAGGGTACCATTGAATAGTCTCATTCGAATTTTGTTGGATCGTGTAACCACATCTCTAAATAATAATAATAAAAGTATAAAGTACAAAATTTTTGTCTATTTATTTCTTTTGAAAGTTAAAAGATTTTAACTGGCGCAGTCGGTTTGATAAAAACACACCTCGAGTGAATATCGAGTGAATAAGTGGTGGATCTTAATCCTTTAGTTTTACAGAACCCTACCCTATTGTAAAAATGTGAATTTTTTTTTTATAAATAATAATCAAAAAAAAAAACACATAAAATAGTGTTTACCAAATTGAGTGATTATTTTATCTACAAAGCAAAAAAAAAAAAGAAAATAATAAAACAATAGTATTACATACTGATAAAAACAAAACAACATAAATGTGTAAAAAAAAAAAAAAAAAATATATTACATTTATAAAACTATAAAGACAATTTTGTTTTGGACATATGTGCATCAGAGAGGAGCGACTGTAGCAGCTGATTGTTGAAAGGGGTAAGTCCATATTTTTGGTTAACTATTTCATCAGTTCCTAGTCTTTCCTAATCCGTATGTCCCCAAAAATAAAAAATAAAAGAAAAGTTAAAGCTAGTTTTCTAAATAGTAAAAGTTGGTATTTATTAAGAAAAAAATCAAAGAGTGGTTCAAGTAAAGAATATTTAAATTCTGACTCAAGCGAAGACGAAGTGAAAATGAATAACGAACTAATTGCCACGGGAATCTTTCACAGTCTCAGGATCCCTGATGCTGTCAAGGACCTCCCGAATTTTGACGGAAATCCCCGTTCTTTATTTGATTTTATAAGCAATGTGGAAGAAATACTTGCTCTAATGCCACAAATAAGAAATACCACGTATGAACGAATAATAGTCAGAGCGATTAGAAATAAAGTAGTTCAACAGGCCAACGAAGTCCTAAATATGTATGGTACACCCGTTGATTGGGCTCAGATAAAAGCAAATTTAGTGATTCATTATTCAGATAAACGTAATGAGACCAGTCTTATCCGTGATCTCCATCATCTTCGTCAAAACCAAATGACGGTAGAAACCTTTTATTCGAAGGTAGTAGATATTTTCTCAGCCATGACAAATCATATAAAGGTACACGAAAATGATGCTAATGTTATAAGAGCCAAACAATCCCTTTATCAGGAGATGTGCCTAAACACATTTTTGTCTGGCCTAAAAGAGCCGTTAGGGTCCACAATTAGGTCAATGAAGCCCAAAAATCTGGCCGAAGCATTAAGCTTCTGCCTTCAAGAACAAAACTGTCATTATTTTCAGAATCCCCAACAACTACAACTATTTTCACCCGTACAAAAATTTCAAAATAGGCCACTTCAACCACCAAATTTTACACAAAGTCCAATTTATAGATATCCTCAGCAGCAAAATAATAGTTATAGAACAAATACCTTTTCTCAATACCCTTTAAATTCACGAAGCGAAGCACAAAAGCAATATCCTACTTATAATACTACTAGAAACAATAATCTACAACAAAAGAATACTCCTAGTTCTAGATATAAAAACTATCAACAGCCACAGCCTGAACCTATGGATACCCTTAGTGCCAGAACAAATAAAAGTTCAAATATTTCAAACTGGCGAAACAAAAGTTCAGAAAATTTTCAAAACCAGTTACACAATATAGAGAGTAGCAAGGCCGTAAGTAAGAATCCAGAATATAATAATCAGGACTACTTTGATGCTCAGACAAATTATTATTCAAACAATAATTATCAAGGTCAATTCGTTGAACACCAAACAGATAACTATTTTCAAAACAATGGCCTCCATAATCCTTCTATAGGGAGTTATCGTAAGGAATCTCAAGATTGTTACTATCCAGATACTGTGTGCCAAAATCCGTCTCTTCAAAATAATTATTTACCGCATAGTTACATTCCAAATCTTGATTCTCAAAGTCAGATAATTGAAAGCGAGGTTGATGATTCAAATTTTTGATTACGAGCCTCGGAAACACAATAGGTTATCTAGAAATAAATAACCATAATTCATACATATTACCATATGTTAGTATTCAAAGTTTAAACAACAAAAACCTTAAGTTTCTCATAGACACCGGAAGTAACAAATCTTTTATTAACCCAGGAATAATTAATAGTAAACATATTAAAATAATAGATCCTATTGAAATCAAAACTATTTTCAATAAAGAATTTATAAATCAAAAAATAGATTTAGAAGGTCTTAGAGAATTTAATACAAATAAATCACTGTCTTTCTTAGTTTTTAAATTTCATAATTACTTTGATGGCTTAATTGGTACTGAGATGATGAAGGATCTCGGAATAAAAGTAGATCTTAAAAATTCAGTATTGGAATCCGATAATGTTAGAGTACCTTTAAGCTATAAGCCTAACCTCATGTCCAAAACATACACAGTGCCAGGTTTATGCAAAGTAGTATGTTATGTACCAGTAGATACTGAATTTGGCAATGTATTTATTAAGCCAACTTCTATACAAAATGACTTAATAATACCTGAAGGGATCTACAAAGTTAATAATTGGTATTCTTTTGTAGAAGTGATCAACACTTCAAGCTCATGCAAGACATTTGTTATTGAACAACCAATAAAATCTGAATCGTTGAATCCCAAAAGTTTTATGGAAATTCACAGCCTTTCAATTAATAATTCTAAAAACTTATATAATCCCAATATATCAGAATTAATCAATACAGATTCCTTAAATACCGAAGAAAAAAATGCTTTACTTAATCTATGTAAAAGATATAGGGATATTTTTTTTGAAGATGGGCAAAAATTATCATTTTCAAATGCCACTAAGCATGAAATCATTACCAAAGATAATATACCAATTTATACAAAGTCCTATCGCTACCCTTATGTACATAAGGAGGAAATCAAAAATCAAGTCAACGAAATGCTTAACCAGAACATCATTCGACCCAGCTTTTCACCTTGGTCCTCTCCAATTTGGTTAGTACCTAAAAAAAGAGACTCTAATGGAAAAGAAAAATGGCGGTTAGTTATAGACTACCGGAAATTAAACGAGAAGACAGTTGACGATAAATACCCAATACCTAACATCACTGAAATTCTCGACAAATTAGGCAGATCCATATACTTTACTACCCTTGATCTAGCTTCTGGTTTCCATCAAATAGAAGTTAAAAGCGATGACATTCCAAAAACAGCATTTTCTGTGGAAAATGGTCATTACGAATTTGTTCGTATGCCATTTGGCCTAAAGAATGCTCCATCGACATTTCAACGGGTCATGGATAATGTTCTGCGAGATCTTCAAGGGAAAATTTGCTTAGTTTATATGGACGATATCATTGTGTTCTCGACATCCCTTCAAGAACACATTGAAAATTTAAATAAAGTCTTCAAAAACCTTAAAGAAGCCAATCTAAAAATCCAGCTTAAGAAGTCAATGTTTTTCCAGAAAGAAGTTTCCTTTTTGGGACATGTTGTAACTGCAAACGGAGTCAAACCTAATCCAGACAAAATTATGGCAATTCAAAAATACCCTATACCAAAAACCCAAAAACAGATCAAATCTTTCCTTGGACTTCTCGGTTATTACCGAAAGTTTATTAAGGATTTTGCGAAATTAACAAAACCACTTACCGAATGTCTCCGCAAAGGGAATAAAATAAATCTTGACTCCAGATATATCAACTGTTTTGAATCTTGTAAAGCTTTGTTATGCAATGATCCTTTATTGCAATACCCGGACTTTTCAAAGCCCTTCAATCTTACTACAGATGCGAGTAATTTTGCTATAGGTGCGATACTGTCACAAGGACTTATTGGATCTGATAAACCGATTTGTTATGCAAGTCGTACTTTATCGCAATCTGAGCAAAACTATAGTACAATTGAAAAGAAGCTATTAGCCATAGTTTGGGGTAGTAAATATTTTAGGCCGTATCTTTTTGGGCGCAAATTTCAAATTATAACTGACCATAAACCCTTGACTTGGCTATTTTCGCTCAAAGAACCAAACACAAAGTTACTTCGTTGGAGGTTAAAGTTGGAAGAATATAATTATGACATTGTATATAAAAAAGGAATACTAAACTCAAATGCGGATGCTTTATCCCGGATCGAAATAAATACAAACGAAATCGATCAACCTTCTACTACCACTTCTACTTACAACGAAAACATAGAACTTCTGTCCGTTTTTAATAACGTCGATGATAACGAACAAGATTTATTCACAATCCATTCGGCAGAAGAAAATATTAATGACGGCATTCCAATATCGGAACGTGCTATAAATGAGTTTTCTAATCAAATAATTCTTAAACATATAGAAAACAAAACAAGGCCAGATATTCAATTTAAAATCCTATTCAAAAGGAAAAAACGATATACGATATCTTACAACCAAATAAGGGAAGAAAGTTTTATTATTAAGATTTTTAAAGAATATATGGCTTCTAAACGATTAACAGCTGTTTTATCGGATGACGAAACATTTAAAATAGTCCAAACAGTATACTCTAAATATTTTAACAATAGTCACCTAAAACTAGTTAGATGTACTATCATGTTAAAGGATATTACTGATAGTGATGAGCAAGAAAAAATAATTCGGGACTATCATACAACTTCCACCCATAGAGGCATACACGAAAGTTTGGTTCATCTTAAGAGAGAGTTCTACTTTCCAAACACGAAACATCTTATTACTAAAATAATAAATAACTGTGACATTTGTCAAAAGTATAAATATGATCGCAAAAGGGAGCGTTTAAAATATGAAATCACCGAAACACCTTCAAAGCCTTTGCAAATCCTTCACATAGACATTTTTTTCATCCACAAAGAACACTTTTTAACAATAATTGATAAATTTAGTCGGTTTTCTAGTGTGTATTTATTACCTTCTAGAAATAGTATTAGTTTAATTCAATCTTTGAAACATTTTTTTTCTCATCATGGAGTCCCGCAGAAAATCGTTACTGACAACGGCAATGAATTTATATCCACCTTATTTAAAGGCTTTTTAGATACCTATAATATAACCTTACACACTATCTGTGCAAAAAGTTCAAACGGAAACTCACCCGTAGAAAGATTCCACTCTACGTTGATTGAATTAATACGTATTATTAAATCTCAACACAAAGAAAAACCCATAAGTGAAATCGTTGATGAGGCTGTTATATCTTACAATAACTCTATTCATTCTGTCACTAATCTCTCTCCTTTTGAACTAATCAATGGTCACATTACAGATAAGAATATATTTTCAATCAACAAAACATTTAAAACAGAACAAGAGTATCTTAAAAATCACATCGATGAGTACAATACTTTAGCAAAATTAGTACACGAGAAAAATGTAAGCCATAAAGAAAAAATTATAAATAAATTAAATGATAACCGAAAAGAGCCACCTGAATTTATACCAAACCAAAAAATATACGAGTCAGATGATAGGCGTAATAAACTGGCCCCTAGGTTTAATGAACACGTAGTAGTTAAGGATAATAAGATTACCTTAGATACAAATAAAAGAAAGGTACATAAACAAAAAGTAAAGAAGAAACGCAAATATACCACTTAATAAAAAATAAAAAAAAAATTTTAAAATGTTCGTTCATGCCCGGTCTTAAGTTAAAATATAAAATATTAGTTATAAAAATGTATTTGATATTGAAATCTTAAAAATATGTAGGTATGTATGTATCTACAAAAAAAAATTAAAATATTTGTTTTTTATTTTCATTTTGAACCACCCTTTGATTAATTTAATTTAAAGATAAACATTGAAATTTGGTTAACTATCTTTAATTTTGGTAATACACCCAATGTAAAATTACAAAAATCCTTATCCCTAATATTCCTACTGATGATTTGGTGATCCTTAACTATGGATGAGCCCTATATAGCAATACACTGCTGCCACCAATGCCATGAACATTACCTCTTCACATCATTGGTCCATACTAATGGGGGAGGAGTTACATAACCCACTCGTAGCCATCAGGCAGCAGCACCGGGGTCAGCAGCATACAGGATCGGATGCCCATCCGCTAATCTTCATATTACACCGAGGTGCAGGTGTTAACGTGTAACATCTAATGCAGGTGTCCATACCGTTAAAATTAAGAACTCTAAACATGACATCTGGTGCAGGTGTCCAACCGTTAAAATTAAGAACTCTGAACATGACATCTGGTGCAGGTGTCCATACCACATGACATCTGGTGCAGATGTTTCAACCGGTAAAATGTTTACATACCACATGACATCTGGTGCAGATGTCCAACCCTTAAAATGTTTACGTACCACATGACATCTGGTGCAGGTGTTCAACCGCTAATCCCCTAAAACAGGATCATCTCTACAGAGAGAGTACATAGACGATGTGACTGGAGCGAGGCATCATAGAGATCGGCGATTATATAAATAGAGGGTACCATTGAATAGTCTCATTCGAATTTTGTTGGATCGTGTAACCACATCTCTAAATAATAATAATAAAAGTATAAAGTACAAAATTTTTGTCTATTTATTTCTTTTGAAAGTTAAAAGATTTTAACTCCCGCTTCAATTGACGTATTGGAAGACAACATTGAAACATTTGTTCGTGAGATACAGGCCAAAATGTTGGAAAGAGTATGCCAATATTGGACTAAGCGGATGGACCATTTGAGGCGCAATCAAGGTCAACATTTGCATGAAATAATCTTCAAACAATAAATTATATGGACCGTACTCTCGATTCAAATAAAGATTTCATGCCTTTTTCTGAATTGTATGTTGCTTTTTTATTAAACTTTCTTATAATGGGTGATTTTTTTGAGGTTAGGATTTTTATGCATTAGTATTTGACAGATCACGTGGGATTTCAGACATTGTGTCAAAGAGAAAGATGCTCAGTATGCTTTGACATTTCATCATGAATAGACTTACTAACGAGCAACGCTTGCAAATCATTGAATTTTATTACCAAAATCAGTGTTCGGTTCGAAATGTGTTTATCGACAAATTTTGTTCAGCGATGAGGCTCATTTCTGGTTGAATGGCTACGTAAATAAGCAAAATTGCCGCATTTGGAGTGAAGAGCAACCAGAAGCCGTTCAAGAACTGCCCATGCATCCCGAAAAATGCACTGTTTGGTGTGGTTTGTACGCTGGTGGAATCATTGGACCGTATTTTTTCAAAGATGCTGTTGGACGCAACGTTACGGTGAATGGCTATCGCTATCGTTCAATGCTAACAAACTTTTTGTTGCCAAAAATGGAAGAACTGAACTTGGTTGACATGTGGTTTCAACAAGATGGCGCTACATGCCACACAGCTCGCGATTCTATGGCCATTTTGAGGGAAAACTTCGGAGAACAATTCATCTCAAGGAATGGACCGGTAAGTTGGCCACCAAGATCATGCGATTTGACGCCTTTAGACTATTTTTTGTGGGGCTACGTCAAGTCTAAAGTCTACACAAATAGGCCAGCAACTATTCCAGCTTTGGAAGACAACATTTCCGAAGAAATTCGGGCTATTCCGGCCGAAATGCTCAAAAAAGTTACCTAAAATTGAACTTTCCGAATGGACCACCTAAGACGCAGCCGCGGTCAACATTTAAATGAAATTATCTTCAAAAAGTAAATGTCATGGACCAATCTAACGTTTCAAATAAAGAATCGATGAGATTTTGCAAATTGTATGCGTTTTTTTTTTTTTTAAAGTTCTCAAGCTCTTAAAAAATCACCCGATAGCTTTTAAATCACCCTTTACAACAGCAATATTCTCAGCTCTAGAGAAAAGTGCAAAATGTCCACATAGCTTTTATTAAATTTTAACTATTTAAATGCGTTGTTGAAACGTAATATTTCGTTGATTTTAACTGTCAAATGCGAAAAGATGACAGATTTAAAAGTGACAGCTGCCCAGACAGCGGGCTTTTTAAAATTAAAGCAATATTAGGAGAAAAAACATTCTTTAAGAAACCTTTTTTAAAGTGATTTTAAATGGTGTTGTTTTTGTCAATATTTTGATACCATCAAATACAATCATCCGTTTCATGAATTTTGAATGAATGTATTTTTTTAAATTATTCATACATTTTGTTTTCTATAAATGTAACTTTATACAATTTTCATTTCTTTCCCCTAAACATTTCAATTTTGATGGCACTTATATATTAAAATCGAAGAACTTTATAACCAACAATGAATTAAACTTCCGTATCACTAAAAAGTTATTCGACCCCTTTCATTTTCATATGTCTGAGTTCTCACTCATCGGTTTTGTTTGATTATTGTTCTATGAATAGTTTTCATGATAGACAATACCTGCTGTATGGTGGTAGACCACCTGCTAGGACCAAGGGGGCCTTATTAAAATTTTAATTATTCGACAATCGAACGAGTGGCGGAGTGAGACAGAGACTGGCAGTATTAAACTAAACGCAAAGAATAAAGGCTTTCGAATATCCTTTTTACCCAACTATTCTGCCTCAGGACAAATACCGATTCGGATTCGTATATGTATATGACACATGACGTTAGTGTTGTGTAAGTTAATGTGGAATCGAGAGAAAATTTATTTTCGTTTGATCGTTTCCTGAAGAGAGGAGGCACTATGACTATACCATAGTGGCGTTAGCATCGACTTGCTATATACGGTACGAGTACGAGTAATGCTTTCATGGACCAGTGGAAAGTGCTTTCTGGAAATCTCAGCACTATTTACTCATGGAAAATAAACATAAGCACACAGTTTCTTTCGCATATAAATTCTACCTACCAGTACCCCCAACTTTAAGGATGTGAAACCAAATCAAAGTTTATATTTCGCTTCTCTGAATCTATGCACATACATACATACATATGTATATGTACGTAGGTATTTGTTTTTTTGATAAAAGGACTAAATAAATTTGTATTGTTTGTGTTCGAAAATATAACCCATCTAGTGTTAGTTATATCATTGGGAGTACCATTATAAAGTTCAACAAGTGAAATGAAAAACTTTTGACATTTGTATTTATATACTTCTTGTGCTCCTTTAAGCGTACTTAAGATATGTGTATGTAACATAATATTGGTATCAGGGACGTAGTAAGGAATTGAATGATAGGAGGTTAGTCTTCTTGAACTTCAAATTTTTTTTTTAAGATTTTAAAGGTAACATTTAAGGTTCTAGCTATTCCAAAATCTAATTGGTTTTTCTAAGTAGTAAAATACTAATTCCATTTTATTAATTGCGTTAAAATTATGGTTAATTTTATCTTTTTGGTAAGTAGCTTGGTGAACAAAATTGTTTAAAATATATCCTGCTATGTACCTGACACTAGTGGTTAAATATTTACTTTTCTCAAGAAGGAGAGAATATTACTATTTAATTTTACTGGAAAACAAAATTATATTCTGATCTTCATCCAATCAAGAAATAGATCCTTCCACTACCAAGCCTATAGCTGCAATCAGTAATCAAGCAATAGCAGTGTTTCCTTTGGAAAAGCCATCCGTAGTACAGTAGAACTTTATTTAAATATAGAATTATAGCAGATATAGATAGAGATTTGACTTTTATTTGATTATACAAATAGATGTTGGAGTTTTTTTCATTTTTAGACGTTAATACGTTGCACGTTTGATACCTCCTTGAAGTTAGATAAATGTGTTCGCAGAGGGATGCAGGGAACGGTGCGGGGAAATAAATCCACGGGAACTAACTCCACTGAGGGATTTAGTTCCCAATTAGTGAGAACTAAATCCACTTTAGTAAAGTGGACTTAGTTCCATGCTAACTGGGAATCTAATTCCGAAAAAAATGTGTGATTTAAGTTCTCCTTGAGTTTGAAATTAATTCCCACTTTTTAAAAGAAGAAGCAAGTAGAAAAAGGCGCAGGGACATAGGGCCCAGGGACATAACGCCCAACTTTTTTTTTTTGGGGCTTGTGTCTCACTTCGGTGGGACATAAAACCGAAATCTTATTTGGGTTCTAAGTCCCACCAAAGTAAGACCGAAGCCCCAAATAAAAATTTTGGGACTTATGTCCCACTTAATACGAATCACCAAATGACACAACTTAGAGCACTTTAAATCCTGAGATCCCGCGAAGCGGGCCACCCACAGGTGCTTTTATTGAAAGAAGTTGCTGATATAGGCGCCTGCCTGGCGACTTTACAAACCCTAAGCGAAGCAACGGAGTTGCGTGAGCGGGTGTGACCGCGAAAAAGGGAGTTAAAATCCTGAGAACCCGCGAAGCGGGCCACCCTCAGGTGCTTTTATTGAAAGAAGTTGTTGATATACATAGGCGCCTGCCTGGCGACTTTACATACCCTAAGTGGAGCAACGGAGTTGCTTGAGCGGGTGTGACCCCGAAAAAGGGAGTTAAAATTCTGATATCCCGAAAATAATGTTGAAAATAAACTTTTATTTTTCCTAGCTCCCCTTACAATTTTGACCATAATAGCAAATGTAACGTGAAATATTATTTCGAGTATATTTTTTAAAATACATTTGTTTTTCTTCACGGTCATAAATTAACACACTATTTTTACGAAACCCGGTAATAAATTCAATTTTATTTTCCATGCTTTTAATTTTGTATTTTAATTTTATTCACACTACGCACTTAAATTGCTTAAGACTGATGTTCGACGGTACTCATCAAAATCGAACAAGTTTCAAGAATCTGATAACTAACTGTAATTTGAAGCTGTTGTTGTTAGAAATTAGTTCCCTCTTCATATTTTTGAACGTGTGCTAAATTCCCATAAGAAAGTGGAGTTCGTTCCCACTTAGCATGGGAACTAAATCCACTTTACTAAAGTGGATTTAGTTCCCGTGGATTTATTTCCCCGCACCGCAGGGAACTAAGTCCCCGGGAACCTAGTCCACTGAGGGATTTAGTTCCCACTCTGTGAGAACGAAATCCACTTTAGCAAAGTGGCATTAGTTCCCACGCTAGGTGGTAACTAACTCCACTTTCTAATGGGAACTTTGTATACACAATTAAAAATATGATCAGAGAACTAATTTTCAACAACAGCTTGCAAGTTGTGTAACTAACTATAGTCTTAACAGTTGCTTAATATTATTATATTTTTTAAACTCTGGTGCAGGGATTTTTTGTCAACCCTACTCTTATGCGTGCGGTTGATTCATTCATATAGTTCAGTTTGCGAAGACAGTGCGAAGTGTCGTGTGGTTATTAAGCAATTTATTATAATCCATTTCTCGTATGCAGAACATGTATGTAAGTACATATCTCCTCGATATAGGTTAGGTTAGGTTAAAGTGGCTGTTGGTTGGGACGTCCAACACACTTAGACCAAAGTATGGTCCGTTGTGATACCACATGGATCAGTTAATCAGCTTAACTCGTTGAACCAATTGGAGCTTCGAATGAAGCGTAGGAGACAAGTAATGTCTGAATTTTTTAGATCGCTGGTATCGTTAAAGTAGTAGTCTCCAAGGTGGATTCTACGTCTTTGTGATAAGGCAGGGCATGTGCACAGAAGATGAGAGATTGTCTCATCTTCTTCTTCGTCCATGCAACTTCTACAAAAATCATTTGCAGGGGCTCCAAGTCGAATAGCATGCCTTCCTATTAAGCAGTGCCCAGTCAGGACACCTATAACGTAGCTAATGTGCAATCAACTCAGAGAGATTAATTGTTTTGAGCGCCTGGCGCTAAGATTAGGCCAAATTAGTTTAGTCCTCCTCGATATAACAGCAGTATAAAAATTTTAATAACATCATTTTTTTCGTAGCATGATTGTCTTTTTCAAACTATTCGTATATTACTGTATTTTGTAAATCAGCTGGTGCTGAAATGAATCAAACAAAATCGCGCTTTTTTTTTTTATTTTTTATTTTGACAATCATGCTAGGAAAAAAATTATGTTATTAAGGTTACTAACACCTGTTTTCAAGGTTCTGAAAACGAATCAAAAGAAAATTATTTATTTCGTAATATAGTTTGAAAAATTCTGAATTGCACGCACAATTGGTGCTTCAAGATGACGTAGAACTAAAAATGTCAGAAGAAGAGGATTCCGAGCCAGAGATCGCAGGACCCTTACCAAATATTAACAATGATAACAACGTCCCATTGTGTATTATTTGTTTTTATATTACTCACACATTCTTTTACTGCCATTTAACCAACTCAAGACCTGTGAAATTTGTTACCAGACAATATCAACAAACGCTCCATCTGTCGTATTATGCCCATATTGTAGAACAATTGGTCAGTGATTTTGTAAATTATTAAATTATTTCGTTTTTTAATTTTTAGTTTTTTGACTTGAATTATAAATACTTTTTTTTTGAATTTTTGTACATAGGTACATATGTACAAATGAAGGGATTTTTTTGAAATAATGAACATATGTACAATGTTAGTACATTATACCTTAAGTTCAGAGTTTAAACTATTTTTTTAATTAAATTTTGTGTAAAGTTTCTCAAATAATAAAATTGAAAGTACATTCCATTGAACTCATCTTTTTCCCCTTACAATTGGGAATTAATTTCACTTTTAGAGGGAACTAGAACCACATCTTTTTTCCGGAAATAGATTCTCACCTAGCGTGAGAACTAAGTCCACTTTGATAAAGTGGATTTCGTTCTCACTGAGTGGAAACTAAGTCCCGCGGTGGACTAGGTTCCCGGGGACTTAGTTCCCTGCACCTCGCAGGAGTAATGTCAACATACGAAACACTATGACCTCACTTTAAAACTCAAGATAGACTCTGATATTTCGGCAGAATTTCTTTTCAGTTTATTTATTATTTTTTATAAAAATTTCAAAATTACCAACAATACTTTGCATATAGATATAATGAAACAGTTTGATTTCAAAATCTATTTTTGGTAACAAGATTTTTAGTCGAAAACCAATTTTTACCAATTTTAGTAGCATTTCTTAAAAGTTTTTATTTCTTATATAAACAAACATAAATTGGATAAATGAAATTAATTTAAGAGATATAGAAAACCGAACATCAATTTTTTCTAAATTTATGTACTATTTTTTGTAGATTTTATTTTTGTATGAAAAATAAACGGACTGTTGGATTTTTATTAAAAAAATTGCTGAATGTCAAAAACAATATTTTCTGTAAGATAAAATGGGGCGTATTCATAGAGAATTACTAAAGTCGTGATTTCTTGATCTACAGTTTAAGGCTTATTGGTTAAATAAACACAGCTCTTATTCATAGTCAATTTCCTAGCTGTGTTTAGTAAAACCCCAGATTAAGGTTGTGCTCTACTACAATTATACTTCAAATTACAAAAAAATACTGTTTTATTCCCAAATTTGTTATTTTGTGCTGTCATTTCTAAAATTGAATATCAAAAAAGTATGTAAGTAAAACAAAACTATTTAATAAAAAATCAAAAAAAGCAACTAACAATGTCCTACAATATTTCAGATCAACAGCAAAGAATAAATAAAACGCGGACAGCAGGAAAACTGGTCACAGTCAGAAAAGCGATTCTCCGGCACATCAACATTGTCAACTATAAGAGAAATGATGTTACGATGGTAATAAAATAAGGATCTTGGTTCGATATGAAGACCGCTGGCTATAATAGATACTGTTAAAACCTAGAGATTGCCAACGTGTTATCCTCTTTTACTTCGTAGTTATCCAATATTAAGTGTATTTATAATGAATGTGAATATTTCTATATCCAAACGATATCTTTTGTAGAAATCCTTGTAGCTTAATACATATAAATTAATTTAACTGTGTTTTTTATATTTTTCTTTTTTTGGTGCCATATTTTGCAGATCACGACATAACTCAAACTCCTCTAAGATATCTATAAATTCTTTAATTACGGTATCAATCGAAATTTTTCTGGACAGCAAGTTTAAGTTACATTTATTTGTTATGATTTATTTTTTCAGTTTTTAATTTATAAACACAGATCAAATATGACATTTGACTGTGATAATAACGACTTAAACACAGCATTTCCTATGTTTATAATTAGACCGCAGATTAAGCCCTAAACTTAGGTTTAAATTTATTTATAAATAGCCTAAACTCTGGACTTGCTTAGTAACAAGTTAGCAAGAGTTTAGCAAACATCTATGAATATGCCCCAATAAGTTTAAAGCCAATTTTAATTTTTGAAAAGATATTTGAGTCGAAAGTAAATTTTTACCAAGTCTTAGTATTGTTTTTTTTTAGGTTTTTATTTTTTGTAAAAAAAAACTGTAAATTAAATTTTTCTCAAAATTTTGCTGAATGTTGAAAACAATATTTCGTATGAGACAAAATTAGTTTAAAGCCAATATCTCAAATTTTTAAAAAGATATTTGAGTCGAAAATCTATTTTTACCAACTTTTTGTATAGATTTTTATTTTTTGTTAAAAAACTGTCAATTCGATTTTTCTCAAAATTTTACCAAATGTCAAAAACGTTATTCTTCGTTGCACAAAATTATTTTGGAGATAAAATCTTTTATTTTCCGTAAAATATTCGAGGTGACAAATATTTTTTTCAGTTTTTTTGATTTATAAAAAACCGTTAATTTATTTTTTTTTTTCTAAAAATATACTTGTTTTACAAATCTCTAGCAGTATTGGTTCGTGAGATATTTTGGGTTAACCAAAATGTTCACCTTTTTTTCAATTTTTTTGAGAGTCCTTTCTGATTCTTTCTGCATTATCTGTATAACAAATTTTTTTTAAGTTGATATCTCTACTGGTTCTTGAGCTTTGGACGACGAAAAAACGTCGCGAACGTACGGACGTGCGGACGTACGAACGTACGGACAGACGCACGCACAGGCGTCTCTCTAAAAATCTTTTATTTCGACTCTAGATACAAATCGGACCGATTACAATAACTTCATGGGAAGTTAATAATACTCGTACCTCAAAAGTATCTGGGTAAATCTTAAAAAAAGGCAAGAAAATGCGAATCTGGTTTTTAAATTCACTTAGCAGAAAATCGTTCTTTGAGTTCTCTGCTGACTCAATTAAGTTGTTTAATTATACGGAAATAGACATGAGCCGTAATATTTGTTTGATATTTTGCAAACATTTAGTGTCAGCAAATATAGCGCCATCTGTTGCACGCGAATATCTACACGTAATTAGGCCATAATCTACGAACGAACCTTTTTCATTCAGTTATAATTTATATAACAGAAAACATAAAACAAAATTAAATATATACAACTTATTCCTGATATATTTTTAATATATCCTTTTTAAAATTGTCCATTTTATTAAGTTAAGTTTTGGTCATTTGTAATAAATTATTCTGACAAATGTTCAATTGAATTAACTTTCAAATATAAAAACGTTAATTTTTGTGGTATTTTCTTACTGTACTTTATATGGAATTCCAAAAAAATACGGCTAATGTTGAGACAAATTTTAATGTTGTGCATACCCGTATACCTCACGTAGTCTTCTCATGGTAATTGGAGACCTCTTTATAATACGTTAATTTAACAAAAACAATTAATACTTTAACAAAAATACTTTCTCATTATTATTTTTGTTCATCTTAAAAAATATAATGAACTTCATCATTGAAGATTACTTTTCGATGTGAATCCGGTTAATTTAGACGCATTTTGCTTGTAATCGACCGGATATAAGTTTGTGTGTTAACTGGGCTTTAAGTTAAATTCTTTAATCAAATTACAGCAATTTTCCTAGTTCTTGAGCAAACTGCAAAATTTTTACAAATTTTGTATTAAATTTGAATGCTTCAACTGTCAAATGTCAAAAATGACAGATTATAAATTGTTTTATTCCTATTGAATTTATTGACAGCTGTGAACTTGTGTGCTTGAAGATCCATGCTCATATCAGCAAATTACTTAAGTTTAAAGTAGCCTTTATATGGTTTTAACTCTAGGAAAATGTAAATACACAGTTAGATGTTAAAAAGGTTTAAAATATACATACATCATCTTCAATATTTTACTAAAATTGATGTAAATTGATTCGAAATAAAATAATAGTTTTAATTATTGTTTTCCGAATCGCAAATATTTGTACTCACATTTTTGGACTTAGAATATTTGAAATTCAAAGACTGCATTCTCGGTTTTTATGCCAATAAAGTTTCATTATAAAGTTTCCAACAATTTTATGCATTTGTATCATAAACGTCAAACTCGACAGCTGTCATTTAATTTCGTTTCTGTGCGAATTTTTTCTGTTAACAACAATTATTTTTATTTTAAACTTGGGCAAGATGAACAAAAAGACACTGATATCTAATCACACTAAACTGCAGACTGATCCTGAATCGGTGAGAATTTGATAACTATTAGCTTGAAAAGAGATGCTTAAATCGTTATATTATTATATTATATATATATTATATATATTATATATATATTATATTATTGTATTTCCGTATTTCAGTTAATTCACACACTGGACGATTAATAAAAAAATGTAACATTTCATCCATAATATTTAACAAATTTCCGGCAGACGGCTTAATAGCCATACTTGTAAATCTTTAAAATGTAATTGAGCCTGTATTTTTGTGAAGAAAAAATAAAGATAACAATAATAATAAATAATAATAATAATAATTTAACAAATTTTCGCTTTAAATTTTATTAATTTAACGTCTTTTAAATATGGGCACTCTTGAAAACGATGGGGTTTATGACCACCCTTTCGCTATGCTCCTGATTCGTACATAAGGGAGATATGCTTCCAAACAACGGACATCATAATCTATATATACGGTTTGCCCGAAACCAGTAGTTTGTATTGAGTGTTCAAAGGAGAAAATCGGTTTTGCACTCGAAGTTTTAGATGAAGTGATGGTGGTTCAGATTCAAAGTGGGTTTGTGCGTGAAATGGACAAGTTTTCACAAATGAACACAGTTTTGTGGTTTCTGTTTAATGAAGTTTGTAAACAGGCATAGAAGCCACATTTACTATTTACAGTTGATTACAGCGGTAAGGACTTTGCAATGATGTCAACAGTTGTGTCTGATGGCTATGATGGCTGTGTACCTACTACGTGTATGTAGGTACGTACCTTTGTAAACAATACACATCCTTCATAATATGAACGTTATTTGGTCGTCGTCGTCGTTCATCGTTCGTCGGGAGAGTTTACTGGCTGAGAATAAGTCCTTGGACATCAGCGATTCCCATATACCTACGAGCGACGTATCGTCCACCGTCCATGCGATGATGATGCTGCTGTCCAGTGAAGTGCGAATCTCGAGTACATCATGCAACGCTCTGTTCATGGAGAATTGTAGAACATGCATTTTTAAAATATTTTCCTAATTATTTTTATAGCATGTGGGATGTGGGTCAAGTATTGCAAAAGAAAAAATTTAAAGAAAGGAACTTTTCTTTTTCGTAGTTGTTATTTATATTTGCTCTTCAAGTGGCTGAAGGCAATTATTAATTTTAGTATATTCATATGCAAAAAGTAAGTAAAGCATAAATTAAATATATGTATGTATGTGTGTATATAGTCCATAGAACTGAAAAATATATTTTGTAGGCATGTGTATGTTTATACCACTTATATTTGCAATATATTTGTATGTACATTATAGGAATGCTAGAAGTTTTTAGTAAACATTGAAATTTGTATTGTGTACAAGAATGTGCAGTGTTTACGTATGATTGTCGTTTAAGTTGCACGTATTCTTTGTTGTTGTAAGCAATTGTTATTCTTTAAAAAGTTGTTGCAAAAATTAACGAACCGAATATTTAGGATGAACTTTAAGTTAGGAAGTATGATACGATGGCGGAGTGATTGTCCGCAATAAGAACACAAGATTATCAAAATCGCAATCGAATTATAATGAAATCAAATAGGTAGCCTATGTATTTGTGATTAGTTGAAAATAAAATAATAGACAACTGTCCGACGCGAATAGGTTTGTTCGTTAATTTCCCCACAGACAGCAAAAGCAGTGTTGTCGCCCGATAGCTCAGTTTTGGGGTGGGTTCGATTAATTGGGAACAAAGGTAAGTTTTATTAGTTGGAATGATTTACCTTATCAAATTAATTTGATTATAGCCTGTAAATAGGGTGTTCTTGAAATATATAAAAAAAAATAAAAGAAGCAAAATGGGCGCCAGTATTTTTTTTTTTGTAAAAGGAAATTACAAACCTTTTAGAGCAGAACCAACCAAGACAATTTATGAACAAAATAAGAACAAAGTTTTTTTTTTGTTTTAAATAGGTAAAACTATTTTTAATTGTTTTCGATTTTGCTTGGGAAACCTTACAAGTAGGATTAAAACCCAAGATCTTTTAAGAATTTTGAAAGACAAAGAATTGGTGTATAACACCGAAGATGGACCGTTAACCTTTTGTCCCGACTGGACAAAGACAATTTTTAAACACGGGTCGCGAGTTCCGCTTTTTCGGAATTACCTTTTTCTCTTTTTCGAAAGGAAAGCCCAACGATTAATACACAATTCTCAATAATAATTGTCACGCACAAATAAAAGAATTCTACTTTTCAAATACAAATCAGATACTTAGCTTTTCTGGATGTCCTGCCAACTTCCCTCTCCTAGCTGTTTTCCAATCCTTCTCTTTTCTTTCTAACTTCCTCCAATTTCCACTATCTTTCTTCTCAAAAATTTTCACCTTCTCTATTACTTTCACCAAACACTTGAATTTTTCACTTTTCAAAATTTCCTCTATCTTTTTTTTTCAATTCTCTTGAACCTCCGGCTCAGATTTTATCTCGCAAAAAAGTGATCTTCCAGGCTTTCACCTTGCCTTGATGACCTCTTCTTTTTTTTCATTCCCACATGCTTTCGGCCAATCAGAAGGTATGGGTCTCGTTCGCGTTTTAATTCAGCTACACCTAGCATATTTGCACAAGAGTGAGCGAACGCAGTTGAGACACCACTACTTTTCCTACTCGTTTCATCCCAGCTTTATGCACTCCACCGTCATTGGATTCGCCGACCTCTGGTACTTCTTCCAGTGAGCGGGAATTCAATGGGTGCATTCAGCCACCCTCTTCACACCCCCATAATTTTGGAGAAACTTTGGTAAGTTACATGAAACTCAAGTGTTTAACGCGTTCTTTTTTTTTTCTTCGTACTAAATTACAATTCTGTAAAAATTGGTGAAAGCTTTTTTTTATTTGTTTTAACTGTCGGAGGGTGGAAGTTGGCAGTGATTTTGATCTCGCGATTCTACTCTACTTGTCGTTGGACTTTCGTGCAGACTAGGGGATTAGGGACTCGCGTTAACGTTCCATCTTTTACAATAAGAGATTAATTTATGTTGGGCATGCAGCCATTCTCATCTGAGTAACATCAGCAATCGAGGACCAAGTCTCGCTCGTGCCTTTTTTTGTTTGCTTTGGTGACCAGACCACCTGTTTATCACACTAATTGGTAAGCGTGCCGACCATCTGTCGTGGCTCGCCCGTCACACAAATGCACCATTTTGTCCGCACCTGGTTTTGGTTGCTTTTCCAGTATATAATAAGAGGACCTGCTCTGACTGACTGACTGATGGAAGACAGGATTCAACTGAACTCTTACAATATTTTCGAGCCACAACGAAGAACGGAAGGTTAAAAAGGGAAAAGGATACGAGATAGGCGAGTGAAATTTGTGGTGGTAAATTTTACCGCAGAAAATAATTAGAGAGACAAAAATAGGTCCACCAAGATCTTTAAGCTATTAACTCGTCTTGGTCTGGCCTTCGGTATAATTTTCAAACAATGTTCTACTTCACGTGCTAGATTTTGAAGGTTGGTATGGACAATCTGGCAAGAGTACGATAACTCAGGCGACAAGATATTATAACGGATTTTTTAAGAACAGTTAAAAAAAAATAATTTTTTACTATTTTCAGTTTTTGATAAAAAAATAAGAGCAATGAATTCTAAAAAAAACAATAGTAGATAATCTTAATCTTGATCAAACGAAGAATAACTCTTGCTAACCGCTGTTTCTTTGGGTTAAAAAAGCAATTGAGTGGAAAAATCCTCTCTCGAAGGACCAAAGTGTCACTATATAAGACCCTTATCATCCCCGTCCTACTATACGGCGGTGCAGAAGCATGGACTATGACAAAAGCGGATTAAAGCACCTTGGGTCGTTTCGAGAGAAAGGTTATTCGTGTGATCAACGGTCCCGTATGCATCGAAGGGGAGTGGAGGAGAAGATGGAACGACGAGCTGTACGGGCTGTACAGCGACGTAGACTTAGCCAGAAGGGTAAAAGTCCAACGACTAAGATGTCTGGGTCACGTAGAGCGCATGGAAACCAATGCTCCGGCTCCGGTAAGTAAGGTGAAATCAATGAATGCAATCTTTAAGTTGATTTCAATTATTGATTTATAATGAATAAAAAAAGAGATTTAATTTTTACAAGCCTGCCAATAGTGCTGTGCAAAAGAAATTGGATCGAATTAAAATATCAAACAAAAAATTAAAAAAAAAAACTAAAACTGAACGAATTAATGCACATAATTTGAAAAACTTCTGAGGCTGGTCCTTTTTATTTCCAGTTTCAGAGCAGTCATGAAGTCCTTTCAGGATTATCTATTGTTTACCGGATTATTTTTTCATTTTATCTTTCAAATGGCAATGCTGTTAAAAATCATTTTGAACTTATTTGTTTAATATGTATTTGCGAGTCTTTAACTCTTTTGTAAAGAAGCAAAATGTAAGAAAAAAGATAAGAAAATGTCGAAATCTCAAAAATATCGTCAACTCCTTAGTAATTTTGTCAAGGCAATTGGTTTAATTATTTCTACGATCTTTGTTTTTGTTTGTCTTAAATATGGCGTTTTTATAAATAACGATATTTTTGACAGAAAACTAATACTTGTAATACTTGCTCAAACAGTTTTCTTTTGGAAATAAATAAATTTAATTTTATATTTTTTTTGTTTTTTTTTTTTATATTGTACGCGCATTCAAGGGGATATGAATACCCTTATAATGATTATACACAGTGCGAGTAATTAGGAAGGGAGGATAGGATTTGAAAGGAGATACCGATGCACATTGGTTTTGAATGCCTGCACATTAAAATGAATGGGAAATATTGAGTCTGGTAAAGCATTCCACATTCGTGTAGTGCGACTAAAAAAAGAATCTCTGTACTTTATAGTACGTCCGAAATTGGGCTCAAGGGTAAACTGATGGGCATTCTTAAAAGAACGAGTATTACGGTTAAATTTTTTGAGGGATGGAAAGCAACTGGCTATTTCATTAGAGGCATGAAACCTTGCGACGGTGCTCGACAGATGCAAAAGTTTCAGTTAAACATCGGTCACCTATCATTTTAAGAGCTCTCTTCTGAATTCTGTCCAAGAGACTTAAGTGGGTTATAGGAGCACCTGCCCAAATATGGGAGTTGTACTCAAGTTTTGGACGAATATAGGCTTTATAAATTATAGCCAGATCAGAAGGGGTAAACAACTTCTTGCATCGTCGGAGAAAACCTAAACACTTAGCAGCATTTTTGGCGATGTCAAATATGTGATCACTCCACAACAAGTGGTTTGTAATGCACATACATAAGACTGATAGCTGTTCAGTCTCCACAATGCAAATACCACTAATGGATAGTGGCATTGGGGGAGGGTTACGCTTTTGCGACAGTAGACAGCATTGAGTTTTCGAAGAATTAAATTCTACACGGTTTTTGATTCCCCATTGAACAATGCTGTCGAGATCAGAATTTAATCAGCTTATCATACGCTTCCGTTGGTAGTCCACATCTGAAAAACAAGTATGAGAATGTAAAAACGAACATGAAAAGCTGAGGGTACTGTCATCCGCGAAACAATTTAGTGGGTTAGAATTTTCAGACAAAAGATCATTTATAAAAATAAGGAACAGCGTTGGAGACAAAACGGAGCCCTGGGGCACACCAGCGTTTATTTTGTGAATATCAGATTTGAACCCGTCCAATACTACTTGAATTGAACGGTTCGAAAGGTAATTTCTAACCCAACGAAGGAGGGATTCATCAATACCAAATGCACGCATTTTCGATAAGAGAGCTTGATGCCAAACTCTATCAAATGCCTTTGAAATATTAAGTGCAATAATCTTACTTTCTCCAAAACGATGTAAAGATTTGTTCCACTGTTCGGTGAGATGAACCATGAGATCACCAGTGGACCTATTGCAACGAAAGCCATACTGCCGGTCATTAAGAAGCTTCCGTTCTTCGAGATATTTCTTAAGCTGAAAATTGATCAGCGTTTCCATGACCTTGGAAAGAAGGGATGTAAGTGCAATTGGACGATAGTTAGATGGTGAGGAGGATTCGCCTTTTTTAGGGACAGGCTGGACAAATGCAGTTTTCCATCCACTCGGAAAGAGACCTGTAGAATAGGACAGGTGGAAAAGCTTACGCAGCGGTTTTGACAGCGTTGAAGAACACCTCTATAGAACAATAGCGGGATACTATCCGGGCCAGCGGATTTGTGAATGTCAAGATTTCAAGATTTTAAGTACTCTAGTAACTGAACGAGTGCGAAAGAAGATTCGTCCCACAGAATCGTTACGTTTTCAGGTACAGGCGGAGCTATGTCACTCACTGGCAGCATCAAATTAACAGCAAAAGCAAATTGGCTTTATCAATCGAGCTTACATAGGGAGTGTCATTAGAAACGAGCGTAGGAACTGACGATGACGTAGTGTTACGCACATTTTTTTAAAATAACCAGACATTTTTACTACCACTGGGTCATGCAAAAATTTAATGCGTCGTATATGTCCGTTACAGGTCTTTCTAGCTTGTTTAAACTTATTCCGATTTTCCTCAGTTGGGTTGGCTTTGTAATTCCGGAAACTTACATTTTTGATCCTAATAACCTCTTTACAGCACGAATCAAACCATGAGTTTTGTTTGGGTTTGATAGATTTTACCCTATTCGGGATAAAATTTCTCATTCCACAAAGAATTAAGTTTGTAATTATATCTGCACTGGAATCCACATCATCAAAACATTTAAAAATGTGACGTTTTCTTATCGCAATTCATAGAGATCAATTTTTGATGTACCTATTCATTCAAATGTTTGCAATATTTTATACATAAATATAAATAAGTAAGATTCATGTGTTCATATATGTATATATGAACTGTATGTATATATGTATGTACATATGTATGTACTAATGTAAATAAAAAAAATGTCGAGAATTGTTGTCCTTTGATAAAAAAGAACAGGAAACTTTAAATTGCCGTACGAAATGTAATAGAATATTGCAATCGTAAGTTTTACAATATGTACCTACCTACGAGTACTTTCAAGCTTCACCGATGGCGATGTACCGTACCGATGATGCTTAGCGTTAGCGCACAGGATAGGTACAGTAGTTATATTCATTCAATCTGTAACAACGATGAAAAAGGATTCACAGTGCTTAAACAATATATAATGAGAAAAGAAACACAACTCCTCCATACATGCATCTTTATACAACACACCAGGAATAAATTTAATGGAAACATAGTCAAGCGAAAGTACGCAGTTCTTTATTTTTATTTTGTTTTTAATATTTTCTTGTTATTATTGTAGCATCCTTTTCATTCTTTGTAAGTGTGTCTTTTTTCTTAATAAGCATTCACCCTTGTATGCTGTGAGTGTGAAATGAGAGGAATGGGGGTTAGGTATGGGCATGGGCATTTCCATCCACAAATCCATACAGTTTTATGAATATGTAAAATAAAATCAAAAACAAAAAAATACCTTATGTATGTATGTAAAAGACTCATTTTTATTTTACTGCTTCGCTTGTTCTTCCAATTCTTCTCTGCAGTGACTAAAAAACGAAATGAAAACAGTGACTCATTTAATCCCTGAGCCTTACCTAGAAGGGCTCCACTTAAAATATTGAAAAAGTTAAGTTGCAATAACTTATCAGAATCGACAATCAAGTAAATTGATTTTAATTTTGATCTTAAATGCTTTAAACTTAATCTTAACCTTCAGACTTCTCTCTAACACGTTTCTCAGTAACTAGCTTTCTCCCACTTTTGCACACAACATTTTTAAAAGACATCTTTCTGCTCGCTTTTATTTACTTGAAATTTCTTGAAGATTTACTGAGCAGCTTTGTTAAATAAGGTTTTCCAATAAATTGGTTTCTTTTTGAGTAGCCCCCAATTTAGGCAGCTGTCAGCTGTCACTTTTGAATCTGTCATCTTCTAACATTTGGTAATTAAAATCTAGCCTATTAAAATGAAACCATAAACGTTTCAAAGAAGCATTGGAATTTTTAAAAATCACTACAAGAACAATTGAGAACATTGCTTCTTTGCCCCGTAGTAATGAACACACCCTGCAGGTTAGACGCTTTAGGCCTCTTTCACACGAGACGGTTTCGTCCGTACGGTTTTTATCCGTGAGCCATTGATAGTAAACTAATAAAATTAACTTAGGCTTGTTTCACATCTATACGGTTTTGACCGTACGGCAAAAAACAAAACGGCGAAATTTTGGTAGAGACCTTGACCGTATAATATGAAAGCGTATATGCTCTTCTTCGAGCCTCTAACAAAATGTCGCCGTCCGGTTTTTTTGCCGTACGGTCAAAACCGTATAGTGTGAAACAAGCCTAAAGCTTTCACACTGGACGGAGACGGGTTTTTTCCGTACGGACGATTTAAAACATCCGTCTCAACGACTGAAATATACGGTGGCGTACGTGACTACGCGAACGCATTCACAAAGACGATTTTTATTCGTCTGCCGTCCGTTTTTGTGGTCACGTATGCTAAAGAAAAATATTTAAAATATAACCAAACGTGGACGATTCACGGGGAAAATACGTTATGTGTGAAAACAAAGTCCGTACGAAAAAATCGTGAGGATTTTAACCGTACGGACGAAACCGTCTCGTGTGAAAGAGGTCTTATGGTCGCTCTTTGCAATTAGGCATTCTACTAACGACATAACACTGTATTTTGCTTAAGGACTTAGGTTATTAGGCTTTCAACGCTCATTTAACACAAGGTCTCAAACCCATCGATCACCAAGAAAGTCGTATTTAAAAAAAAAATCAAAGTAACAGCAAAATTTCAGAATTTTTTTGAAGAATTAAGTTTTTCTTGAACAGCGAGGAGCTACAAAATTAGCTTACTTGAAACTTACTTGTTAGTTTTCCTAACAAGAATAAATTTACAACTTAAATTTAGCCGTCGCGTTATATTTTAGAACACTGGTCCTGATCGCGTTCCGTTTGAACAGCAGCGTACAATTCTAAAGAAGAGAAATCGACGAAGAAAATTGTTTAACGTCCCACTGGACTTTCGTTTCCAGGCATTAGTTTCCAAACCGTGTTATATCTTGAAAAACGTGTTCGAAAAATCGCCCCTTCTATTAAAGATAAACTATGAGAAGTTTCAAGTGCACCACTGTTCTCAGAGGTGCATTTCTGCGCGCCTATTTTCATAACGTTTGAGCTACAGCGCGAGAACTTACTCTAGCTCCAAGAAGAAACGAAGGTAATATGTGTATTATATTTTGATAGACACGAATACTACACGGCTGACATAGAGGATGGAGATGGACGACGGTAACTTTCAACGACCAATTCCCTGGTACGAGGGAATGAGTATATGTAGGGAGGGGGAAATCATAAGGGGGATTTCCAGCAACCAAACTAGGCGTAGGCGATTACTATGTTGTCATATATTGTACAAAGCATACATGGGAATGGAATAGGTATACAGAAAATAAAAAGTATAGTAAAAAGATGAAGAAGAACAAAAATTACAGAAGTCATGCAATGCACGAATCCAATACAAAAAGGATACTCTATAGTCTATAGGATATGAGAGGAATAGAAGAGCCTAGATGCTCAATGTGGACGCTGATGATGATGAAAATAGTAATAATGCAAGGCGAGGCACTTTAGAGAATCGTCATCGTAGCCCACATTTATGAGTTTCTTTCCTAGAAGGTACCTGTCTGATTTAGCTACCTATTACATTTGGTGAGGAGCTTTAAAAAACAAAAACAAAAAGCCTGCAAAGCAATGCAAAGCAGTTGCAGCACAAGCAGCAAATATGTACCTATCTACAATTTTTGCTAGGATTGCGCTTGGCAATCGTGCTATTCTACGGATATATGTATTCTTCCATGTGATGCAAGTTGCGAGGATGTTTAGGTCCTAGTGAACATCCAGCAATGAATGTTTTATTTATAAAACAATTGAATATTTTTATATCAACGTTCTTGTTGTTGTTGTTGAATAATAGTTTGAATTATTTTGTCGTTTTGAATTGCTGCTTGAAGAGCCTATGCAGGTTTGTTTGTGTGTACGTCCTCTTGGATATGCTAGCATCAAAGGAAGGGTTTTTTCAAGTTGTTATCCTAATTTTCCTCCATGAACCAAAGTGTTAACTCTTAAGTTTTTCTTATGCTATCAACATGGTTACAAGCAAATGGAATAATGTAACACTGCATATACATATGTATGTATATACGTTATGCATACATACATATATGTAGAGTATGAGATTGTATACATGCATTGCATATACTTGATTAAATATATGTGCATATACAGTTGTGGCCATGTAATTAGGCCACAATGATTACATTACTAACTTAAAGGGGCAATAACAAAAGCTCAACTTCATGTGACAGAAAAATCATCTCGAAATGATATCCAAAACTCAAAAACTTTCTCAAATCTTAAATTTTACCCAAGGTCAAGTTAGGAACGCACTCTATATCATGAAATTAATTAACCTTTCGACTATTGGGAAAGCGGATCCTTTCTTGAAATCGATCAGTGAAAAAAAGGAGCCCAAATGAAGTTAGACTGCCATGCAATAATAATAATCGAAATAATAATCTGAATAGAAGCTAGAGTTAGTAGTACCCGTCAGAGAGAAAAAAACTAAATGAGAGAACCAAATTTCCTCGTCTCCGTCTCTTCGAAACCTCTTACTCTCATTTTTTATAGCGTGTTGAATTCGTATCGGTGTATACATGTTTTCACCTCGGAGAAGAGTACACAAAAAAACATCAGTTCCGGGAAATGCGACATTTCTCATTTTTGTTAATTGATAGCCAAGAAGGCTATGTTTTTTAAAGTCTCATTATAATATTTTTAATTCTCATGAATTTCTTTCTTTTATTTTACTAACATCTTATCGTTTTTATATCTACAAAAATACTCCTATAATTCAAATTAATTCTAGCAAAACATTTTTGTTTGTCAATAAATAACTGAAGAAGTTATACCGGTAGTTTGTGGTGAATTTGTTTTTCTTTTCTCTTTCTCTGAGTTACAGATAGATGGCATTAACAACCAAAACAAGAAAGGATGTGTAGAGTGTAACAAGGTTAAGGTTTTTTAGACTAGACTTAAATGTATATTTGAACGAGTACATGTTTTGTATAAATTTATGTTATGTTTATTTTAATAGTAATACCTTAACTAATAACTTAACTACTGTATTATCTAAAATATACTGCATTAAATTATTTTACATTGAATTTAAAAGGCGGAAATAATAAAGTCCCAAGTTTACAGGAAATATTTATATAAAATATCCATATCTTCTGCAATTGCGATATCAATCGATATTTTCTGGAACTTAGTGTTAACGTAAAATTTATTTGTCATGAATTACTTTTTCAGCTTTTTTATACACCAAAAAAATCAATTATGAAATTTGGCTGCGATAATAGTTACTTGAACACAGCATTTTCTATGTTTATAGTTATTCAGGTTTAGCCTTTAACTTTGATTTGCATTTATTTATGAATAGCCTAAAAAGTTTAGCAAACATCTATGAATAAGCCACAATGCACTTTCAGAAAAACTGTAGTTAGAACTTTCCCTGACAGATTTTTCCTTGTGGCTATATAACTGAAAGATAAGATATAAAAAGTTAGAACTGGAAAACTTATAAAAATGATGCATACGACTTAAATTTTGGTTGAAGAACAAATTTGTATATTCTTTTCACAAAACCACTGAACTAGCGAGAATACAAATATTTTTACTTTTGTAGAAAAGTACTTTTCGGCTTGTGTAGTTAAGCCTTTAAAAGCAACACACTACCTTAGGGGAAAGCAGTAAGAATAGCTTATCACCTATTCACAAATCTTATGCAATGAAATTTGGCAACAGAAGTAACAAGTTGACGGTCTTTTTATTTTCTGTCTACTAAAATCACTTATTTTCAGCATTTTGGAAATGTCGTGAGTAATGTAAAGAAAATAAACAACGAACAACACACAAATAAAATAGGAATGGAAAAAAGAGATGAGTATATAAAAATGTTTTCAATGTTCCATGTTTACATTCTGTAACTCTCGTTTTCAATGTTCCTGCAACTCTCGCATCGACAAAATTAAGTTGATAAACTCTGAAAATTGAAACAAATCTGAGTTTTGTTTGCATCTTTCAACGGTCTGAGCGAAAATTAAACGCATAAACGCAGCTAATAATACAAATAAAAGTTATAGTGCTTTCAGAGTTTTATGTTTCTAGGTCCTAATTCTCATTGGACTGTTGCACCAACTAATTTATTTTACTTACTTAATGATTAAAACTGGCGTCAAATAACTAACTAATATTTATCTAAATGCGTAATTTAGAATTGTTTCTAAATCTTCATTGTTCTGGCACCTAACAAGAGTAATTAATTTCACTTCATATTCGAATGATATTACTCTCAAACGAACACAATGAGAATACCAAAAAGTTGTTTACCCACAATTTCGAATTTTCTTTGAACACCTCTGAACAGCTGACTACATCCGCCATTTTTCAAAGGTGGTCGCCATTTTTCAAAGGTGGTGAGCAGAGAGAAAAGAGAGAAAAGTTTTTTCTCTCTCGTGGTGAGTATGTACACAAACTTGCATAAGTATTTGTTCCCCACATTTTTTTTATATGGAGTTAATACATATGCAAGTTGGTGGCCAAATCACAGCTTGTAGGCAAAAAGAGAGCAACCGTCGAAGTTGGTTCTCTCTATTAGTTCTTTTCTCTCTGGTACCCGTGGCATGATGGTTAGTGCGTTGGACTGTCATGCCAGAGGTCTTGGGTTCGATCCCTGCCTATGCCATCTAAAGTTTTTCTCAGGGTACTGCCTCTTGCGAGGAATTGACAAATTCTCCAAGAGTAATTCTTGTCATGAAAAGTGCTTTCTCAAATTTGCCGTTCGGATTCGGCTCAAAACTGAAGGTCCCCTCCATCCCTGACAACAGTACTCGCACACAGGAATGGTTGAGAGTTGTCAGTCACTAGGCCCTAGTTCTCAAACGGACTTTTGCGCCACCCAATTTATTTATTTTTAAGAAATGAATCTAGGTGAGCAGTAAATTTTATTATAAATATTTTTAATTTGTTTTTATTTAATAATAGAGCTATTTCTTTTTAATTAAAGGTGGTAGGCCAGACCAAAGTGTAAAAATTGAATGCAGTCGATTCTAATCAGTTGATTACTCCTTTTTATTTTTAAACTTTTAGAAGTGCCATTTTTAATAATTTTAAAACAAAAAAAGGGAATTTAATTTTAAGAGTGAGAACAAATAAATAAAATAGCTAAAGTGTTTACAAAATGAGTTTTTTTTTACAATTTTTGGAAGTATACATTAACACCCAATGATTGAGCCCTTTCAAAGCTGGTCTCATTGCCAAACTGTTTTTAAAATAGTTTCTTGTTTTAGTTTTAAAAAAAAAAACTTGATTAAAATTTGAATACCATTTTTATTTGGAAGCACTATTTTTATTGACATTTAAATCAAATTTTTGAAAAAAAAAAAAAACACAGAACCCCTTAAAATCTAGTATAACCATAAGAATAGTTTAAGAGCAACTTAATAATATGTATGAAATGTAAAATTATATAAATTTTTTGTCTAAGTTTTGGAAGTTTCGAGTGCTAATGAACAGAAAAAATGTATTGTGTGTATTATTAATTGTGTACATATTGTACATATCATCACACTCCGAGTGCCAAGTTTTGTATGCCTTTTTCTTCCTATTACAAAAACTTATGATATATTACACTAGACCAACCTTACACATCGAAAATGGAATAATTTAAATTGTGGAAGAAAATTGCGAAAATTTAATTGTTTAGACTTTTCACATTGAATCTGATTTTATTTCATCTGAAGAACTTTAATAGAACTCTGTTGTCTAAAAATTCTAAAAATTGCAATCGAAAAAAATTAACATAGTTTTCTTGAAGAAGGAGGAATCGGGTTTAAAAATGTATTTTACTTTCAACATTACATAAAAACTATAATGACGAATCTGATCAAACAACTGGACCATCTGAAATTTTTGTGACAAAAGAATCGTATTGTCGATATCGTTTTAAGTTTACATAGTTCTATGCAGTTATTTCTGATGATGGTTTTAACATCTGACCTAATTATTATTTTTCAACACTTTGTCCTGATCTCCTGAAGAGACTTTATTATCGGATGAAGATGTTTTGGATAACGATGATTCGAGTTCAAGTTCTTTTTTTATCTGATTATGATTTCGATTGAAATTAAATATATTTTTCCATAAACAAGCACTACAATTTTAATAAAAATGGAAGAAAATCTCATTTCAAAACAAAATAATTTTGTATACCTAGATTCTTGATTATATACAGATTAATACAAAAAGGAGTGGTGAAATATGTACGTATATATTTAGGGACAAGGCCTCAAAATTCCACTATGCTGCGCCATATATCAAAGATAATTTTCTGGATTCAACCTTTTCGGAAGAGGAATTGATTGCAGCGATAGACAGAGCGAAACTACACAAGGCAGCTGGAACAGACCGAATTCCAGTTGAATTTTTCAAGTATGCTTCCCAAGATTTAATAGCCCAACTTCTTTGCTGTTAAAATGAAATCCTCGAGTTTAGAGTCATTCCTCCTAGTTTTCTGTCTTCGGTGATTTTCCCATTATTTAAAAAAGGAGATGCATCTGTTCCAGAGAATTATCGAGGGATATCGTTTTTAAACGCGTCTATGAAGATATTTGCGAGTATGATATTCTGTAGACTTACTTCGTGGGTGAACGTGAACTCCAAGCTCATTGAGCTGCAAGCTGGATTTCGCTCTGGATATTCAACTACTGATCAGGTGTTTCCGCTACTTAATATTGCAAATGTGTACTTAAATCGTGGACAAAAACTATATGCCTTTTTTATAGATTTTAAGGCAGCATTTGGCAGCATTGATCGAGAGGCACTTTTTCTTAAACTTTTGAATATCGGCATAACTTCCAAAATTATCACTATTTTAAGAGCTCTTTATGCTAAAGATTCAATAGCCGTTTGGGATCGAGAATACCTTTCCGAAGATTTCAGTTCTACAATGGGCCTAAGACAAGGATGTGCGTTGAGTAGTCTATTATTCACTCTTTTTATTGAGGATTTAGTGGAGCACACGGAAGGAGGGGTGAACTTTGCGGGAGAAAATGTTCCGGGCTTATTGTATGCTGATGATATCGTACTTTTATAGGAATCACCAGACCAACTCCAGAAATGATCGTCAAACTTGGAAAATACTGCTATACATGGAATTTATCAGTCAACCTAAGCGAATCTAACATAATGATCTTCAGAAAAGGACACGGAAGATACGCTAGTTATGAAAAATAGAAGTACCAGGATCAGGAAGTTCAAGTTGTTAAGGAAGTTAAATACCTCGGTGTGACCATAACAAGTAACCTTTGTATGAAAAAACATATTAAGTTAAAACTTCAAGAGGCGAAGGCTGCTCTCTGCGTTTCCTCGAAAAACTGCATTGCAAATAAATCCATCCATCACTCAGCAAAATATCGGGTGATTTTTTAAGAGCTTGAGAACTTTTTTTTTTTAAAAAACGCATACAATTTGCAAAATCTCATCGATTCTTTATTTGAAACGTTAGATTGGTCCATGACATTTACTTTTTGAAGATAATTTCATTTAAATGTTGACCGCGGCTGCGTCTTAGGTGGTCCATTCGGAAAGTCCAATTTTGGGTAACTTTTTCGAGCATTTCGGCCGGAATAGCCCGAATTTCTTCGGAAATGTTGTCTTCCAAAGCTGGAATAGTTGCTGCCTTTTTGTGTAGACTTTAGACTTGACGTAGCCCCACAAAAAATAGTCTAAAGGCGTCAAATCGCATGATCTTGGTGGCCAACTTACCGGTCCATTCCTTGAGATGAATTGTTCTCCGAAGTTTTCCCTCAAAATGGCCATAGAATCGCGAGCTGTGTGGCATGTAGCGCCATCTTGTTGAAACCACATGTCAACCAAGTTCAGTTCTTCCATTTTTGGCAACAAAAAGTTTGTTAGCATTGAACGATAGCGATCGCCATTCACCGTAACGTTGCGTCCAACAGCATCTTTGAAAAAATACGGTCCAATGATTCCACCAGCGTACAAACAACACCAAACAGTGCATTTTTCGGGATGCATGGGCAGTTCTTGAACGGCTTCTGGTTGCTCTTCACTCCAAATGCGGCAATTTTGCTTATTTACGTAGCCATTCAACCAGAAATGAGCCTCATCGCTGAACAAAATTTGTCGATAAAAAAGCGCGAAACACATTTCGAACCGAACACTGATTTTGGTAATAAAATTCAATGATTTGCAAGCGTTGCTCGTTAGTAAGTCTATTCATGATGAAATGTCAAAGCATACTGAGCATCTTTCTCTTTGACACCATGTCTGAAATCCCGCGTGATCTGTCAAATACTAATGCATGAAAATCCTAACCTCAAAAAAATCACCCATTATAAACTGTTTCAAGTTGTGGCAAAATCTATTATGCTTTACTCCTCGCAAGTGTGGGGCTACAAAGAATATGAGGATGTGGAAAAATTATTACGTTTCTTTTTGAAGCGAGTCTTTGCTCTCCCATCAACAACGCCTAATTATTTGCTTCATATCGAAACAGGTTTGCCACCGTTGGTCATCGACACGCTCAAGATTTCGACTACGTTGTCAAAATACTCCGATTGGATTCATCAAGGCTGGTCAATAGAGTATTGAAATTTATCATCATAAATCGGCTTAATTTTGTACAAACTTGGATCGATCTTGCCAATTGGACGGGTGAATCGATCGAATTTGATTTCAATAATCTAACAGGTTTTAAAGGAAGTCTTTACTCCCTTGTTGCGAAATTGGATGAGAAATATCGGCAAAATTTCATCAACCAGGCCAAAGCATCGCAGTATAGAGACTTCTATAGTAAGTTGGAGTTTAATCTAGGAGAATCAAACTACTTTGACGACAAGAACTCAATGGATATGATTTCTTCAATTCTACAAGCCAGAGGTTAGATACTTTCTCTGAACTACATACCTCACAGACAAGACCTGCCTATCGAGTGCCAACTCTGCAACACCCATGGGGGAGAGAATATCGGACACTTTTTAGGATTTTGTCCAATTATCCAAGAAATTCGTCGGGACATTTTTGGGAAGAACCAATTTGAAGCTGAAGATGTAATCCAAACCCTTAATGGAGCAAAAGGCTGGGATAGACTTTACAAATTCCTCCAATGCGCAATGGCTTACAGGAAAAGAATTCTTACAGAGAGCTTCTAATTTCTCCAGTGCATTTAAATTTGTTTGTTCCTTTTCTTTTTGCTGTATCTTTTCATTTAAATTTAAAAAATTTGTTTTATATAAACTTGTTTAAAATTAATTTCCAGTAATTTAATTTTATTAACACATTTAATCTCACTTTTTTATCTTTATTGTTTTGTTTGTTTTCGCTATCAGAATTCATATTCTGTCAATCTGACCGACGGTTTTAAAACTAGGTCTTAAAAGGCTTGTAATTATTTATTGTATAACTGAATTTTGTGTGTAAATAAAGTCATTTCTATTCTGTTCTATTCTATTCTATTTCGGGACAATATGGACATTCATTTGAACATCGATTACGTCAAGATCTATCTTGGATAATTGTACAAGATAACGAACCGAAGTAGTGCTCTCCGATTGTCAAATCTTGGTTTGTATCCGATTCTATATCCATATTTCAAAACCACATATTGAAAACTTTATGGGTTTTAAAGAATACCGGGAAAACCGCCGTATATCGGCAATAACGCGTTGAATGTTATCCTCCAAGTGGTCAATCCATTTCGGGCATATCGACACAGACTAACGTGACATTATATACATATACATATATATATACACACCCCCACAAAAAAAATCAAGACCAAGCGGGCGGTTACGTGTCCGTAACGTGAAACATGGGATTACCAAAAGTTTCCTTTAATAAATAAATTGGGCGATGAGTTGTGTGACATGTTGTGCCGTCTTGTTGAAACCACAGCTCCTGCAAATTATGGTTGTTCAATTGATGAACGAAAAAGTCAGTAATTATGGATCTTAACCGGTCACGATTATCCACAACGTTTTGGCTAGCATAGTTTTTCAAGAAGTACGGAACAAGAATTCCACCAACCTATAAAGCACACTAAACAGTATTTGTGTATAAAACCGTCTCTCAATATACAATTGAGGATAATCATCACTCGAAATACGGTAGTTTTGTTAACTGACGTATTAATTCAAAAACGTATGAAAATTGGGATCAACGGAAGTTTAGCTTTTCACAATTTGGAAGAGTTTTGCAGACATCAGTCTATTAATTTTAAAATACCAAAACAAACTTAAAATAAATCACTTGAAAGCTGACAAAATGGCTGCCAGTTAAAATAGTTTTGTCAACTTAAAGTTTTATACTTCTAAAGGAAACACCCGTAAGTGGCTGCATAAACTGTGAAATTATTATTATTATTATTATTATTATCTTTATTTTTCCAACATATAAAGTACAAATGTTTTAATATAAAAGATTTACGAGCATGGCTTAAAAGCCGTCTGCCGAAATGTGATTTAAAACTTTAAAGTTCTTTATTGTATCAATTATGTGTACTACTTAAAATGTGTTTTTTTAATGTTAAAACTTTAACGTTCTTTATTGTATCAATGATGTGTACTATTTAAAATGTGCTTTTTAAGATTAAATTATGTTTGAAAATCTATTAATTATGAATAATAAATTAATAAATTAGGTGGCACGACAGTCCGTTAAGAACTAGGGCCTCTCAACCATTCCATGACAAGAATTACTCTTGGAGGATTTGTCAATTCCTCGTAAGAGGCAGTACCCGTGAAAGAAACTTTTTAGGTGTCATAGGCAAGGATTGAACCCAAGACATCTAGCATGACAGTTCTACGCACTAACCATCACACCACGGGAACAACATTAATTATGAAAAGCAAATAATAAAATTACTTTAAAAATTTGGTTAGAATATTAATTTTCAATTTTAAAAGATGACTATAGTGGCTTAATTATATGACCATAACTGTAGGTATGTATAATAAAGTCTATAAAAATTGTTTCTATATGCATATGCATATATTAATACATAATACATATACAAATGATTCTTTTGTGCATAATACTAACACAAATACTCGTGAAACATAATATACAAAATTATTCTTCTGCATAGGTAGGAGCGTATTACATATTGTGAGATCTTTTGAATTGTAAATAATTCGCCGTAAGTGAAATTGTTACATGCACAATTGCAGAAAAATGCTTTCCTTTTTTAACTGTTTTCTGGCTCTTCATCATCTTCTGTTTGGTTTTATAATTTCGCATGTATTTTCTACACTGCCTAACTGTACAGAAAAAAAAAAAGAAAAGAAGAAAGCGGCGAGAAGGTGAAATAAAGAAATTGTCGCATAGCCGCATAGTAATGCGAGTGCTTCAGTTTTCAGCTTTAGCTTTAGCTTCAGCTTTACTTTTAGCATATACGTCGACGTATGTTCCCAACCACCCACAACCTCGCAAAACCACCACCATACACTAACCTCTTTTCGCAGCATTGTCCTAAGATGAAAGTTTAATTATTTGTAATTGCATAGGAATTTTGATGAATTGTTGTAACATGTGCAAGGATAAATGAAACACATTTATTTCTTACCATCCCAACCCTCTCTCTGTATTTCTTTTTTCTTGTCTTGAAACACGGCTATACCTATCTAAAAAGGCTGCAACCGTACACTGTACATCAGGTTAGCTAACTACCCTTCTCTTAAATTATTTATATTTTTTACAATTCATATAATTCAGAATGATTTCATATCAAGAAAAACACATTCTGCATTGCAGTAGATTCCCTAATTAGACAGAAAACACAATGGAAAAGACTCATTTTTACTTTTATTATTATGATGGAATTTTGTAAAGAGAATTGATGCTATAGTCAAAACTTGGCACTCCAAAAAAACAGAGCATTTCAAAACCTCAAAAATTCAAAAATTTCTCTAATTATACACATTCCTTAAGTGCCTATGCCTAAACAAAACATCCTTTTTCTTCCAGAAGCAATGTATTTTCTCTCTCTCTCCTTCTGTGTTTGAAACCAAAACTTTTTAGTTTCTAACGTGTAGGCAGATACAAATGAATGTAAATATTTTTTAATAACATACATTAAAGGCTTTCCAATAAGTTAAGATTGATGTAATATTATGCGAACCACAGTTATACTTTCTTTGGAGCCCTTACAAACATTATGTCTGATATTTTTTTTGTACCAATAAGCTAAATTGTCATTTAAGGATCCTCAAGAAATGTATATCTAACCTGATACAAGGCCAACGAGATAGTCTGGTCTCGGTCTTTTCAAAATCGAAATGATAGCCTTGTCTTGGTACTGCAGCGCAGTATAACTGAATATCGGCTTCGTGGTACGAGTATGTCTCGTGAATAGTTGTTGTATTCTTCTTGTCTTGTGCTTAGGGTTTAAAGTCAGGTCTTATGAAAATGCATTAAAATCGTAAGAAAATAGAATAGAAGTTTAAAGTAGAGCCTAAACTACCAAGCAAATAATTGTGTTTCTTTTCTACCTCTGAACATTCAGAGCTTAAAATTTCTGTTTCTTTTTTCGTCCTGAACGTGTTCTGGGCTTGTTCAGAAATCAAAGCACGCTCTATGAGCTCAAAATAAAATAACTGCGCAAATTGAGTTCAATTGTGAACACAACCATCAGAAACAGAATTAAAAAAAAAAAAAAACTAAATAATTGCTTGATTGATTATTATATGTAAGTATTTTTTCTTTTTAAATTTAAGTTTTGCATCTATTTCATGTTTCCGTAGAAGAAAGTGACAAGCAAATTGACAAACGTCAAAAAGTGACATCTAAGTGTTGTGTTTCGAAAATAAAATAATTTGTTCAGTGTATGTTCAGAGCATGTTTGATATGCTCAGAAAAACGCCTACAGTAACTTACAATAGCTGTTTCCAATGAAATTTGTTAGTATGTGACTTAAAATACGGACTGTAACTAATTATATTTGGAATTTTATATTAGTTTTCTTTTCAAATGTCACAAAGGAGAATTTCCGGTGTAAAAACAAATAATGAAATAGTCAATTTTAACAATAAATTCAAAACAAACGTTACTCGTAAGTTGCAACTTTTAACCCGATATGACAAAATTCATTTATAATAGTCTGTCTCCTGTTAGATAAATAGACTATGTCTTGGTTTCATGACCCCCCCCCCCCTGGGAGATAATTTCTTTGTTTTTTTCGTAGTAATTCCCTTCAATTCAAAACTAATCGTATTGCGTTAATGGATATGACCCCCATTATATTTTGAATCATTTATTTTGTGTATTGAAAACTAAATTTGTATTTTACTTCCTTAAACTTTGTTGCGAAAAGTACTACATTTAACTGAAGACTGGACCAAGAACATAATATGAATCGGGTATTCAGCCAATTCCAAAAACACAGCACAAATTCAACAACTTTTGACCAATGGACGATCCAGGGGGGGTCATATGAGCCATAAAGCTTATACAGTCAAGTTGTATAAGTAAAGATTTCATTTAAAAATTTGTTAGTAATTTAACGACATTCACCAAAAAGTGGTATGCTGCAAAAACAACTCAAATTGTTGTTTTCACTCAATTTAGAATTTGAAAAATCTTTAGTCATGCTTTAAATTATTTTCATAAAATTTGCTTCTAAGAAAAAGAGCAAATATTTAGGTTCTTGATAAGAAACCTTGAATAAGAGATCGGCGATTTTATATTAAGTTGCCTTTAAATTATTAAAATTTTTTTGACAAACATAAATAGTGAACATTGAAGTGATTTTTACTTGCGACACATAGGAACTATATAGCAAGTTTTGCATTAGTAAAAAATTTCGAACTAGAGCTTTTAATAAAACATGACATTACGACTGTAGAGAAGTCAGAAAAGTGGGTACCCCGATTCCGTCCGTCTATCTGTCTTTCCTGGCCCCTACACTTAAAACAATTGTGTTGATTGAAACTAAGCCGATTAGCGTAAGGCGTTTTTTTCATTTTTTTAATACGAAACAGCGGTCCTTATACAAATTGTTTGGTTAAAATATGTGATTTTTTTAAACTTTCTCTAAATTTAGTGTTCTTAATTTGGCTTCTTTCTACAAGAAAAACATATTTTGGTATTGCTCCAAAAAAGTCCCCTCATAAAACCTTTATTTTGTTTTTAAGTTTTCTTAAGAACTAATGGACCGATTTCAATAATCTTCTCTTTTTGTGCAAGTTCTTGTCGATGTTCAAATGATCAAATTGATGATGATTTTTGATGATCAAAAATTTATTTTTTTTTATTTTTAAAAAAATATTAATTTTGTTTACAAAACCAGATATCTCAGAAAGGGGTCAACATTTTTTAACGAAATTTAAATGTAAAATGTATATTTATAAGCACTTTATTTAGTGTAGTTTAAAATTTGAAATGATTTTTAAACAGACTTTTTGGGAGAAATTAACAAGTTCTAGCGACCCAGCCGTGCATTTTATTTCTTTCAAAATTGATTTTCTGTTGAATATAAAAGATCTTAAAAAATGAAATAAATCTACTTTTGAAGTGAATTTGCTTTGGATGCTCTAGAACTGAGATTTAAACACGAATTTCAATAATATAAATAACCAAAAAACAGCAAAAATGACACTTTTGTTAAACTAATGGCTAAATTCAAGAACCAAACAGAAAGATGCAGAAAGGAATCTCAAAAAAATTTAATACCTAAGTGTTTTTTTTTACCATATAGCAATTTAATAAAAAAGGTGAAACTTTTGGTGTCCAAAATATCACACGAACCAATATCGCCAGCTAGTTGAATTAATTTTATATTATACATATATTATGACTAGTTCAATTAATTTTATATTATACACATATTATGACGTGATACCAAACTAGTTTATTTTTAGAAAAACTTCCAACTAATGTTTTTTTTTTATAAATCAAACGAACAAAAAATGATCTCCAAAATAATTTTGTGCATTAAAGAATAACGCTTTTGACATCTGGTAAAAAATCGAATTGACAGTTTTTTTTTTACAAAAAATAAAAACCTAAAAAAAACAATACTAAAACTTAGTACAAATTTACTTTCGACTCAAATATCTTTTCATAAATTAAAAATAGTGGCTCCAAACTAATTTTATCTCACAGAAAATATTGTTTCAGGCATTCAGTAAATATTTTATAAAAATCCAACAGTCAGTTTTTTCATAAAAAATTAAAATCTACAAAAAATTGTACGCAAAATTCGTAAAAATATGTTCGGTTCTCGATATCTCGTGAACAATAGATGATATTGACTTCAAACAATTTATCATTCATTTGTATTTTTTTTATATAAGAAAAAAAACTTTTAAGAAATTCTACTTAAATTGGTAAAAATTGTTTTTCGACTAAAAATCTCTTTTACAAAAATAAGCTTTGAAATCAAGCGATTTCATCAAATGCAAAATATAACTGGTAATTTTTAAATCTTTGAAAATAATTTAACTGACAACTTTTTTAACAAAACACGAAAACCTACAAACTATTTAACCAAGACAAATCGACAGACGAAATGGGAAGTTATCAGTGTGGGTCGCATCCCAGCCTCTTTCTTACAATGTATTTACTCAAGAAAAGAAAACACAGCTTACAAAATAATTGATACCAAAAAAGTGTGCTTCCAAGGGGAGCACAAAAAAGACTTATTTTAAGTATTTTAATCTAAATATCTTGAAACTTATAAAATATTGAACAAAATTTAGCTTATATAAAGCATTGAGATTTGACAGACCCCCTTCCTATTTTTTTAAATGAGTAAAATATCATATATGTATCTTGAATCAAATCTAAACACTCTACAAGAAGAAAAATAAGGCACTTTGAAACAAGAAGGTCCTCTTCCTTAGAATATTATATTTTATATAATATGTACATTATACGTCTTCTTGAACATTACACTTATTTTAAGCTAACAATTTTGCAGAAATCCATTTATGGAGACAGTTTAATCTTCGTTTTTCTTCGTGTACCTGGCGCGTTAGCATTTTTGGTTTGAAAACTTTTCAATCTCTATTATTTCAACAAATAATTTTCAATTAGCAAGATTTGAATTAATTAAATTTGCATGGAAAACATGTGTATAAATGTATGTATGTAGTTGTAGACACATTGAATTGAGAGACTATACGAGTATTTATATATGCGGTGAAGAGTTCACGTTAACGTCTGATATTTTTGCAATATTTACTTAGTCTAAGAGAAAATTGTCACTAATGTCAAATAGGCACTGTACACACCTGAGAATGTAGAAGAAAACTTGATGCTTGATGATAGAAGAAGGTGCATTATAAGTTTCTTGTTCAAAAACTTTTAAAAGTATTTGCTCATCTTAAAAGATAAAAATTCTTTTAGCTTATTTTTGAAAATGCTAATGTGTTTTCCGTAGACAGGCCTTTTATTCGTTTCATCAGATGCTGTCATACACTGCCACTACCGCTATACCGTTTAATTTTCAATTTTAATCCTTTGGTTAACTTTTATTGCGTATACAGGATTGAGAATGTATTCAAAAAAGCAATTCCCTTTGATGTTGACACTTATCTTTTTTTTTCTTCAAAAAATAAAAAAGGACTTGTGCCTTGAAATGCCTTCAACAGAACTCCCATCATCATCATAGATTATAATCCACGAAATTCTTGAATCTTATTCTTTTGATTTGTCCACCCCCCTAAAAAGTCGAACCAGGTATAGAGGATATGAATCCATACGCGGGCCCCGTTCGTCGGACTCTTTTGAAATTTCTTAGATATTTATGTTTTTATTTTTTAATTTTTAGATTTTACTTCAAAGATATTGACAGTGATGGCGAAACGCCAGTTTTCTTTGCCGTAAAAGGTAAAAAAAACGGTAAACAAAAATCAAAACTGATGGTAATAATATGATCCCTATTGTTGAGAAAATGGAGTTTATTTCTTTTCAATTTTGTTTGTTCGTATTTCTTTATTTTCGAATATTCTCATTGGAAAAAAATGCTTAAGAGATAATCGCTGGAAAGAAAGTCCAACAATAGAAATCGAGTTAGGAAGGAGGCGGTAAATAGCTTTCTTTTACTTTCTTTTATGCACAATTACATATTAAAATTTTCAAAAGATCTCCTTCCGGATGAAAACAAGAAGTCCTATCAGTCTGTTGAGTGGTGGTTTAGTGGTTGTTTGATAAGAATTTCTTAATTTTTTATATTGTTGAATTAAAACCAGTTGCTAAGAACGTAAGAGTTTTGTTGTATGAATTTAATGGGCATATACTACACCACTATATATCATATAATGAATAATCCATAACACATAGATGATGGTTAAATTCGGTACACATTTACGTTTAAGGTTTATTTCATAAAGAAGGCAAGTTGAAAGGTTTTTTTGTTTCGCTATGTAATTGTTATTAATTGTAAGAAATTGATGTTTTCCGAGCAAAGGTTTGGGTTGAAACGAGTGCGAACTATAGAATTTTTAAGATAAGGTTAAATTACTTTGTTTTGTATTAATAGCTGTGTTTTTTTGGGATTCCCAATATAGTACAGTGAGAAATTGCTGAAAAAGCTATTCAAAGTAGTGCGGTCATTCCGTTAAACGATTATCATCAGATTAGCAGACGATAGCGTTTCGACGATAGTCTCACTTCACGTAAGACGATAATCGTCAAAGTGATATCGTTAAGACGATAGCATTTGCACGATGGATAACTAAGCAAATTGAAGTCATAATTTTTCGGCGTACTTTGAATTTGTTACAAATTGAAAATGAAAACTAAAAAAAGGACAATTGATACGGTTACGAAGAAAATTAAGTGATGAATCAGACCAATATGTAAGCAATTGTTTTTAAATAATTCATAAATATGTTAATATAGTAAGTAATCCTTCTTACTTATAGTTGTAAAATGATTTCAACAATTATAGAATTGTTTAACGTTTTTGAATTTCAAAAAAAGACTTTTTAATGATTCTGGAAACAATAAACTTGTCAAACGGTTGTCGTTCTGCATATACAGTGCTTTTCGAAAAATTGCACTTGGTAGGAACATGTCATTTAAACACTGTAAAAAAGTTGATGTTATTATCAATAAGAGCTGCATTTGGCTCGTGATAATAGCCCAATAGCAACTGAAGTGATTTTGTGGACAAAAATGGGAAAAATAAGTTCGAAACATAAAGTCAGCATTTTGTGTCTGTCACGTCTCAATTTGACAACACGAGAAATTTCTAAGAGGCTGAATATTGCTCAACTGTGGCATGGAATTTGAAAAAATATCGTGAAACCGGGACTACTAGCAGGGAAAAAGGCCCAGGGAGGCTTAAAAAGGCGGCCCCAGTGGAAGATTGCTTTTGATGTTGTACAGTCGTCGGCATCGGTTCAGGACTTCGGTGGACCTTAAAAACGATATGTGTCGAGCTACAGGTAAAGTAATTTCGTCAAGCGCAGTGAAAAAAGGCTCGTGAAAGCTGGACTTAGAGCGCTCAAGCCGGTACTGAAGCCGGATTTTTTAAAAAGAGTCAAAAACGATTGCTCTGGGCTCAGGAGCACCTAAATATTGGACTCAAGACATGTCATATTTTTTTTTTTTTTTGTAGTACCCGTGGCATGATGGTTAGTGCGTTGGACTGTCATGCGAGAGGTCTTGGGTTCAATCCCTGCCTGTGCCACCTTAATTAAAAAAAAAAAAAAAAAAAAAAAAAAAAGAGTTTTCACGGGTACTGCCGCTTGCGAGGAATTGACAAATTCTCCAAGAGTAATTCTTGTCATGAAAAAGTGCTTTCTCAAAATTAGCCGTTCGGATTCGGCATATAAATTGTAGGTCCCCTCCATCCCTGACAACATTACTCGCACACAGGAATGGTTGAGAGTTGTAAGTCACTAGGCCCTGGTTCCCTACGGACTGTTGCGCCACCTAATTTATTTATTTTATTTTACATGTCATATTTTCGGACAAATCAAAATTCAAGAGATGGGAGGATCCTTGCGCGACGAGAACCAAAAGAAAGACTAAGCTCTGATTGCATTTTGCAGATGCCCCCCCAAAACTGAAAGTGTGAGCATGTGGGGATGCTTCTCTGGAGATGAAAAAGGTAGAATGAGATTTCTACAATCCAAAGTCAATGCAAAAGTTTACATTAGAGTCCTGGAAAACATATTGGTACCCACAGAGCTATAGCTTTTTGGGGACACTTGCAGTTTAATTTTTCAACAAGACAATTCTCCTTGTAATACAGCCAAAATTGTAAGCATGAACTTGTTTTTATTTTTACCATGACTGACTAATATGAAGCTTTAAAAAATTCTAAAACATTTATGACTAAAAATATTATTTGAATTTATTTTTATTTCTAAGGTTAAAAAGTACTTCGAAGAAAATATATTATTATAGATTTACTAAGTTGGCTTCCCTACAGTCCAGATCTCAATCTAATTAAGAATATTTGGTCTATAATGAAACTTGAGGTTGCGAAGAAGTGCCCTGGAACACGATACCTGCATCTACATGGAAAAACCTGTCTCGCCGATGTTCAGCCGTAATAAAAGCAAGAGGAGGTCCAACAAAGTACTAATGTTTCTAAGAAGCAATAAAAAAAAAACTGCACCAATAAAGTATTTTACTTTAATCATTAACAATTTTTTTTTATATTGTACGCGCACTCAAGGGGATATGAATACCCTTATAATGATATACACAGTGCGAGTAATTAGGAAGGAAGGGTAGGATTTGAAAGGAGATACCGATGTACATTGGTTTTGAATACCTGCACATTGTAATGAATGGGAAATATTGAGTTTGGTAAAGCATTCCACATTCGTGTAGTGCGACTAAAAAAAAGAATCTCTGTACTTTATAGTACGTCCGAAATTGGGCTTAAGGGTAAACTGATGGGCATTCCTAAAAGAACGAGTATTACGGTTGAATTTTTTGAGGGATGGAAAGCGACTGGCTATTTCATTAGATCATTGCTTATGGAAGTAGCGGTAAAATAATGACAGACATGAAACCTTGCGACGGTGCTCGACAGATGCAAAAGTTTCAGTTAGACAACGGTCATCCCCTATCATTTTTACAACTCACTTTTGAATTCTGTCCAAGAGACTCAAGTGGGTTATAGGAGCACCTGCCCAAATATGGGAATTGTACTCAAGTTTTGGACGAATATAGGCTTTATAAATTATAGCCAGATCAGAAGGGGTAAACAACTTCTTGCATCGTCGGAGAAAACGTAAACACTTAGCAGCATTTTTGGCGATGTCAAATATGTGATCACTCCACAACAAGTGGTTTGTAATGCACATACCTAAGACTGATAGCTGTTCAGTCTCCTCGATGCAAGTACCACTAATGGATAGTGGCATTGGGGGAGGGTTACGCTTTTGCGACAGTAGACAGCATTGAGTTTTCGAAGAATTAAATTCTACACGGTTTTTGATTCCCCCATGAACAATTCTGTCGAGATCACAATTTAATCAGCTTATCATACGCTTCCGTTGGTAGTGCACATCTGAAAAACAAGTATGAGAATGTAAAAACGAATATGAAAAGCTGAGGGTACTGTCATCCGCGAAACAATTTAGTGCGTTAGAAGTTTCAGACAAAAGATCATTTATAAAAATAAGGAAGAGCGTCGGAGACAAAACGGAGCCCTGGGGCACACCAGCGTTTATTTTGTGAATATCAGATTTGAACCCGTCCAATACTACTTGAATTGAACGGTCCGAAAGGTAATTTCTAACCCAACGAAGAAGGTATTCATCAATACCAAATGCACGCATTTTCGATAAAAGAGCTTGATTCCAAACCCTATCAAATGCTTTTGAAATATTTATTAAGTGCAATAATCTTACTTTCTCCAAAAAGATATAAAGATTTGTTTCACTGTTCGGTGAGATAAACTATGAGATCACCAGTGGACCTATTGCTACGAAAGCCATACTGCCGGTCATTAAGAAGCTTCCGTTCTTCGAGATATTTCTTAGGCTGAAAATTGATCAGCGTTTCCATGACCTTGGAAAGAAGGGATGTAAGTGCAATTGGACGATAGTTAGATGGTGAGGGACAGGCTGGACAAATGCAGTTTTCCATCCACTCGGAAAGAGACCTGTAGAATAGGACAGGTGGAAAAGCTTACGCAGCGGTTTTGACAGCGTTGAAGAACACCTCTATAGAACAATAGCGGGGATACTATCCGGGCCAGCGGATTTGTGAATGTCAAGATTTCAAGATTTTAAGTACTCTAGGAGCTGAACGAGTGCGAAAGAAGATTCGTCCCACAGAATCGATACGTTTTCAAGTACAGGCGGAGTCATGTCACTCACTGGCAGCATCGAATTAACAGCAAACTGTGCTGCAAGCAAATGGGCTTTATCAATCGAGCTTATATAGGGAGTGTCATTAGAAACGAGCGTAGGAACTGACGATGACGTAGTGTTACGCACATTTTATTAAAATAACCAGACATTTTTACTACTACTGGGACATTGTAGTATTTTTTGCCGTAATTTCTGGTCATATGCAAAAATTTAATGCGTCGTATATGTCCGTTACAGGTCTTTCTAGCTTGTTTTAACTTATTCCGATTTTCCTCAGTTGGGTTGGCTTTGTAATTCCGGAAACTTACATTTTTGATCCTAATAACCTCTTTACAGCTCGAATCAAACCTATTCGGGATAAAATTTCTCATTCCACATAAAATTAAGTTTGTAATCATATCTGCACTGGAATCCACGTCACTATCGAGGAAGTAAAGTGAACAGTTAAAGTACCAGAAGAATTCATTGATACCGTCCCAGTTGGCTTTCTCATATTGCCAAACGGTTCTGGTAGGGGTTTTAACTTTAACTGGCGTTTTTTGGCAACAATGAGGCAGTTACCTACCTATAAATAACTCATTTCTCGGTATAATTATTTTTGTTCCCGTGAACATTTTAGAAAAAGAGGCTGGAATGCGACCCACACTGATAACTTCCCATCCCGTCTATCGATTTGTCTTGCTTAAAAGTTTGTCTAAATGTATCAATTCTTACCAAATTTGCGTTCTATTTTTTGTAGATTTTATTTTTTTTTTATGAAAAAACGGACTGTTGAATTTTTATAAAAAAATTACTGAATATAAAAAACAATATTTTCTGTGAAATAAAATAAGTTTGAAGCCAATATTTTTAATTTTTGAAAAGCTATTTGAGCCGAAAATCAATTTTTACCAACTTTTATTAATTTTTTTGTTTAGGTTTTTATTTTTTGTAAAAAAACTGTCAATTCGATTTTTCTCAAAATTTGTCCTAATGTTGAAAACAATATTTCTTATAAGTTAAAATTAGTTAGAAGCCATAATCTCAAATTTTTGAAAAGATATTTAAGTCGAAAATCAATTTTTACCAACTTTTGTTAAATTTTTTTTTCGGTTTTTAATTTTTTGTAAAAAAACTGTCAATTCTATTTTTTTCAAAATATTACTGAATGTTGAAAACAATATTTTTTGAAAGATAAAAGTAGTTTAAAGCCAATACCTCAAAGTCTTGAAAAGATATTTGGGTCAAAACTCAATTTTTACCAACTTTTATTTTATTTTTTTTTTTTAGGTTATTATTTTTTGTAAAAAAACTGTCAATTCGATTTTTCTCAAAATTTTTCCTACTGTTGAAAACAATATTTCTTATAACATAAAATTAGTTAGAAGCCATAATCTCAAATCTTTGAAAAGATATTTAAGTCGAAAATCAATTTTTACCAACTTTTGTTAATTTTTTTTTCGGTTTTTAATTTTTTGTAAAAAAACTGTCAATTCTATTTTTTTCAAAATTTTACTGAATGTTGAAACCAATATTTTTTGAAAGATAAAAGTAGTTTAAAGCCAATATCTCAAAGTTTTGAAAAGATATTTGAGTCAAAACTCAATTTTTACCAACTTTTTTTTATTTTTTTTTTAGGTTTTTATTTTTTGTAAAAAAACTATCAATTCGATTTTTCTCAAAATTTTATCAGATGTCAAAAACATTATTCTTCGTTGCACAAAATTGTTTTGGAGAAGAAATCATATTTTAGTCGTAAAATTTTCGAAGTGACAAATTTTTTTTTTCAGTTTTTTTGATTTATAAAAAAAACCGTTAATTGAATTTTTTTCCAAAAATATAATTGTTTTGTATCACATTACAATATATAATACAAAATTTAATTCAAGTCTCTAGCGTCATTGGTTCATGAGATATTTAGGGTTAACCAAAATTTTTACCTTTTTTTTAAACTGCTATGGTAAAAAAACCACCCACGCAATTTTCTTGAGAGCCCTTTCTGCATCTTTCTGCCTTATTATCTGTATAACAAAATTTATTTGAAGTCGATATCTCTTCTGGTTCTTGAGCTATGGACGACGAAAAAAACGTCGCGAACGTACGGACGTACGGACGTACGGACGTACGTACACACGCACGCACAGACATCTTTCTAAAAATCTTTTATTTCGACTCTAGGGACCTTGAAACGTCGAGAAATGTCAAAATTTTCAATTTGTCAAATCGGACCCATTACAATAACTTCCTATGGGAAGTTAAAAATCTCCAAACTCTTATTGTATTATAAAACGATTTGAAGCGCGTAATAAAACAAAACCTCATTAAAAAATATGTTGTTATTTAAACACATTTGACAAAATTCGAAACAAATCAAAAAACAAAGTTTGACCAACATTTTTTGAACGGCACTGTATACCTCCAATATTAAGATCTACTGTAACTATTGAGATTTTGGGTGGCGAAGAGTACCAATGGTCGATAGGCAACGAGTTCCGACTTGGTTTTGCAAAAAGCACATCATCCCAAATAGTTTCGAAAACAACGAATATTTTGAAAGCGAAGTTATAATAAATATAGTCTTTCTAGAGAAAGTAGAAAATAAAGAAATACGAGGAAGTTAATAGAACGAATACCTATTAAGAAAAATCATAAACTACAAATCCATGGACGGAATTGAATTTATACCCATTGGCTAAGAAAGGATTTTGTGTTATTGACTTGTGTATTTATATTATAAATAAATTTATTAATTTTAAATAACATCAGACATAAATCACTAACGTCTCGAAATTCTGACTATATTATCGTCAGCGGCACAAAATAATTGGTATGTTTGGTAAAAGGAAATTTCTTGCAAATTTTCACAATTTCCTAAAGAAAAAATAACAAGTTTGGGAAACTTGGTTACATTTTCAAGTTATCGGACAAGCATTATCTTTCATTATGACACTTCAGTTACAGTACCAGAGTACAGAACAATCTTGTACTGAAAACGATTGACGAGACGATAGTTAAGTTATGTGAAACAAATTTAAAAAACGTTAATGATAAGAAACTTTGAAAACCAGTATGAGAAGTAGTATTTGACCTTTTTTATTTCTATTTTTTTTCTGGAAGGCAGTCGTACTACACTTAATTCGGAATTCTACAAAATTTTATAGGGCTTTAAAAAAATTTAAGACATACGTTTTTGTCACGTTAGCGTACGAACTGCACTCATGAAACAATGGGTTAATAAAATTATACAGATAAGAGACCTATGCTGATGCTTCAAAAATGCGTTGGCTTAGGAGAGATTACACAGCTTTCTATGACACCACCTCCATCATTTTAATTCTGTATTTTTTTCGAGTTCGATTAAACATAAAATCAAAAAATTCAGCAAACAGTAAAAGGCGTAAGCTATCACTGAAAAATACTGAACAACAAACTAGTTATTTTACTCTACGAACCTGATTTCGTAGTAACCAAGATTTATAAATTGTTACAACTATAGACTTAAGCATTATTGTCACATCTGTGCCAAATTACACATCAAAATATTCATTCCTTTTTAAAATTGGCGTCCTTTTTTAAACAGCTTCAGAGAATTGTTTGTATATCAATTTCCCATAACAAGTTAATATAATCGGTCCGATTTGTCTAAATGGAAATTTTCGCATTTCTCGACGTTTCAAGGTCGCTAGAGTCGAAATAAATTTTTTTTTAGGGAGATGTCTGTGCGTGCGTGTATACGTTCGTACGTTCGGGAAGTTTTTTTCGTCGTCCATAGCTCAAGAACCAGTAGAGATATCGACTTCAAATAAATTTGGTTATACAGATGCAGAAAAATGCAGAAAGGACTCTCAAAAAAAATGTTGGTTAACCGAAATTATCTCACTAACATAAATTTTTATGATATATATTGTGACTTCATACCATACTAGTTTAGTTTTGAAAAAAAAAAAATCAATTGAAAGAAAAGAATAATCTGGTAAAATTTTGCGAAAAATCGAATTGACAGTTTTTTGTACAAAAAATAAAACAAAATAAAAGTTAGTAAAAATTGATTTTCCACTTAAATATCTTTTTAAAATATTGGCTTTAAACTATTTTAAACCACTTTCATCTTATTAAAAATATTGTTTGTACTGTTTTTTTAAAATCTACTAAAAATAGTATGCAACATTTATAAACATTGATATTCGATTCTCGATATCTCGTGAATAAATGAAGACACTAAATTTTTAAATATTGTTCTTAGAAAAATCCAATCCGTATTTGTTTATATAAGAAATACAAATTTTCAAGAAATTCTACTAAAATTGATAAAAATAAGTAAAAATTGGTTTGCGACTCAAGATCAAAAACAGATTTTGAAATTAAACTTTTTCATCATAATGCAAAATATTGTTGGTAATTTTTAGTTAATTGTTTAGAAAAAATTCAATTGACAACTTTTTTAACAAAAGCCGAAAAGCTACAAAAACAACTAAAAAGCATTAAAAAAAAATTGTTATGAATATTTTGTTAAAGTCTTAAGCAAGCAATTTGACAAACGGGATGGAAATTTATCATTGTGGGTTGCATCCCAGCCTCTTTTTTTTAAGTGGAATGGTATTTCTGCTGCCAGCTGATAAGCTACACAATACACATAAAAAAAATGAAAAGATTGGTGATCCAATACCTTCCTGACTTTATTGAAACATCGGAAGGATCACTGAAAACCATTTTTTTAACGACTACTTGTGTCTCAGAAAAACGATTGGTGTATTTCTTAATCAAAGTTCCAAAAATACCATATTGTTCTCCAACTATCGTATTGGCCCGATTTAGCATCGTGAACAGAAACCGAAGAAAGAAAGATTGGTGGGGAAAATATAAATGTCTTACTGTTATTATTTCTTACTCTTATGCACTTTCATGTGTATAGGTGTGATAATATTTCAACCATTTCTTTCCAAAGCAAAAAAAAAACAGAACTATTTTATAAACAAAATAATTCCGAAGAGGTTTTATTAAGCGTTCTGAATGAAAATTGAAAATTTTCAATATGAGTTAATAAGAACGTGGCTAAGATGTCTACACCGGAAGGTAAAAAAAATAACATAATAATAATTGTATTTATATTTTATTAAACAAACAAAAATGTTCAGAATATATGTATTTACTTTTTTTATTAAGTAAGAATAATATAGAAAACCATTGAACTAAAAATTTGATAAGCCGACAATTAAAAAAATATTCAATACATATCTCTAACATAAACTTTGAAGTGGAAAAAACACTACAAAGGCAACAAGTCAAATGTTAGTAGCCTAGCAAATTGCAAAATGTTTAGAGAGTATTTCAAAACTCTAAAACGGTTTGTATGAAAAGGGTTGTGTGAAAATGTTCCTTGAAAAGGTAAACTTCTTACAGGAATTCCTTTTTGTTCTAAAAATTGATTTTAATACTATTTCCTCGAACTTTCAATTAACTTTTCTTGATTTTAAAATTTAAATTTTTATTGAATTCGTTAAATCATAAATAGTTGCAATCAGTGCACAAAATTGTTATTCATATACATAATTTTTATCGAACTTGTATGTTAAAAAACAACACTTATTTGTGTACGCTCGCTTCAAGTTGTATACTATTAACCTTTGTATCGTTCTTTGTGTATCGTAGATTAAGGACATATATGTTATGTATGTACGAGTATGTATCCAATAGAGTCTCAAAACTATAATTTTAAGAACTTATAGAGTTCTGTTTTAAAAATTCAAAGATATTATTAATATTTAAAAACATCTAAAATATTCAAAAACACAGTTTCCAAAAACGCCGAATATAACCAAGCGTGAGTCTTATTTTGTCCAAAACAATGAAAATGCTACTAGGTCTTCCAAGACCATATCCTGGATCAGTCACTGCTTTAATATGTGATGTTTTAATATGTACCTACAAAGTGTGTTAATAAAAAAAGTACAACATCTTCGATTTCTTTATAAAAAGTTACAATTTTTAAAAACCACACGAAAAAATAATATATATCAAAAATAAATGCCATGAAGTTTAAGCCTTTGCTGAAAAAGTAATCGCATTGAAATACCTTCCAAAAGTCCCAGTACAGTTTCAAGAAGGAAATAATGAAATAATTTTGTGACGCAGGACACAGCCAGAAATATGGTTGATGATGGTTATTAGCGCGGAGCAGAGGTGAAGTAAAACTTCATTTCTTTTGAAAAGAGTGGAAAGGAACTTTTGTTTTTATTTCTTAAGGACTACCTACAACACTACTAACAGAAAATTGGAAGGATGAACTCGAAACTTTTATTAGGAATGTATACGAAATGAGCACACTACAAGGATCATCGAAAGGGTTTCATCATCTTTTAAGCACTGGACTTCTATAATATACGTAGTTCCCCTTTTTTCTCAAAACTTTCAAACATTTTGTTGCTGCATCAGAAGCTTTTCGCTGTTTTGCGGCTGTTGAGCCTGAAAGTGGGCTAATTACGTATTCCTCGAATGTCACCCGCGAACAGTCTGCAAAAGGTGCATTAAGTGGTCACGATTTTTTTTTGGAAACATTTTATTTAGCAAAATCCTGAGTGGGTTGGAGTTCATTCTATTCTATAAAAATGTGTATACATTAGAGAAGCCCTATAATCTTTTATTTGTCAGAGGTAGAGGTCAGTTTGGGAGTTTGAATAAATCCTACCTATATATGTACATAGGTACATGGTTCATATATGAATATAATGTTGGACAGTTGGAGCCACAAAGAACAGTTTTTGGTATAGACGTAGTAGACTACACCTACCCAACATAATGTATAAGAGCTTGGTATAGCTGCATATGAAATAGTAAAATCCTCAAAGAGAACACCCAATTGTTCCGCTTTTGTTAACTTTGATCCGTTAGAAAAATATAAACCTTCATCCGTTGCTGTGTGCCAGGGGTCGAAATTTCACTGCGGGAAATTTCATCAAGCGAATATGACAAAACCACTCATATCCTTGGATTGGGGCTGTTTGAATACCTACTAAATATTATACCTATAACGGTATAGGGGTAAACAAATACATAGCACTATAATGGGAGATAGCGACCTTTTGTTAATTAGTTGTACATGTTGGCCAAAAAATTTTCAGAATCCTTAATGACGACAATGCGAAGGATCCAAAAAAGAGTTAGTCCTAAAAGGCAGTTGCTTCTCGTATAGTATTTCTATATCGTAGGTACAATGTTATTCAGGGCCGTTTTGTTTTGTTTCGTTTCGTTACAGAGGATGGTTATTAATAATAAAAGCTGTTTTCAGTTTTGACAAAAACAGAAGGACGGACGGAATGGATAAACCTAATCGTATTTTTACGACACATTATAGTGAATTTTTGCGACAAGTAGCAAAACTTTATGTTTTGAAATTTAATTGTTTTTACCTCCTTTGGGAAAGTGGATAGGATAATAGTAACGAATAGTGGACACAATATATAAAATGTTACCGGTCTTTTTTCTATCAAACAAAAAGAGAATGTCACCAAGACTGGAGGCATTTAGTATACCTAATATATAGGAGCGTCAACATCAGAGTAACAAGCAAAAGTCACCAAAGGCCATAAGTCCCTCATGAACTCTCTCATGACACTCTTTCTACTTTCTACAGCTTTTGCAGTATCGCTCAAGCGGTAGCTATACAATTTTTCATTTGTCAACTGTTGTTTTGATTTTTTTATTTTTTATTATCTTAATTGAAGGAATTTACTTGTGTTTGTGCACAGGGTGTTCCTTAAGTCGTCAATAAATAATATATTTTAAGGCCAGAAAAATAAAGGAAATACATTAAGGGTCTGTCTGCAATGTTGAACTCAATTTATAAAATGAATACACGGCGAGAAAACTTAAAAGAAAAAAGATTGTGTTTAACAATAAGTTTATATAAATGAATTTTTAATTGGCTCCGTGGCGGCCATTTTGTTTTGTTTTGGTGACATTTGTCAAATCATTTGTTTGTTATTCAGTTGTTTATGCCCCAAATCATCATGGTAAGTTACACGGTTGAACAGCACGTTCAAATGATAAAACTTAATTATCAAAATAAGTGTTCGTTAACGCAAATGTTGCGCGCATTGCGCCCATTTTACGGTAGACGTGGTGGCCCTTCACAGTCGACTCTTCAAAATTTGAGACGACCGGTTCAGTAAACAATCAGCAAACACCCGTACGTTCAAGAAACGCCAGATCGGCCGAGAACATCGTTGCGGTCCGTGAAAGTGTACAACATAACCGAGGCAGTCCTCGCCGTGCACATAGAACTCAGCCTTTCGCAGACTTCAACTTGACCAATTTCGCTTCAGGGCTTTGGCCTACACCCGTACAAGATCCAACTGATCCAGGAGCGCTCAAAGTTCATGACCATAGAGAACGCCATTTGTTCGCTGATTGGGTTTCGAATCGTTTGGAAGAGGAACCCAATATTGGCCGAAAAATCATCTTTAGTGACGAGGCGAATTTTTGGATGAATGTCTGTGTTAACAAGCAAAATTGCAGTACATGGGATGCACCAACACACGCGAAGTTCACCAGGTGATAATGCATCCTCAAAAAGTTACCGTTTGGTGTAGATTTTGGGCCGGCGGCGGGCGGCGTAATTGGTCCATACTTTTTTGAAAACGATGTTAATGGCCGTGATCGTGAACAGCGAGCGATACATAACGATGATAAATAATTTCTTATGGCCCAAATTGAACCATATGGAACTAGACGACATGAGGTTCCAACAGAACGGCGCGGCGGCGGCGCGCTACTTGTCACACAGCAAACGCCGCATGATTGGCATTTTGCATGAACGATTTGAGGGGATAACCTTACCCTCGCAGGAGTGATGTGAATTGGCAACCAAGGTCATGCGATTTGAACCCGCTAGACTTTTTCCTGTGGGGTTTTTTGAAGTCGCAGGTCTATGCAAATAAACCACAATCGACATATGCCCTAAAGGTGATCATAACGCAGGTCATCGCTCAATTTCAGTCGGATCTATGCGGAAGAGACATTGAACATTTGAGCACTTCGACCTGTGCCATGCATCGTAAGAAGCTTGGCACTTTGGTCTAATTTTTAAACTCATCTAATTGAATTTTCCGAATTGGCTCATTAAGTTGATATTAAATTTTTTCACTAATAGAACTTCTGCAATATATATAGGTTCTGAACACACCCCCTTTTTCCCCGTTAATACAGGCGTCGCTCAAGGGTCTATTTTAGGTCCACTTTTGTTTAATATCTTTTTGCATGATTTCCCTCTTTCATATCCCACATCGGATGAACCGGGTTCTATTCACTATGCTGATGACTCAATTGTAATCGCAAGTGATTTTCGACCAACCTTAGCCCTTAACAAAATAAAGCAAAGACTACCACTCGTGGAAAATTATTTTAAGAAATGGAGACTAAAAATTAACCCTAGAAAATGTGGATTGGCTTGCTTTAGAAATGCGAGCGGAAAAGGACATTACCTTGCAGTTAAAGAGAGTAAATCCCTTAACCTTACAATAAATAATTTTGAAATACCATTACGTTCAGAAAGAAAGCGGACTTTTTAGAAAACCAAATAAAAAATGGTATTCCAACAAAACAATCTACGATTCAACACAAGTAACACCCATCATGCAGTACCAAACAGGCCTATTTTTGAAAAAGATAGAGCGCACAATCTCTCATTCAAACCCACTAATAGGATCCTTAATAGAATCGAACACCACTGACAGTGTTAATGACAACTTTTACCTTTCACCGTTCAATTGTCTCAACGAGGGGTCAATCACTCTTTTAAGACCAGATACAAATTCGGGCCGAATTCCGTTCTATGAAAAGACATCTACTTTGAATTATAGAGGTTGATTTAAAAAATGCACAAAGGTTATTACCATAAAACCTTTAACTTTAATTGTCAGAGTATTCTATAATAATTTAATAGATAGCAATGAGACTAGTCTTACTCTTAACCGGAAGTGGGTCAACGCTCAGTCAAATGCTGAACTCGGGGTAATCAGTAGATTATTCTGGGGTTTTTGTCTGTACCTTAATCTATTACGGTTTAGTTTTATTTAGTTGTAAGCTTAGTTTTAGTCCTAGTCTGTAAGTTATTATCAGCCAGTAAAGAGCAAAGCAGCTACCTATAGTTGTCGGGAGCAAGCAACTAAAATTTAAGCCATATATTTCTAGATTAAGAAACCGTCATGCTATGAATTTGATTTATACAAAATTTATACAATTTTTGAACTAGCTCAGACATATCTTAAGCCGAGCAAAACTGAATATTATTGTACCTAACTGAAAACTGATTGAATATGTCTTAATAAAAAAAAAAAAAAAAATCGTAAGAAGCCGAGGCGGGCATTTAAATGATGTCATATCCCACACTTAATGCACATAAATACGCCTTTCAAATAAATAAATAAATAACTACATTTTTGGACCAATTCAAATTTCAAAAGCCTAGAATTTCTTTAAGAATAAAAGCATTAACGGAGTTTATAGCTTATTAATTCTAGGATAAAAAAAATTCAAGAATGTGAATATCAGTTTGAACTTTTGTCTTTTTCTTAAAATGTACCGAAAAATCATGCCCTTAAATATTATTGACGAATTAAGACACACCCTGTTTGTATGTATGTATGTATTTTATTTTTAAAAACATTACATATAAATAGAAAGCAAAGTATGCAGAAATATTTTGTAGATGATGCAGGTGGATTTCTTGCCATCATCAGCTCATCATTGTCGTTTTGTAATCAGCTACCATAATCATCTGTGCAATAATAAGGAGAACTACAACGAAACAATGCGTTCTCGTTAATCATCATCGTAATGATCAACTTCATAATAAGCTGCATCATCAGGTGCAGCTGCTGAATATACCAGTACAAGGACCTGCCGCAAATCTTTACCTTACATCTATCACAAAAGTCGTCCTCTTGTCACTATATCATCTCGTCGTAGTCGTCGTCGTCGTCTTCCAAAAGTGCCGTCGAGAACAATGCATTGTGCCAGAGGCAAATCAAACGTAAATCAGATGGTTGTGCTTCTGATTCGTTCGTTTTCAAAACGCAAAGCCGTAAACACACAAAATACCTGCAAGTTCTTATTATCTCGTTTGTATAGGTATGACGAATGATTTTTATATAACACTGGAAAAAAATACTAAAATAAGCTATTCAAAAAATATAAACATCAAATTCAAAAGTCTGGATCCCTTTGGTCAGACCGCTTTAAAAACAAATATTTGAAAAACAAGAAAATTCCTTCAGAATTTTAGCCTTATTCGGTCACTGCTGATTTTCTAACAGACTTTTGAGTTCGAAGAGAATGAAAAATTATTTTATATGTCTAAAAATCATGTTATCAACCCAATAAAAAAAGTTTTAAATTCAATTGAACCATATTTCAAAATACTAAAAACCAAAATATTTGTAAACACCAACATTTCTGTTTTGCATGCTTATACCAATGGATAAACAATATACATAGATCCAGAAATGGAACTAATTCAAGTGCCAAAATAATTATCTGTCACATTTGGTTTGTTAAAGAATGTTATCTTTTGCAAATGCTCTTCAATTTAGGGATTACATTGACTGAAATTGCTTTGAAACTGAGTCTTCAAATTTTAAAACTACTGGAGGCAAATAGTGCTAATACTTGCAATGATTGGTGGTTGCAAAATTTAAGGCTCACGTTTCAAAGTGTATTCCATGACAGAAAGCTTTAAATTTAAGCCATTAAAGTTGCAATCAAAAAATATTGCACCAGTACAGAGATTGGAGTTATACTCAGGCTTTGGACGTTAATAAGTTGAGATAATACATATAATACAGAGAACAGAACATCTTGAAGAAGAAGGAGGTAATTATTAAAAATGAGAAAGAGTGTAGGAGACAGGACAGATCCCTGAGGAACACGAGCGTTTATTTTGTAGGTGTCATGCTAAAACCCCTCCAAGAGTATTTAAATTGAACGATCCAAGGATTTGAAATCGAATGCAATGCAGGAGGCATTCATCAAAGCTAAGCGACCGTAAGAGAACCTGATGCCAAACTCTATCGAAACCTTTTTTTCTTTTTTAAATATCAAGCCCAACAATTTTACTTTCTCCAAAATGAAATGATCATTAGATCGGACATCGGAAAAGCTATTGCTACGAATCATTTAAGTTTTCGGTCTTTGCGATATCTCTTGAGCTGATTTTATTTATCAGCATTTCAATGACCTAGTGCCCGTGGCATAATGGTTAATGCGTTGGACTGTCATGCTAGAGGTCTTGGGTTCAAACCCTGTCTGTGCCATCTAAAGTTTTTTTCACGGAAACTACCTCTTGCGAGGAATTGAAATATTCTCCAAGAGTAATTCTTGCCATGAAAAGTGCTTTCTCAAATAAGACGTTTGAATTCGGCTTAAAACTGTAGGTCCCTTTCATTCCTGACAACATTACTACCACACAGGAATGGTTGAGAGTCTTAAGTCACTAGGCCCTAGTTCTCAACGTCACCTAATTTATTTATTTTATTTCAATGACCTTGGAGAGACTGCAGTCATAAATTGGATGGAATGGATTCGCTCTTTGGGGGCTGTACAAATACTGTTTTTGATCCACTCGAAACAAGAACTGAAGAGTAGTAGTATTGATGAAAAGGCTTACGCAGTGATTTTTCCAGCGTTGAAAAACACCGCTTCAGAAAATAGGGCATATAAAATTATTAACGCAGTGTTAAATTAGCTGCAAATTGCCACATTATATTCTTCGGCCCAAAATGTTTGGTAAAGGTAAATTTTTCTTCCGTGTACTCAATACGGTTTAAATGGGTGCTTTTGATTTAAATAAAAGAAATGAAAGAAGGATGGGAGGATGGGAAATATCATAGCCCCAAACGAACTGTAATGAGAAAATAGTGACCTATGTTCATCTCCTTCCAGGATTATTAGTTTTTAGCATATCACCCAGCCACTACTATAAGCAAGAACGTATAAATGCAAGGATAGAGCCAAGTATTTATGGTATAGGTACCGTTCCGTATAGGAGAACTAACGTAAGAGAGAAAAACATTGAGCTCTTATGATGGATATAGAATAACGAAAGATGTGAGGGGGGTAGATGTTAATGCTAGTAGATAGAAGTACTAGCTTGGCAAATGGGTAACTCATATGCAACAGACAAGGCACTAAGTTCAAACAAAAGAAACTATGAAATGTTGGAAGGATAATAAAAAGGGGGCCAAACATATTTGAATTCAGAAAAGGATTATTAGCGTTTCAGTTATATGGCTTGTACAATGTGTTTGTATGTTTTATTTGTTTTAATATAAACAATAAACATAGAATGAATCTAGTTTTGAGGAGTATTTTCCGCCCATACTCGCTTTTTCAAGGATGGAAAATATTTTTTTTTTGTTTTTCTATTAACGTGTTTGTGAACGAATAAAAAACAAAAAAAAAAACGTTTCTATCATTCTTCGATGCCAAACAGACGCTATAAGGCAAAACAAGATTCTTTTGTTGTTCCATAATTGGGAAAACTATGTCAAAAGGATGTAAATGTGAAATTTGTTTACAGTTCTTCAGAAAATCTTACAATTCCGTGCCTCGTGTTTTTGGATTTACAGTCGCATCTGCAAAGCTATGTGTAGTAAAGGAAGACTTACTGATTGTGGTTTTTCCAACAATATTTCCTCTCAATGTGGTAATGAACCTGATTTAAGAATCTTCAATTGAATAGTCTTTGAATAAAACTCGAGGTGACGTTGCATTATTCACTTGAGAGAAAAAGTTGAAGGATAACTTTCTAATGGGTATAATAACCAATAAAGCCCTTATTTTGCTCCACAATCATGATACAAGTTTAGGGAGCTTTTACAATGTTACATATAATTATGCACTTCTTCGGTTTTCATTCTTGCAAATGACTTTCAAAATAAATCCTGTGAGAAAATAATTAATTAGTTTTACCTAGTCAAATAAAACAACCGATATTGCGGGTCTTTAATCTTGTAAGAAATTACTTTTATTAACTTTCAAGTTATTGTCATCATTCCGAATTTTCAAAATGAAAGTTTTATGATTTTTCGAAGCCTAAAATGCCCGCGCGCTCGTTTGTCCGTAAGTTCGGATACCTTTTCTCATTGGCCATATCTGAAAAACTATCAGAGTTATCCACTTTTTAAGATATTCGGAAAGAATTCTCCAGAATCAGTTTTTTTTACAAAAATTAAAAATTTATTTTCTTGAGAACTCCAAACTTCGCAAAGATATTTCAGTTTGAGACTTAGGGGTCTTTGAAATTGACAAACATTTTACTCAGGCTATGCAGCATATCGATCTCGCAAGACCCGCACATTATTGTTGTGAAGAAGAGGTACATCAGGAGGGAGTGACAATTTGGTGCAAATTGTAAATTTTTGTTGGCATCATTAGATCATTTTCTTTGAAAATTATGTTAAAACAGCGTTTCGTTCAATTATATGTACACTAAAGACTTGTTAACTGATTTTAATGAAACTGTGAAACGAATTTGGAAACTCAATATTATACAAGCAAGGTAGAGCTCGAAATTATCATCGAGGCCTTGGAAAATTGTAGTGAAGAATGCGCTACTACGAAGCTTCCCAGGGTAGATACTCGAACGAATGGCGTTATGTTCCAAACTAAATGAGAATGTTAACAATGAGTGCCGCAGCCGCAAGTACATGCAGATAAAAAACATTCATACAAAACGTGGCTGCACGGTAGGACCAAAACTGCTCGGCTTCTCAGAAGGAAAAAAGGGAGCATGAGAAGCTCGCCATCGAGGAGATAGAGGGATGTCACAACAGGAATGAGGTATGTACATTTTACAAAAGGTAAACAAATCGTGTACCTGTAAAGACGATCAGGGAAACATACTGTAGGAGAATTGCAGTCTATGCTAATAATATGGAAAATATACTTCTCCTGACTGAGCCAGAGCCAGTGGGGGTATTTTATATGGGATTAGAAAATCTTTATGGGGTAACCTTATTAATTTTAAAATTATTGAATCTAAAATTATTTTTTATATGGTTAGCAACAACCTAAACTATTATATTATTTCGATTTATTTAAATTGCAATGATTGGCTAAGCGATTTCAATGAACTAGTGGAATTTATGAATAATACTTCTCTTGACAATGTGTTAATCGTCGGTGATTTAAATGCTAGGATTGGTGAATATCAAAATTCCGCTAATATTTTACGAGTTGCACTGGCCGAGAGTAGATGTTCTAGAGATAAAATTTATAACCGCAACGGGCGGAGTTTAACAGAATTTTTTGAAGTTTTTGGTCTATTCGTTTTAAATGGGTCTTCTAATAGTGACGCATGTGGCGAATTCACTTTTGTTAGCGGGCAGGGACAATCCGTGATTGACTTTGCTGCGATTTCAGGGGACTGGCTGAACATTATCGATGATTTTGAAGTTTCACTTGTCAACTATTCGGCTCATTTTCCAATTGTTATTAAAATTCAGCTAACGGAGCCAAACCAGCTAGCTACACCTTCTAGTTTTAATAAGCTGAAGTGGTCGGAGAACAATGCAACACTCTATAGAAGCCTCCTCTCTCGGCACTTACTATCTCTGCCCCAACAATCCGCAGTCTCGTCTGAAGTGGTGTGTGAAAGTATAGAACGGGTTATAAAGACTACAGCCCCTTTTGCGTTGAAGAGTACACACACTTTTGTAGCTAAAAATGTATGGTTTGATAAGGATTGTAGAAATCTCCGTAAACTTTCGTTTGTTTACTTAAAACTGTTTAGAACGACCAATTCTCAATTTTTCAAAAACATCTATCTTCGCGTTAACAATGATTTTAAAAAAATGTGCTCAGTTAAGAAAATCACCTATTTAAAAAACGTGGCTAAGAAATTAGAAAACTGCACAAACTCAAAGATATTTTGGGAGGCAGTGCGCGAACTTGGTGGGCGCAATCAGGGTATGAGGTTCTCTTTAGAAGCTGAGACGTTAGCAGCTCATTTTAAAACTTTTACGCGCTACCTGATACTAGAGTCAACCAGCTGGATTTAGAATTCTCATTGCCCGAATTGGAAGTACCTATCGCTCCAAAAAATGAAAAATAGCAAGGCTCCTGGCCTAGACGGCATACCAGTGATGCTAACGCTGCAGAAAATTATAGAGGTATTTCAATTTTAAATTCAGGTTTTTCAACCATGGATCATATCTTTGCCATTTCAAGCATTGCTCAACAATTTATAGATAGGAAAAAGAAACTATACACTTGATTTGTTGATTTTAAAGCTGCATTTGATAAAGTCAATAGACAAGCTTTAATTTACAAACTCTCTTGTATTGGTTTGTCACGAAAGTTTCTCCAAGTGTATGCAAGTTTTATTTCGTCAACAAATGCAAGGGTATGGGACGGTATCACATTTTCAAATCGATTTGAAACAACTTCAGGTGTTCCTCAAGGTTGTATCCTCAGCCCATTATTATTTGCCCTGTTCATAGATGATGTCTGCGATCTTCTTCCGGGTGGAGTTAATTTTGCTAACATTTTAATCAAAGTCCTGTTGTACGCGGACGATCTACTTATGCTTGCTGATAATCCTTTCACGCTACAAATGCAAATAAACCGTCTAAGTTCATTTTGCGAGTCTTGGGGCTTGCAAATTAATACCCAAAAAACTAAGATTGTTGTATTTGAAAAGAGACAATCAAGAAGGCGAGCGGAAGAAAAATGATCTCTAAATAATACACATATTGATGTTGTACAGGAGTTTAAATATTTGGGTGTCCTCTTGACCTACAATTTAAGCTATCTAAAGCACTCTAAAGAAAAAGGCAACGAAGCTAAATTGGCACTTAATATAATGTGGCCAAAGTTATTTTCGAACCAAAAGGTGGATTTAACGTCCAAGTACAAAGTTTTCAACGCGACAGTAAATGCATGCATGGCATATGGCGTTGAAGTCTTCGGATACACACACTTCGAAGCTTTTGAAACTGTACAAAGGAACTTTTTTAAGAGGATATTTCGTTTGCCTAACTCAACACCCAACTACGCCATATATGTAGAGTCAGGAATAGTCCCTATATATATATATACAAAATTTGAAGGCAAGTGCGAACTTCATTACTAGAGTGATGAAAAGAAGTGAAACTTGTCTTCACAAAATCATTTTAAGAAAATTACTTCGAGTGAATGCTTCCCCGTTTAAAGACTGGAACGAACTAGCTTACTCTTACGAAACAAGTTTAAACTTATCAGAAACTAATGTGACCGATTGGCAGGCTCAGTTTGCTGATGTGATTGCTAAGGTGGATCACAAAATGTTTCTGGATAATCTTTCCAGAGCATCTTCATCTACTTCAAGAGCTATTTATAGTCATTTAAACCACCAACTGCCCTCGGAAGTCTCTTACTTTAGTAATGAATTTTCAGCCTCGGTTATAAGTATTATTTTTAGAGCAAGAGTTGAAATTTTAAATTTAAACTTTGTACCTCATCGACCAGACTTGCCCCAGCTATGTGATCTATGTAACGGAAGAGTGAATGAAGATATTTACCATTTCGTTGCTGCTTGTCCTATTCTACAAGAAATTCGTCGGTTGCATTTTCGGAAAAGTTTTATATCCTTGGAAAAGCTTTTTGAAATTTTAAATGGAGCAATGGGCTGGCGCAGCCTCTTTAAATATTGCCAACATGCTCTTTCTTACCGTAACAGTTTCACATATTAAACCTAGCCGATTACCCGCTTATTGCAGTTTAAACCGAATTGTATACCTAACAATTTATTGCTTTGTTGCTGATCATACAAAATTTGACATTATTTCTTTTGTGTTTCAAATCACGTTAAAATTGATAATATTTTAAAAATAGCTAATCATAACTGAATTGTGTATTATTTTGTGTTTCAAATCACGTTAAAATTGATAAAAATGTTTATAAAAAATTAATCAATTTAATTAAATTGTGTAATATTTTGTGTTTCAAATCACGTTAAAATTGATATCATTGTTTTATATAAATATATTTCTTCATATCTTTTGCTACTTATTTATTTTTTATATTTTAAAATTTTTGCTTTTTTATTATTTCTTTTATTTTTAAAACATATATGAAATGTCATCTCAGGCAGACGGCAGTATTGCCATGTCCTTATTCTTAAGTATAAAAATTTGTAAACTTTGTGATGAAAAAATAAAGAATTTATCTATCTATCTCTATCTCTACTTCTCCTGACTGTATAACGGCGATAATGCAGAGAATTCCGCTGCAAGGGAGATTGTACTATTAAATTTAGGCGATTCAGAATAACAGTTTCGCCCACCCGACCCTGACGGATTGATCAAAACAGCAGCCGATGACTTGATAAGGAGTAGTCATCAAACTCATCTGCATAATATGTCCAGAAGAAATCATGACCAATCCTCTGAACTGCGCCTACTACAAAGGCATAAGTCTCTTGAACATCGCATATCTATTGTACTATGTGAACGTCTGAAGCCGTATCAGTATGGCTTCAAAACAAGAATGTCCACCCTTCACCAAATATTCACATTACAGCAGATCTGCTGCTGCTCCATCAAGGTAGGAAACGATCTGAACCATGCTTTTGAATTTAAAAAAGGTTTCACACAAGGCGATGCACTATCATGCGACTTCTTCAAATTCGTCCTGGGAAGAATCTTGCCAACGCAAGATGCACAATCTTCTAAGGGTCCGTCCAAATAAACATATACTCGTAAACCAATAAACCTCACCTCAAAGCGTGAGCAGTGGCGCATAGTGGTTCATGAGGGCAACACCAAATTCATGTTCTAATTCAGAAAAGAATTTAAACGACGAGATCTTGGGCAATACGTCACCATGGACAGCTATAACTTTGAGGTTGAAAAGGACTTTGTCAAGCAAGGCACTAAGGCAATGCAGTCAACGACACCAGCACAATAATCAAACGGAACATATCTCCTGGAAATCGTTGTTCTTTGGACTTAGAAGCACGGTTGCCAGTTTGGTCTTTTACGACCAAATTTGGTCATTATTTTCTCACTTGGTCACATGGTCATTTTTTATTCCATTTGGTCTCTTTTTTAAGAAATTGAAAAAAATAATCTCAAAAATAAAATACATACCTAAAGAAATGAATATTGTTTTCAAAATTTAAGTTAAGTTCGTTTATAACTTTATGTCACTTCCTCACAGCTCAGCTGCTGCTCAGAGTAATTTTTTTGAATTAATTTTGATAAAAACAAAAGGAAGACTTAATTTGGGTACCATTAATAATGTAATGCTGGCCATGAAAAAAACTGACTGTTGGATTTTTATGTACAATTTACGAAATGTCGGAAACAGTATTTTCTGTGAGATAAAATTAGCTTATAGCCAATATTTTTTTAATTTTTGAAGAGATACTTGAGTCGAAAGTAAATGTTTACCAAGTTTTACTATTGTTTTTTTTAAGGTTTTTATTTTTTGTAAAAAAATGTCAATTCGATTTTCTCAAAATTTTACCAGGGGTGGAATCGGTTAAAGTGATTGTTGATTGTTGACAGTCAAAATAATCGAATTTGATCCGTGTAAGGTGATAGCCAAATTGATACCTCAAAAGCTGTCACTAGAAAAATTTGATAGTCATTTTCCTACAAATATGTTTTTCCTGAATAGAGCTACCAGACGCTTACAAAAAACGAATGGAAAATTTTTTCAGTTAGCCTTTTTAGGTACAAAAACACATTCTTCTGACCGACAAAGCTTACGTAATTCAAATAAAAACACAAGAGAAATAAGAATGTTATTTAAAAACAGCCAACTTGATACTTTTATTTAGATATTTTATAGGAATCATTTTAAAATTTCACCATAGCAACAATGAATTGTGACAATTATAATCAGAAATTGTTCAATCGAATTGAATTGAGTTGAATCATCTTACACAGACGGAATGAAAATATGATAGTCAATTATTAGCTTAGCCGATTCCACCCCAGATGTCAAAAACTTTATTTTTCCCGAACGTACGGATACACGCAACATCTCTCTTAAAATCTTTTATTTAGACTCTAGGAATCTTTAAACGTCGAGAAATGTCAAAATTTTCAATTCTAGAAATCGGACCGATTACAATAACTTTCTATGGGAAGTTAAAAGCCATTGCGGACACAAATTAATTTGGTCCTTTTTTGGTACGATTGGTCATTTTTATTTTCAGCTTTGGTCATGCAATTTTTTTTCAAGTGGCAATCGTGCTTAGAAGACAACTCCTCTCTCGAACAAATAAAGTCACTCTCCATAAGACACCCATAATCCCGGAACGTGTCAGGATGCTAAGAAAGACAAATTTTCGGGTGTACGGGCTGTACACCGACACTGATCTAGTAAAAAGAATACAACTATTTCCGACTTAGATGGCTGGATCATGTAGAGCGAATATTCGAATCCAATAAAGAGAGACGACGCAGTAGAGGAAGACCGCGACTTGGCGTGCGAAACTCGAGGCACCTAGCTAAGGACCTATACATAGGTCCGTCCAGGACTTCAGTTTGCTCTTAGTAATAAAGCCATTGTAAAGGGTCCGCCAACTAACGTTTTGTTTTCGTGAATGGTAATAGTAAAGGAGCTCGCAACGTTTTCGAGCGAGAATTTTAGGTCAGTCAATTTTTTGATATGTTGTCTTACTTGCTTTTTCGGTTAGAGTCTGGGCAGTCTGGCTGGCGGTAGCGGTTGCGTTTAGGGGGGAGGGGCAATTTAAAACAATTATTACTTAAAATGGGAAAAAATAGTTAAAAAATAACTTTAATACTTACAATGAAGTATTATACCTTTTTTTAAAGCCAACACTTTTGTCTATTAGCTTGTTTTTAAATCAAGTCAAAACTATGCATAGTTTTTGAAAAAAATTGTTTTAAACTCAAAATTTGGTAAAAAAAAAGTTAAAAATATGGTTTAAAGTGTAATTTTTCAAAACCTTAAGATTATTTACTATTTTTTTTAGAATTCATTGCTCTTATTTGTTTGTGATCAAAAACTGAAAACTAGATGATTTTAAGTCCACTAGTTCTCGAGAAAATTGAATATTACTAAAAATCGAATATGGATTAAGATATACCTAGGCTAAATTAGTTTTTCAATTTTCTCAAAAACTAAAAGACATAAAATCATCTAGTTTTCAGTTTTTGATTAATAATTAATAAGAGCAACAAATTATTAAAAAAAAAACATATTTATAAAAAAATGGTTTTGAAATATTGAAGTTGAAATTTTTTTTTAACTTTTTTTAACGTTTTCGAGCGAGAATTTTAGGCCAGTCAATTTTTTGATATGTTGTCTTACTTGGTTTTTCGGTTAGAGTCTGGGCAGTCTGGCTGGCGGTAGCGGTTGTGTTTTTTAGTGCGCAACCTACCTGTACAGGTGATAATTTTGAATTTTAAAAGATTTGTTTAAAGCTTAATTTTCAATTTTCCACCTTTAAATAGGTCTCCTAAATATGCATTTATTATTGCCAGACATTTTTATGATTGTTTATTATGTGTCATACGCAATTTTTTAAATTTTTTAAATAAAAATTTAATTAAGTAAAAAAAGTTTGGGGAGAGTACGATAACTTAGGCGACAAAGTGTAATGACGGATTTATATAGAACAGTTGAAAATAAGCATTTTTAATATGCGAGGGGGGTCTATCTCCCCCCGTTTAGGCGGGAGGGGCAATTTAAGAAAATTATTACTTTAAATGGAAAACAAATAGTTAAAAAATAATGGTAATACTTACAGTTAAGTTTTACACGTTGTTGTTTTAAGGCCAACATTCTGTTCTATTAGCCAATTTTTAAATCAAGTCAAATCTATGCACAGTTTTTGAGAAACGTATTTTTAAACTCAAAATTAAAGTAAAAATTAAAAAAAAAAGTTAAAAAAAATTTCAACTTCAATATTTCAAAACCATTTGTTTATAAATATGTTTTTTTTTAATAATTTGTTGCTCTTATTAATTATTAATCAAAAACTGAAAGCGAGATGATTTTATGTCTTTTAGTTTTTGAGAAAATTGAAAAATTAATTTAGCCTAGGTATATCTTAATCTATATTCGATTTTTAGTAATCTTCAATTTTCTCGAGAACTAGTGGACATAAAATCATCTAGTTTTCAGTTTTTGATCACAAACAAATAAGAGCAATGAATTCTAAAAAAAAATAGTAAATAATCTTAAGGTTTTGAAAAGTTACACTTTAAACCATATTTTTAACTTTTTTTTACCAAATATTGAGTTTAAAACAATTTTTTTCAAAAACTATGCATAGTTTTGACTTGATTTAAAAACAAGCTAATAGACAAAAGTGTTGGCTTTAAAAAAAGGTATAAAACTTAATTGTAAGTATTACAGTTATTTTTTAACTACTTTTTTCCCATTTTAAGTAATATTATTTTTAAATTGCCCCTCCCCTCCCGCTACCGCCAGCCAGACAGCCCAGACTCTAACCGAAAAAGCAAGTAAGACAACATATCAAAAAATTGACTGACCTAAAATTCTTGTTTTCCAAACGTTGCTAGCTCCCGGACTATAACACTTAGCTCATGTCTGATTTGTTAGATAATTAGTTTTATCCTTCCGCTGAACGAATATAGTTGTCGTGCTTGAACAAGGCTGGGAAATATTGCAACATTACTTTGAAAATCATGGTAATGTTGCAGAATGTGTGCGAAAATTGCGTACGGATTTTGGAAGAAGAGAAGCGCACCGGCCGTCAGCTCCGTATGTTCGTTATCTTGTGAAAAAAGTGAAAGAAACTGGCATCCTCATCGATAAACCAAAGCGTGAAAAGAAAAAAAGTGCGTACACCCGAGAATATTGCTGCTGTGGAAGAAACATCAATTCACCAGCGGCGTTCTCAACAATTCGGAGACATTATTGAGCCGAATTTTGCATAAAGACCCTGGTATGACGCCATAGAAAGTCTAATTGGTTCAGGAGTTGAAGCCAACTAACCATCCAATGCGTTTTCGCTTCGCTAAGTGGGCCTGCGATCGAATTAGATAAGATGCCGATTTTGCCAAAAAAAATCATCTTTTCAGATAAAGCTCATTTTGATCTTGGCGGGTATGTAAACTAGGGATGTTGCGAATATTCGCATCCGCAATTGCGGATTATTCGCAATAATTCCAACATCCGCATCCGCATAAACTGATGCGGAGTTTGTTGCGGATGCGAATGTTTTTAAACGCTTTTTTCAATTTTGTAGTTGCAAACGAAAAATAGCAACAGCACGGCCGCGGCATACTATATCACGATCAACAACAACGACTCTTTCACCCTTAGTAAAACTGTTAAATTCAAAAATCTCGGTCCCAAGTAGGCGACGACAAAAGCAACAACAAGTGGTATGCAATGGTCACAGATTATAAAAGGATATAAAAGCTCTTGCTAGCTAAGTGGCCAGAGGACACAGTTTATTTTTATATATTTAGTGAAAAAGTGATACAGATACAGAACATAAATGCTGCCACCAACAAAAAGCATCATCTGGATTTATTTTAATTTAAAAAAAAATGATCCTGACAAGTCCGAGTGTAAAATATGTCGTAAAAAATATTCACGAAAAGGACGCACGACTTCTTCATTGAAAAACCACCTGAAGTCAAAGCACCCAGAGGAGTTTGGTTTATTTGAGAGTGCGAATAATGAAAATCTTTTTTAAAAAAAAGAAAGAAGATGCAGGTATGATATTTATTTATAAACATTAAATTCTGAAATAGCTTGTTAATATAAGATCCACTAAGAAACAGAAACAGTCTGAGAAGGCTGCAATCTTGCTTTTTATTAAATATAACTCACCCATTTTTAAATTTAATTATTAAACGCAAAGATAATCAATAAAATTTTCCTTTATTTACGGACTTCAAATTATTGTTTTTATTTAATAAATTCTAAAAAAATTCTCCAAAAATCCGCATCCGCATTCGCATCCGCGGATGTCAAAATTTGTACATCCGCAACAACCCTGATGTAAACCGCCACCCGCACGCATACATTGAAAAGCCGATACACCCAAAACGAGTCACTGTTTGGTGCGGATTGTGGTCCAGATGCATAATTGGGGCATTTTTATTCGAAAATGAGCAAGGAGTGGCCGTTACAGTCAATTGAGATCGTTATCGGGCTATGCTGAACAAATTTTTGTTCACTAAAATTGAAGAGGAGGCAACATTTGGTTTCAACAGGACGGCGCTACGTGTCACACAGCCGAAGCTACACTCGATGTTTTGCGCCTTGTTTTTGAAGATCGCATTATCAGCCGCAAAGCTGATGTCGTTTGGCTACCTCGGAGCTGCGATTTGACACCGTTGGACTATTATTTGTGGGGTGCCGTAAAAGCTAAATGTTACGCCGACAAGCCAGAGACAATTGACGCTTCAGAGGAAAATGTCCTTCACAATCGATAAAGTGCTTAAAAATTGGACCGATCGTTTAGGCTACTGCATGGCTGAGGCAGCCATTTGAATGAAATTATTTTCCATTATTAACCAGAAGGTACTTTAAAATAAAAAAAGAAATTTGAGAAAATATTCAGTAGTTTTTTGTATAGCATTTTCAAAAAAAAAAAGAAGTTATTTGGCGGACCCAATACAAGGACAAAATATATTTTGTTCAATTAATCATGCGTTATAAAGAAATTTTATGTTTGAAGAAATAAGAAAACTGTTACTTTGTTAAATTTTGTCATTTAAAACAATTTTCAATTATTTATTGTTAACTTGTATATTTTTTAAAAAAAAGGTAAATTGCTACTCTCTTTTATTTCAAACAAAGGTAGAATTGTTGTCATTTAAAATAGGCTTTAGTTGCATGTATTATTTTTAGTATTGAATGATGAGCTCGAATAAACTATACATTATTTTGTTCATAGCTTTGGCAAAAATATAGAGATGGAATATAAAGTGCACTTATCAATTATTCACTTTTATTTTCGCCTCTTTGAATAGGCTACTCATTCCACGCTCAACGCTCACATATGAGTAGGTATCGTCATTGGTTACTTTTTAAACACAAGAATTCTACGCTAGTTCTATGTTATAAGGCACTCTCTGGGATTTAGTGGCCGAGACAGTTTACGACAATTTTATACGCTCTAGAACAACATATCAAAAGGATAATAATAGGGAGAGATAAAAACGCACACTTCATCGCCGCCGCACCGCGCCACCACCCGTCATCGTCGCCCATCCATGAAAAAAAAAAACAAGGACAAGAACAAATCCCACAAAGCTGAATTTCATCCATCTTTAAAAAGCACCCGATTATAGGACTTTCTTTTGCTTTTGCTTTTGCTTTTTCTTTTACGAGGACAATACTACGAAGATTTCTTCAGTCTTTTCTGTTTTATTATTTTTATATGTTTAAATGCGTCATCCTCCATCGACCACACACAATCTCATTGACAACCACAACATATACATAGAAATGAAGTCGTAAACGTCCTAATGGTCGCATGAGGCACATTTCAGCAAAAAGAAAATGCAGGATTAAATAAAAAGAAGGTAGGTATACAAACAACACGAGGTATCCGTATCCTCGTTGAAAGCTCGCAAAATGAAAATTATAATAAAATAAATAAGCAAACAACAACAGCAACAGCAGTGTATAGCAGTCAACCAAAACATTTATATATATGTACATAAAAAAGATCACATTACATAATAAACAAAAATGAATAAAAAGAATAGAAAGCCTATAAATATTTTAAATCTTCAACGCTGCGCTGAAAGTATACGCACTATTTTGCTCCTCAATTCCTTCAAACTAAAAAGTCAAGACCATCAAGAGTGTCCTCGAGCTCGAGAGTCTTCGAGAACAAGAAGGCACTATGATCTGATGGTATACATCATATAGTGAATATACTATACACGTACCGTACATCTCTCAATGAGATAGATTAATGTCCTTACGGCTGTGAAATAGGGCAGCTAGCATTATCATGTGGGTCGAGATGTTAGGGAGACAAATGACACAACATTTCCTATGAAAAGTCGCTATACAAGTCGGTCTCTAACGCTGTCAATTCCCAAGACATGCTATACTTATACTCGTACTCGTACCAGGATAGTCAACTAATTTGCACACATATTTTTTACGATTTTTTTATTGTAATGGAAGCGGAAACAGTGCAATGAATGATTGCTTTGTCTTCGAATACACAATTTATTTAGAATCCTTACCCTTCGCTCCGCTCCGTTCCGTTCCCCACAGCAGCCTCATCTTTCTACATATATAACCTGAGCGGAACAAAGGAAAACTTTTCAAAAAGAAATATTATTAGGTATAACATTATTTTATCTAAGGTAATATTGGTGAAGAAAAAGTTAACTTTTGGCCGATATCAGTATAAAAGTTGTACCCGAACTTTTTGTTGAGTGGATAAATAAAAGCATAGACTGATGAATATTTCCTTCCTTTCGTTTGGGCTTCAGATTCAGAATACACAAAAAAAAAAAACATAACTGGGGTGATTTTTATAGATAAATATTTTTCTTTATTGCTGACTAGGGGCTTGAAGTTTCATTTTCTTCAGAGTCCTTCTTTATTTTAAATCAGTTGTTGTTGTCTGTGTAGTTTATACTCGTACCTACTACTGGAAGAAGCAACATTTTAAGTTTTAAGATGAAGTTTTGATTAAGACTTTAATAAAATAATGTAACTTAAAAGCCATTAAAACCTTTTGAGTTTTGACAAGCCTAAACGTAGTAAAAAATGGTTATCCAAAAAACTAAAAACATGATGGATAAGATCTGCGTACATTATTATTTTGACCATCCCGAAGACCAGTGAGTTAAATGACGAAAGTGAGGTATAAACTTATGTGTTATGAAATGATCATTACAAATATGCCAACTTTTTGTTTTCTTCATACTGTTAGAGATTTTAGCTTAAAATTTTCAACAATAAACATTTTGTTTTGTCAAATACGAGTATAGCGGGATTTTTAACATCCCATAGGAAGTTATTATAATCGGTCCGATTTGTCGCATTGAAAATGTTGAAATTTTTCAACGTTTCAAGATCCCTAGAGTCGAAATAAAAGATTTTTAGAGAGATGTCTGTGCGTGCGTACGTTCGTACGTCCGTACGTTCGCGAAGTTTGTTTCGTTGTCCACAGCTCAAGAACCAATAGAGATATCGACTACAAATAAATTTTGTTATAAAGAAAATAATGCAGAAAGGACTCTCAAAGGACTATCAAAAAATTAAAAAAAAAAGGTGAAAATGTTGGTTAACGAAAAATATCTCACGATCCAATAACCCTAGAGGCTTGATTTCAATTTTAAATTATATATCGTAACGTAAAACTAAACTAGTAGTATATTTTTGGGAAAAAAATAAAAAAAAAAATAGTACGCAAAAATAGCACGGTTTTCGATATCTCATGAATAATAGAAGATATTGACTCCAAATTAATTTAATTCATCCAACTGGTATTTGTTTATATAAGAGACTAGCGGCCCGGTACGTGCTTCGCTACGTAGTTATAAGGCCAGGGCTGGATTTAGAGGTCCAGAGGCCTCGGGCAATAAAGGAGTGGAGGCCCCCTTACCCCAAATTATTTTCAAAATACATAAAGTAAACCATTTTTTTCACTCAAGTTTTTCAATAAATAATTTTTTGTGAAATCAAGTAGATTACCTTAGTATTGAACAAACACATACATATAAATATAAACGGAAAAAATAATTATCTGAAATTAAATTTTAGGGTTAACGAACGGGACCTTTCGAGCTTTTTTCGCCGAAAAATCGTTGATGATTTTGTTGAAATCCAGTTCTCGGAGTAAATCACTTTCAATGCTCAGGAGAGAAAGCTTCGATAGAGGTTTTGTCCCATATCGTGGTTCGAAGCCTATTTTTTTTATAATATTCATTTTTTGAAAATGAGCGCTTTCCAGTGCAATTTGTTACCATCAAAACCAAATACATTCTCAATGCAATTTCGAGGTTTGAAAATGTACATAGCTCTGAAATTTTATTTTTCGAGCTTGTCAAGATGAGGTGGATTTTGTATGACAATCGAAATCGATATTTTTCAATAATTATACAAAAAACTTACTATTGACCGACTATGATTTTTTTCAATTTCTTGCATGCAGTAAAGTTCGTAAATAATGGCATTTAATTGTGTCACAATAATAAATATTTGCTTATCAAACTGCATACCTGACTGCATAAAGAAATATGAAACAAATTACCAATTAGTCAATAATAATTGATTTTTCCGAGAATTGAAGAACACCGATTCTTCATATACAGCAATTAATTTATATGTACATATACATATATGTATGTATATAAGAAAAGAAAATTGTCGAGACACGGAATCGAATACCCAAACTACGAGGTTGCGGGCAAGTACCACCCCACTCAGCCATTAAGCGATTGGGGTACTCCCTCAAGAGAGGTAATGAATTGGAAGTGCTTCTTATCAGGGCCATTTTATTTCACTGATTGTCTGATTGGAGTAAACAAATATAGATCAATGATTTCTGTTATTTAAGACTAATATAATTAAATAATCATGTATGTATGTTCAAAGTACTGTAGGCTGTAGGTAAAGGTAAAAGAGCTAAAAAAAATACATATCAAAGGAAAAGTTGTTAACTAGTGTTTACAAGGTGGAATTTAAAACAAACATTTTCCGAAGTCTCTATTGTGGGGGCCCCCCGTTTGTGAAGGCCCCGGGCTTCAGCCCCGAATGCCTTCCCCTAAATCCGGCCCTGTATAAGGCATAGTAATACAAAAAAATGATTATTAAGTTCATTTATTCAAACAAAAAAATATTTTAAATTGCTAGCTATTTAAAAGGCCAAATGACCAAATGATATATTGTTTATATTATATCTATCAGCAAAGAGTAAAAACTAAAAAATACAAAAGAATTTGGTACACTTACTATGGTGGGTCTATATGGGTTAGTCTAAAACAGTTGGATAAACAATATTTTTTTGTTTTTCCATTTTGAGCATGAATAAATAAACAGGGGTATCGACTCTGGAACAGGCAACATAAAGTTGGCCATGTGAAACACATGATTCCTCCAAATTGACACCACTAACTTGAAGTGTTTGCCCTTGGGCCTTATTTATGGACATGGCAAATGATAAACGCACAGGATATTGTAATCTTTTGAATTCAAATGGCATATCAGTTGGAATCATAGGAATATGTGGTATTAAACACACTTCTCCTTTTGATTTACCAGTTAATATTGTAGCTTCAATCAAATTTGGCAATAACTTTTTCACTGCCATTCTGGTGCCAACACAGTTTTGGTGGATTAATATTTCGCAATAATATAATCAAAGAACCAATTTTCAGATTCAAGCAATGCGGTGGTGTATCAGCCGGTTCCAATGAATTTAAAAATTCAATTGGATAATTCATTGCCTCATCTTGATTCATAACACTGTCAATTGATTTACATATATGTCGTGCCTACACCTGGCAGTTTCGCTTGAATTTGAAAATTAATGGCATTGATATGAATGTTCTTCGTTGCTAAAATGGCGCGTTCTCTCAACCAATCATGATTTCTGTAATTCTGAAGAATATTCGGAAAAACACATTCAATCAACTCATCTATAGATTGCGCAATTGTACAAAAATTGTTCGGTAAAGTGATCAATCCGTTGGTAATGTCGGTTGGTATTTTGCCATCACCAATTTCTAACAATTGTTTTGAAAACTCATGGGCAGTTGCATCATTATGTGGGTGAATACGCATATTAATGTTCAATGTTAATTTTCGTACATATTTTCAAAGAACTGATGACTTCAAACAGGCTTTTATTTCATCGGCAGGAGTTGATCGAGAAATGACAGGCAATGTTTGACAAAAGTCCCCTGACAGCAATATCAGAGTACCACCAAAAAGCTGTTGATTACTGGGCAGTGGCGTCTTTAGGCATGGGCCCGGTGGGCCAGGGCCCAGGGCCCCGCAATTATTTGGCCCCCAAATCCACCAACTCAAAATTAATGAATCTATACAAGAATTATATAGAAAACGAACTAAGGTTAGTAGACAGTAACAGAAAAACAAGTTTCATTTTACTCTCCGTTCCGTTGAAATTCTCCTCCTCAACATCTTAAACTTCTGGCAACATGAATCGTTAATCATACACCTGCACACGCTGTCAACATTATTTAGTTATTTTTAAAACTCTGCTTTCGTTCTACTCTACAGTTCTGCACACATGTTGACTTTTCAACTCACTCCATAAACAAACACAAAGTTGAGTTGCGAAATGATTAGTTGTACCATGATGAGTGAGATAGAACAATTTTGAATATTTGACTGACACAATCTTGACATTTCTGGAAAATCATGATATTTCAATAGAGGATTGTAGAGGACAAAGCTATGATAATGTGTCTAATGTCGGGAAAATATTCTGGTTTGCAAGTAAGATTAAAGGAGAAGTGCGAATTTGCTACCTTTGTACCTTGTGCAGCACATTCTCTTAACTTAGTAGGCCTTCATGCGGCTGGTTGTGTGCAGGAGGCAAAAAGTTTCTTTCAAGTGGTTCAAAAAATATACAACTTTTTTTCTGCTTCTACCCATCGCTGGAATAAATTGAATGAATGTTTAGGTTCACATAGAGTTCTTTAAAGCCTTTCTGAAACAAGATGGTCTGTACGAGCTGATGCAGTTTACGCGCTCCATCATGGTTATAAGCAAATTACTGGAGCCTTGACATCTATCTCTAGACATCCAGAGCAAGCTCCAGACACAAAAAGCGAAGCGCTAGGCCTGTCTAAGAAAATGTCAAAACTAGTGTTCCTCATTTTAACAGAAAATTGGAGCACAATATTAGAAAGAATTCATAAAACCAGCAAGAGCCTTCAAAAAGAAACAATAACGATTGCCGTTGCTGCCAATTTGCTTTGTTCACTATGTTCTTTCATAAATGATCTAAGGGAGAATTGTGATACATTTGAAGCGTGTGCCAACATTCAGAATCCGGATGCTAATTATAAAGATTTAATGCAACGAAAAATAGTATGAAGTTCGCGTGCCACATATTTTGATGGTCCTGCACCATCCGTCCAGCTAATTGGGAAAGAAAAGTTTAAAATATCAACTATTTTTAAAATTATTGCCACTATTACTTTGCAATTAAAAACGATACAATTGCTATCAAGAAATTAATGCATTGTTTGGCTTTTTTTGTCGATTGCAATATTTGACTTCAGTGGAGTTGCAAAATTCTTGCGAACAGTTTTCAAAAACAATACCATAGAGATGTTAATGCAGAAAAACTTGAGGTAGAATGCCTGCACCTCGTACAGTATTTAAAAGAATTCAATAAAGATGTAAATGAAAATCTTATTACAATATTAAAATTGTACAGTCTAATTACAGTGGATACAATTGGGAACACATTTCCAAATGTAGAAACTGCCAAAAGTTTTTTTTTTCTTTGATGGTTTCAAACTGCAGTGGTGAGCGTTCATTTTCGAAATTGAACCGGATAAAAAATGAACTTCGAAGCACAATAATTCATGATTTTGCAATTGACAAAGTCAGGAAAGTATGCCTTCAATAATATTGTATTGTATACTTAAACTTACATATACATATATCTAAAAAAAACCAAATCAAAACAAATATAAAGAACTAATCTTACAAAAATTAAAAAAAAAAAAAATATAAAAACATTAGAAATCAACCAAAAAAACAATAAAAATTATCAAAAATCAACTGTAAAGAAAAATGTTCAACTATTGGAGGTAAATTCAAAAAATTATAAAAGTATAAAAAAAATATCTGTTTTATGTTTTTTTTTAGTTCTTTTAAAAAAGTAAAAATATTAAAAAAAACACAAATTAATTTTAAAATGATTTTTTTAACCTAAAGAATTAAAAAAAAATATATTATACCTACTTTTTTTTGGCCCCCAAATCCTATTGGGCCCAGGGCCCCCAAAAGTCTAAAGACGCCCCTGTTACTGGGTAAATCTTGCATTGTTCCATTAAATGCATTTATTGATTTTTTATTCGCCATTGTGCACTCATCCCATAAAATAATTGACGTTAATCGCAGAGCTTTTTCCATAGCAGAATTTCTCGAAATATTGCAAGTTGGATTTTCAAATCACCTGTACAATGCAGGTTACTCCCATTTCAGTTGCTTGTCTTACTATGTTGCTTAAGGCGCCGCCGCTTAATGGCAATTTTAATGCAGATTTTGCGGTCTGATCACTTTCTAATAGATGCAAGTGCCAATGCAATTTTCTGTTTAACAGCACGACGACGTATTCGTGATCGCCGTGATTAAGTACGGGTACGGGGTCAACAGATCTATTCTGTGCAGTACGTTCACGCTGCAATGCATTAGCTTGTGCGCGTTCATCTGTAGTCTGAGATCGTCTTAATAATACCACTTGATTTGCTTTACGCGTTCGCCAGCCTACATATATTTGGTCGTCTTGCTCGTGGCATTTTACCTTCACTCAACAACTCAACAATATTTTGGAAAATATAAACATAACAAAGCAATAATTATCGCTGATAAAATGAAATGACATACTATGATGACATTAAATTTGTTTGACAGAACTAACGTCACTTTTTTTGTCTTCGATTGTTTTGCCAAATGGCGCGTTTACACTTTTTCAAGATTTTTTTTTAATTTTCTCTACGTACAAACCTTCTCTGGACTTCTACGAATAATTCAAGACCAAAATTAGCCAAATCGGTAAAGGCATTGTTGAGTTATAAAATTACAACGAAAAGTGGCATTGATTTTTATATATATACTCGTAGATACAAATTTTTAAGAAATGCTACTAAAATTGGTAAGATTTTTTTTGAAATCAAACTATTTCATCATTATGCAAAATATTGTTGGTAATTTTTAAATTTTTTAGAACAACTCAACTGACGACTTTTTAGAAAAACTCAATAACCTACAATTCTTTTAAGCAAGACAAATCGACAGACGGGATGGGAAGTTATCAGTGTGGGTCGCATCCCAGTCTATTTTTTCACTTATAATAATTGCGAAGCTGTCCCCTTCAATCTTTCATCTTTCGAAGTTTAACAAGTAAAAAATACGCAATACCGCTCTTAAATTTTGTAAATTCTCTATAAAAAATGGTGAACCTTTTGCAGTCAAAGCTTGCAAAACTAAGCACTTAGTCGGACGACAATAGAGAAACTACTCGAAAAATTGAACTGTTACGAAGAATCGAATCCAAGCACGTCACTTAAAAACAACTTTTGTAGATCTTAATGTTCACGAAAAACCCAGATTTATAGATTCCTCAGCGATATTTGGAGTTGAGCATTTCACAAACAATATTGTTAATTTGACTATTAAGGTCATACACTTTCGTTTAATATCCTCCCTTCTTGTATGTTTCAATGAAATATTGGCTTTTTCAACGAGTTCCCTTGATGTCACTGTTATTTGTATCTTCAATCAATGCATAAACAAAAGTTATTGTCCAAATGTATTAAAACATTCCAAAATAAAAAAAATTAAAAATAAGCCAAAAAAAATATCGCCAAGAATATAAAAATTATAAAAATTTCGACCTGGATATCGATTTAAATGCAGCATTGGACACTATTTGGAATAAAGGTCTTATCTTCAAGTTAATCAGAATGAGCTGTCCTGACGCTCTTATAAGAAAAATCATCAATTTTCTCAACTCAAGAACCGTGTTCATTTTCTTTTGATCGGAGTTTTCAAATTCTTTCCCAGTCCTTTTACGAGTACTCAGGGAACTTTACTTGGGCCAAAATTATTTAATGTATTTTTACATGATATGCCATTTTACAATTTAAATTCCAAGCTTAAAGCACTTCAGTACGCAGACAAAACTTTTAGCTACTGCTATTAAGCCAATGTATTAGAAACATTACAAGTCGCTTTACTAGTTTATGGACGTATGTGAAGTCTTGGGATATTGAAAATAAAAGCTTAAAAATGTGGACTAACCTGTTTTAGAAGTGCCTATGGAAAAGGACATGGAAAGCCTGTTAAAGAAAGTGAGGACTTGTCTTTGCGTATTAATGACAAGGTAGTTTCATTAAAAACAGAAATAAAATATTTAGGAATTTACTATCAAAATAAGTTCAAATCTAACAAACGTTCCCGTGTGCGATTACTGTTGTTAGGGATGGAGGGGACCTACAATTTTAAGCGGAATCTGAACGGATAATTTAAGAAAACACTTTTCATGGCAAGAATTACTCTTGGAGGATTTGTCAATTCCTCGCAAGAGGCAGTACCTGTGAAAAAAAAATTAGATGGCACAGGCTGGGAACCCAAGTCCTCTGACATGACAGTCCAACGCACTAACCATATCTATTTTAACTGAAAACCTGGTTCACAATTTCCTCAACTGCAGCAACAGAATTAAAATTGTTCAAAAGAACAATTTTATGAGATTGCAGTGAAAAGTGCCTAAGACCCAATAAAAAATGGTTCTCCAACTATAACTTAACAAAGTTAAAACCTTTAATGATTTATAAGACAATCCTATTGGAGAATCAAACTAAAATCTATTGTTTAATATCCAAATCTCCTCGTCAAAGAGTTATGGTTTAAAAATTTTATTAATGATAACTCGGACTCTGAGTTTTATATATCACCGTTTGAACAATAGATTCCAAAACTTAATAGAACCACAGTTGGATATTGCACTGACTTTACCTTTTAAGGAGAAAGCCTCATTGAAAAAATACCAGTTAAGTTAATATTGAAAGAGTTCCCGTCAGTTCTGGTCAATAATAGTTTTAAGTTTGACATTTAAGAACCAAATTTGTCTCAATAAAGAATGAAATGATATGATTGGCTTTTTCAATAAACAAATCTTTGACGTTAAACAAAAAGGACTTAAGTCAGAAACTTATCACACAGACTAAATGAATGATTATGTGATTATGCAGATAAACGTATAACTCTTGAGTACTTAAAAACCACCATTCGTTAAGTTAAGGCTGCGATACAATCCAATATGTGTCAAAAAGTGATCGAAAATTACCTCAAAAGAATGGTAGCAACAATTCGAGTGATGGTCATTTAAACAATGATAAAAAGACAATCATTGTTAATTTCTTCCGAGGCACTCTGCTCACCCAAGAATTTGAGGCGACAGAGTGTGGCGTGTAACGAAAAAAGGAAAAATAATGTCAACGTTCAAACTTTATAATGAAGAAGAAATATCATGAACAAAATATTTGATATGTGTTTTATTTACGTTTACTTTTGAAACCGCAAAATGGATAACCCTGTCTATATACATATATATTTGAGAAAAGGCTACTTTTTACTAATTGACACTTACTTCCTATAATGAAGCATTCCACCAAAGATTAGCTTTGACAGCCTAATTAAATATCTCTAATTTCCTAAACTATAGGGGTACCTTTATGTCATGTCAATTAAAGTATTTTATGTAAACGTTTTCAGCTTAAAATGCCTCTATTCAACATTCTATAACCTTTATAACTATATGGCATTTATATAAATATTGTTAACTTTACGCAGCCTTTATGCATCGTTTATAAATACGACTGTTACATTATTAATTGTCTTTTGGGGTTGTTTTTTTTTATAATCAGAATTCTTCTTCAACAAATTGTGGCGGATGGTTAACCACAAACATTTTTCAATCATCAATTTTATAGAACTTCTTCATATTGAACGCTAGCTTCGTTACAGCTTCAAAATGATGTTCTTATCAACGCCAATCAGATTCTCGTTCTCATGAGTGAGTAATGGGTTTCATTTGCATACCTAGAGCAAAAAAATTAAGTTCCCATTTTCGGAACAATGATTAATTCGAGAAATCAATCAGGAACGTTGTGTTAGAATTACATTTGAAATGACTAGAAATTCTTCTAACATTTTTATGCTTTATCGTACATATGTACGGTACGTTTGTATGTTTAGTTGTTTAAAGTATGTGAATTGTAAAAGTTTTCTCTTTTTTATTTTAAACTGACAACTGAAATTTATGTTCAAAATAGGTGAATGTGTGGTTCACAATTCTAACTATAGTATGTATAGGAATATCTCTTGAAACCCTTTATTTGGGAAACCGGGTCCGGAATGTGCTATCCATTAAGAACTTAATGCATGATTAAGTCTTTTAAATATTCCTCCATGAACTGTGGACCATTTTTTCTATGCTATCTTAGTGGCAAAAAACCCAAAGACATTAATTTATGTTATTATTAAAACTCCATTTCATAGAATGGAAACAAGACTTGGACCGTATCGCACATTATAATACTTATTCGCACATAGGGAAGGTTAGGTAAGGACTGTTTGTTTTTTTCTTTTAATTTTTAATAATTAATTCTTATTATTTAATATTTGTTAAAATGAGTGCAGAAATAAAATTTGTTTGCATTTTATAAAATATGCGGACTTAAGAGGTTTTAACCCTTTGGGTGGAACTTCCTGAGTACCTACGTATGAATATGTACAGTAAACTTGCGAGCCATAAGAAATTGGAACCATCCTTTTTTGTCGTTGTTTTGGTATTTTAAAATTTTAACAGTCTCGATTTAAATCTTAAGCTCGAAACTTTAATCTAAGGCGAGGTGAACGTCTTATATAGGCAGCTTAAGACTTTTACATTACCCGTCCCCATTGAGGCTATCTTATTGCATGAATTAGCTTTTTTTTTAATAAAATCCGTGATGGTTTTTCAAATCTATAATGTCTTTCTTCAATATTCAGTTAAAATATTAATACGTATTATAAATCACCTGTCTTACTAAAATCAGAAAGAAACGCTAAACCGTTTATGCTAAAAAGGTTTTCAACACCAAAAGCTAAAATGGTTCGAAATTATGTCTTGTTTTTGTAATTGTCTAAACAACTCTAGTATATTTTTTTTTTTTCCGCAGGAAGGTGAGAAATCTTCAGAGACATAAGCCCGATGCTTATAGTAGTGTCAGATTTTTACTGACTAAAACTCACCTCCCTTCTTATTTTACTTCTATATTATTACTACAACTAAGTCCAGCTTAACAAGTAGTTTTAGCGTCATTTTGTTCGGGTTTTGTCAGGAAGCTCCCCAACAAGAGGACCTGAAGATTCCACAAAATTCGAGTGGAGAGATTAATTTGTTTGCGCTAGATCAGAAGGTCTTGTTCGGTGCAGACGCCGAAAAACGAACGCCTCGCTAACAGATTGTTGGATTAAGTTATTACTATGATTTCTAAGTCGTGATCTTAGCTCTGTAGCAAATTTTTTAATTTCGTTTTCTACATATTTTATATTTAAATCTCTATGTAAGTCGCTATTCCTTACATACCATGGAGCATTTACTATTATTTTAAGTACTTTGTTTTGGTATGTTTGCAAAATTTGTATATTTCTTTCGTTGGTACAACCCCAAAGTTGTATACCGTACGTCCAAACTGGTTTCAGTAGTTGCTTATAAATAAGAAGCTTGTTATAAACGCTTAGATTGGAATATCTTCCAATAAGCCATGTCAATTCGCGGAGTTTATTTTCGAGTTCATCGCGTTTCTTTTTTACATGAACTTTCCATTTAAGTTTCGCGTCTAGAGTCATGCCTAGATACTTCGCTTCATTAGCGTATGGAATTTGCACAGAATTTATATAAATAGGTAAGTTATATACTTTTTTATACGTAAAATTTGTGTGCGTCGATTTCGTTTCATTAAGAGCAATTCGCCATTTCTTTGTCCAATCTGAAATGCTTTGAAGCTTAGAGGTTGCCGTTTCTATTGAATCCGATATTGCGAGTACAGCTGTATCATCGGCAAAAGTGCCTAAAGTTGTGCCTTCTGTTTGGGGTATATCTCGGGTATAAAGAACAAACAAAATCGGTCCAAGGACGCTACCCTGGGGAACTCCAGCGTTTATTTCTTTAAACTCCGAATACTCCGTTCCTTGCTTAACTCAAAAGAATCTATTTTCTAGGTACGATTCAAGAATGTTATATATTTGCTTTGGAAAGACTTTTAATTTATATTTTAGCCCGCCATATGCCAAACTTTGTCAAAAGCTTGAGAAACGTCAAGAAATGCAGTTGAGCAAATCTTTTTTTCTTCAAATGCTTTTTCAATTTCGTTAGTTATTCGGTAAACCTGATCAATTGTCGAGTGATTATTCCGGAAACCGAATTGGTGGTCGGGAATTAAACGTTTTTCTTCAATAATTGGTAGCATTCGTTTAAGAAGCAATTTTTCAAATATTTTAGATATAATTGGTAAGAGAAAAATTGGTCTATACGATTTTTTCTCATTCGGTGGCTTACCCGGTTTGGGGATCATTATTACTTCGGCGACTTTCCATTGCGTGGGTACGTAAGCAAGTATTAAAGCAGCGTTAGTGAGCTATAAGAGCTTAACCATTGCTTTTTTAGGCAACTCTTTGAGGACACGACCGTTAATCAGGTCGTAGCCAGGAGCTTTATTATTTTTCTGCCGTTTTATTTCCTGGACAAGTTCAGTCAAAGTAATATTCCTGATAGAAAAATTGTCCGGCGCTGGTTAGAGCTCTCCGTCATTAGTCAGAAGCTCTTGACCATCGAAAGGTTTGAACGTTTCCTCAAGGTGCTTAGCAAATAAATCCGCCTTTTCCTTATCAGTTTTTGCCCATTCAGAACATGCCGACATTATTTGAGGCTTTTTAATACCTTTTATCGTCTTCCAAAGAGAATAATTCGTTTTTCTGTCTGCTGTTAGGCTTTCAAGATAGGCAGAATTCTCGCTGTTTTTAAAATCTCGTAACAAATTTTTAATCTTGTTTGATAAAAAGTTGACGACACTTTTATGCTGAGGAGCACGTGATCGCTGCCATACTTTTCGAGCTTTTCGTTTTTCGCGTATCAATTCTTTTATATCTTCTGGAATTTTTTCTTCGTATTGCCTTGACTTTTTACTACAGATCGGAGTATTATTCCAAGCTGCTTCTTGAACAATATTTATAAATTTTTCTGTTTCATCTTCTAACTCAAACGGAGTTTGCAAAGAGACGTTCAGTATAATTCTATTTTCGCAATCTTCTTTGAATTTATCCCAATTTGTGTTATTATTTGTTAAAATTAGGGGCTTTTCTTTTTCGATTACGTTGCTGTTTATTGTTAAGATAACGGCCGAGTGATCCGTAGAAAAATCGAAGTTATCATCTACTGTCATATATTTTCTGTTCATTCCTCTTGCGATGAAAAAGTCAACAAGATCGGGTTTTTTCGCTGTATCGGTTGGCCAATACGTTGGTTTTCCTTATGAGAAAAATTCAACGTTACATTCAATACCCGCTTTGTAGAGTTGTCTACCCTTCGTCGAAATGCAACGTGATCCCCAAAATGAATGTTTCGAATTGAAGTCGCCGCCAATAATAAATTTTGGATTCTAGTATATAAAACTTTTTGAAATATATAAAAATAATGTTAAAACGGGTATTTTTAAAACTTAAATAAATAGTTAAGGTTTGGATTCCAAATCAGCACTAAAAACTTAGTCCAAAACGTATTTTTCAAAACTATGAAAGTATCAAATTCAGGGGTTTCTCAAAACTTCAAATAGAGTGAAATAAGAATTCATAACAAATGAGAATTTTCAAAAACTAAGAAGATACTAAAATGCTTTCAATTCTATCTAAAAGAGAAAGATTTGTGCTTTGAAAATCATCATAAAATTTATTGTTAAGAGATATTTTGAGTTTCAAATTAACCTTAAAAACACCGTTAGTGGTTAGTTTTAGCATTTTTAAAAACTTAATGTGATGGAAAAATTAGACGACGAAATTGTAATTCAGAACATCTTACTCACTTAGAAAAGTATTGTTTTGTTTTTGGGACCTAAAAACGTAATTTTATCGACCGCATAAAAACGTTTCTCTATTTTTTAGTATCTTGTGAACACATTTTTAATTTTTTCTTAAACGTATTTCCTAAAACATTTTTCGTTTTCAATTTTTGTATTGCATCTATTTTTGTCGTGGTATCCGAGACTTGAAACAAATTTAGTAGTAGTTTTGAAGTTTTTTTTATTTTTTGGAAAAAATCTTATGGAAAATTTGAATGGTTTATAAAATAAAATTCTCCGACAATAGTTTAGACAATCAGTATTTTTTACCAATTTTCTTACAAAAACTGAAAATTTCTAGAAATTTTACCAAATGTTAAAAGCAATTTCGAAGAATTTTAAACAAGCTATTGCTAAGGGTTCAACAATTTACTAGTTAGCAATTTGCTAAATATTTAGCAATTTACTTGGGAAGTCCAAAATTTTAAACCTTTCTTTTCGTTTTGCTAACTAATAAATTGCTAATTGCCTTTATTAAAAAACGAGCATCCAAACATGTCTAAAATGTGACAGTTCGTGAAAATAAACAAACCAAACAAACGAACCAATTGATTTCCCAACAATAGACCGAGTCATTCAATCCACTGTTTTTATAAGAATAATTGTACAGATGTCATATGGATTTAGCTAATTGCTTAAAGTTAAAGTAGCGATTCTGTGATTTTAACTTTAGCGAATTGTTAAGGGGTAGTAAGATTTTAAAATTATATAAATCATCTTTTTAGATTAGTAAATTGCTAAAAATATCTTTAACATTTTACTAAATCGTTTAAAATTATGCGCCAATATTTTTAATAAAATGCTATAAGTTTTCAGTCAATGAAATGTGTTTCTCAAAATATTTTGTTTTTAAAACTGTCAATCAAATTTTCTTAATTTTCACCAGTAGTAAATAGGACCTTCTTTGTATTATTAAACTGCTCTACAAAAAATGCAGACTTTATGGTTCTGAAAATGTTTAAGTCCCAAAGTGTATTTTGGTTCAGTTTGTTTTTATTTATAAGAAAATCTTGTCGTTCATTATTTTCTAATTATTTCAATTCTTAATAAAGTTGTACTGTTAAGAATAAAATAGTTTAAGTAAGTAGTACACTGGGGCTTCTAAATAGAATTTATGTGATATCAGACCTACCAAAAATGTGTGTTTTACTGTCAGCTTTAAACAAAGGACTTGTTGCAACCGAACCAAAAATACTCCATTACCAAGACCGGAATCTCAGACTGACATTTCGGTTCGCCTACAAGTTAGAAAGCACTAAATGTGAGAAAGTGTGCGTGAAATGATGCAAAAAACCAAACACATTCTCACATTTAGTGTTTCGACCCATCAAAACGCTTCATTATAGTAATCAGCCCCATCTAAATGCTTCATTTTGAATGTTTCATGGCCTCGTTCAAAAACTAAACAATCCTGACCAACAGAATATGAAGTGCTGACATGGTCTTAAATTGGAAGATTTGTATAGCTTTTTAATTTCCATCCAAATAAATGTTGTAAATGTATATTAAATAAAATAAAATTGACCGAATACATATTATTTAATGATTTATTAGTTTATTATTATTTATTTTGTTTACTTAAATAATTTGCGAACGCAACATGCGCTGCAACCGGTTAAGTATAGTTATTGCAAATGGACAAAAGTGTAACTCAATACTTTGTAAAACAACAAAACAGACAATTTTTTCAGGTGTAGTTTGTTTAAAGCATTTTCTTGGCGACGTTAGAAGTTCAGGTGGAAACAAGAGGCGGATGCCTCCGTATTTTTTTGTACAGACAATGCTACGAGAAACATACTTGTGAAGTTCCATTGCCAACTTTAGCTAGTTCAGATTCCTCAATTAGATTAGTATTTTCATCATTTAAGCAGTTCGGTAGTTGCAAGACCAAATTTTAGTTTTGTTTGTTGCAGAAATATTCCTGAAAATTTCTTTTTAAGGGACTATGTTAGAGTTGGAATTTTGTTTGTAGTTAGATTTTGGAATAAAAATTTGAGGGAACCATGTTTTAAAAATAAGTTACTTTGTATAAAGCATCTTTAAGGAATAGAAAAAGGCAATATGTTTACACACAATACCAAATAAATGAGTGCAATAAATAGATTTAAGTAACTTTTTTTTATTCCAGTATGGGGAAACCGAACACCCAATAGAAAAAAACCGATATACGCGCCAAAATCCATACTTCTTGACTAAATAATGTTATCTTCTATGTTTACGCATAAAATTACGAATTTTGTAGCGTATGAAAATTTCTAGACATTTTACAATCTGAAAAATTAATTATGCTATGAAATAATTGGCTGCTATTAATGCTAATTTTTTTTCTAAAAAGTTGATGAAGGTTAGCCGAAGCGGAAATTTCTTTAATGAACATATTTAAAATATTATTGGCTTTCTCAAAAATATTTTTCTACGCTAACCTCTGCTTTATATCTGAAAACTATTGTTTATGTATATTTTCTTCTATGTTCTGCATTTATAAAATGTAATCTACGGTAGTATTTATTATATTACGAAAAACAAAAACATATACATACGTAAAACTCATTAATTTTTTTTCATTATTAGCAGCATTTTTACTAAACATACTTTTCAAACAATAATAAGTAAACTTGAACTTTGGTAACTAAACATTTTTAAGGAATGAATGAAAATTATATTTTGCGTTAAACTGTGGAAATTCACTAAAAAAAACTTCTGTACGTCAACAATAAACATTCATGACGATTACATGTTCTATTGAATTAGTTGTGCATAAATTCAGAACGATTTTAAGACGTTTTCATTTTGTGATATATGTCAAAATTTGCATTTTATTTGCTCTGCATTTTTTCAACAGGTTCGCTATAATCGTTCTGATTACTTTTTTAAAACATTTGTGTTCCTTTGATGCATAGTTTTTTTTTGATAGCAAATACATGTATGCTTCCATCAATCAAGAATGTTATGGATAAGATATTTTTCGATTATAACTCTTTTTTTTAAATATACAAACTATAAATATACTTGGATTAATTAAATTGATACAGATTTTAATTACTTGCAAACAAAATATTTGGGCCGTTCGTTAACGAAAATTTATTAGAATTCAATACAAAAATTGCACTCGCACCCTTAAATTGATGGTTCTTCGAACGCATCTTTGATACAAAAATCCGGGGATTATTATGAAATTTAAAGAATTTCGTAGTGATTACTGTAAATTAGTGAATTAATTATAATAAACTGATGTTGAACATGCTTTTTTCAAGACAAAAAGGTACATTGGTTCACTATCCACAAAATGCCTGCAAAATTAAAGCTTAAAACTGACTTTTTCATCGAAAAAAGTAAAAAGAAAAACCTGAAAAAAACTTATTAACCCCCCCATTTTGTTTTTGCTTTGCAAAGTTCCGCTAGCCCCCGGCATCGTTTTTTTTTGTTTGTGCTCACATCTATTCATGGACTAATTGTCAAAATTACAAATACAACAATGTAAACAAACGGGTTTTGGAAAGTGAAACGTACGAAAGATTCCGGTCTTGGTAATAGAGTGTTTTTGAACCGAACAATATACAAACTATACCTACTAAAAGACGTATTGATCATTTACCATCAGCCACTTCGACAGGCAGTCAACCAAAATTTCTTATACAAACTTATCACTTTTGCTCAGGAATTCCCTAATCCACAATTCAAAAATGATGAAAAAAAATGCAAAGCTTATTTTTTGCTGATCTTTCAATCCGTCTACCAAATGGCTGAGCGACCGAAAACGGTTGGAAATCTACCACAACACAAAACTAATAAAAATAAATAAATTATGTGGTGCAACAGCCCGTTGGGAAATAGGGCCTAGTGACTTACAACTCTCAACCATTCCTGTGTGCGAGTAATTTTGTCAGGGATGGAGGGGACCTACAGTTTCAAGCCAAATCCGAACGACTTATTTGAGAAAGGACTATTCATAAAAATAATTATTCTTGGAGGATTTGTCAATTGGGATTGAACCCAAGACCTCTGGCATGACAGCCCTACGCATTTACCATCACGCCACGGGTACTACGGAACACAAAACTTTATTTTGGAAAAAAAAAAACCAAAAAATACAGTTTTGTGTTATTGTAATAATTGTAACTCGGAGATGGCATTATGAGCGAAAATATTGCTACCCTTAGTTATTTGTGATTTAAGCTTCAAATCAATTTGAAAATTCTGAGCCGATTTTGAATTGATCTTAAGCGGAAACTGAAGTCTTGATGATTTACTTTTTTAATCATCTTGATCGGTGTGAAAAATGATTTAACAAAACAAAATAAGTAACAATAAGTAAAAGTTTTATTATTTTCCTATGTAAAACTTTAAACTACAGTTATACTATATTTGTTACTAAATGAAGAAATGTACATGAATTTGACTGCTCTTAAAACGTGTGTTTCTTTCACTATTCTTAAGGTATGCAAATATTCTTACTATTTACTGTATCCTCAGATTTAAAAGTCAACACAGAAATTCGATATCGCATTTTCCGGTCAGATATTATGTATGTATGTATTATATGTAAATGAAATACAAAAATAACAGAAAAAGCAAATATTTTTGTGTACGAAAGTATATGTCTCAATAAACCGCATAATATATAAACACCATCTCCATTTCTCCATCAAAGTCCTTCCATAAAATTTTCATTCAAAACCATTTCACTTTTATATTTTTCTGAAGAGAGGCATACATACCTCTGATGAATGTGTGTTGATTAAAATAAGTAAAAATTAACCAAACAACAAAAGTTCTGAAATGAGGACATGGTTGGTTTTGGTTGGTTTGGTTTGGCTTGGGATGGGTTGGGGCAATAGCCCTTTGGGACAGACCTGAATCAGACCCTTTTTTGTAAGGCCAGAGTAGCACTCATTCCTAGAATGGTTTTCAACGAATGGAACCTTTAATTAAATATATCCAATACAAAACGTGAATCATGATGGCTGCTGTCCATTCAAATGAACTTATATACGTTATAATATAGCTTTGAATAGATAAGGGAAAGGGTTGGGTTGGGTAAAATACACTAAATTGCTGAATTGACTTCCACCGCCACAAATGTGTATGCTGTCACTATTTAAAGTGTCCAGTCTATCCATTGGTCAGAGGGAATTCAGTTTTTATTACTCGGACGAACGTGGATTGAGTACTTACAGTTATAATATTACATTCTGCAGAGTTATGAAATTCGGATTGGAAATTCAACGCAAGGCACAGGGTCCGTTACCGATGCGTTGGGGTGACTTTTTTGTCCGAAAAGTTCCTCAATTATGTCCTGCACAGACTGGGATCTAGCTTTAGGCGAACTAGGCCAAGGCCTTGGGCATAACAATGAAAGGGCGCAGTACCTAAAATACAATCGGAATTTGATTTGAGTTTAAATTATTTTAAAGAAAAATAAATGGTAGTTAGATACAAACAATTAGTCTAGTGAAAATTCTTTATTTTAAAGGTTATGCGCTTGACCGAAAAACAAATTTGAAAACATTTGATTCTATTTTTTAATTCTTTTTTTATTTCGATTTTTTTAAGATCAAGTGCTGAAAACTAATTTAGTGAAAGTCTACAACTTTTAAAATGAAGGTCACAAAAGTCTTGTTTAAAATTTTTTGAAACAAGTTTTTTGTGTTAGTCTTAATTGTGTCAAACCTAGATTAAAGTCATAAGTTGACAAGAAAAAAAGTTTTTTTTTTAATTTTAAAGAATCTTTAAAGTTAATTTAAAGCTATATAAACTTAACTTCATCGTAATATTATATTATTGTATTTTAAATTGTTGTTGTCAACTTAGAAGATTTTATTCAGCTAATTCAATGATAAAAATATCGAAACAAGTAAACTTAAACTATTTTTAAGGCATACTGTTGAATCCAGCCTTGGATATGCAGAGTCTCTTGTCAATATCGAAACAATTTTAAATATTCATTGCTTCAAAAACCTTAGATCTATGTTTATAGATATGTTTATTTGCAATGATAAGAAGTAACAAGAGGAACAAGTAATACAAGGAAAAAGTTACCACCATACACTTATCCCAATCAAAATTAATGGCAAGTGATATAAATATACCTTTACCTATTTAGGAATAGAAAAAACTGTATTTTTAAACATCACGTACGGACCATTAAATTAGACAATGAAAAAATCATTGGCTTACAAAAGTCCACCAGCTATGTACCTACTTCATGGTTTAACTACCCACGCAGGGGACAAATCTTCACAGAATTTTTAAGAACGTAAGTTTACTTTAAAGCCTAGTACGCTGCTGATGCGAAACGAAATTTTTCGGCAGTCTCCAAGTGCAGAGCGAAATTAAAACGAAAACCACAGCGGAAAAATATTTGTGGAGAGTTCTGTCTGGAAGTTGAAGTTCAATTTTAAGCCTAGTACGCTGCTGATGCGAAACGAAAATTCCCATACAAAAATGACATGACGAAATCATAAACGAAAATATTGGAAAAATTTTTCAATAAATAAATAAAACGTCAAAATTTCGCAAGCAATTAATATACCGGGCAATTAAATTGAGAACGAAAAGAGTGGAGAATTGTACTACGAAATCTAGTACAGCTATCCACTAAAATGACACATTTCGTCGTTCAGCAGCGTACTGAAAAACGAAAAGCACAGCGAAATTTTTCGTTTATGATTTCGTCATGTCATTTTTGTATGGGAAATTTCGTTTCGCATCAGCAGCGTACTAGGCTTAATTTACATATATTAGAAAAGTATTTAATAGTTTTTTTTTCATCCAGTTTTATTATCGAACTTTCGAACACTTGGTATTGGTGAATCAATTCTTCTTTGAATTAGGAGTTACCTTTCGAGTACAGGTTGTAATGGACAGTTTTGAATCTGAAATCTACAAAATAAATACTGGTGTACCCCAGGGTTCTGCTGTTTCTCCGACTCTTCATGTTTATAAATGATTTTCAGTCTTAAACATCTATTCATTAAATAGAGTTTATAATATTCACAACCGTGTCTATCAAATGCAGATTTTGAATAAAAAAGTATGATAAGCTTATTAAATTCTGATCATCATAAATCGTGTAAATTATAATGCTTCGTTCATTACTTTTATGTGATGATCGTCAAGAAAGAAAGAAGAAATTCGAAGAGATTGGAAGCCCTACCGATAACGTAAGCTCTGTGTATCATTTTTTTCACTCTCAGTCGAAAAAATTGCTTCGAAAAGTTTATGTGTTGCTGATTAAATACCATTACTTAAACGATATGTAGTCCAAACAAGAAGGGCAATAATCCACACAACACGACCAATTGTGGCTTTAATGTGTGAGAAGTTTCCTGGCGTAATGCCACGTTTTAGCGGCGTTGAACACAGATTATTTTTTTTTTCGATGGCTGACAAAAAGACCAAACGAAAATATTAAGATCTACAGTTTTTCCCGCTTAATTGCACTGACCATTTTGTCAGATTTTTCGGTCAATTATCCGGGTGGTTCAATTATCGAAACCCCGCTTAATTCACGTATCTATTCAATTAAGTGAAACCCGTATAATATCACGAGTAGGTCAACTAAAAAATAAAATATTCATCCCAGAAATTTACTCTATAAACATTTCAGTGTCAACTTAATTTTGGCGTCTGTAAGTTCGCCATAACATGATATGTTATGTCATCACATGCCAAATAAGCATTGAAATCTGCATTGCCCTCAAGAACGTTATCTGTGACCACGAGATCATTTTTCGACTGCTCTTCGGATGAAGCCTGCCTTTAAAAAAAGAACTTGCAAATGTAAGTTTAGTAGTAAAATATTTAAAATATTACCTTTCTAAAACAATTTCTTATAGTAGAAGGTTTTATAAGCCACAAACAATATTTGCTTATGTGCATTACTTGCAAAGATGTGATCGACTTTGAAAGTTCTTCGATAATCTTGCCACGTTCGATGGCTGTAATTTGTTTCCTTATTATATTTTGCTGATAGTAAGCTTTGAAAATATGATTAATGCCTTGGTCAAGGCCTGAATGATGGACGTTGTATTTGTGGGTACAAACTGCACGTTTATACTTTTTAAATCGTCCAACTTCTTTAGACAGGCAGCATTGTCGACAAAAAGAATTATTTGTCTGTTCTGCTTTATCATTTCTTCGTCAAATACATATAAAATTTGGGCCCATAAATGTTGGGTCATCCATGCCTTTTTGTTGAAGAAATATTGTAAAGGTACAACCTTATTTTTAAAACACCTTGGCGTTTTGATTTTTCCAATCACAATCATTTTTTTGTCCGTCTAATTATCCGAAAAATGTCCATGTATTTAGTTTTTATGCTGCATATTTTTAAGATCAATTAAGCGAGTAATTCAACTTAGCGGGGTTCAATTAACCTTCTAAAAAGCTTTGCTACTAATACGGGCAATTTTCGAAGCCAATTTGTTCGATCAATTAAGCGGGATGTTCAATTAAGCGAGTTGCAACTAAGCGGGGATTACTGTACACGCATTCTAAACCAAAATTACTCAAGAAACGATTGAGATACCGTCCTTAATGTACGAAGAAGGATTACAAATTCTAAAATTATCCCATGTTGCGAATCTTCCAGAGGTGGTTGTTTAATAAATGATACTGTTTTAACACTTAATGTTTCATTTGCCTTTATTCACAAAACCGAAAAATTAGTGGCCCTATGCTATCCCTCAAAAATGTGAAGAGACAAATTAACAATTCACAGAAGTTTTAAATTTCAGTTATTTATTAAATTCATATGACCTCTGGCTTTCTGACATTACTTAATAAATTTTAAGGAAGTTGCTCACGAGAAAAATACTAAAAACTTGACAATAGATTGATAAAAATCTTGTAGTATTAATTTCCAAAGTTCGCAAATTGACAATTTAGATTATGAGAACAAAAAAAAATTGGGCGCAAGTTTTTAAGGGCACCAATGGATAGTATAGTGTTATCAGCAGGGGCAGAATCCCAGCCTCTTTTTTCTTTTTATTATTTCAATTCAAACTCTGTTGAAACTTCTGACAACTATTGTATCAGAACTGAAGCAGTAATTGATAGAATCAATTTTCGGATGGATATAGAGCTCTTCTATAATAAAGATCACGTCGAAAATCACTTACCTCAACCACAAGGCCAACAACAAAAATCGACGGGGAATCCACTTATTTTTATTTTCGGTCCTTGCGTAGCCGTGTTGAAAAAAAAATCTGTAAAAATCCGTTCTGCGTGAAAGGAATTACAAGTTGGAAGGGTGTAGTTTTATTCAATGGTGGTCAATTGGTTGTTTACATCAGCACGTGTCCTAATTTTGATATAGCAAATGGAATGGCATCGAGATAACAAATAACATCATCGTTAGCCACCCTCAATCCTCAACTGATACCGCCACGTCCATCCGTCCGTCCGTCTGTCGTTGTCGTTTTCGTCATTGACATAGTCATAGTCGTAGTCATCGTCTTCGTATGTCGGTTGACGACGTAATATTTTCGAAACTGAATGATCCAACCCTAAAAAACTTCCGTATCCTGATCCCGCTCAAATACCACTTTACTTTTTTCTATAAGGGATCAATGTCATGTCAGCCATTGCTCATTCGTGGTTGAATAGCAGAAGCTTTGTTCCTTTTTTTTTAAAGAAAATAAAAACAACAATCATTTCTTTCTATAGTCTTCAAAACATGGAAGTAACACACGGTCTAGACAAATCACCCCGAGATATGGTATGAGTCCGAACTACAAAAAAGTACCCCAATTGCCTTTAATGTAATATTCTAATATTGTGCCCTATTTTTGGAATTTTTCTCTATGTCATCTTTATAATCTTTTATACAAAAGGTTGGTCCTCAAGATTTTGCCTTTTTTCCATCGGAATACTCGTATCAAAGGTTGATCCTTTTGAATTGGAAAAAGCAGGAAGGCGATTTCTTATTGGCAATTGGAAATGGAAATGGAAATTTGCGTATAATAAATGTATGACTTCGTGACTGGATACATTGTGGCATTTTTCTTTTTATGTTTGCGGTAAGAGGACGAGTGTCCTTATTTGGCAAATTGGTCAAGTGATTTCGCTATAGAAGGGGAAAAGATATATTTCACAGTAACTGGTACAAGTATTTCTTGGGTTCTGGGATTTGCCTCTGTCTTTTTATGTACATATATATTGGTAATAAAAAATGAAAATAAAAAGCAAAGCTATTTATCAGTGATTTGTTTAGGGTCATGAATGAAGGGTTTTCTTGAGTGATAGTACTCGTATAACATAAACATACGTGAAAAGGTATGTGATGACTTTTGATTTTCTTGTGATATTATTTGCTCAATAACATTGAATGGTTGATTGAAAATAATGTTTTTTATTGATTTTTCTGATGGTATTACATAATAAATTTATTGAATTATGTAGATACATAAAAGGGGATAAATTTAGAATGTTATGACTCTGGAAGTTTTTGTATTTTTAATTTACATTGTTTAATAACGCTAACAATTAGGTTGGAATTAATTTAACAAAATAAATTAAGTGTATGCGTTTACTATAAGGTTACATTATGAGGTATGAGGTGCGACTTGAAAAAAAACACTATTGTCTATACATTTTGTCATTAAAAGCAGACCAAATATTGCGTTTATGTACGTTTTCGATGAGCAACATATGGTTAAACAATTATTGGTTAAGAAAGTAAAGCTTAAAAATTGGACTTTGCCAAGGCAAGAAAATGAGACGGAAGCTCTCAAGGTGTTCGAATGAGCTCGTCAGCGACTGGTTTACCCCCAGGATTTTATTCTTCAACACGGATTATACAGACGCTCACACATTGAAAATTAGGGACCCCATATCTATGGTCGGAAAGCATTGCTCTAGGTTGTACTATTAAAGAGGAAAGGAACCCATGAACAATTCGTGCTGACCTTAGCTGGTGCCCATCATGACAAGTCCCAAGACAGCTGTGGTAATCATTACCACCCGAACTACGAGGAGGGTTTGATACGAGGATTTTTGCTGGTTTTAGCGTAGTTCAGTGACTTCCTAAATATAGTCAGCTCATGGAAGAAGTGAGGCCTCTAACACATTTAGAAAAATGCCCTACGAACGCCACTAATACGGCTACTTACTAACTTAAGGTGGCGCTAATGTCCTGTGTGAACTAGGGTCTCAAGCTAGATGTCTCCAGTTTCGTGCTCGAAGTTGGGTGAGGTCACTTTCCACTTGTGCGAGCCACCTGATCCGCGGTCTTCCTCTACTGCGCTGTCCTGTGGGTGTGGATTCGAAGACTTTCCGGGCCGGAGCATTGGTTTCCATGCGCTCTACGTGACCCAGCCATTCATCGTAGTCGTTGGATTTTTACCCTTCTGGCTAAATCTACATTGCTGTACTCTCCTTCACCCCCCTTCGATGCATACGGGACTGTAGATCACGCGAAGAATTTTTGTCTCGAAACGACCTAAGGTCTTTCATCCGCTTTTGTCATAGTGCATGCTTCTGCACTGTATAGCAGGACGGGGATGATAAGGGTCTTATAAAGCGACACTTTGGTCCCTCGAGAGAGGGCTTTGCTACTCAGTTGCTTTCTTAGCCCAAATAAACAGTAGTAAGCAAGAGTTATTTTTCGTTTGATCTCAGCGCTGGTGTTGTTTTCTGTGTTCATAGCGAAGCCTAGGTAGACGAAGTCCTTAACTACTTCAAAGTTACTACTGTCGATTATGACGTTTTAACCGAGACTTCGCGTTGGTGTTGTAAGTCCTTTCTTGATGACAGCATGTACTTTGTTTTGCCCTCATTAACCGTTAAACCCATTTTTGCCGCCTCTGACTCAATACTCACAAAAGCCCCATTGACATCACACTGAGTTCTTCCGATTTTGTCAATGCCATCAGTATATTCCAGTAATTGGTCAGGCTTTGGAAAGATAGTGCCTCTAGTGTTGACGTGGGAATACGATGTTAAAAAAATCGCATGACAGCGCATCACCTTCTTTGAAGCCTTTTATGACATCTTAACGTTCTGTTAAATTATTTCCAACCTCGCGAATTCTCCAAGCCCATCCTGCACGAACGGACGAGTTTGGTAAGAATGCCAAAACTAGACATGGCTCTATACAGCTTGTCCCTGTAGATGATATCATATGTGGCCTTGAAATCGATGAAAAGATGGTGGGTGTCGATTTGATGTTCTTGAGTTTTTTCCAGCATCTGCCGTAATGTGAATATTTGATTGACTGTGGACTTTCCTGGTCTAAAACCACACTGATAAGAACCTATGAGGTTGTTGACGATGGGCTTTAGACGTTCACATATTAAGGCAGAGAAGATTTTGTAAGCGATGTGAGGTTGCATTCATCCGGCATGTTTTCGGCCGACCATATTTTACAGATAAGTTGGTGCATGCTCGTAATCAATTTATCTCCAGCTGCTTTGAAGAGCTCGGCATTCAAGCAATCTGCTCCAGCGGCTTTGTTAGACTTCAGCTTAGATATGCTGTCTTTACTTCGTCTAAGATGCAAGTTTATACAGCCAGATTTTTAAACAGACCAATAAACATAAAGGAATCGCTGTAGCACAAGCTGTCATTGAAATTGCTCACATCAGGCGTTGACTTCGAGAAGAATAGTTAGTCAAACAAACAGAGTATTATCGCCTAAAATTATTTAACCAAAGTTTTTGAAGGATTGCCCTATTTTAAATTTATGCTTTGATACTCTGTTTGTTTGACTAACTATTCTTCTCGAAGTCAACGCCTGATGTGAGCAGTTTTAATGACAGCTTGTGCTAGAAGAAGAAATAGGCGGACCGCTGAACAAATCCCTCAGAACCTACTTACAGTCAGTCAAAGTTCTTTAAATTCAGAAATCTAACTTCTAAGCTTCTCACTTCTGATGTCGAATTTGAAATCTAAATATAAACTACGCAAACCTATTTTTACGAAGAAAAAAGTATACATATGTATATTTTTAATTACCTGAACAATTGTCATTTCAGTTAAGTAAAAACAACAATAAATGTTCCAAGAAAAATTGATTAATTGATTTCTTTCATTTATGGACTTTTAACCCGCCAAAATGAATCTTTCATGGACTTTTGGCTTAAATCCGGAAGAAAACTCCTGCGTTAACTTCACAGTATCTTAATTAGTTATCAATGAGGTTTAATTTAAAAATAGGTACATTACAATTTTTTATTTTAATTAAGCAAAATCTTAATCATGTTTAAAAAGTGCGCCATGGTCTTCCCAACCCTACACTTCACAAATACTTCAAATGATATTCCATACAAAAAAAAAGAATTCTATTAGTAAATACAATAATAGTAATCGTTTTATGTTTAACAGCTTCAATCTTTTTTTTGTATGTCAATTCCCCAACAATTAATGTAAAGAAGACCATCAACCTCACCCTTTTGCAGAAATAAGAGCTGCAAAAATAAGCTTCGTATGTAAAAATAAAATTCAGCGCACTTGTTCGACCCTTGAAAGTTATTGTATGTGAGTATACCGTCCACTGCCGCGCTGCCGCCGCCGGCCACCACCGACCGTGTTGGCTAAAAGGAGAGACCGGTAGATTGAACCAATATTCGGACATAATTACATGCGAAAGTTCAAACAGTACAAAAATCCATATTATTATCATTGGCAAATGAACGAAATACTCGTGCAAAATTCAAACTCAAAAAAGAGGAATGAAATTGAACGTCGGAATAATCGTCTCATTCGTGCGGTTGTTTCTAGAATTCGTTCGACAACGATACCATCATCGTAACCCTTACCGAGAGACCGACCAAACAAACAATGATGATGGTATAAACATGCGGCAATTTCCAGTCCATTTTATTTAAAATTTGGAGGAATTCTACGCCGCGCCACCGCCCGCCCTACCGCCGCCACCGTTCGGTGTTCATACTGAATATTGTTCAAGGGTACTTGGTGCGACCGGAAATACAAAAAAAATCTGTTTGAATAAACAGAACCACACGCGATTAATGAAAAATATAAATACGAAAAAATAATACTGTTAAGGGCCCTTCCAATCCGTAGAAAGGGGTTTTGGTTTTTATTTTAAAATTGTGTGTTTTTTCTGTCTGTTCGCAGCCAAGTGGATAAGGATTAAAAGGATTTTGGACAAAGCTCCGAGTGCCTATTAAATAGATTAACGAGGTTAATTGCGATTCAATGATCCAGAAGTAATGATGATGGTCAGACATTGACATCAAGATAACAACATCCCCATCATATATGGATGTACATACCTACCTATACAATGTAAGTACATATGAAAACAACATCATCGTCGAAAACATTTCGTCACACCCCGTAACACAAACGTTAAAAATAATAGTCATCTACATCACATCGTTGATCAGTAACTGAAAAGTTTAATTATTAAGGAACTAGTTGATTACGTTTGGCATTATACTCGTACGTATAGCATAACCCAACCACCCTTTTTGCTCCTTTCGTTGCTTATGAATAATTGCTGATAACGTGGTGAATGGAAATCCCTTAGTAAATATGTAATTTCAACACACAAAACGTCTATACTTTTAAGCGACTAATTTACACCACCGCAGAGCACACACCTCCCATTCCATTCCATCCCACATTATACGACTACGAGCACCATAAACTGATGGTGAAAACAGCTTCTTTCCATCAAAGAACAAACTTTCATTCCCGTCTATGTTTTTCCTGTCAAACTTGGATGAATTTATAATCGATAAGGTTTGTTCTGTTGGTGTGGTGTGGTGTTTTGTTCTTTATCCGTGTAGTGCTATGTACTCGTATATTGACTATACGAGACGCACGACGATAAGTTTGAATAAGGGAATTTTGGGAAAAAATATTTGTGGCTTTTAAAATAGGTAAAGGGCTGCCACACTTAAGCACCATAAAATAGAAGTTTTGTTCAGCGATTAAAAATGGTGTTGAACATGCCTTTAACTTCAAGGAATACGGAAAAAAAGCTTCTAATTAAAGTAGGTAACTTTTCAGAGCAGTTGAAATATTAAATAAATCACTTTAAATTGAATATTCCATTTGTTCAATATTCTAGTAAATGATTTTTATTTAGAAGATGCACTTGAAAAAAACAAAAAGTAGAATGAGCAACTAGACTTTTTTGTTACATAGATTTCGACAATTATAACACAGGTTGACAAGGTTTCCTGACTGACAATAGAATTGAACTTTTCTTATGTGTTTTGATGACCGTAGTTGAAATTTGAATTCAAAATTATTTAATCACGTCAGGTTTTTGAGATATTACTTGTGAAATTCGAAAAAATACGTATTTATGGCTTTTTGGGGTAGCTCAATTCATAAAGTAGTTTTTTTTTAATAAAATCCGTGTTTTTTCCAAATCTTTAATTCCTTTGTTCAATATTCACTTGAAATATTTATATTACATCATGTTATATTTTTGAAAAATATTCATTAATATTGTAAGATTTCAACATTTATACATACTAAAACGGTTTTCAACGGAAAAAGGCAAAATAGTTTGAAAGTAATTTTTATACTTGTAACGAATCTGTTGTTTAGACAATTCTATTATGAAAAGTTTTTGAAATATATTAATAAACTAGCGGCCCGTCCCGGATTCGCACGGGTAGACATAAATAGGTACAGATATTTAAGTTATAATGACGTTCATTAAAACTACCATGAATCATTAAATTAGAAAACATTTGTTTGTCCTATCATTAATACTCTTCGCATTGTATGTCTAATTTTTTTACACCTTTGGTTGGTTTTAATAGGAATTTCTTAAGATTTCTATAGCAATCTAGTACTAAATAAAGCCGATGTTACTCAGTGATAATGTAGGTTTCTAATGAAAAAAGAATTATTAAAATCAGTGCAGTACTTTTTGAGTTCATTCGTTACATACAAAAATACAAAAAGAGGCTGAGATGCGACCCATACTGATAACTTCCCATCCCGTCTGTCGATTTGTCTTGCTTAAAAGTTTGTCTATATGTATCAATTTTCACCAAATTTGCGTACTATTTTTTGTAGATTTTATTTTTTTATGCAAAAACGGACTGTTGGATTTTTATAAAAAAAAATTACTGAATATCGAAAACAATATTTTCTGTGAAATAAAAGTTTGAAGCCAATATTTGTAATTTTTGAAAAGCTACTTGAGTCAAAAGTAAATTTTTACGAAGTTTTAGTATTGTTTTTTTTTTTTTAGGTTTTTATTTTTTGTAAAAAAACTGTCAATTCGATTTTTCTTAACATTTTTCAGAATGTTGAAGACAATATTTCTTATAAGTTAAAAGTAGTTAGAAGACATTATTTCAAATTTTTGAAAAGATATTTGAGTCGAAAATCAATTTTTACCAACTTTTATTAATTTTTTTTTAGGTTTTTATTTTTTTTTAAACTGTCAATTCGATTTTTCTTAACATATTTCCTAACGTTGAAAACAATATTTCTTATAAGATAAAAAATGTTTGAAGCCTTAATCTTAAGTTAAGTTTTTGAAAAGATATTTGAGTCGAAATTCAATTTTTACCAACTTTGAGTAATGTTTTTTAGGTTTTTATTTTTTATAAAAAAAAAACTGTCAATTACATTTTTCACAAAATTTTATCAGAAGTCAAAAACATTATTCTTCGTTGCACAAAATTGTTTTGGAGATGAAATCATGTTTTAGTCGTAAAGTTTTCCAGGTGACACATTTTTTTTTCAGTTTTTTTGATTTATAAAAAAAACCGTTAATTGGATCTTTTCTTAAAAATATAATTCTTTTTTATCACGTTACTATATATAATATAAAATAATAAAAATAATAAAGTCTCTAGCGTCATTGGTTCATGAGATATTTAGGTTTAACCTAAATTTTTAACTTTTTTTTAAACTGCTATGGTAAAAAAACCACCCACGCAATTTTCTTGAGAGCCCTTTCTGCATCTTTCTGCCTTATGATCTGTATAACAAAATTTATTTGAAGTCGATATCTCTTCTGGTTCTTGAGCTATGGAAGACGAAAAAAACGTCGCGAACGTACAGACGTACGGACGTACGAACGTACGTAACTTACCTATGCTTACAATTTTTAAAAAAGAATAAATTAATTTTGTTGTACTTTAATTTTTTTGTTTATATATTTTATTGTATTAATGAAACTGTAATTTAGCACATGAAATTAAATGAGAAATAATCCAGAAAAAGCGATGTTACGTTATAGATCGATCACGTGTTGGTGAAAAATAAATTTCGAATTCCAACGTGGCGCCATCTATGAGAAGTTCACGATAGATGGTCCGACATTTTCTGTAAACAAATCTGATTTAAGGCGCCATCTGTTCGAGACTTATGAAACTTACAAACATCAACATTGACAATCAGTTTATTGTTAATTATAAATTATTAAGACCATTCATCGAAATATAAACTAACCTATATCTCAAGTTAAACCAAATTACACATAAAATGCCAATTTTCATCGAAATCGGTTGACTTGGTGAAGAGTTCACTGGGAACATACATATGACACTGGATTTTTATAAATTAAGATATAAAACTAATATTAAAAAAAAGAGTATTTTGAAAACTTGAGCTAACATTTAAATTTGAATCTCCGATCCGATTCGAAATCAGCATTACAAATTTACTCCAAAAAGTATTTTCCAAGACCATAAAAGTATTAAATTCAAGATTTGTTTAAAAATTCTTATAGATTCAAATACAGACTCATTACCAGGGATAGGATTTTACTAACTTTGCCTTTTATGTTGGTTAAACGGAAGATGAAATCGACTTTCGAAAAACATGTTTCAAGCCCTGGTTTTTGCAAATATAATATGTATTTTATTTTGCCTTTTTATACCCTAATTGCCCTTTTTTGCATTTCTTCGCCATTGTTGCCTTTTTTATTAAATTGTGTTAAGAAATATCTAATAATTGGTTTAACATTAAAAGAAATACGAACATTTTCGCATACCGTTGAGAATCTTTAGTTAAAAATCCAGCTTTTTGACGATTGGATGCCCGATGAGCTTAAGAAAAAAGAGGTTTTGTTGTTCGTAACAGACACTGCACCGTATAAAAAGAAGAGTGGCAAAACTCGGCAAGGGTTGTACTCGAAAATGGTTCACGTAACTTGCGTAGCTCACGATGTAAACAGAGTTTGTGAAAGCATACGAAGTCACTACTCAAAAGTTGACGCCTACGTGTCAAACTTGAAAAAAGTATTTCTGAAGACTCACTCTCCGATTGCTATTTTTAAGAATATGGAACCTGAATTGCCACTTCAAATTGTTTTAAACTGAATTTGAAGTCGTATTTTTGAATTTCCATTTGAACTAGGTTTTAACTCGGACTGCGGACTGGTCAAAATAATCGTTAGCGCTCTCAAAGATGATGCAATCTGCATTTGCAAAAAAATGTATTGAACATGAAGAACTGCAAGCGCAGCTGGCGTACATTACAGTCAATTTTGGACCTACAAAAAAAAGTATATTTAAGAGTCTATACCTACTTATAATTTAAGCTAACAATATTCTCATCAAGGAACATCAATTGGTGAAGTGCTGCCTGTTTTGAAAGACATTGAAGAAAATTCAAAAAAGCAAAAAGGCCCATTGCAGAGGAAGTTTTGAAGAACTTTACTGTTTTCAATGGAAACACAAGGCTTAAAACGATTGAGCAAATAAATTCTGTAATAAACGGCGACGTGGATTCTAAACTTCCAGGAAACATTGAAGTGAATAATGTTAAAAGTTTCAGATGGACTAAACTCGTATCAGTTATTGAGAGATTATTTAGCTCATTCACAGCCCTTCTAAAAGACAACCGAAGAAGATTACTACCTGAGAACTTTAAAAAACTCTTGGTATTTTCGTTTATTGTCCTAGTACAATTTTTGTAGTAAATGCCTTTTCTTGGCCTTTTTAAGTGTTTTGTTTTGCCTTTTTTAATTTTTCAGGTCAACAAAACCCTAACCCTGCTCATTACTAAAAATAATTTCTAGAAATTTAGTAAGATACTAAAATGATTTCAACTGTGTCTAGAAGATAAGGATTTGAACTTTGCAAAATTATCATACAATTTATTGTTAAAATATATGTTTAGTCTTAACTTAGCCTTAAGAACCGCACGTTTTTGATTGTCTTTAGTATGTCTAAAGCTGCATATTTTATAAACCTGATGTGATAGAAACATTTTAAAGTGAGATTAGAATTAAGGACAACTTAGTCCTGAAATAAATAATTATTGTTTGTTTGTGCTTCTGAAAAAACGAAATTTTACCAACCAGTGTTATTTATATTGAATAGTTTCAATTTAGAAACACAGTCTAAAAGAAACCTACACCCTTCTTGTTTATAATTTAAGATTTTTAAAATTCAAACCAACAAAGTTATAAACTGAAAGATAAAATTTTAAGAATTCATCGTTTTCTGTGACGACAAAATTAATCAACGAAAACCGCGTTTTGTTTTCGGTACACAAATATCAAAATTTAAATTTCGGAACTCAATGAAAAACATTGGCTTATAGCTGAAAAGAGACTTTCTTGTATATTAACCAGTATAAGTCATATCTTCTTTTTAAGATTGCAAAAACATCGCTTTCGAACGATATTTCCTTACAGGCTGACTCACTTTACTCCAAATATTTCGTGGCTGGAGTTCGTCAACAATGTTGAAAACATTATTTTACAATATCTATTTTTTTTAGAAATATAACAAAAACAGTTATCGAATCTTGTGATAAATTTAAGAAAAAGAAATAAAGCAACATTAAACCTTGGTTCCTGTGAAACAAATCATTTACTCTATTCGAGAATATTAAACTTAAAAATTATTTGTATTTAGTATATTGAATAATATTATTTTGACAAGCGACCACAAAACAAGAATTGACAGCGCGATTGATCCAATACAACTAATAACACCACGTTTACACTAACATTTTGCCACCAATTCCAGCTGATTATAAACTAGATCTGAGCTTACCACATTTTATGAATCACATCGTAGTCGGCACAAATGTCTAACAAAATCACAATTTTATACATTTTTAGGTAAACAAAGTTATGTTTTGTAAGATATCAATATCAAAATCTCATCGATTCTTTATTTGAAACGTTAGATTGGTCCATAACATTTACTTTTTGAAGATAATTTCATTTAAATGTTGACCGCGGCTGCGTCTTAGGTGGTCCATTCGGAAAGTCCAATTTTGGGTAACTTTTTCGAGCATTTCGGCCGGGATAGCCCGAATTTCTTCGAAAATGTTGTCTTCCAAAGCTGGAATAGTTGCTGGCTTATTTGTGTAGACTTTAGACTTGACGTAGCCCCACAAAAAATAGTCTAAAGGCGTCAAATCGCATGATCTTGGTGGCCAACTTACCGGTCCATTCCTTGAGATGAATTGTTCTCCGAAGTTTTCCCTCAAAATGGCCATAGAATCGCGAGCTGTGTGGCATGTAGCGCCATCTTGTTGAAACCACATGTCAACCAAGTTCAGTTCTTCCATTTTTGGCAACAAAAAGTTTGTTAGCATTGAACGATAGCGATCGCCATTCACCGTAACGTTGCGTCCAACAGCATCTTTGAAAAAATACGGTCCAATGATTCCACCAGCGTACAAACCACACCAAACAGTGCATTTTTCGGGATGCATGGGCAGTTCTTGAACGGCTTCTGGTTGCTCTTCACTCCAAATGCGGCAATTTTGCTTATTTACGTAGCCATTCAACCAGAAATGAGCCTCATCGCTGAACAAAATTTGTCGATAAACACATTTCGAACCGAACACTGATTTTGGTAATAAAATTCAATGATTTGCAAGCGTTGCTCGTTAGTAAGTCTATTCATGATGAAATGTCAAAGCATACTGAGCATCTTTCTCTTTGACACCATGTCTGAAATCCCACGTGATCTGTCAAATACTAATGCATGAAAATCCTAACCTCAAAAAAATCACCCATTACTTAATTCAATCGAACATAAATAAAGTTAACCAAGGTTAAAATCAGAAAATGGCTACTTTAACTTTTAATTATTGACTAAATTCGTTTGGCTTCAAAAGCTCTGACGTTTGAAATTAGCAGGCACGTTCCCCAGAATTATTCAAGTATTCAATAAGTACAATGCAAATTATTCAAAAACTTGTATGAAAAATTTTTAACAACCTAGTTAGCAATTTGCATAATATTGAGCAAATTTGCAAATCGCCTTTTATTAAAAAAACAAACATGTCTTAAAAGTGACAGTTCGTGAAATTAAACAGAGCAAATACGCGTAAACGGACCTATTAAGTCGAATTCCCAACAGTTGATTGGACCATTCCATCCATTGCACTTATAAGAGTAATTGTACGGATGTCATATGGATTTAGCACATTGCTAAAATTTAAAGTAGCCATTTCGTGATTTTAATATGTTAAAATCGTTAAAAAATTTTTAAATCACCTTTTAAGCCTAGTAAATTGCTAAAAATGGATTTTACAATTTACTTAATTGTTTAAAATTTTGTGAAATTTTGTTTAAAAATTTGCGGCATTGTTTGCTTTGCTATCGGTTTGCTTCGATAACTATGGGTGAATTCACAAACGTCAATTTTGTTGGTAATGATTAGGCATCACTACTTTTTTGCGATGCTGATCGTTGCTCAGCTGATTACGATGCGATTCTGATTGACAAAAAGTTTTACGTTTAAAAACAACTTTTGCTTTACGATGAATTTGATACTTATAAAAACTCTCATAGTAGTCATAGAAATCTGGAGGCACACATCTTATCTCCTTCAAAACTTTTCTCCACAGTACTGACTTTGATTTTCTGCCGGCAATAAATTCACCTTCATATTTTAATCTGGTTTCTATCAATAGTTTAATTTGTGTGCTGGTAAAATATTCCCTGAAATTCATCAAACTAATTAATTTATAAGCAATTTAGAATTTGATTAAATACTTTTCATTGTCTTTTTCCGCCATTTTTGCTCCAAATCGAGTCGTCGGCATCAACAACTTATGCTTTTTTGTTTATATTAGCGCATCAGTTTATCGAACTTTGAAATAATGAGCAATTAACATTTTAAGTGATGCCAATTATTTGCGTTTATGAACGTGCTACAGGGATGATCGCAAATCATCTCTGCAGTGATGCGTTTGTGAATTTACACTATGTAAACTATTTTTAGGGTTAGAAAGAATGTTAATGTTAGCATTTTTAACTTCCGATAGGAAATTATTGTAATGGGGCCGATTTGTCAAATTGAAAATGTTGACATTTCTCAACGTTTCAAGGCCCCTATAGTCGAAATAAAAGATTTTTAGAAAGATGTCTGTGCGTGCGTGTGTACGTACATACGTTCGTACGTTCGTATGTCCGTACGTTCGCGACGTTTTTTTCGTCGTCCATAGCTCAAGAACCAGAAGCGATATCGACTTCAAATAAATTTAGTTATACAGATAATAAGGCAGAAAGATGCAGAAAGGGCTCTCAAGAAAATTGCGTGGGTGGTTTTTTTTACCATAGCAGTTAAAAAAAGGAAAAATTTTGGTTAACCCTAAATATCTCATGAACCAATGACGCTAGAGGCTTGAATTAAATGTTATATTATATATTGTAATATAATATTGTATATTTTTGGAAAAAAAATCCAATTAACGTTTTTTTATAAATCAAAAAAACTGGAAAAAAATTTCATCTCCAAAACAATTTTGTACAACGAAGAATAATGTTTTTGACATCTGACAACATTTTGAGAAAAATCGAATTGACTGTTTTTTTTTATAAAAAATAAAAACCTAAAAAAACATTACTCAAAGTTGGTAAAAATTGAATTTCAACTCAAATATCTTTTCAAAAACTTGAGATCAAGGCTTCAAACTTATTTTATCTTATAAGAAATATTGTTTTCAACATTCTGAAAAATCGAATTGACAGTTTTTTACAAAAAATAAAAACCCAAACAAAAAAAATTTTAAAAGTTGGTAAAAATTGATTTTGGACTCATATATCTTTTCAAAACTTTGAGATATTGGCTTTAAACTACTTTAATCTTTCAAAAAGTAATGTTGTCAACATTCAGTAAAATTTTGAAAAAAATCGAATTGAAAGTTTTTTACAAAAAATAAAAACCTAAAAAAAAATTTGAGACATTGGCTTCAACCTAATTTTATCTTTTAAGAAATATTGTTTTCAACATTCGATAAAATTTTGAGAAAAATCGAATTGACAGTTTTTTTTACAAAAAATAAAAACCTAAAAAAAAACAATACTAAAACTTCCTAAAAATTTACTTTCGACTCAAGTGGCTTTTCAAAAATTACAAATATTGGCTTCAAACTTATTTTATTTCACAGAAAATATTGTTTTCGATATTCAGTAATTTTTGTATAAGAACCCAACAGTCCGTTTTTTCATAAAAAAATTAAATCTACAAAAAAAGTACGCAAATTTGGTAAAAATTGATACATACATACATATATAGTAGACAAACTTTTAAGCAAGACAAATCGACAGACGGGATGGAAAGTTATCAGTGTGGGTCGCATCCCAGCCGCTTTTTATAGTTTACTACTTTTCTTACTCGTATGCTTACTCACTACCCACTATCCAATCCCAAGACAGTTTCCCAAAAAATGCTTTCAAATTATTAAACTATTTTTTTTTTAACACGGATCCAATCCAAATTCTCGCAGGCAAATATTTCTAATTCGATTTCAGTATCTCATGGGCTAGTCTTAACAGTAAACCTATAAAATACCAAAAATCCAACAAAATAATATTATTCCTTTGTCTATAAGAACTCCATTATATTCATGAGTTCCAAACTCCGAGTATTCCAATTCCACTTGAGTTCACTTCGTCAAACAGGAATTGATGTTATCAATAGGTCTATTCCCAAATAAAGCGTAATCATCTTATGTGACTCACTTACACCAGACACTATTACTTGATGCTTATACCAAAAGTTACTTCAAGTGTATCAAAAACTATAAGCTTATCGCTCGTCAGGCGTAAGTAAACCTGTAGAAGTGTCTGTCAGCCTTAAACGATTTGGATGGCAATTTTATTCATTCATTCAATTCCAAATAGAAACGACCAACCGACAATTCACGAAGAAAACTAAGTCAATGTTAAACATGTACAGGACATTCCCCCTGGTCCTGTGTTCCTGGTCTCACTTCGGCACCATTATCCACTTACAGAGACTTCCAAACCAATATTGTTTTCCCATTAAAATTTATCATTGAACATTGAAAAGCATTTCTCAAACTACGAGGACCAAAATGATGCCCCATTTAACAAAATAAATGTATCCTTTGTTCCAATATAGGCATTTTAGAGAACTTCGGAGAACCCAAAATACATGCATCAACATCATTTGAATTTCATTGGGGGCGAAGCGAGATTTAATAAATGCATTGAATGCAACATCCCCTTCATCAAGCATCAGTGGCATATACTCGTATAGCAGTAGCATCAACATCGCATACACAATGGGATGAAATCGACTAAGAGGCGAAAGGATTACATACACACTATTGATTTCAAATTGACTTTACATTAATTTAATGGAGGATATCCTTTTATCAAGTTCACTTCGGATTCCTTGTGGCATTCAGGACACACAGGCATAGGAGTGTTGCTGTTCTACAAGTATGTGCATAAATACAAAATGTTGAAGAACCCTAATCTGCATTGAGGTGATTTTCATCATTACGCAATTGATTGAAATAAAGACATTTACGAGGGTATGTGCAATTTTGAGATCCAGTTGAGTTTGATCCTGATTCCTGAGTTTATTGATTAGCAAACACATCAGAATTCTATTGCAAGTTTCAAATGTGGATATAATTTGTCATATGGAAGATGGAACTCCTTTCAAGTGTTCTTATCCAGCATTAAATTCTATACCAATCTGTATAGATTAATGCCTTCCTTACAATTTAGTAGATGCTTTTTCTTCGTCATGTTATTTTCCATGCTGTGGCATGGCATTGCATACGATACGTTACGTAGTATAGTACTCGTATCAATAAAAACAGTTGCAAATCACACTAGAAGGTCAAGATTTATGACGAAGTTTCTAGTGTGCATTGTGTGCCTAATCTGCATGTCATTCTGTTTCTGTGAGTATAAATTGTGCAACCACCTTAGGTATACAATATACATAGCTACTTATACATGTATATATGAAGGAAGGGCTATACGTTGATACCAAAAGGAACGGAATGAGGTTGCACCCTTCAACTTGATTTAATTCATTTGCACGATATGGCAGTTGCTGGGTATATAGGAGTACAAAATAAACTGAGGAGTCCTTTCCTTAGATTTCTCCAGCAACTAAACGTAGGTATATGATCATCGGTGTTTGAGTATCATACAAAGGAACATAAATCAATGATTGACTAATAGTCCTTTTTGCATATTCTCCTCCATACATAGCAGTTGGAAAGGATATCTTGAAATTGCACAACAAAGGTTAAGTTTGGACATTCATCATCGACCTCCAATGCATTATTCCGTCTGTCTCTGTGCTCTTTGATTCATTTTAATATAAATGTCCTGCTTGCCGTCTTCAAGTGAACAAAACACAAATCATTGCTCCTCACCAAGATTTGTTGTGACACCAGCCCAACCGAACCAAACCGAACCGAGCTGAGAACCGAGAAAATTTGTTGGAAGAAGGATGGTTAACAATTACGTTGAAATCTCATAGACTCTAAGGCCAGTATTTATCGAGCGTTTATATGAGTTTAAGAATAAATGCCATTTATTAACGCTTTTCAGAAACCACATATAACTAAGCTCAAAAATGAAGAACACAATACTATGGAATCAAACTATTTTCGAAATTAAATGATAGCTGATGTCGTTAACTATGGGTAATGGAAGGAAATGTAAGCACAGTAAATTAAGAGTGACAATTGACGCATAATGGTTTAAACCCATTTTCAATCTACCAATTTTAAGGAGAAATTTTTTGAACAATTGCTTGTCGATCATCAAACATAACTTAGTAAACCAATGATGAAAAAAGAATATTTTAAATAAAATAAAAATAAAATGAATATTATAAATCCTTATTGTTTATTGGTGAATAGGTCTTGAGCGTCTGATGAAAACCGGCCTACACTCAAAAGCAACAACTTTGATCAGGATTTGCAAAATTGTAGACAGAATTATTGGTGAAGCATAACGGCAAATAAACTCTGCTGGCATATTTGGATTGATATGAATTTCGTCCAATTTATGCGTCGCTCAAAATGATGATGAATGCCACCATATTCTGGCAGGACTAATTATTGAAATCAATATTCCTTTTTTAATAACCTAAGAATATTAATAATCTCCACATGCTTAAATGATTCTATTCTTCTATTAATAAGGAATTATGGGAAAGTGTAGAAAAAAGATAGTTGCACTGAAAATCGAAGAAATTTTTGTTTTATTTTTAATCAGTCTTATAAACACACATAGTACCTGAACATGAAGATTTATTCTTGAGCTAAAGTTCTTGGAGTAAACATACATTCTTAAGAAGAAAGTAAGAAAATGTGTTTAGGTTAAGATACATATAAACAACAAGAGATATAGGTTTCATGTGCAGTTCCGGAACATAACCCAAGATATACTGGCGGATAGTTCTATTGACCATGACGTCTCAGCAATGTCACAGACTTATTTATACACTTCCGTTTTCTCTTCATTTGAACATTTCCTTTTACTTATTTGCTTTGCGAACAATTTTAATTACCTTAACGGGAGAGGAGGTCTATTGTTTAATTTATGTTCTGGAGATGATCCAATAGAGTTTGGTAGAAGTTTTTTAAATGTTTTTTTTTTAAAGTATACAATACACAATCATTACATAAACAAAGTAGATGGTAATTTCGGTCTTGTCTAGACAAAATCTTGGGTGGGTGGGTTGGTTTAATGGAATCTACAGTAATTTTAAAGGTTTTCTTACCATCCATCAGCTCAAATAATTAAAATCGAATAATAAAAGGTACTAGTACGTATAGTGAAAATTATTATTTTTCAAACATATTAAAATCAACCCAAAAAAAAGGTATTTTTAAAAACCAGAATAAGACTGTCATTCCAGAGGACTTGGGTTCAATCCCTGCCTGTGTGACCGAAAGATTTTTAAAGGGAACTACCTCTTACGAGGAATAGACAAACCCTCTAAGAGTAATTCTTGTAATGAAAAGTGCCTTTTTAAATTAATCTACTCCGATTCGGCATAAAAACTGTATTTTCCTTCCATCCCTGAAATTGCTCACACACAGGAATGATTGAGAGTTGTTAATCTCTATAGGCCCTGGTTCTCTCCATGCTGTTGCGATACCTAAGTTATTCACATACTTATTAAAAAGTATTTTTAAATTTTCTTAAAAGAGGTATTTTTGTAAAAAAGAAGACTAAAGTAAAATAGTGGGTGGTTAGGATATTTTTTGATTTTCAAGTCCTTCATTTAAATACATCAAATTGACCTTATTACGAGATTTTCAAGCCTTAAACTATAAAAACTTGTTTCCAATAACAACTTTTATTTTTAACTAAATCTGTGGCGCTGATTAACTATCAGCTTAAGAGATATCTTGAAGAAAAGAATCATTTGAATGACTTTTCGTAGTAATAGATTTAAAGATAATCAGACGGTATATCTCAAAACAAACAAAACAAACATTTGAACATATTTTTCAATTTTTTTGAAGAAACCATAATGTATCTAATTATATATTCATTTCATTTTCTAATTATTTATTTATACATTTTTTCTCGTTTACTAATTTATATTTATTTACTAGCCGACCCGGCAGACTTCGTACTGCCTCAATCGATAAATAAAAGACCTAAACTTTTGTATAAATTAATTCCAAAACAAACAAAACGTATTGAATTAAAAAGCATTTTTTAATGAAGCATGTAGTTTTATTATTATTTTCGACACATCATGTTGCTTACTCAAAAAAAAAAAACAGTTTTCCTGAAATAGTGGCTATTTTTAAGGTTTACATTTTTATTAACAGACACACACTGTTATGATACAGTTTGTTAATTTGCGGGAAACAGGGAAACTCCAAGTTGATTCCGCAAACTTCTAAAGACTGTCCTTGCTTATTATTTGGTAGAAGTGGTGAAATGAATGCTTCTACTGACGAAGGATTCCGTGTCTGGAAAAAATCAAAAGCACGCATCGAAGAACATGAAAATTCTGACTTTCACAAAACTAAAGTTAGTCATTTTAAAGCTTGAGTATTAGTTCACGGGCGTGTTGATCAAAATCTAATAAAACAACTCGATGAAGATAATAATGGAAACAAATTTTTTACCGAGCAATTGCAATTATTAAATCACTAGCAATAAGAGGCCTGCCATTTCGAGGAAATTCAGAACGAATAGGAGATCTTCATAATGGGAATTTTTTAGGAACAGTAAATTGCTAAATTTGTTCCATTTTTATCTGAACATTTAAAATTGTATGCACACCCTGGTGTTTATCGTGTTTATCTAAAACAATCTATGAAGAAATTATACTGTTGATTCAAAATAAAGTACTACAACAAATTTCTAGTGAAGTGCAATCTGCTAAGTATTTTGGTATAATTGTAGATTCTACGCCTGATTTAGAACATGTCGATCAGCTTACTATAATTATACGATATGCATGTACGTGATAACGGTGAAATTGTTAAAAGGTTTCTAGAATTTCTACCAAATATCGGCCATAAAGCTAAAGATATTAAGGATGTATTGTTAAAATCTCTAGAAATACTTTACAAGAACTATACAATTTCTTTACTATATCTGCTTATCGTTGGGAAATCTTGGTGCACCGTGCAAATTTAAGAATTAAGAGTCTTTCTCAAACTCGTTGGTCTGCTCGACATGATGCATGTTACGCATTAGAAAAAGAGTGGTCTGCAATAATTGATGCACTGGAATTTATTGCCGAAAGCAGAGATGAGAAACCGACTACGCGATCTGAAGCTACCAGATTGCAGCGAAAATTACAACATTTAGAAAGAGCAATCCTAGTCGTTGTCTGGAATGTAATTTTAGGTCGTTTAAATGCTGCTAGTAAGAAGCTTCAAGAATCTCAAGCTGATTTATTATCCGTTGTGCAGATCTATAGACATGAGAGACAGACAATTTTCTGAATATGAAGAAAAAGCTAAAGCACTGTCTGGAGTTCAGGATTATTATCGTTATGATACTCGTCGCCATCAGAAAAATGCAGCCCGATGACTCACGGGTAAATGAAAGACCACCTTTTTCTGGACCAGAAAATGTTCGACCAAAGGTTTATTACTCTATTTTAGACACTCTTAGTTTGCAATTAGCCGGGCGAAGTGCATCTGAAACACTTTACCAATACTTCAATTTTGTCGACAATTAATGTGAAATAGATACAAACGAGTTGAAAAATCTTGCCAATAAATTAGGCAATAAGTATCCTGACTATTTGGAAGAGACGTCATGTATTGCATTCCCGGAGTCTTCTAGATGTTTATCCAAATTTGAAAATTTTTGAATTGATTAATATAAAAAAAAATATTTATTATTTGTCTATCTAAGGATTATAACTTATTAATCTTTCATGTTAACTAATTATATTTATAAATTATGCTTCAATAAAATAAAGTTATTTAAAGAAAAAAATATTGGATACAAATTTATGAAATAAAATTTAACAATAAGGGCGGCGCATCGAACGGGGCCTAGGGCTGCAGCAAGCCTAAATCCGTCACTGCCTCTATGGTGTGATCTATGCAATCGAAGAGAACGTGAAGAACGTGTTCCATTTTTTAAGAGTTTGTCCAATTCTGAAAGAATTCCCCAAGAGATACTTTGGAATTGACTTACTCAGTTTAAAGGAAACCATAAAACTGTTGAATGGGAAACGAGGGTGGAAGGTCTTACAATATTGTTTGAGTGCTTTACGATACAGAACGTTTATAATTAATGAAAGTTTTTAATGTATACAAAATTGTAAAATTTCATTTTTTTTAGTATTTTTATTATAAATTCTAAAATGTAAATGTCAGTCTGATAGACGGCCATCGGCCAAACCATTTAAAGACCTAAGACAATCCTACAAAGAAAATGGTGAAAAGTAAAAATTTTGAAGTCAATAAAACTAAAAACTAAAACTAACTAAAAAGGAAGATACAAAAAGGGAAATCAAGTTACCAATATCTGAAAGACCGATAGAAATGATAATCCCAAATAATTGAATGGAGTTAATTACCCAATATTTATTAGTTAGTTCAAGAAACGAAAACCTTAAATTTCCCACAACCACAGAATTCGTAAAATATATTTTACTAATCAAACAAAAATAAAATATTATTATATATGAATGTTATTAAGGTACTCTACTTGTTTTACCCATATCTACACAAGACACCAATCACGCCATAACTCAAATTTTAGGTCGTTAATTTTCCATTTTGACATTTATGAGGAAAGAATATTTTATTTATTACAAATTGTTCACCATTAACGGTAGTAAATCGTTGAAACAGAAAAGAAAAAAAATATAATAATAATAAAAGAAATACCAAGGATATCATTCGAACTTTTATCATCGTCGTTGCTTTATTGTTGACAGGGTGGTTTTTACATTAGGTAGGTATAAGAGATCGAAAAAGAAGGTTTCGCGCAATGTTTCGCTATATTGAGAAAGCCATTTCAATAAATTTGTCAGTGGTCCGGACGAATACTTGAATAGGCGCATCCAAGGTGAAAATTGCCTCGTTCCCCAACATTAAAATTTTATTTTAATATCGCTGAGTTGATTTAGTGCAGATATGATGACAGCGAAATGCCATCATTTGAAATCTTGCAGCTTTGCAAAATGGTTGCGCAGCTCAGGTGGATGGATGGAGATTGGTATTTAATTGCTTAAAAACTCAGAAACAGATGTTCTTACTTCTTATAAACATAAGTACGATTATAAGTAAGGTGTGTCAGTGTTTCTGTCCTTATTACAAAATTGTGGTATAGTGAAAATAACAGTTGCGAGAACCATGCTCCATCGAATCGTAATCACATAATTTTGAATTGCCAGGCACTTTAGAGTTAATGCCAAAGATACCCTTCTAATTCGTTGGCAACATTTAGGTATGTATACACTATACGTCGAAACAACTTGTATATAGTTAGGTACCCTTTATAAGAATCGATTCCGTAGAGGCTTGCAAAGCTCTTTTCGAATCCCCCAAAACGAAGAAGAAAAGTTTAGTCCTTTGAATCATTAGTGCCTTGCCCGAAAACAACACAAAACACAAGCCATTTTATAGCCAGTCAAATGATCCTTGATTGTTGTGTTGCCTGCTCGGCTCGCCTGCTCCTTATTGGTTTGTGGACGCAAATGTCTGGAGTATGATTGTTGTTGTTCAGAGATCGGAACATCCCTAATGTGAAATCGAAATGGAATTGCAAAATTATCTTTATTGTCTTCTTCACCAAAAACAAAGATTGGGATGATGGGGTCACGAAACTATCCAGTATCCATCTATTGAAGGATTTAACTTAACCGTTGCTGTACGATATAAAACAAACTCTTGTTTCCTTGTATCTCGGTAATTACACAAGTAACTATTAAAGAGATTTCATTGATTGCCGAGCTGCAATAAGGATTCTGTAGTCCGTAGACTGTAGCCTGCGTTTGCTACTTAATATAAGTTTTCTTGCATGTTTCAGCTTTGGGAGAAGGATAGAAATTCACATATTTATAGAAAAGGTTAGTGGAATATCGAGAAACTACGAACAAGATGATGGGTCGTAAAAATGTTCCTTGTCGATTTTTTCCGAATTCGGTTCTAATTACCTTCTAACCATCCATGCATCCATTCAATTTCACCGGCTGAACATCCACATCCACAACAGCGCACATACACGCATTTAAGCTGCTACAAAACACGGCTAGCAGTGGCTCTTAAGGTTGCTCAATGCTCCGGGATACGGTTGGTAAGAGGTCATAAAAGCTATTGACAGTAACGTACAATATACCTTCGGAACGGATATTGAATGGGTCGAATGGAAGGTGATGCTTTTACTAGGGAGCAATTAAATTAGAATAGTTTTTTTACTGTTAGGTCGATTGAATGATTTTTTCATATAATTTTGTATGTGTACAACAGAAGGAAGGCAATTTATATCCTTGTCATCCATGTCTGGATACGTATAGTGGATGTGGATGGCATTGCATATGTGAATTTTATTGGACGGGGAATTAATGAGGAGTGAAAGTTGTTCGAATGGAAGTCGACATACAAAATTGCACTCGTAAAACTAGAGAACCGAATTTTGTTTTTGGTATTTTCTCTGATACTTAATTTTTATTACAAATGTTCCTTTGAAACAAGTTAGTTACCTCCTAGCTACACACATATGTATATCTTAGTTATGCGATAGAGTCATGACTTTGTTTTCATGACACATTGCGTGTAACTTTATTGAACGTAGGTAAATAGTTTTACTTATGTTTGTCAGATGAATATCTCAATCTTATATCGACCTCTTCCGTATGGCTAATTTCCCAATTCACCATCCACCAATCCTCGTCCCACATGTAAAACCATCTTTTTAGTCAGTCGATTGTTCGAGAGATTAAGTATTTTTGATATTATCAGCATAATTTATGATATCCATGATTTTTCATAATTTTTGGAACTTTTTTTTAAAATTTTCCTATATTTGGAGAACGAACCTTTTAATTTGAAATGTCAATAAAACAAAAGTCATATAGGTTTAACGAACTAATAAAAGTTGAAATAGCCATTTTATGTCGCCCGTAAAATGAACGCTTACAAATATAGGGTTTTCCAATAAATGGTTTAATTGTGATATTATGGCAGATGAATATTTTTTAAGGGAATTTAATGGATGTTTATTTAATTTTAAGGAGAAAGGAATGACATTAAGAACGAAAAACTATAAAAAATAAATAAATTGGGTGGCGCAACAGCCCGTTGAGAACTAGGGCCTAGTGACTTACAACTCTCAACCATTCCTGTGTGCGAGTACTGTTGTCAGGGATGGAACGAAAAACTACATCAGAAAAATGGTCTGCACCTTCAAGAATTCCATCCTTAAGGCTTTGTATCAATTTTAGAACAATAGGCAGCCGCATGTTTTTGGGATTCCATATAATATGAACAGTGAGATATTGCCAAAAATTAAACCATCCACAGCAGTAGTCTGGTTTTTATATTTGAAAGTTGATACAATTAAACATTGTCATCAGAGTAATTTACAACAAAATTATAAAAAATCAAGCGAAATTGAGATCAGAACTAATTTTAACTTAATAAATTGGACAATTTAAACGAAGATATGTTATGGAAATATCAGGTATAATTATTAACTTCCCATAGGAAGTTTTTGTAATGGGTTCGATTTGACGAATTGAACATTTTGACATTTTTCGACGTTTCAAGGTCCCTAGAGTCGAAATAAAAGGTTTTTAGAGAGATGTCTGTGCCAGCGTGTGTACGAACGTTCGTACGTCCGTACGTTTTTTTCGTTGTCCATAGCTCAAGAACCAGTAGATATATCGACTTCAAATAAATTTTGTTATACAGATAATAATATAGAAAAGAATCTCAGACAAATTGAGTGGCTAGTTTTTGTATAATAGCAATTTAAAAAAGGTGCAAATTTTGGTTAACCCTAAATATCTCACAAACCAATAACGCTAGAGACATGAATTCAATTTTATATTATAAATTGTACCGTGATACCAAACAAATACGTTTTTGGAAAAAATCAAATAAACGGTTTTTTTATAAATCAAAAAAACTAAAAAAAAACATTTGTCACCTTGAATATTTTACGAAAAAAAATAATTTTATCTCCAAAATAATTGTATGCAACGAGAAATAACGTTTTTGACGTCTAGTAAAATTTTGAGAAAAATCCAACATAGGTACAGTTTTTTTTATAAAAAATAAAAGCCTAAACAAAAACATTATTAAAAATTGATTTTCGACTTAAATATCTTTTCAAAGATTTAAGATTTTGACTTCCAACTAATTTTATCTCATAAGAAATATTATTTCCAACATTCGGTTACATTTTGAGAAAAAATCGAAATGACAGTTTTTTTTTACAAAAAAATCTTAAAACAAATGAATAAAAGTTGGTAAAAATTAATTTTCTACTCAAATATCTTTTAAAAAATTTGAGATTACGGCTTTCTACTAATTTTGTCTTTAAAAAAATACTGTTTTCACTAAAGTTTTTAGAATTTGAAAAAATTGACAGTTTTTTTTGTAAAAAAATAATAACCTAAAAAAAACATTATTAAAAGTTGGTAAACTTTGATTTTCGACTCAAATATCTTTTCAAAAAATTAAGATTTTGGCTGCCAACTAATTTTATCTAATAAGAAATATTGTTTTCAACATTCGGTAAAATTTTGAAAAAATCGAATCGACAGTTTTTTTTACAAAAAATAAAAAATCTAAAAACAAATGAATAAAAGTTGGTAAAAATTATTTTTCTACTCAAATACCTTTTAAAAAAATTGAGATAACGGCTATCTACTAAATCTGTCTTATAAAAAATACTGTTTTCAACATTCGGTAAAATTTTGAGAATTTGAAAAAAATTGATATTTTTTTTTATAAAAAATTGTAACCTAAAAAACATTATTAAAAGTTGATAAGAATTGGTTTTCGACTCAAATATCTTTTCAAAACTTTGAGATTTTGGCTTTAAACTAATTTTATCTCACAGAAAATATTGTTTTCGACATTTTGTTAAGTTTGTATAAAAATACAACAGTCATAAAAAAAATAAAATCTACAAAAAACAGTAGGTACGCAAAATTGTTAAAAAATGGTGTTCGGTTCTCGATATCTCGTAAATAATAGAACACATTGACTTCGAATTAGTTTCATTCATCTAATTTTGTATTTGCTTAGGTATAGAAGAAATAAAACCTTTTAAGAAATGCTACTAAAATTGATAAAAATTGGTTCTCGACTAAAAATCTCGTTTACAAAAATAGATTTTGAAATCGAACTATTTCATCCAATGCAAAATATTGTTGGTAATTTTTAAATTTCTTAGAATAATTCAACTGTCAACTTTTTTAACAAAAATACGAAAACCTTACAAACTTTTTAAGCAAGATAAATGGACAGACGGGATGGGAAGTTTAATCAGTGTGGGTCGCTTCTCAGCCTCTTTTTGAATTTCTTTTCCTGTTTTCCATATTTTAAATAATATCCAAATAAAATAAGAAATTAAGGCGTATGGCCTAACTTTGTGTAGATCTTTGCGTTGAAAAGGTAGCGCTATATTTTTTGACACAAATTAGTAGAGTCAGCTTAGAAAAACAATACTAGGTTTTCATTTCCCTGTACAATCAATTATTAAAATAATTAAATCGACGCGCAGAGAACTCAAAAATCTATTCAAAGCTATGTTAAAAACCAGTAATAGAAGTAAAATTTTAATTGTATTGTCTTTTTCTTTGTTTTAGGAATTGATAAGGAACTTTTTTGGTTTCATTCTCAAAGGTAGTCGTGCTGCAACTGAGGCTCCAATAATTTTTTCAGGACTATACAAACCTTGAAAACATGCATTTGCAAAAATTGTAAAATAAAAGTTGAGGTGTCGGCTCATTGCAAAAACTCACTAGTTGAAAAGTATAATTCTGACAAAATATCAAAGTTCATCTTGAGTTTTACTCTACGAACACATCCATCGAACTTCAAAGATTTATCAAACATACTAATTTCTAAAAATAAAAACTCTATAATTGATTTCGATACAAGAATTAAATTCAAATTTCATTTAAACTTTCATCTGCAGTAAACCATGTTATTCATATACATTTCTACTGTACTACGGAGGGCTTTTTCAAGAAAACACTCATATTTTCATAGACTTTAATTACATTCCAAGAAGAAAACAGTCTAAGGGTGTTAACCTCCAAAATGTTGGTGGCCTCTTCTATAAATAACAGGATCAAGAAACTTTTGTAGAAAAATTGTAATTGTTTCGTTGTGACTGAAGTTAGTTTACTATTTGTTAATACATTGTTGTAGCCTGTATTGTTTAATTTTTAGTAATGAAGTAGTCTTTACTTATCAAATGTCAATAGATAACTCCTTCAAAAGTAATATCTGCCCAAATAGCATGCTATTCAAAATGTAACCCCTTATTGGAAAACCTTGTTTACTTATTTAATTTTTATCTTCGTTAAGCTGGAGTTTCAGAAAGTAAGAATATAATGTTCTTTTTTAAATATGTAGTTATAGACCTCGAATTTTCATTGATACAAATTTCATTTTATTTATTAATAATTCAAGGACTTATGGTTTCATATCCATAAAGCCTATATGTATGTATGTATTTATAAAGCTTCTATACCTCCTATACACATCTTTTATATTTCGCATTTATAATTTATTTCAATTTTAATACGCAAATACTGTCGTGATAGGGAAAATTTTCAATTGATGCTCCCTTCATAAGATAAGATATGTAGTCGAACTAGCACCGAGGGAATAACATATATCTAGATGTATTTTTACAAGGACGTCCCCAGAATTTGTATCTGATTGGGGCGAATCTATTCAAACCTCAATCAATTCACATATTAATTCCGATAAGAGCAATTAATTTTAAAGGGGGGATCTACATATATTCTATGGAATATTTTTGTTGTATCACTGAGAACCTATCCTGAAAAATTCTTAAGAACAAAAAATCCTAATTGAAAGCCTTAAACAAAAACAATCTAATATATAAAATTCTCTTGTCACAGTGTTAGTTGCCATACTCCTCCGAAACGGCTTAACCAGTTTTAATGTAATTTTGCATGTACATTCGGTAGGTCTGAGAATAGGTTTGTATCTATTTTTTTATATTCCAAAGTGCTATGGTTTAATTGCATCAACATAGTACTCGGTTCAAGGGTCTTACGATAGTATTCAGTGACGCTATGTACCACGAAGCATTGATTGCTATTGAGGATCTTTGCATTATTAGTGCCAACTTACCACGCAGTCATTTTGGTATGCATTCACCAAATCGAAATACATCTGATTTAATAGACACTGAATTGAATCGTGAACTACAATACAATACTGCAGAAATGGCAGTGATTGTCGCTCGCGATGTCCCACTAATGAATGAAGAACAAAGAACCATTTATGACCAAATCATGCTCGCAGTTTCGGCAGGACAAGGTGGATTCTTTTTTTTGGATGCATTCTTGCTAAAATATGATCAAATAATGGTATCGCATTGGCTGTTGCATCATCTGAGATTGCGGAAACTTTATTGGATGGAGGCAGAACAGCTCATTCAGTATTTAAACTGCCACTAAATATTCAAAATATCCCAGACGCGGTGTGCAATATAAAAAAAACAATCGTCCATGGCCATAGGGCTGAAACAGTGTTAAATTTTCATCTGAGATGAATGTACTATGGCACACAAACATTATTTTGAGGCGTTGACCAGGACATTGAAAGATATAAAAAACAACCACAGCCTATTTGGCGGCATTCTGTTAATACTTTCAGGCGATTTCAGACAAACACTTCCCGTTCTTCCGTTCAACGTACGCTAATTTTGTTTCGTAATTTGAAACCACCACGGTTGTTCAACGGTATACGCCCACAGATGTGCCAATTCAATTCAAACGCCTTCAATTTCCAATTAGATTGGCATTTGCAATGACTATCAATAAGTCTCAAGGCCAAACGATGTCTGTCTGCGGCTTAGATTTGAGCACTTCATGTTTTTAACACGGAAAATTATACGTGGGGTGCTCTCGAGTGGGCAAACCATCCAGTTTGTTTGTAGGTAGGTATTGGAGAAGGATTTGTTTGGTGATTTGTTATTTAAATATTGTCACCTTTTAGAGTGCTCTAAATCTCTCCCACTTATATACATACCACATCCTTACACACTTACCATAAGTTATTTATTTCTATTAAAATATTCTCTAGACAAAACAACGTGTGTCGGGTCAGCTAGTAATCATATAAAGTTTGTTTATTTCAATTTTTTTTTTAATTTTTAATGTTAACATGTATAAATTAGTAACGAAAACCGTGTTTGCCAAAGGACCCGCCGAGATCGTAAGTTATTTAGGATCATTAATTCGTAATTTCCGTGGCATGAAGGTTAGTGCGTTGGACTGTCATGCCTGTGCCATCTAAAGTTTTTTTCACGGGTACTGCCTCTTGCGAGGAATTGACAAATCCTCCAAGAGTAATTCTTGTCATGAAAAGTGCTTTCTCAAATTGGCCGTTCGGATTCGGCTTAAAACTGTAGGTCCCCTCAATCGCTGACAACAGTACTCGCACACAGGAATGATTGAGAGTTGTAAGTCACTAGGCCCTAACGCTCAACGGACTGTTGCGCCACCCAATTTATTTTATTTTATTTCGTAGTTTCAAGTTAGTAGTATACTTTCAATTGACACCTGTCAAACTCAGCTGTTATTTGAAGTGTCATAAGATTAGTTCATTGTTTGCCGTTTATAACAATTGATCAAGTGAAAGTGGTTATTCGAACATAAGCACTTTTAGCGCAATATGCGTAATTGCTGCTCCAACTGCTAATGATGTTCCCGGCCGTCGTTCGCAGTAAATGTGTTCCCACTATGGAGTATTTATTATTTTTACTCGAATCTTTATGGTTATAAAGCTCAAATTACGCAACAATTGAAATCAGCTCAATATTCAAAACACCGCGCCGTAAGAAGCTTTTTGAGTGTTGGAAAGTCAAGCCATTAAACACTCATTTTTCAAAAAAAAAAAAACATTTTCTTCATCAGTTATGAGGCACATTTCCCACTGGATGGGTATTAAAATAAAGAAATTCGCCACATAAGGGTGTGGAAAAGGTGCCATTCAAAAAAAGTGACTGTTTGCTGGACTCTATATGCTCGAAAGGCGCCATTATTTTCTATTTTTCGAAAATGCCAATAGGCATTCAATTCTGCGTTCGAAACGGTTAAATGATGTTCGATTTTATCTGACCATGACTTAAACGATAACTGGTTCCAAACAAAACGGGCAACAAGCTTCACAGCACGACATAGCTTCATTGCGTGATAAGTTTTCTGGTGGCGTAATTTCACGTTTTTCAAACTTAATTTGTCATCAAGGTCATGTTATTTGAAACCGTTGTACCAAAACGGCAAAGTCCCGAGCTCAACACTAACTTCAGTTATGGCCGAAAAACCACTTGAAATGTGCGAAATAGTGGTTAAGGCAGCTATTTAGATTGATATTGTTTAACGATAAATATGTACATTTAATTTACAATTTTCATTAAAAATCTATCGCTTTGTATGTTTCATTGAGCTTTATTTTTGAAACCAAAAAAATTAATCACCCGTTACTTTTGGCTAGGTTTAACCATTGAGTTGATCTAATTGGAAATAGTTCTGGATTTAATTTCTATTTCAATGTTTCCACTCTCACCGAATTAAAACTTCTATAGTTTTGCATCGAAATTCTGCCTAAAAACATAATTATTAATTTGTGTACAACTGATTTTTCTTCACCGCATATTTTTGACGAAAAAAAACTTTACATTTAACAATTCAAGGGATAAGTTCATAAGCTGAGATTTTGTTTAGTTTTTTTTTTTTACTAACACGTTACAAACTTAGGAATTTCAATCTTGATAAGGGGGACGCAAGCGCTCCGTATCCTTACTATTGCTTACGCACACGAATTTATTCAATGCCGGCTATCGAATATTCCAAAGGAAAAATGTCAAAGGGCTTCAAAGCAGATTTGAGGGTTAACGAATGCCTGTAACGTTTAAGAGATGGGGGTTCGAAGCCTTTTCTCTCTCTATGTATGTGTACTTAACGCTCCTCGAATGATAATTAGCTGAATTTTAATATTTGTTTTATAAAGTTTTGTTGTTGGTTGTTGTTGTCTTTGGTTTGAAACGAGGAAAAAGTGGAATGTGTGAATTTGTTGTCATCGTCCTAGTTCACATTACCCCACCTCCATTCCATATATACTCTATACTCTTAGTCTTGACAACATCGAAACTCACTATGCCACTTATGTGTGTACTCATAAGTAGCAGCAGCAGTCAGAAGCAAGTAACGCGCTCGAGTTTTTGTGATTAAACGAATTTATTACACAATAAATTCATATTAGGTAGCATCGCGGGTACAAGGGTGAGTCCTTTATTATCTCCCCCATCACTTTCAAGGAATATTCATTACAAGAATATGAGTTTGCGGTGCTATATAGAATACAACATCGGCGGCGGCGGCGGCGGCGGCGGCGGGTTTTATGCCGACAAAAGTATCAACGCGATAATTTTGGCAGCAGTGCTCATAAAATTTTATAAATTTCAGAAAGGGTTATAATATAGATGACTGCATAGCATATACATATATACTTATGTACCTATACATATGTATGTATACATTTTTCAACAATGGGGATACTAATTTATTATTCAAATAGGTAAACAAATAATTGGCTCATCCCTTCAAAAAACGTATTAAGTACTTTCGTTACATCTTTCTATCCCAAGATTTCTATAGACAATATTTACTTTTTTTTTATTATAATATATGTAAAAAGGTAACACGTTAAAGGGGGAGGAGGTAGGAGGTACACAGAAATTTTAAAGATTCCATTTAACCACATTATGTTTAAGTTGAAAACAGAACATTCCAAATTTTCATAAAATGTATCATCTGCATTTTTTTCACATGTTTTGGTATAGATAATACATGTCAAGCCTCCCAAGTTGATGATAAATTTTGAGGAAGTTGATGTAGTGCACATTTGCGTTATCTCTGGCATACCCGCGGGAAGACGTGCGACGAACGGCACCAGCTATCGTATACATACATATATATGACGATGGCGAAAAACGTGACAACCACAGCCGAACCTAGCAACAGAATGCATGCAAATAATATGCCGCCGCCCGCCACCGCGCCACGCCACAGCCGCCCATTTGAATTAAAACAAGAATATAAAATGTTGGTTAAAAAATCATGGACATTACTATAATAGGTTAGGTATACATATGTGGGTAAGATATCATAATTCCTATTTTTTCCACAAAAATGTCGTATCTGTGCGTCCGCGTCGTCCTCCTATCCTTATGTACCGTTTTTTTTTTTTTTTTTTAAATGAGAAGCCCCTGACCATAACTCGGCGGGCAAAATGAGAAGTGTCCTGAAATTAGTAGATACGAAAATATCCTGAGGCTAGTATTTTTTCAAAATATTTCTAAAGACATCGCTATGTGGTTTTATAAAAATAAAACGAAGAGCGTTTTGCTAATAAAACATTTAATTATTATTTTTTGTCTGTTTCCATTTAACTTAACCCATGCAAATCACATTATTTTAATTTTCGGTCGTGTATTTGTTGTCTTTGTGTAGCTACACATTTTGAGATATCCACATTTGGACTACAATTAATTACATCCTGAATAAATGTTTGGTCAAAGCGGGAGACTCAGCCGTTTTTTCTTGTCGAAATAAATGTCTCTGCTAATCTCATTTCATAAAATATATATTTATAGGTATTTATCTAAAGCTTTATATTAATAATAATATGTTTAAAATGTACCTATACAGACAAGCAAAAGATTTTCTTTCCGGAGTAATTCGATTGAAAGCATACATAAATTTAACCCAAGTCTCAAGCATCTATGGGATTAGGAAACTTAAACAATGAACATCAATTTTAGGAGGAAGAGAAAGAGAGTAGAAACAATTTTTAAACATTATATCCAATATAGCAAATTGTTTGTATTTTGATTTGTTTTGAAGTTAACACAGACATTTTTCAACATATGTATAAATAACTCACTACTGCTTCAAATTTTAAGTTTTAGATAAGTCAACATAAAATACCATGAACAAGTACATAATGTTTTTCAAATGTTTTGATAATTTGTTTAAAAATTAATTTTTGTATATGAAAGTTGAGGACAAAATTATAAACAAATAACACAAATTCTCAAAAAATCCCAAGTATTTTATGTAAAGGGTGTTTGTTTTTAGCTGCAAGAGAAGTCTCGGTGGTAGTTTTCTATGGTTTGGCAGTTAATAATGTCGAATTGTCTTTTCAGTAAGTTATTCATAAGCCCTTTTACACCAAAAAAACGCTTATAAAGTGAAAAAAATTACTTTTGAAAAAATTAATACGTTCGCGAAGTTCGTGGAACTTCTGGTTAAATGCGGTCTTGTTAATAAGCAAATTTAGTTTTCGCTCTTAATGACCCAGCCATATAAGTTGTTCGACTTTAATTCTGTTAACCAGGTCAGTGTCGCTGTACAGTTCGTCGTTGTATCTTCTCATCCACTCTCCATCTATGCAGACGGGACAAAAAATCAGCCGAAGAATTTTTCTCTCGAAGTATCCTGAGACGCTCTCATCTTTCTTTAAAAGGGTCCAGGTCGCAGCGCCATAAACGAGAACCGTGATGATGAGTGTACTGTACATATTATAGATGGTGATTTTAGATGCTCGAGAGAGGACTTAACTATTCAATTGCCTTCTAAGCCCAAAGAAGCAGCGATTTGCAAGAGTTAATCTTCGTTTGATTTCAGCACTGGTGTCGTTGTCTGAGGTTATAGCGTTGCTTACGTAGACAAAGTCCTCAACTACCTCAAAGTTATAGCTGTCCATCGTGACGTTTTGTCCAAGACGTTGTTGTTCAATGTCCTTTTTTGATGACAACATATACTTGGTCTTGCCCTCATTGACCACTAAACCCATCTTCTTCGCTTCCGTCGCAATGCTCAAAAACGCTCCACTGACATCGCGCTTTGATCTTCCAATTGTTTCAATATCATCTGCGTATCCGAGTAATTGGATGGAGCTTTGGAATATTGTGCCTCTAGTGTTTCTTTCCAGAACAATATTGAAGAAGTCGCATGACAGTGCATCGCCTTGTCTAAAACCTTTTTTGACATCAAATGCATCGGTGAGATCTTTTCCGAAGTTGATAGAGCAGCGTGCATTCTCCATCGTCATTTTTCACAAACGGATAAGTTTGAGAGGGATGCTTACTTTCTTCCGACCATATTTTCCAGATGAGTTAGTGCATGCTCCCTACTAAGTAATCGCCTACTGCTTTGAATAATTTGGCAGCGATGCCGCCAGTTCCAGCAGCTTTGTTCGATTACGGTTCCGATAAAGCTATCTTCACTTCGTCGAGGTCGTGTAGGCAGAATTGTCGATCTTCGTCGCCTAGTTTGACTGGTTTTATCTCCCTTACAACGGAATTAGGTTCTTCATCACTGTTAATTTGAAGAAGTGGTCTTTCCCTATTCCCAACATACACTGCGGTTATACCACGATATTCCCCTGATCGTCCTTACAGGCTTTGGTTCGTGGGGTTTTTTTACCTTTTGTTAAAATTTACAAACCTCATACCTGTTGTGACTTCCCATTATTTCCTCGATCGCGCGCTTCTTATGCTCCCGTTTAGGTTATTAGAGACTCGATCGGAAAAGGACATGGCAGTCTCTTGTAATTGTAGCCGTCTATCGCTGAATCTTCTCACAATACTTCCTTGTTTTGGTTTGAATCGGAATATCCGTAGCCAGAGTAAACTTAATACGAAGGGCACCTAATAGTACTACAATATCCAAGAGCAGATCTAACATACACATGTATGTAAAGGGTGTCCCAAAATTAACGCAAGAAAACGCCGTTTTTAGTCTTTTGATAGTTATATTTTTATTGACTCGTAAGTACTTTACGAGGATAGGGTTATGTATGGAATAACACATCGGACAAATGGCCTCCACGGCTTTGCATGCACATGCGCACTCTTTTGTTGAAATTTTTCATGACCATTCTGCATAAATGTGGCTGAATTTCGTTGATGCAGCGTTGAATCTCCTCCTTTAATGCACGGGTGGTTGTGGGCTTGTTGACATAGACTTGTGATTTCAAATAACCCCATAAAAAGAAGTCTAATGGTGTTAAATCACACGATCTAGGAGGCCAATTTTGATCAACGAACAAGAGAGTACACGACCTGGAAATGTCTCATGCAGTAATTGAATTGTTTCACGGGCTGTATGACATGTGGCCCCGTCTTGTTGAAACCACATATTGGACACATCAATATCATCCAATTTTGGCAGAAAGAACTGTGTAATCATGTCGCGATATCGAGCACCAGTAACAGTCACTGCTTGACCAGCATCATTTTCTAAAAAAATATGGCCCAATTATGCCTCCAGCCCAAAATCCACACCATACAGTCACGCGTTGTGGATGCATTTGTTTTTCGACAATCACATGTGGGTTCTCCGAACCCCAAATGTGGCAATTTTGGCGATTGACAAAGCCATCAAGATGAAAATGTGCTTCATCGCTTAGGATGATTTTGCTCGAAAAATCAGGGTCCATTTGTTGATGTTCAATAATCCATTCAACGAACTCTCTTCTCTGTCCATGGTCATTAGGCTTCAATTGTTTTGTTAATTGAATTTTGTAAGCATGAAGACACAGATCTTTGGTGAGTATACGCTGTAGAGAGGTTCTTGAAATTTGCAATTCTTGTCCACGACGTCGAATTGAGGTTCCTGGATTGTCAGCAACACTCTCACGCACTGCTTTGACATTCACATTTGAACGGCTTGTTTTTGGACGACCAGTGTGTTTGGCGTCTCCAACGGATCCAGTCTCCATGAATTTTTCAATTAATCTCTTCACAGTTGACGAAGTTAAAACACTATTCCGACCATATTTTGTATGAAATTTTCGAACCGCAGCCGCCAAGCTTTCACTATTTTTGAAATATTCTTTAATAATGAAGACACGTTGTTCTCTCGTGTAACGCTCAATTTTTAATAACCCTATACTGTTAGCTGTCAAATTGTTTTTTTTTTTCAGGGTTGCCAACACTTCACTGGCGGCAAATTCAATTTGGGACACCCTTTATTATGTAAAACAGACTTTTCAAAATATATGGATTACAGAACTCTTTTGAATTGCGTAAGATAAATCCCAACATTGAGTTAACTTTTGCTACTAAAAAATCTATATATTTTAAGAAATCAAGTCAAAAATTACACCAAGGTCCTTTTTTAGAGGTTACTTTTAAATGAAATGTATTGTTTTATTTTATAACAAAAGTTAATTGTTGAACAATTTCGAGAAAAAGTTAAACTTTGACATTTTGCAATATTAAGGTGTAAAGAGTTAATCAAACACCAATTCGATAATCTCTCAAGATCTTCTTCCAATAAAATGCAATCATGTTCTGTTTTTATACAACTAAAGACTTTTAAATCATCTGCATACATGAGGCGCTTTTAATTTAAAAATATCTACATTGGGAATGTCATTGATAAATAAAACAAAAAAAAAAAACAAAAAAAAAGAGGACCGAGATGGCTTCCTTGAGGCACTCCCGAGGTAGCGGTGATAGGTGAAGAGAGAATGTTATTAATTCGAACATATAAAATACGGCCCTTTAAGAATGCATATATCCAGTTTAAAAGTTTGTAACTTTATAGGTAACAAATCATGATTAGCAGGATAAAATGCTTTATAGAAATGGACACCTCGTTCAATGGTTTTTGCCGACAGAACATCAACTTTTGAGGGCTTGGAATTGGAAGCCAATATCAATGCCACCATTGACTGCATACAGCCAGATTTTTTAGAAACAGAAGTTAAGAATTGAATTGATGGCATGAACTATGAAACACGAAGTCGCGATGGCATGGGGAATCGGAAGGTTACCGATACTACCACGACGATCTCACCTCTATCAAAAGTTACATTTTAACAATTTTCTAACACATTCCGGGGAGGTATCTCGGCCCAAATGTGTCGATTCCTCATCGTTCTTATCCCTGTCTTACGGCACATTACAGCACATTATGGCGTATTTTGTATTTGGATCTACACCTTCATCCATAAAAATTCCAGCTTACACAACAACTGAAGCCAGCTGACCATTCACAACGTCGCGTCGTAGATACGTCCAATGGGTGCTTGAACAACAGATGGTGGAAGCCGATTTTTCGAACAAAATTTTCTTCTGCGACGAAGCACATTTCTCACTCGGTGGTTATGTTAATAAAATTGTCGTCTTTGGGGATCTGAAAATGCTCAAATAATAGAAGAGAGGCCATTACATCCACAAAAAGTCACTTTTTGTGCGCTCTTTGGCCCGGTGGTGTGATTGCACATTACTTCTTTAAAAACGACGATGGAATGACTGTCACCGTCAATTCGAAGCGTTATGGTCATATGATAACCGACTTTTTTTGCCTGCTATTAAAGAATATGACTTAGAGAATATGTGGTTTCAACAAGACGGTACCACATGCTACACAACTCGAGCGAATATGGCTTTATTGCAAGAAACATTTCCTGGCCGCGTAATTTCTCATCGTGGCGATATCAACTGGCCACCAAAATCATGCGATTTGACACCGCTGGATTTTTTTTGTGGGGCTACGCTAAAGACCTATGTATGCAGATAGACCTTTAACTCTTGAGCATTCACACATAATGTCAACTTTCAAACTTTATAATACAAAAGAAATATCATGAAAAGAAATATCTTATATTTGTTTTATTTACGTTCACTTTTGAAACCGCAAAATGGATAACCCTGTATAATGAGCATAGAAACCATTCAAATAAGTTACCTTGTAAAAGCTGTACCTGATGGTTAGTATACTGTTTTTTTTTAATAATAATACATAGTATTTCAGTAATAATAATTTAATTATCATCCAAATAAAAGACACCTTCTTTCATATACCGATGTCATGTTTTATTACCTATGCAATAAGTTGGCCATTAAACAAAGAATCATTCATTCAAATGACGAAATATAAGCAAAAACTTTACTTTTGATATTTTATTAAGGAGGTTAGAAATCTTCGTTAACTTTACCTTTTTCCCTCACTATTTTTATTCCTTACAAACAAATGATATTACATAATATTTAAGAATAATTACTCTCTGCTTCTCAGAAACCTTTTTCGGATTGCATGTACATTGTACAGTTTACACCGTACCCTTATGTTTTATATTTGCTTACTTAAAATTGTCAATTAATGTTACTTATATTATCATATGCACTCAAGAAAAGAAGTCTCAAATCGCTAGGTAGAGAGTATACAATTATACAATATCCCTTAATGAATATACAAATAAAATGGAAGCAGATATACAGGAAACTCTTTTTAATATGTAAAATAAGAGAAAGGGTTTAATCAGAATGGTGAACATAAGCATATTATAGTCATATACATATGCATGTACATATATGCGAGAACGCATCAATGTTTATTTGCGATCTGCTGTATGCCATCAGCGTCAACAAATGAATGAACATCTTTGTCACTATAATCGTCATTATCAAGAAACGGCCTAAATGTTCCAGTTTCATGCATAAACATTTTGGTTTTTCTTGCACGTCTCAAGTTTTGTTTATATACTCGTACACTCTGCTTCGGTTCTATGTCCTGCTTCTGCTTCTGTTTCAGCAGATTTAGCTTTAGAGTTTTGGCTTTAGCTTCATAGCCTCATAGCTTCATCCTCATCTTATCCCTTGAGTTTTATTTTAATTTTGTTTTACGACTCACCCAACAGATGGATGGGTTTAGCCCGACCCGGCTCGGGCCGTTTCGGGCGAAGCGAAAGAAAATTCTACATATGCCAACATCCATTTCGAATTCGATTCCAGGTGACTTGAGTGAGACTCGCGCCACTGAGAAAACATTAAATTTCTTTCTCATGCACACTCATACACTCGGAAGAGCATATCCTTTCGCTTTACGACCCACCACAAACACCATCATCATATATGACACAGAAAGAAAAGGGTGCTTCATTAAGGTAAAGAATATTTTCATTTGTTTTTATTCAAATTACATTTCGACACAAGGGACGAAGAACAGCATTTTCCTATTTGCCTACTCATATACATAAATCTTACATGCTCGAACGAAAGGACTTCTAAGGGGCTTCCCGTTTCAGTATACCATATATATACAGTATTGTAATCGTCTTCATCCTCATCCTCATCTTCAGCAAACTCATCCTCATCATCATGGTAGTCGTCGTCGTCGTCGTCGTGAGCATAAGATGTTACTTGATAATTGAAAAATGCTTGCGCTGTGAAGAAGATATACCCATCGCCATCGCCTTCACTATTACCATCAACAAACCACCTCCCATCCTCCCACACGTCTTCGCAAATTCATCCCCATTCCCATGCATCCAATAAATTAACCGCTGAGTAAAAAAAATTACATTTTGTAATTAAAAATCTTCGAGTTTAAAATTTATAGCAAACCTTCTGATAAAGAAAAGAAACCATTAGATGTAATAGAATCCACCCCAGTTAGGGGGTTGTTAGAAATGGAGGAAAGCACCAACCATCAAACCGACAAAATTTTCTTTTTTTTTATATATAATATAAAAACCCTTATCGAGTCATATCGCAAACCACGATATTTTTAATGAAATATGAAGAAAAAATGTAACGAGCTATGAAATAAGAATATTTATTGACACTCATAATTCATTGAACAAGCTTTAGCTTCATTTTTTCATACCAACGACGCAACGCACACAAGGAATAAAAGAATAACAGTATACAAAATTCTTTCAAAAGGTACATACATTATATTTGTTTTTTTTGTGTGTGAATGTGGCAAAACCATCCCTAAATAATGTGAATAAAAATATTTGGTTTTGCCTTAACAATAAACCCTCCTCTTCCCTTCCGCTCATTATCCGTATCCGTACTACTTATAACTTCGATTTTTCAATTAAAATATCCATATCACATCTTTTAAAATGAAAACTAAAAGAGGCTGGAATGCGACCCACACTGATAACTTCCCATCCCGTCTATCGATTTGTCTTGCTTAAAAGTTTGTCTAAATGTATCAATTCTTACCAAATTTGCGTTCTATTTTTTGTAGATTTTATTTTTTTTTTATGAAAAAACGGACTGTTGAATTTTTATAAAAAAATTACTGAATATAAAAAACAATATTTTCTGTGAAATAAAATAAGTTTGAAGCCAATATTTTTAATTTTTGAAAAGCTATTTGAGCCGAAAATCAATTTTTACCAACTTTTATTAATTTTTTTGTTTAGGTTTTTATTTTTTGTAAAAAAACTGTCAATTCGATTTTTCTCAAAATTTGTCCTAATGTTGAAAACAATATTTCTTATAAGTTAAAATTAGTTAGAAGCCATAATCTCAAATTTTTGAAAAGATATTTAAGTCGAAAATCAATTTTTACCAACTTTTGTTAAATTTTTTTTTCGGTTTTTAATTTTTTGTAAAAAAACTGTCAATTCTATTTTTTTCAAAATATTACTGAATGTTGAAAACAATATTTTTTGAAAGATAAAAGTAGTTTAAAGCCAATACCTCAAAGTCTTGAAAAGATATTTGAGTCAAAACTCAATTTTTACCAACTTTTATTTTATTTTTTTTTTTTAGGTTATTATTTTTTGTAAAAAAACTGTCAATTCGATTTTTCTCAAAATTTTTCCTACTGTTGAAAACAATATTTCTTATAAGATAAAATTAGTTAGAAGCCATAATCTCAAATCTTTGAAAAGATATTTAAGTCGAAAATCAATTTTTACCAACTTTTGTTAATTTTTTTTTCGGTTTTTAATTTTTTGTAAAAAAACTGTCAATTCTATTTTTTTCAAAATTTTACTGAATGTTGAAACCAATATTTTTTGAAAGATAAAAGTAGTTTAAAGCCAATATCTCAAAGTTTTGAAAAGATATTTGAGTCAAAACTCAATTTTTACCAACTTTTTTTTATTTTTTTTTTAGGTTTTTATTTTTTGTAAAAAAACTATCAATTCGATTTTTCTCAAAATTTTATCAGATGTCAAAAACATTATTCTTCGTTGCACAAAATTGTTTTGGAGAAGAAATCATATTTTAGTCGTAAAATTTTCGAAGTGACAAATTTTTTTTTTCAGTTTTTTTGATTTATAAAAAAAACCGTTAATTGAATTTTTTTCCAAAAATATAATTGTTTTGTATCACATTACAATATATAATACAAAATTTAATTCAAGTCTCTAGCGTCATTGGTTCATGAGATATTTAGGGTTAACCAAAATTTTTACCTTTTTTTTAAACTGCTATGGTAAAAAAACCACCCACGCAATTTTCTTGAGAGCCCTTTCTGCATCTTTCTGCCTTATTATCTGTATAACAAAATTTATTTGAAGTCGATATCTCTTCTGGTTCTTGAGCTATGGACGACGAAAAAAACGTCGCGAACGTACGGACGTACGTACACACGCACGCACAGACATCTTTCTAAAAATCTTTTATTTCGACTCTAGGGACCTTGAAACGTCGAGAAATGTCAAAATTTTCAATTTGTCAAATCGGACCCATTACAATAACTTCCTATGGGAAGTTAAAAATAAACAATATAAATATTATTTTATATTAATGAAAGAATAATGGGCATTGTTATAAGGGTCGGTCCCGGCCTATTGTTGGAATCTTTTTGCAACTTTTTTTTGTATAGGTAAATGTTGGTATCGAATATGTTATACAGGGTGCCCGGTAAAGAATGGTAATTCCTGAAACGTTTTATACTCTTTGTTTTCGTCTTTAATTTATCGTTCGGTTAGTTAACTTTGGGCTTGGCATACTTCGTGAAGAGTGTTCTTTTTTTTCAAAATAAAGCCATCCAATTTTTTCATTTTTAGTCACAATTTTTAAAAACGTTGAACAATGTAACGAAGTAAGTAAATTGTTTTGATAAACTCTGTCTTTTTGCTGGTAATGTACCACTTATACTAAAGGTATTGTACTCAAGGTATTGTAAAAATGATGCAATTCCCAAATCTATATTTTGTGTGAACATTTCTTAAAAAGTTTGCATGGTTTAGAGGTCCAGAGGCCTCGGGGCAATAAAGGAGCGGAGGCCCCCTAGCCCAAATTATTTGCAAAATAAAGTAAACCATTTTTTTTTTCACTCGAGTTTTTCAATAAATAATTTATAGTGAAACCAACTAGATTCCTTTAGTATTGAACAAACACATATACATAAATATAAACGGAAAAAAGAATTATCTAAAATTTAATTCGGGTCTTGCAACATCTTGTTTGTAGCGTTGAATCGCTCCAAGATATCGTTCCAAAATGTTGCAAACAAAGCGGTTTCGAGACCACTCATCTTCTGTAGAAGGTGCGTTTTCCTTACGATGTCTTTTTGCTCTTTGTTGGAAGATATGCTGATTAGAGTTTCTTCGATTTCCGAATAGCCGTTGAGTAAGGCTTTCGTAGCTTCAGCTCGACGAGTGTCGCTGAGCTTTTTCAAGACTAAAAACTGGCCGCTTTTCTTCTTCGATAATTTCTCAATCAGAAGAATTCGGTGCCGCGTCTGTACTGAATGTGAAAAACGTGTACAAATTCTGCACGAAATCAAAGAATTGAACAGCTGATGGACAAGAGTTAGCGGCTGCCTTTCCCACTAAATTCACAGAATAACCACAACAAGGTACGAACGCCGATAAATGATTTTTCTCTAAAATATTTGCCACTCATGTTTGCAGCATTGTCATATGATTAGCCGCGGCAATCCATGATGTCTATTTGATGGTCACCTACAAATTTGAGCAGAGCGTTTGCTGTGGCTTCGCCAGTATGACCACAGTTTGGTAAAAAGGTGAGAAACCTTTCTTTTGGCGTCGATCCTCCCATATATCGAACAACTATAGTTAGTTGATCGATGTGAGATTCGTCGGGAGTAGTGTCCACTCATACGGAATAATATTTCGATTTTTTAATTGTGGATTGGATACTATTTCAGTTAGTACCTTATCACCCATAGAACCGATCAGTTCTTTGCAAATCGTGGGCGAAAGATAACTGACATGACCACTAGGGCGGAATGATTTTTTATTTTTGGAAATTCAAAAACATTCCCCCCGCAAAAGTTGCGTATGGTTAAAAAATAAATTTTAAGAATTTTTTTTATTTTTTTAAATTCACCGCTAGGGGTGTATCCGACGCTCTATAACTTAGGTATGTATCAATTTGAACAAATTGAAGAAGGTTCTATTCATTGTTTAAAACCTCTTCGTCTTTTTAACGTTCGGTGTCAGGTTTTCAACGTTGGAAAACCATTAAAAAAACAATCAATTTGAGTTCATACAAAAAAATTTAATCACAAGTTATACATTTTTTGGAGGCTATGATACTCGTTCACAAAAAAAAACTTGCCAAGTATTTGGAACGTACGAAGATGTTTGTCGCTACCTTACCTACCTTAGCGAATATCGCTCGCAGCTACGAAGGTCATGGAAATATACGTGATTTCTTCAATTCCAACAGGTGGTAAGTTCAGTGTTGAAAAAATGATTTATAAACTCAACGATAAAAGAAGTGCTCTCATAAAAACACCGAAAGCCAGAAGAACCAGCAATACATTTCAACAACAGTTAAAGGAATTCAAATCCGATGCCAAAAGACTCTTTGACATAAGTGCTTGCAAGTGCGTTAATTTTACATGTTGTTCCTGTCCAAAAGACAAAAAAATTCCGGCAAAAGAACGCTCCTTCCTAGAAGTTCAAAGATCTCAAAAAAAAAATGGCTATTGGGACAGTTGATGTTCCTGGAACCATTAAGCTCCAAAGATCCCTCGCTAGAAGATTTGCAAGCTCTACATCGTCACCTTCAGACACTTTAAACACCCAGGCTGAATGTATAACCGAAGACGATAGAATCCAAATCAATTCCGCAATCGAATCTGTGATCTCAATGTCACCCTCGCCAGAAAAAAAAACACGTTTAGAGAATGAAGTGGTTTGTAATTTTAATCGTAAATCTCTCCCGAACGTTGCGAAGGTCGCAGACAGATTTAAGATACATATATTTATCTGATAGGGCAACAGCAACTATTGTTATAGCCGTCTTAACGGATTATGGAGTTATTAATGATATACATAGATCGGTCAAATATTGTTGATAGAAGCAAAATAAGGAGGGAGAGATCCAAACAAAGAATGGAAGTGGATCAGAGTTTTAACCGGCATCCCGTGTGCATTTACTTCGACGGTCGCAAGGACATCACAAAAACAGCCAAAGGTAATGTGATTGAAGAGCATATTGTGTTGATTGGAGAACCTGATAGCCAGTACCTAGGTCATATCACACCACACAACGGGAAAGCAGAGACAATTACCAATGAGGTACTAAAATTCTTGGAAAAATCGTGTATATCAGTTAATAGTCTCAAATTTATTGGATGCGACGATACCAATGTTAATACCGGGGTAAGAGGTGGAACCATTCGGCAAATTGAGACGAAAATTCACCGACCTTTGTTTACTTCATGCCAACGAGTTACCTTTAAGACACTTGTTTGAGAAACTGTATGTTGAAACAATATTTTGGACACTGCGAAAACATTTATAGTAGCTATGTTGTTTGATGACCGCAAAAATATTCGAGAGCTAGATCTTCGCCGCGTACAGCTAGAGCAGCAGTCAACAGCAACACCAGTGAAGAATTTGTCCGAAAGTTTCAGCTTTCAATTCGAAGCAGGTGAATATTTCGATTTAATAAATTGGTGGAAAACTGAAAATCACCGTTTATCTGAACCTCCAGTACTAAATGATTGTACCGAAGAAGAACTTTGGGATATTATGGGACAAAAAGAAACTACCAAATCTAACTTTTTAAAACAGTTTCCTTGTCACAGCCAAGCAGTTGAAAGAGTGGTTAAGCTGGTGACTCAAGCTTCCCAAACTGTTTCTGGATTTAAGAACAGGGATGGAGTTATTAAAAATACTGAATTTCACGAAAAGAACTTTAAAATGTAGAAAAAAAACTATATTAAATAAAACTTAAAAAACAAAAAAAAAAAAAACAAATTAAAAATACGACAATTGTACTTGGTTTTCTTATTTATTATTGTTAAAACAAATCTAGAATTTAAAAAAAATACGTGTTCTACCACATTTGGTTTTGTTTTTTCTTTCATTGAAGTGCGCGCCTCCTATGGGACATTTAAAAAAGTAAAATAACAGTCCGTGAACAACCAGGGCCTAGTGACTTACAACTCTCAACCATTCCTGTGTGCGAGTAATTGCAGGGATGAAGGGGACCTACAGTCTTATGCCGAATCCGAACGGCTAATTTAAGAACGCACTTTTTCATGACAAGCATTACTCTTGGAGAATTTGCCAATTTTTTTTTTGTTTTTTTTTAATTAAGGTGGCACAGGCAGGGATTGAACCCAACACCTCTCGCATGACAGTCCAACGCACTAACCATCATGCCACGGGTACCTACTACAAAAAAGTAAAAAGTGCTCTTAAAAAAATTAAATGACCCAAAGGAAGTTATAAGGAAGTATATAATATATTTAATTTTTGTTTTTTTTTTTAAATTGCTATGCGCGACCCCTAGCGGCCATTTTAAAAATTTCTTGGTGAGCCAACAATTTCATTGTCACCTCAAAAGGCTAATCCGCGTTCAGCAATTAATTTAATGGTACTAACGATAATTCTCAGGATTTTTGCCAATACTCGATTTGTTGAGCCTATCTTGCATCGCTAGCTCTTGATCGATGCGTCCTGTGACTTTTCCCCGTTGCACTAAACTCATTACTGATTCCAAATGAGTTTTCTCGAAATCTCATGTTCATAGAGACGATCGGATGCATGCTTCCAGTCACTGAAACCTTCTCCGCTGAGTTTGTTGTTTTGAGGGGACATCAATTTGCACGAATAACAATATATTTTCCCCATAGTTGGAGAAAAGCAAAGCCAGAATTACTAGTGTTTACTAGTTGGAATTTGAAACAAAAATTTTCCGAAGTCTCTATTGTGGGGGCCCCCGATTGTGGAGGACCAGGGCCTTCCGCCCCGGTTGCCCTCCCCTCAATCCGGCCCTGAAAGTTTGTCATTAGGGTTTTGATACGATTTTTTGTGTAACCAGAGATGCTTAAACTAAAACAGTTTATGGCTTAGCATCAAACTTAAAAAGTTTATGGCTTATCGGGTGTAGAAAGTTGATTGCAAAAGCAAATTGATAGAATTTATCAATTCCTGTTTTTCAAAAACGTTAAATAGGCCCTTTTTATTTCTGAATTAATAATTCTTTGCCGGGCACCCTGTAGATATACCTGTTTCCTTTATTGAATAAACACAACTTAGAAAATAAGTTTTAAACAGTAACCAACGACTTAGCATCAAACTTAAAAAGTTTATGGCTTATCGGGTGTAGAAAGTTGATTGCAAAAGCAAATTGATAGAATTCATCAATTCCTGTTTTCCAAAAACGTTAAATAGGCCCTTTTTATTTCTGAATTAATAATTCTTTGCCGGGCACCCTGTAGATATATCTGTTTCCTTTATTGAATAAACACAACTTAGAAAATAAGTTTTAAACAGTAACCAACGAAAATCAAGAAGTCTCGTCGTATATAAGCCTTCTACTTCAGTGTTGTCCTAAAAAGAATTTTTGTCAAAACGGAAGTAATAACGCAGTGATATGAAAGATTGTGCAGGAGTTTTTGTGACCATCTCAAGTTTTGCAACATTTTTTTGCTTATATCATTATAAAGAACTCATGCCCAATATAAAGCATAGTGGCTATACGAACGAAATTTTAGACAATTTTAAATCTATCCCAGATCGCTTAGACTATACCACCCCTAAAACGGTATTCGGTAAAAGCTTCCATGTGTCCATCCCTTCAAGATCCACCTGGGAAGAAGAGAGACCCCTGGAAGACAATGTGATGCACTTCTATACAGACGGTTCAAAGACCGATTACGGAGTTGGAAGTGGTATCTAATCGGAACAACTGAATCTCAGTCTATCATACAGACTTCCCAATCAATTTAGTGTATTCCAGGCAGAAGTAATGGCGATTAAAGAGGCACTATCCTGGCTCAAAGAAAACGTTATATCTTGCAAGGATATACGAATCTTCTCGGACAGCCAGGCCGCTCTTAAATCTCTCGCGTCTGTCTCCACAAACTCACAAGTAGTCCACGATTGTCGATCATCTCTGAATGAGATGACAGAACAGTTTAATATTCACCTCATTTGGGTGCCGGGCCACAGAGACATTCCGGGAAATTGTAAAGCCGATGAGCTCGCCAAAAACGGAACACTTCTGCCCAATGTTAGACAAAAACATAACATAGGAACACCACTTGCTACATGCAAATATCTTCTCAAGCAGTATGCTCTAGAAGCAACAAATGCTAGATGGTCACAGAGTACCACCTGCCTAGCAACCAAGCAAATTAGCCAAGCATAGACTTAAATCGGTCAAAAGGCTTGATATCCTTGAGCAGACAAAATATAAGCTCTACAATTGGAGTAATAACAGGACACTGCCTCATAGGAAGACATGCTCTGAGGCTAGGGGTCTACACAAATGACTTCTGTAGAAGCTGCATGGACGAGGAGGAAGAGGAAACAGTCCAACACCTTCTATGTACATGTCCAGCACTCTCCATTAGAAGGAATAACTTTCTCAGTAATCCCTTCTTCGACAATACCAGTGAACTGGCAACGATTGACACAAAGTGTCTCTCTAAATTTATTAAAAGCACAAAATGGTTTGTTTAATTTTCATTACTCTCCCATGAGTAACCTCATTAGTGGTATCACAATGGACCCTTGAGGTCTAAGTGAGTCAATGACATCTGGGCAGCCACTCCAACCTAACCTAACCTATACGAACCGATTTAAGTTTTGACTTTCAAAAATCAGGTAAAGATGTCATCGGTGGAACTTTTTTTTAACAGAATTTGATGACTAAGAACGCTTAAATGAGCAAGTCAAGAATAAGAAATTCGAAAATACGTAAGAGAAATGTTTTAATTTGATGAATTTTGTTTGCAGATTTATTCAAAACTTTTGATTTTTCATAAACTGAAACCGATCAAAAGCTAGTTACTCGTATTTCAAAAAAATGTAAGGAAACTATAATCTGACTTCAACGTTTGTGTGGCGCATCCAACGGTATCAAAGGGCGGATTCAGACTTTTAATCAGAAGGGGGGGGGGGGGGTAACACGCTTAACATATAGACGAGTTTTTACTCACCGCTTAAAAATGTTCTTTTATGTTCCGTAAAAAAGGCTAACAAAATTTAAATAACATAATCTTAACCTTAAATGTACAAATTTCAAGGGCTAAAGTGACAACTTTAGTTATTCAATTCTTTTTGGAAGCTGTTGTCCAGCAAGGTAAATTTATTCTAACTATTTAATTTGGTCGACTCTCTACATATGAAAGCATTCCAAGATTCCAACAGTTTTATAAATATGCCATATTTAATAGCAAAACACAATAGTTTAGAGGGTTTTTGTTGCTTTCACGCAGAAATGTAAGAAATTGATTTGAAACTTAGCTTTTTTCCAAAAAAAAATATTTTCTTTTTTATTGCCATTTCTATTAATGCAAAAAAACGCTACAAAAATTCAAAAACATACAAAATGAAAAAGAAACTGATATCAAGAATTTTATGGCTTTTTTTACGCAGTTTTTTCGGACTCAATTTTCGGGAGTCTATTTTTACTATCGCAATCAGTCTGCTTAGTGGTAGATTGAAGCTAATGCTAGAAAATATTTTGATCTAAAAGGTATAAAAAAACCTAAAAATTTTAGAGAGAAAAATGTTTGGTTCTTGAATTTAAGGAAATAGGTGCATTTAAGTACATAATTTCTCTAAATATAAAATAAAAACAAATTAAGCTAAATAAATAAATTGTTAATAAACTTTTGTGTGGCAGTCACAAATTATACGTTTCAGAATCTCTTTTCACTTCAGTTATCAAGAGATTCAAAGCTTTTATATTAATAGATATGAAACGTGCATTTTGTTTCTCAAATAGCCATTAGTTTAACAAAACTGTCACTTTTTCTGTTTTTGGGACATTTACATTCTTGAAATGTATGTTTAAATCTCAGTTCTAGAACATATAAAGGAAATTCTATTCAAAAAGTAGATTTCTTTAATTTTTTAAGATTTTAAAAGTTTTATTCATCAGAAAATCAATTTTGAAAGAAATATAATGCACGACTTGGTCGCTAGAACTTGCTAATTTCTTCAAAAAAGTCTGTTTAAAAATATTTCCTATATTTTAAGATTTAAAAATGTAGGTACCTGCAAAATAAGTTTTTTTCAACAATTTAAATGCCATTTTATTTCTTAAAAAACCTATATTAACTTAATTTTTGTTTCGTATGTATACAATTTTTAAAATATTTTTGGTATGCAGTTATTCAGTGCTTATAAATATACATTTTACATTTAAATTTCGTTAAAAAATGTTCAGTCCTTTATGAGATATCAAGTTTTGTAAAATAAAATATTATTTTTTTTAAATAAAAAAAAAAAAAATGAAATTTTTGATCATCAAAAATTATCATCAATTTGAAAATTTGACCATCGGCAAGAGTTGCACTGAAAGAGAAGATTATTGAAATCGGTCGATTAGTGTTTAAGAAAACTTAAAAACAAAATAACGGTTTTATGAATGGTACCCTTCTGGAGCAATACCAAAATATGTTTTTCTTTTAGAAAGAAGCCGAACTAAGAAAAAAAAAAGAGAAAGTTTTAAAAAAAATCTATCGGTTCATTTTTGAAACTGCTGTTATTTTTGTATTAAACAAATAAAACAAAAATGCCTTAAGCTAATCGGCTGGAAACCTTAATTTCAATCCGCACAATAGTTTAGGCTGTAGGGGCCAGGACAGTCAGACAGGCGTACGGAGTCGGGGGACCCACTTTTTTCGACTTTTCTACCATCATAATAACATGTTTGATTCGAAATTTTTTACGAATGCATTTCTTGCCACCTAGTTCCTATATGTCGCAAGTAAAAATCACTTCAATGTTCACTTTTTATGTGCATCAATAAAATAAGATGGAATTGTAGGCTAGTTTCAAGAATTTAAAGGCAACTTAATAAAAAATTGTCGATCTCTTATTCAAGTATTCGTCTTAAAAACCTGAATATTTTATGAAAATAATTTAAAGCATTACTAAAGTTACAAAAATTTTAGTTGTTTTTGACAGCAAACCACTTTTTGATGAATGTCATTAAATTACTAACAAACTTTTAGATGAAATCTTTACTTACAGCTCAGTAAAATTCCCACTTAGTTGTATATGGTACACACCTTTATGACATCGTTGTAAACAACGGAGGTGATGAAAGGTCACGAAATTCGACTTTTTTTTTAATATCTCGCTTTGATTCGTACAATAAAAGGTTCTGGTTCAAAATTGTATAGAGAAAATAATTATCTACAAAAAGTCGTATTATATTTACACGACGTAAAAGTTATAGGTTCAGCGTTATGATGCCATCAAAAAGTACATTTTTAATGATATATGAATGCTTTTGCTAAAACCAAGTAGCATTTGCGTTAATATCTCGCTTTATATACTTTATCAATGAATGCAACAATAAATGAATTGGCTCAGTTCTGAAACGCTTGCAGGCAAAAAGGGTTAGCATTTTTAACGATTTAATATTAAAGTGAAGAAAGAAAGACATTTACAAAATAAAGAGTGAAAAACACACAATTGACAAGGTTATAAACACACGCAGTTTCCAAACCTACTCTCCAATCCTTGATCGTGTTCCTAGCCTATTACTTTTCTCAAAAAATTGAATCAGAAGCGCAGTGATTAAATTCAGTTTGCAGGTATTTTACCTCCTCATATATGATATATGCAGGTCCAAAAGTGTTACAATATCATTTGAAAGCTATGGTCAAAAACATGCCCAATGGGAGGAATCTCAGCGCAATTTATCCAACCAACTACAGAGGTATCAGTCATCATTTACCAAATAGATGTTTAAATTTACAGCAGTTTTGTCAATTTTATGTTGTATCGATAGCCATCGAACTTCAACATCGTTCTGGAAAAATGTTCGCAAAGCTCAATCTTCAATAATAAAGGCACAATTTTTTTAAAAATCCGTTCAATTACTCGAATTTCCCGATGACATTGACATGATTGGAAAATAAAAGCGTGATGTCAGTGGCGCGTAATTGCTACGGAAGCGGAGAATATGATTTTAGTGGTCAGTGAAGGCATGGCCAAATATATGCTGTCATCACGAAAGAAAATTGAACGACGACGAAACATCTTGGACAAAACGTCACCATGGACAGCTATAACTTTAAGATAGTTGAGGATCTTGTCAGCCTATAGGTACCGCTATAAATTCAGAAAATAACACTAGCGTTGAAATTAAACTAACAATGGAGTAGTAAAGTAATCTCTTGACCAATTAAAGTCACCTCTATATTATCATTGCGGTTCTCATTTATGAATCGAAGGTTTGGAAATTCTCAAGCCAAGATGAGAACATCTTAGGATGATTCGATGGAAAAATTCTTCTGGTGCTTTTTGTCTGAATATATGGAGAGTGGAGGAGAAGATGCAACGACAAACTGTACGGGCTATACAGCGAAACTGATTTAGTCAAAAGAATTAAAGTCCAACGACTCAGATGGCTGGCTCATATATGTAGAGTAAATGGAAATCAACATTCTAGTCTGGAAAGTCTTTGGATTCAATCCCGAGAGACGGCACGGCGCAGTAGAGGAAGACCGTGGCATAGTTGGCGCACGCAGTTGGAAGATTACCTCAACCAAATTAGAGTGCAAAACTGAAAACAGCTAGCTAGGGACTGAGCTGAATGAAGACGAGTGGCGGTTGAGGCTCAGGTCCACCCGGAAAATAATTTAGCAACAATGGATCGAATTCTTATAAAAAATTTTCGAGAGAGAAGATGTTTTTGTCTGAAGGTCAACTTTTGTAAATAGAAAGGGAACTGCATTGCTAATTTATTGTTGAAGTTGTATTAATCACATTCGAGTTTTGAGAATCTCTTTATTAAATAAAAACTCGAAAAAATTCAATTTGCTGTAGATAGAGTTTTTGTTTTGCACTTAGTTACGTACAGGAAAAAGCCTTATGTCCGATTTCATAAACAAACACTAAAAGCACTTTTATCTAAAAGGTTTTTAAATTGTATCAGGCCTTTAAATTTCTTCAGTTTCACTAAGCTTAAAATGGAAGTTTCAGGGATATTTTTGTTAAAATAGAGTTCTCTTCACAACCCTGTAAAAATAAAACCCCTTTTTTCTTTCTATTAAGCGAATTGTGTGAGAAAAAATGAGAAAGCATTATAATGTTGAAATAAATGACAAGAATCGCAAAATACAACAGCTACTAGCCGTATTTTATTGGTAAATTATTAGTTAGTGCAGTAATGGAAAGTAAGTGCAGTAATGGAAAGTGTGAATAAAACATATGTTCACTATTATATGCACTCTTATTTTAAATCTCCAAGTTGGTATCTGTGCAATCATACTTACATATGTCAAAATCAGCTGTCAACCAGTTTTGAAAATACGTACTCAAGGGATGTGTTGAAAAATTATTATTGTTTTTATGTAAAGTTGAATAAGAGTTCAAATTAATGTGTACATGCAGGTGCAGTCAGAATAGAGTTGAGTATGAATTGAAAGATTGAAATGACATAAGAGTGCCTGTCCACATTAAATATTTAATGTTAGGTGCAAGCAGTGAGACAGGTAGATTATATTATGTGAGTGAAAAAGAGAGAGATGGGTAGATTACAGCCCAAATGCAAACAATATTCTTAGATTCAACATGAAAGATTTTGTATTGTATGAGTGAAAGATAGATAGATTTCAAGGGTGTGAGATAGAACAGAAGAGTTTGAGGGGAGATTTTGTCCTTCCCCGTAAGCCCGTCTTGCCTACAAGCTCCCAGTTGCTGGCAACTCAGTTTTCCTGGGTGAAAGGGGAAAAATCAACGCGAAACATTTAGCGCCACAATTAAACTTTCTCTTCTCAAAATAAACTTACACTGCGATAACTGACGCGAAGCGAATCAGGGCGAATCATTCACAATGATAACGAAAATGACAAATAAACAATGCCGCGTCGGCGAATGTGCCAATTTCGCATTGGTTTGGGAGAGCCTTTAAACCCGACCAATGACGAAAGTTTTGTTTTCGCATCAAATGTTTCGCTTTGGTTTTGGGCGAGTCCTAACACACATCACACGTCAATAAATTTAGAGATAGCACTGTGAATATTGATGATTTTTGGGTGATGTCAAGTAGTCAACGCATTGAATATTTACGTTGACATTCTAATCGTAGATTAATATTTCAAACCAATTTTTTTTATTCTAGTGAAAACAGAGCACAAGAAAAATACGAACGCATCCCCAAATAATGAAATCCTGCCAACCTTTAAGTAAAAAAATATTTCTGGAACTGGATGAAGTGCCATTCTATTCCAAGCATTCCAAAACTTTATCTGAACTATATTTATATGCACTATTTTTACTGCCATATTTATCCGCATTGTTTCTTTGTTGTTGTTTAGTGTTAAAGATTTTGCTGCGCTGCGTATAAATTTACCAATAAAAAACGCCTAGTGTAAACTTCTTCAAAATCAAAAACAACAGTTTGAGTAATCATGTGCCGTAGAATTTATTTTGAACGTTCATTATATCATGACGATCAGTAGGAAGTGTAATAAATTGCGGTCTCGTTAATGCTAGATGGTGGGTTACTTTTCGTACGATTGAAGTCAATATCATTATACCTAGTCTGAAAGTGGATTCTTGTGAACGCGAAACACTCTTGAACGGCGAATAACTATATGTTGTTCTTCTTTGTCAGATGAAGATGACCAATCTAATATTCTATTTAAAAATTAAAATCATAAAAACGATATTATAAATAGTAATGCAAATGTTGAATTTGTTTACCTATTCATTCTGTATCTCCAAATATTGAGAATACAAATTTTACAAAACAAAACATCAGCGGTTAATCTGTCATATTCAATTTTTAATAACACTTTTAAAATTTAATGAGCCAAAAATGGGCATTTAGTTTTAAAAGGTGTTTATAAACTTGTTGACTTTAAAAACGCTTGGTTAAACCAAAATATCCCATTTTACAGTCTAAAATCCTGTTAAATGTATAAAAGTTGTTTATGAAATTGGGCATTAGACTTATAAATATTGCTTCATTAACTCTTTAACTAGTTGCCCAAACGGATAAAGTGTTAAGGCATTTGATTTTCAAATATTGTCATCCTTTTATTCTTTCAGGTGTCTATATAAGTTGAAATTGATGTCTAGAAAGTAAATTTCTTACCTGAGTTATTTTTCTTATTAAACAAACGACATGTAATTTACATACAAATACTTCCATAAGGTAGATACGAGTATACCTGTCGAAAAAGGCACATTTAAGTACTCGCTCATATACAAAAATGCATCTGTTAACATTCTTTTAGATCCATCCTTATCCTGGATAACGCTTTCTCTTAGGGCAATTACACTAAGCTCAGACAACAAGCAACACAACACAACACGCAACAGCAACAGCAACGGGAACCACGACAACAACCAGCGCCAGCGATGTTCCTTTAAAATTATATTGTTAACCCCCACAGCGATATTATTCATTAATAAATACATTTTTTCTTTTGGTATTTTCCGTTCCGAAATAAATTTCCAAACATAATGTACGCGTTCCATTATTTTTCTTTTTTACATTTTACCTATAACAACATTTTCAATTCCACCCCTCACCACCAATAAGAATAAAAAAACAGTGAATAAAAGCTATGTGTTTTCTGTATGTACAAAATCATCCACCTCTCTTTCCACCTTTAGCGGCAAAGCCCGATGAAGGTGCCACGGATAAAATTTATAAGCACAAAAAATTGAATCCTAATCCATGAATATAGATGATTATGATGGCCTTTGGTATAATACTATTTTTATATTTGACGGCGGCGCGGCGCGGAGCCGGTGAGGAGAAGACGACAAGGGATGTAGAATGAACGATTGTCATAATAACATCGTATAACTTGCGTTCCATTGTTCAAGGTTCATCTGGTTAATAAGGGGCCCGTGGAATAAGCAATTTACAGCGGAGGTGATTGCTGTTGCTTCGAATTTACATATTCGTTTGGTAAAAAAAAAACCTAACGAAACGAAACGAGTCCTGATCCTGGCGCTCAACTCACCTAAACCTACCTTCTACCTATTGCATTTATCGGTGTAGCATCGTGGCGGGGTTGGAGTTGGGATTGGGAGTAGTATATATAGAGACCGTAATAATTTTCCTAACCATAAATTATTAACATTGAATTTTTATTTTTATCTAAGTGCGGGTGGATTTGTTTTATCTCCTTTTTTTGTGCGTAATATTGAGGATAATAGAAAGAAAAAGAACAAAAATACATTAAAAAATCCGTTACGGATGTTTTGCACCACCCTCTTTAAGACGAGAGAGGACAAATAAAAATGCGACTCCCATAGGGCAAGTTTACGTTTGCCCATAGACTAAACATTCCAACAGTATTCTGATATTTTAAGTTAAGAATATTCTTCTTTTAGTTGTTAAGGTTAATGTGAAAGATATTCAAAAAGAATCTTTGAAATTCTGTTTTCAATGCGTGTGTTTATGGAGTAAGCTAATATACACAAAATGGGGACAATATTAATATTTTTGGTATGCAATGCATATAAATTAGTTCGGTTAAGGGGGACTCCAACTGGCTAATTCGAAAGATCATTTTTTTTTTCAAAACTAACGGGTTATCCATTTTGCGGTTTCAATATCGTCCAACTACGCAAGCCTTTGGAAAAATCTTGAAAAAAATTGAAGAGACTGGAATCGCTGTTGTAAGTGTAAGTGCTGCCGAATATACCCGAATAGGTGGATTCCTCGTTCTTCTCAGGAATTAGGATTGTCTTACGGCACATTATGGCCTATTTTGCATTCGGATCCACACCTACATCCATATAAAGTCCAGGTCACATAACAGTTGAAGCCAACTGACCATTCACAACGTGCGTCGTAGATACGTCGAATGGATGCTTGAACAACAGGCGATGGACGGCGATTTTTCACACAAAATTGTCTTCTTTGACGAAGCTGAAGTGGGTATGTTAATAAACAAAATTAACCTATCTGGGATTTTGAGAATCCTTAAGTAATTGAAGAGAGATCATTAATCCACAAAAATTCATTGTTTGGTGCGCTCTTTGGTCCGGAGGTGTGATTGGACCTTACTTCTTCGAAAACGACGGATGGAACGACTATCACCGTCAATTCTGAGCGTTAGAGCCCCCGCAGACTGCAGACTTTTTATCGGCCGATAGTTTGGTCGGCTTCTTAATCAGTATGGAGAGGAATGCATATGCGCACTCTACAGCGATTCAGTATCGGCCGATAAAAAAGTTTGATAGGCTACCCGATTACATTCAAACTAATCTGTCAGCCAACTATCGGCCGAATGTTTAATCAGTATTGGCGCATACACGCCTGCGCATACATGACGATTGTTTAGTCGGCCGATAGTTCAATTCGCTCTGTGATTTGGAGTCGTGTGTGTGTATTTTGAAAATGGCGTTGCCCAAATCACAATTGTTGATTCGAGAATAGTCGGCCGACTGTTGGATAGTCTGCGCCCTGTTCACCAAATAAACTGTTTAGTTGGCTCGGTGTGCCCACTTTCAGCCCAACTCGACCAAACTATCGGCCGATAAAAAGTCTGCAGTCTGCGGGGGGCTCTTATGGTCATACTATGATAACCGACTTTCTTTTGCCTGCTATTGAAGAATACTATGTGGCTTAAGCAAGACGGTGTCACATGCCACACAACAAGAGCGAATATGGCTTTATTGCAAGAGACATTTCCTGGCCGCGTATTTTCTCCTTGTGGCGAAATCAACTGGCCACCAAGAACATGCGATTTCATACCGCTGAACTTTTTTTTGTGGGACTACGCGAAAGACCGTGTTTATGCAGATAAACCTTGAGCACTTAAAATCCAACATTCGTCAAAAGACTTAAAGTTACTTTAGAGACACTTGTCCAAATATGCGTGTTATATTTATGTAAATTTTGGATGAATTAAGGCTTTTTAAATTTCTTACACTCTCGTGTCAGTCGAAGATATCCTAAGCATCTAGCAGCATTTCTGCCAATATCGAATATGACATCATTAAATAAGAGGCAATCTGTATTATACATACCGTACCGGTTACTGAAAGTTGATTAGTTTCATGAGTGAAAGTACCACTTATCGCAATTTAATGAGCTTATCATACGCTGCCATTGAAGTTCCACACCCGTAGGACAAGGATGTGCACCTAGAAATGATTTTTTATCGTCTAAGAATTTTAGTGAATTAAAAGTGACAAGAGACTGTTTGAATATTAGAAAAAAAGTCGGAGACAAAACGGAGTCCTGGATCATTTATTTTATAAATTTCAGACTTGAAACCATCCAATAAAACTTGTTTCGAGCGCTTAGAAAGGTAGTTTCTAATTCAACGAAAATTCATGAATATTAAAAGCACGCATAAAAAGATAATGGATTTCGCTTGATGCCAAACTCTATCAAATGCTTTTGAAATGTGACGTCAAATACTCTGACTTTCTCCAAAACGATGCAAAAATCGTTATTCGAGACATTTCTTTAGCTGATGTTTAATCAGTGTTCTTACGATCTTGAAAAGAAGAAATGTAAAGTGCAGTTAGAGCTGGAGGAGGATTCGCCTTTTTAGAAACAGGCTGGGAAAATGTTGTTTTCCATCCATTTGGAAAGCGACCTGTAGAACAGGAAACATAAAAAGGCTTGGTGGTTTTGCCAGCAGAGGGGTACTATGCGTAACAGCGGATTTGTGTATGTCAAGGTCTTTCAGTATTCTTGCAGCTACACGAGTACGAAAAGATATTCGTCCCATAAAATGGTTTACACTCTCAAGTACAGGAGAAATCGTGACACTCTCTAGTAGGGTCGAATTTACAGCAAACTGTGCTGCAACCAAATTGGCTTTATCAATCGAACTTACATAGGAAGGGGCATTTTGAATTATCGTTTTTTTTACAAATGATCAGAAATGTTTACTAAATTTGGAACATTGTAGTATTTTTTGCAGTTATTTCTGGTCAAAATTTTGTTTCGCTAAATATGACCCTAACCGAACTTTTAAGCTTGTTTAAACTTATTCCGGTTTATAAAACTTACATCTTTGATCCTAATCTTTAATCTTTGCAGCTTGAAACCATGGGTCCGAATTACCGCATCAGTCATCGAGTGAGTAAATTCCATCAGTTACCGAACGAACGAGTGACTACATTGGGATGATGGCATACGTAGTGGGACGTAACGTTTAGATTTTTATAATTGTAGTAGTTATAATCTGCTACATCGACTCTTCTTTAATTTTCATCGAGTCTCTATAGTTTTGACAGATAACATCTGTGTTTATGCGAATAGTGAATTGGTTAACAAAAAAAAAGAAAAAGTTCAATTTATTATTATGGATATTTTGTTCCTGTCTAGTGATTCTGAAGGTGAGAATAAAAAAACCATTTGTAAATTATGTTTAACGAAACTTAAATATTTCAGACGATGAAAAGTACGAAGCAGTAGAGCGCAGGCGCTTACGAGACAAAAGTGATCCATTGTCTCTGCCTAATTCTGGGTGAGTACAAATAAATTTGTATGTCAATAGATAATGCAACAATTTTGTTTAAAAAGATTTATCAAAAGGTTAAATTCAATGAATTTTTGTTTGCAGTTATAGGCTGTGTTGATGGCACACACTTTGGCTTACAAAAACCAAGCCAAAATGAACATATGTTCTTTAACAGAAAGGGTTTTCATAATTTAAACTCGATGATAGTGAGTTTGATTATAAATATTAAGTATAAAATTTGTGTGTGCAATTAAAACATTATTGTTTTTTTAGATACGTGACCATGAGTATAGGATTTTGGCTGTGGATTCTCATTATGGTGGAGCTGCTCACGACTCTTTTGTTTGGAAACATTCCAACGAAAGAAGATACTTGGAAAACAAGTATGATCCTACAAAAACAGAAAAATTTTGGCTTCTTGGTAATATTTTATTTATGAATAAAAATTTAGAGAATTTGTATATATACATGTATGTTATATATCAGTTGATTTTTTAAGAGCTTGAGAACTTTTTTTAAAAAAAAACGCATAAAATTTGCAAATTCTCATCGATTCTTTATTTGAAACGTTAGATTGGTCCATGACATTTACTTTTTGAAGATAATTTCATTTAAATGTTGACCGCGGCTGCGCCTTAGGTGGTCCATTCGGAAAGTCCAATTTTGGGTAACTTTTTCGAGCATTTCGGCCGGAATAGCCCGAATTTCTTCGGAAATGTTGTCTTCCAAAGCTGGAATAGTTGCTGGCTTATTTGTGTAGACTTTAGACTTGACGTAGCCCCACAAAAAATAGTCTAAAGGCGTCAAATCGCATGATCTTGGTGGCCAACTTACCGGTCCATTCCTTGAGATGAATTGTTCTCCGAAGTTTTCCCTCAAAATGGCCATAGAATCGCGAGCTGTGTGGCATGTAGCGCCATCTTGTTGAAACCACATGTCAACCAAGTTCAGTTCTTCCATTTTTGGCAACATAAAGTTTGTTAGCATTGAACGATAGCGATCGCCATTCACCGTAACGTTGCGTCCAACAGCATCTTTGAAAAAATACGGTCCAATGATTCCACCAGCGTACAAACCACACCAAACAGTGCATTTTTCGGGATGCATGGGCAGTTCTTGAACGGCTTCTGGTTGCTCTTCACTCCAAATGCGGCAATTTTGCTTATTTACGTAGCCATTCAACCAGAAATGAGCCTCATCGCTGAACAAAATTTGTCGATAAAAAAGCGCGAAACACATTTCGAACCGAACACTGATTTTGGTAATAAAATTCAATGATTTGCAAGCGTTGCTCGTTAGTAAGTCTATTCATGATGAAATGTCAAAGCATACTGAGCATCTTTCTCTTTGACACCATGTCTGAAATCCCACGTGATCTGTCAAATACTAATGCATGAAAATCCTAACCTCAAAAAAATCACCCGATACTACTTGATGATGTACATAGATGGATGGATGGATGTGGATGTTGGTGTTGGTGTAGTACACAAATTTTTGATTGTTTGGCCTATCGCAGTTGGTGTGCAAATTTTCGGTGTGGACGCACCAAAACTTTGGACTGAAATGCCTTCAACTGCGACGTCAATTCCGGCTGCTGCCAAAATTTGTTCATCAGCCACTGTTAATACTTTTTCCTCGAAACGGCCTCCACCAGTCTTCATTTTTGAAAATTTGTTGAAAGACAACTTACTTTTGATTTGAAATTTTTGATCAGCATAAGTCTAGATTACAGAGAAATAGTTTACTTAAGAGCAAAAATTAAGGTATATAAATAAATATAAACGTACTTTTCTCCAGCCTTTGATATCCTTGATTGGAGGTCCTAAGGAATTTAAGTTTTCTGTTAACTGTTGCCAAAGTCTTATTGATGTTGCCTTTCTCTGTTGGCAATTAGGCAGTATATTTTTGGCTAGATCGGGGTGCCTAGACATATATTCCGCCATAGCATTTTTTTTTCCTTGTTAATTTTGTTTAAACTTAACCTAGAAAGAAAAAATTTGTTTAAAATAAAATAATAAAATAATAAATACTATAATTTTTACATCTTGATGACAACTCGCTTCAAAAACATACCATCAGTTAACTTTTAGTCTGTCGAATGAAATCCCGTTCGATAACTGATCACAGAATTCCAAATTAAAGTACTAGATTGCTCGTTAACGTGAGCGGTAATGCCAAATTGACATAATTCAGTCACGTATTACTCGTCAACTGATGCGGTGATTCGGCCCCTGAGTGTTCTTTGTGTTTTTTTAGATTTTATTCTTTTCGGAATAAAATTTTTTATTCCACAAAGAATTAAATTTGTGACTATATCTTCGCTGGAATCCATTTCACTATATCGAGGAAACACAGTGACCAGTTTAGGTTCCTGAAGAAGGCATTAAGACCGTCCCAGCTGGCTTTCGCATATTGCCAAACGATTCTCGTATATTTTTTTTCTTTAAATGTTTTTTTTTTTTTTTTGGCATAGTAAATTTGTAGAAAATGGTCTGATGTGCCTAAAGGCGGTAATACCATAATTGCTGATTTATCTTGGTTATTGGCGGATTGATATTGCAACGCCACGAATTCGAGCTGGCCAATGTGGTCCATAGACCATTCTCATTAAGTTCTATACAGATACACTCTAGGTTATTTTGTTTTCATAAGCATAACATTTGTATCAATAAACATTTGTATTTTTGTATGTTGTGTTTTTACTTCTCAGTATAAACGTCTTAGGTAATAAAATAAATTAATCAATCCTTGAAAAGTTGTAGCTTATACTCTTATTGCTTTCTTGATACTCGTGTAGGTACCTACCTAAATTTATTATTGCTTCGCATCATTTGCATTTTAAGAATATTTTAATTATCATTACCTACGTATCTATCCACCTACTCTAATTCAAATTCCTTAAACAAAATCGTTCCAAAGCCTAAAATACTTATAATTGAATTATCTGGGCAAGAAAAAAAATTTAAATAATCAGGGTGTGGGGCACGAATAGGAAATGGCGGTAGATTTTATAACGAATCCTCCATCAATCTATCAAAATAATTTTTTAAGTATTAGCTGGCCAGACGACTGAATTGCCTACACTATATGAAAAAGATACATCAGAAAACGCCCTTCATTTCCGTACAAAGTGCCCTTTTTAGTAATTAACAAAATACATAAAAACATAATCAATTTTTTTCGCTAGCTTATCGCGCCTCCCTCTTGTCTCCTGTGCTACTTTATCGTAGCCTGTGTGTTTCCAAAAAAAAAAAAAAAAAAGCAAGAAGCTTGGTTTTCTAAAATACCTACTCGGGTCTAGGGTGGGTGTAAGAAAAAACTTGACTTTGTATGTGATCTGAAAACACTTCAAAGAACATCCCTCGTCTTTTTTTCCCGTGTTAATCATCTCTCCCTTAATTATAATTCACTAAAAAGCAAAGAACAAATTTAAAGGTGGTCGAAGCTGAACGTGAACCCTCAAATACAAGCGGCCGGGGCGCGGCGCGGAACTACGATTTTGGAGCCGGTATTGTGTCATAAGAAAAGAGAAAAAATATGTCCTAGGCACGATAAAAGCGCAACAACCGCAACAATAGCAAAGTTCGCTTCAAATTCAAAAAACTGTTGTTTTTTTTTTTCGTTGCCGTCGTCGTCGTCGTCGTCGCGTTCGTCGTGTTTCGGACTTTGGCTTTAGGTATAATTGAAAACATTTTAAGAGCCATATCGGGTTTCGGTTTGGTTTTTTAAGTGATGAAGTCAAGGGACTTTAAGTGGGAAATCATCTATGAAAATTCCAACGTCACGTCACCTTTAATTGGTGATGAGACTAATTGGGAAAAAAATTAATGAACTTTCTTTTCGAGAAGAAGTAAGAGGAAAAAGGTTGAAGCTTGAAGCTTGAAGCTCGAAGACACAAAAAATAGCAAATCGATTTAATGGAACGTATACATTTTTGGAATTCTAATTCGATAGCCATTTGACGATACAGGAATGGGAATGGAAGGGGGTTGGTGGGTTGGTTGGTCGGTTGGTTGGGAAAGACATTCAAGTGGATTAATATATCATCATGAAGTAGGCAAGCATGGAAAAACAATAAAATAAAAGGGGCTTTATAAAGCATTCTATGAAGATGTAAGTTATTGATAGCCAAGACAACAGCAGGAGAAGGTAATTTATCAAAATTATAGTTCTTCTTTGGAAGCCTTACACGTTCCGTCTGGCAACTGGCAACTGGCAATAGATGGCACAGAAATACAATATTGTATATGTATTTATATAGATTCGTATTAAAAGCATGCCAAACAACGATTATTTTTCTATAAAAGAGATGTTTCGCAGGAGCCGAAGGATTATTTTATTGTAAAATGATGACTATATGTGTGTTGTGTAGTTTTTCTTTCATCCCACCTGCGTAAAAGATTTTCTGGCTCCACGGTTCAGTGTTCAGTGTTCAGTCATTCCTCGTTCAGTTTCAGTTTCAGTATGGAAGGCACTTTTTTTGGCCATAAATTTATTACAATCCATTATTGAGTTGCCATTGCCATTGTCTGAGTTCTGAGACGTTGAGCGAGTTTCTCGCTTCGACAAAAGCGCAATAAATTTTGTTTTCCTTGTTGTGGCTCTAATATATATTATATACATATATTTGATCTTTTTTTCTATACACTGGATGTGTATTACTTAACAAAAGTAATGCAAATACTAAATGTGAATAGATATCTGCCTATACCTTTGTTATTTGGAATAATCTGGATAAATTCACGAAAGTTTTGTGTATTGTACGAGTATATTTGTATACATATACAAGATAATTCTGGACTGGAGTTAAGGAAGAGGTTTGTAATTAGAGGGCGTGTATTTCTATATTTCATGAATTATAGCCTTTTGTCTTTTAAGTGGGAGCTACATATATCGGAAAGGCATTTAACAAATATCCATTTATTTGGGGTAGTAAATTAATTCTCAGCTAGTTATATTGTTATAGAGTATACCCGTGGCGTGATAGCTTAGCTAGTGTAGGTATAGGACTGTCATTCCAGAGCTCTTGGGTTAAATACTTGTCTGTACTACGGTAAGTTTCTGCACGGGTACTGCATTTTACAAAGGAATTGACAGATCCCCCAAGAGCAATTCTTCTCATGAAAACTGCTTTCTTGAATTAGCTGTTCGGATACAATTTAGTTAGGTATAACTATGGAATGCATGATATTTTTCCATTCATGAGTTTTAATCCTAAACTCTTCTGGAAATCCCTTTTCTTCGCTTATCGAAACTTATTTACATCTAAGATCGCCCGGATGCAATATTTTGCTACGTATTTTGTTTAACACCGGGGGTTACAGTCAATTTAGGGAGCGAACAACTATGACAAGAGGGAATGCTAAGTTCCCGAATTGTTCATTATTTTTAATTTTATAAAGAAAAAAAAGGCTGGAATGCGACCCACTTCCCCTTCTTACCCGCTAAAAATTTGCAAGTAGTAATTTTTGTAACAAGTCAATTTCATTATTAAGGGAAATAATTGAAAGAGGAGATAGATATGGGTGATTATACAAAAGTTAGGTAACTTTTGAGGATATTTTGTTTACGATAGTTATTATAAATCAAACTTCTACAAATTCGGGTGTACGAGTATATGATTGCTACTCTAATTAATATATTGTTCCCAATCGGGCCAGTCACTTTTTTGATTACATTGTAAGATATTTAAAAATTTCAGAATTTGACTGCCAGGGGACTGACGAGGTAATATAGAAGTATTATAATGAAATTTAATACAAGTTAGTACAAATCTCTTAGGATTTCATAATGATCACTTAAAATCACTTAGTAACAATTAAAAATAATTATTAATATATGTGATACCTACTGGAAGAAAATACTATATCAGTTTTCAAAACAGACTTTTGACATTTAACATAACGTTATTCACTTATCTTTTACTACTTTCACATAGTTTGACTTAATATTTCTAATTATTCAACAAACAATATCAACAAAATCTAACAATATTCATCTTAAAAGTACTGATGATCATGAAATGCAGAACAAAACAAAATACCTGACATAGGACTGAAGAAAAAGACAAAATTTGAGATTATAATCAAGACTAATGTTTTTTTTTTTGTAATATCGAATATCAACAAACTAAATTTGAACCAATCAAAGTCTAGTATGAATAAATAAAAATAAACTTTAGATTAACAAAAAAATAACGACACACCATAGGACTGACATGTTGACTGGCTTAACACGTGTATAGACAACAAATATAACTCAAACTCTGGTACAGTTATGATGGCCGTCAAATTGTGCGACCCGCAACGACGTTGAGTCGGCGATTTTTCGCAGGAATTTCAAATTTAAATAACACACAAGGGACTGACGAATGAAACTGAACACAAAATGTATTATTTTTTTAAATAAAGTGAAGAACACTGCATTATGAAAGTTGTAGCATATATTTAACTATATACATCACAGATTGTAGTAAATTTATAAGTTTCCTCAAATCAATAATAATGTTCAATAGACAGTCAGTTAATTGTTGGTTTTCGGGGTTGTGACATGCCAAAGGACTGACGTTTTAAGAAATAATTCTGTTTTTTTAATAACTTGTATTCAAAATGAAGAACTGAAATTGGGTGAATAAATAAAGGTCTTTCCATTGTTTCAAAATAAATTGTAATCTCAATAAAATATAATAAGACTTTGTGTAGGTATATTGGTTGATGACATCGAGTTACCCAACTTTTGTATAATCACCCATATGCATACGCAATCAATCCAATGTATCCGAGGAGTTAAATTAGCATTTAATTTTATTCTAAAGACATTTAACTCAAAATTTAATTTTTGATTAATTTGGATTATAAAAAAAAAACAGTCGATTTAATTTTATTGAAATCAAAACATAATATTGGTTACAATATTTTGTATAAAATGAAGGGTTTTTTAAAGTGGCAAAATTATTTATGCCTAAGATAATTGAGTTAGAAAATTGTAAATTGTATTTTTTTTAATTTATCAAACCGTAATACTCGCTCTTCTAGGAGTGCTCATCAGTATATCCTCGTACATTCAAGTACAGAGATTCGTTCTTTAGCCGTACTACGCGAATGTGGAATGCCTTACCACACTCTGTCTTTCTTAGTCATTGCAATATTCAGGAATTCAAACCCAATGTGCACCGACACCTCCTTTTAAACCCTCTCTCCCTTTCCTAGTGCTCACACTGTGTCTTTACATAATAAGGGTAGTAATATCCCCTTGAGTGTGAGTAACAACAACATCTTTTAAAAGGTAAGGATATAATCTTTATTTTTTCCAAGTTTTTTGAGTCGAAAATCATTTTTCACCAATTTCTAATTATTTTTCATTAATTTATTTGAATCCGATATCCCTAATGGTTCTTTAGATATGGACGACGAAAAAAGGTTTCCGAACGTACGGACTAACGCACGTACGTACACACGCATACACAGACATCACTCTAAAAATCTTTTATTTAGATTCTAGGGAACTTAACACGTCGCGAAATGTCAAAATTTTCAATTTTACAAATTGGATTGATTACATTACCGAAGTCAATGCTTTCGTAAAGAGTGGTTAAATTTTAAGGACTTATTTTGAATGTGATCAACACCTAACCGTAGGTTTTTTCCTGCATTTGAAAAATCGTGCAAAAATTTGATTTGAGAAAAACGGGTCTGTAGGAGATGTTCACCATAGTTTGGCTGAAGAGCCGTCAACCTCAGCTTGTTGTCGTTGCCAACAATTGCACCTATCACGCTCGTCGTTGATGAACACGATGCATAAAGATTTGCATTTACAAGCTTGCTAGGGGAAATTGACTCAAGAGCTAAGGCATCTTGACCATTATTTTGTGAATGGTCAGAAAGAATGCTAGCAACAAATGGTAAAAGTGAATGATCAATGTTAGAAGAAAAACAGCTTTAATGATAACGCAAATTTTCACCTCAGTGGATTCTTCAATAAGCAGAATGATAATCTCAGAGTGTCTGTCGAAAATCCAATGCACCCACAAATAGTGACTGTTTGGTGCCGTTTATGGGCTTGCGGCATCATCGTCCCTTTTTTTTCTAAAATGAGGCCTTTTATGACCCGAATTGTAAGATATTGATGTAGACGATATGTGAATTTAACAGGACAGTGCCAATTGCCACACAGCTAACGAAACAATTTCTTATTTGCGCGACACATTCAATGGCTGTTTCATCTCACGTGTTTGACGCCATTGTCAATTTATCGCATAGATTAGGTGATTGTACACCGTTGAACTTCTTTCTTTGGGGTTATTTCAATGAAAAGGTGCACTTCGCTAAGTCAGCAACAATTCAGGAGCTTAAGGATAAAAAAATTCGTAACATTGAAGGCTTAGAACCTCAATTATGTTCTAATATTGTTTTCAATTTTATAAGTTTTTGCATGTGTTTTAATTTTATAAGAAACAATCAACGAAAATATAAAATTTGTCAATCAAGTGTTTTTCAAATTACATATTATACAACTTTAAAATGATTACAAACTACCGAAAGAAAATTATTAGAGATAAAGATGATGACATAAATGAGTTAATAATACTTAATTGTCTACTTTTAGAGCGAAGTTAGCTTTGTTCCAAGAGTTGAACTTTCCTAAAACTACTATTAATAAAATATTAGGTTTAGAGGGTATGTTGAACTAGTGAATGTCTTCAGATTTTTTGCATGCTCATCGCAATCATCACTTACAATTATTGATTTCTTCTGGCATAATTTGTTGTACTTAACAAATGCAACTTGCAATGATGTTTAGGTTTAGATTAGATAAGATTTATTTAATTTTGAAAATATCAATTAATAATTATTTAGATACAAAAATCTGCTAAGCATGACTTTTCTGTGAACAGTGAACACAATTCTTTCGCTAGACTAGTATTAAAAAAGCTGCATTATTAATATGGGTTCTATAGGACATTGCTTTTTGATAGTAAAAGTACAGCTGTATTACATCGCCATGCATTTAAGAAGAGCTATTACCTCTGCATCGTTTAATACATCACTACCAAGGAAGGTTCTCTCATTTCTTTGTTGAGGATTGGACACTTTCCGATAAAATGCATAATGTCTTCTTTCACCGACATGTTGCAAAGCGTTCTATCTAAATCTATTGGAAGATCATCTCGGTGCGGTATGAAGTTCAATCTTACCAACTGTCCTCTAATCTTAAATAAGCCGATATTAATTTTTGATATCGGTTCCCATCGATCACCGAAATCAAGCATCAGTGAGCGCGGTTAGTAGGCAGATGAGGACCGTCTCGAAATCGAAACCTACCGTCTGCCGTTGTCATGTGTTCTTTCTGTCTGTTGTTATTTCTCTTCTGTCCTTCTGTCTTGTATTAATGCCTTGTGGGGGAGAGTACGATAACTTTGGCGACAAAGTTTAATGACGGATTTGTATATAACAGTTAAAAACAAGCATTTTTTACTATGGGAGGGGGGGTCTATCTCCCCCCGTTTAGGCGGTAGGGGCAGTTTAAAAAATATGTACATTAAATGGAAAAAAAAATAATTAAAAAATAACGGTAATACTTATAATTAAGTATTATACCTTTTTTTAAAGCCAACACTTTTGTCTATTAGCTTGTTTTTAAATCAAGTCAAAACTATGTATAGTTTTTGAAAAAAGTTGTTTTAGAGTCAAAATTTGTGCAAAAAAAAGTTAAAAAAAAGGTTTACCTAAAGTGTAATTTTTCAAAACTTTCAAATTATCTACTGTTTTTTTTTATAATTCATTGGTCTTATTTGTTTTCGATCAAAAACTGAAAACTAGATGACTTTATGTCTTCTAGTTCGTGAGAAAATTGAAAATTATCAAAAAAATATTTTAAATAAATTACTTTTTCCTTGCTTAAGTATTAACGTAGTCTTATTTTGATAGTAATAATCGATAAGATATACCTAGGGTAAATTAATTTTTCTTAAATCCAGCTTATTTAAATGCAAAAGAAGCTTTGCATCCACCCCATCTAGCACCTACCGCACCTTGCACCCTCCCCACCTTGCACGCACTCCAACTTGCACCCACCCCAAATCCTATAGCGTGCCCAAGCAGGGGGATTGCAGGGGGCAGCATGCCCCCCTTACAGATGCCACTGCTGGATACACCCAAACTCGCGCACACCTTACTGTTGCATACACCCAAACACGCATTACGCATACGCAAATACCATTATTACTATCAAAATAAGACCACTCAAGCAAAAAAAAAAAAGAATTAAATTAAAATAGTAGTTGTGGTTATTTTCAATTTTCTCAAAAACTAAAAGACATAAAATCATCTAGTTTTCAGTTTTTGATCAAAAACAAATAAGAGCAATAAATTCTGAAATAAAACAATGGTAGATAATCTTGAAGTATTGAAAAAGTTACACTTTAAACGTTTTTTTTAACTTTTTTTACTCAAATTTGGAGTTTAAAATTAAATTTTTCAAAAACTACGCATAGTTTTGACTTGATTTAAAAACTGGCTAAAAGAACAGAATGTTGGCTTTAAAAAAATGTATACAACTTAATTGTAAGTATCACCGTTGCTTTTTAATTATTTTTTTCCATTTTAAATAATAACTTTTTTAAATTGCCCCTCCCGCCTAAACGAGGGGAGATAGACCCCCCTCCCACAGTAAAAAATGCTTGTATTAAGACCCTCTACCAAAAACCGTTATTATATCTTGGCGCCAAAGTTATCATACTCGTGCCGTCTTGTGTTTTTATCACCTTATATAGTCTAGTCGCTCAAGGTGCTGTGTTCTCTACTCTGCACATTTATGTGCTGAGTAGTATGTTATGTAATGTAATTTTTGATTAGAATCAATCCCAAAATAATATTTTTCACCAAGATTGTGTTAAGGAACGCTGTACGTGGCTCTATCTATAGATAAAGTCGCCTGATGAATACATTTAAAACTATATTTTTTGTCTAATTTGGCGATGAGATCATAGAATGCATTTTTGACACCTCAATGCATGACTGCACGTTGAGAGTAAAATTCATATCACAATATTCAGACAGTTGCTTAAATTTTTTGAACCAAAGACTCTCCTTTTATATACAGAGCTATAACTTTTGGCAAATCTTTAGTTAGGCATTGTCACTCAAAAGATAGTCAATATATAGCTTAAGCGTTTTAATAAAGAGCTTAAAATGGGTTTCCATATATATTGTAATAAGTTGCTTGTTTTCATTAATTACACCAAGGTATTTATATTCTTTTACCACTTCAATTGGTGCGCTGTTGAAATACCATTTAATATTACTGGACAGTCTTTCACCACCATTTTTAAACACCATAGCCTTGGGTGTATTTAAATTAAACGTTAAATTCTACTATTCTCAGTATAACACAAGGCGGTTAATTATTAGTTGCAGAGGTAAATTAGCAAAAAGAACAACATCAACAAATGCTTTTATCTTGATTTCCACAAACTCTAACCCACCAGGCAGATCAACAATGATGTCGTCGATAAACAGGGAAAACAGATAGGGACTCTAGCGATATCCTTACTTTACGCCCATTGTTGGTTCAAACCAATCCGACTTTTCCTCTATATTCTACACCGCTTTTTCTCTTTTTTCTCTATTATAAGAGTGTTTCTGCAATGCTTCGGAATTTTTTAAGAATTTTGATATAGTTAATCCAAACTGTTAGGCGATTCCTTAGAATTGATACAAATTCTTTATAAGATACATTTAGAAAGTACCTATATTCCGCTGTAGTTGTCTGGATCAGTTATATCTACATTTTATGGATTAAAAATGATATCGCTTTCTTAAATTACATTATTCAAGGTTCTGTTAAAAGTTTACATACGTTTTTTTTTTTTTAACAAGATCCACCCTTCCATATTTAAGAAACTCCACCGTGATTCTATCAGCTTTTGGTGCTTTCCCATGCTTAAGCTTGATAACAGTCACGCAAACTTCTTCCTCTGTTATAACTGCATCCAGAATTTAATTTTTGTAAAATGGTTTTGCATGCATCGGAATCAATGCGTCTTAAAAGTTTTTGGAAGTGGTTTTTCAGCATTACAGCAGATTCTTTGTCACTGATTTGAAGACCTTTTCCACTAAGGATGTTTAAGGATTCTCCAAAAATTCGTTGGAGTCTTTGCAATTTGTAAGTTGCAAGGCTTAAAATTCATAAAACAACGATTATTTCCTTTGGTAGATTATTTTGTATTTTTTGTTAGCTTCCATATAAAGCCTCTTGAAACACTAATGGCAGCAGGCGTTTGTCTTCAAGACGGATACAAGGATTTTATTATTCTCTCAATATCCCACATACACATACTCAGCTCTTCTTCGACTTGAAGATCCTTATTCATGTTACGACGATACTCCGCCGGCCGCTTTGTTCTCTTTCCATAAAAGTTTCGGTGCAAGATTGAGCTTTACCAAATCTTTGATAGCTGATGCCGATAGTATAAGTTTAACTGAAAGTGGCATGTGGTCATAAAACGATCATTATTTTAACAAAATGGATGCCTAATTTCAATTTTCAACTTTGTGCCTCTTATTTAATTGTCACTGACACTTTTTATACAGGGTGCGGCAGAGCCGACTGACGAGTTTTGATGGGCTATAAATAACGAACAGTAAAACTTAGAGAAAACAGTTTTTTTTTTATTTAAATCAGTATTGAATCCTATTTTTAAAATTATTTTTTGAAAATTATATCTCCAAGATGGCGGCCGTCAGCATTGATACACTGTTGTAGACAATCTCTTAAGCTTTCACATGATTTTCGGCACATTTCGACTGGTATGGCCTCGATTTCGGCGGTGATTTTCTGTTTAATTTCTTCTATAGTATGTGGGCGATGTCTGAAAACCTTATCCTTAAGGTAGCCCCAAAGGAAAAAATGTATTTACAGTTCCAGAAAGATAAAAATGGGCCTCATCGCTACAGAAAAAAGTTGTAAATCGGAGGAATTTGCTGAAGAATTTGCTGACACAGATTTTTGTGGTTGTTGTAGTTGTAGTCAGTAGCATTTAACTCTTGGACAAGCATTAAGATTTCCAAAGCTACCGCGTGTTACCGGGCTCAATTGACTCTCTAACCAACTGCACATTTTCGGGGGTTCTTACCTTTCTGGGTGCTCCGTGTACAAATCTACTTAGGGTACTTCCAGTTCCTTCCAATTTGATAGTGTTTGCAGAAGGAACAGATTCAGCACGTGGAATGCCGAAATGTATACGAAAAGCCCTTAGTGTAGCGATCACAGAATGATCATTTTCTTAATATGCACGCACGACGAAACCACGATGTTCACTTCTCCAGGCCATGATTACGAATAAAAACGGCATTACCGTATAATTCAAAATATACTATTAAGGCCTATTCTTATCTTATCACAGACTAATGACCTCATTAAATTCGTCAGTCGGCTCTGCCGCACCCTGTATTTACGGCAGAAAATTGCGGTTCATTTTGTTTTGCCAAGAACTGTGTGTCTTTTCGAATTTGCTATTCCATAAAAGCTTTTTTATATCTTGCAAAGACCGATCGATTGATTGACATTACAGTTTCTAACCCCATGAGCTTTAATTTAAGGGTCAGTTTAACGCTTTTCATGAAAATATAAAACTAGATAGTTTGTCTGGCTCTGAAAATCAGGACTTTTTTAACGACCGACATAAGTATTAGGTATTTGAATTCTATTTAGTTGGCAATTTATTTTCGTGGCGTATGCATACACACATACGAGTACATAACATACCTTAATATATGATAATGTATACATACCTAGACATATGAATATACAGCATACATACAGGTACATAATGTTCAACATTCCAACAAACTTCTGAAATAAATTACCTTTTGATAAATCTCAGTCGTTACGTTCATTTCCTGGTGTTGTGTATAGTAAACAAGCAAATGTCAGAAGACGAAGAATGAAACCCAACTAGTAGAGCATCGCCAGCAGGAAATCCATTTCAACAGACTTGAGAAATTTGGCAAAATCCATTCGAACGTTAATCAATCTTGCATCGTAATATATGGAACTAGGCTAAGATGTGCGGACCAATAGGTACATAAATATAACAAAAAGTGGGAGTAAACAAGGGGATAGTAAAGTATGCAAAAAGAGCAGCATAGTTGCAAAAAGCAACTATAGGGAAGGAACATCCAGAGAAGAAGGATCATCTGTTTAGCCCTGTCGTTGGTGAGTGGCAACAAATACAAAACACTATGATGAAATATCTCCAGTTCTTTTGTGGCACAATCCTTGAGCACTGCGCCTTCGAAACATTAATTTCACAAAAGTTATGTCCTTTATTAGCAATTTGTTTTGTTTGTACGAATACGAATACGAATACGAATCCTTCTTCTTCTACACACTCACCAATTTATGTATATGCATGTTTGTTGCATTGCATTTAAGGATTCTCCTTGTCCTTGTACAATAAAGGACGAGAACGGGACGTCTCCTGCACATTATTTAAGCCGAATGGAAATTTCTCGTCTTTCCGTCGTTTATTTGGTCAACCGTTCAACAACCTATGAGCTGAGTACAGTATGCATATATGTACATATAGAAGCTGGCCGATTTGTATACATATATGTATTTTGCCTTCTTGACCGATACCAACGCAGAAATCCCTATAACAGCCTCAGCCTTATGGCTATTGCTTTCCAAGCCTTTATATGTGAAATGAGTATGGTATAGAATAGAGGTACCAATTCGTTTCCTATACCTCTGCTTGAGTACTTCTCTATCCTTTTAGTCATCAGTTTCCTGAGCATATCTCGAAGTCATCGTTAATCCTTCAGAGTCCAAATTCTCATAATTCAACACGTTCACATTTATTTGAGCTTGAGGAGCAAACGGCAAAACTAGGTTTCTCTTCAGCAGACTTCAGAGGTGCGGCTTTTGCTATACAATTGTATGTAAAGGATGTAACTGGATTGCTTTCTTTTAAAATGCATGCAAACAAATTGATTTAATACAGAACGTGAAGTGAAACAAAAGAAATATTGCATACGATTATAATCGAAATCCATACAATGCACTAACGAAGGGAGACTGCAGAATATTTTTTGAAACAAAGGATTCTAGCATTTTGTATCTATCTAACTTTTGATTCAAGATTAAGAAAAGCAAAAAGATATATTTGCATTTAAAAATATACTAGCGGACCGACAGACTTCGTCTTGTCATAAAGATTTGTAATGTGGCAGTTTTTTTGTTCCTACGTATTTTATAGTCGTGGCTCAAAATTCTCCTGAACAGAACCGTCACCCTGGTGATAGGGCGTTGTGAATAAAAAATAATTAAATGAAACATATATCTATAAGGATTTAAAAGTAAGTAATCGCTTTATTGTTAATCATGTGAATCATAATTATTAACAGAAATCAGTTTTCCAACACGGTAACAGGCACCATACAATTGCCCATGTGAAAAACATGGGTTTTCTAGATTAATACCACAAACACTTAATTATTCCCCCCGCGACTTTTTTATGGTCATAGACTACATAAACTGTAGTCGTTTAAACTCAAATGGCACATCAGTCGAAATCATTGGGATGCGCGGTATGAGAACATCTTCTCCTTTATACTTTCTCTGAGTATAGTTGCTTCTATCACGTTGTTTAGTAATTTTTTAATCGCTAATCGTGTACCGTTGCAAAGACGCGGTTGGTTGATATTTCGCAACATTATAACTATTGATCCAACCTTTAATTGAAGATCGTGAGGTGGCAATCCTGGCAAATCCAGCGAGTTTAAAAATTCCGGTGGATAGTTGACTCAGTCAACTTGACTGTATCATCTTGGTTTGTAGCCGAATCAACTGATTTATACATCCTCGATTCGCCTGTAATTTGTTCTTGAATTTTAAAATTTAATTCCTTAACATATATGTTTTTTGCAGTTAATATATGTAGCCAATCATGGTTTCTGTAATTTTGAGAAACATCTGGAAACACCTTCTGAATAAGTTCATCTTTTGATTGCGTTAACTGACAAAAACTTTGAGGAAAGTTAATGCAGCCAACATGTCTATAGGAAATTTGCCATTACCAATGTCAATGAGTTGTTTAAAGAATATGTTTCCAGATTGGTCATTTTGCAACTCGACACGCATATTCTTCCTTAAATGAAGTTTTTTGACATGTTTCCACAAATTACAGGACTTTAGACATGTATTGATTCAATCAGCTGGCGTTGATCGTTTTGCACCACCAAATCTGTTATTATTGCTTCGTAGATCTTTTAAGGTTCTGTCTAAAGCCGCGAAAGATTTTTTATGTGCCACCGTACATTCATCCCAAAGAATCAACTTAAATTGCTGCAAAACTTTTGCCATTGCAGAGTTCTTTGAAATGGCAATTTTAGAGCTATTCGACCATCTTCAAGCAAAGTTGCTGCGATTCCCGACGAAGCGAGTGCAAGTGCAATTTTATTTTTTGAGCGAGTTGTTGCTAATATTAATGAAATCAGAAAAAAATTTCCTGTACCACCCACCAGGTGCGTCTAAGAAGTAAATCCCTCCAGTTTCATCATTTGTTACTTTCATAAGAGTATAAAATAAAGGGTGTCCCAAAATTAACGCAAGATTTGAATTAAATAGAAAACGCCGTTTTTAGTCTTTTGATAGTTATATTTTTATTGACTCGTAAAGTACATAGGATAGGGTTATGTATGGAATAACACATCGGACAAATGGCCTCCACGGCTTTGCATGCACATGCGCACTCTTTTGTTGAAATTTTCCATGACCATTATGCATAAATGTGGCTGAATTTCGTTGATGCAGCGTTGAATCTCCTCCTTTTGTGGTGGTTGTGGGCTTGTTGACATAGACTTCTGATTTCAAATAACCCCATAAAAAGAAGTCTTATGGTGTTAAATCACACGATCTAGGAGGCCAATTTTGATCACCGAAACGAGAGAGTACACGACCTGGAAATGTCTCATGCAGTAATTGAATTGTTTCACGGGCTGTATGACATGTGGCACCGTCTTGTTGAAACCACATATTGGACACATCAATATCATCCAATTTTGGCAGAAAGAACTGTGTAATCATGTCGCGATATCGAGCACCAGTAACAGTCACTGCTTGACCAGCATCATTTTCAAAAAAATATGGCCCAATTATGCCTCCAGCCCAAAATCCACACCATACAGTCATGCGTTGTGGATGCATTTGTTTTTCGACAATCACATGTGGGTTCTCCGAACCCCAAATGCGGCAATTTTGGCGATTGACAAAGCCATCAAGATGAAAATGTGCTTCATCGCTTAGGATGATTTTGCTCGAAAAATCAGCGTCCATTTGTTGATGTTCAATAATCCATTCAACGAACTCTCTTCTCTGTCCATGGTCATTAATAATTGAATTTTGTAAGCATGAAGACACAGATCTTTGGTGAGTATACGCTGTAGAGAGGTTCTTGAAATGTGCAATTCTTGTCCACGACGTCGAATTGAGGTTCCTGGATTGTCAGCAACACTCTCACGCACTGCTTCGACATTCACATTTGAACGGCTTGTTTTTGGACGACCAGTGTGTTTGGCGTCTCCAACGGATCCAGTCTCCATGAATTTTTCAATTAATCTCTTCACAGTTGACGAAGTTAAAACACTATTCCGACCATATTTTGTATGAAATTTTCGAACTGCAGCCGCCAAGCTTTCACTATTTTTGAAATATTCTTTAATAATGAAGACACGTTGTTCTCTCGTGTAACGCTCCATTTTTAATAACCCTATACTGTTAGCTGTCAAATTGCTTTTTTTTCAGGGTTGTCAACACTTCACTGCACAAATGGCGGCAAATTCAAATCTTGCGTTAATTTTGGGACACCCTTTACATACTTCTGTTGTTCATTCAACAGTGGAAGATTTGCTTGAATTAATTCTTTCAAAGTGTTGAGATCATACAGTTTTTCTCGATGCAACTCTTGGTTAAAAGCATCATGCATTGAACAATTAGGCGAGGTCAGGCCTGATTGAGTTAATAGTTTGTTTGACATCATCAAGCACATTTCCTCAATTGAAACCAATGCTTCATTGTAAATTTCTTCACTGATTTGTATATTTGGATTTCCCATTCTATTCCGTATTTGATACAAAATATGATTGATATTGATTGTAAGTTGAAACACATTTTCTCTGAGAGCTTTTTTTGGCGTGAAAGTAAACCAGGTCTTAGATTATATCAAAAACTCTGGCCTGCAGGACTTTAACAAGAACAAATACTTTGAAAGCACAAAGAGAAAGAAAATAAGAAGACAACAATATCAAATGCATCTTGTATCTTGATGAAATGGATTCACTGATTTCAAATATGATCTCAAAAGACGTCTAGGTGGCCCAAGGGCGGATCCAGACTTTTCATCAGGGGGGGTCACACACTTAGATGAGTTTTTACTCACCGCTTAAAAATGTTCTTTAATGTTTTGTAAAGGAGGCTAACAAAATTTAAATAACATAATGTGTACGAGTATATTAACCTAACCTTTACACATTTCAATTGCTAAAATGACAACTTTAGTTATCAAATTATCTTAGAACACTGTTGTCCAGAAAGGTATGGTCTAACTATTTAATTTGGATGACTCCCTAAAAATGAAAACATTCCTAGATTCCAAAAGTTTTCTAAATATGCTATATTTAAGAGCTAAAACACAATAGTTTAGATGGTTTTTGCTGCATTTCACGCAAAAATGTAAGAAATTGTTTTGAAACGTAGCTTTTTTGTCCAAAAATAAAATATACTTTTCTTGTATCCATTTCTATTTATGCTAAGGACGCTAAAAAAAAACCAAAAATCCAGAAAATGAGAGAGGATCTGAAATGTCGGGCTTTTTTTGACGAAGTTTTTTCGAACTCAATTTTCGGGAGTCTATTATTACTATCGCTATCAGTCTGCTTACTCGTATTTTGACCTTAAAGGAGTCAACAAAACTTAACAATTTCAGAGAGAAAAATGTTTGGTTCTTGAATTTTAGGAAATAGGTGCTTTTAAGTACATAATTTCTCTAAAAAATTAAATTAAAAAAAAATTAAGGTAAACAAATAAGTTGGGAAGAAACGTTTGTGTGGCACTCACAAATTACACGTTTCAGAATCTCTTTTCACTTCAAATCTCAAGAGATTCAAGGCTTGTATATCAATAGATATGACCCGTTTATTATGTTTTTCAATTAGCCATTAGTTTAACAAAAGTGTCACTTTTGCTGTTTTGGGGACATTTATAATGGATGATTTTTTTGAGGTTAGGATTTTCATGCATTAGTATTTGACAGATCACGCGGGATTTCAGACATGGTGTCAAAGAGAAAGATGCTCAGTATGCTTTGACATTTCATCATGAATAGACTTACTAACGAGCAACGCTTGCAAATCATTGAATTTTATTACCAAATTCAGTGTTCGGTTCGAAATGTGTGTTGGCAGAAAATCCGCTTTTTTATCGACAAATTTTGTTCAGCGATGAGGCTCATTTCTGGTTGAATGGCTACGTAAATAAGCAAAATTGCCGCATTTGGAGTGAAGAGCAACCAGAAGCCGTTCAAGAACTGCTCATGCATCCCGAAAAATGCACTGTTTGGTGTGGTTTGTACGCTGGTGGAATCATTGGCAGGGCCGGCCCCAGCCAAACTTGCGCCCTGTGCAAGATTTGTAGAAAGCGCCCCTTTTTATATTTTTTTACACATACACTGATACACAAGCATAAGCCTTTCCCACATTACCCAGGAGGTAGACTTTCAATGCGTTTTTTTTTTTATTTATATCCCCAGGAGGCCTAAACCATTAAACTAAAACGCAGCGAAGAAATGAGCAGAGGGGAAACTTTTAAACTTGGAAACTTACTTTTCCGGCCTTACATTTTGCAAATTCCGAAATGAAAGTCTAAAGAATTTAATAATATCTTTTCAATTGGCATTATAGATAAACCTACCAATCTCTCTTGAGTCATGATTGTCCTAAGATAATTTTTAATAATTTTAAAATTAGCAAAACTACATTTTCCTGAAGCTACCGTGACCGGTATTGTATTAAGGATTTGGAGAGCAATTACTAAATTCGGAGCAAAATCTTCAAGGTTTACACTAAAAATAAAATTTAACATATCTAAACTTGAGCTTTGTGGTGTAACAAGCTGGGATATTACGGTTAACTCTTGAAACAATTCTTCTCCATCAAATCTTTAAAACTACTTTATGTTTAAACATTCGCTTATGTTACTTAAAAATGAAAAATTGATACTATACGTATCAAACCTTTCAAGTATTTAAAAAAAAATCAACTTTAAACCTTTGTTTCGGGTCTAATATAGTTTCAGGACATTCATCAGCATAAAGTTTTTTTCTCCGTTGAGATCGCAATATAAAGCTACAGGAAACATATTTGGTATTTCTAGGGAACTAGCAATACGCTCGGTTAATGGAACATACGGTATGTTACATACCTACTAATTAAATTTTTCATCGGAACGCAAACTGTTTTTTTTGTATTTTCTAAAACTGTTATGCCAGTTAACAGATTAACGGACGGACTTTGAAAATATTTAGGTACTAGTTTAATTTATATTTTCTAAAATATCAAACCAAATTAGCAGGCAGCGAATAAATGTAAAATCAAACATTTTATTTCCTAACGATTCTGCAATGTTTTTGCCTCTAGATTTCTTAATTCTATAAGGGCTTCATATATTTCTTCTTAATTTGTTTTTAAAGGCCTCAATGCATCTAACCTTCTCTCTCATCTAGTCTCAGAAGGGGGTTTCAAAGTATGACTTGGAATTTGTTTCTTATAAATATCCCACCTCGTTGTGGAACTTGAAAAAAAGTTACACAAACATTGAATTGTATCGAAAAATTTAACTGCATAAAATGAACCACTAAATTTAAGGAATGCAGGCAACATGAAACGAAAAATGCTCTTGGTTCCAGGGTTCGAATTCGATTCTGAACACCCGCTTCTTTTTCTTTCATATTCGAACCATTATCATAACTTTGGCTTTGCGTGATACAAAACCTGCACGTTCTAGCCCATACGATTCAATATGAATAAGTATTTTGCTTTGTCATACTCTCTATCTTAATTTTAGGACTCGGTGTACATGAAATAAATCTTGCACATATGAGATGGCATGGAACTTTTTTGTGTTGAGATTTTTTCTTTTTTTCTCTTGTACGAACAGGGTGAAATATTTGGAAATTAGGTAGGTAGGATTTTTAGTAGTGAGTTAAATTTTAATTGAATGCAACAATGAAAGTGATGTTAGTTAGTGCGCAAGAGATAACTTAGGACAGTTGTGATGGATGTTTTTTGAGATTATTTTAAGAATGTTTGTGGTTACAAAAAAAAGGCAAATAGTAGTAGTAGATTACATTTTCTTGCTCCTGGTAATGCGCCCCCAGAATTCTGCGCCCTGTGCATTTGCACATCTTGCACATATGCTTTGTCCGGCCCTGATCATTGGACCGTATTTTTTCAAAGATGCTGTTGGACGCAACGTTACGGTGAATGGCGATCGCTATCGTTCAATGCTAACAAACTTTTTGTTGCCAAAAATGGAAGAACTGAACTTGGTTGACATGTGGTTTGAACAAGATGGCGCTACATGCCACACAGCTCGCGATTCTATGGCCATTTTGAGGGAAAACTTCGGAGAACAATTCATCTCAAGGAATGGACCGGTAAGTTGGCCACCAAGATCATGCGATTTGACGCCTTTAGACTATTTTTTGTGGGGCTACGTCAAGTCTAAAGTCTACACAAATAAGCCAGCAACTATTCCAGCTTTGGAAGACAACATTTCCGAAGAAATTCTCGAAATGCTCGAAAAAGTTACCCAAAATTGGACTTTCCGAATGGACCACCTAAGACGCAGCCGCGGTCAACATTTAAATGAAATTATCTTCAAAAAGTAAATGTCATGGACCAATCTAACGTTTCAAATAAAGAATCGATGAGATTTTGCAAATTGTATGCGTTTTTTTTTTTTTAAAAAAGTTATCAAGCTCTTAAAAAATCACCCGATATTATTGAAATTCGTGTTTAAATATTATTTCTAGAGCATCCAAAGAAAATTCACTTCAAAAGTAGATTCATTTCATTTTTTAAGATCTTTTAAAATATTTTGTATTCAACAGAAAACCAATTTTGAAATAAATAAAATGCACGACTGGGTCGCTAGAACTTGCTAATTTCTTTCAAAAAGTCTGTTTAAAAATATTTTCTATATTTTAAGATTTAAAAATGTACCTGAAAAATAAGTTTTCCTCAAAAATTTAAATGCCATTTTATTTGTCATTATTTTTTCGAAAATCATTTTAAATTTGAAATTTTGTCTTAAAAATATTTTTAGTAAGCACTATTATTTAGTGAGAGAGCTTATAAATATATGTACATTTTACATTTAAATTTCGTCAACAAATGTTGACCCCTTGCTGAGATTTGTAAACAAAATTAATATTTTTTTAAAAATCAAAAAAAAAAAATACATTTTTGATCATAAAAAATCATCATCAATTTGATCATCAAAAAGAGCTTGCACAGAAAGAGAAGGTTATTGAAGCCGGTCCATTAGTTCTGGAGAAAACCTAAAACCAAAATAAAGGTTTTTGAGGGTACCCTTCTGGAGCAATACCAAAATATGTTTTTCTTGTAGAAAGAAGCCAAATTAAGAACACAAAATTTAGAGAAAGTTTTAGAGAAATCATATGTTTTATCCAACAAATTTGTATGGGGGCTGCTGTTATTTTTCGTATTAATAAAATAAAAAAAATTCCTTACGCTAATCGGCTGAAAACCTTAATTTAATTTCAATCAAAACAATTGTTTGGACTGTAGGAGCCAGGAAAGACAGACGGACGGAATCGGGGTACCCACTTTTTTTTACTTTTTTACCGTCGTAATGTCATATTTGATCAAAAGCTCTAGTTCGAAATTGTTTACTAAAGCAAAACTTGCCATATAGTTTCTATGTGTCGACAGTAAAAATCACAATTCAATGTTCACTATTTACGTGTGTCAACAAAATTTAATAATAAAATTGAAGGCTAGTTTAAGGAATTTAAAGGCAACTTAATATAAAATTGATGATCTCTTATTCAAGTTTCTTCTTAAGAACCTGAATATTTGCTCTTTTTCTTAGAAACAATTTTTATGAAAATAATTAAAAGCATTACTAAAGTTTTTTCAAATTCTAAATTGAGTCAAAACAAAAATTTTAGTTGTTTTTGACAGCAAACCACTTTTTGGCGAATGTCGTTAAATTACTAATAAATCTATAGATGAAATCTTTACTTATATCTACAACTTAACTGTATAAGCTTTATGGCTCATATGACCCCCCCCCCCCCCTGGATCGCAAGTTGGTCAAAAGTTGATGAAGTTGTGCTGCGTTTTTGGAATAGGCTGAATTTCCGATTCATATTAATATGTTCTTGGTCCAGTCCTCAGTTAGGTACTTTTAGCAACAAAGTTTAAGGAAGTAAAATACAAATGTTGTTTTCATATACAAAAAATAAATAATTCAAAATATAATATGGGTCATATCCATTAACGCAATACGATTAGTTTTGAATTGAAGGGAATTCCTACGGAAAAGCAAACAAATTATCTCCCGGGGGGCGGTCATGACCCCTACGATCCCCCCCCCCTGGATCCGCCATTGATGGTGGCCTCATTTCCCCCAGACGTTTTTTCGATTTTTAGGACACCACTTAAAATTGGTTGCATTCGAATGCTCTCGACTTCTTGAAATGGAAGACTTGATAGATGTGTATAGATGGCCACCAACTCCTGACAGACTTTAACACGTTTTCGGACAACAGATCAAACGCATCAACATGTACCGTAATCAAAAACTTTTGGCTATCAAAATATAAATATGTTTATTAAAAAAAAAGTTGCCTATTAAATTTTATAACTCAATTTTTAGAAAAAAAAACTGTTCACGTTTTCATTCTCAATTTTACTTTTTTATATTCTGGTTTTGAAAACAAATTTGTTTTTTAAGGTTTCTTTTTTAGTTCGTATTATCTTTGACGCCCGTCGGTTATATATTTTTTAATTGACCATTGATAAGATAAATAGCGGTATTTGATGGTTTGTTTGGTTGATTTTCTATTTTTTCGGATTCAAAATATTTCAATTTATAAACTTAGCAATAGGTTACCATCCAAAACTAGTTTCCTTGCTTGACGCACTGCCTTAACTGTTGACAGCCACTGTTTAATTTACTAATGTTATTAATGTTTTTTTATTAACAACATTAGTAACATCTTTTTATCGATTTCAGGGCCGCATATGACATCATCTACAGGGACGGGCTATATAGAGCCATGTCTAGTTTTGGTATTGAAACTCGTCCGTTTGCAGGATTATTATGGAGAATCCGCTCTGAACTTTCGGTGATGCGCTGTCATGCGATTTCTTTATAATCGTTCTTGAAAGAATAGTGCAGAGTTCTCACGTAAACACTGGAGGCACTATTTTTCAAAAGTCTATCCCAATTACAAGCATATGCTGATGACGTTGAAATAATCGGAAGAACTCAGCGTCATGTCAATGGGGCTTTTGTAAGTATTGAAGCAGAGGTGGCAAAAATGCGTTTAACGGTTAATGAAGGCAAAACAAAGTACATGTTGTCGTCAAGAAAGGGCCTACAACACCGAACGTCTCTGTCAAAACGTCACCATCGACAGACGTAACTTTGAGGTAGTTAACAAGTTTGTCTAAGCTCCGCTATGAACACAGAAAACAACACCAGCACTGAGATCAAACGAATAATTACTCTTGCTTACCGCGGTTTCTTTGGGCTAAGAAAGCAATTAAGTAGTAAAGGAGCACCGTGATCTACGGTCTGTATGCATAGAAGGTCATTGGAGGAGAAGATCGAACGACGAGCCACTGTACAGCGAAGTAGACTTAGCCAGAAGGGTAAAAATCCAACGACTGAAATGACTGGGTCACGTAGAGCGCATGGAAACCAATGCTCCGGCCCGGAAAGTCTTCGAATCCACACCCACAGGACAGCGCAGTGAAGGAAGGCCGCGGGTTAGGTGGCGCGCACAAGTGGAAAGTGACCTCACGCAACTTGGAGGGCCCAACTGGCGGCATCTAGATAGGGACAGATGGAAAACTTTGTTGGGTGAGGCTCTAGTTCACACAGGACTGTATAAGTAACATTATTGAAAATCAACCATGGCTGCAAATAGTTTAGGAGTGCGCCAAGGCTTCTGCTAATATTTCCATTTTATTGGAGTTAATATCTTTTTTGTAAAATGTCACTGAAGTGGTTTCCCTTACATCAAATTACCAAAAATTAAATCCAAAGTAGTTTCGATTTTTATCATGCTCTACAACTGAGCAGTCGGTTTCGAAAAGTTTATGTTATGTACATATTTCCACTCTAAATTACAAGAGCTTTCGAATGGGAATTTATTTTGGTGAGTTACATCAGCCATTCGACAGTAAAATTGAGGGTCTATAATCAAGAGTCCTAGAGGACTCCTAGACGTCTATCAAATACGAGGGCTTAAGTATATAACCGATTTCAAGTGCATTTCGACAACGTTTGCCCAAGAAATGCGGTCAACCACCTGCTATGACGTCAAGGGATTAATAGTTTTCTGATCTTTATAAAAAGGTAGGTATTAGTCCGTGAGCCAGCGACAGATTTTCACGACCAAGTTCCTCCCAGTCGATAACTCGTAAAATGCCTCAGAAAGTTGCATTATGAAGCGTTGTGAACGTCAGCTGCGGCTCCGAGGGTGGGTTGAGCAGTGGTAGCCGCCCACGCACGTAATAAAAAAAATTATTTTCAATCATTTATTCCCGATTAAAAAATTGATCAAATTAAAGTTAAACTAATATTGTAAAGAAATAAAATTGTCAGCTATCTATAAAGTGGTGGATTATACGTCAGCTGGTCACATAAATATGAAAAATATATATATGTGTTCAGTGATTTCCTCCCAAAAGAAAATTTATCAGATGATAGTTTATGTATTGTTTTTAATAAATAAATAAGTCAGCTGGCTATATGTAGGTGGAATGTTTGTCAGCTGATGCCCTAAAGGTGTAACGTAGGAGCTAGTCGGAAACATTTATAGCCTAAGTAAATGTATCAGCTGACGAGTTTTCCCCCAACTTACTGCCAGCTGATTTGTTTTATTACTTACAGGATCATGTCAATAATAAGCACCAAATTTTTTTTCGAGAGGAAATGACGTACTTAAAGTTATTCAACATTACATTTAATGTGCAAACTGAAATGTATAATTTATGGCAATTTTTCGATTAAATTCTTTTTTTTATGTGAACTTTTTAAGAATATTTATCTTAACAATAGAAATAAATAAATATTTCTCTAAGCAAATCAATTAATTTATAATTTTTCAATATTTAAATTAATAATGTTTAAGATTTAATACAAAAAGTTCTTTAATTATGTTTGTTAAATTAATCACTTTCATTTTCGCTTCTGCTCATCTCACTTTCTTCTCTTTCTGATTCACTGCCAGAGTCGCTGTCAGAGCTGTTTTCCACCATGTCTTCATTATCGTTATCTGTTTAAAAATACAAAAAATAATTTAGTATACACGTTTGACGTTACACGAATAAAATTTTTAAAAAATTCTTACCTTCTTCTGATTGAGTTATTTCATCAATGGATGTTGGTAACTGAGTACCAGAAAACCACATGAATTCATATCTGCTATCTATTTCTACCCAGCCATAATCAGAAGGATCATTGACAGTTGGTACTCTCAGGTATGCGTGAGCCCAAATTTCAGAAATATAGCATGTCCTCAGAAAATGATTATATAATTCCGTTTTGCACGGCGGAAGAGATGAGCCATCAATACCTTTCTTAGGTAATCGAAACGAATTGTCATTGTCCAGAAATTTGTATGTTTTTTGAAACAATGCTACTCTTGCCTCATTTATACATTTCAATCGTTTCAAACCATATACATTACACAGAAACTCTTGTATTTTATCGAAGAAGCCAAGTCTCTTCTCAGATGGTTGTGACAATTGGATGAAACATTCAGTGAATTCTTTAGATTTTTCCATTATTGAAAATGGGCGTTTTTTGCCCTTCTTAAAAAATGCCGGGTTGTAATCGCACCCTGTGAAAGCGTGAAATGCAGGAAGCGCAGCACTTAAATTTACTCCTAGTGCTTTATGTAATTGTGTTACGTTGATAAATCTTTGGTTCTTTCCGACACCGACTTCCATACAAATTTGGATATCTTCAGCAATTTTACCCATATTGGCTAACATAATTATTAATACGTCAGTATCAGAACAACGAATCGTTACATTTGCATTAAAATCTAACTGGCAAACGTGGAAAATTATTTTTGTGTCGGCTTCTTCGTGAGCTGGACACGAAAGTGTTTTTTCTACCGTTTTTACCACTTTAGAATCTTTAACTATGTACTTAAAACAATCGTCAGCATTGACATAAATTGTTTTATTATTAATATATGGCGCCATATAATTTTCTTCCCAATTTTCAATAAAAAACTGTACAAGTGCAATCTTAAACATTATTAATTTAAATATTGAAAAATTATAAATTAATTGATTTGCTTAGAGAAATATTTATTTATTTCTATTGTTAAGATAAATATTCTTAAAAAGTTCACATAAAAAAAAGAATTTAATCGAAAAATTGCCATAAATTATACATTTCAGTTTGCACATTAAATGTAATGTTGAATAACTTTAAGTACGTCATTTCCTCTCGAAAAAAAATTTGGTGCTTATTATTGACATGATCCTGTAAGTAATAAAACAAATCAGCTGGCAGTAAGTTGGGGGAAAACTCGTCAGCTGATACATTTACTTAGGCTATAAATGTTTCCGACTAGCTCCTACGTTACACCTTTAGGGCATCAGCTGACAAACATTCCACCTACATATAGCCAGCTGACTTATTTATTTATTAAAAACAATACATAAACTATCATCTGATAAATTTTCTTTTGGGAGGAAATCACTGAACACATATATATATTTTTCATATTTATGTGACCAGCTGACGTATAATCCACCACTTTATAGATAGCTGACAATTTTATTTCTTCACAATATTAGTTTAACTTTAATTTGATCAATTTTTTAATCGGGAAGAAATGATTGCAAATAATTTTTTTTATTACGTGCGTGGGCGGCTACCACTGCTCAACCCACCCTCGGAGCCGCAGCTGACGTTCACAACGCTTCATAATGCAACTTTCTGAGGCATTTTACGAGTTATCGACTGAGAAGAAACAATTGACGAAAATTAGCGCCTGGCTTACGGACTATATGTAGGTATTTGAGGTATTTAAAATTCATATCACTTTCTTTGTTTAAAATATAATAAAACTTACTTTTAAAGGTATTTGTAATTTTCAGTCTCCGCACCCCCGCCGTTCTCTTGTTATTTCCTTATTTTACACTATTTCACACTTTTTATGTTTTATTCACAATCACTTTAATTTTCTATGTTTTTATACATATGACAAATTTCATTTCCTTATATTTCTTTTTCTAAGCTCAAAACAATTAAAACCGAAGATGCCAAACCTTGGCTATCATTCTGTTATGTATACAACTTACAAATTCACCAGACATCTACACATACAAAGCTGGATTTAGTTCACCACGAAAAAAATGTGGGGATTATTTTGCACACATTTGTTTACTATGTTACCAGCGCAAGTATAATGATATAAACATAAAGTTTAAAGCGTATTATTGTTTTGCTTCACGACAAATTTTGATATGGTTGTCTATGGTTTGACAGAACCATAATTCAGAATGTCAAACTGTATTAAACGGTTTAGCGACAAACGTAAAACGCTTCTAGATTGTGTAAATTCAGTTTGAAATAAATCTGTTGACGAAATTTATATAGCACCTGGCCCAAAGAATTGTGTTAAGCTATATGATGCTCATTTCTGGTAAAATACGAGTAGTTTCGTAAATAAGCAAAACTATCATATTTGGAGCAAAGACAATTCTTAAAGCATTAACAAATCAATATAACAGTTTGTTAGAGCTTACAATCTGCTTGTAGAAGGAACCGCCGCGCCGGCCGGCGCACCGCACAATTGCGGTGAATGGCAAGCGCTGTCTTAGCATGCCGCTTGATATCTTGTTTCCAAAAAATGAATCAGCTAAACATCGACAGCATGTGCTTCCAATAGCGCGCTTACCTATCAATTTATTTGAAAATTAATTATGTTCAGAAGTGGTCCCGTTGATTGGTCTCCTCGTTCATGCGTCTTCACTAATGTTTTGAATAGGAACAAAATTAAATCTACTCCTAACCAGGAATCAAAAAAAGTAGCAGTAGAACTGCCAAAAAATAGTAACCGATTCGTTTTACTAGGCAATGGAGACTATGAAATCAACACGCTCACCTCAGCAATAAGTTCCAATACCAGTAACTTAATTAATAGTGATCTTAACCAGAAACACAAGATCTATGCAAGCGTAGATAACCATCAAAATCCAGTAGACACTAAACTCTGGTGTCCTCCCATCTTCATCAGAGGAGTATCCTCCAAACCATTTTTAGAATTTATGAGTAAGTCAAATTACGAGCATAAACTAGATGATGGAAAGTTCATTACAACTGGTCTTCCAAAATTAAACATTTTTGTTAGGGATATTGGCTTCCGCACCTTATTTTGAAAAAAGAAATTTAAAGAAAATAAAAACAAAGCATTTTCATTCATTATGAAATCTCTCAAGAAAATTAACATCGTCTTAAAGGTTATCTCAGGAAATTTTTCTCCAGCTTTCGTTCAAACTGAGTTTCGCAGTTCCTTCCTTGAAATTAGAAGTTAAAAGATTCAAAATCAAATTGTCCAAAGATAATGGGATTTCTCTGGAAATATTTCTGTGTGTCCTGGAGGGTCGGGAATGTTTAATTATGCTTAAAACTTTCAAGTCTTTGTTCAGGCATTACAATAAAGTGGGATTTTACCAAACAATCCAGAGACATATGTATGTATGTATAATGTTATAGAGGTACCAGCGCTATTGACATATGTCAGCTTGTTGTGTTGTGATGGCAGACATTTCTCTTAGATTTTTTCGAATAATGACATTTAAAATGAATACATTACATTTGTTAAGACTAATTATTATTTTGATACGCTGACCTAAAATCCAAATTGGGGCTCACCGCGCCAAAAACCTTTACAAAACGTATTTTTTTTCGGTTTTACTTATTTATTAACCAGTGTTATTGTTGACGACCCCTAAAGAAACAGTTAATCACTCCAGAAAGCAGGAATTTTAACGAAATTTAAGACGAAACACCAATATACGTTGTGGTCATACCGATGACCAGGTGGATGCAAGAGAAAACTCGAGATTATGATGAAATTCAAACCACATCAAATAATGCTTTCAATATTTTTTATAAATTCGTCTGGGTCAAACAAAAATATTACACAGATTTCCCCAAGTGATTTTGACGATTGCGAAATCCAAACAAATTGGACAACTCATAAAAAGTGAAACTTTTGTGAAATTCATCAAGAAAAAACAAAGAAACGATTTCCTGCAAACAGACATTAATTCTTCAAGATCTTGCGGATTTCCAAAAACAACAAGAGTTTATTGTAAGACATGTTTATATCAAATACCAAAATACCGATATTTTTAGGAGTTTAAACTCAGTATTCTATTTTGAGGTAAACAATGAACGAATTGGAGTATATGCACAACATTTTTCAAAGCTACCCTAGATGTAAACTACTGACCATTTAGAACTTTAAAAACTGGGGTGGAATCGGCTTAGGTGATTGTTGATTGTTAACAGTTAAAATAATAGAATTTTATCTGTGTAAGGTGATAGTCAAATTGATACCTAAAAAGCTGTCACTAGAAAAATTTGATAGTCATTTTGATACAAAAATGTCGTTTCTGAATAGAGCTACCAGACGCTTACAAAAAACGAATGGAAAATTTTTTTAGTTTCCCTTTTTTAGGTATACAAAAACACATTCTTGTGACCGACAAAGCTTACGTAATTCGAAAGAGAAATAAGAATGTTATTTAAAAACAGCCAATTTGATACATTTATTCAGAATTTTAGAGGAATCATTTTAAAATTTCACCATAGCAACAATGAATTGTGACAATTATAATCTGAAATTGTTCAATCGAATTGAATTGAGTTGAATCATTTTACACAGACGGAATGAAAATGATAGTCAAATTTGACTACCAAAAATATGATAGTCAATTATTACCTTAGCCGATTCCACCCCAGGTTTCCTTATCAGGGATCTTAGAGGAAATTATGGAAGACATCTAAAAAGTCGATCAGGAAATTGAGAATGTTGTGAGAAATTTCTTAAACGCAATTCGAAAAGTTGAGTCACAATAAAAAAGCCCAAACCAGTACTGAATTTATTGAAAGCGGTAAAGATCTGCAAGACTGTATCAAGAGGAACTACATTTGTTCACATTTGTCAATTTATCAAAAATACTAAGTCAATTCTATATAGCCCGACCAAAAATTAACCCTTAAGTTGCTATCTATGTATCATTAATTGAAAATTGAATACCAATGCCAAACACGCACAAAAACTCATACAAATTTATTGTTGATTCGAATCCCTTGAAAACAGATTAAGATAGTAACTTTAAACTGATGTATTGTTTTAAAAAATATTGTTATTAACTTTTAGTAAAATTAAAAAAATAAAACTGAAATCCTGCCAAAAATACCACAGTTAGTTGGTTAAATGTCCCGAAATATATCAGCAAAATAGCTTAAACATTAATTATAATTGATTGCTTATTTTTCTAAGTTTCTTAAATGACAATTTGGTGAATTACAAAACATAATGGGGCATATTCATAGATGTTTGCTAAACTCTTGCTAAGTTGTTGCTAAGCAAGTCCAGAGTTTAGGCTATTTATCTATAAATAAATTTAAACCTAAGTTTAGAGCTAATACTGTGGTTTAACTATAAACATAGGAAATGCTGTGTTTAAGTACTCGTAGTTATTATCACAGCCAAATGTCATATTTGATTTTTGTTTCTAAATTGAATTAACCTTTTCAGGTAAATCATATCAAATAAATTGTACGTAAACTTGCTGGTGTAGCTCTTCTTTTTAGCAATATTCGCTACAAAGTTCTTTGTCTGACTGCGATAAGTTTTCCTGCCGTTCGCGTTTTATATTTTCCTTGCTTTTCATCTAAAATGTTATTGAACTTTGTTGTTGTTTTTTTTTCTATTAAGCCTAGTACGCTGCTGATGCGAAACGAAATTTCCCATACAAAAATGACATGACGAAATCATAAACGAAAAATTTCGCTGTGCTTTTCGTTTTTCAGTACGCTGCTGTACGACGAAATGTGTCATTTTAGTGGACAGCTGTACTAGATTTCGTAGTACAATTCTCCACTCTTTTCGTTATCAATTTAATTGCCCGGTATATTAATTGCTTGCGAAATTTTGACGTTTTATTTATTTATTGAAAAATTTTTCGAATATTTTCGTTAATGATTTCGTCATGTCATTTTTGTATGGGAATTTTCTTTTCGCATCAGCAGCGTACTAGGCTTAAAATTGAACTTCAACTTCCAGACAGAACTCTCCACAAATATTTTTCCGCTGTGGTTTTCGTTTTAATGTCGCTCTGCACTTGGAGACTGCCGAAAAATTTCGTTTTGCATCAGCAGCGTACTAAGCTTTAAATAGTTTTGTTTTACTTACTTTTTCGACATCCAATTCTAGGAATGACAGCACAAAATAACGAGTTTGAAAATATAACAGTATTTTTTTGCTTTGACCTGTCATTTGAAGTATAATTGTAGTAGAATACAATCTTAAACTGGGGTTTTACTAAACACATCAGGAAAATTTACTATGAATAAGAGCTGTGTTTATTTAATCAACAAGCCTTAAACTATAGATCAAGAAATCACGACTTTAGTAATTCTCTATGAATCTATCTATTTAAATATCACCGATGATGATGGGAAGTTATTAGTGTGCATGTGTATTTTTGTCTTTGAATCAATATGCAATCAAATGGCGGAACACCCTGTTTTTCAATAAATTTGTGTACGTAACTTATCAATTATAAGCTATAAATTTGGAACACATAAATTGATATTAAATTTAGAAGGGAACAGGACAATTCCGATCATATAAGAACATTATACATGGTTTAATATTGATTTTCTGTTAGAAACAATGGTTACTAAACTTGTGATTAAGCTAAGCATGAAATCCCCCACATTCTTATCAATGAATTAAAATAGTCATTCTTATTTGTAGTCATTGAAGCATGGTAACGTTGTCATTCTTAAAACTAATAAAACTTTATGTTTTTATATGTTTTGAATTTTAATATTCTGCCTCAGATCTTTATTTTGGACTCCGGAGAATACCATCATTGTGGCCATCCGGGTAAAGATACTGGCAAGCTTGAAAGTGGTAGGTAGTAGTAGTAGGTACCTCCTTTATATAAGATGGAATACCATAATCAAAGAAAATTTTTAATAATCATAATAAAAAAATTCCTATGCGCCTGTATTTACGCTTCCTGGGAGTTTGTTGGATAATTATTTGGTTTGAGCTAGATGGCTGCTTGAATTTTCTTTTAGAGCTTACGAATTACGGTGTCGGTGTCGGTGACGGTGGAGGCAGCGGCAGCGGCATCAGCATCAGCATCAGCATCGGCAACGGCGAGCGAAAAATTCCTACTAAATGAAAAATATAAAAGCGCACAAGGAGGCATTTCTATACTGTGTCGACATCCACTATACCATCAGGGCTAAAGCCTTGGATCTAATGACACAGGACTGATACAAAGATTGGTTGTCTGGCTGAAGAAGCATAATATCTAGATCAAAATGTAGGGTGGTGTTTAAGGGCTGCCTATGCTATGTAAATGGATAGATGGATGAACGTTGATGGTGGTATCTTCTGAGTTTCTTGAATAATAACTAAATTAATATGGATAACTGGAGTATCATTTATATGTTAATAAGTATACCAAACAGTCGCAAAGGCGTGTCAAATATCAAGTTTATAGTATATATCTATACCACACCACATACAAAATAAAAGACTCTAGAGAGGACGCAAATTTTCTTTGGAGAGAAAGTTCTTTAGCTATGATTTGCTTATTTCTTATTTTTTAGTTTGTCAATTTATAGGGCGGACGTTAGTGCACGGTTTTTGGGAAAACTTTACACTTCATTTTTACGCGACGCGGCGGGTGTTAAAGTGTAACGGTAAGAGTATACCCACTGAAAGATTATTTATACAACAATTTTTCTATAGCGGCAACTCTGTCAATTGGACTTGCAGAAAGAGTTGTCAAATAAACAGGTGAATATCAGAAAACCCAGACTCGAGTAATCTTACTAAACTCAGCATAATTTAGAGCACTAAGCAAACAAACTGATCTCCATATTTAATGTCGTTATTATTTGACAACCAGGAATTCTCACGACGGATAATTCTAAAAATTTCAATCCGAAAAAAAAACCATAGAAATCGGAACAGAAATACAAAGCGTTCATGAAACGTGATGATAACAAACACGATTTGCAGCTTTTAATAAATAAAGAAAGACCAAAAGTCGCATTCTCTAAGCAATTTACTTAGGAAATCCAAAATATTAAAACTTTCTTATCGTTTTGCTAACTAGTAAATTGTCTAAAAAGTGACAGTTCGTAAAAATAAACAAAGCAAATACGCTTAAACGGACCTATTCATTGAATATCCCAACTGTTGAGGTTGACTGGACCATTCCATCGACACTTCTTATAAGAATAATTGTACAGATGTCATTAGATTTAGTAAATTGCTAAAAGTTAAAGTAGACATTCCGTGATTTTAACTTTTGCAAATTGTTAAGAGACAGTAAGATGTTAAAATCGTTTAAAATTAACTGAATCATCTTTAAAGCTTAGTAAATTGCTAAAAATGGCCTTAACATTTTACTATATCGTTTTTAATAAAATCACCATTGTTTTTAATTTATGGTAATATTTTTAGAGAAATCTTGGTGTGAGCACGATTTTTTCAGGAAAATATTTCAGATTTAGTTTGCAAAAGTAATATTTCTGATCATAGGTTAAGCCAGAAACTTACAACACAATCACAATATAGAAATAAACGTGCAGATTGGGGGTCACGCAGTTAACTAATGTTGCTAAAGTCAATTCTGGTGTACCTCAAGGGAGTCACCTTGGTCTATTGCTGTTTATTTTCTTTGCTTATGATTTGCCTTCTATTTCAAATAATTCTATATCGCATGCAGATGATGTTAACATTTTTTAAATTATTAACTGCATCAAGGAATATGAAGAGCTACATCAAGGTATAAATCAATGTTGGGAACAGTGCAATACAAATCGTTTGATTTTTATTATTGGCAAATGTAATATGATTTGCTTGCACGAAACATAATATAATAAACTATGATTTCATGTTGAATTCGTAGCGTTTGAATAGAGAATTAAGTTTTTCTGACTCTGGTGTTGTACTAGACTCAAAATTAACTTACTGATCACAATTATTAAATTACTGATCACAATTACTATATTAACTAACAAAGCACTTGGTTTCGTCAAAAGATCTTTCCAGAGTTCCGCGATTCATGTGTTATTATTGTGTATTTTTCTTTTGACAGGCCAACTCTTAAAAACGCTTGCGTTGCATGAGCGCCATATTGATAGAATAGAAAGATTCAACGTACTTGATAAATCAGGCTGGTGGTTGTAGGGGTCATGACCCCCTATTATATTTTGAACTATTAATTTGTTGTATATGAACAAAAACTTGTATTTCACTTCCTTAAACTTTGTTGCTAAAAGTACTACTTTTAACTGAAGACTGATGGACTAAGAACATAATATGAATCGGATAATCAGCCCTATTCCGAAAACACAGTACAAATTCATCAACTTTTGACCAATGGACGATCCAGGGGGGGTCATATGCGCCATAAAGCTTATACAGTCAAGTTGCATAAGTAAAGATTTCATTTAAAGATTTGTTAGTAATTTAACGACATTCACCAAAAAGCGGTTTGCTTTCAAAAACAACTCAAATTTTTGTTTTCACTTAATTTAGAATTTAAAAAGACTTTAGTCATGCTTTAAATTGTTTTCATAAAATTTGTTTCTAAGAAAAAGATTTTTTTAAAACTTTCTCTAAATTTTGTATTCTTAATTTTGCTTCTTTCTACAAGAAAAACATATTTTTGTATTGCTCCAGAAGGATACCCCTCATAAAATCTTCATATTTTTTTAAGGTTTCTTAAGAACTAATGGACCAATTTCAATAATCTTCTTTTTGATGATCAAAAATGTCATTTTTTTTTTATTCTTAAAAAAATATTAATTATTTTTACAAAACTCGATAGCGAAATTTAAATATAAAATGTATATCCATAAGCACTTTATTTAGTGCTTACCAAAAAATATTTTTAAGACAAAATATAAAATTTAAAACGATTTTCAAAAAAAAAATAAGTTACATTTTTTAAATCTTTAAATATAGGAAATATTTTAAAACAGACTATTTGGAAGACATTAGCCAGTTCTAGCGACCAATTCGTGCATTTTATTTCTTTCAAAATTGATTTTCTGTTGAATACAAAAGATCTTAAAAAATTAAATAAATCTACTTTTGAAGTGAATTTGCTTTGGATGCTCTAGAACTGAGATTTAAACACGAATTTCAATAATATAAATGTCCCAAAAACAGCAAAACTTACACTTTTGTTAAACTAATTGCTAATTGAAAAACATAATAAACATTTCATATTTATTGATATGAAAGCTTTAAATCTCTTGAGATTTGAAATGAAAAGAGATTCTGAAACGTGTAATTTGTGATTGCCACACAAACGGTTCTTCCCAAATTATTTGTTTACCTTAATTTGTTTCAATTTAATTTTTTAGAGAAATTATGTACTTTAAGTGCATCTATATCCTAAAATTCAAGAACCAAGCATTTTTCTCCCTACAATTTGTATGTTTTGTTGACTCCTTTAAGTTTAAGATCAAAATACGAGTAAGCAGACTGATAGCGATAGTATTAATATAGACTCCCAAAAAATGTGTCTGAAAAAACTACGATAAAAAAGGACGACAGTTTTTGGTATCAGATCGTCTCTCTTGAATCCAGAGGTCTTGGGTTCGATCCCTGCCTATGTCATCTAAAGTTTTTTTCAGGGTACTGCCTCTTGCGAGGAATTGACAAATTCTCCAAGAGTAATTCTTGTCATGAAAAGTGCTTTCTCAAATTAGCCGTTCGGATTCGGTTGAAAACTGTAGGTCCCCTCCATCCCTGGACAACAGCACTCGCACACAGGAGTGGTTGAGAGTTGTAAGTCACAAGGCCCTAGTTCTCAACGGACTGTTGCGCCGACCAATTTATTTATTAACTTCCCATAGGAAGTTATTGTAATGGGTCCGATTTGTCAAATTGAAAATTTTGACATTTCTCGACGTTTCAAGGTCCCTAGAGTCGAAATAAAAGACTTTTAGAAAGATGTCTGTGCGTGCGTGCGTGCGTGTGTACGTACGTCCGAACGTTCGCGATGATTTGTTTGTCGTCTATAGCTCAAGAACCAGTGGAGATATCGACTTCAAATAAATTTTGTTATACAGATAATAAGGCAGAAAGATGCAGAAAGGGCTCTCAAGAAAATTGCGTGGGTGGTTTTTTACCATTGCAGTTTAAAAAAAGGTGCAAATTTTAATTAACCCTAAATATCTCAAGAACCAATGACGCTAGAGATTTGAATTAAATTTTATATTGTAAAGTGATACAAAACAATTATATTTTTGGAAAATAATCCAATTAACGGTTTTCTTTATAAATAAAAAAAAAAACTGAAAAAAGAATTGTCACCTCGAAAATTTTACGACTAAAATATGATTTCATCTCCAAAACCGATTTGTGCAACGAAGAATAATGTTTTTGACATCTGATAAAATTTTGAAAAAAATCGAATTGACAGCTTTTGTACAAAAAATTAAAAACCTAAAAAAAAATTAACAAAAGTTGGTAAAAATTGATTTCCGACTCAAATAACTTTTTAAAAATGTGAGATAATGGCTTCTTACTAATTTTAACTTATAAGAAATATTGTTTTCAACATAAGGAAACATTTTGAGAAAAATCGAATTGACAGTTTTCTTTACAAAAAATAAAAACCTAGGAAAAACAATTTACTTTGACTTAAATAGCCTTTCAAAAATTAAAAATATTGGCTTCAAACTTATTTTATTCCACAGAAAATATTGTTTTCGATATTCAGTAATTTTTTATAAAAATCCAACGGTCCGTTTTTTTCATAAAAAAAAATAAAATCTACAAAAAATAGTATACGCAAATTTGGTAAAAATTGATACATATATCTACCAAACTTTTAAGCAAGACAAATCGACAGAGGGGATGGGAAGTTATCAGTTATCTGGGTCGCATCCCAGCCTCTTTTTTACTTTTTAATTTTGTGTGACCAAACCCTCTCTCCCCCTGATTAAAAGTCTGGATCCGCCCTTGAGTGAATGGCCGACTTTGCTAATGTTTACATTTTAAACGTTTTCGATTTGAAAGCTTCTAATTCCAAATTGACTATTGAAAGTGTTTGCTTAAGTTCCTTGACTCCAACTTCAAAAGTTTGATTTTTTTTTCAATTTTATTATGCTTGTTTGTTTGAAGTCGTTAGTAAGTATTTTATGTATCTGATGTTGACAATTTGTTTTGGCATTTCCATTTAGTTATTTTTTCGATTTTAAAACTGAAAAAATAAAACAATTCTAAGAATTTTTTTAAATGATATTCACCATTTGAGATACTGAACTCAGAATTAAATTGCTTTATATTAAAATAATCTATCGATTCTTCTTATCACTTTGCAAACTTTTATGAAAAACAATTTACAAAATTTGAAAATTCTTTAAAACACACCTTTCCTGTTTGATGTTTCACTTCATTTAAATTACAATATTACCACATAACTCTTTTTCCCTTGTAAATATCATCAATATCAGTCATCTTTTCAAAAATGTTCATATTGTCTCTAAACTCGGATGTCAATCTTCTATATAATTTAAATAATGTTACCGAAACGAACCCAAGGCCTTGATCCAGAACAAACTTTTTTAGAAAATATGTACATAGTATGTATTTTCCCCTCAACTCGTCACTTTTCGAATGTCATTGTACCTATATTTTCACTTGATATGTGTCGGTGAGTTTTGTTTCTTGTGTTTTCCTTTATGCAATTTACAACGCACTAAATTATTAACGAAGCAATAAATTTTGAGTATTTGAAATTTTCTTTGAATTGATTTTTGCAGGGTTGCAAGGATGTCATGACAATGCGATGGCGGCATGTTTGTGCGGGGTGAACCACCAAAAAACCCATTTTACCCATCAGGATTCCAAAACGAAATTGTTTGATTTTTGACTACTTGGAAGGGGACCTGGAGGAAGGTTTGAGACTTGAAAGGGATTGGAAGTTCAGTGAAAGTTTCGAACCATACACACACACACATCATCTGCCATCAGTCAGGCGGGTATGAAATAGGATTCTGTTCATATGGTCTGAGTTTTTTCTTCTACATCTGGAGGAACTTACATTCTGCCACCCGGAAGCAGTGTTTTACTTAGTTGAATTTATTTTGATGCGGTTGATGGTGAACAAAAAATGAAGAAAAGTCTTGACATTAGCACAACACACAGCACAAATGTGTTGTGCTAGAAAAAGAAATCCTCGAAAAAGGAAGAAAGCAAAAACACACAAACTTTTAAGGAAGTTCCAGTTGTTATATTATGATGTGTGCTACTGACTGTGGCTGTTCCAAGGAAACTGTTAAGAAAAATCAAGATTACTATAGATGCTGCTACAGCTGCAATCGTATGTGAAAAGTAAGCCTGACAGACATATGAGAAGAACTATACTATACAGCAGTTTTTGTTTCGGTAAAAAAGTTTTAGGATATTATTCATATTTTATAGAACGACGAGTTAGTTTCTTTCAACTATATTTAAGTTTTAGTATTATAATAGGTATACATACATATATGTACATAAGTAGGTACCTTTTTCAAAAAGGCTTAAGGCTTTGAATGTGTTTAATTTGTAAAGAAGAGCTGTCAAGGTTTGTTTTTAAGACAAGGTGTGATTCTGTAACGTTACTGCATTAAAATTTATTGGTTAAAGTAAAAATACCAATCATAAACAATCTCTTAATCATAAATTAAGTATAGGTTTTTAATATCTCAGATGCATTTCATATACACACATGAATAAAGCATATTATTCTTTAAACACTCTTCTATCAACATTGAAAAAAGTCCTTATAAACCCTAATTGCGTAGATTGTCTCCCAATTCTGAAATACAAAAAAATATGATTCCTGAGGTGTAATCAGCTAAGGTGAATTTTGATAAATGACATATGTTATGTAGTTCAAACGAATATGACGTTTCTGCCTGAAAATAAAAATAAGAAAAAGTAGGAATTTCATCACACTGCAGTCAATTTGATGTTTTTTGGATCTGTTATACAATGTAAAAGCAAAGTAACTAAGGATAAGATTTTTCATTATTAGAACTGTGAAGTGGTTTCCTTACTTTTGCTTGTGTGGAGGTGAAAAAGACAAAATAGCTTCTTTATTCAAACATTAAATAAATAAATAAATTAGTTTTTCAAGCCGAATTCGAACGGCTAATTTAGGAAAGCACTTTTCATGACAAGAATTACTCTTGGAGGATTTGTCAATTCCTCGCAAGAGGCAGTTCCCTTGAAAAAAAAAACTTTAGATGACACTGGCAGGGATTGAACCCAAGACCTCTGGCAAGAGTAGTATCCCACGGCCACGGGTACTACTTCTTCAAACATTTTGTCGACTTATTCCAATAGGATTTCATTTAGTTTGTTCTCATTCCAAATGTCATTATTAACTTCCCATAGTTATTGTAATTGGTCCGATTTGTCGAATTGAAAATTTTGAATCTTAATCAAAGATTTTTAGAGAGATGTCTGTCTGAGTGACGGAAGTTCGTTCGTATTCTTTCCGTCGGACATACTTCATCGACTGCTTATGCATTTTGTTCTGCAGATATTAAATCGAAGGATGCAGCAAGGACTTTCAAAAAAAAAAATTAATTGGCTAGATTTTGTACTATAGAAATTTAAGAAAAGTGAAGATTTTGAAATATCTCACAAACCAAAAACGCTGGAGAAAACTAGAATGTGACCAAATTTTTTGAGAAATATCAAAGTAAAGATTTTTTACAAAATATAAAAACATTACAAAAAAAACACTACTAAATGTTGGTAAAAATTGATTTTTAAATCAAACATATTTATAAAAATTTATAAATATTGCCTTCAAATCAATTTTATCTTAAACCGAATAATATTTTTAAAATATTTACACATTTTTATAAAAATTCAACTGTTAATAAAAAAATAAAAACCTACAAAATAGCAAAATTGGTAAAACCTGATGATTGCGAGAAAAGATGAAGGTATTGACTTAAAAAGTATTTCAATCTATGCTAATTTTGTCTTTAACGCAAGATAATGTTTTTAGAAAAACCCAATATATGTACATACATACATTTTATTTATATGAAATAAAAACTTTCAAAAAATGCTGCTAAAATTGATACAAATTTTGGTTTTCGACTCAAAATTTATGTTTGCATATAAAAAACAAATATTGTTGTTAATTTTTAGTTATCTTAGTATTTAAGAATGTAATTGACAAATTTTGTTTACAAAACACGGAAATGGTTTTTGAGTCAAGCATTAAATATAATGGGCCATGTTCATAGTTCTTTGATAAGTTCTGATTTTGTCTTTACTAAACTAAACTTCAGTTTATGTTATTCATAGACAATTTGAACCCATTTTAAAATGATAGCCTGAAGTCTTAAAATAAACACGACGGAACCCATGTTTAAATGATGAGAAAATTTTATTTGAAAATTTAAAAACAATAATTAAAATGTCGAAAGACTTAAGCGTATCTCAATAATTTGGAATGCTACCAACCAACAGAAAACGAAAGCTCTACTTAGCGCAGATCAATCGATTCGAGAAAAAACTGTAAGATTTATGATTGACCTTCTAAATATTAATGAAGACCGAAATTCAATGAAAGATTTAATAATATTAGCCCGACTTACAAACAATTTCTAAACTAACAGCAAAAAGAATAATTTAAAGGATTTCAACGATTTTGGCTCTCCAACTAACGCATTTTATTTTGTACTACTCTACAAGCCATTTTGTATAGGTTAAAGTGAAATTGTACTAGAATTGTAGTAGAAAATACCTTAAATCTGTTTTTAACTAAACAGAGATTCCATAAATAGCAGATTTGTCTACCCTAGATGTTAAATTTAGACTCCAGTTCAAATAGACTCTGGTTTAAATAACGACTATGAATATGCCCCATTGAAATTAATTTTTTAGAATCTCACAAAAAATATTAATATTAAATATATTGGGCTATATTCATAGATCTTTAATAAACTCTGATTTTGTCTTTATTAAACTAAACTCCAGTTTATGTTATTCATAGTTTATTTAAACTCATTTTAAAACGATAGCCTGGAGTCTAAAAATAAACATGAAAGAACCTATGTTTAAGCTGTTTTTAACTCTATAAAACATCAAAAATAAACAAACTAATTGAGAAAATTAGGTTGCGAGACATTTTATTTGAAAATCTTATATATAAAAATGAATCGCAAAATGTGTTGGTAAGCGCATAATTCAACAACTCCTGGACCAATTTGGCCAATTCTTTTTTTAATATGTTCGTTGAAGCTCAAGGATGGTTTCTACGGCGAGAAAAATTCCAATAATTGCCGGAAAAACTATAAAAACAGCCCTTCTCTTTTTCCCATACAAATTTTTTCTAACTAAAACGTAGTCGGCTTAAAGAATATGACTCAAGTCATATCAAATTAAAAAAAAAAAGAAAAAAAGAAGAAAAAAGTGATCTACACTGTTGTTTGCTGTTGTTTTTCTTGGATTTTCTGTTACCTTATCTACTGAGTTTGCTTTTGTCAACTGATAAACGGCTGAAACAAATCCATATATCGTGTTTTGTGCAAAGTGTTAGTGTAAGTGTTTGTTTTGTTAGTGCTTAGTAACAAAATAATTTATATTTGATATGCCTCCTATAATACGAAGCAATTTAGGTAGAAGAACCCGAACTGCTACAAAACAAGCTAATTACCAAACTAATCGTACTGCACAAGAACGTGAAGACCAAATTGAACGTGAAAGAATTCGGATATCACAAATGCGTGAAGCGTGAGCGCGACATTCAACTAATGATCGCTCAAGTTTGAATCGAGCTGCTTTCAGTTACGATGTGTCAATTGACTACAGAAACTACCAATGTGTTGTTATTCGTGCTATGAACTCGGTTTGCTCACACTCTAAGACATTGAAATACAAAAACGAAGCTAATGGATTGTATTGCGCAAATGGTAAAGTGAAATTGATACTCATTGGTTTCAGGAATAGGAACAGATTCCATACACTTTTTAACACTTACCCAACACTATAACAATTGCTTTAAAATGACTTCATTTGGGGCTACAAATGTAGTTCGAGAAAACTTCATGCCAATTTATAGCAGTTATTCATAATTATTTTAGCGAACAAAATTTTATATCACCTAATTTAAGATGTTTATTGATAGATATTAGTTACAACTTAATATGTATATAATTTTTAAGATCAAATATTATTTAAGTTTGATCACTGACGATCTATAAATTTATACCCCATTGCTTATTTATTTTATTTAATAGTGTTTGGTACAAAAATAATATATTTTTTTAATTAACAGATACAAGGGTAAAAATATCACAGAGCAGGTTCACTGTTATCAGTGTCAGATAGCGACAGCAAATTCCTGCAAATTTATTTTATGGGCAATTCACCACAAGAAATTGATCTGCGTTGTGCAAATAACAATTTAGAAAAGAGGTCTATTGTAGAACAATTACAAACTTTATTTCATGAACACAATCAATTGATTATATTGTTCAAAACTGCACTGGATCTGATGCCATCTGATAATCAGAAAATTGTAATCAGAGCTGTCAAATCACCTGCAGGTCAACATGCAAGACGTTAAAATGTATACCAACTATTGATGAAGTTGTTATCGTTGTAGTTGGAGAAAACTTTAAATCCCGTGATATTGTTTTACATCGTCGAAATGATCAATTACAACGTATAAAGCAATTAAAAGACGAACTTATTTAGAAGGTGTTTCCAAATGTTTCTCAAAATTACAGAAACCATAATTGGTTGAGCGAACGAGCTATACTATAGCTGCAAAAAAATTAATGTAAATGAATTGAATTTCAAAATTCAAGAACAAATTACAGGCGAATCGAGGATATATGTATATGTAAATCAGTTGATTCGGCTACTAACCAAGATGATGTAGTCAATTATCCATCGGAATTTTTAAACTCGCTGGATTTGCCAGGATTGCCACCTTACAATCTTCAATTAAAGGTTGGATCAATAGTTATAATGTTGCGAAATATCAACCAACCGCGTCTTTGCAACGGTACACGGTTAGCGATAAGATATAGCGAAGCAACTATACTCAAAGGAAAGTATAAAGGAGAAGATGTTCTTATACCACACATCCCAATGATTCCGACTGATGTGCCATTTGAGTTTAAACGACTACAATTTCCAGTGCGGCTTGATTTTGCTATGACCATAAACAAGTCCCAGGGACAATCATTAAGTGTTTGCGGTATTAATATAGAAAATCCATGTTTCTCACATGGTCAATTGTATGTTGCCTGTTCCCGTTTTCTAAAACCATCAGATTTGTTTCTCTATGCTCCAAGTAATGGAACAAAAAACATCGTATATCACAAAGCACTAAAATTTCTGTTAATAATTATGATTCACATGATTAACAATAAAGCGATTATTTACTTTTAAATCGTTATATGTATATGTTTCATTTAATTATTTTGTATTCACAACGCCCTATCACCAGGGTGACGGTTTTGTTCACGAGAATGTTTAGCCATCATACGTAGGAACAATAACTACCACTTTACAAATCTTTATGAAAGGACGAAGTCTGTCGGGTCCGCTAGTATTAAAATAAAAATTAAAAGGACTTAAGGATCGATCAAGATTTTGATATTTTGCTAGATATTGGAATGCTACCACCCAACCAAAAACGAAAGATCTACTTAACCCAAACCGTTCCCTTTGAAATACATATGTAGATGAAGACGATTTGTATGAAAGGTTTCGATTTGAAAGAACAGCCTTTTAAATATTGAAGATCGAAATTCAATGAAAGATTTACCAATATCTTTGTGTTTCCAAGTTTAAACAGCGCCAGAGCTAAGGTTTTTCGCTCGATATATTCACCAAAGTGACATAGTCAATGTGATGTTTGCAACTCTACGCATCTTTACCACAAAAACTAAATATTTGCTTGCATCAGGCGACTTACGTACAATTTTTTTAACAAATAGTGGTCTGTTTCACCAAATTACAAATTGTAAATAACTAGTGCTTTTTTAACAAATTTTTAGAAAAATTGATTTTTTCTGTTTCACGAGATAATTGATTTACAAAATTGTAGTTGTAGATTACAAAGGGAAATTTGTAGAAATTTCATTATTTGCGTTTCTCAAAAACGTTTTTTTGTTTGTAGTTTACAAATACAAATTTGTAAAATTTTTTCGTAAGTTCGTGTTTCACCAAATCAAATATATTTACAATTTTGTTCAGTATATGAAAATTTCTTACAATAGAAAGATGATGTGATGTAGATTGCATTACAATTTATAATTTGCAATAAGAATATTGTCTCTCTCCCTCTCCAGTTTAAGAATGTCGTTACGTCGTCGCAAGCATAGTAGCACCGATAGTGAGTTAAGTGACCATTTCGTGCAACATATACATACATACATACATACGTAGACGAAGAAAAATTTATCGACCGCGTATAAATTATGAAATTTCTGATACTTTTACATTCAATAAAAAGTTTCGCTTGAAACGTGTAAAGGCGGAGGAAATAATAGGACAAATTGGATCAAGCATTTTAAATGAGACTGAAAAAAACTTTTCATTGACACCGATTCAGCAATTTCTTACAGCTTTACACTGGCTTGGAAATGGAGGACAATATCATGGATGGCAGATATGCACGGTGTATCTAAATCTACAGTTTGTAGATCGGTACATCGTGTTTGTGCGGCTATTGTTGATGCTTTTTTTTTTGAAAATAGTGTACGGTGGCCACAGGAATACGAAAGCATTTGTGAAAGGTTCTATAATATTGCAGTTAAATACAATTTTCTTTAGAATCTTATGTATTTGAAATCAACATTTGAGTTTTTTTTTAAAGGTTTGCCATTTGTTTACGGATGTATCGATGGGACACTTATTAAAATTGATTTACCTAACGAGTTTGAATCAGCGTATGTCGATAGACACGGTAACCACTCGATTAATTGTATGTTGGTTTGCGGTCCCGACTATACATTTTATGTATGGCATATGTTAATTGGCCGTGAAGTATTCATGATGCGCGAGTACTCCGAAGAAGTCCGTTGTATTCAACTTTTGAAAACGGTTTTCAGCCTTTTCCTCATTGCACTTTACTTGGGGGTACGGGATACCCGTTAAAAGATTGGCTGATGACACCCGTCGCATCGCGAGAACCGAGATTGCGATTGGTATGTATTCTAAAAATAAAATTTCCTTGTCTTAATAATTTGAGAGTGCAACCACGAAAGGCAATTCAAATTATAAAGTGCTGCATAATTTTGACCAACATTTCTTGACAAGATGACCGAATAACAGCTGTGAAGTGCCAACAGAAGAAGAAGGCTCAGATAAACTATTTGATAACATTGACAACTTATATGGCCAAAACTAGAAATTACAAACAAAAAACTGCTTCAAAACTTAACTTTTGTTTTATTTTCTGTTTTCTTATTTTATTATTCTTATTTATTTACAAATTATAAAATTCAATAATGTTTCCGTAATCACTTTCTATATCCCTGCACTCGTTACTCTTTTCGTTGTTTGTGAGTAGTTTTGTTGTGAAGTGACATCTTTTTTTTAAGAGCATCTAACTTCAGATTGTAGATCTCTAGCCCTAACCTTTTTTTTCTCAGATAGAAGATACTAGGTAATTCTTTACTTAGGGTTTCTTACTCTCATTAGTAACAACAAATGTTTGTTCAAAACAATCATCTTCGTCACGGGGTTGCTGATCTACGATACCTTCGACAGTAGCCAAATCCTTACCAATAATATCGATAATAATATTATCCAGATCCGTCAGTTTTGTATGAGCACCGCCAGGTGCACCGGTTTCTTTTTGCCATACAACATCTTGTAGGTATTTATACAGTCTTTATCTATTAAACTTCCATGGGATCTTATATTTTCAAAAAATTTTTGACACTCCATAACTTTGGCATTGTGCGTTATAACGTTTGAAAATTTACCGAATAACACAATATGTTTTTTCTCACGTATTAACCCTCTAATACCTTATTTTTTGATTTGGTTCAAAAAATCTGTATTTACAAATATGGATGCGATAAGAACGAATCTGAAATTAGTTTTTCAAAAAAAAATCAAGTTTTTACCTTTTACAGGTGAAAATATTAACACCGCCTCAAGGCGGGGTTAGGTTGTTACATGAAAAAAAACACACACAGGTGAAGTTATGAAAATAATAATTAATTGACTGAATTAAGCTGAAAATTAAAGTAAAAAAAAAAAGAAAAGTTACTTAACAATGTGTGTATAGTTGGATATTATCTTAACGTTGATGAAAGTAAAAAAAACACGACTTTGTGGTTGAATTGCAGAGATTCAATTTGCATTTGGTGCAATATGCCTTCGTTTCTGATTTACACTCCGGAAATTTACAAGTCTTTTTGCCCTTGCGGTCATGAAATACGCACCAATGACCCACGTTGTCGTAACGAACCTGTGGGGTAGGGAAATAAGACTTCTTTGGCTTGCGGGGTGGTGCTACTGGTGATGACGTTGGACGACCTCTTGGTTTTTTCGTTTCATTTGAAACCATGCACAAAGATTCAGCATCTTCAATGCGAAAGTTTGGCAATTCGATTTTTACTTCATTGTGTACCCTATGATAAAGGATGTAAGAATTTACCATCGCCACATCTAACCGATGGAAAAAGATGCGGTTCGTCCATTTTCGGGTTTTCATGTGACAAGAAGACCATCTATGAGATCGACACCGCCCATATGTCGATTGTATTCTTTTATTATGAATGGGCAGTCAACTTCTATTTGTTTCTTATTTTTTCTATCCCATCGCGAATATTTGGAGGGTGGTGGAATAAGCTCTCGAGAAAGAAATGGTTTTACACCAACATAAGTCGAAAGTAGTCGAACACTTTTGTTGTCCAACCACAAAACGCTGCTTATATCTATGCCGTAGGCTGAAGCGACATATTCCTCAGAGTACCCTCGCTCTACTTTTCGCTTCGTCAACTCAGCATCGCTCGACAATTTGATGTTTGGCACTCGATTTGAGCGCACGGTGCCCAAACTATATATACCACGGCTTCTTAGATACGTCTGCGAACCCAACGACGTGTAAAAATTATCAAAATATACAATATGGTTCACGTTGTCTGGAATTTTGCTAGGCAAACGAACAACGGCATTTGACGAGGCTCCGAGATCTGGAGCATTTTCTGGTACCACATTGTCTCCTGCACCAGAATAAATTTCAAAAGAATATGAAAAGACCATATGATCACATAAAACAAACAGCTTGGTTCCCCACTTCTGTGGTTTGGCTGGCATATATTGCCGTGTAGGGTTGCCACCCATTTTCGTAGCACACATCTGTTCGTATACACATAGACGATGAAGCATCGGAACAGACCCAAAGCGTTCGTTGAAATGGGTTATTAGTGGTCGAACTCGATGCAACTTGTCGTATTCAGGCTGGCCATGCGGGATCATAGTCGAATTGTCATTGAAATGCAAGAACTGGCGAATTTGTTTGAATCTTATTCGTGACATTGTGGTCCGGATTGCTTCCAGCGAATATCTTCCCCATTAAGAACGAACATTTGAATAGCGATATACAGACATGAAGAACATGATTCCAATAAACTGTCGAACCTCTTGTACATTGGTTACAAATCTGGTTTCAATTTTCTGCTGGCACGCATACAAATTCATTTAATCAACTAGATATTGCATGAATTCATCTGTCACAAAGTAATGAAAGAAATCAAATGTTGCTTTCAAAGCTTTTACTTCTGGAGGCAGCTCTTTTACTTCACGAAAAACGACTTCATTTACATGCAGCTGCATATTTTTTTGGAAAAAAAAAATTGAAAAATTGTATGTTGTTTATTCATAGCTAACTATGTTCTCTGTCCGCCGACTTACAAATTTGAGAAAAAATTGTAGTTTACAAGTCTGGAAATCAAACGGTTTTTTTTTTGGTAATTGGAAATTACAATATCCCCTATTTTGTGTCTATTTTCTTACAAATTTGTTGGATTGAATTTTGTAGTTTGTGAAAGAGAAAATCAGTTTACAAATTTGTAATTGTAGTTTACAATTACAAATTTGTGATTGTAATTATTGTAATTTGTTAAAATAAAATCACAGCAAGCACATTAATTTTAAGGATTTTAAAGGCTTCGGCATTCCAGCTCAATTTATTTTTTTACTATCTACAAACAAGCCGTTTTTTATAAGTTTGATTGAAATTGTAGTAGAATATACTTTTAACCTGTTTTTTTAACTATACATGGCTGTCAAATTCTTTATGAATAGCAGCTGTGTCTAGATGTTAATTTTAGACTCCAATTCAAATAGACTCGGGTTAAAAATATGACTATGAATATGCCCATTTTGTTTAAGGCTTAGAAAAATCGACAGAGGGACACGTATGGGAACTTAGAAGTATGGGTCGCATCTTTTTTTGACAATTCTCATTAGAAATTTTTCAATCGAATTCAATAAGATTTAATCATTTTATACAGACAGCTTGGTAATAATCCAATTTGACTATAAAAAATGTGATGATCACTTATAACTTCGGTGACCATCCGTTCATTATTATAATGAACAGTTCATTATTTGAAGAAAATGTTCATTATGCATTACTGTATGTCGGAAAACATAAAAATGTTCATTATTTTAGAAATTGCTCATTACTTGTTCATTATTTTATGATTTTTTTTTTGTTTGAGGAAAGCCTAAACATGAAAACCATTAAATGTTTAATGAAAACGTACCCTTACATCATAATTCGTTGTCTTTCTTTTTCGGAACACTTCCTTATCTCGCAATTACAAAAATCAGATCATATTATACATCCTAACATACAGGGGAAGTTAAACTAATACTCTTACACTTGCGCACAGGATGACTTTCACCACTGGAAATTAATTTTACCACTGAGATTTACTGACCATGACAATGGTAAAAATAACTTTCAGTGAATGTAAATGAAACTTATCTTTTTTCCATTTGGACTAGTTATGGTATTTTCCATAAGTAATTTTGAGAGTGCACTCCGACTGTTGGAATTATTGCGTTGTTGAAAAACCCTTCACTCCAAAAATAAATGAAGAGCAAGAATTACACTCCTTCCTGGGACAAAGGGGAGTTGAGTTTAATGTATATTATGAAAAAGAAAGGCAATATTTCAATTAATGACACTGAATCAGTATTGGGACTTCGACCACTTAAGTGGTATTTCTACCACTTTTTGGTGTTCATGAAAGTCTACCACCTAAAAAACAAATTCTACCACTTTTTGCAACTCACCGTTTACCTATCATTAAACTCTACCTTTTAATATTTATAGTATATTTAATTTTTTTTGTCAATAAATCTTAAAATTATAAACGAGTTAGGTAAATAAAACATTTCAATCTGAGAACACAAAAATACACTTGATATTCGAAAGAATGACTACATTAAAATTAAATTTAATAAAAAATTTTGTAAAACCAGAAAATATGAATGTAAACACAAATATAAAAAACAGTGAAAACTATTTACCAAATTCTCAAATGTATTTTGGCCTTTACTTTGAAAGGTACTTACTTTAAAATGATATTGTTGATTTAGATGTTATGCAACTACGAAAAATTATGTGCAGCTATTATATTGAATTATGTGTTCAAATTGGGGAAAGGTTTAACCTTTCAAACGATGAACTAAAATTTTTCAAATATTTAAACCCGAAAAACGTCATTGATGGAACAATGCCATCAGTTTTAGGTCTCACGAAACATTTTTCACCAACTATAAATAACTCAGAACTAGAGTTAATTAATAATGAGTGGAGAAAATTGATTGGAGAAAATCAATTACTCCAAATTTTTAAAAGTGATGACATTGTTTCACAATGGCTTTTGATAAAAAACTTAAAAGACGGAATGGACAATTTAATTTTTGAAAACATATCTTCTTATATGTTGGAGCTTTGTTGCTTACCGCATAGCAGCGCTATTTTCAGATTTAAAAAATATAAAAAATGAAAAAAGAAATAAATTAAAAACTACAACCGTTCACAACATTTTGGCTGCAAGGGAAATTTCAGTAAATTTTCAGAATTTTAATCCTCCGGAAGCATTACTGAAATATGCTTCAAAATTTAAATTTTCCGGCGGTCTATATAGAAAAAATAATTTTAAGTTTTTCTAACTAATTTAATTATTGTGAATTGTGATATTTGAAACTGAAAGAACTGAATTATTGTTATTATTTGTATTGTACTATTCGTACTAGAATGTCAGCTTGTTAGACTTGTACATTCCTTTTAATTTCATTGAATGTTTTTGAACAACAACAACAACTTAAAGGTGCTACCACTCATTGTTTTTGGCTGGAGATATAGCTATTTCGTGCTTTGCCACTTTTGCACTCATCAGTCTCCTTTGTTTTTTGTGAACTGAACTATTGTTTATTTATTTTTTTGTATATTTTAATAAGTTATTGAATATAAGATTTACTACGTAAAAATGTGTTTTAATTTCTACCACTTTTCTACCACCTTTTTGACATCATTTCTACCACTCTTTTGCTTCTGCAAGGTCCCAATACTGACACTGATGTTTTCGATGAGTTTTCATGTGTACAAAATTATGTTTCTTCAGAAAAAATGTTTGAATGGAAGGAGAGCCAAAATGAGTGCTGGAGAAAGGTGGATTGAAATTTTCAAGTTTTTCAATGAAAAAAGGATACAGTATGAAAACATTTCAAAAATCGTAGAGTTTTGTTTATGCCTCCCTGGGTCTTATGCCCCTATAGAGAGAGTTTTCTCAATTTTAAACAATGTATGGACAAACGAAAAAAACAATATGAAAATTGAAACAATCAGGTCCACTTTAATTTGCAAATGCAATTATGAATTGAATTGCATCGAATTTAAGAATTATTAAAAAGGAAAGCCAGAATTAATTAAAAAAATGTATTCTTCCGAAAAGTACTTATTTTAACAATATTAATATATGATAATTAAATGTCAAAGTTGTTTTATTAGCCAATATGATATAAAAGAGTTTAAGGTTATTTGTGTTATTTTTATGTTTATTTTGTTTATTATTATCGATGAAAGTTCCTTTTTTGTTTATTTTATAAATACATATACCTAATTATACTATATTTATTAATTAATTTATATTATATTATATTTATTTTCTATTACTCAATGAAATACAAAAAAAAAATCTTGAAAACTGGTCAACATTTTTCATTTTTTGGGTACTGTTCTTTATTTTGTGTCGGCAAATATGGTCACCGTACTTATAACCTAAGCCGATTCTACCACAGGGAAATATTTTTTAGAGAGATGTGCGTGCGTGTGTACGTACGTTCGCGAAGTTTTTTTCGTCGTCCACAGCTCAAGAACCAGTAGAGATATCGACTTCAAATAAATTTTGCTGTACAGATAATAATGCGGAAAGATGCAGAAAGGACTCTCAAAAAAATTGGGTGGATGGTTTTTTTTACCATATCAATTTATAAAAAAGGTGAAAATTTTGGTTAACCCTAAATATCTCTCAAACCAATAACGCTGGAGACTTGAATTAAATTTTAAATTATATATTGTAACAAATATATTTTTGGAAAAAAATCCAATTAACCTTTTTTTATACATCAAAAAAACTGGAAAAAAAATGTGTCACCTCGAAAATTTTACGAACAAAAAATGATTTTATCTCCAATTTAATAATTGTATGTAACGAAAAATTACGTTTTTAACATCTGGGGCCCTACTATGTAACTCGATTCTACCTCTCATTCTATTCGAAACTCATTTCCGATTCTACTTTCAAATCGTACTACGTATGAAAATAGAATCGAATGCCGGTTATACCAACTTGTTTTCAAAAATATGTCGACTTTCGAAGGAGTATCGAGTCGTTTGACAGTTTTCAAAACAAAAAAAAAACAAAAATAAAACATAAAATTTTTGGACAAGTATAATTATAACAAAAATGGACACCGTTGGAATTTGGTTTAATTTACAAGGAAATGAAAAACGGTACGAGCAAATTGAACGCAGAAGAATAAGAAATAATTCCAAAATAATGGAGCTGGTTGAGAAAAGGTTTGCACAAGCACATACATATGTATGGATTTTGGTCCAGAGGCATAATTAAGCCATTTTTCTTCGAAAATGAGCAAGGCGTGGCCGTTACAGTCAATGGCGATCGTTATCGGGCCAAGTTGAACGAATTTTTGTTCACAAAAGGAGGTGGATATTGGCAAAATTTGGTTTCAACAGAACGGCGGCCGGCGCTACGTGCCACACAGCTCTTTATATATACAATAGAATATTAAAATCTTAATCTTAAAGAAAAACATATACATACTTTTGTTAAGAACTATCGTCTTTCTAAAGACGGATTTATGTCCTTACTTAACACCATATCATCCGACATGACTACTCGCAGAAGACAAGATGATGTTCCGATTATCATTAAGTTTTCACCAGCATTGTAGTTTTTGGCAACAAGAGGTTACCAAAACCAAACCGGTGGTGACAAGAACGCTGGACGTGCACAGCAAACCATGTCAAAAATACCTGCCGAAGTTTTGACTTCAATCGAAAGAGTCATGTGCTCGCTGATGATGAATTTTGAAATGAATGAGGAAGAGAAACGAAAGTCCAAACGCTAATTTTGACAAAAATCACGAATTCTCGGTGTAATTGGGGTGGTAAAATAATAAAACACAAAAAGTTGAATGAAAAACTTTCAAATTCAAATTGCATATTAATAATTTATAACATTTTACTTACACTTTGACAAAAAAAAAAACTTCGCTCGCAAACACATTTGATATAGAGTGATTATTTTCGATTTTGCCTTGTTTTGAATTCTATAATTTCGAGTTACGTAGTTCCTCGTTTATTCGAAAGTTCATAAGAATATAGTTGGCACTACTAGAACTATTCGATTCTCGTTTGTTCGAAAGTAGTCAAATAGATACATAAAACTAATTTTTCGAATTCAAGCAATTTCATTGTAGAATCGAGTTACATAGTAGGCCCCTGGTAAGATTTTGAGAAAAATCGAACTGACAGTCTAAGTCGGACTTTCAGACGTGTAAGACGCGTAAACTCTATCGTGTGTGAGTATTTAATAATAATCAATCATTACCAAGCGCGGTAGATCACCCAAACCCGAGGACAAGCAATTGTCCTTGGATAAAAAACTTTGTGCCAACATGGATCATTTATCTAATAAAAATACTCCAAATTGGAAAGATTCCAAATATTGGAATCCCCTGCAGTGTCAACCCGATAATGATCTTGAAGAAGAAGTAATGGACGATGTTGTGTCGCCAACTACTCAAAAAAAAACCTATGTTCCACCAATTAAACTTCTTAAAAAACCAATTGAATTTGTGCATAACTTAATGAAATCATTAAATATCGCAGAATATTCATTAAAAAGACTATCTATTGGTATAAAAATAGTGTGTGAATCCATTGAAAATTATAATTCTGTCCTAGCTAAACTCAATGAAGAAAATTGTCAATTTTTTTCGCATGATCTGATTAGTGCAAGACATTTCAAAGTGGTGCTTTATGGCTTAGATGATGTTGAAGTAAATTCACTAAAAACAGAACTAATTAAACTCGGTTTGAAGTGCATAGATGTTAAAAAAATATCTAAAAAATATGATCATTATATTGACACTATCTATATCATTTCATTAGAAAATGGTTCAATCAAATTAAATGATTTAAAAAAAAACTTTCGTTCAATTTTGCATACGCAAGTCAACTGGAACATACAACGTAAACTTAAAGGTAAATTAACACAATGTCACAATTGTCAGATGTTCGGTCACGGCGAACGTAATTGCCATATTAAAACATATTGTGCTATCTGCGCTGGTTCTCATCAGACTGTCGATTGCACAAATATGACAAATATTAAATGTGCCAACTGCAACGGTGATCATAGAGCGACTGACCCCACATGTATAAGTCGAACAAAATATTTGCAAATCAAAGAACGTTCATCACCAACAAAATCATTTTCGTCATCACAACGCTTGGCTGCAGCAACAACAACAACTCAATGTGCTTTCACTCCTAGTCACCATCAACAACCGGTTTTATTAGAGTCAATGACCGATTTTCCTCCAATTCGTCAACGAAGACAAGCCCCTTTAGATAAAATTAATGTACCCAGCAATTCAAATACACACCTTAAATCTCCAACAAATATTGCATGGTCAAATGGATCACATGTTGGTGTCACTGCAAGCCCTGTACCTATTAGCAACAACAATATATGCAACAACTCACTTTTCTCAATGGAAGAACTTAATTCTCTATGCATGGAGATGATATCAAGTTTAGCTAATTGTAAGACTAGAGTAGACCAATTTAATGCCATCGCACATTTAGCGACTAAATTTTTGTATGCAAATAATGATAAGTAACATGATGTTAAACGAATATATAAATATTATTACATGGAATGCTAGAGGTATTCGCAGCAAATACTTAGAATATATAAATTTTTTAAATTGTAATATTGTTGATATTGCGTTGGTGACCGAAACTTGGCTTTCATCTGAAGTTAGGTTACCTTCTTCAAATTTTAATTGCTACCGCGTTGATAGAACAGACCAAAGGGGTGGTGGCGTTGCAATTCTAGTAACAAAATCAATTCAACACTCACTTTTGCCAATTTTCGCTACTAAATGTATAGAAAACATTGGTATAGAAATTAAGGTAGGTAATGGAAAAAATATAAAGGTATTTTGCGTTTATTTCCCCGGCGGGTCATCATCTGAATATAAGAAAAAATTGCTTAAAAGAGATTTTTCTAAGTTTTTTTCACTTAAAGACGATTATTTGATTGGTGGGGATCTTAATTGTCACCATAGAGATTGGGGTTGTCTACGAGCAAATGCTTGGGGCAATATATTGTCAAACCTTCTCACATTTCCTGTTTCTGTTCTATTTCCGTCCAGTCCAACTTATTTTCCTTCATCGTCCCGTGGAAGTCCATCCGTGCTTGATCTGTTTGTTACTAATGTTCAAATTAAAATTTCACCACCTTTTACTGTGAATTCGTTAAGTTCAGATCACGTACCAGTTTTTTGTCATCTTCTTTGGTCAGGGGTTGAGAACGTTAAATGTTACTTAAACCTTAAAAATACTAATTGGTCATCTTTTCGTTCAAAAATTAAAAACAAACTGCAAACAAATTCCTTAAATTTAGAAAATATTTCTAGTAATGCCGATGTTGATGGTATTGTAGAGACCTTTACTGAAACTATTTTAGTTTGTGTTGATGATTGCGTTCCAAAAAAAAAGGTTAAAAATCGCTCAAAAATACTTCCAAAAGATGTTTTAGAACTGATTAAAATAAGAAATATTCATAGAAGGAACTGGCAGAGGTACCACCATCCCTTCTCCCAAAGTATGGTGTCGTACTTCAACAAACGTATTACTTCTGCAATTGAAAATTTACGAAATGAAGAATGGAACACAAAATTAAAATTCCTAGAACCTGGTGCAAAACCTTTTTGGAACATAGTAAAAAAAATTAAAAACAAAAATAGAAATATGCCGTTCTTGAAAACACAGTCTGAAACATTATATACTGACTTTGAAAAAGCTGAAGAACTTGGCGCAGTTTTTTTAACAAACCATAGAGTCTCTCAACACTTAGGAGAAAACACAACAAACGCACTAGTTGAAGAAGCTTTAGAAAATTTTAACAACTCAGAAATTATAACTCCTTCTCATTACTTTGTGAAAGACAATGACATTAAAAATATTATTAAAACATTAAAAGTAAGGAAAGTAGGTGGTATTGATAATATTAAAAACATTTATCTTAAAAATTTACCTCCGATAGGTTATGCATATCTTACATTCATAATTAATGCTTGCCTGAAACCGCAATACTTTCCAAATTCTTGGAAAGAAGCTAAAGTTATACCTATCATCAAAGCAGGTAAACCTTTAGAAAGTCCCCAAAGTTACAGGCCAATTAGCCTTTTAAGTAGTGTAAGTAAAATCCTAGAAAAAGTCCTTAAACAAAAAATAGGAAAGTTTATCTGTGATAAAGAAATTTTACCAGACCAGCAATTTGGATTTAGACAATTTCACAGCACCTCTCATCAAGTTAAGAGAATCTGCGAAATTGTCAAAAGAAATCGATCTCTAGATAGATCTAGTGGAATGATCATCTTAGACATTGAAAAAGCGTTTGATTCGGTCTGGCACCATGGCTTAGTTTACAAATTGTTACGTTATAATTTTCCACCTCACTTGAGTAAAATTGTTCAAAGTTTTCTGTCTAAACGTCGTTTTAAAGTGCATGTAAATTGTGGTGTTTCTAGTTTGTTTGAATTTAATTTTGGTGTTCCCCAGGGTTCTGTACTTGGGCCAATCTTATACAACATTTATACTTCAGATTTCCCGCATCTTGAAGATTGTGAATCAGCAATATTTGCTGATGATACAGCAATACTATCATCGCATAAGTTCAGTCTCAATATTGGGACGAATCTCAAAAATGCAATTGAAGTATTGGAACGTTATTATAACAAATGGAAAATTAAGCTTAACTTGGAAAAAATGCAAGCGATCTTTTTTTCAAGAAAAAGAAAAGCTTGCTATCTTCCAAGTAATCAGCTGCAAATCAGTGGTATAAATGTTGATTGGGAAAAATCAGTTAGATATCTTGGTATATACCTTGATTCTAAGTTAACGTTTCAGGAACATATAAACAAAACACTGAAAAAAATAAGTGTAGCCATAAAAATGCTTTACCCATTTATTCATAGAAAGTCTCTGTTATCAAATAAAAATAAAATAATACTGCACAAAGTAATTTTTCAATCTATCTTTTTGTATGGATGTACCGTTTGGGGAGATTGTGCGAATAGCCACATACAAAAGCTACAAATTTCGCAAAACAAGATTTTAAAAATGATGTTGAGCCTACCATGGCATTATTCAACACAAGAACTTCATAATAGAGCAGGTGTTGAATTGATTTACGAAAGAATTCAAAGACTAAATGAGCGATTTATGTTAAAATGAAGTTTTGCTGAAAATAGTCTCATTAGTGAATACTGTTTATAAAATAATTTTTTTTTCTTTTCTTAATTTGTACATATTTGTATCATTTAATGTTATATATTACTTGTAATTATATCTTTTTTTTATTTTACTTACATGGAATTATTTATTTATTTAATTTATTGTTTATTTATTTATTTATTAATTTATTTGTTTATTTTATTACGTGTTTATTTATTTATGTATATATTTTTGTAATTATTAATTGTTTATTTATTTATTCAATTATATTTTTGTTCATTTGTTTGTTTATTTATTTATTCACCTACGTATTTATTTATTCATCTATTTATTTATTTATTTATTTATTTATTTATTTATTTATTTATTTATTTATTTATTTATTAATTTATTTATTTTCTATTTATTTATTTATTTATTTTTAATACAAATGTTTAATCATCTAGTCATTTTAGTTCTAAGTTTTCTCTTTTTTTAGATAAAAAAAAAAATCATAAAAGAAAAAAAATGTATATAGAAATATATAAAATATAAAAAAAATGTTAAAATATAATTTGCTTAATGAATTATATTACTATTATTGTTATTTATATATGTATATAGATGTATATGTATATAGTATCTGCCGCAAAAACCTCAGAAATGAACATATTTAATCCTAATTATTAACGATAAAATTAAGGCGTGTCCCAATTCGTGTTTTAAAGTTTTACACGAGTCATCAAATTGGTCTTGTAGATAAAAATAAACATGCATTTCTGAGCCACGCCCTTGAACTGTTAAGCCAGAAGCGCCTTTATTATATATATATATTTTTTTTTTTTTTTAATTTAAATGAAGGTTTTTTCTTTCGTGTTTTCCTTCAAACTCACTGTTATTATGTAAATAAATATTGTAAGAAAAAATAATGTTTCAGTAGAAAGATATTATGTATCAAATCTCTGTATGTAAAATGTGCGGTGGCAATCCTTGAAAAAAATTATAACGAAATAAAGAAATCTATCTATCTATCTAAATCGAACTAACTGTTTTCTTACAAAAATAAAAAAGCTAAGAAAAAAATTATTAAAAGTTGGTAAAAATTGATTTTCGACTCAAATAAATTTTAAATTGATTCCTATAAAATATTTAAATAAAAGTATCAAATTGGCCATGTTTGAATAACATTCTTACTTTTCTTGTTTTTTTTTGAATGTCGTAAGCTCTTTCGGTCACAAGAATGTTTTTTTTTTAATGTAAAAAAGCTACCTAAGAAAATGTGCCAGTCGTTGTAAGCGTCTAAGCGTCTGGTAACTCTTATCGGAATAAACATATTTGTTTGTTGACACATTTTTGTTGTGACATTTTTTTAGGTATCAATTTGACTATCATCTTACATAGATCAAATTCGATTATTTTTATTGTCATTTAACAACAATCACCTTAGCCGATTCCACCCTTGATTTGTATGAACAAATTTCAAAACCAAAATAATAGCATTAAAAATTTAACTAAATTTGATTAGCATTGCATTGCATGCCGCCATTTTTTTTTTTAAAACTATGGATTTCAACCAGGAAAGCATATTTGCTACATTCTCATAATATGATGATATGCTGTCTATCAGACATGCCCGAATCCCAAAGATTGAGTTTCTAGTCTACAAAGGAGCTAGTTTTATACTCATACATGGTTTTTCGAATAGGAATATGGAAGCTGCAGCTCCTCGTTATATACAGAAGTCTATGTACTTTTACGTATATGATGATATGCCGCGCCGAGGCATTTTAATTTTGAAATCCAATATCCTAAGTCGTCGGTTCTTTTCTTCTACTACAACGGTCGTTATATCGTTCATTCGCTATACCGCTATACCTAGATGATATAAAGTGCAATAATAATCATGTGGAACGGAATTTATTTGCTTTGGGAGTGCCTCTAATCAAATACTCTGGAAACTTTCAAAATTTGGATCTCCCGAAATTCCCTCTCCAGTCTTCACTCTATACGTTCAAAAGGTACGTGTTTGTAGGTTGTATATAGTATGAACAAAAAACTTTTCCTCACAGATATTGGAGATACCTACCAGTGCACCACAAAATAAAGCATTAAAAAGAGCTGAAAGATGAAGAAACCCCGTTATTTAATAAGGGGTTGAATTTAATTGCAACACAAAATTCCCCCCTTAGAATGGAAAAAATGGAATGGTGAGGAATCATTTTGTGTGCCTATTAACACCAATAAAGTTCAAAGGAGCAATGCGGAGGAGCAATCAAAACGGCTCCTCGCAATTTAAAGTATGCTCTGGCCCACATTTAGTGTTTACCTATAAGAAGGATGCAGAACCACTCGTCGTCGTCAAGACATGTACCTACACATATATGAGCATCAAGCGTGGAATAAAATAAATATTAAGAAGGTTACATATTGGTTTTGTGGCGGTGCGGTGCGTGGTGTGATGTTGAAAACGAAAAAGAGGAAATATTTACATATTATAATCGAAAAAATGTGATTTCTTAACCGTTTAAGAAAGTCTGAAGGAACTTGCAAAAATGTTTGCACACCCTGGAAGTTTCCAGCTGAATTTTGGCAACGGTTTCAAATAGATTTCACTGCACCATTTTTAGAACGGTCTTTTTTAATTGTGGTAAACGCAAAGACGAAGCGATTGGACGTTTTTATTCAATATAAGTTTTTATAAAACTAATATAAGTAAGGTGGCACAACAGCTCCTCAAAGCCTCGCAATGGGCAGTATCTGTTGAAAAAAGCTTTAGGAGGCAAAGGTAGGGATTGAGCCCAAGACCTCTGGCATGACAGTCCTACACACTAACCAACCATCACGCCACAGGTAAAACTATTGTGCTCAAGGCTACTAAATCTAGGGAGTATTAAATTGATTTAACATTTTGAAAGCATTTCAAGGATTCGGAATTATAGGAAATTTTCAAATGACTTATCGAGAAGGCTCATACTGTAGATATACTGAATAGTGCTGTTAAAAGCGACCTTTAAGCATCATTCACATGAGCGCGACCAACGAACGACGAATGAATTACAAAATGTGAGTTTATATGCGTTTGAAAACATATTTCCACACAAATTCTTAACAAAACGATAGCAATATATCGGGTGATTTTTTAAGAGCTTGAGAACTTTAAAAAAAAAAAAACGCATAAAATTTGCAAAATCTCATCGATTCTTTATTTGAAACGTTAGATTGGTCCATGACATTTACTTTTTGAAGATAATTTCATTTAAATGTTGACCGCGGCTGCGTCTTAGGTGGTCCATTCGGAAAGTCCAATTTTGGGTTACTTTTTCGAGCATTTCGGCCGGAATAGCCCGAATTTCTTCGGAAATGTTGTCTTCCAAAGCTGAAATAGTTGCTGGCTTATTTGTGTAGACTTTAGACTTGACGTAGCCCCACAAAAAATAGTCTAAAGGCGTCAAATCGCATGATCTTGGTGGCAAACTTACCGGTCCATTCCTTGATATGAATTGTTCTCCGAAGTTTTCCCTCAAAATGGCCATAGAATCGCGAGCTGTGTGGCATGTAGCGCCATCTTGTTGAAACCACATGTCAACCAAGTTCAGTTCTTCCATTTTTGGCAACAAAAAGTTTGTTAGCATTGAACGATAGCGATCGCCATTCACCGTAACGTTGCGTCCAACAGCATCTTTGAAAAAATACGGTCCAATGATTCCACCAGAGTACAAACCACACCAAACAGTGCATTTTTCGGGATGCATGGGCAGTTCTTGAACGGCTTCTGGTTGCTCTTCACTCCAAATGCGGCAATTTTGCTTATTTACGTAGCCATTCAACCAGAAATGAGCCTCATCGCTGAACAAAATTTGTCGATAAAAAAGCGCGAAACACATTTCGAACCGAACACTGATTTTGGTAATAAAATTCAATGATTTGCAAGCGTTGCTCGTTAGTAAGTCTATTCATGATGAAATGTCAAAGCATACTGAGCATCTTTCTCTTTGACACCATGTCTGAAATCCCGCGTGATCTGTCAAATACTAATGCATGAAAATCCTAACCTCAAAAAAATCACCCATTAGTTTCTATTTGATTTATGATGCATACTTTTACTTTTCAATATCATATATTAATAAATTTAAGAAAACAAATTTATTCGTCGCGAAAAAAATTATAGTTGATACGAACTGTCAAACTTTATTCGCGTTCCACATTATCCACACTCGCAACGAATAAAAAAATCGCGCGTACTTAACCTACAAAAAATCGTTCTTGTTTTGGTTTCGGTGGTGAATGTCAAACTTCATTCGCGACGAATTAAAAACTCTCATGTGAAAGAAATGTCAAAATCGACGAATATTCGTTCATTCGTTGGTCGTGCTCATGTGAATATTGCTTTAAGCATCTTGCACATGAGCTACGAACTGCGAACTGCGAACTGTGGATGTTCGCATATTTTGACTTTTCTTTCACATGAGCTTTAATTCTATTCGCAGACAGCGACGAATTGTCAACCCTTTTCTCCATATTTTCCTCAGCCATGATCTTTCACACAAAAACAAAACAAGAGTGGTATAATTTTGAGGTTAAGTTGAGCGCGAACAATTTATTCGTTGCAGTGTGGATGGTATGTGGAACGCGAATAGAGTTTGACAGTTCGTAACAACCACACTGCAATTCGTTACTAACAAATTGTTTTTACGAAATTGTCTTGTGTTAGAAAACAAAATGCAAATTTTATTATCCTAATATTATTGTCAATTGGTTTCTTATAGTTTAAATGTGTTTTTGTTTGGAATTGACTTTTTGGAATATGTAAAATCACGTTTGTTCGTCCATTCGTTCATTCGTTGTTCGCTCTCATGTGCAAGGCACTTTATAGTTTTTATTTTCAAAAAGAATTACAGTTTAGGAACTTTTACAGCCCTGAGTAAGTACAGGTTGTTCCAAGCATAAATCGTCTATTTGCTTAGATAAATTGCTGGGTCACATAGTGCGGAAAACTCTATTCGTTTTTTCTGAGAATATAATAAATATGATTGTTCAATATTAGCATTCTGTTAAAGGTCGTTCCTCAGTTCTATTCTAGTTCGAAATTATTTAATGAAATTGGTTTTAAGTATGTTAAATTTAAAAGTTAGCAACAATATCTTGTGTATAAAAAACGAGTTTGATTTCAATATCTTCTCTTCTTTGAAAGTTTTCGACCTTAATGTATAATATAAAATTTAGCGTTTTTGGTTTGAGAAATATTTGGAATCAGCTAAAGGCATTCCAGTCTCTTTTTTTTAGCTATTTCCCAGTAATAGCCGAGTTTTATTTTCCTCGTCATTCAAATCAAATCATTTAATTATTTGTGTTACAACAACAAATCGAAATGCTGCTTAATTCTTGGATCTATTTATGTCATATACGAAAATTAGTTTTTCATTTTCACGGCAGGTAACATTTTCTCTGAATAAGTGCAAACATTTTAAGGCCCGATGTTAAATGTGAACTATACCTAAACGTAAAGTTTTTTCTGCATTTCATTTGACATTTCTCAATTTCAAACTAACTTAATTTGAACCATGAAAAGATACACAATCGAACAACGCGTTAAAGTTATTGAAGCTTATAATGAAAATGGGCGTTAAAACCAAAATGAATATCGTGCACTCCGTGATTTCTTCGGTCAATTTAATCGTCTTAATGTGCGTACAATCGGAAAATCTCTCACGCTCGTCGTTGATGAAAATTTTGCATTAAGACTTGCATTTACCCGCTTACAAGGTACAATTGACTCAAGAGATAAAGGCTCTTAATCATTTCAAGCTTCGTCAATGGTGAGAATGGTGGCAAGAAATAACAACAGTGGATGAACAATCTTCGAAGAAAATCATCTTCAGTGACGAGGCACACTTTTATCTTAGTGGATTCGTCAATAAGCAGAGTTATTGGATTGGGGATGGCGGCATCTTCGGGCCATATTTTGTCCAAAATGAGGCCAGTCAGGTAGATACAATGAATCATTTTCGCTATCGTGAGATGTTATCGAAATTTAAATGGCCCAAATAGGATATGTGGTTTCAACAAGACGGTGCCACTTGCCACTCAGCTAACAAACCAATAGCTCTTTTGCGCGACAAATTCAATAGCCGTTTTATTTCAAGTGGTGACGATGTGAATTGGTCGCCAAGATCGAAAATTTGAACCATCGGATGGAGGTGTACCGTTGAGTTCGCGGCTACCATTTGGCCGATATTTTGTTCTATACATAATTGAACAATACCAATATTATCATAACAAGAAGAAATGACCGGAACCACAGTCAATGCTGAGGATATGGAAGGACCACTTCTGCAGACTGTATAACGGCGACGACGAACCAAATTCCGCTGTAAGGCAGGATGAAGCATTCAACCTAGAGACGACGAAAGCCAGCAATCCCGTCCTCCCGACTTAGACGAAATAAAGATTGCCATATCTAAGCTGAAGTCTAATAAAGCTCTTCAAAGCAGCTGGACAAAATTTGGTAAGGAGAATGCACAAACTTATCTGTAAGATATGGTCGGAAGAAAGCATGCCGGATGAATGGAACCTCAGTATTGTTGGCCCGATTCTGAAAAAAGGAGATCCTCTAAACTGCACCAACTATAGAGGAATCAATCTGCTTAACATCACTTACAAAATCTTCTCTGCCGTAATATGTGAACGTCTAAAGCCATCCGTCAACAACCTCATAGATCCTAATCAGCGTGGTTTTAGACTAGGAAAGTCCAGAGTCGATCAAATATTCACATTACGGCAGATCCTGGAAAAAAACCCAAGAACATCAAATCGACACCCACTATCTTTTCATCGATTTCAAGGCCGGTATGTGACAGCATCTACAGGGACGAGCTTTATAGGTTCATGTCTAGTTTTGACATCCCTGCCAAACTCGTCTGTTTGTGCAGGATGACCATGGAGAATTCACGCTGCTCCATAAAGGTTGGAAACAACTTTACAGAACCTTTCGATGTCAAAAAAGGTTTTAGACAAGGTGATGCGCTGTCATGCAATTTTTTAACATCGTACTTGAAAGAATAGTGCAAAACTCACACGTCAACACTAGATTCACTATCTTTCAAAAGTTTGTCCAATTACTAGCATATGCTGATGGCATTGACATAATCGGAAGAACTCAACGTGATGTCAATGGGGCTTTTGTGAGTATTGAGGCATGAGGGCAAAACAAAGTACATGCTGTCGTCAAGAAAGGACCTACAACACCGACGTCTTGGTCCAAACGGCACCATCGACAGACGTAACTTTGAGGTAGTTAAGGGCTTCGTCTACCTAGGCCCCGCTTTTAACGCAGAAAACAACACCAGTTCTGAGATCAAACGAAGGATAATTCTTGCTAACCGTTGTTTCAGTGTTTTTGTAGTACCCGTAGCGTGATGGTTAGTGCGTTGGACTGTCATGCAAGGGGTCTTGGGTTCAATCCCTGCCTGTGCCACCTATTTTTTTTTCACGGGTACTGCCTCTTGCGAGGAATTGACAAATCCTCCAAGAGTAATTCTTGTCATGAAAAGTGCTTTCTCAAATTAGCCGTTCGAAATCGGCATATAAACTGTAGGTCCCTTCCATCTCTGACAACATTACTCGCACACAGGAATGGTTGAGAGTTGTAAGTCACTAGGCCCTGGTTCTTCATGGACTGTTGCGCCACCTAATTTATTTTAACCGCTGTTTCTTTGGGCTAAGAAAGCAATTGAGTAGCAAAGCCCTCTCTCGAGGGACCAAAGTGTCGCTCTATAGGACCCTCATCATCCCCGTCCTGATATATACGGTGCAGAAGCATAGACTATCACAAAAGCGGATTAAAGCACCTTGGGACATTTCGAGAGAAAAGTTCTTCATGAAAGCAAACCTTCGGCCCGGAAAGTCTTCGTCCGTGGAAAGTGACCTCACCCAACTTGGAGCGCGAAACTGGAGAAATCTTGCTAGGGACCGAGCTAGGTGGAGAAGTATGTTAGGTGAGGCCCTAGTTCACACAGGACTGTAGCGCCACCTTAAGGAACAAGAAATTACCATCATTTCCTAAACATTTTTTGTTTTATTCAAATGCAACATTGGCCCTTAAAATGTAACCACAATTTGTATTTGGCAAAATATATAGGTATCAATTTTCAACAAATCATTACTGAGCAAAATAATCAAAGGTCAAATCCAATGTAAACGTTTAATCTGGTTTTGATCATTGTGATAGTCGAACGCGTCTATAACTTTAGGTTCTTCTTCATTGTCATTAGTGAGAATCATTAAATATGACATACGTAGTTTTCTTACATTAAATGGTTATATTACATTGCAGTTATTGAACATTTAATAAAATATATGTTTCAAAATCTTGAAGTTAATTTTTCCACAATAAAGATCCATGTACATACATTATGTCATCTAACCTATTATCTATGTATAGTATATATCACCATAATTCAATTTAAATTTCCCCAATCCATTAATAAGCTCAATTAAAAATGTACCTTACTTCCAACTCATGTTTCGAATTGATTGAATGTTGTACATCCTGTACCAGGGGTCTTGTAAAATAAACTTACCAAAAATACCGACTTGCTTATCCCTTTCGGATGACTGCATCGAGTCGTGGAATTCAACATCACAATAAGAAAAGAAAACTAAGAAAATAAATCGTGCTCCTCGTGCCACCCATGTTTTTAGAATCAGGAAACAGGATTCCCTGCAGATTTCATTGTGCCATTGTTTGCTGCATTCCGCTCGAAAGCTTACAAATCCAGACCCAATATTTACTCTCCACTCAAATTATTACAGTTAATTCGCTTTGTTTTTTTTTTTTTTTTGTATTTCGTTGTTAAGGGCTGTACCACGTATTTGCTTCCATTCTGATCAGGGATATAAATGTAAAGAATCCTCAAACCCTATCGAAAACAAAACACCCACAACTTGATTCTTGAATATCTAGCTGTGTATATATTAGTCGTAATATTCCAAAGTCAAGACAAAAGACAATGAAAAACATAAATTGTCTAAAATTCTTCACAAATTGAAGCGACCGACCTTTGTGAACGATGTACCCGTAGTTTTCCAATTCAATCATCCCTGCATTTTAATATCCCCAATAAACAACTTTTCAAAAAGTAAGTAAGTATCCTTGTAAAAAATTCTTATAGTTCATAACCAAAAACCAAGAACTCAAAAATCAATCCTTTCGAGATGTTTAAATATTAAAATGTAATATACCACAATTCCCTTTTCCATGTTTGTCGTCTTTGTCCTCAAATTGATCCTGTACAGGAGTACACCTATAGTTTACATTGCTTTGGGGAGTGAGCTAAGCAATGTGCTAGGCAAAGGCAAGACTTGCTGATCCCTTTTTCCCAAGTAACATGTTTTGAGGTGAGAAAAGCAATCGGTTTGTGTGTTTTGCCTATTATCCTTAAAAAGTTTTCAATGTTCCCCCATCATCATCCCTAAATAAATTGTACAATGAAACTATATTCCTGAACGAACCTGTAGAGAGGATGGCTCTTATTCATACATGCATCCTGCATGAGAAGAACTTTTACTTAACACCTGATGAAGATCAAGTTTCTTTTGGCAAAGGCGTGCGTCTATACTTGCAAGGTATTTTCTTATGGAAACAGGTGTGACTACATATATATTCCTTCGATGTTCATTAGTTCTCGTTTCTCGACTTGGATCACAATAATTACATACAAGACCGAAGACCGAAAACCTAAGAAAGATTCGTGTAGGTGGGTTTATTATACGATACGGCGAAAGACGACAATCTGTTTATCGGATAGAGGTGGTTTGTTTTTTGTGCCTTCTTGTTCTCGGATGCTACCGCAAATACCAAAGTTGCGGACTATGACGATGCCGACTACGACGACACGATGGTGGCGGGCGGCGGCGGCGGCGGCGTGGCGGCGTTTGGTGGTGGTTTGGGTTTTTTCAATATTTTATGAGACGAGATTACACCTCTTCCTTGCGGTCGAATGTTCAAGAAGCACACGATTTATGTGGCTTTCTACTTGGTGGCCAAGTTACTTACATCTTAAACATCTATATGACCGTGTTTGTGTTTGTATCTTTATATACACATATACATACATATGCAATGCATATATGGACCGTGTACGAAGTGTGAAATAATAAATTAAACAATGCGGAAGATTAAGTGCGGATTTGTTGGCATCGACACAAAGGATGAGAGACCATCCGCTTTCATAAATTGGTATTTAAGTTTAGAGAACGAATGTTACCATGGTTTCATATTAGTAGAAGGTATATATGTAGGTACCTAGCTACAAATAGAAAACAATTGTCTTAAAGAAGAAAGAAGGTGAGAGATATCGTATGGTACGTTTAATGCAGAGACATAAACAAGATGTTATCCTTCGCTGTTGAAAAGATTAATTGCATATAAATGGTGAGAGACATGGATTTTGAAAGGTTGCCACAGAACTATAATATACCTACATTCCGCTTTTCGGAAGAAGTGCTTAATGATTGGTATAATACTTTCAACTTCTCATTGCGTGAGTTATTGTAAGTGGTCAGATTTTACAAAATCCAAGGTTTTAAATCTCTGCCTTATTTACTTTCAAGAACTACTCAATAAAAAATAAAACTGTTAATTTTATACGATTTTAGCTTTTATGTATAGACAACCCGACTTAATTTTCTGATCAAATGCTCTTAATTCTCTCGTTTCGGAATGTACATCATAATTATTCGGTGTTATCTAAAATATCATTTGATTTCATCCTCCCAAAACTTTGGAAAGATTCCTTTATTTTTCATGATCATACAAAATGGGCATACTACTCGTAGCATGATAGTTCGTGCGTTGGACTGTCATGCCAGAGGTCTTGGGTTCGATTGCTGTCTATATGCCATCTAAAGTTTTTTTCACGGGTACTGCCCCTTGCGAGGAATTGAAAAATTCTCCAAGAGTAATTCTTGTCATGAAAAGTGCTTTCTCAAATTAGCCGTTCGGATTCGGTTTAAAACTGTAGGTCCCCTCCATCCCTGATAACAGTACTCTCACACAGGAAATGGTTGAGAGTTGTAAGTCATCAGGCCCTAGTTCTCAACGGACTGTTGTGCCACCCAATTTATTTATTTATACAAAATGAGCCAACAAAATTATGTTATGAACAACAGGGGCCAGGCTTTCTTCAATTTCCAATCTTTTCGAAAGAATTATGCCTACGACTCTCTCTATTTTCATAGTAGATCTTATTTTTCTTCACAATAGCATGGCTTCTTAAAAGATAGATCTTCTACAATCAGTCTGTCGAAACTTGTGTCTAACATTCTCAACGAAATAGAGAAGGGAAATGAAGTAGACATTATCACCCCAGACTTTAGTAAAGCCTTTGATAAAATCAGTCGACAAATTATTAATGTTAGACTTAAAGCCCTTGATTCTTTTGTGGATCAGCCAAATGAGGTTATCAATCTCCAAACCCATCTTTGCAAACTCAGGAGTTCCTCAAGCGAACTCCTGAGTTTGTTCTTTGATATTTGTATTAAATTTTAACAACCGACGCGGCTGGCATCATTAATGTCATTGATGATTCAACTATCTCTATTTACGGTAGACATTAGAAGCAAAGGTTGCGGCTACAGATCCATTGAAATTGGCTTATGAAACGGATGAGGTTGACGCAATTGACGGTATAATTCGCTGTCTTGGTTTTCGGAGAAGGGAAATTTCAAATTACTAGGTCTGTTCGATAATTCGAACGTAACCGATAATTGTCAGCTCTTCGACTAATCTTTCTACCGGTCACTAGTGTTTTGCTAAAATGTCTAAAGTTTGCGCCAAATGCGATCAACCAATAAAACGATCCAAAGATATTAAATTCATCAAATGTGAATATGTTTGCGGTCGATTTTTCCACAAAGATTGTATTGAATTAAGTGATAACGAATTCGAGACAATTTCTTGTAAAAGATTATTTTGGAAGTGTAATTCATGTTCTAATATAAACCTTTCTCAAATTCTTAATAATTTTAATGATCTTGTTTTGAGTGTAAATGATCTCCGCAAAGAGTTTTCTTCACTTAAATTATCTCTTCTTAACAATTCTCCGCCTCGCAAGTTAGCTAAAAAGACAAATCCAGAATCTCTCCCAAGTTACTCTGGCAAAATAAATATCCAAAGTGATTTAAATTTAAATTCAAATAATGATATTGACATACAACCTGAATCTATCGAAATATCTAACTTCGAAAATGTTAATAACGTCCCTAGTGATTTTGCAACAAATAAAAACAAAACTTTAATAATCTCTGAAAATATAGAGAAAAAACAAAAATCAAAAAGAGAAATAAAGATCATTGGTACTGATGAGTCATCAAACTTAAATGCAATACCGAAGATTAAATGGCTTCATCTATCTCGTTTTTCGATTGAAACAAAGACTGAGGACATCATAAAATTTGTATCGGAAAAAACAAATATCTCTCCTGATTTATTTAAATGCTACATGCTGACAAAAAAAGATGCCGATCTATCCAAATTGAAGTTTGTAACTTTCAAGTTGAGTGTCTCCTTGGACCATTTACCAGTTGTTATGAACCCTGCAATTTGGCCTCGCCATGTTCAAATTAAATATTTTTTATCGTTAGACAAACAAGAGAGTACAGAAAGCATTTTACTTCTGCCTCCGACCCCTATGGTTCAATCATAACATCACCTCGCTCATCGCCAAAATTAACATATATTACAACGTCAACCACATCGCAATCAGTTCCCTTATGCGTACTCTCATCTTCAACATCTCAACTTTCATCATCAACTATTCCACCACTAACGCACAATGGTAGTGAATCGCTCTCCCATCCGTCTTTTTATTGTTCTCTGCTCTCACCATCATTGCCACTGTCTTCATCGCCATCGCCGCCGCCGTCGTCGCCGCCGTCGATATCACCAGCACCGTCATCATCATTTCTCAGAATGCCTACGCAACTTTCAACATTGTCACACTCTCAGAGTACTTCACAAACTATGCATAGTCAACATTTAACAACACCGCCAGCCTCAAAATTTCTGTTATCAGATTCTCAAAATGATGCTAAGAGGTTTCAAGGTTACTATCAGAACGTTGGAGGAATGAGAACAAAAATGCGTCAAATACTTTTATCATCATCTTCTGAACAGTACGATTTCTTAGCATTTACTGAGACTTGGCTTAATGAAAATCACCACAATTCAGAAATGTTTACTCCTCACCATTACTCAGTATTTCGAAAGGACAGATATTCTCTCACTACCGGTCTAACAAGAGGAGGTGGGGTGCTGCTAGCAGTACGAGCTTCACATACCTGCAGTCAACTTTCATTGCCTTCATCACATCCGTTTGATGTCGACCAAATTATAATTAAGGTATCATTAAATAGTTGCAAGGAGATTTTCATATTTTTAAGCTACATTCCACTCAATAGCTCATTAGAATTATATGAGGCACACATAAATAATTGTATTTTTTATCGTACTAAACTAAAAAACGATCAGCATGTTATAATTCTTGGTGATTTTAATCTGCCTAATCTTTGTTGGATTTATGATTCAGATGATCTTAATCTTATTCCATATAATATAAGCCTTGAAAATGAATGTTTAGTTGTTGATTCTTTTACCTCTTTTGATTTAGTTCAAATTAACAAGAATAAAAACAGTCTAGAAAGAACACTTGATTTGTTATTTGTAGATAAAGAACTTTGTGTATCAATCAATAATAGCCTTTTTCCTATTTTTTCAAATTCAATTCACCATGTAGCTTTTACTTTTGAATTCAATATTATTAACTTTTTTAAACCAAATCAAGATCGAATTAAATATAATTTTTCTAAAGCTGATTTCAATAACTTTTCGAGTTATATTAAAAATTTTTCGTTGCCGCAAGACACGATCGAATGTCAAAATTTATCAGAATACTATAGCAATTTCTTAAACTACCTGAAGGAGGGTATTGATCTATACGTGCCTAAAATTAAATGTTTGAACACATCTAAACCTCCTTGGTATAACAGACAGCTTATTAATTTAAATAATAAAAAAAATAAAGCATACAAACTTTCACGAAAATCTCCATGTAATTCCAATCTGCGTACAAATTACTTAAATTTGGAGAAGAATTTTAACGTTCTTAATAAATTCCTATATAAGAATTATATCAATGAAATTGAATCTAAACTTAAATCCAATAGCAAATATTTCTGGACCTTTATAAAAAATAAAAGAAAATCTAATGGAATACCAAAATGTATGCAGTATTCAGGATCGACTTTAAATAATCTGACTGACATTTGTAATGCTTTCTCTGAGTTTTTTAAATCGAATTATATCAATTCAAATGATAACTTAATTTTTTCTGATGAACAGTCCTTTAGCAATATAAACATAGGACACTTAAGTATAACTTTACCAGAAGTACAGAATGCATTAAATAAGTTAAACGAAGATAAGAATGTTGGCCCTGATGGAATTCCCCCCTATTCTTTTAAAAAAGTGTGCTTCTGCTTGTTGCAAAATATTATTCACCTTTTTTAATAATTCACTTCATCATGGGTTGTTTCTTCCTGAATGGAAAACGTCCTATATAATTCCAATCCATAAAAATGGTTCTAAACAAGACGTTTGTAACTATCGGCCTATTAGTAAACTATGTGTGATACCGAAGTTATTTGAAAAGATAATTTGCGGAAAACTAAAATTTTTACTCAAAGAAATAATATCTCCTTTTCAACACGGTTTCGTTTCTGGTAGATCCACTTCTACGAACTTATCTATTTTTACTAATTATGTAGTGAATGAAATGGAGAAGGGTCACCAAGTGGATGTTATTTACACAGATTTCGCTAAGGCATTCGACAGGGTGCATCACAATATTCTATTGAAAAAACTTAAAAAAATCGGGTTTCATTCTAATATGCTTAACTGGTTAAAAACATACTTAACTAATCGTTGTCAATATGTACATATTGATTCAAATCTATCAAATCCTATAATTGTTTCATCAGGAGTTCCCCAGGGAAGCCATTTAGGTCCGATCTTATTCCTCGTTTTCATTAATGACTTACCTAATGTACTTCAAAACTCAATGTGTCTCCTATTTGCAGATGATCTGAAATTTTTTAGACGTATACAAAGTACAAGCGATTGCGATCTTTTGCAAAATGAAATCAAAAGACTTTCCGACTGGTGTGAGATAAATAAATTAAATCTGAACATTCCTAAATGTCAATCACTCTCTTTTACTCGCCGCCAATTTTCGATTGACTACAATTATAATATTGGAAATCATACACTTGAAAAAGTTTTTACAAAAAAAGATCTTGGTGTTATTTTTGACCATAAATTGAACTTTCGCAAAAATATCGAATTTTTAGTTAACAAAGCGAATTCCATGCTTGGTTTTATTTATCGAAACTCTATTGACTTACATAATCCGTATACGTTGAAGAGTCTTTTTATAAGTTATGTACGGTCAATTCTAGAATACTGCTGCATCATTTGGAATCCTTTTTATAACATCCATAATCGTAGAATAGAAGCAATTCAAAAAAGATTCACACGATATATGTTTAATAAATTAAGATGGAACATTGAAATGCCCTCTTACATTGTAAGGTGTCAACTTATTGGTATCCAGTCACTAGAGAACCGAAGGAAGATGTATGCGATAACTTTTATTCATGACATCTTATCTTACCACATAGACTGTCCTTTTTTATTAGCTCTCATAGATCTATACGCTCCTTCACGTGATTTGAGAAATCGTTTATTATTTCGCGAAAACGCTCATAGAGTGAACTATGCCTTCAACGAACCTTTAACTCTAAGTGTTAGAGAAGTTAATAACTTATCTAATTATATTGACTTTAATTTTCATATTAATAGAAATACATTCAAATATATGCTCAGTCTCTTTTTTTTAACTTTCCATTCTTAGTTTATAATATAATATTTTAAATAAAACTTGTATTATCCATTAGTCTATTTGAGTATACTGTTAACTCTAATTGATGTAATAAATAAATAAATAAATAAATAAACATAAACATTTCGAAGAATAGAGCTCATTTCGAAGAATAGAGTTGCCGTCTGCCATGAAACTAATTTTAATTTGTTTAATTTAAATATTTTTTGCTATAATGTTACTGGACTTAAAAACAAATTATTAATGCCAGATTTTCTTAAATTAGTTTTAAGTTATGACATATTTATATTATTGGAAACATTTGTGGAAGAGGTTAAAGAGTTACAATATCTTAAGTATTTTGAAGGTTTCAATCTTCGTTGTTTTTTTTACGACTGTCAAGTTAGCACTACATTTTTCGAAATTTAAAAAACTGAGTATGCAGTTAATTGTAGCTTTTTTGTTGTAAATTAGTTGTGGAAAAAAAAAAAATTGTAGCTCGACGATTTTTCAAAAAAGTGGTATGTAGTGCTAGGTTGATATCAAGTTAGCACTACACTTTTTGATTTTGTTAAAACTAAGTACGCAATTAGTTGACAATTATTTGTTGTAAATTAGTTGTGGAAAGAAAAAAATTCCAAAAATTTTTTTTACTTTGATTTTTTTAAAAAAGGGGGGTATGTAGTGCTAACTTGACACCGTGAGTCCACCCATAAAACAAGGATATTCGAAAATGTAACGATGCAATTAATTGTAGCTTTTTTGTTTAAAATTAGTTGTGGAAAGAAAAAAATTCCAAAAATTTTTTTTACTTTGATTTTTTTAAAAAAGGGGGGTATGTAGTGCTAACTTGACGCCGTGAGTCCACCCATAAAACAATGATATTCGAAAATGTAACGATGCAATTAATTGTAGCTTTTTTGTTTAAAATTAGTTGTGGAAAGAAAAAAATTCCAAAAATTTTTTTTACTTTGATTTTTTTAAAAAAGGGGGGTATGTAGTGCTAACTTGACACCGTGAGTCCACCCATAAAACAAGGATATTCTAATTTTAAACAAAAAAGCTGCAATTAATTGCATCGTTACATTTTCGAATATCCTTGTTTTATGGGTGGACTCACGGTGTCAAGTTAGCACTACATACCCCCCTTTTTAAAAAAAATCAAAGTAAAAAAAATTTTTGGAATTTTTTTCTTTCCACAACTAATTTTAAACAAAAAAGCTACAATTAATTGCATCGTTACATTTTCGAATATCCTTGTTTTATGGGTGGACTCACGGTGTCAAGTTAGCACTACATACCCCCCTTTTTTAAAAAAATCAAAGTAAAAAAAATTTTTGGAATTTTTTTCTTTCCACAACTAATTTTAAACAAAAAAGCTACAATTAATTGCATCGTTACATTTTCGAATATCCTTGTTTTATGGGTGGACTCACGGTGTCAAGTTAGCACTACATACCCCCCTTTTTTAAAAAAATCAAAGTAAAAAAAATTTTTGGAATTTTTTTTTTCCACAACTAATTTACAACAAAAAAGCTACAATTAACTGCATACTCAGTTTTTTAAATTTCGAAAAATGTAGTGCTAACTTGACAGTCGTGTTTTTTTTGTAATTGAGAACTCACATTCAGGTACGGTGCGTGATACAAAACCTGCACGTACTAGCCCATACGATTCGATATGAATAAGTATTTTGCTTCGTCATACTCTCTATGTTAATATTGGGACTCGGTGGCATGGAACTTTTTTGTGTTGAGATTTTTTCGTTTTTTCTCTTGCATGGAACTTTTTTGTGTTGAGATTTTTTCCCTTGTATGAACTGAACAGGGTGAAATATTTGGAAATTAGGTATGTAGGTAGGTAGGTATGGTCAATTGATGTGCAAGTTTTCTTTTTTGCACACTGAGTATCGAAACTAACATGGGAGATATTTAAAAAAAACTTATTCATACGGAATCATATGGGTCAGAGCGTGCAGGTTTTCTTATTGCACTTGCACACTGTGTAAGAGTTAAGTGCCTGATTACAGGAGATGAACTTTTTAATAGAATGAAAAAGGAGCATAGAGCTTAAAAGTTAAAGAGGGATGATTCTACGTGGAGTCGAATTGTTCTCGCACACTTTTTTTTTGAAAGTTAATGACTGTTGTAACGGCTACTTTTAATGTATATCTAGTCTGGTGCAGAATGCAGATTGTTTCGATTGTTTTTTCGCTTTGTTGGTTAATTAATATTAAATAAATAGCTATCAGTTTTTAATAGAAGTGACGTATTTTGTGACAAGACCGTAATATGTGACTGACTCAGTTGATTTTAGACAAGCTTGAATTAAATGAAATTTTAATAAGTATCGGGTGATTTTTTAAGAACTTGAGAACTTTAAAAAAAAAAAAACGCATAAAATTTGCAAAATCTCATCGATTCTTTATTTGAAACGTTAGATTGGTCCATGACATTTACTTTTTGAAGATAATTTCATTTAAATGTTGACCGCGGCTGCGTCTTAGGTCGTCCATTCGGAAAGTCCAATTTTGGGTAACTTTTTCGAGCATTTCGGCCGGAATAGCCCGAATTTCTTCGAAAATGTTGTCTTCCAAAGCTGGAATAGTTGCTGGCTTATTTGTGTAGACTTTAGACTTAACGTAGCCCCACAAAAAATAGTCTAAAGGCGTCAAATCGCATGATCTTGGTGGCCAACTTACCGGTCCATTCCTTGAGATGAATTGTTCTCCGAAGTTTTCCCTCAAAATGGCCATAGAATCGCGAGCTGTGTGGCATGTAGCGCCATCTTGTTGAAACCACATGTCAACCAAGTTCAGTTCTTCCATTTTTGGCAACAAAAAGTTTGTTAACATTGAACGATAGCGATCGCCATTCACCGTAACGTTGCGTCCAACAGCACCTTTGAAAAACTACGGTCCAATGATTCCACCAGCGTACAAACCACACCAAACAGTGCATTTTTCTCTATTCCAAATTCTCTCAGAAAGATCTTTGCCACAATTCTTTATGTTAGGCTTTCTACGTGGATAGAAAATTTTAATCGTCTCAGCATTTTTCAAGCAGGGTTTCGTTCCGGGTTTTCAACAATTGACCACATTTTCGCACTAACTAGCATAGCCAGAAAATATATTGAAATGCATAAAAAGTTATATGTTTGTTTTGTAGACTTCAAAGCAGCATTTGACACAGTCAACAGGCAAGCTCTGATCTACAAACTGGCATCGCTTGGAGTATCCAGAAAGTTCTTGGTAGTATATGCGAAATTATTATCTTCCTCAAGTGCAACCGTGTGGGATGGATCCAAGCTGTCTGAATGGTTCCCAACTTCTGCAGGTGTTCCTCAGGGGTGCATTCTAAGCCCTATACTCTTCGCACTATACATTGACTCCATTTCTGAAATTCTTCCAGGTGGCATTAGCTTCGCTGGTCAGCAAATAAAGGTACTCCTTTATGCTGATGACTTGGTGTTGCTGGCAGAGAATCCTTCAACTCTACAACTGCAAATAAACAAACTTCAGGCTTTCTGTGAGACATGGGATCTACATATCAACGTCTTGAAAACAAAAGTTATGGTTTTCGAGAACCGAAGGAGTAGACGGGTGGAGACTTGGCGACTCAATAACCAGTCGATAGAAGTAGTTCCTGAGTTCAAATACCTTGGCGTACTGTTGTCTAGCAACTTAAACTTTCGAAATCATGTGAAAGAAAAAAGTAGAGAAGCAAAGCTGGCACTTAACATAATGTGGCCAAAATTCTTCGCAAATCAAAACATTGATCTGTCCTCAAAATATAATGTATTCAATGCCACAGTCAACACTTGTATGTGCTACGGGGTGCAGGCATTTGGAGTAGACCCCTTTGAAGATTTCGAAATTGTACAGAGGTACTTTTTCAAGCGTTTATTCCGTCTACCAAACGCTACTCCTACCTACGCCATTCATGTAGAATCAGGTTTGCCACCCATTTATTTGCAAAATCTGAAAGTTCATTCTGGTTTTTTAATAAAAGTAATGAAGAGAAGTGAAAGTAGTTTACATAGGGCAGTGTTAACTAGGCTATTGCAAACAAATGCTTATCCGTTCAGAAATTGGCAACAGCTGGCGTTATCTCATGATATCGACTTAACTTTATCGGAAAATAACGTTAGCGAATGGCAAAATATGTTCGCAAGGGTCATAGCTAAAGAAGATGACAAAATATACGACCAGTGTTTAACTAGAGCGTCCTCATCACCTTCCAGATTTATTTACTGCAACCTTAACCACCAAATGTTAACCATTGATAGTTACTTCAACACAAAATTTTCGTCAAAAGTTATAAGCACCATATTCAGAGCCAGAGTTGAATTATTAAATTTGAATTTCATGCCACATAGAGTCGATCTTCAGCAAACTTATGATCTATGTAACAGGAGAGAGTCCGAAAATATTTACCACTTCATTGCTGTATGCCCAATTCTACAAGAAATCCGAAGATTACATTTCCAAGAAAGTTTTCTGTCCGTAAATAGTCTTTACGAAATATTAAATGGTGCTCGTGGTTGGCTCACCTTGTATAAATATTGCAATCATGCTTTGACTTATCGCAATAGTTTTTTGATAAATTAGTTCTTACAACAAGTCTCTATTCAATTAAAGGGCTGCAAATTATTGCTTTTAAATCAAATCTTTATTATTTCAATAAATGTTTCATTAAAATTTTAAAATTAAAAATTTAATATCTAATATTTAATAGATACTTAAAATTTAAAATTTTATATAAATTTATTCCTCGTATGTTAATATAAACTTTTGTCTAATATTTTGCATAGTATTTATTTTTGTAATTTATTATTTCAAATTTCTTCTAACTCTTTTTGATACATCTTCTCTTTATATAATTTTATTTATTTTACTGAAATGTCATTTCCGGCAGACGGCAGCATTGTCATGTCCGTATTTCCAATAGAAAAAAATTGTAATTTATCTAATGAATAAAGGAAGAATCTAATCTAATCTAATCTAATCAGTGCATTTTTCGGGATGCATGGGCAGTTCTTGAACGGCTTCTGGTTGCTCTTCACTCCAAATGCGGCAATTTTGCTTATTTACGTAGCCACTCAACCAGAAATGAGCCTCATCGCTGAACAAAATTTGTCGATAAAAAAGCGCGAAACACATTTCGAACCGAACACTGATTTTGGTAATAAAATTCAATGATTTGCAAGCGTTGCTCGTTAGTAAGTCTATTCATGATGAAATGTCAAAGCATACTGAGCATCTTTCTCTTTGACACCATGTCTGAAATCCCGCGTGATCTGTCAAATACTAATGCATGAAAATCCTAACCTCAAAAAAATCACCCATTAGATAACTGTCAAAGCCAAAGTTATGATAATGGTTCGAATATGGAAGGAAAAGAAGCGGGTGTTCAGATTCGAATTCGAACCCTGGAACCAAGAGCATTTTTGGTTCCATGTTGCCCGCTTTCCTTAAATTTAGTGGTTAATGATGCTGCTCGGTGCTCATTTTATGCAGTTAAATTTGTCGATACAATTCAATGTTTGTATAACTTTTATTCAAATTCCACAACGAGGTGGGATATTTATAAGAAAAAAATTCCAAGTCATACTTTGAAACCTCCTTCTGAGACTAGATGAAAGAGCAGGTTAGATGCATTGAGGCTTTTAAAAACAAATTAAGAAGAAATATATGAAGTCCTTATAGAATTAAGAAATCTAGAGGCAAAAAACATTGCAGAATCGTTAGGAAATAAAATTTTTGATTTTACATTTATTCGCTGCCTGCTAATTTGGTTTGATATTTTAGAAAATACCTATAAATTAAAATAGTAAATATTTGCAAGGTCCGTCCGTTAATCTGTCAACTGCCATAATAGTTTTAGAAAATACAAAAAACAGTTTGATTTTAATGCGTTCCGATGAAAAATTTAATGAGTAGGTAGTTCCCTAGAAATACCAAATATGTTTCCTGTAGCTTCATCATTGCGATCTCAACGGAGAAAAATACTTTATGCTGATGAATGTCCTGAAACTATATTAGACCCGAAACAAAGATTTAAAGTTGTTTTTTTTCAAATACTTGAAAGGTTTGATACGTATAGTATCAATTTTACATTTTTGAGTAACATAAGCGAATGTTTAAAAAATAAAAATGAACGTGCTTCATGCCTTAATTTGCAGAATGTTTTAACATAAAGTATTTTTAAATATTTAGATGGAGAAGAATTGTTTCAAGAGTTAACCGTAAAATCCCAGCTTGTTACGCCACAAAGCTCAAGTTTAGATGTGTTAAATTTTATTTTTAGTTCAAACCTTGAAGATTTTGCTCCGAATTTAGTGACTGCTCTCCAAATCCTTAATAAAATCCCGGTCACAGTAGCTTCAGGAGAACGTAGTTTTTCTAAACTTAAAATTATTAAAAATTATCTTAGGACAACCATGACTCAAGAGAGATTGGTAGGTTTATCTATAATGTCCATTGAAAAGAAATTATTAAATTCTTTAGACTTTGATGATCTCTTTTCTGAATTTGCAAAATGTAAGGCCAGAAAAGTAAGTTTCCAAGTTTAAAAGTTTCCCCTCTGCTCATTTCTTCGCTGCGTTTTAGTTTAATGGTTTAGGCCTCCTGGGGATACCTCAATAAAAAAAACGCATTGAAAGTCTACCTCCTGGGTAATCTGGGAAAGGCTTATGCTTGTGTATCAGTTTATGTGTAAAAAAAATATAAAAAAGGGGCGCTTTCTACAAATCTTGCACAGGGCGCAAGTTTGGCTTGGGCCGGCCCTGTTGCCAGCTATTAGAAATAATAGACTTGGTAGAGCTAGCGGTGGTATTCTATGCGGTATAAAAAACAACTTTTTAAACAAAAATGTCAATTTCAAAATTAGCGAAAACCTAATTATAATAGAATGTATCATTGACGCGAAACATTATCTAATAGTTCCTTTGTTTTTCAGTACTTGGAAAAGTTACTTTGAAAATTTGCAAGACTTTCTACTAAACCAAAATAATGACAACATTTTAATAATTGGAGATTTAAACAGTCGGATAGGGGATTTCCAAAACTCTCCTTTTATAAACGTGGACAAGTTTTCATTCAAAGTGGGATCTTTAGATGAATGTACAAATTTAAATGGAAAATGCCTGATGGATTTGATTGAGGATTTTGGGTCTTTTATCTTGAATGGGACCTCCATAAGTGATAGTGCTGGCAATTTTACGTTTATTTCCAATCAAGGTTGCTCTGTAATCGATTACTGCTTAGTCAAAGGGGATTGGCTTGACATTGTGAAAGATTTCGAGGTTTTTCCGGCTAATTATTCAACTCACCTCCCCATTTGTGTGTCGTTTGAGTTCAAAACCCAAGAATGCAATATCCGACGTCGAAATGTAAATGGTTGCAACAGACTACGTTGGATTAGAAATAAAAAAAATAGTCGGATGTTTATAAGAGAAACTTAAACCAGCATTCAATTAATATCACAAATCAGGCTATAAACACAATTGACGAAGCAACAGATTTAATATTGAGCACTATTAGAGAGTCAGCAGTTACCTATTCAAATAATAGAGGAAGCGTTTTTAAATCTAGTTGGTATGACAAGGAATGTAGGAGAAGTAGAGAAAAATCTTTCAAGTTCTTGAAACTTTTTAGGAAAACGAATAATTTGGCTTTCAAATCCTTGTATTTGCAGTCAAATAAAGCGTTTAAAAATCTATGCAGCCGTAAAAAAACAACTTTTTCTCAACAACTCTGCATCTTGTACAGAGCAGAGATCCTAGAGTGTTTTGGGCTAATGTGTGCATTTTAAGTGGCGCAATAAGTCGCCTGTTATTTGCATTAGTGCCGATAAAATGGCATCGTATTTCGAAACACTTCTACTGGCGGATCCAAATCACATATCTATAAGCTTTGCGTTACCGTTTATTCACATTGAAGAGTTAGATGCTCCATTCTCCATGCATGAACTGCTTATTGCATTAAATAAAATGAAAGACAGCAAAGTTCCGGGTTTAGATGGCATCCAGGCTGAGTTTTACAAAAATGCCAGCTCACAATTTCTTGAACATATTTTAGTTTTGTTTAATAGAATTTTTGACAAGGAAGATATCCCAAATTCTTTCCGGTCTTCATCCATATCTGCAATTTCTAAAAAGGGTGACCCAAACCTTCCTGAAAACTACAGGAGAATTTCTTTAGTTCACTGCGGAAGCTATTCACTCAAATTCTTTACGTAAGACTTGCTAGTTGGGCTGAAAGAAATAATAAAATAAGCTGTTTTCAAGCTGGGTTTCGTGCTAATCTCTCCACAGTGGACGAAATCTTTACTCTCACTAGTGTTGCTAGACGCTTTATAGAGAAGAAAACAAATCTTTATGCATTTTTCGTTGATTTTAAAGCAGCCTTCGATACCATCAACCGAAGCTCATTATTATTTAAACTTTCATGTATCGGTTTATCAACAAAATTTATAAAAATTTATGAGCAACTTCTCTCAAATACGACTGCTGTGGTTAAAAATGGCATGAACACGTCGAAACAATTTAGGTCAGAAACAGGTGTCCCACAGGGTTGCATTTTGAGTCCCTTGGTTTTCTCGCTTTTTATAAATGATATTGAAGATAATATACCAGGTGGGGTTGTTTTTGGTGATCTAGTTATCAAGGTGCTCCTTTATGCGGATGACCTTGTTATTTTAACTGATAATCCTGTGACGCTTCAACTCCAAATTAACAAGTTAAAACAATATTGTGATTTGTGGGACCTTCAAATAAATACTGCGAAGTCTAAGATCATGATATTTAGACACCATAATCGCAGTGCACGTAATGACCGTTCTTGGAACTTGAGCGGTTCAAATATAGAAGTAGTGAAGGACTTCAAATATCTAGGTTTTACAATAACACACAATCTGAACTTTCAAAGTCATATAAGAGATGAATTGACCGCAGCAAAAGCAGCTATTAACTGTATGTGGTAAAATTTTTTCAATAACAAAAATATAGATCCGGCTTCGAAATTTAAAGTGTTTGATGCAACCGTTAAAAGCTGCCTTTGCTATGGAAATGAAGTTTATGGCTACATTCAATTAGACGAAATAGAAACTATCCAAAGATATTTCTTCAAGCGAAGCTTTAGACTCCCATCTAATACCCCCAATTATGCCATACACGTTGAGTCGGAACTCAATTTTTAAAAGAATCTAAAAGCGAATGCAGACTATATAATCAAAATCATGCAAAGATCTAACAACAATTTGCAGAAAAGGATTCTCCTAACAGCGTTACGCTGCAGATACACACCTTTTAAAGATTGGAGTGAGTTGGCCTCAGAACATAACTTTCCTTTGACGTTTTGTTTGGATAATCTAGATTCGTGGAGGAATCAACTTTACGATTGTATTTCTGTTATAGATGACAACATTTGTCAGACATTTCTCAATCGGGCAAGGGAGTCCGAATCTAGATCATTATACAGTAAACTTAATTTCTCTTTGGGGGAAGCAAATTATTTTCGAACCGAGTTCACTTTTGTTGAGATAAGTCTGATATTTAAGGTTCGCACGGAGATGCTTGAGCTTAATTATAGACCTCACAGAAATGATATAAATTATAACTGTACATTATGTAACCTCAATCAAATTGAAAATGTTTTCCACTTCCTAGCGTTATGTCCGATCTTACAAGAGATCCGGCGTTTCTATTTCAATAAGAACTTCCTTTCGTTTGAGGACTGTCTTGCAGTTATGGATGGTGAGGGTGGTTGGAAACTTCTTATCCGTTTTTTCTCTGAAGCTGTTGCGTAAAGAAATTCATTCGTGGACCTCTAATGCAATGTTCAGTCTAATATAATTTTGTTTTAGCTAAACTAAAAGCCCGTTTCACTGTTGATATTGAAAGTCTTTTACTGCTCTTCACTTTTGTATGTATCTAAATATCAATGATTAAAACCTAAAAAGTTACCAATAAGCTTAACTATACCAAACTAATATTTATTTCAAGATATATGTTAGTAGTTTTTGTTTTCGCTAAACTAAAAGCCTGTAACATTTGTTATTTTCAAATCAATTAAATCGTTCAATCTGACATACTTAATCATAATCAGTATCTTAATCTTAATTTATTTTGTAAATTGTTATTTTTTTATTATATAACAGCTAAAAAATAACTTCTCTATCAATGTTTAAAATTTAGATATAACCGGCAGACGGCTTAATAGCCTTGCTTGTAAATCTTTAAAATGTAATTGAGCCTGTATTTTTGTGAAGAAAAAATAAAGATAACAATAATAATAATAATAATTTCGAAGAATTTTTAACTGAAATTTATGTTCGGCAATAAACAAAATAGAGCCAATAGTTTCCATATAATAATTAGTAATTCCAATAATTAGTCAATTTTAGGGCGTTCTAAAGAATAGAACATCGCCTAGAGCAGATTACGGAGCATTTTGGGTAAGGATCTTAGTTTACGACCATGGTATAAAGAATACAAGGTATGCTTGACAGTTCTGGTCGACTGAATCGTGACGTCATTGCGAGTGAATTTTCTTATTTATGATGTTCTTTGATATTCTTTGGTTCTGAATCGGCAGATCGAAAAAGAGAATTGAAACATTCATAATTTATTTCATTTATATTATTGTATGTTCTGCAAAGACCAGCATCACCTCAAATTGATAGTGTTAAAAAGGTCCTTAGTGATTCTTAAGTGCTTAGTTAATCCCTGGCCTATTTTATATATTTTGTTTGAAGAAGAGTTATTACGGTAGGTGGTTCATAATATGGTTAAACATATTGTTACAATTGATTAATGTTTAATTATCTATAGTTTTAGATTGCCAAACATTTCATGAAGAAAAAGTGCGAACGATTATTGAACAAAAATTCTCAGGATTCCAATTGCTTGAATTGAAATTATCTTGTGGTTATTTGATAAATTTGATCTTCTCAAGGTATAATTAATAATTAAATTAAATAATGAAATTCTATTTAAACCAATTTTGTTTGTTTTGTAGAATTTACAACCAAGAATGCCCTTGAACAAGGTAACCAAGTCAACAGATATTGGAATTGTAGCCACACCGAAAACTTGTAGAATATGTGGATATAGGAAAGGAAAAGAGGAAATCGAAACTATAGAAATCCCATTTTCTTATAAATATTTAGTGGGTGAATTGAGTTTGGTTTTCAATTTCTATATATGTAAAACTTTGAAATAAGAAAATAAACTAGGTATTTCTCTTTTAAGTAATAGTTTTTATTTTTTTTTGTACCTACGTTTGTTTCTTTTTTTCGTTATTAGTATTATTTAAAGACTTTATTCTAAAATAAAGTCTACATCTAAAGAACAAAAGTTTAACTTTTTCAGGTAAATTTACATCATCACAGTTTGTTAAGTGAAACTTTAAGTAATCACTTATCACATGTATCTTATTGCTATTGATTTTAATAAATATGTTTTCAAGAGCAACAATTTTTTCCATAAATTCTGGAGATGGTTTGTGCAGACCACCTTGCATCAACCCATGTAAATGAGGTTTGCTTTTCTTGCTTAGACGTTATGTCACCAGCATTTTCGAGGTCAATACGTTTAAGTATATACCCAGCTAAGTTTTCTAATGCATCATATTTCAATTTTTCAAACTCCAGTTCTTCAAATTCACTCCAGATCACAGTTGGTTCAGTTTTCTCTTCAGTCTCATCATCGTTCGTTCTAAGAGTCTTGAACAAATTCTCCGTTATCACAATGTTTTCTTTTTCATTGAAGTTCAGTCTTAAAATATTTGTTTCATCGTCTTCTTCTACGTTGCTACTCTGACTTGTATGAAGCAATGTTTCATTTCTTCCTATGAAAACATACAATAAGTGAAATGACGATAACAAAATAAAATATAGGTACTATTTGATATAAAAACAATAATACAAATGCATTTATTTAATATACAATTCAATAAATTTTTAAAAATTGAAACTTAAAATCTACCTAATAAGTATGACCGCAGGCGATATTTAAATTCTAAAGCAGTTGGATGGTCATGCAAGCCACCTTTTGCACGTATTACGGAAAAAAAATGCTCCAGGACATCTTGATTTAGTCGATACGTCAAGATGAACTCCATATTATATCCTTTTAAATAATTGGAAAGCTGAGGCAATGAGGAGTTCGATATTAATATACCCCTTTGAAATGGAAATAGAGTTTTTCGTTTCGGAGCTAGTATATTCGATATTAAATCAGTCATTTTTTCCAAAATTTTATTTTGAATATCCAGTGAAAGTCCATACGCCATCATTCGATCCCTGGTGTCAATTTTTGGCACTTTAGAATTAAATAAATCAAACCAGTCGTTTACAACTTTCATGCAGTAAGCACAAATCAAAGAATTTTCCGATTTTAAAAGTCCAAACGAAAATGCCCTCTCGATGGCACAAGATCCAATGTGCGAAAAAAGTTGTGTGGCTAATTTAACTTTTTGTCGCCCAGCTTGTTTAACATTTAAGTGCTCATCAGTAATTTTGTGGATAATGCTGACTTCTGAGCATGAAGTGAGTTGAAGTAGTTCTTTAAGAGGTTCAGTGTTTAGAATTTGGTTTTTATAGTTGAATCCCGTGTCAAGAAAATGGTTTCTGAACAGTTTAATAAGGTGGGGAACATCGGCAAATACGAATATTTTTAAGTTTTCGTCTACGGGATTCTTAAAATAAGTATTGTCCGTTGCAATTTCTAGCTCTCTCCATAGTCCTTGATTTGTTGAACCCATATCAGAAACTATTGCAACGACAGTGAAGTGGACTTGGTGTAGAGTAATAATTATGTTTTTAAGGATACTTGCCGTCATTCTACAGTCATAATCATAGAAGACTGGTTGCTTCCAATTTCCACTCAGACCTCTAACCATAACCACTTAAACATATTCCGATGGTTTTAGAACTGTGTCGGTTGATTTATCAAACTCATAGGCAGACTTTATCTTTATCTCATCGAAAGAGACAACGCAGATCCTCTCCATTCGGCTGAGTGGGTACTCCTTCATATACCGAAGAACATCTACTAAGACCCCTGGTTGGATTTTTATTCTTGAAGCCCACTGCCGTAGAGCTGACAATATATCATTCAGTGTCCAGTTCAATTTCTTCTTGGGATTCTTTAGACGTTTGATCTGGCCATCAGTAAAAATAGATGCAACAGAGCTTTCAAGGTTGCGGAGCTTCCAGTTATCTTCTTCCAATTGTTTTTTTTCTTTTTGGCAAAGCTGCAACTGTTTCTCCAACTCGATTATTTGAAGCTCTCTGCTACACTCCATATCAACTCTGTATATAAAAAAATGTTGATTTAACACAATGCTTTTTAATATTTTAATATAAAAATGAACCTGAGTTGAAATTGAATTTTCCATCTCGACAACATGCTGCATTTGTTCTTGCATATTGGGTGAAACATTTTCTTTTTCTTCATAATGTTGGAGGCAACTTGTCACAGTTCTTTGGTTGTTCCTTTTGTCCGCCCTAAGAGTCCTTGATAAAGCAAGCGCATTGTCACCGCAACTTTCAGGTATGTTTCTGGTTGGTATGGCTTTCGGATCAAGTTTTGATCTAGGCAATGGCACATTCATAAGCTTATCTTTAAGACAATAATAGTCTTCTTTAAAATGCAACGAGCATATTCGTGCAAAGCTGGTATTAACATTTTTTTTCCACAAGCTTTAACCCAAGCCAAACTCAGATTTGGATCTTTTGGGAAGCAAACAAATCTCAGGTTTTCACATTTTTTGTTGTTTGAATAACTTTTGCAATTTTTCACACAACAGTAATTTGACATATTTACATTTATGTAAATAGTTTGTTTATTTAAAAAGAAGTTACAATTATTTATATTTTTCAAGGGAACACCGTCTATTTACTTTTGCAAATAAAATCAACCAAAACATTAAGAAAAAAGAGGCTGGGATGCGACCCACACTGATAACTTCCCATCCCGTCTATCGATTTGTCTTGCTTAAAAGTTTGTCTAAATGTATCAATTCTTACCAAATTTGCGTTCTATTTTTTGTAGATTTTATTTTTTTTTATGAAAAAACGGACTGTTGGATTTTTATAAAAAAATTACTGAATATAAAAAACAATATTTTCTGTGGAATAAAATAAGTTTGAAGCCAATATTTTTAATTTTTGAAAAGCTATTTGAGCCGAAAATCAATTTTTACCAACTTTTATTAATTTTTTTGTTTAGGTTTTTATTTTTTGTAAAAAAACTGTCAATTCGATTTTTCTTAAAATTTGTCCTAATGTTGAAAACAATATTTCTTATAAGTTAAAATTAGTTAGAAGCCATAATCTCAAATTTTTGAAAAGATATTTAAGTCGAAAATCAATTTTTACCAACTTTTGTTAAATTTTTTTTTCGGTTTTTAATTTTTTGTAAAAAAACTGTCAATTCTATTTTTTTCAAAATATTACTGAATGTTGAAAACAATATTTTTTGAAATATAAAAGTAGTTTAAAGCCAATATCTCAAAGTCTTGAAAAGATATTTGAGTCAAAACTCAATTTTTACCAACTTATTTTTTATTTTTTTTTTAGGTTATTATTTTTTGTAAAAAAACTGTCAATTCAATTTTTCTGAAAATTGTTCCTACTGTTGAAAACAATATTTCTTATAAGATAAAGTTAGTTAGAAGCCATAATCTCAAATTTTTGAAAAGATATTTAAGTCGAAAATCAATTTTTACCAACTTTTGTTAATTTTTTTTTTCGGTTTTTAATTTTTTGTAAAAAAACTGTCAATTTTATTTTTTTCAAAATTTTACTGAATGTTGAAACCAATATTTTTTGAAAGATAAAAGTAGTTCAAAGCCAATATCTCAAAGTTTTGAAAAGATATTTGAGTCAAAACTCAATTTTTACCAACTTTTTTTTATTTTTTTTTAGGTTTTTATTTTTTGTAAAAAAACTGTCAATTCGATTTTTCTCAAAATTTTATCAGATGTCAAAAACATTATTCTTCGTTGCACAAAATTGTTTGGGAGATGAAATCATATTTTAGTCGTAAAATTTTCGAAGTGACAAATTTTTTTTTTCAGTTTTTTTGATTTATAAAAAAACCGTTAATTGATTTTTTTTCCAAAAATATAATTGTTTTGTATCACGTTACAATATATAATACAAAATTTAATTCAAGTCTCTAGCGTCATTGGTTCATGAGATATTTAGGGTTAACCAAAATTTTCATTTTATTTATCAAAAAATTTTCACCTTTTTTTAAACTGCTATGGTAAAAAAACCACCCACGCAATTTTCTTGAGAGCCCTTTCTGCATCTTTCTGCCTTATTATCTGTATAACAAAATTTATTTGAAGTCGATATCTCTTCTGGTTCTTGAGCTATGGACGACGAAAAAAACGTCGCGAACGTACGGACGTACGGACGTACGTACACACGCACGCACAGACATCTTTCTAAAAATCTTTTATTTCGACTCTAGGGACCTTGAAACGTCGAGAAATGTCAAAATTTTCAATTTGTCAAATCGGACCCATTACAATAACTTCCTATGGGAAGTTAATAAAAACCGCACAAAACTGGCTGTCACTCGCAATGACGTCACACGAATACAAGATGGCGACCTATCATCTCATATACAGCATACCTTGTATTCTTTATACCATGGTTTATGCCCATATAAGATTAATATGTCTCAAGAATTGAATCCAATTGTCCATTTGAAGCGAACGAACGTTCTCCGATTTTATCGCAAAATTATCCTCAGTTACGAAGCTCATTTTTGGGACTACATGTTTGTGAATAAACAAAATAGAACTAAGAGTCTCCTTTTTCTTTAGGGCTACAAGCCGATAACATTGTTTGGAGAGCTGAGCCACCATTGAACTCGGAATAGCGTGCCTGGACGATGGCTTATCCAGGTACGCTTTTCCTAGTCAAGCGAATCAACCGAAAAAAAAGCTGAGAAGTCCTTATTGGAAAACCCGATATTTCGAACTTTTTAATTTATTTGTTCCCATATTCGATTATGATTCCTTTAAGTTCCACTTCCCTTAAACAATTGAATTTAATAGTGCGCAAATAAAAGAAACCATTTAAATTGAACATAGTCAAAATAGTATTGGCAATCAGAAGCTATTCAAAAGAAAAAAAAAAATTACAAATCACTGTCGCGTAGTTTTAAAACTGTCATAATTAATGATATCAGCAGGTTAAAGTTCCGTTGCACATGTCAATAAATTGATTACAAAAATATATGCAGATTAACATAAATAAATAAATAAATAAGGTGGCGCAATAGTCCTAAGAGAACCAAAGCCTAGTGAGCTACAACTCTCAACCATTCCTGTGAGTGAGTCATGTCAAGGATGGAGGAGATCTTCATTTTAAATGTCAAATTAAAATGGCTACTTTGAGAAAGCACTTTTCATGACAAGAATTACCCGTGGAGGATTTGTCAATTCCTCGCAAGAGGTAGTACCCGTGAAAAAACTTTTAGGTGGCACAGGCAGGGATTGAACCTAAGACCTCTCACATGACAGTCCTACGAACTAATCATCATGCCACGGGTACTGCAGATTAACATACTAACAGTTAAATGGTTAAAATGTTCGTGTCAATAAAATGTTGGTAGTTTTGTCGTATACACATTTGTTTGTCTAAATACATCAACGAAGCTATTAACCCATAACCCAAACGTGTATATTTTTTATTAACAAAATGTGAAAGCCAAAACATAAGTCACATTGACAAAACCTATACCATTAATTTCAATGCATCTGTTATTCTTACCCCGAACATGTTTATTATTGACAATTGGTGTCAACAAAACTGCAGGAGATTAGATTTAAAAATGTTGTTACTTTTGAGTTGGGTTTGGAATTTTGGAAACCAAAACAACGTTCATCTTGGAAGCTTTTTTCCGTGCTCTGTTGGCAAAGTTAAATTAGATTTTGCTCATCAAACAATCTTCAGGGATGAAGCTTAGTTCTGTCTTGACGGATATGCAAAAAAATCAGACTTGTCATTTTTACACTGAGAAAAATCTGTCTTGAGAATCATGAGACTCCATTAAATCCCGAAAAATCACTGCTTATTGGCAAAACATGCCTAAAGCAGCATTCACATGAGCGCGGCCAAAGAACGACGAATGAATTACAAAATATGAGTTTATATACGTTTGAAGACATATTTCCACACAAATTCTTAACAAAACGATAGCAATATAGAATTTATTTGATTTATGATGCATACTTTTACTTTTCAATATCATCTATATATATAAAAATCAATGCCACTTTTCGTTGTAATGTTATAACTCAACAATGCCTTTACCGATTTGGATAATTTTGGTCTTGAATTATTCGTGGAAGTCCAGAGAAGGTTTGTACGTAGAGAAAATTTGGAAAACAAATCTTGAAAAAGTGTTAAATCAACATCTTTCTATACTCCAATATACAAACAATTTGTACTAATACTTAAAAGCCAATTTGAGTGTAAATCGAGGTTTCGCTGATGATGAACTGCATGTCATTTATTTTTTTATAAATAAAAACACGGGTTTTTGAATACTTGAATTTCGTGTTTTATTGTAAAATTTTGACATTTGTAGTCAATAAAGGAAACTACCTTCATATATTTTTGAGCCAATTTGAACCTTTTGCAAACAATAGAAGATAAAAAAAGTGACGTTAGTTCTGTCAAACAAATTTAATGTCATCATATGTCATTTCATTTTATCAGCGATATTTATTGCTTTTTGTGTTTATTTTTTCCAAAAAATTGTTGAGTTATTGCTTTGTGTTTATGTTTTCCAAAATATTGTTGATTTGTTGAGTGAAGGTAAAATGCCACGAGCAAGAAGACCAAGCATAGGCCGGCGAACACGTAATGCAAATCAAATGGCATTACTAAGACGATCTCAGACTACAGATGAACGCGCACAAGCTAATGCATCGCAGCGTGAACGTACTGCACAGAATAGATCTGTTGACCCTGTACCTATACTTGGTCTTGCACGGCGGCGATCACATCTTGCTGGTTTGGATGAAATGCTGCGTGCTGCTTTTAATTACAATAGTCAGATTGATTATAGTATGTACGGATACATTGGAATGATGGACGAAATATGTCCACATTGTGATGCGGCTAACTTTCAGGGTGAAAGCCCGGCATGTGTTGTGCTAATGTGAGATTGCCAACATTAGAAACTCCACCCAAACCATTGTATTTATTTATTTTTGGGACATCTCAAACGTCGAAGCAGTTTTTGAGTAATATTCAACAATACAATTCGGCTTTTCAAATAACTTCTTTTGGTGCTATTAAAATTATTAGAGATTCCAAATTCAACAAAAACATGTATATGACACAATCATGCAAGCCGTTTCCAATAATGCAGGTGGATTATATTTCTTGGGTGCACCTGTTGGTACAGGCAAAACTTTCGTTGTACCATTGATTTTAGCGACTATTCGATCGGAACAGAAAATTGCATTTGCACTTGCATCTTCGGGAATTGCTGCTACATTATTAGAAGGTGGTGGACCACACACTCAGCATTTAAATTGTCATTGCATGCACAGGTGATTGAAACTCCAACTTGCAATATTTCGAGAAATTCTGCTATGGTAAAAGTTCTGCGATTAACGTCAATTATTTTATGGGATGAGTGCACAATGGCGAATAAAAAATCAATAGAAGCATTTAATCGAACAATGCAAGATTTACGCAGTAATCAACAGCTTTTTGGTGATGCTCTGATATAGCTGTCAGGGGACTTCGTCAAACATTGTCTGTCATTCCTCGATCAATTTCTGTTGATGAAATAAACGCCTGTTTGGAGTCATCAGTTCTTTGGAGATATGTAGGAAAATTGACACTGAACATTAGTATGCATATTCACCTACACTGCACATGAGTTTTCAAAACAATTGTTAGAAATTGGTGATGGCAAAATACCAATCGACAGTACCAACGGATTGACCACTTTACCGAACAATTTTTGTACAATTGCGCAATCTATAGATGAGTTGATTGGATGTGTTTTTCCGAATATTCTTCAGAATTACAGAAATCATGATTGTTTAAGAGAACGCGCCATTTTTGCACCTAAGAATATTCATATCAATGCCATTAATTTTCAAATTCAATCGAAACTGCCAGAAGTAGTCAAGACATATAAATTAATTGACAATGTTATGAATTAAGATGAGACATAAATAAGGCCCAAGGCAACCCCCTCACGGTTTTCGCCTTGTTGTGGCGAGGGGGCTTACGTCTAACTCTTCAGCAATCCAGCTGCGGAGTAAGACAACTAAGAAAACCACCAAAAGCAGAGATGTTAATCTAATAAATATGGATAAAAGTTTAGTGAATGAAGAAAATCGAACGGGGATATACGTTCAAGTGTCGGCAGAAGTCACGGCTGCCGGCGAGGGCTTGGCTTCGCAAGAAGCTAAGTCGCCAGTGACAAAAGTAAACTTAGAGAAAGAAAAACGAGAGCTAAAAAGACAACCGGTCATTCTCTCAGTAGATCTCCTTCCCGACATAGATGGTTTAACCATCAAAGGTACGGAGACCTCGGACAGACCTCCTTCCATAGGTAGTCAAACCGAGGACGAGCTACTGATGGAACCGAGTCAAGAAGAGACTATGCTGAAGTCTGCTGCACCCCTCAAAGCTTTGAGGCAACGCAGCAACTACAGATCCTCCAAAAGATTCGTGAAAATGACCGAGTTGAAAGACCCTGCGACGCTCAGTTCGAGAGACAAAGCTCTCCTAAAAAAGCATAAGAAGCTAGTTAGGAACTTTGAGCGGCAGCTGGCAGAGACTGTCACTGCACCCAGGGAAATAGCAGAGGAAGTGAATGCCAAAGAGTCGGAGAGCAAAGGAGTAGATGCTGCCAAATCTAGGTCTGTCACTAAAAAGGCAAACCGTGAACAGGCTGGCAATAACTCGACCGCTCGGAACGACAAAGGTAAAGTTCAGGCGACTTCCAGTAAGAAACAGCAAGCCAACGCTAGGAAAGACCAAGCACCGGCAAGCACCTCTTCTGGAACGAAACCAGGAACGTCCAAGAGACAAAGATCGGAGGAGACAGTCAAGCAAGACGGTGCTAAAAAACAGAAAACCAGCAGCTTCGACACCACCCCGATTGACCTACAAATCGCCATTATAAGCCGTGACGACCCAGATGGGAAAATCTCGGCAAAAAACTGGCTTCTTGTGGAAAATGAGATCCTTAAAGCTATGATGGCAGCATCAGAGAACGATAGTTCTGAGGACTATATCTTTGATGGTGCCGGATGGCGGCGAGGAGTTAAAGTGGTCTGCTGCGGTGACCAGAAATCACGGGAGTTCCTGAACCGTACAATCGCCAACATTGGCGAACTATGGGAAGGTTCCTCCCTTGAGGTTCTACCCGCCGCAGCTCTACCACTCCGCCAGCAGTTTAGCATCTGGATCCCCCCTCCTGCAGAACATGAGGACGCAGCCATTATTAAGCTGTTGGCGAAGCAGAACAAAGAGCTTCCCATTTTAGAATGGAAGCTCCAACATTCAAGAAAGAGTCATGGAGGCGAAGGGAAGGACCTCTTGTTTGTGGCAGACAAGAAATCTGACCTTCTGCTGAGAGAAAGAAAAGACGTGTTGAGATATGGTCTCGGAACCGTAAAGGTTAAGAGGCATGAAGGCAAAGGGGAGTCAAAAGCTGCAAGTGGTGCAAATAAACCTGCACCACGCTAAAGCAGCAACGTACGACCTTACGCTCTACATGTCTCACGAGAACGTGGGTGTGGCCTTGATCCAGGAACCATGGTTAGGCAAAAACCGAATCCGTGGGTTGAGGTCAAAATACTACAACCTTTTCCACTCCACGTCAGATGAAGGTGATATTAGAAGTTGTATCCTAGTGAAAAAATCAATTAACGCTTTCTTCCTATCTAGGTACAGCAACAAGGACAACACGGCAATCAGCGTCGAATCGAATGAAGGAAACTTCATTTTAGCGTCGACGTACATGCCGTACGAGGAGGAGAGCCCACCATCAAAAACTGTCCGTGATCTTGTGGTCCATGCCACAGCAAGCGGCACACCTTTGGTGGTAGGATGTGATGCCAACGCTCACCACACTCAATGGGGCTCAAAGGATATCAATAAAAGGGGTGAGTCAATTTTTGAATATATTCTCTGTTCTAATTTATCGATATGTAATAGGGGCAATCACCCTACCTTTCGAAACAAAAACAGGGAGGAAATCATAGATTTGACCCTTATTAGCAATAATAGTAAAATTTCAGTTGAAGACTGGAGAGTCTCACCTAAAGAATCTTTTTCGGATCACTTTAGGATACTCTTCTCTATAGACAGGAACTTTACTGAAAAGAAACCTTACAGGAACCCAACTAGAACGAATTGGACAGAGTACGAAAAATGGATGGAAGACTGTATTGATCCACCAGAGGACAATACAAGTCTAAGCACTTCAACCATTGACACTGTTGTCCAAAACTTGTCTAGCAAAATGAGAATGTCTTTTGAAAAACACTGCCCTTTATCTCGTTCCAATCACTCCACTAACCCACCCTGGTGGAATGGTGCATTAAAGAAACGTAGAACAGAGGTTAGAAAACTTTTCAATAAAGCTAAACTGAGTAAATTAGAAGAGGACTTGAAGTCTTATAGAGCCGCACTTAACACTTACACCAAAGAGTTAAGGAAGGCCAAAAAGGATTCGTGGGCTAAACATTGTGAATCCATTGAAAAAACAAGTGAGGCGGCAAGGCTCCGTAGAACCCTGGCCATTAATCCCACGATCCCGGGGTACATAAAACACCCTGATGGATCATGGTCGAACTCGAGCCTAGAAACGCTTGAACTCTTCATGGAAACTCATTTCCCCGGTTGTAAAAACCCAGAAAGTTCTGATTGCTTGCAATCGAACACGCTGGGTTTTACTCACACGGAATCAAATTTAGAACTAAATCAGATTATTACTGAGCAAAAGATTATCTGGGCAATAAACTCGTTCAAACCCTACAAATCAGCGGGACCAGACGAGATTTTCCCAGCTCTTCTTCAAAATGCTCTCAAAGTAATAACTCCGTGGCTTAGGGTAATCTTCATAAGTTGTATTAAACTTAGATACGTCCCTAATAGCTGGAAAAAGGTCAAGGTAGTCTTTATCCCAAAAGCAGGGAAACCGACTCACTCGACCGCTCAGGATTATAGACCAATAAGTCTCTCTTCGTTTCTCCTTAAGACACTGGAGAGGATAATTGATCTACATGTTAGAGAACTTCTCAACGAAAACAACTTGTGCAGCTACCAACACGCTTACCTTAAAGGTAAATCAGCGGAGACTGCTCTGCATGAAGTAGTTTCACATATTGAGAAAAGTCTTGAACACAAAGAATATACACTGGCAGCATTTCTTGATATCGAGGGTGCGTTTAATAACGTTAAAACGGAATCGATCAAGACTGCCTTAGTTGAAGTTGGAGTTGAATCTGTCATTGTCGATTGGATCTTCACCATGTTAAATGGCAGAATTATCAACTCTCAAATAGGAGTTAGCACTATTGAGAAAACAGTTACTAGAGGCACACCACAGGGAGGAGTCATCTCACCCCTGCTCTGGATCCTCGTAGTCAACAAAATTCTCACAAAGTTCAAAGATCAGGGCATTAAAATAGTAACATATGCAGATGACATAGTGGTTTTGGTATCAGGCAAGTTTCTTACCATCATCGAAAACATTATGGAAAATGCATTAAAGGATTTATCTTCTTGGGCAACTAAGAACGGTCTCGGGGTCAACCCCACCAAGACAGAGCTAGTCTTGTTCACGAAGAAACGGAAACTGGAGGGCTTCAACCCTCCCAAACTAAATGGTATTCCTCTAAAACTTTCTAAGGAAGCTAAATTTCTAGGAGTAATCCTTGACTCCAAGCTTACATGGAAGCGTAATACGGAGGAAAGAATGAAAAAAGCATTATGTGCATTCTACACATGCAAAAAGACCTTCGGTGTACGTTGGGGTATGCGACCGCAAGTCATCCAATGGATGTACACAGCGATTGTCAGACCCATTCTTACCTATGGCTCTATTGTATGGTGGAAGGCGGTGGAAAAATCAAGCTATCTCAAGAACCTGAATAAGGTACAGAGACTAGCTTGTATAGGAATAACAGGGGCTCAAAGATCCACACCACAAGCTGGATTGGAAATGATCTTGGACCTCCCGGCTCTGGATGAGTTCATAAGGTGCACGGCAGCCAAAACTGCAATTCGTTTAAGAGAATTGTGTTTTTGGAGGCAGAGCACTTATGGCCACGGGTCAATCTTACAAAGTTATGACACGATTCCAGGACTGAGGGAGACCCCCGATTATATCCCCCCTTTACTAGATTTCGACAGGAAGTTTTCTATTTTCATACCAGACAGACAGGGTTGGGATCCTAATTCACTTATAAGTAAACAGGGTATCCCTTTCTACACTGACGGTTCAAAAATGGAATCAGGAACAGGTGCTGGAGTGTTTTGCCAATCTCTAAACATCAGAGCGTCATATACACTCCCGGCTGACTGTATTGTCTTTCAGGCCGAGATCTTTGCCATTGGAAAAGCAGCTGAACTGGCACATCAAGAAAATCTAAGCTCTTCGGAGATTGCTTTTTTCGTGGACAGCCAGGCTGCTATCAAAGCCTTAGCCAGTGAGACCATAAGATCAAAAGCAGTTTTAAACTGTAAGAAAGAATTAAACAAAATCTGCCACACTTACCAGGTAAAGCTCTGCTGGGTTCCCGGACATAGCAATATAGAAGGGAATGATATAGTAGATGAACTAGCCAGGAAAGGGTCAGAAGCAGACACCAGTAGTAGCGACCATTCAGTCAGGGGACCACTCGTCCCGATTGGGGTACTCAAGAGGAAGATAGACCTTAAACTAAAAGAGAAAATCAATATCTCCTGGAAATCCAGGGACGATTGTGTAATCTCTAGAAGTTTATGGCCTAACACAAATGAAAAGGAAACTCGGTATATTCTATCGCTGAGTAAAAAGAACATTAAAATCCTGATAGGTGTACTAACAGGTCATTGCGCCATTGGCACAATGGCTAACAGAATAGGGGCATTTGCACCCGATTTTTGTAGGAGCTGTCAGGATGAGGAAGAAATGGAAACCATTAAACACCTGCTCTGCGACTGTCCGAACCTCCAAACCAGCCGACTCCGTCATTTCGGAAACAGGTTTGTTGGAGAACTGGATGATCTAGCACAGGTCTCAATGGCAAGCATGAGGAAATTTATAGATAGCACAGGCTGGTTCGTCAACGAGCCAGTCTACGCTAATCGACAGAATTGAGGAACATCGTTGCTAAAATTTTTACTTTTACAGGGGATCACAATGGACCAGTAGGCCCCCGTGTACGCAACAGCTTCATGCTGTGCACACCCCTTGCAACCTAACCTAACCTAACCTAAGGCCCAAGGCAAACACTTCACGTTTTTGGTGTCAATTTGGAGGAATCATGTTTTTCACATGGCCAACTTTATGTTGCCTGTTCCAGAGTCGGTAGCCCCAACTGTTTATTTATTCATGCCCAAAATGGAAAAACAAAAATTATTGTTTATCCAACTGTTTTAGACTAAGCCATATAGACCCACCATAGTAAGAGTACCCAATTCTTTTTTATTTTTTAGTTTTTACTCTTTGCTGACAAATATAATATAAACAATATATCATTTGAACTTTTAAATAGCTAGCAATTTAAAATATTTTTTTGTTTGAATAAATGAACTTAATAATAAATTTTTTTATAACTATGCCTTATATGTACGTAGCGAAGCACGTGCCGGGCCGCTAGTATATTAATAAATTTAAGAAAACAAATTCATTCGTCGCGAAAAAAATTATAGTTGATACGAACTGTCAAACTTTATTCGCGTTCCACATTATCCACACTCGCAACGAATAAAATAATCGCACGTACTTAACCTAAAAAAATAATTCTTGTTTTGGTTTCGGTGGTGAATGGTGTTCGGCTGTGCGACGAATTAAAAACTCTTATGTGAAAGAAATGTCAAAATCGACGAATATTCGTTCATTCGTTGGTCGTTGGTCGTGCTCATGTGAATATTTCTTAAGCCGCCAAGCAATTGATTCGAGATTTTTTATTCATTATGTCATTGCAAATCATTTGTAGGAACAATTGTTCCAAAAGACGGCAGGTGGAAGAAAAATATGCCATACAGCACACCTCGTTCTTCTATAATTTAACATGATTTGGTAAATGAAATCTCTGCAACTACATTTTGGAGTTATTTCCCCGAAAGCCTAAATCCATACTAAGATATAAAATAAATTTCTAACGAATATGAATTCACGATTCTACGGTTTTATACAAGGATTATGTATCAAAAAATGTTTTATTTTTCAGTTTATATGTATTATTATTTAAAGTGAAAGAATCAAAAAAAAAGTTTACGACCAAACATTAGGTTTTTGACTATGGTCTTTATCTAGAATTTAAAGCAAATTTAATGAAGACAAACATAATAACTCACATGCGTGTTTCATTATTTTCTAACTATTTACTCCTAAGGACCCTATTAAATAAAAAGTAAACACAAGTTCATTTTGAAAGAATTCTTTTTTTCCATTCAGTATTCTCAAGAAAAGTAAGTAAAGTACTATCTATTGGGTGAACCTATGGCATGCTAATAGGCACATCCTTAATCAGACCCTGATAAGTAAGAACTCGTTACAAACACAAAGTGTTAAAAACCAGTAATATATATCATGCGGAAAGTTTCTTTCCATTGTTTATTCTCAAAAAAGTGGATAAGAAAATTTAACTACTGCTTATTCCCATCAATCCACCAAAAATAAGCACATAATACACAATTATTAACTAACGCAGGCAATTTGAAAAGTTTCCATCACGTAGTCAGAAATAGGCTGTTCTACCACTGTTACTGTATGTTTGAATGTACCTATTCTTTAGTGAGAAAATATATTAAAAACTTTTTGCTTGTTTCAAGCATTTCAACCCCTCTCTGTATCTGTATAACAAAATATTATTAAGGCCACGTTCTATTAGTGAAACTCTCTTCCTTCAACTAATGGCTGATAATAATTATCGTAAAAAATAATATCCTTTTGTCCAAATAGAGTTGACTATAGGCTTCCTTAGTTCCTTGTGCACATGACGAAATTAAGTGCCAGAGATGGATCTAAACAATGCCCATGAACAAATACCAGATCACACTCTTAAAAGTCGTAACTTTCAGAGTCTGCCAAGAGGCAAAGAATATGACGATGAAGAGTCCAAAATTCAAAAGTTGTCGCTGCGGCGGCGGCGGCGGTGGCGGCGGCGGTGGTGTTGGCATCGGAATAAAACTCCATCATCAATGAAATTGAATCATGGAAATAAACCGGTGTTGTCTTATTTTGCATTTGCTTCTTAAGATAGTATAGAGTAAGCTGAACCCACTTGATATTGATAATGGTACTATTTAAAGCCAGTGGAAGAAAATTGCCAATGCCAACACTCTTCTATTGCACCCCTAACCAGTAACCACCACCATCGCACCGCACCGCCAACACATTAAAGCTACAACTGTCGAAGGGGTTAATTTTCATCATACTGAGTGCTTTCCTGGCTGCTGCGGTGTTGAGACAGAGCGCCCGGCCGCGCCAAGCGGAGGAGGTTCAACTTTTTTAGCAAAGTGCGGGGTGTATTTCTTTGGTGTATTAAATTACACAAAAACACAGGATCATATCCGTAAGCTCATTTTCTTCGACAACAAAATTTCTTTTGAAGACCACAGGCGTTGGAAAATGAATTGTTCTGCTTTGTTTCGTGATGATGTTCTGTTTTTGTTGCGAAGGAGCAATCACGATGGCATTGGGGGCTTTGCAAAATTATACTGATTTCAAGATATTAGGTGTTAATTTTCAACCCCTTCACACTTCGTTAAAAGACATCGATCTCGAGCGAGCGCGTTCTTTAGCCAAACCACTCCACCAAATTTTAACTACCCCTTGGGGAGTTCTATACTATGTAGGTACTTGTGTTAGAGAAGATATTAACTTTGCAGGACCTCCATTGGTGGCAGAACATCCTTTGTTTCCAAGATAAAAGCATTTTATTTTTATTTTTGAAAATAAATTCCTGTACAATTCTTTATGGAACGACAGACAGGAGTTCTCAACGCACGAATAGCCCACAAAACGTGTCAGCAGTCTTTTCTATGGTTATAAAATGTACCTTATCAGAAAACCTAAAACATTAATCGAAATCAATTCAATTTAATCCTTATTTAAACTTTGAGTAGTTCACTAACTTGCAAGATCTTATTTATGTGTCCTGTGGCCTGGCCAAATGCGGACAAAATAAAACTCACTTAATCCAATTTAAAAAAAAAAAAGTTTAAGAAAAAGAATAGAACGTAATGGAATTGGTGAACTTACCTTCAAAAAATTCTAGGATATACAGGATTAGGTTGTACGTACATTCGTATGTGCATAGGTACTTGTGGAATGGTAAAGATATACCCCAGTCCGTATTATCTGTCCTCGGTTGCTGCAAGAATACGGTAACTGTTTGTTTGGGTGGTAAATAAATTCATTGGAAATTCTCTGTCTAGCCTTGTGCGTTGTCCTTCTGTAATTCAGGAACACGGATCAGAATCTCTTACCTAGTTAAAAAAGATATATTTGAAGTAGGTGCAATATAATAAATAGATCTTTATTTTCATGTTTGGATTTAAATGGAGTAGCCTATCGCTTGTAAATTCTGTGTACACTATGTACACATGTACATATGTATATTGAATCAAGTTTAAAAAGTTAAAACATTTATCTTGAAAGAAAATTGTAAACTAAAAACTACAATACAAAATAAGAGATTCAGGTACATTTTGACTAAAATTTAAGATTAACACTACGGAATAAGTTGTAGAACGCAAACTTTAAATCAAGTTATAAAGGGTGATTTTTTAGCTATTATCTTTTTGGCAACACTGACTGGTTTAAACAGCTGACGTACGTTTCGTATTTTGTTTCACTGTCAAACATCTTCAGTTTAGTCTATAATTTATAAAATGCGTGCTCTGTTAAGAAAGTTCATCGTGCGCTTCTTGTGTTCAGCGACGAAGGTCATTTTTGGCTCAATGGGTGTACGTAAATAAGCAGAATTGTCGATTTTGGAGTGAATATCAGCCAAAAACATTGCAAGAGCTACCAATGCATCTAGAAAAAGTCACAGTTTGGTCCGGTTTATGGGCTGGTGGCATCATTGGATTGGACCGTACTTCTTCAAAGATGATGCGAATCGTGACGTAACTGTCAAATGGTCAACTAAAGATTTCATGCATTTTTCTGAATTGTATGTGTTTTTTTTTAAACTTTCCTATAGCTTTAAAAAAAAACCACCCTATACTTTTCTTTTATTGGTTTTCATATTTTTTGAAAGCTCAGTTACAGCTATTATTGAAAATGTATATTATAGAAAACGAAATCATTGAAATCAAAACTAATAGGTGGACAAACAAAGAAAAAGGAACGCATTCGACCACTCAAATCAGTCTTCCCTGGTAATGGTTTTCAATATTTAAAGAAAAAAGTACATTTTTAGAAAGGTTTTGGGATGAACAATGTATTTTTTATTTTAATAAATAAATCAAAATTAATTTGTATTTATTTGTAATTTGTTTTCATGTTTTACATTATTTTGTAAGTTGAAGCTGAATGAAATAAAAACTGAAGGAAAGGGGATTTTGCTAACATACTTTTAACGTTTTATTCTGAAAGGTGGTCGGGTCGCACTACAGTTATTACGGAGTCATAAAATAAAAGTTGAGTCACCAGCTCCTGGGAAAATTGACATTAGTTGACATGAATTGAGTAGAATTTTGTCGAAATAGCGTCAATGTTGAGTTTTACAAATGATTTCATAGTATTGAACACTGCCGGTCATAAGGTTAGAAGCAGGCATTTTCGAGAATTAAAATTGATATTTCTCCCGATACACGATGGATTAGAAAAAAAACAACTATGGTAAATGAGGGACTATTTTGTTAACAACAAAATATAAAATTTGGGTAAAGGAGAGATTTAGCTTACGGAACTTTCATGACAAATTGTTAATTGAGTCAAGAATATGCGAACAAAAAATCGGGTCATTAAATTAGAAGCAGGGAATAAATCAACGTTGTTTCGGAAAAACGGTAAAATTTATAAATTAATTGTTCTTGATTGAGTGTTAAAAGAAAATGGCAACAAAAAATGTTTGAAAGTGGAGGAAAGGGCAGGAATAGATGTTTTTTGCTCGAAAGGTCTTTAATGCTTTGATATAGCACGATCATTGTTTGAGCAATTATTTAAAAAACCATCGTCTTACTCGAAAAATTATAAAAAAAAACAACACTTCGTCTGCCTTGAAACTTCGCGAAATGCGAAGTATCCTTAGAATAGCAGCAAAATCAGCTTTCGACAGCTAAAAATAGGGAGAAAACTAATGTTAAGGCCAGCTTATCCACTGTTAAATGCAATATTCGCCATATGCTAAACACTTAAATCGCCTGAAGCTTAAGAAAAAATCACCACTTAATGACGCTAAGAGGAAAGATCAAATGAGCTGAGCTGGGATGTGCAAAATGGAAAAACCGCAAATGATAAACGGAAAACTATTTTTTTCCGACAAAAAAATTTAGCCTTGATGGGCCAGATGATTATAATTATTATTTCCATGACCTGAGGGGAGAGTAGTGATTTTTAAACCTTCACCATAACAAAGAAGGAGGCGTTATCGTCTGGGGCTCAATTTTATTGTATATGGCTATAGACTTGTTAGTCCAAGATACCAAATGACTAGCAAAACTTATGTACAAAGCCTTGCTGGAATCAGTATTCCCCAACATTAGTGAGCTTTTTGGACCAATTTCATGGATTTTTGAGCACGAAAACGCTCCCATACACACAGCTCGAGAGTTAAAATCCCCTATAGCGAGCCAAAACTTCCACTTGCTGCCTTGGCCACCACATTCCTCGGACCTTAACATAATTGAAAATATGTGGGGCTAGCTCACACGTAATACATGTACAATGTACAAGAGGGAGGTAAGCAATACGATGACAAGGAAGCGGTAATTCGTATCAAATTGCCCTGGAGTGAGATTTCTCTGGTCTACTTGGAATCTCTTTATAAATCCTTAAAAGATAGAATTTTTTAAGTTATTATGAAGGCTGGTGGTAGCACATATTATAAAAAATCTAATGAAAACAATAAAATATAACAAAATACAAACACTTGCATTTTATTTCCAATTGTTTGATGTGCTTCTAATCTAATATGACCCGATTTATTTTCGCATATTCTTGACTCAATTAACAATTTGCCATGAAAATTCCGTAAGCTAATTCTCTCCTTTTCCCAAATTTTATATTTTGTTGTGAACAAAATAGTCTCTCATTTACCATAGTTGATTGATATGTTAGGGAGTTGAATACTTGAATACCAAATGTTTGTTTAAAAAAAAAGGAACAATCTAGATTTGTTTGTTTTATATTTTATTTCTTTTAAGTTTGAAAGATAAACAAAGAGTGACTTAATTTCTAAAAAATAATTAATAATGAACATTTATAAAAGCAAAACAAATAAATAAACAACATATGTATGTATGTGATATGAAAACAACAGAGTTACTAGGCAGTGCTTTTGAACAAGTACAGGGTTATCCATTGTGCGGTTTCAAAAGTAAACGCAAATAAAAGACATATCGGGTGATTTTTTTGAGGTTAGGATTTTCATGCATTAGTATTTGACAGATCACGCGGGATTTCAGACATGGTGTCAAAGAGAAAGATGCTCAGTATGCTTTGACATTTCATCATGAATAGACTTACTAACGAGCAACGCTTGCAAATCATTGAATTTTATTACCAAAATCAGTGTTCTGTTCGAAATGTGTTTCGCGCTTACAGAAGAGAATATTGCGTCTGTTTCTGAGAGTGTTGCTGAAGACCGTGAAATGTCGATTCGTCGCCGTTCGCAGCAATTGGGTTTGTGTTATTCGACCACATGGAAGATTTTACGCAAAGATCTTGGTGTAAAACCGTATAAAATACAGCTCGTGCAAGAACTGAAGCCGAACGATCTGCCACAACGTCGAATTTTCAGTGAATGGGCCCTAGAAAAGTTGGCAGAAAATCCGCTTTTTTATCGACAAATTTTGTTCAGCGATGAGGCTCATTTCTGGTTGAATGGCTACGTAAATAAGCAAAATTGCCGCATTTGGAGTGAAGAGCAACCATAAGCCGTTCAAGAACTGCCCATGCATCCCGAAAAATGCACTGTTTGGTGTGGTTTGTACGCTGGTGGAATCATTGGACCGTATTTTTTCAAAGATGCTGTTGGACGCAACGTTACGGTGAATGGCGATCGCTATCGTTCAATGCTAACAAACTTTTTGTTGCCAAAAATGGAAGAACTGAACTTGGTTGACATGTGGTTTCAACAAGATGGCGCTACATGCCACACAGCTCGCGATTCTATGGCCATTTTGAGGGAAAACTTCGGAGAACAATTCATCTCAAGGAATGGACCGGTAAGTTGGCCACCAAGATCATGCGATTTGACGCATGATCTTGGTGACTATTTTTTGTGGGGCTACGTCAAGTCTAAAGTCTACACAAATAAGCCAGCAACTATTCCAGCTTTGGAAGACAACATTTCCGAAGAAATTCGGGCCATTCCGGCCGAAATGCTCGAAAAAGTTACCCAAAATTGGACTTTCCGAATGGACCACCTAAGACGCAGCCGCGGTCAACATTTAAATGAAATTATCTTCAAAAAGTAAATGTCATGGACCAATCTAATGTTTCAAATAAAGAATCGATGAGATTTTGCAAATTTTATGCGTTTTTTTAAAAAAAAAAAGTTCTCAAGCTCTTAAAAAATCACCCATTATATAGAATATTTGTTTCATGATATTTCTTCTTTTATTATAAAGTTTGAACGTTAGCATTATGTGTGAAACACTACATCATTTAAATTACCACCCCGCGAATTGTTTCAAGCATCGATTCTTTGTGTGAGCTGGACTCTATATGGATGTTGGCGCAGATCCAAATGCAAAATACGGCATAATGTGCCGTAAAACAGTCCTAATTCCTGAGAAAGACGAGGAATCGACACATTCGGGACTTCGGCAACACTTTCACTTATAACGGCGATATTTTTAGAGGTACGAGCGAAACGATGATGCATAGGCCTTAAAATATATGTAACCAAATTTCTTCACAATTTTGACAATTGCTTGCGTAGTTGGACGATTATGTAAACCATATAATATCCTCTTAAAGCACGATATGGGTCTGTAGCAGAATCAACATTTTTGTAGTACTCGTAGGTTTTAACAATTTGCTTGCGTTGTGCGATAGTTAAGCCATCCATTTTCGAAAATTTCAGACTTTTAACTGAAAACAAAAATTGGTTTAACAACTTAGTTTGACAGATGTCGAATTCCAGCTGTATACTTTTTAAACCGCAAAATGCATAACCCGTTAATTTAAACAAATTAAATTATTGCACAGCTCCTTGCAATTTGTAAATCAAATCCGTCATTTGAAATTTCTGTAAAGTTTGGTTTCCATGCGCTATACGTGACTCAGACATCTTAGTAGTTGGACTTTTACCCTTCTGGCTAAGTCTACGTCGCTGTACAGCCCGTACAGCTCGTCGTTCCATCTTCTCCTCCACTCCCCTTCAATGCATACGGGACCGTAGATCAGACGAAGAACTTTTCTCTCGAAACGACCCAAGGTGCTTTCATCCGCTTTTGTCATAGTCCATGCTTCTGCGCCGTATAGCAGGACGGGGATGATAAGCGTCTTATAAAGCGACACTTTGGTCCTTCGAGAGAGGACTTTTGCACTCAATTGCTTTCTTAGTCCAAAGAAACAGCGGTTAGCCAGAACTAGGTAGACGAAGTCCTTAACTACATCAAAGTTAAGTCTGTCGATGCTGACGTTTTTGACCAAGCCGTCGGTGTTGTAGGTCCTTTATTGACCTTCCTCATTAACCGTTAAACCCAGTTTTGCCGCCTCTGACTCAATACTCACAAAAGCCCCATTGACATCACGCTGAGTTCCTCCGATTATGTCAATACCATCAGCATATGCTAGTAATTGGGCAAACTTTTGAAAGATAGTGCCTCTAGTGTTGACGTGTGAGTTTTGCACTATTCTTTCAAGTACGATGTTAAAAAAATCGCATGACAGCGCATCACCTTGTCTAAAACCTTTTTTGACATCGAAAGGTTCTGTTAAGTTCTTTCCAACCTTTATGGAGCAGCGTGAACTCTCCATGGTCATCCTGCAAAAACGGACGAGTTTGGCAGGGATGCCAAAACTAGACATGGCTCTATACAGTTCATCCCTGTAGATGCTTTCATATGCGGCCTTGAAATCGGTGAACAGATGGTGGGTGTCGATTTGGTGTTCTTGGGTTTTTTCCAGGATCTGCTGTAATGTGAATATTTGATCGACTATGGACTTTAAGGTTGTTGACGATGGGCTTTAGACGTTCACATATTACGGCAGGGAAGATTTTGTAGGCGATGTTAAGTAGACTGATTCCTCTATAATTGGTGCAGTTTAAAGGGTCTCTTTTTTTCAGGATCGGGCAAACAATACTGAGGTTACATTCATCGGGCATTTCTTCTTCCGACCATATCTTACAGATAAGTTGGGGCATGCTCCTAACCAACTTATATCCAGCTGCTTTAAAGAGCTCGGCATTCAAGCCATGCGCTCCAGCGGCTTTATTAGACTTCAGCTTAGATATGGCAATCTTTACTTCGTCTAAGTCGGGAGGACGGGATTGTTGGCTCTCGTCGTCTATGGAGAATGGATCATCCTGCGTGACAGCGGAATTCGGTTCGTCGTCGCCGTTATACAGTCTGCAGAATTGGTCCTTCCATATCCTCAGCATTGACTGCGGTTCCACTATGATGTTTCCACTTTCGTCTTTGCATTCCTGCTTTTAAACCTCTCAACATTTTCGAACGCACGCTTCTCATGCCCTCTCTTTTTCCTTCTGAGAAGTCGGTGTACCTCTCGCTTCTTTTGCTCATAGAGCTCATGAGCAGCTCTCGTCCTTTTATGCACGCCGCTTTGCGTGCCTGTTGTTTGGCTGCATTTGCCTGCCGACATTCCTCATCAAACCAGGGGTTCCTTGTTGGTGGCTGCTTGAAACCGAGCACGGCAGAGGCGGCTTCTCTGAGTGCGTCTTGGCAATGTTGCCACTGGTTTTCTATACATTGTGTTGGCGGCACAGAACTTCGAGAGAGGTTACTTGTAACTCGGTCGGAGAAGGATTTGGCGATCTCTTGCGATTGTAGCCGTTCGACGTTGCACCTTCTCCCAACATCTCCCTGTTTTGCCTTGGGCCTGGAAACCCGAAGTGCTACCTTGGCTGCAACAAGGTAGTGGTCCGAGTCGATGTTAGCTCCTCGGAAAGTCCGGACATCCATGATGCTGGAAGCGTGTCTGGCGTCGATCGCAATATGGTCAATCTGGTTGACGGTAGATTGATCTGGAGATCTCCAAGTTCCTTTGTGGATGTTGAGGTGTGGAAAACGCATACTGGCTACCATGACGTTTCGCCCCGCAGCAAAATCTATGAGCCTGAATCCGTTGTCGGAAGTGTTGTCGTGCAGGCTGTTTTTCCCGATTATTCCACCAAAGATGTCTTCCCTTCGTAGCTTGGCATTAAAATCGCCCAGGACAATTTTAATATCGTAGCTAGGACACTGCTCGTATGTTTTTTCTAAGAGCTCGGAGAACATATCTTTGGTGTTGTCATCCTTCTCTTCTGTGGGGCGTGCGCGCATATCAGGCTAATTTTGCCGAATTTAGCCTTGATGCGGATGATCATGAGAGGCTCGTTGATGCACCTATAGCTCAAGACTTCTTGCCTAAGTCTGGCTCCAATGACAAAGCCGCATCCAAATAAGCGCTGTTGGTTTTCTCGGTAGCAGTCACCATAGTAGATATCGCAGTTTTTCATCCTCTTTTTGGCCGGCCCATCTCATCGTATTTCCTGGATGGCGGTGAGATCTGCTTTATAGCAGTCTAGGGCCTCCGCTAATTCTTCGGCCGCACGTGGTCTGTTAAGGGACCTAACATTCCACGTGCATATCCGAAGTTCGTTGTCCTTAATTCGTTTGCGTAGGTTGTCAACAGTTAATCCGTCCGTATCCGAGGCTTGTTGGTGCTTCGCAACTATTATTTTTTTTACGTTGGCAGGAAGTCACCCCGACGGCACAACCCCCAACCTGGAGGGCCAGATCCTTAGTATAACTCCAAGGACGGGGAGCCGGATAAACCACTCCTTATAGGCCTGGGCTCCGAATAAGTCGTAGAAGCCCTATAAGGTGTTCACTAAGTAGTTCAACCTTACTGGAACTGTAAACATAAGGCATAAGAACATAGAAAGTGTTTTAACGTACGTTGTGTTTTATCGCTTCTAAAGGTGCTTTTTTAACGCTGTGGTAAATTTATTTGATGTCTCAGATCAGCAAGTTCCAGATTTCTGTAATCTCTCACTAAACGTTTTTTTCCATTAAGTTGTTTTAAGACTTACGTGATACTATTACTAATTTTCGAGGGTTCATCATCATGCGACTTTTTTAAAAGTTTCAAATCCGAAAAAAGCTTTACAAATAATCAATTACTTACTTACATACATAGGTCCTCGGACCTATAGCAGTACAAAAGGCTTTAAAATATTTACACACACTTTTATGTTTGTTGCATAGTACCATCTATTATGTTTGATTAACGTTAGAATTTTGGATAAAATACATAAAATATTTTATTCGATTTTCTAAACATTAGTAAAACGAACCGATATTGAAACGATTATCTTAAAAATAATAACAATTCATCGTTTATGAAGCTAAACTCTATTAAAGACAAGGACCAGGCCACGACCGACCACCCCTCGTGTACTAAACGCGTGTATCAAACACAAATTCTGTGTGAAGGAAAATATGCAGATAAAATCCCGGCTCATTCCATATGTCTGTCATATTATATACATAACCCCTAAATTTTATCTGGCTTTAGAAACTGAACATCGAATACCCAAAGACTTCCATTTGAAGGCAAATCGAAAAGCAAAGCAGATGCAGATGCTTTTTTTTCAACCATCCCACGATATATCTACATAGTAGAGACGGTGAGTTGGCTAGCATTCTACCGGCAAAATGGTCAACAGCCCTCTAAGCCATTTTAGGAAGGTACATGGCAAATATGTAGGTACCTTCATCTGTGTACTCGTATGTAATGGAATGTCATTTGGCATGGATCCACTGGCTTTATTTTTTTTTTTGCCATACTGTATGCATGTTACCCCATTGAAATTTCGTCACTGCCATTTATATTGAAGGTTCTTTCTTTTTTAATTCAACGGGTCAACTGTTTTGTTTATTCACGCTCACGCCCGCCGATAAACTGCAATTTGGTTTTTGTAGGGGATAAATTAATTCGGTCGATATGTGTGCGGTAGCCGTACCGTAGCCGGGTAGGTATACGACTCGACTCGACGCGACGTGGACTTGAAAGAGGGCGAAAGACATGACCAATTGATTTACTGGACTTTCCATGCCAAAAATTAATTGAGTTGACGACAAGTGCAATTGATTTATGATGCGAAGAATGCGTACTTGATGCTATGAAATTCATCCCTTTTATTGAATTGGTATATACGAGCAGCAGCCCTGAGGTTATGGATGATGGGTATAATTTAATGGATATGGCAGTCATATGTGTTTTTGTTTATATTATTTTTAATTGTATACATACATATGTATGTACACGTATGCAAAATAAAATTGGTTTATGTAAAGACCGACAAGACAATATGGACCACCAATTTATCGGGACCTCTTACAAATGCAATAGATTTTTCGTTCATATGGTTGCTGTTTGGGCCACTTTTGGGCTTCGTAATTTTCCATTCTATGCTATAAATCTCACTTAATAGTTTTGGTTTCAAATAACAGTTCATAAAAAAAGTATTTCCGATTATGCTTCTAAGCTTTCTAAGTCACCGTCCGAATACATGTTTTTATTTAAGTATTACAATTGATTGCAGTACTTTGTTCTGTCACTCTTAGTTTCTAATAGCTTGTTGATGGTTTTAAGCTGGACGATATTGAACTTAAAAGTTTGAATCGTTTACGGATTTTTAGCGTAACATCAGTCCTATACAGTTGCCCAGAAAAAAAGAAAGCCAACTCGAAAGAAGTCAAATTAAAGCTTCCAAGCGGCAGGTTTTCCAAAGACCAAAATGTGGGCATTTTGTTTGTTAATCCGCCTCCTAAAGTAAGATGATTTTTCGGACAATATCTTTTTCTAATTTAAGTTTCCCTAAGGCCCAAACTGCGAAGCGAAAACAAAGCAGATGGTCGCTTCAATTGTTAAGTAAATTGGGTTTTATAATCGAATAATCGGAAATCTTTGCTTAAAATTTTCCTCTAGCTTCAGATAAGTGTGTGAAATGTTGAACTGGGATTCGGGTTGAAATAATGAATTGATCAAACATAATAAAATTTTCTATGGTCAAAATTTTGTAGGACAAAATTATGTATTTCAAAATGCTGTTAATATTCTGAAAAGGAAAACCCGTTTTGATAATGTCAAAAAGTGCAAACTGAAGTACAGAATTTTTAAACATTTTTGAGGTAGCTAAAGAACAAAACTACAAGTAGCTATTCTAAGTTTGCATTTTTTTTAAATACAGCCTTCAAGACTTATGAAATTAGAACCAAATAGTATCATACAGTGTCATTTAGAATATTGATTATACTGAAGAACAGTGTTGTTGTGTTTTGATGCACTCCCGTTGAGATATTGAGATTATTAGCAAGTTGATGTTAGCTAATTGAGCCTCACAACCTCGGCTACAGCAGTGATATATTCGCCTATCCGCATCATGCGACGACGAAGGGGACCATAGGTGCTATCCACCAGCTTATCAGTCTCAGGAAAGTTGGGTATAGCAGGTGCGAATCACCTTTCGCATCTGCTATACCCAATTTTGTTGAAAACTTTCTTTTTGAATATTGCACTGTTTAGGTAACACTAACACTGTACTCAATTTGAAATAAGTTTTCAATAGAGTTAATTTATTGACCGCCTGGCAAAAATTCCTTGTTTCAAACCCTCCTAGTGGGTGCCGGGCGGTAATGATCACCACAGTTGTCTTGTATGTTGTCAAGATGGGGATCAGCTAAGGTCAGGTTGAATTGCTGAAGTTTCCTACTCCTTAATAGTAGCAAGCCTTGGCAATGCAATTTGACCATAGATACGAGGTCCCTAATTTCAGTGGTGGTGTGAGCGTTTTTACATAATCCGTGCCGAAGAATGAAAGTCTGGGGGGCAAACCAGTCGCTAACGAGCTCATTCGGATGCCTTGGCAGGGTCCGTCTTATTTTTCTGCCTTACCCCGGTGTATCGGCTCTGCCGGGGCTGACCTTTTTTTTTCCGACCTACTCGTGGGACCAACATACAAAACTTAAACAAAATGGACGAACTTGACCTTACTGACTTAGAACCATCCGCAGACTTGGAGGATGAACTCTTGGCCTCCAGCCAGGAGACCATAAAGGGGAGCTCATTTAGCGCTGGTAGTTCCAGCACTTGTGAGCAACCCAAAACCACAGGAAGTATAGGCGGTGCTATTCATAGCACTCCTGTACTTCCTAAACCGCATACCAATCCGAAACCCTCTAGTAGCAGTGCAACTCGAGGAACCAAAAAGCCATCAGAAGGCGTTCTTCTCAAGAACCGCTTCAAAACGGCCTCTTTTATTCTTGCCAAGATTGCCAAGAATGAAGAGACCGGAGCGATTCATGAGAAGGACGCCCTAGATAAAGTACCAGAAGGTTTTTGATGAATACAACACCCTTCTGGCCAGCCGAGAAAAGGCCGTCAAGCGAAACAGATCTCAGGAAGAGATCTGCACGTCTCAGAAAAAGAGCAAGCTTGACGGCCGGATAAAGCCAGGAAAAGCACCATCTTCTGGAGCAGCGCAACTGCGTATTCTTAGTGAGGTTGTCAGGGATGACCTCCAAGTAGCAGTTGTGGATGAGCTCTCCACTAACAGCAAAGGTCTGCTGAACGTGTGGAACTCTATCGAGGGCAAGCTCTCTGAGATGGTGTTTTCATACACAATAAGTAACAGTAAGGCCCCTACCCTGGTTTTGACTCTGGCGAGATGCTCAGGGGGTATAGGGTAATGAAGTGTGCTGACAGGTTTTCTAGGGATTTCCTTAGTGAAAGCATTGCTAAGGTTAGCAATGCCTGGGAGGGCTTGAAGCTCAAGCTTATCCCGGCTAAGGACATCCCTAGACAACCGAAGGCTCGCATTTGGTTACCGCTCATGAGCATAAAGCCAAGCGGACAGGATTTGATCCGCGGTCTTCAGAGGCAAAATCCGCTGGTCCCCATGCACGATTGGGCTGTGATTAAGGCAGAAGAACCACAGAAGACCAGCGCCTCTTACCTTCTGAGGATTAGCGAGGAAAGCCTAGGGGCTCTCGAAAAGGCCGATTATAAGCTTAGTTTTGGCATAAGGAATGCCAAAATTAAAATTCTGCAGAGTCAGGGAGCTGACACCGACAAAGCTGATGACAACGTCGAGGTTGACGATATTGTTAGCGGAGTCGAGGTCCCCAGCGAGTTGCCGGGCCCTAGCTCTGCAGCCAAAAATAAAAATTAAAAAACGCGCTCAAGGTCGTCCAGATTAATCTGAAGCACTCCAAGTGTGCTTCAGATAATCTGAGAGTTTTCCTTAGGGAGGAAAACTTCGACATTGGCGTTATCCAAGAACCGTGGATCAACGGCCTCAAGGTGCGGGGCCTCCAAGACAACCAATACGACCTCTTTTATAAAACCGCAGACCAAGACCAAGGTAATCCCAGAACTTGTATTTTAGCTAAGAAACATTTAAAAGGTTTTTTATGTCCAAACTTTAGCACTCCTGATCTGACAGTTGTCAGATTCGAAGACAAAAATACACAGGGTTTGCTGCTGGCCTCTTTCTACTCTGCCCACAATGCATCATCACCTCCGGAGGAGGTGCGCAAAATTATAAACAAAAGCTGAGATCGATAAGGCAAACCTTCTGATCGGAGGCGACGCGAATGCTCGGCATACCCTTTGGGGAAGCTCTGAAATCAACGAACGAGGTGAGTCACTTTTTGATTTTATTATTGCACATAATATGACCATTTGTAACAGAGGCAATACTCCCACTTTCGTCTTTCCGAGCTCGGAAAATTATGATGGATGGGAGGATGTGCTTGATGTTACTTTAGTAAACAACCGTAATTTATTAGTGGAGAATTGGAGAGTTTCCCCTTTGAATTCGTTTTCGGATCACAAGTGGATTCTTTTTCAAATTAATTTCGAGTCGAAAAACCCTCCACCTTATAGAAATCCCAGAAGAACTGACTGGAAGAAATTCAGTCAAATTGCTAATTCCAAACTGAGCAACTTACCGAGTCTAGCAGAATCGATAGTAGACCTTGAATCAAAGGTGAAAACCTTTGAAACTTCTATAAGTAAAGCTTTTAGAGTCTCTTGCCCAGTTAAATACAGCCGTAAAACCCTTCCTTCTTGGTGGAATGAAGAACTGTCCAGTCTTAGGAAAATGACGAGGACAATTTTTAACATCTGCCACAAACATAAGTTTTACCAACCGTATAAAGACTCTCTTAAAATTTACAAGAAAGCCCTGTCATCAGCCAAAAGACAAGGCTGGAGAGATTACTGTCAATCAATCGAAGACATAAAGGACTCCGCAAGGCTCAGCAAAGTTCTATCGAAGGAACATTGTAATCCTTCATTTCTGAAAAAGCCTGATGGAACCTGGACAGCCTCTCCAGCCGAATCTCTTGAGCTACTGATGAAGACGCACTTTCCGGGTTGCGAGAGCGACAACCCCGAACCGCGTGAAACCACAGAGCTAAACGTAGCTTATGTGGAGCAAATCAATTCCGTCATAACCAGAGAAAATATTGTGTGGGCCATCAATACTTTCTCTCCATATAAATCCCCAGGCATGGATGGCATACTGCCAGTTATGCTTCAAAAGTTGCATGATGTGGCAGCTCCATGGCTGGAACAAATTTTCAAAGGATTCCTCCTTCTCAAACATGTGCCCATGTCGTGGAGACAGGTGAAGGTAGTTTTTATCCCGAAAGTGGGTAGGCGTGGTCACGAATCCGCGAAGGATTTCAGACCAATAAGCTTAACATCTTTTGTGCTTAAAACCTTGGAGCGCATTCTTGATTACCATATTAGAGAAATCCTAGATGGAAGACCTCTCCAAAGCTCTCAGCATGCCTATCTTAAGGGCAAATCTACGGAGACTGCCCTCCATGAGGTAGTGCGTACTGTAGAAAAAACAATCCATTATAAAGAATTTACTCTTGCCACCTTCTTAGACATAGAAGGTGCTTTTAACAACGTCCTAACCGAATCCATAGAAGAATCGCTCGTGAAGTTCGGTGTAGAATACTTCATTCGAGAATGGATTATCTCCATGCTCAGTGGTAGGAAGATTCAAGCCACTCTAGGCAATACAACCGCAACAAAACACGTAAGTAGGGGAACACCCCAGGGTGGTGTCCTTTCGCCTCTCTTGTGGCTTCTGGTCATGGATACAATTCTCGTTAATTTAGAGAGATGTGGAGTGAAGGCGGTAGCCTATGCGGATGATTTGGTGCTATTGGTGTCAGGAAAGTACACCTCTGTGATTAGTGAAATCACGGAGTCAGCTTTGAAGAAAGTTAGCAGCTGGGCCACTAGTTGTGGTCTAGGAGTTAACCAAAGTAAAACTGAACTGATGCTCTTTACCACCAAAACTAAAGTACCGCCTTTCACGCTACCTCGACTCAACGGTCAAATCCTTTCATTGTCTTCCAGTGCAAAATATTTGGGAGTTATACTCGACCCTAAATTAAACTGGAAGCGAAATATTGAAGTGCGGGTTAAGAAGGCCTGTGTTGCCTTCTACGCCTGCAGCAAAACCTTCGGCAAAAAGTGGGGACTTCAGTCGAAGATGATTTTATGGACGTACACAGCCGTAGTACGACCAATCTTAACTTATGGTTCGATTGTGTGGTGGCCTGCTCTTAGCAAAGCCTATAATATTGATAAGCTAAAGAAGGTTCAGAGAACAGCTTGCGTGGGCACCACAGGGGCCATGCGTACGTGCCCAACGGACGCCTTAAACGTTATTATGGATCTTCTACCAATCGACCTTTTTATTAAATACATAGTTTCCTGCAGCGCTATTAGGCTGAAGGAATCAAACAGCTGGTTGTCAAAACCTTATGGTCACAGCAACACAGCGAAATTGATTCCCTCAGATATTATCTCGGTAGACACTGACTACTGCACTCCTACTTTGAGCCTTAGTAGGGGTTTTAAGGTCTTTTTCCCATCCAGAGAGGATTGGGAGGATGACATCGTGTCGATAGGTTTCGATACAACCATCTTTACTGACGGCTCAAAGATGGAGTGCGGAGTTGGTTCTGGGATCTTTTCTGAGTCCCTAAATGAAGCTAAATCCTTTAGGCTTCCTGACTTTGCTAGTGTTTTTCAGGCTGAACTGCTGGCAATTAGGGAGGCATGTAAGATTCTTAAACAAAGCCCAAACCAAAACCGAAATGCGGCTATCTTCACAGACAGTCAGGCAGCTATCAAAGCCATTAACTCGATCTGGGTTCCGGGCCATAGTGGTATCGTGGGAAATGAACGGGCCGACGAGCTAGCCAGGCAAGGATCGGCCCTTCATAGCTCACTTGCGGAAATGGTTAACATTCCTCTTGGTGCTATGAAGGGTAAAATCTTTTCCATCTACCAAACTGAATCAAACCGAAGGTGGAGCAATTTACCCAACTGCATTATATCTAGGAAGATATGGCCCACCTATAATAAAACCCGTACAAACGATCTTCTATGCAGGCCAAGACAAGACATAGCCAGGGTTGTTGCGGTTTGTACCGGACATTGGCCCATAGGAGTTCATGCAGAGAAGTTGGGTATCTCTTATAACACCTTTTGCCGTAGTTGCGGCGACCAAAGAGAAAGTGAAACGATAATCCATTTCCTCTGCAAATGTCCTGCCTTGGCAAGCACTAGAATGAAATGCTTTAGGAAAGCATTCTTTCACGAACTGGATGAGCTATCTGAGACAAAGATTAGAGACCTAATCTCTTTTCTCCATGCGACAAAATGGCTCTAATTTAATCGCTATAAATCTTCTCCTTTCTTTCACAGGTCAAACGAGTTTTGGTATCAAAACGGCGCACTACAGCGCTAATTGGATCTCAGGCTAGGTCTGCCCTGAGATCGCCATTTCTACCTACCTACCTAATTTATTGACCAATTTGTGTAATTATTGTGATAAGTGGAAATATAGTTTTCCGTCCACTTTTTTGGTCGCTGTAGTTTTTGCAATGAAACAATTAAGTTACATTAACTTTCCCAACGTTTCGGCAGGGATTGCTGCCTTCTTCAGGGGAGCTTTATTAACTTTGTTTTTTGTGCTTTATTCAATTTAGACTCAACTTCATTCTTCGAAGTGCTAAATATATTTATAGTTTTATTTTTAATTTATATTAATTAATATATTTAATATTAAATTTTTTTCATATTTTTCTTGAGTGAGTAAAGTTTATTGTATTTGTATACCATCGATCTAACTAAGATTATTTGTATATTTTTGTGTGTCAATAAAGTTCCCCTGAAGAAGGCAGCAATCCCTGCCGAAACGTTGGGAAATTTAATGTAACTTAATTGTTTCATTGCAAAAACTACAGCGTCCAAAAAAGTCGACGGAAAACTATAGTTCCACTAATCACAAGTTTTCAATATCAATATTTAGAACGTTGTTCAAACGTAAAGTGACTAATTTTGTTCCACGGAGATATAGAACTAACTTTCTGTCAATATTTCGAGGGCAAACGTAAAGAAACCACGAAGTTCTCTTTTCTATTAAACTTCTGTAGTTTGTGGTGCTTCTTTCAAAAAATGATATCTTGAGAATATCTGTGATGAAATATACTTTCCTGGGTACCAATGTTAATTTGATATTTACTGTTCTAGAATTATTTCAAAAGATGCCTAATTGGGCTAACATAACTGAAATAATAATAAGTTAGAAGAAAAGTTTTTTTAATAATTGGTATAAAAACGTATAATCCTTCTAAGACCTAATGTAGAATTCTTGTACATATCTTCCTTAAAACAAGTCTTTTTTAAAACAAGTTAAAAGCAGTTGTAAAAGAGATACTTGCAAGCTTTTCAAGTATTTATATTTTCGGTCTTATACTCGTATCTTTGCGAAACATGATTTTCAAACAATCTGACCATTTTTATGAAAAAGGCTTTATTTCGAGTGTATTTTTTGAGGACATCAATAATATTTATATTTAAAAGTAATGTATATAAAGTGGACATTATAGGGATTTTTAAGATATTTACCCTTATTCAAGTTAAACGTAAACAATATCTTCAAAAGTATACTACAAAATAAGTATGTCTTTTAATTTCGTTTCATATCTACGACTTCAATTTGTATTACTCTATTCTATAGAAGCACAACCATATCAAATAAAGGATGAAGTTTTCAACTGCAAAAATTATACCTAAGATGAATATTCGAAGGTTGAAAAGAGGCAACATTTTTATGTAGTAACATAAATTAAATTTTTGGCTAAAAGGTGCACAAGACAGTTGCTCTTGTAAGATGAAAGTTCTTGAGGTGCTTATCTTATACAGCATGAAGCTGAATTTTTGTTTTACTCCTATATATATATATGTATGTATAAGTTCAACAAAAATGTCGGAAGTAGATTTGGAATATGCATGGCTCTTCTAGACAGTTGCTGATTTAAACACAAACAAAGTTGGAAGGAATTAAGCATTGTTCTATCTTATGCCAAACTCATATGACTCATTTCTTTCCAGTATACCTTAGCTATGTATATGCCTCAAAGCTCCACCCATAAACACTATGCCATAAATTTGATGTTGCTTTTCCAACTTAAGCATAATGTAGATAAATAATGGGCCGTAAAACTCATTAGTTGCCCATCGCGCAATTAAACACAAATGACGTTTTATTTACCAAGAAATAATGCAGTTTTGGAGATCAGAGGCGAAAGCGCTAGACAAAAATGAGACATGAGGAAATTCCACGGGGCTTGAGAAAATAAATGGTTGTTTTTATTAAATCAAACTATTAAAAAATAACCTATGTACAATTGATAAATTAAGAGATATTATTGACTAAATGCAATATTATGTTTTTTTGATTCAAGATAGGAAATGGATACTACAAGAAATTTGTAAAACGACAAACACTTGTCAAAATGGAGAATAAGTGATCTGCAGTGATGGATTTACGCCTAGCCCCGTGAGGCCCAGGCCTAGGGCGGCATAATTTGAAGGGCGGCAAAATTTATGAAATGCTTAACACTTGAAAGCGTTTCTACATTTAAACATACCTTAATGAAAGGCACAAATATATCTTCGGTCTAAAGTTTCGGAACGCATCCAAAATCATAATTTCTGTTTGCCAATTTCAAAATTCAATCTAGAAAATCTACGTTAAATTCGAAATTGCGAAAACAAACAAAACAGAACTGTAAGATAGAAAAATTTCACCATCTCTTTGTTTTTGTATTTGCAGGGATCAGTAATACTGATGATGCAGACTTTAAAAATTCTAAAAATGTTTATAGTGATAAAACAAGGTGTTGTTTCAAAAGTTTATTTCAACGTACGCAAAAATGGAGCGATTCAGCGCCGTGAGTGGTAGATTTATTTAGAAACTAAAGGCTCTTTATTTTGTATTCCATGCTTATTATTTGGTAGAAGTGGTGAAATGAATGCTTTTACTGACGAAGGATTCCGTGTCTGGAAAAAATCAAAAGCACGCATCGAAGAACAAGAAAATTCTGACTTTCACAAAACTAAAGTTAGTCATTTTAAAGCTTGAGTAGTAGTTCACGGGCGTGTTGATCAAAATCTAATAAAACAACTCGATGAAGATAATAATGGAAACAAATTTTTTACCGAGCAATTGCAATTATTAAATCACTAGCAATAAGAGGCCTGCCATTTCGAGGAAATTCAGAACGAATAGGAGATCCTCATAATGGGAATTTTTTAGGAACAGTAAATTGCTAAATTTGTTCCATTTTGATCTGAACATTTCAAATTTTATGCACACCCTGGTAGTGGGAATACATCGTGTTTATCTAAAACAATCTATGCAGAAATTATACTGTTGATTCAAAATAAAGTACTACAACAAATTTCTAGTGAAGTGCAATCTGCTAAGTATTTTGGTATATGTAATTGTAGATTCTACGCCTGATTTAGAACATGTCGATCAGCTTACTATAATTATACGATATGCATGTACGTGATAACGGTGAAATTGTTAAAAGGTTTCTAGAATTTCTACCAAATATCGGCCATAAAGCTACAGATATTAAGGATGTATTGTTAAAATCTCTAGAAATACTTTACAAGAACTATACAATTTCTTTACTATACTCGTATCTGCTTATCGTTGGGAAATCTTGGTGCAGCGTACAAATTTAAGAATTAAGAGTCTTTCTCAAACTCGTTGGTCTGCTCGACATGATGGATGTTACGCATTAGAAAAAGAGTGGTCTGCAATAATTGATGCACTGGAATTTATTGCCGAAAGCAGAGATGAGAAACCGACTACGCGATCTGAAGCTACGAGATTGCAGCGAAAATTACAACATTTAGAAAGAGCAATCCTAGTCGTTGTCTGGAATGTAATTTAAGGTCGTTTAAATTCTGCTAGTAAGAAGCTTCAAGAATCTCAAGCTGATTTATTATCAGTTGTGCAGATCTATAGACATGAGAGACAGACAATTTTCTGAATATGAAGAAAAAGCTAAAGCACTGTCTGGAGTTCAGGATTATTATCGTTATGATACTCGTCGCCACCAGAAAAATGCAGCCAGATGACTCACGGGTAAATGAAAGACCACCTTTTTCTGGACCAGAAAATGTACGCACAAATGTTTATTACTCTATGTTAGACACTCTTAGTTTGCAATTAGCCGGCAGTAAAAGTGCATCTGAAACACTTTACCAATACTTCAATTTTGTCGACAATTAATGTGAAATAGATACAAACGAGTTGAAAAATCTTGCCAATAAATTAGTCAATAAGTATCCTGACTATTTGGAAGAGACGTTAGACAATGAATGTATTAATTTCCATTATCAATTCAAAATTCCTTAGCAAAAATAGAAGATGCCATGTATTGCATTCCCGGAGTCTTCTAGATGTTTATCCAAATTTGAAATTTTTTTAATTGATTAATATAAAAAAAAAAAATATTTATTATGTGTCTATCTAAGGATTATAACTTATTAATCTTTCATGTTAACTAATTATATTTATAAATTATACTTTAATAAAATAAAGTTATTTAAAAAAAAAAATATTGAATACAATTTAACAATAAGGGCGGCGCATCGAACGGGGCCTAGGGCGGCAGCAAGGCTAAATCTTTCACTGGTGATCTGTCTGCACTAAACAAATATTTGAAGAGTTTAGACTCATGTTTTGTGTAGAAAGAATACTTTTATAAAAGTTGAAATTTGAATTCTTTTAATCTCTATAAAATTACAAAAATCACAAATTGTCTTTTAATTAATTTTATTTAAAAGTGAAGGCAGATAAGTTTTATTGTCAAACTTTGTCTTATTGACTAGTAAAGTTGTTATTTTAACTACCGTAGATGTCATTTTAACTACCACAGTTGTCATATTGACTTAAGTCGTTGTCATATTGAACGTACCGCAGTTGTATTATTGACTACCGTGGTAGTGCTATTGATTGCCATGATTGTCATATTGACTGACGAAACTTTCGTATTGACTTCCCAAGCTTCAATTTCTTTCAAAAAAAAATATTATTTTCTCTAGGGCAGTTCTCATATTGACTACCGAGTTGTAAAAACATTTCTGATCCCAAAATTGACAACCAAAAATTGTCCTATTGACAATCGCGGTCGTTGGCTGAAAATTGACTATATTTATTAGTCTATTTGGCTATACCCGAATAGTCAATAGGATGACTTTTTCAAGTTATGTGTATAGGGTTTTTAAATAAGAGATGTTTTTAACAGATGTCAATGGATGTTCGTTTCGTTTTAAGGAGGACGATGAAAAAGTATATCCGCCAAATAGCCGCCACGGATGCGGTTCTTATGAAATTGTTCATATGACAGATAATTAGATAGATACAGACTTTATTGAATTAAAGTAAAATTTAGATTATACAACCAAAATGCTTACAAAAATCATTATAGCATGGCGATTGCCGTCCGCCCGACAGATTGACAACAAAACACAATGAATGTAAAAAGCCCTCGATATACATATGTATGTACATAATTACTTTTCAATAAAGGGATTTATAATATTTTAACAATATAAAGTTCATGATAGATTAAAAATAATTTTAAAAAAGTGAATCTTTGTTCATTATAGCAGTTCTATATCTAAGCGCCAGTTTTGAAAAATTCGTAAAGTTTGATAACATTAATTTCATTCAATAAACTTATCACTTGATCTTCGGATAAAAAGTCTTTTCTGAATTCACTCCTTCTGATTTCTCTGAGAATGGGGCATTTTCCCAACAAGTGGACAATATCCTCTCTTACTTATAGGTTGCACATAATACACTCTAGGGATAAATCAGGTCTGTGTGGAATGTAATTTAAATCTATTAGTTCACTAAGTAGTCTAACCATCATAGAAATCACACGGACATTATTGGAATCCCTAAAATAGTTGTTCTCTACAAGTTTATGATTTAATCTGCTGTAAGTTGTTCTGTACAAGGAATTAGACGCTTCAGCAATATATTCAGCTCTACATTTCTCATCAACCTTTAAAATGACTTCGTACAAGATGTTTTTAGCGGTTGATAAATCCTCGATGGGTTAATTAAAATTAATTTGACCCCAGTAAGATCTTTCCACTTTCGATACCAACTATTTTGATCTGGTATCGATTTAATGGCTACTCTTTTCACGACCAGTGAATCGTTCATTTAAAAAATGTTAAGCAAGAAGTCCGCTTGTTACTTTAATGTTTTTATACACAAATGAAAGAGAAATGAGAGTTTCCAGCAACATGACGTAGTTTTGCGTATTTTTCGGGAAACGAAATATTTTTTTTATGAAGTAGGAGTTTTTCCACCAAATTGTACTTCTTACATGCGATCCAGCTAATGCTTCATACACTTTAAACTTGCTACTATGCGCTTTACACTTATTCATGAAGCATTGTTTCCATGTCATATTAATAGCAGTTTTCGCCTTAAACAATTTCTCCTTCAAGTGTTTCTCCATATTCAAATTATTTATAACAATAATCGCAAGGTATTTGTAGTCTCGCACACATTCAATATTTTCGCGATTAAAGCTCCATTTTTCTTTCGTTGCATTACATCCATTACCATTTTTAATAATCATAACCTTCCATTTATCGATATTTACTACTAAATTCCATAGCTGACAACACTGGTAAACCCTGTTAATTATGAGCTGTAGAGTTTCCGGAGAATGCGCAAATATGACTTTATCGTCTGCAAACAGAAGTGCCTTAATCCGCATCCATGCGAAATCCACTCCACCCGGCAGGTAGTCTAAAAGGTCGTCTATGAATAGTGCAAACAAAGTATTGCTTAATGTACAACCTTGTCTCATTCCCGATGAGGTTTCAAACCATTCTGAGAGTTCTTCACCAGTCCATACAGCCGCCCTGGTTCCTCTATATAGATGCTCAAGAACGCGACCAAACTTCAATGATATCCCAAGACTATACAGCTTATTTAATAGTGTACCTCGATCGATTGTATCTAAAGCTGCTTTAAAATCGATACAAAATACATAAAGTTTTTTCCTATTTTTCAAGAAATCTAGCATGGAACTCCCTCAACAAGTTTCAGGTCTCAATCCAACTAACAAGACGCTTATGTATCATCGTTGTAAATAGCTTGTAAGATACCTAAATTTAAAAAGGAAATCCCTCTGTAGTTAGCTGCATCCAATAACGATCCTTTCTTGTATTGAAAATTGGAAATATAATAGCATCTTGAAATCCATCTGGAGACAGTTCTTTCTCCAAAACTGTATTCAAATGTTTTAAAAGGTGTTCTTTGAGCATGACAGTCCCATACTTAAAAAATTCCATTGGAATACCATTCGAACCGGCTGCTTTTCCATCTTTTAGCGTCTACAGCTTTTCTTCCTCCAACTCGCTAAATGTAATTGCACAGTCCAGAGAGTCGTCTATGAATCCAGGTGGTGCGAATTGCCACATTTACGGCGTTATTTCAGAATTTAAAAGATCCTTGAAATGGTTTTGTGTGGATAGTAAAACGTTTTCTATTCAGGTCCTTAGCCAGTTTCCAAAAATTAGCGGAGTTTTTACCAGATGCTAATCGGACTGCTTTTTTTCAGCGTATAACTTTTTTTTTAGCCTTACAAAGCTCTTTAAACTTCTTATTGGCTTTTATATAAGAACCCTTAAATAATCGTTGAAAAAGATGTTTTTCGAGCTTATTTGACATCTTTCTTCAAACCAGGGTTCTAATTCATGTATTTCCTTTGTTTTAGCTGAGTCTTTCTTTCCTATGGGTACGAGGCTTTCACAATCCGTTCTAAGTGGGAAAATTCCTCGATTTGCAGTGATTGGAGTTGGAAGTCTAGAGATCGTCGATACTCCTGAGCCTTAGCCTCTTTCCATTTGAGTTTGGACAGGAGATGCATAAAGTTATTTCCTCATCATGCTTAGTTTGAATTTGCATTGTCACCACAACAGGAAGGTGGTCTGAATGTGATACTTCACTTATCTCAAAATCTTTCACAAACGGTTCCCAATCTTCTCCTATGATAACATAATCGACCACAAACTTTAAATGTCCTGAAGAGTCGTCGCCACTGGTTCCGTTTAGTATGCGCAGACCAAGGATCTTTTATTTGTCTGCGGCAACCTCTTGAATCATTCATTACTCCTGCATGAGTTCAAACTCTAGCATTAAAATCTCCAATGAACATCACGTTTTTTTTTCGAAGTTATCTTCCCAGTTGTTAAATTCAAATACACGTTTGCGGCTGTAAGTCCTCGATAACTTCAACGATTCAAACTCCAATCGGTGTGGAATCGATTTTCGATTATTGGTATAGATTTATAATTCATAAAGACAAAATTCTAAAGGTGTTGAGAAATCTCAAGGTCTCGGTGACCAATAATAATACCTCTTTAAGAAATAATATGGTTAGAAAACTTTTTGCAAATAAGTGTGTGTATTATACCATTTTTACATTCAATGAGCCTATCGATAAATAGATGGTTATAGATTTCTGGACTTACATCTAATGTAGTGTAATGACGCATTACAAATCGACAACGAAAACACTAACAAATTACATGCGTTCTGTCACTACACCCAGCATTGAGTTCACACTCAGTTCAACTTGACCAAAACTCGGTGGCATTAATTTGTAAAGGTTATTTTGTCATTCGCACGGATATAATTCACACTAGGTTGTTACCAAAAGGTTGCCTAGTAGAGCCGGACAAGACCAACAAGAAGTAAGTCTTACAAGAAGAAAAAGAAGAAAGTGCAAAACGAGAGTTAAAAAGAGTGAACCAGACCGCAGAAACCAGTCGGACTTCAATCGCCGCTAAGCAAGGATCAGTGGTAAGTAAGTTGGATATAAATATAGGCTTCCCCCCACCAGAGGTAAGGGGCTTCTTGTGAAATATTCAAGTTAAATTGATTTGCCAGCTTCGGCTGTGATTTACCAGTTTCGGCTGTGTGTTACCAGTTTCGGCCGTGTGTTACCAGTTTCGGCCGTGTCTTACCAGTTTCGGCTGTGTGTTACCAGTTTCGGCTGTGTGTTACCAGTTTCGGCTGTGTGTTACCAGTTTCGGCCGTGTGTTACCAGTTTCGGCTGTGTTACCAGTTTCGGCTGTGTGTTACCAGTTTCGGCTGTGATTTACTAGTTACGGCAGTGCTTTACACACGATAGAAGCGATTCACCCGCGTAACGGCGAGTACCCCAGTCCGGACCGAATTGACGGAAGAGACGAACCCCGCGCCGCCTGCTGACCGACACCTATCGCGTAGACTACTTGAGACCAGCGATACAAGCCGAGATCCAGATGAGAAGAAGTATTACCAAAAATCAGATTTAGACAAGAAAAAAGAATGTTAACCGACTATATGAAATAAATTCAAGATAATATAAAGTTAATTACAAATAAAGACAAAGACCTATTGATGTTAAATTTCGGTGTTTTATTTAACTAACCCTGGACACCGTGAGCATACCCCAGCTGAGAAAATTTAAAACACCCTCACATTTTGGCGCCCGAGCAGGGACAATAAGGTCCACCACCGACGAACCGAACAAAAAAAAAAACCACAGTAAAAGGGGACACGAACAACGTTATCAAATTACCAACCGCATCCCGACCGTATTAAAACCGCATCGCGCTTTACCGTTTACCGCACCGCACTTTACCATTTACCGCACCGCACTTTACCGTTCACCACACCGCACTTTACCGTCTACCGCACTTTACCGTTTACCGCACCGCACTTTACCGTTCACCGCACCGCACTTTACCGTTTACCGCACTTTACCGCACCGCACTTTACCGTTCACCGAACCGCACTTTACCGTTTACCGCACCGCACTTTACCCAATTAAACCTGGATACAGAGGGAACCCTGCCAACCCTCAGAGTCCGTTTTATCGCCTGCATTAAAGAAGCGAGACTGCGGAAGTCGACGCAAAACATCCTAGTAGAGATAGGAAAACTTGCCCTCGACAGAGAATTCCAAGACGACGTCAAACGACGGAGATGAATCAGACCAAACCACTCACAATACCACGCGGAAAGAAGGGGTCAAAGATTATTTTTTCTGTGTGCCATCCCGCGATAAACTCCGCGCAGGTATGATTCAAACCAAAGCACAAGCTGGCATGCACGAGACCGAGGTGGATACATTGCCACCAGCAATCGCACACAGCACCCAGCACATGCCCGACCAACCGATACGACAGCTAATACCAGCTAGACAATATGAACCTACTACGGAAGGCCGCATGATGCTGAGCCGCGAAGCTGAAGTGATGAATATCGTCCGAAAATGGGGAGTAAGGTTCGACGGTACTGGCAACGCTTCAGAACTGATCAAGCGACTGGAAGAATTGATCGAGTGTTATAGGATCCCACCACAATAGATGGTTTGTACCTTACCCGAAATACTAAGGGGTACGGCGTTGGAGTCGTACCGTATTAATCGAGTGCAATTCTTGACATGGGCTGATTTCCGCAAAGCTTTCTTAGAGCACTTCTTACCAGTCCGATATATCAATAAGTTGGAAGATGAAATTGCGCGAAAAAGACAAGGCCCAAAAGAAAAGGCCAAAGATTTCATCAGATCTATGCAGTACCTGATCCACCAACACCCTACCATGAAGGTAGAAGAAAACACCGACAAAATTTATGACCGGCTCAGACCGGAGTACCATCTCTATGTTCGGAGGAAGGATTTCCGCACGTTGGAAGAGTTAATGGAGCTGGTAGAAGAGTACGAATATATTAACCATGAAAACCGCAGTATGGCGCCAACAGCAAGTAGACCCGTTATCCGGAGCACACCTGTACCTATGCGGGACCTACCCGAACGCCCGCAAGTAAGCACAAGCAACGAGGTTTACGACCGAAACACTCACTGTTGGAACTGTAAGCAAAGGGGACACAATAAAGCCAACTGCAGACGGCCTTTCCGCATGTTTTGTTCCTTCTGCGGAGAAGATGGGCGAATGACTCGGGACTGCCAGTGCCGCTCGCATAAAGCATCAACAATATCCGACTACACAAATGGCGATGTAGCAGACAGCGGACTATGTGGACTGAAGGAGCCCCTCCGAACAGAGCAAAAGGAACAAGAGAGTATACCCACGACAGGGACGGCAAATGAGGTCAGGGAAACCAAGGACGGCCACGTTCATTTGGCCAGTCGAATCAACCATACAAAGTAGAGCGGACCCGCGAATGTTCGTCAAAATAACTATCTGTAGATACCCAACAACGGCTTTACTTGATACGGGAGCCACTAAATCGTTCGTAAACGAGGAAGTCCTGACCTTCCTGAGAAGAATGAAGGCGCCAGTTAAATACGAGTTACATCGAGTGCACCTGGCCGATGGCACGAGTATGCCCACTCGCGAACACTTCCAAGTAGACTTAAGGGTAGGCGATCAGCAAATACGTGGGGAGATGACGTACCTCAAAAACTTAGCTGAAAAGGTTATCCTCGGCATGGATACCTTAAAGGAATTGAACCTTTCGATAACTCTGGGGAAGGCGGAAATACTTGTCAACGACGGTAGACCGCCGTTGGCGGTGCCTCAGCGGAATCAGCTGTGTTTATTAGGAGGGACGCCTTTGTCTCCGGAGCAAGAAGAACAACTGAACAACTTGCTCACTCAGGAATTGCCCAAATTCGCAATGCTGAATCCTACCACCAATGCGGCCGTTTATAGTATCAAGCTAAAAACACAGGAACCCACACGGCAAAGATATTACCCAAGAAACCCGGCTATGCAAAAGGTGATCGATGAAGAAATAGACGAGCTGTTACGTACAGATAAAATAGAGCCTTCCAAAAGTCCTTATAGTTCCCCGATCGTGCTAGTAAAGAAAAAGAACGACAAATGGAGAGTCTGCGTTGATTACAGGAAATTAAACCAGATCTCCATCATGGATGCTAACCGTTACCCCAAATTAATGCGATACTGGACAAGCTAAAACAAGCCAAGTTCATATCGACCATTGATTTAAAGCAAGGGTATTGGCAGATACCATTGGACAAGGCGTCCAGAGCCTCTACCGCATTTACCGTGCCCGGACGAGGTTTGTTCCAGTGGAAAGTTCTGCTTTGTGGACTCAACTCGTTGGCTGCGACGTTCCAAAGGATGTTGGATTCGGTCTTAGGGCCTGAGATGGAACCGTATGCTTTTGCATACCTAGACGACATTATTGTAGTGAGCAAATCCTTTCAGGAACACCTTCGACATTTGCAGAAGTGTTTCATAGGCTCCAACAGGCTCACCTGCGGATTAACGGAGAAAAATGTACGTTTTGCAAGAAGGAGTTGAAATATCTGGGTCACGTCGTAAGCGACCAAGGAATCGCTACCGATCCCGACAAGGTGGCCGCCGTCAAAGAACTCAAGGATCCCAGAAATGTGAAAGATCTGCGCCGGGTATTAGGCATAGCATCATGGTATCGTCGTTTTATAAAGGATTTCTCCATTATCGCCACGCCGCTCACAAAATTATTGAAGAAAAACCAGGCCTGGGAATGGTCCGAAGCTCAACAAGAGGCGTTTACACACTTAAAAAAGAAACTCACCGAGGCTCCGGTACTGAAATGCCCAGATTTCGATCTACCCTTTACCCTACAGACAGATGCCAGCCATTTTGGCTTAGGGGTGGTACTATCGCAAAACACTAAGGGACGAGAACGGGTGATCGCGTATGCCAGTCGCACTTTGACCCCTCTAGAGACTAAATATTCGGTAACAGAAAAGGAGTGTTTAGCCATCCTTTGGGGAATACGGAAAATGAGGCCGTACTTAGAAGGGTATCACTTTACCGTAGTGACGGATAATCACTCACTAAAATGGCTGCACTCGCTGGAGAACTCATCCGGGAGATTGGCCAGGTGGGCCATTGAATTGCAACAATACGATTTCGAAATACAATACCGCAAAGGGGCCATGAACGTGGTAGCCGACGCCCTATCAAGAGATCCCTTACCAATACAAGAAAGCGACTTGTATGCCGTTTACGACAAACCTGAGGACTGGATTAGGACGAAGATTCGGGAGGTGCATGCAAACCCTACTAGGTACCCAGAATACCAAGTGATGGATGAAAAATTATACCGAACATTCAACACACACCCGCTGTCCGAAAAGACGTCCCAATGGAAATGGTGTGTACCCTTCAACGAAAGGGAGGCAGTGATCCGAAATCATCACGACGCCGCCGTTGCAGCAGGACATATGGGAGTGGCCAAAACCATAGCCCGAGTGACGCAGTTACACTATTGGCCAGGTATGTACCGGGACATAGCCAAGTACATCGGAAAATGTGCTACGTGCAGCGAGTACAAACCTTCGCAGCAAAAGGCTGGAGGCATGATGTATACGACCCAGACTGAAAATCCATGGGATTTGGTTTGCGTTGATTTCATGGGGCCATTCCCAAAATCAATGAAGGGGAATACAATGCTGGCCGTCTTTACCGACAAATTTACTAAATGGGTGGAAGCCATACCTATGAGAGCCGCCTCTGCCACGGGGCTGATAAAGGGTTTCCGAGAAAAGATTATATATCGGTTCGGAGTACCAAGGACACTGCTATCCGACAATGGTTCCCAATTCACCAGCCTAGTATTTCGCGAGTTTTTGAAGGATGTAGGAATCCAGCAGAGGCTTACAGCACCCTACACCCCGCAGGAAAACCCTACGGAGCGAGTAAACCGAAGGGCAAGAGCAGCGAGGAGCAGGGCAGCCAGTTAATAGCACTGTCGAGCCAAATAAAATCCTCCGACGGCGCCCCTAAAAAAATTGTGCGCCTAAAGATAATTTTATTTTTATTCAAAAAACAACGGTGACTCAGACTATTATAAAAGGGGACGGGCTCGTAAGCTCTCAGTCGTTCGTCAACAGTAAAGTGATACACTTCAAAGGAAATAAAATGAACAACGAAAATAATAGAAGTTTCGACGCCGCCATCAACAGTCTGAAGGATAAGCCGGTCATCCAATCGGTACTGATTATTCCGCCAAGGAAGCGAGAATCGCAAGGGGGCACAGGGCAGCAGCAGTTACCCCGACGAGAACGCCACCTGGCCCGTGGCGACCAGGAGAAAGCAGGGCCAAGCAATAAAAAGAAGCCGTCACCACACCGGAGGCAGTGCAGAGGCGAGGGAGGACCGACCAGGGCGAGCGGACAGAACCCCAGTCTAAGCGGAACCCAGTTCGGGTCAAGAAAGTGTGCAGCCCCGGCCAGCGACAACAAGCGAGGTCGCACAAACTACCGGCAGGAAGGCAAAGCGAGCCGCCTGGCCATCCGAACGCCGACAGGGAAGGAGCAAGGACACCCTCACCCCCACCAAGGAAAACCATGGCGAGGCCAACCCCGGAGTCGACACCAAGTACCGAGGTAAATACGTTCGTCGACCTGACGTTGTCCCCGGCAACGGAGGCAGCGGAACATGGGAAAGGACTGCCCATAACCTGGCAGAAACCTACCGCGCCTGGTCAGCAGGGACGGGCCCGCAGCCTTGGTGTCAAACGGCATGGTGCCCTATATGACTGCCCCAGCGTGGCCACGAATAATGAGACAAGCAACATCGGCCCAAATGTGGTGCCAACCAATAATGCCCCCCACCCATACACTATTTTGCGTAAAGGGCGATCCACAACCCCAAGGACCGGGGCCGGATCAACAGGGACCCACCGGGACAAAGGTACTACCAGCCCCGATCTCAATAGACCCGTTCGCCGGGATCAACATAAAAGGGCATAGGCGATACAACGCCCACCACCGTCGACAACGCCTCATCTTCCAACGGAGCTATGGCCAGGTAATGGCGGTAATTACGAGGCCAGGGGTGGCCCACCTGACGCACGAGGGACAGCAGAAAATCGTAAGATCTTAAGAAATGAAAACAAAAAAAAAGGAGTTGTTAAGTTAAGTTTTTTTCTATGAATTATCTTTAAGTTATTGGATAATGGATAACCTTTTTGCTTTCGAGCTTGAATCTGTTTTTTTTTAGTTTTTTTTATATATAAAAAAAAAGAAGGACATTTTTTTTTTTTTAAACAAAAAAAGAGTCACAAAAAAAAAACGAAAAATTAGAATAAATAATCCTAAAAAAAAAGAGCGTTTTGCTATCAAAGGAAACAAAAAAAAAACAAAGGACAAGGACAAGACAAGAAAGTCCTCGTTTTCCAAAGAAGGGGGGAATTGTAATGACGCATTACAAATCGACAACGAAAACACTTACAAATTACATGCGTTCTGTCACTACACCTAGCATTGAGTTCACACTCAGTTCAACATGACCAAAACTCGGTGACATTAATTTGTAAAGGTTATTTTGTCATTCGCACGGATATAATTCACACTAGGTTGTTACCAAAAGGTTGCCTAGTAGAGCCGAACAAGACCAACAAGAAGTAAGTCTAACAAGAAGAAAAAGAAGAAAGTGCAAAAAGAGAGTTAAAAAGAGTGAACCAGACCGCAGAAACCAGTCGGACTTCAATCGCCGCTAAGCAAGGATCAGTGGTAAGTAAGTTGGATATAAACAGAGGCTTCCCCCCACCAGAGGTAAGGGGCTTCTTGTGAAATATTCAAGTTTAATTGATTTTCCAGCTTCGGCTGTGATTGACCAGTTTCGGCTGTGTGTTACCAGTTTCGGCTGTGATTTACTAGTTACGGCAGTGCTTTACACACGATAAGAGGCGATTCACCCGCGTAACGGCGAGTACCCCAGTCCGGGCCGAATTGACGGAAGAGACGAACCCCGCGCCGCCTGCTGACCGACACCTATCGCGTAGACTACTTGAGACCAGCGATACAAGCCGAGATCCAGATGAGAAGAAGTATTACCAAAAATCAGATTTAGACAAGAAAAAAGAATGTTAACCGACTATATGAAATAAATTCAAAATAATATAAAGTTAATTACAAATAAAGACAAAGACCTATTGATGTTAAATTTCGGTGTTTTATTTAACTTACCCTGGACACCGTGAGCATACCCCAGCTGAGAAAATTTAAAATCACCCTCACAGTAGATGCTTAACAAATATACCCCCGCACTATGTGCACTAATAAGTTTCATTAACTAAATTTACTCTATATTGACAAGGACAAGGCTTTCGCACTAATGACACTATTATTGATATTGAGTCGCAAATTAAATCTATGCCTTCAAACAAATAAAGAAATCAAACTTGAAATGGAATACCACAAATCATAAAATAAGTCTATCTACCTTCATTTTCTAAACTATTTTGTGTGTACAATTTTGCAATATATGTACATACATACATACGTACCTAGGTGCTTAGATATTCAAAAGTTATAGAGAGTGAGGTATAAATCAAAAAAACACAAACCTACGTATTTTTGACAACCCTCATAAATCACTGATTGCATTCATAAACATATTATGTCATATTATAGCATTTGCCATGCCTTTTGGTTTCGACATAATATCTAAGATACATATATAAAAGAAAAAGATCCTTACGTGAGTGGAGTGACTTGACTATGATGCTTACGGGATACTGGATCATCTGCCATTGCCAGGCTTTTCCTTTTCTTATTCGCTTTTCGGTCGTCCCAATAAATTGAGTATAAAATAATAAATAATCATTTCTTTTGCCATTCTGAAGCTTTATATATAAGTACGCCTTGCGACTGCCTGTTCTGAATGATATATGTGGGTTAAGTACTTGAGGAATGTCTGTGCGGTATATTGTATGTATATACCATCGACATGGATTTGTCATCCCTTTGCATAAATCATAGAATCCCTAATATTTTTGTGTTGAAAGTGTGTCTAAAGTATATTATCCCATAAGGCATTCAAGGAATGTCGATTATTATTGTTTACGTTCGAATCAAAATTGAGAAATTCCTTTTACTTTTTTTTGTATGTATGTATGTATAAAAAGGTTGACTCAAGACTGAAGAAAAACAGAAGACTGTTGATATTGTTAGTCGTAGTCGCCATCTCACCCTTATGATTCAACAGGTCAGGTTGTCTTGTCTTGTCAGAGTATTTACTAACGCCCTCGGTATCATTGACTACCGATTAATATCGTGTTTAACCCTTTTATAACTTTGGGGGAAAACTGTCCCAGACGACCTTTTACCAGTCTAACCCTTATCATTTGGGAGTTTGACCAGAATACATACCAACTACTAGCTAAACTATCTTACATTCCAAAAGCAAGGTCCGGCATATTGAACACATAAAAATAAATTATGTAATGAAGAAAAATATTTAGGTGGGCAATGGTCAATTCAATTACATATACATACCTTCATCTTGAGTATCCTTTATATTCATCGGCCTTAATGATATGCACGTTTGTAATATAGGGTGGTTGAGATCTACCGTTTAATCTTTGATTTTTTCTTTAATGCGAACAGCATGAAAAGGTGGTTGATTTTCGACTCGAGCATCTTGTAAACAAATTTAACATTTCGTATAATTTTCAAATGTCAGTTTCTTTTTTAAAAAAATTCTGATTTTCGAGTCTCGAGAAAAAATTAAGATATTGACTTCAATATTAGTTCCTTCTGTGCAAAATTTTGTTGTTAACGTAAGATAATCTTGTTAGAAAAATCGAATCGGTATTCTTTTTATAAGAAATAAAAGCTCGCAAAAAATGCTACTAAAGTTGCTAAACATTACCCGTGTTTTGTTGGAAAATCTATCCATAGTACAGTAGGATTTTACACGAATAAAAAAAACAATATCCATAGTATGAATAACACCGATAAAAGTTAGAGTAGAATCTTAGTCTCCTATTACACGTTGACTCACGACTCAATTTTGACTTTCCTTATAAATTTGTATTCGGTGAGGCAAGCGCTATTACACGATGACTCGTGCCCCATGCCTCAAATTTGACAATTATTATTGTTCGTTTTGTTTTGAATGCTCCTTCTCTCCTATAAAATTTGCTGATATGGAGTTAGACACTTTTGTGGTTTTCAAAAAAATTCGATGTTGTTTGTCCCAGCAACAAGAAAATCGAATGAAAAAGAACAGCAAAAAACGAATATGAGAAACAAGAAACGCCAAAGTGAGTCTACTAAACAAAAACACTCTATATGAAGATATAAATCCTTCGTACGTATCACCCTTCAAAACCCATTTGTTTACATTGTTGTATTTGTAATGTGGAAGAATTCAACGAGTAAAATTGACGTGTTTTCACGCATACATAGACACATTTACTGAGTTTTTAGGGGAAATTTCATAAATTAGAGGAGAAATTACACGAACACTAAGAAATACTTTATGAGGCCAGTTTCCGGTTTAGCTTGTAGGCAAACCAATATGGCTACCGAGGATTTATATCTTTACTAGAGTGTTTTTGCTACTAAAAATTTGCCCGAGACTCACCGGAAATTTTGTTTGCATCTCATTTTCTCACATCTGCTTTCTTTTTCGCACTCATGTGCGTCGTGATTCATCGTGTTATAGCAGACTTACTATGGATGGGTTTTTGACATTTATACGAGTCTCGAATGGATCTTATGTGATTTCGTTCTCAAATGTTGGTACGATTGATATTGCAATTGTATATCGATGGCTGTGTTCGTTGAGTAGTTGTGCATTTGGAATCAAGTGTGTTTCCCATTGGGGAAAAAATCAATCTATTACTATTGATATTATTTAGTTTAGTTAGTGAAAATGGACTAACTGGGCTTATTTTGCAAGAGAAAACAATAGAAAAGATAATTAAGTTTTGCTATGTTCCCACCAAAGGTTTATCTCTATTTAGATTAGATAAATCTTTTTGGTGTTTCCACCGCACAAGAAGATTTAAAAATGAGTAATTTTGACAGCACTTTCTAAAATGCAAATGGTGTTTCGATGTTTCTTATAAAGTGCAAGTGAGATAGTTCGATTCGTGTTAAACATTGGAAAACTGAACAGTTCAGCACCATATAAGAATATGCTACCTACTCCATGTCCATTTTTGTGTTTGTAATTTTATTAAAACAAAACTATATTTTTTGTACACAAACATGCAAATAAACAGACCATAACGCATTATCTGTGAAACCAACTCCTCCACACAGGTTTTTCTTCACAAATTTTGACTCGACTCCGATCTCCGACCGGAATCAAGGCGAATCAAACTCATTTCAACACGATTCAGGTATATAAAGAATTTAGACGAGCTTCAAGCTCGCTTCAACACCACATGTTAATGTAGTAGTCTACAAACAAACCCCCTTCTTGAAGTTTATGTAAAATTGTTTGGTTAAAACTTTGAAATCGACACATTAGACATCACATTACACAGACGTATTTTCTTGATTTTGATAGTCAACTATCAAAAATCAGCTTATACGATTTCACCCCTGGTCTCAATTTCGCTATTTTTTTTTTTTTTTGGAATTTTTTGATAAATTATTCTGGCAAATATTCAGTTGTATCAACTTTCAAATATAAAAATCGGACTACTGCGGATCGTTTTTTTGGCAATTTCTCACTGTACTATATATGCAATACGAAAAAAACGCACTTATTGCGTCTCGACTAAAAATCTCGGGAACAGAAACAGATATTGAAATCAAACTTATTTTATCATATCCAAAATAGTGTTGATTACTTTTAGTTAAGTTTTAGAAAAATCTCTCAGTGTTGCTTTAAAGACACGCAAACGGAGGACACAAAAATATTTTTTTCAGATGAAAAAAAATTATCACAATGAAACAGAAATTAACTCGTCAAAACTAAAGGATTTACGCCAAACTCCAAGCAAGCGTCGTTTTCAAAAAAGTACGCACCAATTACGCCGCCGCCCGGCCCAAAATTCACATCAAACGATAACTTTTTGAGGATGCATTTTCACCTGGTGAACCTCGCGTGGGTTGGTGTAGTCCCATATACGGCAATTTTGCTTGTTTACACATCCATTCATCTAAAAATGCGCCTCGTCACTAAAGATAATTTTTCGGCAAAAATTGGAGTCCTCTTCCAAGCGATGCGAAGCCCAGTCAGCGTTGTCTATGGTCATGAACTTTGAGCTCCTGGGTCAGTTGGATCTGGTACGGGTGTAGGCCCAAGTCCCGACGAAAAATGCGCCAAATTGAAGTCTGCGAAAGGCTGAGTTCTTGTGCAGGGCGAGGAATAGACTGCCTTGGGTTCTGCTATACACTTTCATGGACTGCCGAGCTATTCTCCGGAATGTGCGCAGCGTTTTGCGTTAACAAACACTCATTTTGATAATGTTGTTTTATCATTTGAACGTGCTGTTCAATCATGATGATTTGGCATAAACAACTGAATAATAAACAAAAGATCCAAACCAGCCGACTCCGTCATTTTGGAAACAGGTTTGTTGGAGAACTGGATGACCTAGCATAGGTCTCAATGGCAAGCATGAGGAAAGTTATGGATAGCACAGGACAGGTTGATTCGTTAAAAGGCCAGTCTACGCTAATCGACAGAATTGAGGAGCATCGATGCTAAATTTTTACTTTTACAGGGGATCACAATGGACCAGTAGGCCCCCGTGTACGCAACAGCTTCCTGACCTAACCTAAACAAAAGATTTGACAGATGTCACCAAAACAAAATGACCGCCACACGACGCCAAAATCAATTTGTTTTTATTTATTTTCGTGGAACAATGAATATTTGTTTGTTGTGCTAAGAAAGCTTACACGAAATTTGAAGTTAACTCTTTTGAGAAGAAAAAGACTATCGACCAATTCGTTTTAATTTATTTGGAGAAAAAGTTTAAATTTCGGTTATTTATTTTGCATAATTAAAAACAAAAATTAACAAATAAAATTAAAACCACGACTGGTGCTTGTCATTTGTCAACCAAAACGTCAATATCTATCGATTTCGATAGTTTTTTAACTACTGAATCGATAACTTTTCAGTGATGCCAAATACAATACCACTCATGAGTTTAACATTTAACCCCCACTGAAAATCTTGTTCGTGAGTTAACTCTTTCGGTACGCGAGTGGTACAGAACAAAGAATATTTATATGTAAATGTATAACTCGCGTACCGAAAGGGTTAACTCTAAATTCAGGATTAACTAGCTCTGGCTTTAACTCAGCACTGAAAAACTGGGCCTTAAATTTTTAGAAAAATCTACAGACCGACACGGTTTGGATGTTATTGAGGTGAGATACATACATACATATGTTGTTTATTTATTTGAATAAATATAGTTTTGATTTTACTTAATATTTTTCCATTGCAAACTTACCTGTTAATGTTAATTTTATTTCCAGATTTAAATGTGCACTCGTAATCGGTGACAAAGAGACAATTTGATTCAAACGAACTTATGCGATTGATTTTTATATTCATAGATTGATTATTGATATTTATAGGCACTGAATAATTTTTAAAGCCGCCGTTTCTACTTAACACTTAAAATAGAACATTTTTTAATCGCACATTATTTTTGTATAAATAACAATACAATAAAAACCATACAGTTATCAAAAAAGTTTTAAGAAGCTATTGCCTTAACTTTGTTTTTTACTTGCTTGTCAATGTACCTACTTGACAACCAAAATCAATATAGACTAAGATATTAAACCTTGGTAGTCATTTAGTTTTGAATACAAGCTATCCAAACAGCTGATTTTGGAGTGGATTCTATGTATGCGTAAGATCACATCTTTTCATCGATATTAGTGTCATATTACAAATCTAAAGAAAGAAAGCAAATGGGTTGTGGGCACGGTTGCCAGTTTGGTCTTTTAAGACCAAATTTGGTCATTATTTTCACACTTGGTCGCATGGTCATTTTTTATTCTATTTGGTCCTTTTCTTAAGAAATTAAAAAAAAATAACTCGGCTCTATTCCTTTTATAATCTCAAAAATAAAATACATACCTAAAGAATTTTGGGAAAAATTCAATTATCATAAAAACGCTTAAAATGAATATTGTTTTCAAAATTTCAGTTAGTTCGTTTATAACTTTATGTTACTTCCTCACAGCTCAGCTGCTGCTGAGAGAAATTTTTTTGAATTAACTTTGATAAAAACGAAAGACAGACTTAATTTGGGTACCATTAATAATATAATGCTGGCCAAAGAGCGTCAAGATGACAAAAATAACCATAGCGTTTGGTCTGCATTTTTTTGAATTAATTTTATATGAATTTTATTTAGCGATAGTATTCGATATCCTGACTTATTCGATCTCCTGACATAATGTTAACATATTGTGATCTTAAAAAAAAAGAGGCTGGGGTGTGACCCACACTGATAACTTCACATACCGTCTGCCGATTTGTCTTGCTTAAAAGGTTTGCAGGCTTTCGTGATTTGCTAGTTGTTAGTTGAATTATTCTAAAAAAAAATTGAAAATTACCAACAATATTATGAGTTTGATGAAATAGTTTGATTTCAATAACTGTTCTTGTTAACGAGATTTTTAGTCGAAAACCAATTTTTACCAAATTTTCGTAGCATTTGCGTTTCAGTTTTTGTAGATTTTAATTTTTTATGAAAAAACTGACTGTTGGATTTTTATGCACAATTTACGGAATGTCGGAAACAGTATTTTCTGTGAGATAAAATTAGTTTAAAGCCAATATTTTTTAATTTTTGAAGAGATACTTGAGTCGAAAGTAAATGTTTACCAAGTTTTACTATTATTTTTTTAAGGTTTTTATTTTTTGTAAAAAAATGTCAATTCGATTTTCTCAAAATTTTACCAGATGTCAAAACGTTATTCTTCCCGAACGTACGTACACACGCACGTACAGACATCTCCCTAAAAATCTTTTATTTAGACTCTAGGAACCTTGAAACATCGAGAAATGTCAGAATTTTCAATTCAAGAAATCGGACCGATTATAATAACTTTCTATGGGAAGTTAAAAGCCATTGCGGACACAAATTATTTTGGTCCTTTTTTGGTACGATTGGTCATGTTTATTTTCAGCTTTGGTGATGCAATTTTTTTTCAAGTGGCAACCGTGGTTGTGGGATGCCAAACTCCGGCAGGTTTACATTCTTTATAGAGAGTGTTTTTAATTTAAACTTGTATGTATGTAACTTAGTCTTAAGAATATATTTGTAGAATATTACTAAATTAAAAAATACATATTTAAAATGACTTAATTGCGGATGATTACACAGAAAAGAAACAGAAAGTCGTGTAGACTAGGCGATGGGGAATCTTTCATAGGGTTGTGGATAAACAAAATTTTAGATTTGCAGGGCCTAAAAAAACTCTCACATCTTCAAGAAGTTGGCAGTCATCCTGGAAGGACATTCATTAGAAGAAAAAGAAATAAAAATTCACTTCACAATTAATTAATACTTAAAATACTTAATGTATTCATTTCCAACGAAGCACTATTGAAGGCCTAACTTTGAAAAACCGCCTCAACATTTCAGTTTATATATGTACATAAAGCTATCGAAAGTGGTATATACATTCCATTTCGGGTGTCATTATTTTTAAGTTTTAAAGATAACTTTAAAATTTTCTGGAATTTTATAGTTTTCTTTAAAAAATGTATCCCCGTTTTTGGGTACGACATCTTTCTAAAACTTTCTACATGATCAAATTAATCTTTTGAGAACCATTGTTTAGGTAGTGTTCTTATAATTGAGTCTCATCTTTTCTTCTTCTATTAAAGGGTAGTATACACAGCTAGATCAAAAACTTAGTTCACGTTATTTCTTGAATCTTTAGTTAAAACCTGAGCTTAATTTTGACAGAAGAAATATTGCCATCTCTGTTTTCCTCAATATACAATTTATTAAAACACGGCACAAAATAAAAAAATTAAAATACAATTTATTTAATGGAAGGAACTTTTTAGAAATGAAATACAGTTCTTCTTCAACTCTATCTTTTAAATGTCATTTTTATTTGTTAACAACAAAACTTTCTCAGGAAATTCAACCCTAACCATTCTCCTTTTAGTTTCATACATATGTATGTCAAATCACTTGTCTACGCAGATGAGCTCAAGACAATTGACGCCTTGGAAGAGAATATTCGGCTGACATCCCGCATAATTTATGCAAAAATTTTTCTCTAATTTGGCATATCGGCTATAATTTTTCAAACTAGTCGCAGTTGCCACTTACCCGAAAACACTTTTAAAACATAATTTCAGACCCTTATCTTTATAATCAAGCAAAATTCTTTTGCCTGATATTAAATAAAATGCGTTTAAATTGTTCTTGGAAATCACACGTCAAAAAATCTTACGATCTTTTCAGAGCTGAAAGTTCTGTTCGTTTCAATTTCGATATTTTTAAACATTTCCATCAGTTTTTCAAAATAACCGATTATTTGGTGGTGGAAATTTCTTTAACAGCATGTTGCCAAACCAATAACGAATTGACAGTCAAGCCTAAAAATCTTGAAAGATATTTTTGTTTCTGTGACAGTTGACACATTTTTGGATTAGATTTGTTTTTCAAAAAAAACACATACAATTCGGAAAAATACATGAAATCTTAGTTTCAATCGATAGTAAGGTCCATATAATTTAATGTTTGAAGATTATTTCATGCAAATGTTGACCTTGACTGCGCCTCAAATGGTCCATCCGCGTAGTCCAATTTGGGCATACTCTTTCCAACATTTCTTCCAATCTTTTAATGTTTTCTTCCAATGCGACAATTGAAGCGGGCTTTTCTGTAGACATGAGCTTTAACATAGCCGCACAAAAACTTGTCTAAGGCCGCGTTTCCATTTGCAAGTCAACTCGCGGAAGTCTTGCAGAAGTTTCTTGCAGTCGCGTTTACATTGTCATGTGGATTCTTGCAATTCCTTCTGCAATAAATGTCTTGCAAGAAGCTCGCGCGTCGCGCATCATACTGTCGCAATTTATTGCAGATGTATTTACACCAAGAGAGCAATTAATGTCGCAAGAAATCTGGTTGTTTACTTAAAATTGTGAAGTCATGGCGAGAAAATGTGAACGATTAGCAGCTGCGATAATAATTTTATTATAAAAAAAGAGGCTGGGATGCGACCCACACTGATAACTTCCCATCCCTTCTCTCTATTTGTCTTGCTTAAACATTTGTAGATTTTCGTGTTGGGTTAAAAAAGTTGTTAGTTGAATTATTCTTACAAATTTTAAAATTATCAACAATATTTTTCATATGAAGAAATAGTTTAGTTTGAAAATCTAGTTTTGTTAAATAGATTTTTAGTCGAACAAAATTTCTTACCAATTTTAGTAGCATTTCTTAATTTTTTAGAAACTAATGAATCAAATTAATTTGAGAGATATCAAGAACCCAACATCAATTTGCGTACTATTTTTTTGTAGATTTTATTTTTTTATGAACAAACGGACTGTTGGATTTTTATAAAAAAAAAAACCACTGAAAACGAAAACAACATTTTCTGTAAAATAAAAAGTGTTTGAAGACAATATTTTTAATTTTTAAAAGCTTTTTGAGTCGTAAATAAATGTTTACCAAGTTTTAGTACTGTTTTTTTGTTAGGTTTTTATTTTTTGTACAAAAATAGATTTTCCTCAAAATTTTACTGAGTGTTGACAACATTATTTTTTAAAAGATAAAAGTAGTTTAAAGCTAATATCTCAAAGTTTTGAAAAGATATTTGAGTCAAAAATCAATTTTTACCAACTTTTGTTAAATATCACCGAAGGAAAGACCAGCCACTTGCGCGAGATATACGAAACTGTTTCGATAAGCTGCAAGAACTGTCGCGAGTCGATGCAAAAGTGTTTAAACTAGCAATTAATTGGACTTGCAAATACTCGCAAGAAGTTATGAAAGTACTGTCGCGATAGAACTTGCTTGGTAGTTTCCACTTGCAATTCACTGTCGGATAGACTATCGGACATTTATTGCAGAAGTTTTCTTGCAAATGGAAACGCGGCCTAAAGGCGTTAAATCGCACGATCTAGGCGGCCAATTGACCAGTCCCGAACATGAAATAAAATGTTCACCGAACTCGCCTCTTAATACTTAAGTCCATTGTTGTGCGTGCTGTGTGGTATGTGGCACCGTCTTGATGAAACCACATGTCATGCAAGTCAAGCTCTTGCATTTTGGGCAAAAAAAAAGTTGGATATCATCTCACAGTAGCGCTCACCTTTCACAGTTGAAGAAGTACGGTTCAATTATGCCACCAGCCCATAAACCGCACCAAACTGTGACTTTTTCTGGATTGGTACCTCTTGCAATGCTTTCGGCTGAATCGACAATTCTGCTTATTTACGTACCCATTGACCCAAAAATGAGCTTCGTCGCTGAACACAAGAAGCGCGGGATTAACTTTCTTAACAGAGCACGCATTTTGATAATACAATTCAATAATTTGCAAGTGGTGTTCGTTTGTAAGACGATTTATGGTTAAATTATAGACCAAACTGAAGATTTTTGACAGTGAAACAAAACACGAAACGTGCGTCAGCTGTTTAAACCAGTGGTGTTGCCAAAAAGATAATAGCTAAAAAATCACCCTTTAAATATTTTCGACCTTTAATAGATTTCAAGTCTAATCAGACTTATGTAGCTTGCAATTTCTGAGTGAACGCTAACAGTTGTAAAGTACTTCAACCCCCAAATCATTTAAAAAAAAATCGTGCTACAATTTAAAAAAGTTAAACAACGTATAGGCATTTTGTATTAACGCTTCCTTGTTTGGCATACTCTTGAATTGAATCCAACTGTCAATGTCACTGTTTTGTCGAATTTTCTGAGATAAGATGACAATATTGTCACCTACATACAAACCTTTGCTGTATGAATGTACACATTTCTTACATTTTTTTAATTAAACTTTGTTTAATGACGATTTATTGATGGCATTTACCTTAAATAAGAAAATGCTCGCGCATAAATGCTATTAAAAATTGTTTGTCAACTCGAGGGTCGATAAAGGGTTGATGATTTACGCATATACAAAGCCTGGTGATGGGACGACCCAATTTAATTTATTTAGCACATTTCATGGAAAAATGCCCTTTCGTTGAAGCTAAGTTCCTTGTAGTTTTTTGTCTTTGTTTTAATATCTGTTTTTATATTCCGCGTGCCAATTTGCTTGTTGTTTCATTCTCTTCCCTTACCCTATTACTCTTTTCCCTGGAAGGTAAGGTAGGTACGATATCCACGAATTTATTTCAAGCTGACAGATTGGGTGGTATACGCCTCGTAGCGACGACGACGACGCACGGCTACAACGACGACAACGGCAGAGACGAAGCTAAAAGGTACGAAAGATAAGGCGGACGACTTTTGTTTGCGTTTCCTGACATAACATTGATAATCCTTTTCTACATCATAGACATGAGTATTGCTTTAACCTTTTAATAAATTATATACAAAACAAAAAAGAACCGCAGAGTTCACACCAGAAGGGTTATTCAAATCCTAATAACTATAATTTTGCCATACTTAAAATAAGTGCGTAGTGCGGGGAATTTCGCTGCTTCCTTTCTTTAATTATAAAACCAAAAACAATAGAAAATGACATAACATTATGGACTTGAGAAGGGGAATGATGCGTTTTTCGAGTCGTTAATGTTTAAGACTTTTTCTTTAATCACATTTTATATAAAAGTATGTGTTTACATATGTATAAAATTATATACAATTCATCATTTCATTTGTATACGAGTGCAAAAGTTTAACTGTCGTTTTTCAATTCATTACATATAAATAGAATCCTAACCATTATTGTATTTGAAAATCGACACGGTTTAAATAAGCTAATTTACTCGTAGCTTACACGAACAAAGAAAATTTCATATTTTCGGTGCGGTCCAAAACTCAAGACGAGACATTTTTTGAGAATTTGTGCACAAGGTTTAGAACACCAAAAATAAATAAATTAAATGGCAAAACAGTTTGTAGAGAACTAAGGAACATACATATATCGCAAACCACCTTTAGACTCTCCTTCATAGGTTCACATAAATCTCATAAATGATCAATGAATTATTTTACCACACTTCTCATCTCAGGACCTATTAGCGTCAAATAACTGGATTATAAACAAAACTTATTTTGCACTCCAAAAACACTACATATTGAACTTGTTTGATATTCATGTGACCAAATTGATGAAAAATTTGCAGACACATTTTCTATATATATATACTTTCCCATTTGCTTAAATCAATTTAAAAAACATTTTCTAGATTTCAAAGGAATTACAATCTGCAACTTATTTGAAGTTATTGTAGAGGGCGCTTAAAGGTGAAAATAAATTAACTTTAATTTCAAGTGCAAAATAGACCGCTTGAGTCCCCACATAAGTTCGATATCACCTTTACCTTTAGCCAAAATCTTAGCTCCACTCCTAACCGTTTGAAACAAAGGACTCTTAACTCGGAATAATTTGTAAGCCATGATGTCATATATTGACTGGTCTCCAACAGCACCACTTCCATTAGAAAAAAAGAGGCTGGGATACGACCAGTGACGGATTTAAGCTTGCTGCCACCCTAGGCCCCATTCCATGCGCCGCCCTTATTGTTAAATTTTATTTCATAAATTTTGATCCAATATTTTTTTGATCCAATATTTTTTTTTTCAAAATAACTTTATTTTAAAAGATAAATAAGTTATAATCCTTAGATAGACAAATAATACATTTTTTTATATTAATCAATTCAAACATTTTTTCTCCTGCCTTACGTCCGCGCAAAAACGTCATAATTAATTTCTTGGACTAGTTGTGCTTCAATAGATAGTAATGCAAGAGCATTAAGTCTATCTTGACCCATGCTTGCACGTAGATATGTTTTTAATCTTTTTAGAGTGGAAAAAGATCAATTTTTCTGTTTTTTTTTTGCGATGGGTATAATAACGATAATAATCCTGAACTACAGACATTGCTTTAGCTTTTTTTTATATTCAGAAAATTGTCTGTCTCTTTATGTCTTGAAGAAATAAAGCCAGAGAACTATAGATCTGTACAACGGATGATTAATCAGCTTGAGAATCTTGAAGCTTCTTACAAGCAGCATTAAAATGACCTTAAATTACATTCCAGGCAATGACTAGGATTGCTGTTCCTAAATGTTGTAATTTTCCACTCTTTTTCTAATGCGTAACATCCATCATGTCGAGCAGACCAACGAGCTTTAAAATGACTAATGTTAGTTTTTTTGACAGTCAGAATTTTCATGAGCTTCGATGCGTGCTTTTGAGTTTTTCCAGTGAGTAAAAGTATTCATTTCACTACTTCTACCAAATAATAAGCATGAAATACAAAGTACAGAGCCTTTCGAATAAATCAACCACTTACGAAGGCGTTGAATCTCTCCATTTTTTAAAGTACGTTGAAATAAACTTTTGGAACAATACCTCATTTTATCACCATAAACATTTCTAGAATTTTTAAAGTCTGCATTATCATCTCGTGGTACACCATTTATAGATATAAAATCCCGTGTTTCTTCATTCAAGTTCCATAAAAAGGGATCAGTATTAAATTTTAAAATATCAGCTGTTGACTGGATTTCTTCAGTATATTGTGATGAAGAAAAATTTGACGGTGCCTCGTTCGTACCTTGTGATAGGGAAGAGTGTACTTTTTCGCTATGTTGTTCTGAAGTCTCTTCTGATTCCAAATACAAAATCAATGCCAATAAGAAAATTATTACCAATCAAAACAAGATAAATGTACTTACAACCGATGAACATGATGCCTGTTGGTCATTGTTAGAAGATTCAGTTAGGCTTGTCATAAAACTAGATATTTTTGGATTTTTTGAAGTAAATTATCTAACTTCGTAGATTCTTTTTCTTTTATTTAACGATATTCAGCACCGCTTATTTTTTTTTTGGATAGCCACTCATATTTAATTAAAAAAATAAAATCAAAAACAAAGAGATGAGGTGAGATTTTTCTATTCTTACATTTCTCTTTTGTTTGTTCAAATATTAAGCATTTTATAAATTTTGACGCCCTTCAAATTATGCCGGCTTAGGCCTGGGCCTCACAGGCCTAGGCGTAAATCCATCACTGGATACGACCCAAACTTCTGTCGATTTGTCTTGCTTAGAAATTTGTAGGTTTTCAAGCTTTGTTAAAAAAAAATTTCAATTGAATTATTCTTAAAAATTTTAAAATTACCAAAAATATTTTGCATTTGATGAAATAGTTTTATTTCAAAAAATATTTTTGTAAACGAGATTTTAAGTCGAAAAACAATTTTTACCAATTTTAGTATCATTTCTTAAATTTTTTTTTCTTATAATAAGCAAATACAAATTGGATGAATGAAATTATTTTGAAATCTATATCATCTACTGTTCTCGAAATATCGAGAACCGAGAATCAATTTTTACCAAATTTGGGTACTATTTGTTGTAGATTTTATTTTTTTATGAAAAAACGGACTGTTGAATTTTTATAAAAATGTGAATGTCGAAAACAATATTTTCTGTGAGATAAATTTTTCTTTGTTAAGAAACTGGCAATTCGATTTTTCTCAAAATATTACCGAATGTTGAAAAAAATATTTCTTATAAGATAAATCTATTTGGAAGGCATAATCTCAAATTTTTGAAAAGATATTTGAGTCGAAAATACTTACTTACTTACTTAAGGTGGCGCTACAGTCCTGTGTGAACTAGGGCCTCACCCAACAAACTTCTCCATCTAGCTCGGTCCCTAGCTAGATGTCTCCAGTTTCGCGCTCCGAGTTGGGTGAGGTCACCTTCCACTTGTGCGCGCCACCTGATTCGCGGTCTTCCTCTACTGCGCTGTCCTGTGGGTGTGGATTCGAAGACTTTCCGGGCCGGAGCATTGGTTTCCATGCGCTCTACGTGACCTAGCCATCTTAGTCGTTGGACTTTTACCCTTCTTGCTAAGTCTACGTCGCTGTACAGCCCGTACAGCTCGTCGTTCCATCTTCTCCTCCACTCCCCTTCGATGCATACGGGACCGTAGATCACACGAAGAATCTTTCTCTCGAAACGACCCAAGGTGCTTTCATCCGCTTTTGTCAAAGTCCATGCTTCTGCACCGTATAGCAGGACGGGGATGATAAGGGTCTTATATAGCGACACTTTGGTCCTTCGAGAGAGAATTTTTCCACTCAATTGCTTTCTTAACCCAAAGAAACAGCGGTTAGCAAGAGTTATTCTTCGTTTGATCTCAGCGCTGGTGTTGTTTTCTGCGTTTACAGCGGAGCCTAGGTAGACGAAGTCCTTGACTACCTCAAAGTTACGTCTGTCGATGGTGACGTTTTGACCAAGACGTCGGTGTTGTAGGTCCTTTCTTGATGACAGCATGTACTTTGTTTTGCCCTCATTAACCGTTAAACCCATTTTTGCCGCCTCTGCCTCAATACTCACAAAAGCCCCATTGACATCACGCTGAGTTCTTCCGATTATGTCAATGTCATCAGCATATGCTAGTAATTGGACAGACTTTTGAAAGATAGTGCCTCTGGTGTTGACGTGTGAGCTTTGCACTATTCTTTCAAGTACGATGTTAAAAAAATCACATGACAGCGCATCACCTTGTCTAAAACCTTTTTTGACATCGAAAGGTTCAGTTAAGTTGTTTCCAACCTTTATGGAGCAGCGTGAATTCTCCATGGTCATCCTGCACAAACGGACGAGTTTGGCAGGGATGCCAAAACTAGACATGGCTCTATACAGTTCGTCCCTGTAGATACTGTCATATGCGGCCTTGAAATCGATGAAAAGATGGTGGGTGTCGATTTGGTGTTCTTGGGTTTTTTCCAGGATCTGCCGTAATGTGAATATTTGATCGACTGTGGACTTTCCTGGTCTAAAACCACACTGATAAGGACCTATCAGGTTGTTGACGATGGGCTTTAGACGTTGACATATTACGGCAGAGAAGATTTTATAAGCGATGTTAAGTAGACTGATTCCTCTATAATTGGTGCAGTTTAGAGGGTCTCCTTTTTTCAGGATCGGGCAAACAATACTGAGGTTCCATTCATCGGGCATGCTTTCTTCCGACCATATCTTACAGATAAGTTGGTGCATGCTCCTAACCAACTTATCTCCAGCTGCTTTAAAGAGCTCGGCATTCAAGCCATCCGCTCCAGCGGCTTTGTTAGACTTCAGCTTAGATATAGCAATCTTTACTTCGTCTAAGTCGGGAGGACGGGATTGTTGGCTTTCGTCGTCTATGTTGAATGGATCATCCTGCCTGACAGCGGAATTCGGTTCGTCGTCGCCGTTATACAGTCTGCAGAAGTGGTCCTTCCATATCCTCAGCATTGACTGCGGTTCCACTATGATGTTTCCACTTTCGTTGAGTCGAAAATAAATATAAAAAAAAACTGACAATACGATTTTTCTCAAAATTTTACCAGATACCTATCAAAAACGTTATTCTTTATTGCGCAAAATTATTTTGAAGATAAAATCATTTTTTGTTCGAGGTGACAAATATTTTTTTTTCAGTTTTTTTTATTTATAAAAAAACCGATAACTTGATTTTTTTTCCAGAAATATATTTTTTTGGTATCGCGTTACAATATATTATATAAAATTTAATTCAAGTCTCTAGCGTTATTAGGTCGTGGGATATTTAGGGTTAACCAAAAATCTCACCTTTTTTTTAAATTGCTATGGTAAAAAAAACACCCACGAAATTCTTTTGGGAGTCCTTTCTGCATCTTTCTGCATTATTATCTGTATGTATAACACAATTTATTTGAAGTCGATATCTCCACTAGTTCTTGAGCTATAGACGACAAAAAAAAAACGTCGCGAACGTTCGGACGTACGAACGTACGTACACACGCACAGACAGACATCCCTCTAAAAATCTTTATTATTTCATATCTAGGGACCTTGAAACGTCGAGAAATGTCAAAATTTTCAATTCTACAAATCGACCTAACAATAACTTCACATAGGAAGTTAATAACCAACAAGGACAAGAGTTCGTTTTAACCATTGTCATTTTTGACGAAACAACATGCTTCTACGCCGATATATGTATGTATGTATATCATGTCAATTTGGTGGCCAACTAGAGTTGTCAAAGCTACCACAACAGGAAAATTCTAACGCAATAAGGAAATATCATTTTCGTGTTGTGTGTCTTATTGTCCCATATCATTTGGACTATGTCCAAGTCATGATCTTAAATTTTTATAGCAAAAAATCGGTTATCATTTAACCATATCTGAAAAACGATAAATTCTTATTATCAGCAACACTTCCATCACTTGCAACAGTAACATTTTCTACTCAGCGTTTACATATAACGTTGATGCACGTACCCTACGACAACGCGTTCACTCTCTTTTCTTGACGTCAATAGCCGTGGCGTAATGAGCGAAAGATAATTTTGTTTGAATCAAAACTTGTATAAAGTAAGTTTTATAGCATCACTGTTCCATTTTTTAACGATCCTTTATCACAAATGGCAATTATTCAACTAATATCATGACACTTCAAATGGCATGTATCAAAGACAAGACAGTGATGCCAACCTGAAACTATAAAGCTAACGATCGAAAATTCAGGCTGAGATGTGACCCACACTGATAACTAACTTTCCATCCATGCCCGTCTGTCGAGCTTTCTAAAACTTTAACAAAATATTATTGTTCTTATAATACTGGAGTCGAAAACTATTTCTTATCAATCTTTGTGTTGTTTAGGTTTTGTAGGTTTTCGTTGTTTGTAAAAAAAATGTGTCAATTGAATTTTTCTATTTTTGTGTAAATTTTAATTTTTATGAAAAAACAATATATTTTATAAGACGAAATTAGTTTGAAGTCATTATATATAAATATTAGAGTCGAAAATCAATTTTAAACAACTTATAGTTTTTTTTCTTTAGGTTTTTATTTTTCTGTTAAAAAAGTTATAAATAGTAGAAAAAACCACCCACTCAATATTTTGAACGTTTTTTGAGCATCTTTCTGTGTTAGTATCTATAAAACCAAATATATTTAAAATCTCTTCTAGTTCTTGAGATATGGGCGATGAAAAATGGTATCCCGAACGTACGGACGACGCACAGTGGGGAAACAGCCGAAAAAAACTATGTTTACCCAAGTAGGATTTTTAAAAAATTCAAAAACATTTTTCCAAAGCAAAAAGGATGTAGAATCCGAAAATAGATTGAAAAAAAAAATTTTTTCTCGGATATTTGCGATTAAAGTTGAAAAACAAGGACATTTTTTTACGAAAAACTGTTCTTAAAAGGTTTTTTAAATTCAAATAATGTTTTGTCTGTTAGCGATGTTTGGCGCTGTAAGCGAATTAATTGCATTTGAAAGTCTTGGGCCTCAGCTATTTTTTCCAAAAAAATCACACCCGAAGACGTCCGAATTCGGATTTTATAGCCAATTGAATCTGAAAAGTCAGCTTAAAATAATGAGAGTTTCGCTGGTAGATCAAAAGAACGCTGAATCAGAATTCGAAACAAAAAAAATGTTCCAACTTTATGGTAAATGTGAAGGAATTTTAAACTTTTAAACTCGAAATAGAGCAAAGTGGGTTCGAGTCCCAGATAAGTAGGCAGTGTTGTATACATACATTATATGTGAATATATGTAGGTACATACATACAAATGCTCTAATTTTTAAAAACATTTATCTTCATATTAACAGAGATTTCCAAAGACTTTGTTCCAAAAAAAAAGTTGACTACGTCAACAATGTTGCAGAAGAACTGGCAAATTGTAAGAACTCGAAGGCTTTCTGGAACAGTGTTCGTGAGCTGGGTGGTCGTGATAGAAGCATGGTGACTACGCTCGAAGTTGAGACACTAGCAGCTCATTTTAAAACTCTTTTGTCGGCTGATGAGAATCACCATGCTTTCTTTTATGCACAACACAATGTAACTATCTGCGAACTGGATAATCCTATTACTCGACCTGAGCTTGAAACTACACTGAGTAAAATGAAAAATAATAAGGCTCCTGGCATAGATGGCATTCCGATTGAATTCTACAAGAATAGTACGGAACCGTTTAAAAATCATCTTCTGGCATATTTTAACAAACTTTATGAAAATTCTTTTGTTTCAAACAATTTCAACAAAGCGGTTATATTCGCAATATTCAAAAAAGGAGATACCAATCAGCCAGAAAGCTATAGAGGAATCTCGATTCTCAACTCGCTAAGAAAGATTCTAACTTCAATTCTTTATGAAAGGTTGACGGAATGGATTGAGAACAACAACCGACTCACCATGTTCCAGGCAGGATTTCGATCGGGTTTTTCAACGCAAGACCATATATTCGCTCTGACGAGTATTGCCAGGAGATCGATTGAGCAGAAAAAGAAATTATATGCCTGTTTTGTGGATTTTAAAGCAGCCTTTGACAAGGTAAATAGATGTGCCTTGATGTACAAATTGTCATCCTTAGGAATTTCACGTAAATTCTTAATGTTTTATTTCAAATTTCTTGCCTCATCTACTGCTTCAGTGTGGGACGGAACTAAATTCTCTGAATGGTTTGAAACAACATCAGGTGTCCCCCAAGGGTGTATATTAAGCCCGATATTATTCGCCTTGTTTATTGATGACGTTTGTGATGTACTTCCGGGAGGAATACTCTTTGCAGGTATACAAATCAAAGTTTTGCTCTACGCCGACGATTTAGTTTTACTGGCTGACAATCCATCTACCCTTCAGCTGCAAATCAACATACTAAATATATTTTGTGAATCATGGAGTCTCTGCGTCAATACTAACAAGACAAAAATAATGATTTTTGAACCGCGTCAAAGAAGAAGACTCGCAGAAGAAAACTGGTCCCTAAACAACGCGCCTATTGAGGTCGTTCATTATTTCAAATATCTTGGAGTTTTGCTGTCTTACAATCTTAATGTTTCGAAACACGTGAAAGAAAAAAGCAACGAATCCAAAGTAGCTCTAAACTTGATGTGGCCTAAGTTTTACTCTAACCAAAAAATCGATCTTAATTCCAAATATCGTGTTTTTCAAGCAACTGTGAACTGCTGCATGTGCTACGGTACCCAAGTTTTTGGATATTTACAACTAGAGGAGTTTGAAGCCGTGCAAAGGTATTTCTTCAAACGCTTGTTCAGATTTCCTTCTTCAACACTCAATTATGCTATATATGTAGAGTTTGGCATAACACCTCTTTACTTTACAAATCTTAAAACCAACTCAGACTACATATTGAAAGTTATGAGGAGGGATGAAAGAAGCCTTCACAAATCTATTATGACAAGGCTTATGCAAACAAATGCCTCCCCGTTTAAGGAATGGAACCAGATAGCTTCTTCATATGGCAGTAATCTATTCTTTTTGGAGTCCAATTTGAATCAATGGCACACCATGTTCAATGATCTGATCGCCAGAACTGATGAACGAACATATCTTCAGAGAACATCTTTCAAGAGCTTCAACAACATTATCAAGAAATGTGTATAGAAACCTTAATCACCAAATATCATCACATGCTAATTATTTCAGTAACGAATTTTCTTCTGAGGCTATAAGTTACATATTTAGAGCCCGAGTCGAAATATTGAATCTTAACTCTATGCGCCGCATCGAACTGATCTTCAACAAATCTGTAGCCTTTGTAACACCGGAGAACCAGAAGACATCACACACTTCTTTGCATCGTGTCCTCTACTCCAAGAGATTCGACGGTTGTATTTCGAACTGAGTTTTCTTCCCTCAACTCGGCTCTATGAAATCCTTAATGGAGACTTTGGATGGTCAACTGTCTATAGATACTGCAAACATGCTCTAAATTACCGCAATAGTTTTCCATAACTCTACAACCAGTTATTGCAATTGAAAGTTTCCTATTTAATATTTTGTGTTTCAAATCATGTAAAAATTGATATATTTTTCCTATTTAATATTTTGTGTTTCAAATCATGTAAAAATTGATATATATATTTTTTTTTATTTCAAAATCATCTCAAAATTGTTGAATTCGCACTTGTTGCTTTAACAAACTATTATTTCTTTTTTTGTTTTTATATAATTAGTTGAACTTATGTTTATTATTTGAATTTTAACTTCTTTACATTTAAATTGTGTTCTTGTTATGAAATGTCGATCAGGCAGACGGCAGAATTGCCATGTCCATATTCTTAAAGAAAAACATTTGTTAATAATTTATATCTTAAAATAAAGAAACTATCTATCTATCTCTATCTATCTCATACATACATAAGTACAAATTTGGACCTTGAATTAACATCACTACTAATTTCAAAGTCAAGGTTTTGTCCGTTTACTTAGCTGTTGTAGAAAAAAATTAACCGTTTATTTGAAAACAAAGAAAAGCTTAAAAATTTGTACTATAAAATTATTTGCTTCAATCGAATAAAGTTGCTTTGCCACGACGCACAGAGGAGTATTCGACCCCAAAATCCGGTCATAAGTAAACGGAAAAAAAATCGCATTCGAACCGTTAATTTTCGCTTTTCTCATTCCTCAATACCCATTCTAACTAAAATCGGTTTTAAATGATAACTTTTGACCCCCTTGTCACCAAAATCTTAGTCTTAATCTAGTCTATTTTATAAGCTCACGCTACATAAGTCTATTTTGTTTTCTAATCACTACCACTGCAGTCTGTTTTTTTTTATTATGATTTGTGATATTTGTGAAAAAATTCTAATGGATGTCCAAGGTCAACGTATGCACTTTATTTTAGTACAGAAATTTCCATATATTTTTTTGATAAAGTGTTAAAAATCGAGATGACAAGAATGCATAGAAAAACATAAAAAATTATGTAATTTTCCGCATAAAAAAAGGTGTTTTTGTTATAGTTCCGGGTACGATCGGGCAAAATTTTTTCTTCTATATTTAACTGTAAATCTTCGCAATCCTATGCACATAAAGAAAAGTCACCCATCTTGTCACATTTTTTTAATGGATTTTTTTTATTATTGAGGTATTTTCAGTCTATTTGCCCTTTGATTTTAAAAAAAATATGATTATTATTATGTTTGTTGTGTTTGACCTGAAATATTAACAATTTTTATTAATTTCATGCATAAATTAATAAAATGAATTAAGTTAAATTGACAAAAAAAAATGAATTATTTTTTTTTTTAATTTAACCCGAAAATTTTTTTCAGTGTAACTTTTTAATGCATCAAAAGCTATAGAATAATGTTTTAGGCTGATTCCAATGAGAAAAACATACAAAATATTTTTGACCAGATTTTGAGGTCAAATACTCCTCTGTGCGATGGCTGTTTTGTTTTCAATCTCTCGATCTTTCTTAGTTGACTTGATATTGAGAAGAATCTTTTGAACAATTTTAAAAAACAAAGTATACAAATTTAACAAAAATAGAAACGGAATTAATTTTAAAAAAATATAAACAAAATTTATTTAATACGCGGTATCAATAAAAGTGTTTTCTTAAAAAAAAAAAAAACAGTGATTGGATAGAAGGTAAGTTTGATGTTAAGAACTCTACCGATATTTCTATTGAGGAACCCCGCGTTAATTTTGGTGGACTTCGAAGAATGCTGCGATCGCAGCAAAAAGAAAAATATAAGAAAACTTCAAGATAATGTGCCTTAAGTATTAATCGATGCAGCAGCATCATCGTCAACGTCATTTTTTGACCCAGATGCTGCTTTAGCATTGACTGTACAGGCAAATAGAATAGAAATATAATTTTAAAAACTTTCGATGAAAAATTAACCGTCAATCGACACCGACACCTTGTTCTGCAGACCAAATGGGGATGTGATGGAGCAAGTGGGCAAAGCAGATACATATATGCAGAATTATGGAGTTTCCGAGGAAGTTGTTTCTGATGAACGCATATTTTTGACATCTCTTGTGCCTCTTAAGCTCGTCGAAGAAGAAAAGGAAGATATTTTAGGGAAAAATCCGCGACCATCTTCAAGCCGTTACTGCCGCGCGATTAGATTTTCATTTTCAAAAGAGACTCCTGAAGAAGTCAGGAGGGAAAGAGGTCGTGTTGAGAATGAAATTAAAGATTTCGAGCCACAGAAATAAAGCACAATAATTTTCGAACTAAAATAACACACATGTATTATATTTTACAATGATATAGACTAAAAAACCGTGCAAATTGTTACAAATACTTCTGCAAGTAGCAATTATAAAATTTGTGGTGCAAGGCCATCGGAAATGAACACCATTTCAAGTTTGCAGTTGAAGCCGACAAATAATGATTCGCTAAGGTTTGGAATGTCGACCTTGCATGCAAGAATACGCTTCATGGATTATATCCTGCACCTTTCCTATAATCTTCCGTTTAAAGCTTTGAGAACAACACAAACTGCAGAATTAAAATTAAAAAAATACAAAAACTCGAATACAGAACGAATTTTGTCAAAAATTGGGACTGCTTGTTGATGTTGTTAAACAAGGGTGTCGAACAACAAACTCCGGTAATACATCAAGACGTTTTTTTGATAACCCATCTCTCACATCTGAAATTACTAAAATTGATAAAAATTTAATAAGGCGTTTGGCAACTTTTTTGGAGGTTATTTTTTGTAATCACTATATCGATGCAGGAAAGTTTCAAGAATACTCTATTGCAACTGCGAATATTGCTGTTTAATTATACTTACCAGCAAGTGTTCATAAAATTCTATTACATGGAAAGGAAATTATAAAATCATGTGAACTTACCATTGGTACCTTGTCACTTGTTAGAGGAGGCTTAAGAGAGCCGAAATAAGGATTACAGATATTTTCGATCCAACAATAGCAGGAAAACTTCAAGGGCGGCTACAAACGAAGATGTCCTGCATGTGTTCCTTATATCAACAGATCCCTTTATTTTATTTTTAAGGCCTGAGCCGACGTCCAAAAACTATTTGATAAGTGCAGAAAAGAAGCTAAACACTTAGTAATATAATATATAATAAATAGTTTGAGAAAGATTTCTTCGAAAATGGCCCTTTTAAGGGCCCCAAATATTAAATAAAATATATATAAAAACGTAAAATACCTCTTTTTTCAAGCATTTCAACTGGAAGTTTGTTACTTTTTTCCAAAAAAAAAAGTATGATTTCAAAATAAATTTAAATAATGTTAATATTTTTTTCAATGTTGGATTTTAGAAGAAACATGTTTTGGTCAAAAGCCATTTCCTCTTCTTGTCGGTATGGCAGGGTGCGGTTATTTTTAGAGTTGATTCTCCTTGCTTTAATCAATATTCTGTGAAAATTTCATGAAAATCAATTCAGTGGTTCAGATTTTATGGAGTTTTTTCCAGTTCCCCATACAAGATACCCCACTGTGCGACGCACAGTGGTGCAAGAGCGGAAAAAAGTCTTTTTAAAAAGTCATATTTATCCTTTTAAACTTTATGTTTAAGTACTCTTAGATAACCCGAGCGTATGATTCAAAAGTATTTTTTAACATATATATTGTATGTTCTAATTTACAAGCCCTCAAAGTTCAAAAATAATTTTACTCAAATCGCGAACCGTATTTTCAACAAATTTTGAGATATTTTTTCCGAAGTTCCTTTAAATAAATTCTCTAGCTTCTTAAATAATATTGAATTGGTCTATTTTCGATTATCTAAAAAAAAAAATTTGATTAGGTATTTATAAAAGATACCTTCTATAAGTAGTCTGAAGCTTTAGTACTAGGAAAAAATGCGTTTTTTTTAACTTTTTGATTTTTAAAAAACACTCCAAAAGATACCAAGAAAGTAAGTATGCCAGCATATGCTCCATACATTCATGTTAAAGCACAGAAAAAATCAGCTGTAGATACTTGCAGATGTGAAAGTTATGATCAAAAATGTTTCACTGAATCGGATTTCAAAAAACTGCGTTTTGACTGTGGTGTTTACCAAAAAGTTTGATTTATTCATAGGGCAGGTAGAAATAAAAAAGGTGTTATTTTTAAAGTTTTATTGCTTTGTTTTTGTTGTGTATTGCGTAATTTTTTATTACCTGACTTATTAGAGTAAAATCTCTTACTTAAATCTATATGTATATATAAAGGATTAATTAAAAAAAAGTCAGTATTGAGTTATTGAGCATGAGTGCAAGGTTATTAAGAAGAAAATACTTCCAATCAGCGCAGGCGCTAAAAACCTCATTTTAGCGTTATAAAATTAGTACTTCATTGTTTTTTTATTTATTTCTTGTATGTATTTATTTATTTATTTATTTAATTCTATAATATACATACATAGTTAGTAATACTATTTTGTTCAAAATAAAAAGTTAAGATTTTACTAAAAAAAACTTTTATTTAAATATAACATCAAAAGCCTCAAATTTTAGAAAAATGTCAATAACTTTTTTTCTAATAATTTTTTCTTGACCAAATTTTGACCACGCGTGTATAAGACTAATTTTAACATGTGTTTTAAATATCATTAAAATTTGTTTTATAGTTCAGATTTTACAGACTTTTTTCTGCTCTCCCATACAAAAATCAAAAACCCTCAAATTTTAGAAAAATGTCAATAACTTTTTTCTAATAATTTTTTCTTGACCAAACGTGTATAAGACTAATCTTAACATGTGTTTCAAATGTCATTAAAATTCGTTTTATAGTTCAGATTTTACAGACTTTTTTCTGCTCTCCCATACAAAAATCAAAAACCCTCAAATTTTAGAAAAATGTCTATAACTTTTTTTCTAATAATTTTTTCTTGGCCAAATTTTGACCAAGCATGTATAAGACTAATCCTAACTTGTGTTTCCAATTTCATTAAAATTCGTTTAATAGTTCAGATTTTACAAAATTTTTTCCGCTCTCCCATACAAAAATCAAAAACCCTCAAATTTTAGAAAACTTTGTTTATAATTTTTTTTCAACCAAATTTTGACTGAATATGTAAAAGACTAATCTAAACATGTTTGCCAAATTTCATTTTAATCCGTTGAACCGTTCAGATCTTACAGAGTTTTTTCCGCTCTCCCATACAAACCGAACCACTGTGCGACGTACGAACGAACTTACACACGCACATACACACAGACACACAGACATCTCTCTAAAAATCTCAAAACATAAAACAATAAGCTACTATTTATATGTTCTGTTTCAATTTAAATTCATGTTATTAATTTTTAGAACACCACACGAATCACAAAGTCGACCCTTCCAAATTGTTGATCGATATCTGGTCTGTTATTGCAAATGCCTGCATTGGCCTCATAATACTTGGCTTTTATTTTCTTTTTGAAAATTAAAGTAATTTTATCAAGTGCCTTCCTTACTTCCAAAACTCAAAGATTTATATTTGAATATTGTTTGAGATCAATCATGTTGACCCAAAATTCAACATGGGCTTCTTTTATTCATTTACCCATTTTGTCTATCTCATTGAGCCAGACTTTTTTCCAGTATACAAACTAGATATGCATATAAAATTTTTGTATTTTAAAAAGGAATGAAACTGGCGGAAAAATCTTTTTTTTTAAAAGAAAAAGGAACAGAAACAGGAGCCCTTTTGTTTATTTTTTTTGAGATATTAATGATGGACGATTTATATATCTTAAACTTAACGGCAGGGCATTTTTCCTGGGCATTTCATGTGTCCCTTTTCAATTGTATTCTTTGTGGAGTATTATAATGAATGTAACATGTCCTTATTTAAATTTTTAAAAAGCTTAATGAAATATTTCAATCAATCAGGAAGCAAGTATAGAATATAGATGTAATGCTTGTTTAGTTTACTCTTCTTTAATATATGAATGCTTCTTATTTTCTTAAGTTAAATTGGGTTGAAAAGGAGGGTTGATCAAATATAGAAATACATAGTGCCATATTAAAATACGTACTTTTGCCTTAGAATAAAAAATGTAAAAATTAATAGTTCCTATTCCAAAAATTGTAAAAGGTACACGGCCGGCGGCGCGCGGCGGCGGAGGGAAAGCCGAGTTTACGAATTAATGCTCTGTACAACCCCGTTGCGTTCGTCCGTGAAGGGTTTGATTCCCTCGAGTCTGATTCTTATACACTCCGCTTCAACTGAATACGCACAAACGTTTTTGAAAATGCTTTTCACATTTTTTCCAAAAAAATTGATGCGTATTGCGCCATCTATTGGTGCCAACTACTCCCTTCAAGACGTTAAGCAAATAATTTGAAAATAATTATCCAAAATGAACCACTAGTATTTCTTTCACCCATTTGCAAAGCATTCTACTAGGAAAAATTTAATATTTTTTGAGGTCAACTGAATAGGTACATAAAATTGAAATGTTTATTGGATTGGACTAAAACCAGTTTTTATTAAGTTTGGAAGTGGGTAACCTTCATCTTTACCATTAAACAATTCGTAAAGCTAAGTGTACACGATTGCCAGATCTGCAAATATTGCCAGATCTGTCACTGAAAAATTTGTCTCGAATGGCTGACAATCGTGTACACACCAAATTAATTTGCAGACAAATGGTTTGGCTCCTAATTTGCAGACAAATATCTGCCAATTAATTTGTAGATATCTGGCAACCGTCTACACACCAAATTGATTTGCAGAAAAATTTGTTCATCAATCATTTTGAAGACAAATTAATTTGCAGATGTGGCAATCGTATGTACACAAAATTCATTGGGATACTACCAAATTTTTTTCATTTTCTGACGTTTCTGCAAACGTCTGACAATGAATAAATTTGCAGATGCCGTTTGAGGAACATTTGCAAATTTATTCATTGGCAGACAAATTTTCTGACTGATGCGATGTGTGACAATGAGCTGAAAATAAATTTGCAGATCCAAAATTTGATTTGGTGTGTACACGGTTGGCAGAAAATCTACAAATGTTTGCAAATCTATTGCTAGCTATTTGGCCAAATTAGTTTGTCAACATTGTCAGACAAATATTTGGCAACAGATTTGCAGATGTTTGTAGATATCTGCAAACCGTGTACACCCAAATTAAAATTTTCAGCTCATTGTCAGCTCATTTTCACACATTGTCAGACGTTTGCAGATCTGACAATGATTGTCAGACCTGGCAATCGTGTACACTAAGCTTAAAAGTTTTGCATCTCTGTGCAAGCTTTTATTATGTGCACCGAGTGAATAGGCGATTTATCATGTTGGTAGGCCAAGTTATGGGTAAGAAAATGTTAGATTATTTACGAAAATTTCTTTTCAGGATTCACTTATAGCTGGCTGTAGTAATTTTTGATTTAACGACCTCAATCTCAACTGTTCTATAATAACTGTGAGCTTTCCATATATTAGAACAACTCCTTCACAGTTGTGATGAAGCTTTCAACACCTGTTTATTTTCTCAAATCTTGAAAATAATCTTTATTCATGTATTTTCTGTACGAGTCTTTATTTTTTAAGTAAGAATTAAAGCCATTAAAACTTCGCCAATTTGATCAGCTGCTGCACGTCCGGTTAGGGCTTGGTGTGTTATCAAATCAATTTTAGCTCTTGAAACACTGTTAAGGCATTTATTTTTTAATTCCACCCATTGGGCTTAAAATTTAAGATCACATATTTAATTTCAGTAATAAAACTAAAAGTGTTGACTTAAACGATCGAATACGCTCATAAACAACGATTAAATTGTTCTTGTACCTATTCAGTTGACTGCATAGATTTAAATCGGTCAAAAGGCTTGATATCCCTGAGCAGACAAAATATAAGCTCTACAATTGGAGTAATAACAGGACACTGCCTCATAGGAAGACATGCTCTGAGGCTAGGGGTCTACACAAATGACTTTTGTAGAAGCTGCATGGACGAGGAGGAAGAGGAAACAGCCCAACACCTTCTATGTACATGTCCAGCACTCTCCATTAGAAGGAATAACTTTCTCGGTAATCCCTTCTTCGACAATACCAGTGAACTGGCAACGATTGACACAAAGTGTCTCTCTAACTTTATTAAAAGCACAAAATGGTTTGTTTAATTTTCATTACTCCCCCATGAGTAACCTCATTAGTGGTATCACAATGGACCCTTGCGGTCTAAGTGAGTCGATGACATCTGGACAGCCACTCCAACCTAACCTAACCTATTCAGTTGACTCAAAAAAAACTTCTACTATTTTACTTCTTATATTTTTTTAAAAATTGTATTCTTAACATCTTAAGGGAGTAGTTAGCATCGACTGAAGTCACAAAAACCCTAAATATTTGGGAAAAATAATGTAAAAAGCATTTTTGAATTTTTTTTTTGCGAATTCTGTTGAAGTAGAGTGGGATTTGAGCAATTTTGAGCGTACATATGTTGAAAATTAATTTATTAAATTTTTGAATACGGGTCCAAACGCAAAATAGTCGGTCTACGGAGGACACAATACAAACGTTTCCTGATTCTTAAATTCTTTTGAACAGAAAACATTTTTTGTATGTTAGGGTTTATTTATTTTAAATAATTATTTTATTTTAAACAGTTAATGAATAATTGTCGTGTAGCGATCTTACAAATCTTTATAGTATTTTAAATGCTCATCTTATAGAAGCAAACTGGTTGGTCTATTAGTTTTTTTTTATATTTCCCACTGTGTTGCGTCACCTTTGGCTTAAGTAACGGCTTCCAAGCGTCGAGGCATAATGTCAACTAACTTTTGGCTTTCTTCGGCACTAAACGATTTCTAAATATTTGTTATTTTGGCTCTTAGGTTTCAAAGTGTCCGATCTGGTTCCTGCTGCAATTTTTGCTTCATTTTATGCTAAACGATTTTGATTGGTGAAAGGTATGGGCTGCTGGAAGGCCATTCTTTTAAAGGAATTGCTACAGTTGATAACCACACCAATTTCGATCTAGCCGTATGGCAAGAAGCACCACCCTGTTGGGAAAAATAGCTTTCATCACTTGATTAAAGTAGTGGTATCGGAATGTTCGAAGCTGTTCTTCCGAAATGTTTTGGTACTTGGCAGCATTTACAATTCCAGTGACAAAATTTAAATAGCTTACACGTACACCACGCCCAGACATATATCCACATATCATTAGAGATACTCAGAGAACTTTGCAGTTTGATTAATGCAGTCTTTGTGAAATGCTTGTTTTGCATCACCAACACAAACTTCGAATCTTGACTCATCATTCCAAATCACGGATCACCATTGATTTAAAGTCCAATTTTTGTGTCTTTTGACTTACTTAAGTCGCCTTTTCTCCTGCTTAGGTGTCAAAGTATTTTTTTCTTTTGCCTGAATTTTTAACCATATATCGGGTGATTTTTTAAGAGCTTGAGAACTTTAAAAAAAAAAAACGCATAAAATTTGCAAAATCTCATCGATTCTTTATTTGAAACGTTAGAATAGTCCATGACATTTACTTTTTGAAAATAATTTCATTTAAATGTTGACCGCGGCTGCGTCTTAGGTGGTCCATTCGGAAAGTCCAATTTTGGGTAACTTTTTCGAGCATTTCGGCCCGAATTTCTTCGGAAATGTTGTCTTCCAAAGCTGGAATAGTTGCTGGCTTATTTGTGTAGACTTTAGACTTGACGTAGCCCCACAAAAAATAGTCTAAAGGCGTCAAATCGCATGATCTTGGTGGCCAACTTACCGGTCCATTCCTTGAGATGAATTGTTCTCCGAAGTTTTCCCTCAAAATGGCCATAGAATCGCGAGCTGTGTGGCATGTAGCGCTATCTTGTTGAAACCACATGTCAACCAAGTTCAGTTTTTCCATTTTTGGCAACAAAAAGTTTGTTAGCATTGAACGACAGCGATCGCCATTCACCGTAACGTTGCGTCCAACAGCATCTTTGAAAAAATACGGTCCAATGATTCCACCAGCGTACAAACCACACCAAACAGTGCATTTTTCGGGATGCATGGGCAGTTCTTGAACGGCTTCTGGTTGCTCTTCACTCCAAATGCGGCAATTTTGCTTATTTACGTAGCCATTCAACCAGAAATGAGCCTCATCGCTGAACAAAAACAAAAGCGCGAAACACATTTCGAACCGAACACTGATTTTGGTAATAAAATTCAATGATTTGCAAGCGTTGCTCGTTAGTAAGTCTATTCATGATGAAATGTCAAAGCATACTGAGCATCTTTCTCTTTGACACCATGTCTGAAATCCCGCGTGATCTGTCAAATACTAATGCATGAAAATCCTAACCTCAAAAAAATCACCCGATATAAGTAACTTTATTTTTCAGACCTCAAGTGCTTTTTAAACAAATCTTATAAAACTTATATCCTATTTTTTTCATCACTCGCTTACAAGTGTCGACAGAAACACTTTTTCGAACTTGTTCTTTTCATTGGACAGTTATTGCAGTAGAAGTTTGTAAATTTTCTTTCATTGTTTTTTTAAACCCTTAAATCACGAGGCTTTGCAAGCTTATAGATTATTATTCAACAACAAAAGCAGTGCCTTTAATGTCGTTTATAATGGTTTATCAAAACTCTATTTAAACAAAATTAGACCAACTTTTTTTTGCATTCGAGAGAGTAGACCATTTGTTATGCACCCATCTTAGTTTGGGATAGTAGACAAAAAATTAAAATTTTTGTTTACATATTTACTAACTAAAATTACCTTAAAATTTTTGCGTTTGTGTCGCATAAGCTGCTGGATGAACAATAGTTTAAACTAAATATGTGAAAAGCTCCAGGTCATTTTGTATTCGCTTGCAACGCATATGATAGCGATTTCTGAATACCGGCTGCTTTAAGAAATTTTGAAAACGAACTATTTTCAGTTCTTCTTTTGTTAACCACAAATGAATTTAGTTCTTCTCTTGTGTTTTCTGCATTTTAAATTTGTCGAATCATAGAGTAATGTAATGCCTTAAAAAAGATTTGTATTTTTTTTATATTATACGCGCACTCAAGGAGATATGAATACCCTTATGATTATTAACCACAGTGCGAGCAATTAGGAAGGGAGGATAGGATTAGAAAGGAGATACCGATGCACATTGGTTTTGAATGTCTGCAAATTGTAATGAGTGGGAAACATTGAGTCTGGTAAAGCATTCCACATTCGTGTAGTGCGACTAAAGAAAGAATCTCTGTACTTTACAGTACGTCCGAAATTGGGCTCAAGGGTAAACTGATGAGCATTCCTAGAAGAACGGGTATTACGGTTGAATTGTTTGAGGGGAGGAATGCAACTGGCTATTTCATTAGAGCATTGTTTATGAAAGTAGCGATAAAATAATGACAGGCATGAAACCTTACGACGTTGCTCGAGAGATACAAAAGTTTCAGTTAAACAACGATCACCTATCATTTTTAGAGCTCTCTTTTGAATTCTGTCTAGGAGACTCAAGTAGGTTATAGGAGCACCTGCCCATATATGGGGATTGTACTCGAGTTTCGGACGAATATAGGCTTTATAGATTATAGCCAGATCAGAAGGGGTAAAAAACTTCTTGCATCTTCGGAGAAAACCTAAACACTTAGCAGCATTTTTGGCGATGTCAAATATGTGATCACTCCACAACAAGTGGCTTGTAATGCACATACCTAGGACTGATAGCTGTTCAGTCTCCTCTATGCAAGTACCACTCATGGATAGTGGCATTGGGGGAAGGTTACGCTTTTGTGACAGTAGACAGCATTGAGTTTTCGAAGCATTAAATTCTACACGGTTTTTGATTCCCCATTGGACAATGCTGTCAAGATCAGAATTTAATGAGCTTATCATACGCTGCCGTTGGTAGTCCACATCCGAAGAACAAGGATGAGAATCTAAAAACGAATATGAGAAGCTGAGGGTACTGTCATCAGCGAAACAATTAAGTGGGTTAGAAGTTTCAGACAAAAGATCATTTATAAAAATAAGGAAAAGTGTCGGAGACAAAACGGAGCCCTGGGGCACACCAGCGTTTATTTTGTGGATATCAGATTTGGACCGTCCAATACTACTTGAATTGAACGGTCCGAAAGGTAATTTCTAACCTAACTAAGAAGGGACTCATCAATACCAAATGCACGCATTTTCGATAAGAGAGCTTGGTGCCAAACTCTATCAAATGCCTTTGAAATATCAAGTGCAATAATCTTACTTTCTCCAAAACGATGTAAAGATTTGTTCCACTGTTCGGTGAGATAAACCATAAGATCACCAGTGGATCTATTGCAACGAAAGCCATACTGCCGGTCATTAAAAAGCTTCCGTTCTTCAAGATATTTCTTAAGCTGAAAATTGATCAGCGTTTCCATGACCTTGGAAAGAAGGGATGTAAGTGCAATTGGACGATAGTTAGATGGTGAGGAGGATTCGCCTTTTTTAGGGACAGGCTGGACAAATGCAGTTTTCCATCCACTCGGAAAGAGACCTGTAGAATAGGACAGATGGAAAAGCTTACGCAGTGGTTTTGCCAGCGTTGAAGAACACCTCTTCAGAACAATAGCGGTGATACTATCCGGGATAGCGGATTTGTGAATGTCAAGATTTTTAAGGACTCTAGTAACTGAGCTTTCAAGTACAGGCGGAGTCATGTCACTCATTGGCAGCATCGAATTAACAGCAAACTGTGCTGCAAGGAAATTGGCTTTATCAATCGAGCTTACGTAGGGAGTGTCATTGGAAACGAGCGTAGGAACTGACGATGACGTAGTGTTGCGCACATTTTTTACAAATGACCAGAAATTTTTACTACTATTGGGACATTGTAGTATTTTTCCCGTAATTTCTGATCATGTAAAAATTTAATGCGTCGTATATGTCCGTTACAGGTCTTTCTAGCTTGTTTGAACTTATTCCGGTTTTCTTCAGTTGGGTTGGCTTTGTAATTCCGAAAACTTACATTTTTGGTCCTAATAACCTCTTTACAGCTCGAATCAAACCATGAGTTTTCTTTGGGTTTGATAGATTTTACCCTATTGGGGATTGATTAATTGATTATTGATTAATTAATAATTTTCAAAAATAAAACTTGTCTAAAATTGACATATTTTAAGGCAAAAATTCTTCGTTCGATATGATAATATCCTAATGCTTACATATTTTGTCTGATTTTTTACAAAAATTTAGAAAAACCCTATTCCAGTTCGTTATTTGTAGTATAGTTTTAAAAGGCCAGTTTTATAGCTATCAATGATTTTCATCATTGAAAATTTTGTTTCGGGATTTAAAAGCGATGTCCAACGACAGAAATGTTCAATGAAATCTATAACCAACCTGTCAAAAAATTCCAATTCTTTGTTTCAATGATAGTTATAACCTTATAGCTTTAATTGAAACTGAATTTGAATGGATATTTGACTGTGTTTTTTGAATAAGACGTGCAAACTGTGATAGATCGATCGATCTCAAACCTATCCTATCAAAAGAATTCCAATGATTGGTTGCAATGATGAAAACCAATAATAGCTTTACCTGGCCCCTAAGGTTTAAAATCATTTTTACACACTTTTCAAGCTGAAAATCAATTTAAATTTGTATAGAAAAATGCCTGATATTTATAATATGTACCTTTTTCTCTTTTTGGAAAACGGAGTTATTTATGCAATTTTTGTTTCGATAATGCACATCCAAGGCGTAAGAATTAATCACTAATTTTAATTCTCCGCTACTCCGTTCTAATTGTTGTTTTTTTTTTCTTTTAAATGCGTTAAAAGTCGAAGTAGGGTGAGTTAATGGGCAAACTTTTAGAAAAATTCTCCCCAATAGATTAATGCGAACGAAGAAATGACGATGAAGACGAAAACAAATTGGGCGATGAGACGACGTCATTTATCCTATGGTGTCCTTATAACCTGCAGCTATTAAAACTGATGAGAAGCTATAATTTAGTTTCTCGTTGAGGTGGTTGCAAGCGTATGAAAATGGGAGCATTTTGGTTTATTTCTGTAGCGTTTTTTTTTTCCTTATTCAAGGAAAGCAACACAAAAATCTCTTCATTGACACAATACAATAATTATTTGCATACATATACATGTATACGTATTTTTATAAGTAAAAGGACATACAATTTAAGGATGCTTATTATCAGAGGATAAATATCTACCTATCTGAATTTCTTTTTTCATTTCCGTTTCGTCTACTTTCCACTGTCTTTCCACTTTGTCCTTAGTAAGCCCCGAGGTCCTGTCCATTGGGAATTACCTTTAAAGACAAATTGTACAAAATTAAACTTCAGAAAGGCAAGGAAGATCTTAAAATAAAAAAAAACATCCCTTATTGATAGCTTTCATATTTTTTCCATTTCATTTATACAATTACTACTTAGAGAGGGAGATAAAATTACTACTATATTTCGTAATGGTTCTCCTCAGGAGAAGTATTTATAATATCCTATTTATGTATCTAAAAGGTATCTTAATGGATATCGTCCCTTCAATATTTGTATGGTTTTCAAGGTAATTTATTTATTTGAACTGAGCCATGTATAACTAAGAAGTCTCCATTTTTCTTAATCATCTGACATTTAATTTGCATATTTGTTTTAAAAACTCGTTGATAAAATATGTTGACTTAGAACTGATCTATAATGGTGAATAGGTCTCATACTATTCTTCTATATTTCCACCTGAAGTGAATCATTCCAGGATAATTTTTGTGAATTTAGTAGTATTTTCACCCAAGTATGTTTTTAGGTGGTAGTTCTTTCATTAGAAATATCGCACCTAGAATAAAAGTTTTCAATAGAGACAAGCTGTACAGTACAGTATAACAAAATGTCTTTGGATTTCTATATAATTTCGAAATGGACGAAATTATTGGAAATAATGAGTTCAGCATAGAGGCAAACCGTGAAGATTTGAAGTAGATTTGGGGTAGTGAATCTAGCGGCAAGTGGAAAGATAGTTCTCAGCCATCTTAGCAAAAATTTAATCACAGTAGTACTATAGTAAGGGGCCAATTACAGCTATCATTGAAATTAATCTGGAAAAATTAAAATGGAAAGAAATATTTGACTTTGTTCCAATTTGAATAGAAATGAAAATTATATACTGATCTATCGGACACCACACAAAGAATTTTTTTTTTTAGAAAAATTGTGCATTTATTTATCATTATTTTATTGTATTTGTATTGTATTTTTTTTTTATTTTCCGGACCGAAAATAATTTTCCTGAACATCTGATACTTTTATGTTCAAAAGTAAAACAAATCGTTCCACTGATTTGTGTTCTAATATCACACAATTCCAATGATTTCTGTTAATAAAAATTTGTCGGTGGACTTCATTCAGGAACTTTTATTCAAGCACTCAATGGCTCAACATTTTTAACAACCTATTGTTATGGTTTAACAATTTACGAGTTAGAAGTTTTCTAAATATTTATTAATTTACTAGGGAGTCCAAAATTTTAAAATTTTCTTTTCATTTTGCTAACTAGTAAATTGATAATTGCCTTTTATTAAAAAACGAGCATCCAAACATGTTTAAAAGTGACAGTTTGTGAAAATAAACAAAGCAAATACGCCTAAACGGACCTAGTTTAAATTGAAATTCCCAACTGTTGACTAGACTATTCCACCCACTGCTTTTAAAAAATTCAGATGTTATATAGATTTAGCAAATTGCTAAAAGTTAAAGTAGCCATTTCGTGATTTTAACTTTAGCAAATTGTTAAAAGATAGTAAGATGTTAAAATCGTTTAAAATAAAGTAAATCTTTAAAGTTTAGTAAAATGCTGAAAAACATTTCAAGAAACTTTTATAAATATGCCATTTTTGGAAGGGAAAAAAACGCCCTTTCACATAAAATATTTTTAAAAATCTTTTCATTCCTATTTTATGCGATAGATTAAATGGGTTTTTCGATAGTTTTAAAAGAGCCAGTTTGTCTAAAAAAAACTCCTCACACAATCTGAAAATCCATTTTTCTGTATGGTAGTGAAATAGTAGAAGCTTGTTCCTTAAGAATTTGACAACAAATCTTTTTATGCAAAACTTTAATTAAAATAATGAAAACAATTTAATAAATCAGACACTTGTGAAGTTCAGCTTTCTGTTGAATAAATAAAATGCACAACTAAGTCGTTCGAACTTCCTTATGTATCTAAAGAGTCTGTTAAAACATATTTCCTGTATTTTAAGATTTTTAAATGTACCAGCAAAAAAGTTTGTTCGATTTTGATTTCTCAAAAAAACCTTAAATTTTAAAATTTTTTATTTGAAAATCGTTAAAGCGTTTTTTTTTTAACTTCCCATAGGAAATTATTGTAATCGGTCCGATTTGTCGAATTGAAAATTTTGACATTTCTCGACGTTTCAACAAGGTCCTTAGAGTCTTAATAAAATATTACGTCTGTGCGTGCGTCTGTACGTACATCCGTACAATCAGGAAGTTTTTTTGCCGTCCATTGCGCAAGAGCCAGTGGAGATATCGACTTCAAATAAACGTTGTTATACAGATAATAATGCAGAAAGATGCAGTACGGACTTTCAAAAAAATCGAGTGCGTACAATAACAATTTAAAAAAAAAATTTACAAGAAATAAAAACCTAAACAAAAAACATTATACTAGAAGTTTGTAAAAATTGAGATATTGGTTTCAAACTAATTTTATGTAATACAAAATATTGCTGTCAAAATTTGGTAAAATTTTGAGAAAAATCGAATTGAAAGTTTTTTTACAAAAAATAAAACCTTAAAAAACAATACTAAAACTTGGTAAAAATTTACTTTCGACTCCAATATCTTTTCAAAAATTATAAATATTAGTCTTATCTCACAAACAATATTGTTTTCGACATTCAGTAATTTGTTTGTAAAAATTGAACAGTCAAATTTTTATAAAAAAAATAAAATCTACAAAAAATAGTACGAAAAATTTGTAAAAATTGTTGTTCGGTTCTAGATATCTCGTGAACAAAAGAAGCATTTGACTGTTAACAGCAAAAATACTCCATTTAGGTACCAAGATCGGAATCTTTGCAAGCGTTTCACTCTCCAAAACCCGTTTGTTTACATTGTTGTATTTGTAATTTTGACAATTAGTCCATGAATAGATGTGAGCACAAACAAAAAAAAAACGATGCCGTGGGCTAGCGGCACTTTGCATAGCAAAAACAAAATGGAGGGGTTAATAAGTTTTTTTCAGGTTTTTCCTTTTACTTTTTTCGATGAAAAAGTCAGTTTTAAGCTTTTAATTTTGGAGTCATTTTGTTGATAGCAAACCAATGTACATTTTTGTCTTGAAAAAAGCATATTCATCAGTTTATTATAATTAATTCACTAATTTACAGTAATCACTACGAAATTCTTTAAATTTCATAATTAACCTTGAATTATTGTATCAAAGATGCGTTCGAAGAACCATCAAGTTAAGGGTGCGAGCGCAATTTTTTTTATTGAATTCTAATACATTTTCGTTAATGAACGGTCCAAATATTTTGTTTGCAAGTAATTAAAATCTGTATCAATTTAACTAATCCAAGTATATTTATAGTTTGTTTTTATTGATTTAAGCTTGCAACTATTTTCAATTCCATTTTGATTTATAAATATTAAATTTAAAAAAAGAGTTATAATCGAAAAATACCTTATCCATTGTGGATGGTATGTGGAACGCGAATAGAGTTTGACAGTTCGTAGTAACCACACTGCAATTCGTTACTAACAAATTATTTTTACAAAATTGTCTTGTTTTAGAGAACAAAATGCAAATTTTATTATCCTAACATTATTGTCAATTGGTTTCTTATAATTTAAATGTGTTTTTGTTTGGAATTGACATTTTCAAATATGTAAAATCACGTTTGTTCGTCCATTCGTTCATTCGTCGTTCGCTCTCATGTGCAAGGCACTTAACTCTAACATAGTCCCTCAAAAAGAAATGTTTAGGAATATTTCTGCAAGAAACAAACCAATATTTGGTCTTGCAATTATCGAACTGCTTAAATGATGAAAATACTAAATAAATAAAAATAGCTACAGTTTGTCTTCTCTGAAAATTTGTAGCAACTGTATAATTCGCAGTTGCTCTATGTAGCTCGGATTATATGGAGTCTCGATTGATTCGGGAAAATATGCGTCAAGACAAGGTGTAATGGTCATCTTCTGATGAGCCCAAACATTGCATCGGGGCGAAACGTATATATGAACACTTGCTGGTTTATATTTTTCATGATTTTGAATCATATGTATTGTAATTTCATTTATCCAATTTGTATTTGATTATATAAGAAATAAAATCTTTTAAGAAATGCTACTAAAATTGGTAAAAATTGGTTTTCGACTAAATCTCGTTAACTAAAATAGATTTTGAAATCAAGCTATTTCATCATTATTGCAAAATATTGTTGGTATAATTAAAAAAAATGTGAATAATTAAACTGACACCTTTTTTAACAAAACACGAAAACCTACAAACCTTTTAAGCAAGACAAATCGACAGACGGGATCTTTTTTAAATTAATTTTGTATGTATAACATTTTTCAATGTTAGCTTAAAAATATTTTTGCTATGCAGTTATTTAGAGCTTACTTACATATCTACGTTGAGACAGTAAAAGAGCTTTACTTGTGCAGAGACAGTATAAGAGCTTGTGCAAAAAAAAAATTTTATAAAATCGGATGGTTAGTTCTGGATACAACTTAAAAAGAAAATAACGGTTAAAAATTGTATGGGGTCTACTGTTATTTTTAGTCTTAAAAAATGCATAACGCGAATCGGCTCAAAACCTTAATTTCCAAACTTGAAGTCAATCAACACAATATTTTGGGCTGTCAGACAGACACGCGGACGGAATCAAGTGACCCACTTTTCGACTTCTCTACCATCGTAATGTCATGTTTAATGAAAATCCCAAATTCGAAATGTATAGTTCCTCGCAATTAAAATTTATATACATACATACAAGCAGGCTTATATTTTGACACACGTAGGCTTGACTCGATATTGAGGTGCCAGTTTTTATAGTTATCATTGGTTCTCATCATTGATCATTTTGTTTTGGGATTTTAAACCGAAAGAAAGTTAAATTTGTTATGTTTGGTTATAAAATTAAGCTACAGAATTGTTAAAATTTGTGTACTAAAAAAATACTCTCTTTAGCCCAAATTTTTTTTTCAGATCCTGATTTTTATTTCAAATTCCAAACAAAATCGTTCCACTGAAGGCATTCAGTTTTCGCTGTATATTTTATCCCGAGTTGTTATTTTAACAAGAAGAAGAAAAAATAGACTTTGAACAAAATTTGATTGTCAAAGTCAAAAATAATAATTTCTACCAGTGTAACTTCTGAATATTTCCAAAAAGTGTCAAAAAAGGTGTCCGAGAGGATAAAGCATCTTGTACATGAGCTACGAACTGCGAACTGTGGATGTTCGCATATTTTGACTTTTCTTTCACATGAGCTTTATTTCTATTCGCAGACAGCGACGAATTATCAATTTTGTTTCCATATTTTCCTCATCCATGACCTTTCACACAAAAAAATCAAAACAAGATTGTTATAATTTTGAGGTTAAGTTGCGCGCTAACAATTTATTCGTTACAGTGTGGATGTTATGTGGAACGCGAATAGAGTTTGATAGTTCGTAGCAACCACACTGCACTTCGTTACTACCAAATTGTTTTTACAAAATGTTCTTGTTTTAGAGAACAAAATGCAAATTTTATTATCCTAACATTAGTGTTAATTGGTTTCTTATAATTTAAATGTGTTTTTGTTTGAAATTGACTTTTTGAGATGTGTAAAATCACGTTTGTTCGTCCATTCGTTCATTCGTAGTTCGCTCTCATGTGCAAGGCCCTTAAAAGATGTCCCATAGAAATGTCAAATGTCTTGTAATAATGTCTTGTGTTGTTGTCACCTTGCAGAGTCTAGTCGCTCAAGGTGCTGTGGTCTCTACTCTGCACATTTATGTGCTGAGTAGTGTGAAATGTAATGTAATGTAATGTAACGCAGTTTAAATTAAAGTTTTTATTGAGAATTAAGAACAAACAAATATTGCATAAATTCAGGTAACATCAGCGATTAACAACTAGAAAAATTGTTTAAAAAACAGTTTTAAAAAGTCTTGGTATTTAATATCACATATTTGTTCTTTATACCTTTGTTTAAGAACATTACTAGGAACCTAATCTTCTGCCTCTAACTTCAAATACTTGCCTCTTAAAACATTTAAATCTAAAAAGATTTAATTACACGTTTCAATTTTTGATTTATTAGTAAGTTTGTTTTTCATAAGGGCCCCCGCAGACTACAGACTTTCTACCGGCCGATAGTTTGGTCGGCTTCTTAATCAGTATGGAGAGGAATGCATATGCGCACACTACAGCGATTCAGTATTGGCCGATAAAAAAGTTTGATAGGCTACCCGATTGCATTTAAACTAATCTGTCGGCCAACTATCGGCCGACTGTTTAATCAGTATTGGCGCATACACGCCTGCGCATACATACATGACGATTGTTTCGTCGGCCGATAGTTCAGTTCGCTCTGTGATTTTTTCAAGTAATCAAGTAATTTGCAATGCATAGTGTAAAATTTTCCACTAACTAATCTATTACTGAGAATGGGATGAACCCAATACTCTCGGAATCTCTTCTTGATTTTCCTCCTCTGGAGTATGATGAGAGCAATAATTTTTCTGGACAATATTTTCATTGTGCGACCGCTTCAACAGTCAGTTACAAACTAATTCGAGAATAGTCGGCCGGCTGTTGGATAGTCTTCGCCCTGTTCACCAACCAAACTGTTTAGCTGGCTCGGTGTGCGCACTTTCAGCCCAACCCGACTATACTTCGGTCGATAAAAAGTCTGCAGTCTGCGGGGGCCCTAAGTGTAAGCTTGGAAAATATTCTCACAGTACACGCACTTCTGTGCGGCAAAGTAAATATTTTCTTAAAAATTCGTATACGTTTGAATACATACATTTATTTAAGTTGTTTTTTTAATTTTTCTTTTTTGAACAAAAATTTTTCTATACTGCAATATTCGGCTTGGTCCGACGATTAAAACTTATTCACACTTTGTAAATAAAACGACAATTCACTTTATTTAAATCGCTCCAAACTTATTTATTCAACACTTTCAATTATTACTTTTCAAACACAGTCTTTACTTTATCGCAGTTCACAATCAATAATGAACCACTTCGCTTCCGAGCGCCTATTTATATACCTCAAATCGGTTCGTGAAACTACTAGGTTCTTGTAGGCGCTGAATGTTCTAGATACTTAATCTCCTCTTAATCACTAGATGTTGCCCCTTATTCTAAAAGTGATCCCGCCTTATTAAAAAACCGCAATTTTGAATACCATACATGGTATAAACGTTTCAGAAGAGTAGGTAAGGTATGTATATTAATAAAAATAATTCTTTGAGTAACAAAAGCTATTGAAAATTTAAGTTGTCCCCCAAGTGCGAAAGAATACCTAGAACCTTACCCATCGTGCACTAAAGGTTTTTCTTTTTGAAAGTAATCTGTACATTTCCAATATTGTAATACTAGTTTTCTTATTTTCACAAAATTTTAAAATATAAATAAATTAGAACGCACATCAGTTCGCAGAGAACAAAGGCCTACAACTCTAAACCATTAATGTGTGCTAGACATACATATATGTAAGCGATGGAGGGGACCTACATTTTTATGCCGACTGCGAACGTCTAAATTGAAAATTCACTTTTTTGACAAAAATAACGCGTTAAAAAAGTTTACGTGGCACATTCAGAAATTGAATCCAAGACCTCTAGCATCACAGTCCTAAGCACTAACCATCACGCCACGGATACTACAGAGAAGCTAATTATAGGGAAAATTTTTAACAATTGATCAACTCTTTAGTTCACTTTTTACTAAAGTTATCTTAATTGGAAGGCATGTTTTTGGAAACTAACCAACCAGATACTAATAGAAACTTACTTTAACTTCAAGTCCTTTATGTCCCGTTAAAAGCAATCATTGGAATTCATTTGAGAGTTCAGTTTGTGTGATCATTGAAAATGTCTTCAATGATAGCTAGCAATTCAAAGAATACTTCAGAAATCGAATCTTAAGAAAATCTGAATTTTAGAAATTTGACAACAAAAACGCGCAAGTTCTAGGAGATTTTTTGTTTATATTTCACAGATCACAGAAATCTTTGAGATAGCTAGTCCAAATTTCTAATATTAAAAGTTTTGCAATGTCTACCTAGAATATTTGCCTTACTCATTTTCAACATTGTTTTTAATTTGTTTAAGAATCTTCCAGGATAAAATTGTGCATCTGCATATACTAACGTCAAACAAAATTAACAATCAATTATTTAACTTGTTTAATTAGTAATTTTAAAATGTATTCATTATCTTTTTACCACATGTTGCACAATTATTTATATCGTTAGTGTTTTTCTCCGAACCGAAAATTGTCGTTTGAATTCTATTTGTTTTCTTTTTTTTATTTTATTTTTATATACGAAAATATGACAGAGGGTTGATGATTTATTTCCAAAAATTGGCTCATATCTTTTATTTCATAGAATCTTCTTCCCATTTAATTGAAGATGTCAAGTAGCGACCATTTCCCGCACCATATTTAGTGGAAAATAATTTTATTAAAAGGATATCGTAATTCATCTTCTCTGCTTTTTTATTTTATTTATGTATTTCACTTACTCAATGCTGTTTATATTTTTTGAATACTTTAGGTACAAGGAACATGGGAGGGAGCAACAGTGGTTCCTTTCAATTACAGAAAGTAGATTTTTATTTTATATTATTTTCTTTTATATCCCAGCTTGACTTAACAAGTCATTATATCCTCCAACAAAACGAATGTTCTTTCAGCATGTTTTTGTTTGTTGTGAATGTGTTTTGCAAAGAAACAGAACCTAAACTAGAAATACATAATAATTTTTTTTTTCGAAACGCGTGTGTTTAGTTCCTTTTCCTTGTTGCTTTTTCATGATTGCATGTCGTCAGATATTTATCTTTAAGCTCTAGTTATTGAAAAATATATGCAAAGGAGACGTTAAAAGTTGGGTGAAGTTTTACAATTAACGACACAAAAGTTAAATCATATCCTTGAAATAGATGCGTGATGGTAGAGAAGAGGTGTAGCATAAGTAAAGCCATTTTAGTTGAAATGCAAAGGTTTAAGCTCTCTTTCTACAAAACATATGATAAAAACGAGACAAAAAAGAAAACAGATTTAATTTAATTAATATAAGAAAGAAAATTATTAGTATAATGATGATAACCACGCGCCCCTAACTATGTGTACTTTGCATGACATTTTAGGTTTTAATGTCAGATAACCACATCGTGAGTTAGGTTTCAAATTAATACTCGTACATATGCATACACAGCTATCTAATTATACAAAGCGATAAGGTGCACCTTTTTCGGTATCTCCATAGTTAAATAAGTCCACTATGATTAACTTTTATTGCTAGAAAATAGTGTTTTTACTTTTAAATAGTACACCATTAAATTAATGCAAAACATAAGCCTAAGACTCAATACATATGTATAAATACGAATGAAAGGCCTTACAATATTTTGAGATTATCTGTTAGATAAAATAATTGACCTCAATACCTTACAAAAGTGTGGACTTACTATTTTGGTCACATTATTACCAAAATCGTCAACATTAGCCATTTTCAGATGGATGGCGGTTAAAATTTGAAGGGGTAATTTTTTTAGGCATCTGAGAATTGCAATTTTCTCGCTGTCGTTAGTTTAATATAACTTCCAAACTTAAATCCCAAGGCTTTAACGATAAATTTGTTAGTTGGGTTTCGTCGTACTTATCTATATGTGTACCTATATACAAATCAATACCACTTTTCGTTGTAATGTTATAACTCAACAATGCCTTTACCGATTTGGCTAAGTTTGGTCTTGAATTATTCGTGGAAGTCCAGAGAAGGTTTGTACGTAGGTTAGGTTAGGTTAAAGTGGCTGTTGGTTGGGGCATCCAACACACTTAGACCAAAGTATGGTCCATTGTGATACCACATGGATCAGTTAATCAGCTTAACTCGTTGAACCAATTGGAGCTTCGAATGAAGCGTAGGAGACAAGTAATGTCTGAATTTTTTAGATCGCTGGTATCGTTAAAGTAGTAGTCTCCAAGGTGGATTCTACGTCTGTGTGATAAGGCAGGGCATGTGCACAGAAGATGAGAGATTGTCTCCTCTTCTTCTTCGTCCAAGCAACTCGTACAAAAATCATTTGCAGGGGCTCCAAGTCGAATAGCATGCCTTCCTATTAAGCAGTGCCCAGTCAGGACACCTATAACGTAGCTAATGTGCAATCTACTCAGAGAGATTAATTGTTTTGAGCGCCTGGCACTAAGAATAGGCCAAATTAGTTTTGTTGCGACACAGGTGGTGGTGTTATTCCACCTGAGGTTTGTTTTCTCTATGGTATCTTGCTTTAGCATGAGCTTACATGTAGCTAAGGGGATACCTATGCTAGCATTGTGAGCCAGCAGAGGTAAAGTTGTTCCGCTTTTTGCAAGTTCGTCAGCTTTGCAATTTCCTGGAATGTCTCTATGGCCCGGCACCCAGAGAAGGTGAATGTTGAACTGTGTAGCCATCTCCGTAAGAGATGATCGACAATTTAGGGCTGTTAGTGAGTTTGTGGAGACAGAGTCTAGGGACTTTAACGCGGCTTGGCTATCCGAGAAGATGCGTATATCATTAGATGATATAACGTTTTCTCTAAGCCAGGATAGGACTTCTTTTATAGCCAGGATTTCAGCTTGGAACACGCTACAATGATCGGGTAGACGAAAGGAGAGACTTAAGTTTAGTCTATCTGAGTATACGCCTCCACCAACCCCATCCTCCGTTTTTGATCCGTCTGTATAGAAGTTTATAGGACCATCATTCAAAAATGATGTATTCTCCCAAGAAGAACTGGGAGGTATAGTCACTTTGAAGCTATAGTTATTAAACTGAGGATGGGATATGGTGTAGTCAATATTACTGTTTATAGTTCTGAACGAGTTCAAAATAGTGGTGTGGCCAATTCCATTATTGATCCACAGAGAGGAGGCTTGAAGCCGTATGGCAGTGTTAGCGGCCGTTTGCTTGCTGAAAATGTCCAGCGGTATTAGATGGAACAGAACATCTAGTGAGGCGGAGGGGGTGGAGCGAAGTGCTCCTCCCATACACAGGCAGGCTGTTCGTTGGACTTTGCTGAGTTTATCGCGATTTGTCGCTGTATCTAGCGCCGTCCACCATACCGCTACTCCATAAAATCAGTTGAAAAGTAAATAATGATATGATGTGCTCGGAAAGTGTAAAAGCGATTCGAACATGTTTGCCTCATAAAATCAGTTTGTACGTAGAGAAAATTAAAAAAAAAATCTTGAAAAAGTGTAAAATCAACATCTTTCTATACTCCCATATACATATGTACCAACAATTTGTACTAATACTTAAAAGCCAATTTGAACCTTTGACAAAACAATCGAAGACAAAAAAGTAACGTTAATTCTGTCAAACAAATTTAATGTCATCATATGTCATTTCATTATATCAGCGATAATTATTGCTTTGTTGTTTATATTTTCCAAACTATTGTTGAGTTACTATGTGTTTATATTTTCCAAAATATTGTTGAGTGAAGGTAAAATGCCACGAGCAAGACGACCAAATACATGTAGGCTGGCGAACGCGTAATGCAAATCAAGTGGCATTATTAAGACGATCTCAGATTACAGATGAACGCGCACAAGCTAATGCATCGCTGCGTGAACGTACTGCACAGAATAGATCTGTTGACCCTGTACCCGTACTTAATCACGGCGATCACGAATACGTCGTCGTGCTGTAGAACCGAAAATTGCATTGGCACTTACATCTATTAGAAAGTGGTCGGACCGCACACTCTGCATTAAAATTGCCATTGAATGTACAGGTGATTTGAAACCCCAACTTGCAATATTTCGAGAAATTCTGCTATGGCAAAAGTTCTGCGATTAACGTCAATTATTTTATGGGATGAGTGCACAATGGCGAATAAAAAATCAATAGAAGCATTTAATCGAACAATGCAAGATTTACGTGGTAATTAACAGCTTTTTGGTGGTGCTCTGATATTGCTGTCAGGAGAATTTCGTCAAACATTGCCTGTCATTCCTCGATCAACTCCTGCTGATGAAATAAACGCCGCCTGTTTGAAGTCATCAGTTCTTTGGAGATTTAGATTAGATTTAGATTTAGATTTTTATTTTTTTCAATGTTTAATGTTCATACATAACTATTACACATATATATAGCATGGCTGTTTGCCGTCTGCCAGATTGACAACATTTTATTCTATAAACATATGTATTATGTCATTTAACAATGTTTAAAAATTTTCATTAATAATTCTGTTTCTATATTCTAATGCGATTTTACAATATTTATATAACATTGAAGCATCTACTTCATTTAGATGATGAGTGATCAGCTCTTCCGATAAAACATCGCTTCCAAATACATGTCTTCTTGTTTCTCGTAACACTGGACATCTACCCATGAAATGAAAAATGTTCTCTCTCTCACCCATATTGCATAATTCACACACCAAAGGTAAATCATCTCTATGGGGAATGAAATTTAAATTGAGCAGTTCTCCTCTAAGTCTAAATATCATAGATATTTGATCCGTTGTTAGGTCATCTCGGAAGTAATTCTTTTGATTAAGATTGTAGTCCAGCTTGCTGTAAGACATTCTGTAGATGGATTCTTTTGCTTCGGATGTGTATCTCAGTCTATATCGATCGTCTACTGCAGCAATTAATTGGTACAGAAGGGGTTTCCAGTTAAGATAGTCTTCAGGTGCCAGATTTATACCTTCTACTTCAGCTAGCTCTAGCCAATCTCTGAACCAACCTGATTTTCTCTGTATCACCTGCAGTGCTGCTATTTTCGGGAGACGCTCGTCTGACATCAGAAGGACCTTACATATGTAGTCCACATTCAATTTTAGAGTTTTAATAAACAATGGAGAGATTCCTGTTTCCAGTATTAGCATGTAGTTCGGTGCATTCGGTGGTAATCGAAATATCCTTTTTATATAAAATCGGAGCAATTTTTCAACCGTTTCATATTTTTTGCTACCCCACACTTGAGCTGCATACATTAATGTTGACTCCGCTAACGATTCAAATACTTTGTATTTGCTGCTGTGAGCTATATGCTTGTTACTGAAGATGTTTTTCCATGCAATATTCATAGTTGTTTTCGCTTTTTGCAATTTATCGGCAAGATGTTTTTCGATGCTGTTTTTATTGTTTATATTGATACCAAGATATTTATATTCTTTAACCACCTCAATTCTTTCATTATTGTAAGTCCACCGTTCATGACTGCTTACTCTTCCTCCACCTTTTCGAAAAATCATTATCTTCGACTTCTCAAGACTAACCACTAATCTCCAGGTCTTACAGTAGATACCTAGTTTATTGATCATGAGTTGTAGCGATTCTGGTGAGTACGCAAACAACACTAGGTCATCCGCAAAAAGGAGAGCCTTGATGAGAATACCAGCATATTCTACTCCTCCTGGAAGACAATCCGTTATATCATCAATAAAGAGAGCAAATAAGCTTGGACTCAGCATACAACCTTGCCTTACCCCCGTCTTCGTTTCAAACCATGTCGAAATATTTTCTCCATCCCATACTGCAGCCTTTGTTTCCAGATAAAGATTCTGAAGTACCCGTCCGAACTTGTATGTCATTCCTAATCCAAACATTTTGTACATCAATGCATTACGGTCAATAGTATCGAAAGCTGCCTTAAAATCGACGAAGAAAACATACAGCTTTTTGTTTTTTTCCAAATAGAAGTCAGCGATACTTCGTAGTACAAAGATGTTATCAATGGTGGAATATCCTTGTCTGAAGCCAGCTTGAAATTCCTTCAATAGCTTGTGTTCGTCTATCCACATTTTAAGTCTACAATGCAAAATTGATGTAAATATTTTGTAGGATGTATTTAAGAAAGAAATTCCTCTATAGTTTGCAGGGTCTATTGTATTTCCTTTTTTGTGGATTGGAAAAATAAGCGCTTCTTTGAATTCTTGCGGTATAAGGCCTGTATCCATGATGTTATTGTAGATTACCATTATTTTGTTTACCATATTCTCTGTTCCATATTTAAAGAATTCTGAAGGTATTCTATCTGATCCAGCGGCCTTTCCATCCTTGAGTCCATTGAGAGCTGCATATATTTCCTCCTTCTGTATTATGCCTTCTAAGATCTCATCACTAAAAGCTGGCTGCGCAAATTGCATCATATCAGTGGCGGTAGGTAAATGATTTAGAAGTTCGGTAAAGTGTATTCTTAACTCCTCAATGAAGATTATTATTAATAACATATACCTTGCCATTTATTTTATGTATTTTTTTCCAAAAATCACTCGTACTCTTACAACTTACTAAACTTTTTGCCTCGTTTTCATAGTAGGTTATTTTTTTCTCTTTACATAATACTTCCCAATTTCTGTTAAGTTGGAGGTAGCGTAGTCTAGTAGCCTCATTGTTGTCTCTTCTATAGCTATTTAGCCAACTATAAGCTAATGTTCTTGCCGACATGCACTCCGAATCAAACCAAGGTTGTTTAAATATTCTCCTTCTATCATACTTCTTTGTTATTGGAACCGCTTTCTTAATGCAATCTTCAATTTTTTTCAAATTACAATTTTCGTCTGACATCAGATTTATATCTAACCGATTTTTGTATGTAATTGCATTTGAATGATTCCAATGTAGTTTGGGCATCAATTTTAGGTTCCTGTTTTCCTCATTATACGTTCCCTCAATGCTAAAATGGATGACAATTGGCATATGATCCGAAAAAGGTACTTGCTCCACCTCGAAATCAGTAATCGCAGAATTCCATTTCTCTCCAGCAAGTCCATAATCAATGACAGAACTACCTTGTTTTCCAACAAACGTATATTCACCAAATTCATCTCCATCACTCGTACCATTCAGAATTCGGAATCCAAAAGAGTTGCAGAGATCAAGCAATTGATTCCCCTTATTATTTCTCACCAAATCTTTAGATTGTCTAATCAGTCCTCTTCTCTCGTTCTCTTCACCATCTGTTGTACCCATTCTTGCATTCAGATCTCCTATTATAAGCAAATTTGCACCTGTTCCACACATTATTGCTTCTTTCATCTTGTTGAAATCTACATCCCAATTGTTGCAGTTGATAAAGCAGGGTATAATACGAAAAAGTTCTCCATCCATTCTTAAATCTAAACAGGTTATATCATTTAAAGTTGAAAAAACGTAACTGCATCTTTTTAATTCTTTCTTTACTCCGAATATGCAACCTCCACTCGCTCTTCCTCTAGCATGCTGTCTTATAGCAGGAACTATTTTAAGCTCGTAATTTTTAAATTTGTTTTCATAGTTTATAAGACTTGTTTCACTCATAAATGTTTCATATAAAAATATAAGGTCAAAATTATTTATAAATTCAAAAAAATTGGTATATAAACTCTTATTACTAAGTCCCGAAATATTATAAGACAAAATTTTACAATTATTTGCAACATTAACATTTTTAACATTTAAACTTTTTAAATATTTTAAATGGCAGACGGCATTATTATTAAAACAAATTTCTTTGATCTCCAATAGTTTGTGAACCTCTGGCATCACTGGCAGTTATACCCAAACTATTTCCTTCACCTTGAATGCGCCCATTACAGCTGACATCTATAATTTGACGTAACAACGATTTTCCGCATTCTACCTCACACATCAAATTGTTATGGTTGTCAAAATAGAAGGCTTTATTTCCTACAATTAATGTTTGTCCGCGAAACTGTGTTTTTATAAATTTATTTTTCTGTAGAATTTCGTTTTTTAAATCATTAAGTTTTTTCCTTCTTGAACGAACCGAAGCTGGAAGATCTCGGTGTAAATGAATACCAGTGTTTTTTAATTTTGATGAAGCTTTCAAGATTCGTCCTACATCTTCAATGTTGCGCATTTTGACGATGACGTTTGCCTTGTTGTTATTGCTGGACCTCAAAACTTTCGTTGTTGCAACTATGTTCTCGTTTGCTTGCAACAGATTTACTGCCCCAGCAGAATGGAGTCGCTGTAGCGGCCGCTTGTCGCGCTGTCAAAGTTGAAACATACGAAAATAGTACACAGCGCCACAATGGGAAGCTGTTGCTGCAGCGATCGCCGTCGCCATTATTGAATAATTTTCTACTTTCCGCTATTAGTCGCGCTACATTTTAAAGCTTTAAAAGCGCTACAGCGACTCCATTCTGCTGGGGCAGTAAAGCTTTAAAAGCTTCATTCCGCAGTAGCACATTTGCATTATCATTGCAATAAATGCAATTTCATCGCGTCGTTGGCCCATTTTTTAATTTAAAAATTGAAAATTAAGTTGCCCAAAAATATGAATAGTCTTACAAAACTAAACACAAATGTATAAATTTAAAAAAAAATGACAGCTGACGTTCTTCCTGCGCTACACCATTGTGGGCGACCTTTGCTACATAGTGAGCGATTTTAGTGAAAGCTTGTGCTACAGCGATTTTTACCGCGACTAGCGAATTCCCATTGTGTTCAAGGGGTACTGCCCCAGCAGAATGGAGTCGCTGTAGCGGCCGCTTGTCGCGCTGTCAAAGTTGAAACATACGAAAATAGTACACAGCGCCACAATGGGAAGCTGTTGCTGCAGCGATCGCCGTCGCCATTATTGAATAATTTTCTACTTTCCGCTATTAGTCGCGCTACATTTTAAAGCTTTAAAAGCGCTACAGCGACTCCATTCTGCTGGGGCAGTAAAGCTTTAAAAGCTTCATTCCGCAGTAGCACATTTGCATTATCATTGCAATAAATGCAATTTCATCGCGTCGTTGGTCCATTTTTTAATTTAAAAATTGAAAATTAAGTTGCCCAAAAATATGAATAGTCTTACAAAACTAAACACAAATGTATAAATTTAAAAAAAAATGACAGCTGACGTTCTTCCTGCGCTACACCATTGTGGGCGACCTTTGCTACATAGTGAGCGATTTTAGTGAAAGCCTGTGCTACAGCGATTTTTACCGCGACTAGCGAATTCCCATTGTGTTCAAGGGGTTACGCAACAATCCTTCGCCCGTTCACCAGCATCTTCTCCATTTTGTATGGGTAGGTGAACAAAGACATTATGTTCATTGGCCTTGATTTGTAACATTTCGACCTGGCGCTCCAATGTTACACAGCGCGCATCAAAATGCTCAACTTGAACCTGCAGCTCATCATTTTTTCTTTGCAGATTCTTCAATTCGGTGCTGATGAATTGAAAGTCTGCTTTAGTTGGCATGTCTTTTAGTTTAACATCCAGCATTTTAGATAACGATTCCTCTATTATCAGTTTGAGGTCAGATATCGCCATTGTCCCCACTGCGGGTTCTTTGCATATACCCAGACCATTGTTACGAGGAGAATCTGGAGCTATTTCCTTGTGTGATCTTTTCTGTGCTTGCGAGAAGTGACAAGATCTTTGTGCCGATGGTGGTGTACGGTTCATTTCGAAGGTTGTTTTGAGTTGGTGCTTTTTGTTATATAAAAACTAATGCAATCGATTGGACTCACCTAAATTTCAATGTTTTATGTAAGTACTACTAGTAATGCAAATTAATCACCCAATTTTGTTAATTTTAAACTGATTAAACAGTATTATTTTAAATAAATTATTAGAGCGACCGTAAACTGAACTTTTCTTTAACACAACAGAGTTGCCAAAATCTTCTTTGGAGATATGTACGAAAATTGACACTGAACATAAATATGCGTATTCACCTACCGGCTGGTATACCACTACATTGCTTGAATCTGAAAATTGGTTCTTTGATTATATTATTGCGAAATATTAATCCACCAAAACTGTGTAATGACACCAGATTGGCAGGGAAAAAGTTATTGCCAAATTTGATTGAACTACAATCTTAACTGGTAAATCAAAAGGAGAAGTGTGTTTGATACCGCGTATCCCTATGATTCCAACTGATATGCCATTTGAATTCAAAAGATTACAGCATTCTGTGCGTTTATCATTTGCGATGTCCATAAATAAGGCCCAAGGGCAAAAACTTCAAGTTTGTGGTGTCAATTTGGAGGAATCATGTTTTCACATGGTCAGCTTTATGTTGCCTGTTCCAGAGTCGATACCCCTGTTTATTTAATTCATGCTCAAAATGGAAAAACAAAAAATATTGTTTATCTGTTTTAGACTAACCCATATAGACCCACCATAATAAGAGTACCAAATTCTTTTTTAACTTCCCATAGGAAGTTATTGTAATGGGTCCGATTTGACAAATTGAAAATTTTGACATTTCTCGACGTTTCAAGGTCCCTAGAGTCGAAATAAAAGATTTTTAGAAAGATGTCTGTGCGTGCGTGTGTACGTACGTCCGTACGTCCGTACGTTCGCGACGTTTTTTTCGTCGTCCATAGCTCAAGAACCAGAAGAGATATCGACTTCAAATAAATTTTGTTATACAGATAATAAGGCAGAAAGATGCAGAAAAGGCTCTCAAGAAAATTACGAGGGTGGTTTTTTTACCATAGCAGTTTAAAAAAAAAGTGAACATTTTGGTTAAACCTAAATATCTTATGAACCAATGACGCTAGAGACTTGAATTAAACTTTATGTTATTAACGTGATACAAAACAATTATATTTTTGGAAAAAAATCCAATTAACGGTTTTTTTTATAAATCAAAAAAACTGAAAAAAAAATTTGTCACCTCGAAAATTTTACGACTAAAATATGATTTCATCTCCAAAACAATTTTATGCAATGAAGAATAATGTTTTTGACATCTGATAAAATTTTGAGAAAAATCGAATTGACAGTTTTTTTTACAAAAAATAAAAACCTAAAAAAAAATTAGTAAAAGTTGGTAAAAATTGATTTTCGACTCAAATATCTTTTCAAAACTTTGAGTTATTGGCTTTAAACTACTTTTATCTTTCAAAAATATTGTTGTCAACATTCAGTAAAATTTTGAAATAAATCGAATTGACAGGTTTTTTACAAAAAATTAAAAACCGAAAAAAAAATTAAAAAAAGTTGGTAAAAATTGATTTTCGACTCAAATATCATTTCAAAAATTTGAGATAACGGCTTCTGACTAATTTTAACTTATAAGAAATATTTATTTCAACATTCGATAAAATTTTGAGAAAAATCGATTTGACAGTTTTTTTTACAAAAAATAAAAACCTAAAAAAAATAATACTAAAACTTAGTAAAAATTTACTTTCGACTCAAACAGCTTTTTAAAAATTACAAATATTGGCTTCAAACTTATTTTATTTCACAGAAAATATTGTTTCCGATATTCAGTAATTTTTTTTATAAAAATTCAACAGTCCGTTTTTTCATAAAAAATAAAATCTACAAAAAATAGTACGCAAATTTGGTAAAAATTTATACATATAGACAAACTTTTAAGCAAGACAAATCGACAGACGGGATGGGAAGTTATCAGTGTGGGTCGCATCCCAGCCTCTTTTTATTTTTTAGTTTTTACTCTTTACTGATAGATATAATATAAATAGCTAGCAATTTAAAATATTTTTTTGTTTGAATAAATGAACTTAATAATCATTTTTTTGTATTACTATGCCCTACGTAGCGAAGCACGTACCGGGCCGCTAGTATAATAGATCATACAGCGTAGTTTTTAGGAATGAGCGGTCATCATATTTTTATACCAACTCTGGCATACCACAAGGTAGCCACTTAGGACCTTTACTGTTTATTTTGTACGTTAACGACTTACCTTCTATTATAAAACACTCATCTGTTTTAATTTTCGCTTACGACATTAAAATTTTCAAACGTATTGACTCACTTGACGACTGTTTACTCCTACAAGATGATCTTAATAGTTTTCGCGAATGGTGTTTTATAAATAAACTTTTACGAAACATAGACAAATGTAAATCAATATGTTTTACACGCAAACAAAATGTTTTGACTTTCAATTATCAATTAGACTCTTCTTATTTGACTAAACTCTCTACTTTATCTGACCTAGGTATTATTCTTGACTCAAAATTAACTTTTACAAATCATTATAAATAAATAAATTAGGTGGCGCAACAGTTCATGAAGAACCAAGGCCTAGTGACTTACAACTCTCAACCATTCAAGAGGCAGTACCCGTAAAAAAAGTTAGGTGGCACAGGCAGGGATTGAACCCAAGACGCCTTGCATGACAGTCCAACGCACTAACCAACACTTTTGCTTGTTAAAATACGTGAGTTTCAAACCAGAAAATTTCGTCAACAAAATTAATCAATTTTAATTTGGGCTCCCTTTTATTTAGTCCATATAAACAGAATAGAAGGAGTACAAAGAAGATTCATGCGCTTCTAACTCCGTTTCTTCCCATGGTCCAATAGGCTCGAACTTCCACCGTACAATCATAGGCTGTGCTTTATTATAAAATTAATCAATGGGTCAGTCATATCACCATCAATTTTGGAACAATTAAACTTTATTTATAGCCGTTCAAGTATTAGAAGACAAGTTCCTTTACGTCCTATATCAAGCAGATCGAACTATGGTAAAAACAGTCCCCTCAACCAATTGATTTCAGCTTACAACAAGTACTCGTATTACTTTTTGGTATATTCCGTAAGCAATGATTTTAAAAGTAAAACATTTAAAGTAAATTTTTTCAATACTTAGTTTAGCTTCTTTTTTTTTGCAAATTGCTTAAAGCATTGTAAATCTATAAATCTAAGAATAAATGTAATATTAGTCTTAAGTTCTAACGTTAGTTTGTTTAACGATTTCGATAAATAAATAAATAAATAAATAAATAAACTTTTGCGGAGAACCAAAATCCAATCAGATTTCAAAATTCTAAGCCTAATTAACATAACAAAGAACATGCTCTGTGAAGGATTTGATCAAAAGCATGCTGGTTTACGAGATATCGAGCCTCTAACCCGGTTCCGCCCTGCCTATTTAATGGTAACATTTATATTTAAACACGTTTTTTCCAAAAGTAGTGTTTTTCAAAACTGTTGGCACGATTTTGACGAAACTGTAGAGCGTTACTTATTCACAAAACATCTCGCTAGGAAAAAATGTTCCATTTTGTACAGTCTTTTTTGGATTGAAAAACATGGTAAGAAAATGCAATTTTTTTTCAAATCGTTGCCATTTTGTGATATATTCAAAAAAGTGTCTAGAAAAAAGGAGGCCCTCTAAACTGCACCAACTATAGAGGAATCAGTCTACTTAACATCGCCTACAAAATTTTCTCTGCCGTAATATGTGAACGTCTAAAGCCCATTCTCAACAACCTGATAGGTCCTTATCAGTGTGGTTTTAGACCAGGAAAGTCCACAGTCGATCAAATATTCACATTACGGCAGATCCTGGAAAAAACCCAAGAACACCAAATCGACACATCTTTTCATCGATTTCAAGGCCGCATATGACAGTATCTACAGGGACGAACTGTATGGAGCCATGTCAATTTTTGGCATCCCTGCCAAACTCGTACGTTTGTGCAGGATGACCATGGAGAATTCAAACAGAACCTTTCGATGTCAAAAAAGGTTTTAGACAAGGTGATGCGCTGTCATGTGATTTTTTTAACATCGTACTTGAAAGAATAGTGCAAAGCTCACACGTGAACACCAGAGGCACTATCTTTCAAAAGTCTGTCCAATTACTAGCATATGCTGACGACATTGACATAATCGAAAGAACTCAGCGTGATGTCAATGGGGCTTTTGTGAGTATTGATGTAGAGGCGGCAAAAACACAACACCAACGTCTTGGTCAAAACGTCACCATCGACAGACCTAACTTTGAGGTAGTCAGGGACTTAGTCTACCTAGGCTCCACTGTAAACGCAGAAAACAACACCAGCGCTGAGATGAAACGAAGAATAACTTTTGCTAACCTCTGTTTCTTTTGGGCTAAGAAAGCAATTGAGTGGAAAAGTCCTCTTTCGAAGGACCAAAGTGTCGCTATATAAGACCCTTATCATCCCCGTCCTGCTATACGGTGCAGAAGCATGGACTATGACAAAAGCGGATGAAAGCACCTTGGGTCGTTTCAAGAGAAAAATTCTTCGTGTGATCTACGGTCCCGTATGCATCGCAGGGGAGTGGAGGAGAAGATGGAACGACGAGCTGTACGGGCTGTATAGCGACGTAGACTTAGCAAAAAGGGTAAAAATGCAACGACTAAGATGGCTGGGTCACGTAGAGCGCATGGAAACCAATGCTCCGGCCCGGAAAGTCTTCGAATCCACACCCACAGGACAGCGCAGTAGAGGAAGACCGCGAATCAGGTGGCGCGCACAAGTGGAAGGTGACCTCACCCAACTCGGAGAAGTTTGTTGGGTGAGGCCCTAGTTCACACAGGACTGTAGCGCCACCTTAAGTAAGTAAAGTAAGATCATATAAACCTAATTACATATTCCAAGGAGTTTTAAATACTTTCCTAACAAAGACTTTAATTACTCATTTCTGCAAACGACCTTGATATACAAATTATGGTCAACAATATCTATTCATGCATTTTAAATTTTAAATTATAAGCATTGTATTAAAAAAATCCTCATAAAATTAAATGAAAACATTTAAAGAATCCTTTCAATCCTCGAGAGTCTTTCCTATTCTATTATATGTAAGAGTATAATGCCAAGGTCCCCATATATCTTTGGCTTAAAACCCAAATTCAGATATCTTAATGTTATGACAGCATCCGTAAATCTAGCTCCAAAAATATCCGCAAAATGGCCACAGGATAACATTAACTATCACAGGATATACTTGTTTGCCACACTATACAAGTTAATTAGGATATTCAGCTTGAGTATGTTTTGTCAAAAAATAAAAATAATAAAAATATTGAATATTCATACAAAATTCCTGTACCTATGCACCTACCAAGTGCTAAAATAGCACAAGTCCTTTAGTCAGTTCAGTTCAGTTAAGTTCAGTATCAACGGAAGAGCAGCCATATTATAGTTATAGTAGATGTAATTTACTTAATATAAAGTAGAGGTAGGTACCATAAAGCTTTTGTGAATTAAAAGTAAATAAAATACATTTTATTATCCAACTAATACGGGGTGCAGATATAATTACACAGAACAACGTGCAGAACGAACCAAAGAAAGATGTTGCATTGCCCACAAACAGGGAATATCCGTATTCAAAATCCGACCTGAAATCGTGTAAACGTATTAATTGTATGAGTTTAAATGGGGTTTTATTATGCTGAAGAAGTTTGAATTTAATTTGATACACGTTACACGTTACACGTCATCCTTGTAGCTTATATATGTATGTATGTATGTACATACCTATGTTTTGTGCAGCAGTGCAAAGCTGCTGAAATATGTAGTGCCTTAAATTAAGGGAGACAGAAGGTACCATAATATCCTGCCGCAAAATATTATATCGGGTTGCAATAACCCGAGGGGGTTGAGGAGAGGAAGTCAAATTGTATATGCCACATGTGATAATTTTTATAATAATTTTTAAATGAATTTGAATAATATCGAAAATATTTAAGAAAAAAATACTTTTGATAATTGGAATGAAGGGTACAAAATGTATGCATTGCATATGCCTAAACTTCAACAACTTATGCATGTACCAAAACCTAGCTATTCATCAAATGAATTCTATTATTCGATGAAAAGCCTCAAAATTCAAAACGAAAAGAAGACGTATGTAAGTAGTCGAATTAAACAAAGGGGATGTTAATTTAATTGATGAGCTCACGCTATAACACCTTTTTAATAGGGTTATCAAGCAGTTATTGCGCGAATATTTGGTTAATGAATAAAGTCCCCTTTAACTAACAAGGTAAGCTATAGATACAACATATTTACAAGAATGAGTATCTACATACATGTATTGCTACTGCACCGCAGCAGATACGTTGTTAGTCATATAAAGCCAGAGTCAACCAACCAAACAAAATGATTACGATACTTGCGGATGCATATTAGTATTACATACTGTATATATATGTATGTACCAAGTACTAGACTTCTGCTCTCTTAGCAGCAAACAGGAATACAGGATATTGAGGGCATGTAACTGTGGAGTACCCATATGGATCATCATCATCATTGCCATTGCTGCTTGTGACGTGACATTTCATCCCTATGGCCTGGCCCGCATCAGTGGGGTGCTTATACTTATCATCTCTCAATGCATGTTGTTCTCAATTTCAAAACGTTGAATGTTGTTGGGCAAACAGAACCACCATTACCACCGCTTCGTATATTGCAATGCAACCACCACCGCCGCCGCCGCGACGCCACGGCGGCGTAAACCTGCAACGAAACCATATTGTCAGAATCAGAGCAGAATTGGATTTGGATTCAGATTCGGATTCGGATTCACCATCGCCATCGCCATCGCCATTGCCATATCGCCATCGGTGATCGAAATATGTGTAAAGATGGGGCTTCACACTCTCTGTTGTTATTGTAAGTCACGAGGTATTCATCGTACGGCACAGCCATTATTATTTTTGATGAGGGCGGATGCAATTGTTAAGGATGTTGGCTCGTTGAGTTTTGATTACTGCACTTTTGAGAATTCATTCCAATTATTGCAAATATGATTTGCTACGATACGGAACAGTGCCGTTACAGTGATGAAAATCCCATAGATTGTATTATATCCCAAGTGATGATGATTATACTGTTGATTATGATATATCAACCGCTTGTCCATTGATGCTGGATGTATTGCAATTGCAATTGCAATTTGCACTTGTCAAAAGGAACTTTGCAGTGCTAAGTGGATGTGGATTTTGAACGGATTATAATTGTAATGACGGAGAATGGAGTCATTAAAATTCCCACAAACAAGCTTTAGAGTATGAGATCGAAATGTATAAGAAGGAAGACAAAGAGGACTAAGAGCTACCACTAAGGTCCAATAAACCATTTTGTGTTTTAAATTAAATACATTTACTTTTCACACTTTTTTAATATTTTAATAACTACTTAGTCCAAATATCTGATGTGAACTGCAATATTTTCAAGAACTTAGCGCATTAATCAATTAACTATAATACCTCAAGTAGTGTCCGTGGCGTGATGGGTAGTGTGTGGGACTGTCATGATAGAGGTCTTGGGTTCAATCCCCGCCTATGTCAAATAAAGATTTTTCACGGGTATTGCCTCTTGCGAGGAATTGACAAACATTAAAGAATAATTCTTGTCATAAAAAGAGTTTTCTCAAATTAGCCGTTCGGATTCCGCATAACACTGTAGGTCCACTCCATCCCTGACAACGTCACTCGTATGGTTGAGAGTTGAAAGTCACTGGGCCCTAGTCCTTAACGGACTGTTACACCACCTAATTTAATGTATTTATTTATAATACCTTAAGCAAACATAAGTACATATGGCAAAAAGTCAACGAAAAATTGACTCAAAATTCTGAGCCTATGAGTTCAACAATTTATTTTACTATCAAATTGAAATAAGCGCCAAGCTACTGGAATCGCTCTTGTAAAATTTTAACGAAACTTAACGAACCGCAACTGAAATCCATGGGGTTATGTTTAGACATATTTGCTCTGTTACTTATGAGCAAAAATACTCCATTACCAAGATCGGAATCTCAGACTGACATTTCGGTTTGCTACAAGCTACGTCGGACTAAATGTGAGAAAGTGTGCGTGAAATGATGCAAAAAACCAAACACATTCTCACATTTAGTCCTCAGGCCCATCAAAATGCTTCATTATAGTAATCAGCCACATCTAAATGCTTCATTTTGAATGTTTCATGGCCTCGTTCAAAAACTAAACAATCCTAACCAACAGAATCTGAAGTGCTGACATGGTCTTAAATTGGAAGATTTGTATAGCTTTTTAATTTCCATCCAAATAAATGTTTTAAATGTATATTAAATAAAATAAAATTGACCAAATACATATTATTTAATGATTTATTAGTTTATTATTATTTATTTAGTTTACTTAAATAATTTGCGAATGCAACATGCGCTGCAACCGGTTAAGTATAGTTATTGCAAATGAACAAAAGTGTAACTCAATACTTTGTAAAACAACAAAACAGACAATTTTTTCAGGTGTAGTTTGTTTAGAGCATTTTCTTGGCGACGTTAGAAGTTCAGGTGGAAACAATAGGCGGATGCCTCCGTATTTTTTTGTACAGACAATGCTACGAGAAGCATACTTGTGAAGTTCCATTGCCAACTTAAGCTAGTTCAGATTCCTCAATTAGATAAGTATTTTCATCATTTAAGCAGTTCGGTAGTTGCAAGACCAAATTTTAGTTTTGTTTGTTGCAGAAATATTCCTGAAAATTTCTTTTTAAGGGACTATGTTAGAGTTAGAATTTTGTTTGTAGTGTTTTAAAAATAAGTTGCTTTGTGTAAAGCATCTTTAAGGAATAGAAATAGGCAATATGTTAGGCGCCAAAATCCATACTTCTTGACTTAATAATGTTATCTTCTATGTTTACGCCTAAAATTACGAATTTTGTAGCATATGAACATTTCTAGACATTTTACAATTTGAATAATTAAATATGCTATGAAATAATTGGTTGCTATTAATGCTAATTTTTTTTTCTAAAAAGTTGATGAAGGTTAACCGAAGCGGAAATTTCTATAATGAACATACCTAAAATATTATTGGCTTTCTCAAAAAATATTTTTCTACACTAACCTATGCTTTAAATCTGAAAACTGTTGTTTATGTATATTTTCTTCTATGTTCTGCATTTATAAAATGTAATCTATGGAACAAAAACATGTTGGTACATACGTAAAACTCATTAATTTTTTTCATTATTAGCAGCTCTTTTACTAAACATACCCTTCAATCAATAATAAGTAAACAGTAAACATTTTTAAGGAATTAATGAAAATTATATTTTGCGTTAAACTGTGGGAATTCACTAAAAAAAAACTTTTGTACGTCAACAATAAACATTCATGTCGATTACATGATCTATTGAATGAGTTGTGCATGAATTCAGAACGATTTTAAGACGTTTTCATTTTTTGATATACATACATAATTATGTCAAAATTTGCATTTTATTTGCTCTGCATTTATTCAACAGGTTCGCTATAATCGTTCTGATTATTTTTTTAAAATATTGGTGTTCCTTTGATGCATATTTTTTTTTTTATAGCAAATACATGTATGCTTCCATTAATCAAGAATGTTATGGATAAGGTATTTTTCGATTATAACTCTTTTTTTAAATTTAATATTTATTAATCAAAATGGAATTGAAAATAGTTGCAAGCTTAAATCAATAAAAACAAACTATAAATATACTTGGATTAGTTAAATTGATACAGATTTTAATTACTTGCAGAAAAAATATTTGGGCCGTTCATTAACGAAAATGTATTAGAATTCAATAAAAAAAAATTGCGCTCGCACCCTTAACTTGATGGTTCTTCGAACGCATCTTTGATACAATAATTCAAGGTTAATTATTATTATTATTATAATTTAAAGAATTTCGTAGTGATTACTCTAAATTAGTAAATTAATTATAATAAACTGATGTTGAACATGCTTTTTTCAAGACAAAAATGTACGTTGGTTCACTATCCAAAATGCCTGCAAAATGCCTGCTTAAGCTTAAAACTGACTTTTTCATCGAAAAAAGTAAAAAGAAAAACCTGAAAAAAACTTATCAACTTATCAAGGCATCGTTTTTTTTTTGTTTGTGCTCACATCTATTCATGGACCAATTGTCAAAATTAAAAATACAACAATGTAAACAAACGGGTTTTGGAGAGTGAAACGTACGAAAGTTGCCGATCTTGGTAAATGGAGTATTTTTGCTTATGAGTGTATAAAGTTGAGCCCGATGTTAGTTGGTTACACTGGCATCAAACACGAATAACGCTTTAAAATTTATTAAAACTTATTACGAAAGTGTTGATTCAAAATTGTTATACAATTATAGCCATTATACAATGGCTATAATCGCTAAGAGATGAAAGTCAAAGACATTTTGATGTCGTAAGACCTGGGTGGAATCGGATAAGGCTGTTTTTGATAAATGACTATTAAAATATTTTATTGACCTATCAGACGCTTACACAAACAACTGGAACATTTTCTCATCAGTTATTTTTTTTCGTAAAAACATTCTTATGCCCCACAAAGCTTGCGACATTCGAAAAAATAGAAAAAAAAAGAATGTTATTAAAACACAGCCAATTTAAAAGTTTTACACATTAAAATTCCACATGGCAGGGAATTGAATTTTCAATCGACTTGAAACTCTCACACAAAGTCAAATTGATTATCAAAAATGTGATAGTCACTTATGACTTTAGCCGATTACCCTGAGCCCTGTCTAAAATAGCTGCTACAATTACAAGTGTTGCTGATGATCCAAATTTATCAATTTCCCGAAGTTTGCAGCAATTGAACTTTCCATTGATTGAAGATCATGACTTGGACGATATTTGGTTGCAACGTGCAGGACAAAAAGCCACAAAACGTGGCCAATTATGGCTTAGTTGCGTAGAAGTATCCTGATCGCATACTTTTACATTTTGGCGTAGTAAATCGTCCAAAAAGATCATGAGATTTTACAAGACTAAGTTTACGTGAACGATTTCCGAACTACAAAGGCATTTAAATCCAATGTTACCCAAGTTATATAAAGGTGCCCGAAATGTGGTTTTGAAAATCCTCATGGTGCATATCTTCTTGAAGTGACTTGAAGTTTGAATGTTATTGTTTTTCACACTTAATAATGAAATAATATTATAGTAATGGAAAAAGATGTCACCAAAAATGTATCGATTTTATTTTTATACATTTTATTATAACTTTTATTTTATACTACTTTCGAAATGAATGATCCTATATGTATTTAAGGAAATTGGGATGGGACTCAACATTTCCTTTTGGTAAAAATGCACAGGTTTGTACATTAGGGTGGATCGATTGATAAAAAAATTGTATGAATTTTTTTTGATGGGGTTCGGGCTATATACATATAAAAGGTGTCATAATAGGCTCTCAATAGGAATCCAAAATATTTTTAAAAAATTTCAATTTTAAATACTGCCCCAAGGACCTTAAAGATTTTCGAAATATGTGAAATCTAGAGAAAAAAAATTATATAAAATCGCTTACAAAATTGCTTATATTTTACAAGTTAAATATAAAACTGTATTTAAAAATCAACAGACTAAGGCATAGGTGTCTGCTAGGGGAAAGAGAGGGGGAGCAAAGGGGTCAGTTGACCCTCAATCTGGCTGTGTTTGTGCTCTATTCACATTCAAAGTCTTTGTTTTCTCAAATAACCTGCCTGTGTTTGTGTACTGGTTTGGTTATGTTTTTCTCCATTTCCAAGCGGTACCGTAGTGTAGGGGTAGGAATATGAGGAGGGGAAATTATTGAGTTGTTCTTCTTAGTTTAACCTGCTGAAAACCGGTTTTTTACGTAACTGCGACCTGTAAATGTGAATGAACTTTCATTCACATTTACAGGTCGCAAAAATGTAAAAAACCGGTTTTTCAGTAGGTTAAACTGAAGTGACGAAGAAACCGAAACCGGTTATTCTGAAAAAACCACCATCCCTTCCCTATAGCATTTAAAAAAATATAAACCTAGGCATTCCATATCTCTAATCCAAAAAGTATATGTAGTAGGCCTAGCAGTATCTGAAAAAAAACCGGTTTCTCTGTCCGCTTAAAACTGGAAGGTTAAACTGATAGTCCGGGAGCTAGCAACGTTTGGAAAACAAGAATTTTAGGTCGGTCAATTATTTGATATGTTGTCTTACTTGCTTTTACGGTTAGAGTCTGGGGGGAGGGGCAATTTAAAAAAAATTATTACTTAAAATGGGAAAAAAATAGTAAAAAATAACGGTAATACTTACAATTAAGTATTATACCTTCTTTTAAAGCCAACACTTTTATCTATTACCTTGTTTTTAAATCAAGTCAAAACTATGCATAGTTTTTGAAAAAAATTGTTTTAAACTCAAAATTTGGTAAAAAAAAGTTAAAAATATGGTTTAAAAAGTAATTTTTCAAAACCATAAGATTATTTACTATTTTTTTTATAATTCATTGCTCTTATTTGTTTGTGATCAAAAACTGAAAACTATATGATTTTATGTTGGCTTTAAAAGAAGGTATAATACTTAATTGTAAGTATTACCGTTATTTTTTAATTATTTTTTTTCCATTTAATGTACATATTTTTTTAAATTGCCCCTACTGCCTAAACGGGGGAGATAGACCCCCCTCCCATAGTAAACAATGCTTGTTTTTAACTGGTCTATACAAATCCGTCATTAAACTTTGTCGCCAAAGTTATCGTACTCTCCCCAATCATCTTGTTTAAATCCACCACACACAAAACAAAGAAATCCATAAAAAAAAAATGTTCCAAAAAAAAAAAGAGGAGAAAAAATGACTGACTTCATCACTTCAAATCTTCCTAGCTCAGTTCGATGCAAAATGACGCAGTTGATCTTTTGGATTTATGTAAAGAAATATATAAGGATTCTGAATCAGTTGGGATCTTAGCACCACTCGTTGAATCTTTTTTTTCTATCCAATTTGAAGTCGAAAAAATGTGCAAAAAGTAGTGCTTCCAAAAACATTAAACTAAACAATTGAAAAATATTTTTTTTTTTGTTTTAACTATCGATCTAAATAATGGCAAAGCATATTATAAAAACAAAATCGAAAAGCGTTTCGAAGCCCTTTTTCTAGTTTTTACATTCAAAGTTATGAAAAAAAATAAAAAAAAATTATCATCATAAAAAATCTTCAACTTTGGCCTGCTCTATAAAGGCACACCAATAACCCAAATTGAATAATTTTTTCGATTACTCGAGCTTCAAATATTTGTGAATCCAGTGAACTAAAAAGTTTTGCATTATTGACCCACTCGAAAAATGAATATTGCATAAACGGACCACTGTGCGCCGGTCAATTTCGAGTAAAATAAAAAGTTATCATGAGAAATACCGAAACTTATTGAAACCCTACAAATCCAGAAAAGACGTAGAGTCTTACAAAAATCGCATTAAAATTTTTAAAGAAAAATCTCGTTGTCTTTTTGATACCACGATATGCAAATGTAAGGATTTGAATTCATGCCAGTGTGAAAAGCAATTCAAATTGCCAGCAAGAGAAAGACAATTTTTAATGGATCAACGAACGCAACGAAAAATGGTTATAACTTATAAGCAATGTTGATGTCAAAGTAACAAAGCAGATTTCAGAATGCCTTCAAAGGAAAAGAAGACATGATGCATCACTTATAAAACATGCCACTATTGTTAATATTCCATCTGCATCAGCATCGCAATCTGTTTTGGAACAAACTCCGTCAACTAGTAGAGCTTTGTATTGGAAATTCAAAACGATGAAATACCACCCTCACCTGCTCGTCAAGATACAAATTCAACTTTGTCATCAGGATCATCATTGGAAGCTTCAGCTGCTGTCTGTAGTCCAATGAGGCGTGATGGCTTTATAAGAACAAGAATTGAATACCGAAAAAAATGCCATTTTTCAATTCTAAAAAAGATTTCAAAATTTTGTAGTTTTTTCTTAACCTTTGACATTTTGCTTTTTTTTAAACTTAGTTTTAACTTAGTTTTGTTACTTAAAATGCTCTTGATTATCATCCATAATAAAATTTAATTTCACCAAAGTAATAAAAAATGGTTATATTTCTAAGGAACATTTATTTTTTTTACTAGTTTTTTTTTTGGTTTCAGGAGAAGTTTTGTATGACTTTGGGCAGTACAAGATCACAATTTTTTTCAAAAATTGTTTTTTACCTGACATCGTGATATATAAAGGCAACTTTTGGTTAGTGCCCAAAACCTGAATTCAAAAAAAAAAAAAAAATCGAGCCACCCTATTGTAAAATTGTACATCCCTTATTCTAGTGATCTGGTCAGTAGTGTACTCTGTGTAGGAGTCGAGTCAGATAAAATGATAGAACGTCAATATGAATCGTCTTAAAAGTGTCAAATATATCAATACCGTCAATATACTACAGCTCGGGTTATGAAATATTACAGGATTTAAAAACGTCTACTTAGGTTATTTTGGTTTAGTAAATTTGCATTCAATACTTGACATAAAATATTCCCATCTTAATTCTTCGATAGTTCGATCACGTATGACGATAACTAAAGCTCGTGAAATAACGATATAATTCTACCCATGTTTTGGCGGGATCCTTTTCATGTATAAATATGTTGGTATGCATGTACATTTATTTATCCTTAATGAAATTCAAACCATATCGCTTAGCCGCCATATCGCCATCCCCACGACACATATGCGTTTCTTCCTTATCGCTATGTCCCAAACTCACTATTTGCATAACATCAGTGTCCCAGGCGTTAGTGCAAAACTTAAAATATGTTCGGATAATTTTCCAAAATTGGTTGGTATTTTGTACACAAGGTAAAATTTATGGAGCGCTACAACTATTATTCTATATGCAAACATGCGCTGAAACCAAGACAAGAACACAACAAGGACGTGCTATCCTATAGGGTAAATATATTCTCTCCCTCCATTTAACCACCCTCAAATTTCTTGAGATGGGAAGCAAGTTTTCGGTTTCTGTTAGTAGAGATTTAAATTTCTTCGAGTATCCGCCGTCGTCGTCGCCTTTGCCGTCGTCGAGTCGTCCTATAGAAGCAAAGTTGTTTGCTTATTAATAAAGAAAGTGTTTTAAATTTTGCTTCCTGCTAAAGCAAAAGGTGTTACATGATTTTACTATCCACAGCATATGGCTACCCAACATCATCTTGGCTTTAGAAGATGGCGGTTTTTTTCTTTGCTTGTAATTCAATATATACATTGATGAGGTTTCCTATCTAAAAGACCATGTGTATTATATACCCTACCCCAACCCATACCCATACCCATACCCATACCCATGCTCTTCCAGACTAGGGCTCCCTAATGGAAATATCCGACAACCGCCTGAAGTATTATGGTGTCCTTAGTTTTAAGTGGATGTGTAGTGTATAGCTAAATGTCATTTGTTTTCGATGAGATGTTATCATGGCGAAACGGCGGCGGCGGCATCATATGCAACTCATTGTCTAGTCCACAGTTATAAAGCTAAATAGTTTTTTTGAAGGATTATTGGGTAATTAGAATGATAATGATAATCCGCCGGAATGTGGTATGTTTTTTATGGTACCATTAAGGTAGTTAAAAAATACCTTGATGGGAAAGAATATAGGTAATTTACCCTTAAAGGTCATGAAGAATCTGTTTAATAAATAGGAAAATAATTCTTCTTAATTCGTTACACTTTATTCTTGAATATTGTACAAGACCACGTAATCTCCGAAAGTTTCATGAAACATATTTATATACATGATGCAAAACTGAATACTCGTATCCCATAATTATTCACCCTTGTATTCTGGCGAATAAATTGCATGCAAACTGAACAAGTTCATACTCTCTCCAAACCAATTGAGATAATCTTAGAATTCGTCTTTTCTGTTTTGTCCGGCTCTGGCAAGACAAAAATAATCGAAATCTGGACAAAAGCAGCACAACATCTTTTTTGGGTGCCCTTATTTAGCCTAGTGTATGGAAGCTTACATTTAATTCCTTGTTTAGTCTTACAAGTACGCATAGTGTTTTGCAGGGGCGGATCACACACAGTAACGGTCATATCAACTATTTTTAAGGGCCTATAACCTTAAGAAATTAAAACCTGTACAAACTCTGTGTTTGCGCACCCTTGTGGTAAGACCCTCAGTGACAGCTTTCCACTTTCTAGCGGGAACAATAACAGCAAAAGTTTTGAAAAGACCGCAAATATTTTGACATTTCTTTTAGCAAGTGACCTATTGGCTGCGTTTAATCTCGTGTTGGATAGGGTATCTTGGATAGGTGGATTTTTAGATACCTTGTGAAACGAGTTAGATAGCTGTATTAAGATAGCTGTCAAAAAATAAAAACAACTTTCAGCTATTCACAAAAAGCAGAGAAACATTTAAGCTTCGAAGTCAAAATTGTTGTAAGATAAAACATTTAATGGATAAATCAACTGATTCGTCGGACGATGATGAATTAATAGGTGCGTAACAACTTAATAAATAAGAGATAACCTTAATCTGTAATCTATGTTGAATTTCCTCTTAGCTCAATTGGAATTCTATACGATTAATAATTCACTTGCAAAATCTCCGGTTTTAAACGATTTACGTTTGTTTTGAAGTTTAAAAAAATAGATTATAATTACCTTCTAAAATTCGGAGGAAATAGCTCCGAATTACAAATACAAAAGGCTGAAATCAATTTTCTAGTTTCTTGAAATTCAACTATGTGTTGAATCAGCTGTTCTGTCATATACCTACATACCCCAGAAATTCTTGGATACCTTTGGATTACTTTTTTGACATCTCAGCTGTTTTTAATCAGCTGTTATTTTACACTCAAAACACTAACAAAAAGGTATCCGGATACCCTATCTGTTTGAGATTGAACGCAGCCATTGACAGTTCGAAATTCGAATTTACAAATTTGTCACATAAGTATTTTTACGAAACATTCTTTATATAAATTTTTAAATATGATGATGTATTAAACATAGAATAAGTAAAAATAAGAATAAGTTGATTTATTTCCTTTCGAGATACCTAAAAAGAATTATTCCGCACACAGGTCGCAAATCATATATGTAAGTAGCAGTTTTCAAGGTTATTTTGAACATAACTCAATGGTGAATCTGAAGGTGAAGCTTGTGGTACTGTCAAAGTCGAATAGTACGAAAACAACACACAGCGCTACAATCAAAAACACTCTAATGAAAGATATAAATCCTTCGTACGTATCACCCTCCAAAACCCATTTGTTTACATTGTTTTATTTGTAATTTTGACATTCTGTCCATGAACAAATGTGAAATTCAAATAACTGATAAACTAAATTTGCACGCACCGGACCTCATTAATTGTGTCTTAGTGTGCGTTTCACGCACACTAAGAATTACTTTATGAGGTCCGTTTCCGGTTTAGTTTGTAGGCAAACCAATATAGCTACCGAGGATTTATATCTTTACTAGAGTGTTTTTGGCTACAATGCTAATGCACCAATCCTCTGGTCCATATTCCCTCTGCATTGAGAGAAGAAAAAGTTATTTTTATACTCTCGCAAGTCAACCCGAAAGATCTACAAGATCAACAAAGTGGACACATCTACAATCACATCTGCACTAACATCTCTGAAGGTAGAGAGTTCGCTTGGAGAGTTAATTCATTTAATGCTATCTAGAAGAATAATTAACTCAAAATTCAGCAACTCTTCTCCTAGAAGACTCGTTAGCAGAGGGAAAGCACAAAGTGGTGTTGTATCCCCTCTCGTGGTAAATAAAATCCTAAATGATGATCCGGATGCGGAGGTGTTCAGAGTGATTGCGTATACGTATGACGTTGCTATAGCGGTTTCAGGAAAGCATCTTAACATCCCTAAAAGAACTCTTACAAAATGCCTTAGACCAACTAATACTTTAGACTGATCGGTGTGGACTGGGTGTCAACCGGCACAAAACCGAATCACCCCTATTTTCGAGGAAATACAAAATTGCACATTTTAACCTTCCCTATAAGTAATCCAATTAAAGTTCTCAGACGAGGCTAAATACCTGGGTCTTCTCAAGAAAGGATCAAAAAAGCTAATGTAGGTCTTACAGCCCCGAATTATCCATTGGCTATACACATCGGTAATCAGACCGATGTCAATGTACGGTGTGGCAATATGATAGACTGCTTTAGAAAAAGCTTTAAACCGCGACAAACTAAAAACAAAGGCCAACGTTCAGCTTGCCTATGTATAAGCGGATCGCTTCGCACGACCCCATCTGCGGCACTGGACACCCTGCTCTACCTAACACCTCTTTATATATTTAGCAAACACATAGCTGCAAGCTCTGCTATTCGCTTCAAAGCTTCATCGCAGTGGGTTAACAACAACATTGGCCACTCCGTAGTTCTTCGGAACCCCAACTGCAATTTGACAGAAACTTAAAGATTTTTATACCTTCCAGATCATTCTGGGAGGATAGGGCATTCCTGGAAGACGAGTCAATACACTTTTACGCAAATGGGTCAAAACACAAATCAATCATTGTAGCGTGTTCCAGGCGGAACTTTTGGCGAAAAAAAATACTGTCCGGCTTTGAGAAAACGTGATATCAACGTATAATATCCGTATTTTCTCATATAGTCAAAATTCTGTCTCTACAAACTCTATAACAGTCCATAACTGTTGATCATCTCTAATGGAAATGGCACAACAGCTTAATATTTACCTTTGCCGGGTGCCGAACCATAAGAACATTACACAAAATTGTTATTTAGATGAACTCCCCAGAATTGGTACAACCCATTCTACCACGTTTGGCTAATGCTACTATACCAATCGCTATCGCTACATGTAAACTTATGCTAATGTTGCAACATCAGTTGGAATAACATCACCAGGTGTCAGGTAACGACAAAATCTGTCCTAAACTAGATTTCACTCAAGGTGCTTGCTATCTCTAAGAAAACACGCCACGCGGCTAGGCTTATCCCGAAATGACTTTTGCAGAAGCTGTATAGTATAGATGAGGAAGAGTAGGAAACAGTTGTTCACCTCTTATGTACATACCCTGCTCTAGCTCAAAAACACAAGGATTACCTAGGAGAATTCTTCTATAACAATCTTAATGATCTCAATCATACGAGGTGTGTTCAAAAAGCACCCGGAATTTTCGTTTATTTATTCGTTTACATCAATGTGGTTCTCTTCAAAGTAGTCCCCCCCAGATATAATACACTTATGCCAGTGTTTTTTCCTATCTTCGAAGCACTCTTGATATTCACTTTTTGATGTGTCCTTAAGCATTCTCAGCGATTCGGTCTTTATTTCTTCAATCGAGGAAAAACGCCGTCCTTTCATGGGTCTCTTAAACTTTGGAAACAGGAAAAAGTCACACGGAGGCATATCTAGTGAATATGGAGGTTGGGGCATGACTACGGTATTGTTTTTGGCAAAAAAATTACGAACAAGCAACGACGAGTGAGCAGGTGCGTTATCGTGGTGCAAAAGCCATGAATTGTTTTTCCATAAATCTGAGCGTTTTTTTCGGATTGCTTCAGGCAAACGTCGCATAACTTCAAGGTAATACTCCTTATTAACCGTACGACCTTATGGTAAAAAATCTTGTTGCACTATGCCATTATAATCCAAGAAACAGTAAGCAAAACCTTCACATTTGATCGAACTTGACGTGCTTTTTTCGTTGGTGACGTTGGATGCTTCCAGGTGGACGATTGTGCTTTGGTTTCGATATCATAACCGTACACCCATGTTTAATCACCAGTTATGACCCTTTCAAGCAAACTTGGATCGTCGTTGACGTCATTTAACAACTCCTGAGCGATGTTTATGCGATTGTTTTTTTGTTCAAACATTGTTTAAACAAGCAAAAATCGCCGAGCTCATAAAAACACGTCGAACCTAAGCAACTACCACAGACAAAGTAAACAGTGAATATAGGTGAAAATTGCATCATACTTTAGGGACATGTATACCAACACAATACAAAACAAATTTTGACCTTCGGACTCTCCAAACCCGCGAAATTTAAAAATTCCGGGTACTTTTTGAACACACCTCGTATTAACATAATCAGTCTTTCACGTTTCGTAAGGGACTCAAACTGGTTTCATTGAGCTTAGAAGAAAGCCTCAAGATTCATGTGGTATCACAATGTCCTAAGTCCTACTCCATCACGGACAGTCACTTTAACCTAATCCAACCATATCATACCGTGGCACCTTATGGAAGGATTCAGGGTTATTAGGATTAAGTAATTCGGAGGCCCCTTAAATTGTTGATACGGGCCCTCAAATGTCTAGATACGCCAATAGTAGGTTTTGTTAAAAAGATAGCTGTGGTAGAGATTACTAGCAGAAACATTCCAAGAAAGTTCCACCACCAAGTCGTACTTCAATGTCTGGGTATTTTGAGAATGAGATATACTCGTACTTTGGTTTGACCAATGTTTATTAAGAGGTAACATAACATACACTTCGGCTTCATACCATGATGAAGTATTTTGTCGGAGAATGTGGCCTACCATTAAGTAGCAAACTATCATGATATATTATTTTTTTTTTCTTTGAAATGGTTATGTGCTTTCGGGAGCTATGGCGCCTTTTTTTAAAAAGCTCAACTTCAAACGAAGATTTTGGAATTTTTGGACTACAAGAAACAAGTGCTATTATTCAATTGTTCAGTTTTTGGTTATAGATTTATGTGTTTCTAATACAATTTTATTAATCGAATTCAACAGAGTTAAATATACGTAGGAATAATATTCGAAAGAAAAGATAATGTGAATGTATTGAACAAAAGAAAATGATAATAGAGAACAATTTGTGTTTCACAAAGAACACAATAAAAATTCATATTGGGAAATTTCGCACGAAAATCCAACAACCAATTTCGAAGAAACTAAAGAACCAAAACGTTATGCAAATTTTTGCTTCGCTATTTCTTCTATTGAATAATTAATATTTGCATACATTTATAATAAAAGTCTTATTTTTTTTCTTTTTGATTGAAGAGAAACATATTTTTATTGTAAGTGTCAAGATATAATTTGTCATTTTATTTGTTATAAGGAAACTAAAACCAAAGTCCTTTTTATTTCTCACACTTTGGGTTTTGTCAATCGCATAATAACTTTGAAGTTCCATTTCGATTTACATTTTAAGAACATTTAAAATAAGAACTTATAACTTTTATCTGCTTGACTTAATAGTTTTGTGAAAATTTTGTTGAGTAGCTTTTGGGGAGTTCAAAATCTATATAGGTATTTCTTGGTTCTAATGTTTTGTAAAGTGACTGCATAATAGGAAAGGGAGATTCTTTGCAAACTATATAAGTACTACTTTTCTGTCTATTGAGAAGTTTTTCGAATGGATGTCGGTTGGATAGGCATTTAATTTTCAAAGATTGGTTGTATTTTGTTTTATATTGAATTTGAAACAAAAAACACTTTTGGAATACAGCTGCTTTTATTTGCATCTAAAGAAAATTATTCATTCCTTTGTTTTGGTAATCGTTTTGTTTTAAATGGATCAATGAACACAAAACATTATATTCTTACTTTCTGTTTTTAGTTTGTAATGTCATTTGAATATACAGGGTGGGCCGGGCCATCTAGCCGTTTCTTTTTTATTCATAGGTTATTTGACAGCTTCTTGCCGCTTGAAATCTCTAAGGAAAGTCAGTATCATACCTTTGTAGAGCGAAATGAATCGCCTTACGCCTAAACAAATTTGGTTAATATTGAAGTCTTATTTCCAAAGTGAGTGAATTTTTAATTTTAAAACAAATAATCACCAAGGTGCATTCTTATCATATACCTAAAAAAGGTTAGCTACCAACAAAAGTAACATCTTATAGACCAGTATCATATACAAATTTTCGAAAAACTGCTTCTAAAAAGGCTCAGCGAAATAAAAGAAGACTAATTCTGAACAATTAATTTGGATTTAAAAATAAACATACATCGAATTATAAATTTATAAATGTTGTGAAAATGGCACTTGAAGAAAAACAGTTATACTCGATTATATTCTTAGATGTTGTTCAAGCTTTTGGCAAGGTTTGACACTTTGGACTTGAGTACAAACTGCATAGGGACCTTCCATGCAATACTACGAACTACTGAGATATTAATATTACGAACCGACTCTTTAAAATGTGTCCTGATATACAAAATTTCCCGAATTTATTTTGATCCTACTTCGAACTAAAATTTTCAAAAATAAGAAAACTACTACTCATGTAATCAGTGGAATCATGTTTTGATTTTTAAAAAGTTTTTTATGCACGACATAGTTGCCGCTCAGTTCGGAAAATCAAAACTATTTGCTTAGTAATTGAATCGGTCATTTCAAAAACCTCTTTTAAGTCACACTGTTTTGTTTCCCAAAACAAAATGGATTTTAAATATCATTTATTGTACTGAATATTACGTATTATTGGAATTGAAATATATTCATCTAAAAAACTCCTTAAGAAGAGGGAAGCAAACTCTTGCGTTTTGTACCTACAAGATGGCTTTACAAGTATCAGACTTCCCAAACATTTCGAAGCAGTAAAAACATATTTCACGGACAAAGACAATGCCAGAAAATATGTGCAAACATTTTTTGAGTCAGACTTAGAGGAAGCTAATCTTGTGTTTTTATTTAATGTTGGTACCGTTTTTCAAAATACGGTCACACAGTTGAAATCTATCGATTCAATTGTTGTGGATATGTACAATGTGCTACACAATATTCATTTAAAACAAAGTTAGAGGAACAATTTTTATGCTTGGAATATTTTGCGCAAATGTGAAGACAGTAACCTTAGGACAAGATTTAAATGAGAGGTCCGAACTTTTTTGGAAATTGTATGAAATATTAAGAAGAGCCTTAAGACTTTAACAACAAATTTAATTTTATCTTAGCGTTAAATCTCGGAAAAAATCCAACATTTTACGAAATATCGGAAATTGTTAAAAATTTCAATATCAGAGACATTGATATTGACATGTTATTTGAAGAACTCGCTGTTCTTAAAAAATATATTCCAAACCAAAATGAAAATTCTTCTTCTGTGAAAAATGGGTTGCATTCTTTAAATTAAATGATGCACAAAATTTTCAAAAAAAATATGTCGGTTTATGTTTCTTTACCTGCTTCAAATACTATGAGCCAGAGAGTTTTTACGTGAATGACAACTGCCTGGAGAAAGGAAACGAACAGTTTATAAATTGGAAGACGATCTTTTTCTTAAAATGAACTGTGATTATAGTTTTAAATAAGTTCAAAAGACAAATAGGTATACTTAAACAGTATATTCATAAATATATTAAATGCACATATGTGTGTATATTCGTAGATATACATGCATACCTATGTATTTTTTGTTTTGAATATTACAAAATTTCCTGAAGTATTATATTATTATTTATTTATTGTTGTTTTATGTGTTTTATTTTTTTTTTTGCTTGTAAATAAAATCTTAGGTGTTTTTTAATTGTGTTATTTTCTTGTTTATCCTTAATTATATTGATTTGTCCCGACTTTTTGATACGGTTGTCCCAACATTGATAAAGTTTTATCTGGCTGCCCTAGGTGTACCGCAAGTAAGTGACCTAGGACTAACCTTGTATGTGTTATATAGAAGAAGATACCAACGGTATAGTGGCCACCTTTGCTAATGAAACTTGAAATATTCTTTAGATGCAAAAATCAAGTACCAAATTAAATAAAACAAAATCGACGCATATAAATTTTACAAATAAGAACAAAAATAATGTTCCAATTGTTATAAATGGTACAGAATTACCTAACTCCAACACCAAATTACTTCAAATGACTTTGGTATTTTTTTTAAAGCTATAGGAAAGTTTTTCAAAAAAAAAAAAACAATTCAGAAAAATGCATGAAATCTTAATTTGAATCGATAGTACGGTCCATACAATTCAATGTTTGCAGATTATTTAATGCAAATGTTAATTTATTTAATGCAAATTAATTTATTAATAAAATGGAAAAAAAACGCCTTACGCTAATCGGCTGAAGACCTTAATTTCAATCAACAGAATTGTTTGGACTGCAGGAGCCAGGAAAGACAGACAGACGGACGGAATCGGGGTACCCACTTTTTTCGACTTCTCTACCGTCGTCGTAATGTCATATTTGATTAAAAGCTCTAGTTTGAAGTTGTTTACTAAAGCAAAACTTGCTATATAGTTCCTTTACGTCGGTTGCAGTAAAAATCACTTCAATAATCACTATTTATGTGTGTCAAAAAAATGTCATAATAAAATTGAAGGCTAGTTTAAGGAATTTAAAGGCAACTTAATATAAAATTGATAATCTCTTATTCAAGGTTTCTTCTTAAGAACCTGAATATTTGCTCTTTTTCTTAGAAACAATTTTTATGAAAATAATTTAAAGCATGACTAGTTTTTTCAAATTCTAAATTGAGTAAAAACAAAAGTTTTAGTTCTTTTTGACAGCAAACCACTTTTTGGTGAACATCGTTAAATTACTAATAAATCTTTAGATGAAATCTTTACTTATACAACTTAACTGTATAATCTTTATGGCTCATATGACCCCCCCCCCCCCCTTGGATCGTCAGTTGGTCAAAAGTTGATGAATTTGCGTTGTGTTTTTGGAATAGGGCTGAATATCCGATTCATATATCATTATTATGTTCTTGGTCCAATCTTCAGTCAAAAGTAGTACTTTTAGCAACAAAGTTTAAGGAAGTAAACTACAAATGTTGTTTTCATATACAAGAAATAAATAATTCAAAATATAAGGGGGGTCATATCCATTAACGCAATACGATAAGTTTTGAATTGAGGGGAATTCATACGAAAAAGCAAACAAATTATCTCCCAGGGGGGGTCATGGCCTCTACGACCCCCCCCTGGATCTGCCGTTGCTTAAATGATCCATCCGCTTAGTCCAATCTTGGCATACTCTTTCCAACATTTCGGCCGGTATCTCGCGAATAAATGTTTCAATGTTGTCGTCCAATGCGTCAATTGAAGCGGGTTTGTCTGTATAGACATGAGCTTTAACACAGCCCTACAAAAACTACTCTAAAGGCGTTAAATCGCACGATCTAGGCGGCCAATTGACCGGTCCCGAACGTGAAATAAAATGTTCACCGAACTCACCTCTCAGTAAGTCCATTGTTGCGCGTGCTTTGTTTCATGTGGCACCGTCTTGTTGAAACCACATGCCATGCAAGTCAAGCTCTTGTATTTTGGCAAAAAAAAAGTTTAATATAACCTCGCGGTAGCGCTCACCATTCATTGTTACGTTACGATTCGCATCTTCTTTAAAGAAGTTCGGTCCAATGATGAAAAATGAGCTTCGTCGCTGAACACAAGAAGCGCACGATTAACTTTCTTAACAGAAAGTTGATAATAAAATTCAATAATTTGCAAGCGTTGTTCGTTTGTAAGACAATTCATGGTTAAATTATAGACCAAACTGAAGATGTTTAACAGTGAAACAAAACTCGAAACGTGCGTCAGCTTTTTAAACCAGTGTTGCCAAAAAGATAATAGTTTAAAAATCAACCATTAGAACACAGCGAACACAAAATAAAAATGGTTGGAGAAGTGGTTAAAACACACCCATATCACATAATCAGCAAATTTATACCAACTCCGATATGGGGACCGCCTTAAATGTTCGAAATAATGTTCGGATATTAAGAAGAACCAAGCCTCATGAGCTGATGGTCTAAAAGTCAAGGGAAAGAATTACAACAACTATAAACTTCCCCTAAACTGAATTTTAAATTAAGAAAGAAAACTCATTTGTCGATCTTTTATAGATTGGTGCTGATTAACCGGTGATTTTACTACGATAAGAGGCCCTACACCATATTCGATATACAAAATCTTACCGAGTGTCTTTTGAAGATTTCTATCGGATAGAAAAATTAAAAAAAGAGGCTGGGATGCGACCCACACTGATAACTTCCCATCCCGTCTGTCGATTTGTCTTGCTTAAAAGTTTGTCTATATGTATCAATTTTCACCCATTTTGCGTACTATTTTTTGTAGATTTTATTTTTTTATAAAAAATGGACTGTTGGATTTTTATATCGAATGATACATAAATATCGAAAACAATATTTTCTGTGAAATGAATATTTGTAATTTTTGAAAAGATATTTGAGTCGAAATTCAATTTTTACCAACTATGAGTAATGTTTTTTTTTAGAATTTTATTTTTTATAAAAAAAACTGTCAATTCGATTTTTCTCAAAATTTTATCAGATGTCAAAAACATTATTCTTCGTTGCACAAAATTGTTTTGGAGATGAAATCATATTCAAGTCGTAAAATTTTCGAGGTGACAAATTTTTTTTTCAGTTTTTTGGATTTATAAAAAAAACCGTTAATTGGGGTTTGTTTCCAAAACTATATTTGTTTGGTATCGCGTTACAATATATTATATAAAATTTAATTCAAGTCTCTAGCGTAATTGGTTCATGAGATATTTAGGGTTAACCAAAGTTTTCACCTTTTTTTTAAACTGCTATGGTAAAAAACACCCACGCAATTTTCTCGAGAGCCCTTTCTGCATCTTTCTGCCTTAAGATCTGTATAACAAAATTTATTTGAAGTCGATATCTCTTCTGGTTCTTGAGCTATGGACGACGAAAAAAAACGTCGCGAACGTACAGACTTACGTACACACGCACGCACAGACATCTTTCTAAAAATCTTTTATTTCAACTCTAGGGACTTTGAAACGTCGAGAAATGTCAAAATTTTCAATTTGACAAATCGGATCCATTACAATAACTTCCTATGGGAAGTTAAAAATGGTAATTTTGTCAAAAATATTTGTTTCCACAACTGATATGAAATTATGCACTAGACTTATTGACGAGATAGGTTCAAGTTTAACCTTAAAGTTAAATGGTAATCGACATTAGTGTTTTGAAGGTAAGGCCATATTGTTAGTACTGATGAAGTAGGCACTTTATATTTCCGTATTCAGAACAGTCATAAGTGGGCTATAAGTCCTTTCAGTATTATACATTGATTCTTTACCGGACACCCTGTATAGTAAAGATTATTATGTATGTTCAATTAATTCTGTTCTTTTGGATAAGTTTTGACAACTATGAATAAGTAGTTCTTCCTTTATTGTTTCTGCTACATATATTATCTATAATTATGGAACGCGGTACCAATCCCAATGGGACTTATCATGCGCATAGCCTTTGTAATCGGTTTCATGAGATTTCCCAGTATAAACATTGCCGTATTTCCATTGTTCAGTTAATTACAAGAAGAAATGTTCAAAAATATTAAAGAGAATCACTTATTAGACGAGATTCATTCCCTTTTCTCCAATCATTTACTTTTGATGATGATGATGATGATGATGATATATCAAATCATTGACTGAATGAAAAAAGCATAAATAGATTGTTATAGTCATATTATATTGACATCAGCACACCAGAGTAGTACAAAACGAAATCAGATCATTATATTCAGGTGAATAGCTGATGACCGCTATAGCTTTGGTCTCCTTCAACTCACAAAGTATCAGCAGAAAGGATACAATGAACAAAATTTTTCCTTGCTTTTTATGAATTGTCGTGGTCGTGGCATAACACAGTTGCCTCAGGCTGAAAGACTGGATAGGAAAATGTAGGAAGGTGAGATGACCCAACAGGGAGACTGGTCCAAGTGAGACATTTCGAATATCTTATAATAACCGTAAAGAAATAACCTTTTGCCATATACTTAATTTAAAGCTTCATTTAAAAAAAAAACATCCTTTTTGCTAAGCTATGTTATGTAAAAAAGGTTAGTTTATTTTTGATATTTCAAGGAAGAAATTCTAAAGAAATCCAAGAAAAAGAAATTTGACTGTTCCGAAAGGATCAAAACCAGTTATACCTTCTAACTTTTCTATTAACCTTATTTTTGTCTCACTTTCCGGTATTAAAATAAGGTAATTAAGCTTTAAAGTTTCGAATATCAATTGAAAAATTATTTCCTTATATCATCCCAAGAAAATTGTCTCACTGTTGGATAAGCTCCCCTATCTTATAATATATTCATTTGCTCCATTACACGCCGCCGTGAATGCAGTTCAAGTCACTCTCAATCAAAACCAACAAACCTGAATCTATGAATGAACCTTGGGCTGGTAGACCAAGTATATTCAAAAAGAATTTAAAGGAAATGTAAAAATGTACATTAATTTGCAGCCACAATCACAGTAGCTAGCTTATCCTTATTGTAAACATTCTATTACATCACTATTTTAATGTCTGCGAGCCTGAGAGGATATTTTGATAATTTGAATATTTTTGGTGATATGACTTTCATTTGTGTGATTGATTTATAAAATCAAGAAGGTTAACATGGTACATTGTATAGAGGTGAAATGGTCAATTTGAATAAAATTAAACCACTGTCAGCAAGTTGCTTCGCAAAGTTAAAAATTAATTTAAAAACTAAAGGTTTGTATTTAAAACTCAGTTTTACGGCCAATTTCTTGACATAGTTCTAGTCTCTAAAATTTGGTTTATTGATAAATTAGAACTCGATTAGTCTCTAACTCATTTCTTCATCAAGTTTTCAAGCGTTAGAACTCTGATTTAAATCTCTATCTGCGATAGAACTTCGATTAATTTAGGGGTCTAGGATAATAGAACTCGATTAAGAAATACTTTTACTTCTTTTAAAGACCACAAGGACATTGGACATCCAATGTGCAATGGTAAAATATTAAAAAAAAAAAATATACAAACATATTTACGGTTTTGCCAAAAAGTCATAAATAATAGCTGCGTAATGTAAAATGTTGTGGAAGCTGACAGTTTCATAAAGTGTAAGTTACATATGAGTTTAACCCATTAAACTATTTACCTTTCGTGCGCTTTATTTAAGTTGTACATAATTATGATCACGAGTTTTGAGTTTACATACCAATAGACAAAAGAGTTATTTTAATTGTGTCGAGAAACGATATCAAATCCATCCATGGACAATGTGACCAGATAAAAGTGTAGATAAATCTATGTTTATAGAAGACAAGACGCCCGTTTTGACATTATGTCCGTCTGAAGAATTATTTAAAAATACTGAACTTTTATCAATATTGTTGCGTTTTTCATCTCGACAATAATCTTTTGTCTAAATCTACTAAACGCACGAGTTCGGGAAACTTTTCAATATAATAGCGTCTATCATTTAAATTGCATGCATCATATGATAATCTAGAGATTGCAGGGCTTTAGTATCTGAATTAATGTTTCGAATTTTCAAATTTGCGTTCTATTTTTTGGAGATTTTATTTTTTTTATGAAAAAACGGGCTGTTGGATTTTTATAAAAAAATTACTGAATATAAAAAACAATATTTTCTGTGAAATAAAATAAGTTTGAAGCCAATATTTTTAATTTTTGAAAAGCTATTTGAGCCGAAAATCAATTTTTACCAACTTTTATTAATTTTTTTGTTTAGGTTTTTATTTTTTGTAAAAAAAACTTTCAATTCGATTTTTCTCAAATTTTTTCCTAATGTTGAAAACAATATTTCTTATAAGATAAAATTAGTTAGAAGCCATAATCTCAAATTTTTGAAAATCAATTTTTACCAACTTTTGTTGAAATTTTTTTTCGGTTTTTAATTTTTCGTAAAAAAACTGTCAATTCTATTTTTTTCAAAATTTGACTGAATGTTGAAAACAATATTTTTTGAAAGATAAAAGTAGTTTAAAGCCAATATCTCAAATTCTTGAAAAGATATTTGAGTCAAAACTCAATTTTTACCAACTTTTTTTTTATTTTGTTTAGGTTATTATTTTTTGTAAACAAAACTGTCAATTCGATTTTTCTCAAAATTTTATCAGATGTCAAAAACATTATTCTTCGTTGCACAAAATTGTTTTGGAGATGAAATCATATTTTAGTCGTAAAATTTTCGAAGTGACAATTTTTTTTCCAGTTTTTTTGATTTATAAAAAACCGTTAATTGAACTTTTTTCCAAAAATATAATTGTTTTGTATCACGTTACAATATATAATATAAAATTTAATTCAAGTCTCTAGCGTCATTGGTTCATGAGATATTTAGGGTTAACCAAAATTTTCACCTTTTTTTTAAACTGCTATGGTAAAAAAACCACCCACGCAATTTTCTTGAGAGCCCTTTCTGCATCTTTCTGCCTTATTATCTGTATAACAAAATTTATTTGAAGTCGATATCTCTTCTGGTTCTTGAGCTATGGACGACGAAAAAAACGTCGCGAACGTACGGACGTACGGACGTACAGACGTACGGACGTACGTACACACGCACGCACAGACATCTTTCTAAAAATCTTTTATTTCGACTCTAGGGACCTTGAAACGTCGAGAAATGTCAAAATTTTCAATTTGACAAATCGGACCCATTACAATAACTTCCTATGGGAAGTTAATAAATGTTTGTTAAAACGAAATATGACAGAAATGTCACAACTTTTAGTCAGAAATAGCAACGGGTGTAACAACAAAACCTCATAAGAACTAAGACTTAAAGTTCCTAGAACTCAAAAATGATTTTAAACCGAGTTCTACAGATATATATGATAAGATGTGAATAAATGCTCGAGTTGAAAATATTTTTAAAATAAGATAAACCGAGAATTACTAGATCGAGTTTTTAATGTATTTAAGACTTCATCAAGAAATTGGCCGCTAGAATTGTTTATAACTCAGGCATTTCTTTACTTTAAATTGTTTATGTAGAACTCAAGTTAAAATGAATCATAAGTTTGAAGGACCTACATAGATCTCAGTTTGTTTAAGGTTCTACTGAACAAACTCTTGCTGTTACAATACATGTAATTGTTTTAAATAGCATTTTTAAAAAAATTTTGCTAGCCTCAGTTATGGGAAATTTTCTTGTAAATCTAATATATGTATGTATAAAATATTCCTGTCACAGTGTTAGTTGCCATATTCCTCCGAAACGGCTTAACCAATTTCACTGAAATTTTGCATATATGTACCTACATTCGGTAGAACTGAGAAAAGGTTTTTATCTATTTTTTATATTCCTAAGTGCTATGGTTTAATTGCATCAACATCGTATACGGTGCAACGATCTTACGATAGTATTCAGTGACGCTATGTACAATGAAGCATTGATTGCTATTGAGGATCTTTGCATTATCAGTGCCAACTTACCACTCAGTCAATTCGGTATGCATTCACCGAAATTTAATAGACACTGAATTAAATCGTGAACTACAATACAAAACTGTAGAAATGGTTCGATTGTTGCTCGCAATGTCCCACTAATGAATGAAGAACAAAGAACCATTTTTGACCACATCATGCTCCCGATTTCCGCAGGACAAGGTGAATTCTTTGCATGGACCAGGTGGAACTTTCAAAACATTCCTTACTTCGCTAATACTTGCTAAAATACGATCAAATAATGGTATCGCATTGGCTGTTGCGACAACTTTATTGGATGGAGGTAGATGAATGCACTACCGCACAACTTTATTGGATAGAGGTAGATGAATGCACTACGGCACACACACATTCTCTTGAGGCGTTGAACAGTACATTAAAAAAGATATAAAAAACAGCGACACACTATTTGCCGGCACTCTATTACTCCTTTCAGGTGATTTCAGACAAACACTTCCCGTTAATCCACGTTCCACGTACGCTGATGAGATCAACGAGTGCTTTAAATCATCGCCACTGCGGCGGCGGCGTAATGTTGAAAGAGTACAACTGAAAGTAAATATGTGTGTTCAATTGCTTCAAGATTCATCCGCTGAAACATTCTCAAAACAACTATTAGATATAGGCGACGCATAAAATTACCGGCCGATTTCTGCACGATGCTCTCATTGACCAGATATTTCCCGATGTACACAGACAATATACAAATCATGAGTGGCCGGCAGAAAGAACAATTTTAGCAGCAAAAAATGTGGATGTCAATTATTAAATTAAATTAAATCTCAAGATACAACATTTGTTACCAAGAGACTTGGTGCCATACAAATCTATTGATATAGTTTGTGGTGCTACCGAAGCTGTAAATCATCCAACTGAGTTTTTGAACTCATTAAATTACCAGGTATGCCACCGCATAATTTACAATTGGACCTCCGGTAATTTTGTTTCGTAATTTGAACCCAATACGGTTGTGCAACGGCACGCGATTATTTATTTAAAATTGATGAAAAATGTTATCGAAATCGTATTTCAAAATGGAAAATTCTGAGGTGAAAATATATTATTATGGCGAATCCCTATTCTACGCACAGATGAATTCAATTCAAACGCCTTCAATTTCCAATTAGATTGGCATTTGCAATGACTATCTATCAATAACTCTCAAGGCCAAACGATGTCTGTCTGCGGCTTAGATTTGAGCATTTCATGTATTTCACACGGACAATTGGCATGCTCTCGAGTGCGCAAACCATCCAGTTTGTTTGTTTTGGCGAAAGATGGAATCATAAAAAATATTGTAGGTACACTCTTTTGCATTAAGAGATTGATATTGTTTTTTTTTAAGTATTGTCATAATTAGCGATTAGTAGGTATACAATTTCAAAGAATTAATTTTTGGTGATTTGTTATTTTAATATTTTGTCACCGTTTACAGTGCTCTAAACCTCTCCCACTTAAATACCACATCCTAACACACTTACAATAAGTTATTTGTTTCTAGCAAAATATTCTCTAGAAATTATTTATACATATGACGAAGCAACGTTTGTCGGGTCAGCTAGTATTATTATAATATTTTAAACATACGTTTATTTCACTAAAATGGTCTGCACGAAACTGCAAAAAACCAAAAGTTATTGAAGATTGAAATATTATTTAAAAAACAACGTAAGACAAATGGGAACTAACTTTATTTGTATTTTGTAATCTGCAATAGCTATGTTTGAGGAATTCTTATTGACGCGAGACAAATGGTGCAACGAATCAATTAAAACGGAAAGATTATGACATAAATCGTTTGTCGATAAAATCGATTTGTTTCCATTTATTGGTTCTTCAAACATATTTAATATAATTTCCATCGTCGTCATCGAGGAATAACTGAAAATCAAAGACATTTTTTGATAATGTGGATATGTATGTATGTACATGCAAAAGGTTCCATCAATTTTTCTGGCAAACTTTATCATTTCTGGCTTTATGCAACAACATTTTTGAAACGTTTGACAACAAGTACAGAATAAACTATTTTGGAAAAAAGCTATTTTTCAACACAATTTCTAACAATTCTGCATGAAACGCACCCAAAACCCTTCTAAACTATATTGCATGTTAGCTCTTAAATAGGGCATATTTAGAAAACTGCTGGAATCTTGAAATGCTTTTATAATCTAATCTAAGAACAACAATTGTCACTTTAGCCCTTGCAATAGTAAATATTATAAACTTAAGATGTATTCACATTATGTAGTAATTGTATTTCAATTGTCAGTCTCCTTTACAGAACATTAAAAAACATTTTTAAGCGGTGCTCGAAAATTCTTTATGTTTAGTGTGTGAATGTGAACCCCCAACAACCTGATTAAAAGTCTGGATCCGCCCTGGGTGACATTTCAAATAGAACGATTTCTAACAGGGTGGACTGAACACCTTCTTTCCCTAAAACGATGCTTCAAACTTATCGAAGTTCTAAATCAAACAAATTTCTAAAAAGATTTGAAGGTAGATCACGATCGAATTCAAATATTTCCTCAAACCGAAGAAATTAGTTGTTCAAGCTTTATTTCCTTTCTTCAACTTTTTGTATATACCCGTAAACAGTATAGATTTAAACAACACGTAGCCGAGAATCGTTCCTTCTTTCCACAATTCCACAATTTGTGAATTTTATAAAAGAGTCATAATATTATTTCAAATTCTAATAGTTCTACTCTTAAAATTTCAAAAAATATGACCAGAAAGTAGGTTGTTTAAAATATATACAAAATTTTTCAAGAGAGCTCTTAGAAGCCAAATTAATAGCCACGTTAAGTATCACAATGATCCAACCCTTATCTGCTATCATTTTGATCAACGCTGATTCTTTTTTGTACTTTTTTTAAAGGAAAAATCATAAGTACATATTTTTTTATTAGAAGGATGACAACACCAAGTATATGCTTTTCGAGCTCTTGGACAGAGCATATGAACAGTATCCTAGCTACGATGCGATGAAAGTGTTTCTCATTGAAATAGTTGAAAGTGATAGAAAACATACTCGTATTTTATTTTGCGTTGATAATCTTGATCCAGAATTATTGCAACCATAACTTTCGTATTTTTCAAAAAGTAAAAAGTAAATTTTTCAACAAGTTTATTTATTAACAAGTATACTCAATAAAAACACAATTTGCATTGTCTACAGAAAATTCGGTTAACTTGACACCTCGTTTCTTGAAATTTTTTCAGTTTCAGTCTCTCCAAAGGCAAAGGTGTTACTAAAATCGTTTTTCGTGACCTCTGAACCTGCAGACACGAAACATTATGAGACTTCTTACCGAATTTTTGGAATGTATCAGGGAAATAAAAATTGTTTTCATAAACTTCAAAAACTAGAAGGTGTAGCTTGCGAATTCGATTTTGAGCATAAGAACTGAAGTGTGGATAACTTTTACATTTTACTTTATTTCATTTAACATCTCTTATTCACAGAAATGATTGTAAAATTTAGATTAGATTAGGTTGATTTTATTTAAACATACATTTTTTTTAACAATAATTTGGTTCAATATGATGCATGGTAGTAGTTTCTTTCCAGAGATCGTAGTCTAGTCTACTGTAAACCATACGGTGTAGTATGAACTTTTGGTTTGCTCCGTGTATTGTTGTAAAGTTTTTTTCCATGGGGCAAGGTTACTATAGTTTAGGTCAACATCCACCTGCTCGGCTAGGTTTATCCAGTCTTTAAACCATCCACTTCGGGATTGGATTGTTTGAAGAACGACTTTCTTTGGAATATGCTAACATATCGAGAGCTTTTAGAATGTAGTTGGCCTGCAGCTTGAGTGTTTTTATGAATAAAGGCGATAAACCCGTTTCCAACATGATCATGTATGTAGTTTGGCGTACTTGAAGGAAGATGGAAAATCTATTTTATGTAAAATCTAAACAGTTTTTCTACTTGTTCATATTTCCGACCTCCTCACGCTTGCTCCGCATAAAATATAACTCAGGAAAGGGATACACTTCCTATTTATCAGCAAATATTTGCAACGAATTCATTGATATAATGGGAAAACAAGTCCTAATACAAATTTTAGGTGAAATTAGATCGGCAAAATATTTTTCCCTAAGTGTTGACAGTACACCCGACCTTTCTCATATCGACCAGTTGACTTTTGTAATTCTGTATGTTAAAAATTGTGTTCCCATCGAAAGCTTCTTAAAATTTATACCTATTCAAGAGCATAAATCTGAATATTTGGCTGATACAAACTTGACATTTCTGGAAAATCATGATATTTCAATGTAGAGGACAAATCTATGATAATGCGTCTAAATGTCGGGAAAATATTCTGGTTTGCAAGTAAGATTAAAGGAGAAATGCGAATTTGCTACCTTTGTACCTTGTGCAGCACGTTCTCTTAACTTAGTAGGCCTTCATGAGGCTGGTTGTGTGCAGGAGGCAACAAGTTTCTTTCAAGTGGTTAAAAAAATATACAACTTTTTTTCTGCTTCTACCCATCGCTGGAATAAAATGAATGTATGTTTAGGTTCAAATAGAGTTCTTAAAAGCCTTTCTGAAACAAGATGGCCTTCAGTTAACCCGCTCCACCATGGTTATAAGCAAATTACTGAAGCCATGACTTCTATCTCATGAGATCCAGAGCAAGCTTCGAACACAAAAAGCGAAGCGCTAAGCCTGTCTAAGAAAATGTCAAAACTGGAGTTCCTAATTTTAACAGAAATTTGGAGCACATTATTAGAAAGAATTCATAAAACCAGCAAGAGCCTTCAAAAAGATACAATAACGATTGACGTTGCTGCCAATTTGCTTTGTTATATGGTCTCTCATAAATGATATATGGGATAATTTTTATAAATTTGAAGCGTGTGCCAAAATTCAAAATTCAGAATCAGGATGCTAATTATAAAGACTTATTGCAACGAAAAATAGTACGAAGTTCGCGTGCCACATATTTTGATGGTCCTGCACCATCCGTCCAGCTAATTGGGAAAGAAAAGTTTAAAATATCAACTTTTTTTCCAATTATTATTGACACTATTACTTTGCAATTAAAAATACGATCCAATAGCTATCAAGAAATTAATGCATTGGTTGCCTTTTTTTGTTGATTGCAATATTTGACTTTTCATGACAAGAATTACTCTTGGAGGATTTGTCAATTCCTTGCAAGAGGCAGTACCCGTGAAAAAAACTTTAGATGGCATAGGCAGGGATCGAACCCAAGATCTCTGGCATGACAGTCCAACACACTAACCATCATGCCACGGGTACTACCAAAATTTCAAAATTCTTGCGAACAGTTTTCAAAAAAATACCATACAGATGTTAATGCAGAAGAACTTGAGGTAGAATGCTTGCACCTTGTACAGTATTTAAAAGAATTCAATAAAGATGTAAATGAAGATCTTATTACAATATCAAAATTGTACAATCTTGTACAGTGGATGAAATTAGGAACACATTTCCAAATGTAGAAACTGCCTGTAGAATTTTTTTATCTTTGATGGTTTCAAACTGCAGTGAAGAGCGTTCATTTTCGAAATTGAACCGGATCAAAAATGAACTTCGAAGCAAATCCTATTGGGCTCGGGGCCTCCAAAAGTCTAAAGACGCCCCTGGTTGCTTCCATGCTAGGTTTAAAGCTGTTTTCGCCTTAACTAGTTTGTTAGTTTAGTGAGATGTTTTTTCCATGCTCAAGTTTTTAGTAAAGCAAACTCCTAGATATTTGTATTCAAAAACACTCTATATGAAGATATAAATCCTTCGTACGTATCACCCTCCAAAACTCATTTGTTCACATTGTTGGATTTGTAATGTGGACGAATTCAACATAGAATCAACTACTAAGTTTTTAGGGGAAATTTCATAAAATTAGAGGATAAATCACACGCATACTTAAATAAGTTTATGAGTTCGATTTCCGGTTTAGCTTATAGGCAAACCAATATGGCTACCGTGGATTTATATCTTTACTAGAGTGTTTTTGTTTGTATTCTTTCACCAACTCTACTCTTTCACCATTGTAGTGGCATTGTGCACTTGCACACGATTTTCCTCCGCAATTCTTAAAAACCATCACTTTAGATTTATTTAAATTTACCACTAGGTTCCACCTTTTACAATATTCATCAAGCTTATTTATTATTACCTGAAGGGACTGCGGATTATACGCGAGAAGGACAATGTCGTCAGAAAAAAAAAGAAGAGCTTTAATGTTAACGCCGCCTGCGTACTCCATTCCTGCTAGTAATGCTTCGACTATATCTTCAATGAAGAGTGCAAACAAACTGCTGCTTTGGTAGTTGTAATTATAAATGTTGCAATACTATACCAAACTTAAGCGTCATTCCTATCTGGAAAAGCTTGTAAAATATGGCATTGCGATCCACGGTGTCGAAAGCAGCTTTAAAATCAACGAAAATGCAAATATAGTTTCTTATTTCTAGATAGAAACGAGTTTGTAAAATTTATAGATGAATAGAAATTTTTTGATAACAAATAATCTTGTTCAAAGAAGATCACAAAATATTGAAAGCCGTATTCCAAATAAGTACCGAAATATATAGTTTCCCAAAGCTTTTCGATTAGCAAAAATGTTAGTTTGCTTGTATTGTAAAAATCATATAATTATTTAGTTCCATTCAACTATGTATATGGAACGTCACTCATGAGCAATATCACTTGCCTATCTATACGATACGAGAAAGATAAAGGACACACTTATTTTAATGATACCCTAACCCAACCATTTTCATTACAGACAAGACCATCAAAACAATAAATTAACAAAAGCGAAATTAAGGCAATATAAACTGTCAGCGTTTCATTCTAAAAAGCACATATAAATAATTTACAGGTCATTTTAAAAGACAAACAATCTTATAATGAACATTCTTGTAGTTCATTAATATCACATTAAGTACATTTTGCACTTTGCTTGTATAAACAACACACCTATTCCACCTTCCTAATATCCGCTTTTCAGAATACGATGATATGGCATTATTCTTATGCTCTGATCACGGTGTTATAATAAAATAATAGTATAATAGCAATATGCTGATTTCAGTACGGCGGCGGCGGAGTACGGATGCCTCCAACCCCTCACTAAAGGAAGCTCCATTAAAACAAATGTATAATTATAAAAAGTAAATAGGTTTTATAGCAATAAACAAATGCGAATTGTCCTTTATTCTTCAATATTATTATCCTATACCTAACCTAAATCTTAAACATCCCGCAACCTAAGAGCGCAAAGATGTGATGCTCAAGAACACAACAGGGTAACTTACTTTAAAATCATAATTGAATTATGGAGCAGAAAAAGAATACTTTTGTGTAAAACTATTCTATAGGTACCTTAGTCTGGTTTTATTAATAAATAACGTCCATAATATATCTTTAACACGTTTCGGTCGTTGTTGAATTATTTTCGACATTAAAACAGATTGGCAATATTCAAAAATGTCTAAGTCTATAAAAGGTGGCGTCATTATATCAAACATCGTGTTGTACGAGTATCTTAACGACTAAACACGGTGTGAAGGGGTACTCATATTGGGTTACATTTGAAAGTGCTATTTAAAGTCATTCTTAATGTATTAAAGATGTTTTCAAATAATATGCCATAGCGCGTAATGTAAGGTTATGTAGGCATTGTCAGTTCATCCTTATATAATGTCAAATCCCTATGGCTTAATGATACAAAATTTGTAATAAGTTTAAATGAACATTAATTTTTGAGTTTGAAAACGAGACTTTAAAAATATACGAGTATATGTATGTACATACAATGATAATGGATTTACTTTTTATACACCTTTGTTGTTATTATGGCTTGGTATTTATTAATTGTTAATGAAACAAGACCAACGTAATACAAGAATGATTTAAAGAACACTTACCAATTAATTTTCTATACGTTCATAGCTCATGTGAGAAATTTCCATATTGGTAAATTACATCCTTTAAAACGCTAGCATATTAAGGCCCATTCGCAACATATAGCATTTCAAAAGCCTCTCTTTATAACTATGATGAAATTCCGGTGCAATGGGTCAAGTTTCATGCCAGTCTCTCGGGGCTTAATTGAATTTGACAGCTGCAAGAAAAAGAGAAAAAAAGATTTAAAAGTTAAAATTGAAAGGCGAAAGATTTTATATTACTTTATTTTAAATCAATAAACTATGTTCATATCATTTCATTACGGCTATGAGGGAGCGTTAACAAATATAAGCAAGATTGTTTTAGGTATAATCACGAGCAACAACCTTATGCAAATGTAACCATTTTTAAAGTTGACATAACAATAATAAAATATCAACTTTGACTGTTTAATATCAACTATGCCTAACCATACAACGCTTTAGGTGTTAGCATGTTGCATTGTTGGCGTGAAAGGAAAGCAGTTGATATGAAAGTTGTAGGTAGTCTTAGTAAAGGTGATAACAAAAACGTTCGTTGTTCGTTCAGCAAGTAGTGGCTGTGTTTCTGAGAACATGTAAGTACATCAAAAGTACAACTTTTCCGAAAATTAAAATACGGAACCAAAACACTTCGAATGCCTTACTTATTTACTTACTTCACCTCTTCCACCTGCGTGAGCCACCTGAGTTGCGGTCTTTCTCTGCTGCGCCTTCACTCGGGATTGGATTCGAAGACTTTCCGGGCTGGAAAGTTGATGTCCATTTGCTCTACGCGACCTAGCCATCTAAGTCTTTGGACTTTTATTTCAGGTCAATGCCGCTGTATAACCCGTACAGTTCGTCGTTGTCACATGACAGTGCATCGCCTTGTCTAAGACCTTTTTTTACATCAAATGCATCGGTGAGATCTTTTCCGGCCTTGATAGATCATCGTGCATTCTCCATCGTCATTCTGCACAAACGGATAAGTTTGAAAGGGATGCCAAACCTAGACATTGCTCTGTAAAGCTCCTCCCTATAGATGCTGCCATACGCGGCTTTAAAAATCGATAAAGAGATGGTGGGTATCGATTTAAAGTTCCTAAGTTTTTTCCAAGATCTGCCGTAATGTGGACAATTTATCAATGGTGGACTTTCCTAGTCTGAAGCCACACTGATAAGGACCTATCAGGTTGTTGACGAACGGCTTCAGACGTTCATGTAATAAGGCAGAAAGGATCTTATACTCGTATGCAAAGTTCCTATTATTGTGTTGTACATCAGATAAAAGGATACTTTGATTTATTGGGAACTTAGTTCGAGTATGAGTTTGATAGAATCGAGAAGTATGGGTAGAGGTAAGGGTCTAACCAAGGAAAAAATAGGCCAAATTCTAACTTAAATGAGATCTCGGAAAAACTATCCGTTTTATAACCAGCAAAATTAGAAGAAGTTCAATTGTTGTATACAACTACCTCAAGGAGATAGAGAGGTATGGAAAAAACCACAAAGGAAGAGTCAAGAAAGCCACATCAATTCAGGAAAGGCGGGCGATAGAGACAGCTGCTTAAAAATCTTAAGATCGATGGTAACAAGGGGCCGTCGTCCTGCCTCCTGGGTTTATAGGTAGACTTACTGATAAAAATTATAAAAAATGCAAACAAATCAGTAAATATACCTACAAATCGACAATTGAGTCGGTATTTCATATTAGTCTGGTGTAGAAATAAAAATCATTTTATAATAAAAGAATTATGTAAATGTAGATCAAGCTCGGTGGATTGAGTCCCAGATGAAATCGGGCGACCACTTCTAGGGTTATCTTCCCTAGATGGCTCCACATCAAAGACCTAAATTAACACACCATTGCAGATATGGTACCAAGGGATATGGTACAGCCCCATAGTTAACACCATAAACATATATGGGATGGCCTCCTTGTGAGAGTATCGTGGTGGCTGTGGTTTATCCTATATGCATAGGATTGGTTTCTTCATACCCTAGATAAATCAATATCCGGATAGAAAAAACCAAGACCAAAGGTTAACAAATTGGCAGCGTTTGTTTAATCTTGGTACGAGGGCGGGTCAATAAGTCAATAAGTGACTTTTGGAATAAAACACAGATTTTTTGATAAAAAAAAATTTATTTTTCAACGTAGTCTCCCTTGAGCTCTATACACTTTGTACAACGCTTCTCCCATTTTCTTATCCCTTCCAAAAAAAAAAAAAAGAGGCTGGGATGCGACCCACACTGAAAACTTCCCATCCCGTCTGTCGATTTGTCTTGCTTCAAAGTTTGTAGGTTTTCGTGTTGGGTTAAAAAAGTTGTCAGTTGAATTATTCTTAAAAATTTTAAAATTACCAACAATATTTTTCATATAAAGAAATAGTTTAGTTTGAAAATCTAGTTTTGTTAAATAGATTTTTAGTGAAAAACAAATTTTTACCAATTTTAGTAGCATTTCTTAAATTTTTACTAATTAGATGAATTAAATTAATTTGAGAGATATCAAGAACCGAACATCAATTTTTACCAAATTTGCGTACTATTTCTTGTAGATTTTATTTTTTTATGAAGAAATGGACTGTTGGATTTTTATAAAAAACCACTGAATATCGAAAACAATATTTTCTGTGAAATAAAAAAAGTTTGAAGACAATATTTTTAATTTTTGAAAAGCTATTTGAGTCGAAAGTAAATTTTTACCAAGTTTTAGTATTGTTTTTTGTTAGGTTTTTATTTTTTGTAAAAAAAACTGTCAATTAGATTTTTATCAAAATTTTACTGAATGTTGAAAACAATTTTTTTTAAAAGATAAAAGCCAATATCTCAAAGTTTTGAAAAGATATTTGAGTCGAAAATCAATTTTTACCAACTTTTGTTAAATTTTCTTTTAAGTTTTTATTTTTTGTAATAGAAACTGTCAATTCGATTTTTCTCAAAATCTTACTGCATGTTGACAACATTATTTTTCAAAAGATAAAAGTAGTTAAAACCCAATATCTCAAAGTTTTTAAAAGATATTTGAGTCGAAAATCAATTTTTACCAACTTTTATTAATTTTTTTGTTTAGGTTTTTATTTTTTGTAAAAAAACTGTCAATTCGATTTTTCTCAAAATTTTTCCTAATGTTGAAAACAATAATTCTTATAAGTTAAAATTCGTTGGAAGCCATAATCTCAAAATTTTTGAAAAGATATTTGAGTCGAAAATCAATTTTTACCAACTTTTGTTAAATTTTCTTTTAAGATTTTATTTTTTATAAGAAAACTATCAATTCGATTTTTTTCAAAATTTTACTGAATGTTGACAACAATATTTTTTGAAAGATAAAAGTAGTTCTAAGCCAATATCTCAAAGTTTTGAAAAGATATTCGAGTCGAAATTCAATTCTTAGCAACTTTGAGTAATGTTTTTTTTAGGTTTTTATTTTTTATAAAAAACTATTAATTCGATTTTTCTCTTAATTTTACCAGATGTCAAAAACATTATTCTTCGTTACACAAAATTGTTTTGGAGATAAAACCATTTTGTATTCGTAAAATTTTCGAGGTGACAAATTTTTTTTTCAGTTTTTTTGATTTATAAAAAAACTGTTAACTGGATTTTTTTCAAAAATATACTTGTTTGGTATCACGTTACAATATATTATATAAAATTTAATTCAAGTCTCTAGCGATTTTGGTTCGTAAGATATTAAGGGTTAACCAAAATTTTCACCTTTTTTTTTAAACTGCTATGGTAAAAAAACCACCAACGCAATTTTCTTGAGAGCCCTTTCTGCATCTTTTTGCCTTATTATCTGTATAACAAAATTTATTTTAAGTCGATACCTCTTCTAGTTCTTGAGCTATGGACAACGAAAAAAACGTCGCGAACGGACATACGGACGTACGGACGTACGTACACACGCACGCACAGACATCTTTCTAAAAATCTTTTATTTCGACTCTAGGGACCTTGAAACGTCGAGAAATGTCAAAATTTTCAATTTGACAAATCGGACCCATTACAATAACTTCCTATGGGAAGTTAATAATTTGTCGAGGTGCTCAAAATAGGGCTTTGTTTGCGAGATGACTTCATCATTGCAGTCAAATCTTTTTCCACCAAGCCATTTCTTCAGGAAGTAGTCGCTCGGAGCCAAATCTGGAGAAAAGGGTGGATGAGGGAGCAATTCATAGCCCAATTCATGGATTTTTGCCATGGCAACTGCACATGTGTGCAGCACCCTTGCATTGCCTTGGTGGAAAAGAACTTTTTTCTTGGCCGAATGAGGTCGGTTTTTTTTCAAATCGTCATTGAATCGGTCCAATAAGTTGGCATAATATTCCCCATTGATTGTTCTTTGCTTTTGAAGGTAGTCAATATGGATTATCCCGCGTGCATCCCAAATAACAATCGCCTTAACTTTATTGGCTGACAAACCCACCTTGGCCTTCTTTGGCGCCGATTCATCCTTAAAAACCCATTGTTTTGACTGTTGTTTGGCCTCTGGTGTGTTGTGATGGATCCATGTTTCGTCCACGGTTACAAAACGGCGCAAAAACTCCTCCATATTGCGATTAAACAACGCCAAACCTTCCTGTGAAGTTGTTACACGATTGCGTTTGTGGTCGACTGTGAGCAAACGCGGCACCCATCTTGCGGAAAGCTTTCTCATGCCCAAGTGATCATTCAAAATTGAAACCACTGAGCCATGCGAGATCCCTACGGCTTCCACAATCTCTCGCACTTTCAATCTTCGGTCGGCCAACACCATATCATGAATTTTTTCGATTGTTTCGGGTGTAGAGACCTCAACTGGGCGTCCAGGACGTTCGGCATCTTCAGTGCTTGTACGGTCACAACGAAATTCAGTAAACCACTTTTTTACCATTGAAATCAATGGTGCAGAGTCCCCATAGTAAAAAAAAAATAAAAAAAATAATTTTGACGGACCTGATGGGCATAGCTGCTAATTCCATGATTTATGAAAGGAAGAAATCTATCTTAAAAAACGACACAGCTATAAAGGCGGAGTAATGCTATGGTGAGCAATTACCAATTACGGGACCCTGGGAGCTGGATTTTCAAAGCTCTAAGACGACGGCAATCACATAAACTCGATCCTGGAACGACATTTTCCCCAGTTTTCTGAATTATTTGGTGGACAACGATGGAAAACGTGTGGGGATGGTCAAAAGAGGACGGCAACACCAAAAAACCGAAAGATTCGTAATCATGGTCTAGGTAATAAAAGAAGGATAAAATTCCTGATTGCAAGAAAGTACAAGGAGTACGTTGATAACATCAACGGCATCGATGTTTCAACGCTTTTATGGAACTGGCAACCCAATGTTGTGGTCGTGTATAATAAACATTTATTTATTCAGCTTTATAACTTAACTTAACACTAGGTAACTTAACATTTTTTTTTAACTTCCCATAGTTATTGTAATGGGTCCGATTTGTCGAATTGAAAATTTTGACATTTCTCGACTTTTCAAGGTCCCTAGAGTCGAAATAAAAGATTTTTAGAAAGATATTTTTTTTTTTTTTTTTATTTTTTTTATTTTATCAAAATCTTAAAGCTGACTTAAAGCTAGACAAAAATTCTTTAAAAAACTAGCTTAAATTTCAAAAACTTAAAAAATATCTTACTGGCCCTATGCGGGTGCTCTAAGTTAATCCATTATCTTATATCTACTGCCTTTCGGCCTGAGAACAATTTTAATACTAAATAACAAGAACTTAATCTAAAACCAAGAAAATTAAAAAAAAACTTGGTAGAAAGATATCTGTGCGTTCGTGTGTACGTACGTTCGTACGTCCGTACGTCTGTACGTTCACGACCTTTTTCGTCGTCCATAGCTCAAGAACCAGAAGAGTATCTCATGAACCAATGACGCTAGAGACTTGAATTAAATTTTATATTATATGTATATTGTAACGTGATACAAAACAATTATATTTTTGGAAAAAAATCTTTTTATAAATCAAAAAAACTGAAAAAAAATGTGACACCTCGAAAATTTTACGACTAAAATATGATTTCATCTCCAAAACAATTTTTTGCAACGAAGAATAATGTTTTTGACATCTGATAAAATTTTGAGAAAAATCGAATTGACAGTTTTTATTATTAAATACGAAAAATATAAAAACCTAAAAAAATAAAATGCACGACTGGGTCGCACGAACTTGCTACTGTATGCAAAGAGTCTGTTTAAAAAAGCACTCATATAAGATTTAAAATTATACCTTTAAAACAAGTTTGTCTTCAAAGATTTAAATGCTATTCGATTTGTCAAAAAACCGCGCGATTCATCCCAAGACACAACTCATCCTAGGACAACTCATCCCAGAAATGAATTGGTATTTACAATAGTTATAGTTATAAACAATACATACATATGTACCAAATGCATTATCTAATTTGGATAAAAGATAGTAATCAGCCCTATCATGAATTCCATCGTAGTCGGAATTTTTACGAATCCCGAAAAACTGTATCATGAAATCCGTTCGTAATGCAAAATTGTATGAGATTTTCCACTACGAACGGATTTCATGATATAGTTTTTCGGGATTCGTAAACATTTCCGATTACGATGGAATTCATGATAGGGCTGAATATAATAAAAGTTTTGTCAATGTAATGCGCTCTTTCGGGCTCACGCACAGGATTTGATCTGGTGAGATAGGAGGGGATTACATTTAATGCAGTTAAAATAATTAAAAAAAAATATTTTAAGATTCAAAACTTTACCTGAAAAGTAAGTTTGTCTTCAAAAATTTAGATGCCATTTTATAAATCAAAAAAACCCTTGATTTTTCAATTTTTTTTTTGAAAATCGTTAGAGCGGTTTTTTTTTAAATTAATTTTTTATATATAAAATTTTTAAATTTTGTTCTAAAAATATTTTTGGTATGCAGTTGTTTAGTGATTGTACGCTCTACATTTGAATTTCGTAAAAAAATGTTGACCCGTTTTTGAGATATAGAATTTTGAAAAAAAAAATTCAATATTTTTTTAAAAATCCAAACAATAAAAAATTTCACTTTTGATAATCAAATATTGTTAAGGCAATATAAGAGCTTATTCAGAAAAAAAATTATTGAAATCGGTTGATAAGTTGCTGAGAAAATTAAGAAACAAAATAACGGTTCTATGAGCGGTACCTTTCCTGAGCAATACAAAAATATGTTTTTCTTATGAAAAGAAGCCATGTTTAAAAATAAAATTTTAGAGAAAATTTAAAAAAATCTATCGGTTTGTTTTTGAGAAAATTCGAATTTTCGTTTTTTGACCAAAAAAATTGTATTGGGGCCACTGTTAGTTTTGGTCTTAAAAAAAAATGAAAAAAACTCCTAACGCGAATCTGCTGAAAACCTTAACTTCCAAGTTTGAACTCAATCGACCCAATGGTTTAGGCTGTAGGAGCATGGACAGACCGGACGGAATCGCGGGACCCACTTTTTTTGACTTCTCTACCATCGTAATATCATGTTTGATTAAAATCTCGAGTTCGAAATTTTGTACGAATGCAAAACTTGCCATATAGTTCCTATATGTCGCAAGTAAAAACATTACATACTCAAAGTTGGTAAAAATTGAATTTCGACTCAAATATCTTTTTAAAAATTTGAGTTTATGGCTTCTTACTAATTTTAACTTATAAGAAATATTGTTCTCAACATTAGGAAAAATTTTAAGAAAAATCGAATTGACAGTTTTTTTTACGAAAAATAAAAACCTAAAAAAAATGCATAAAAGTTGGTAAAAATTGATTTTCGACTCAAATATCTTTTCAAAAACTTTGAAATATTGGCTTTAAACCTTTTTTTATCTTTCAAAAAATATTGTTGTCAACATTCAGTAAAATTTTGAAAAAAATCAAATTGACAGTTTTCTTACAAAAAATAAAAACCTAAAAAAAAAATGTATAAAATTTGGTAAAAATTCATTTTCGACTCAAATATCTTTTCGAAACTTTGAGACATTGGATTCAAACTAATTTTATCTTATAAGAAATATTGTTTTCAACATTCGGTTAAATTTTGAGAAATGTTGGATTGACAGTTTTTTTTACAAAAAATAAAAACCTAAACAAAAAGCAATACTAAAACTTGGTAAAAATTTACTTTCCACTCAAATAGTTTTTCAAAAATTAAAAATATTGGCTTTAAACTTATTTTATTTCACAAAAAATATTGTTTCGATATTCAGTAATTTTTTTTTATAAAAATCCAATAGTCCGTTTTTCATAAAAAAATAAAATCTACAAAAACTAGTACGCAAATTTGGTAAAAATTCATACAAATATAGACAAACTTTTAAGCAAGACAAATCGACAGACGGGATGGGAAGTTATCAGTGTGGGTCGCATCCCAGCCTCTTTTTTTTGTATTGTTACGGCTTACGGGGGAACCCCCTCTATATAAAAATAGTTGAAGTGGCAAAGTTATAGCCCATTCATTTCTTTAACTGGCTCTAACTTTTCAACAGCAAAAATCAGGGTTAGTAATTACAAGGTTTAAGTACATATTTGCTTATTTTATTTGTGATTCATGTTTTTGGTCGATTAAGTTTAAAATAAATATTTTTAATTAATTTTATTAAATGGATTCGTGTCAGCTGTGAGCAAATAGTAAGCAATTGGCATCAGTTAGAACTTCAAACGATAAAATAAGGATATTCGAGCCCAAACTAGCTTATTTAGTAATTAGATAGGCCACTATTGCATTTACATTTTTAAAGTGCTCTTATTTGGCCTAAGTCAATTTTCGTAATAAACACAACTTCGATATAATTGCAGTTAGGCCACTATTGTCCTCACGATCTGATATAAAGGTAGTAAACAATCGTTAATACACTTTTCGATGTTGATTTGCTATAAATTAAAACATACTTCTTTGTATTTTTATATATATGTGTAGGTATGTGTAATTTTAGCCTACATTTTCAAACGAAATTATTGCCAGCTTCATCAAATCACAGCATTTGAGTGCTGAGAATCAAACAAAACTAAATCCGCCAACAGAATTTAGTCACCAGCGGATTTTCAACATTGTACTGAAAAACGTTTCATCTTTTTTATTGAGTTTTGATAAAAAAAAAACCTAACTTATTCAAAAAACATTATCATAACTTATGTAACCATCTTTAAACAAAACAAATATATAATTCCGTATAATGAATAGATACCTAAGATAGAGAATTCTTTGGGCACATGAATGAAAGATTTAAAAGGACAATATATATGTATGTGTTAGTATAGCCTACGCATATAGCCACAACAATGTAATTTTCCGTGCAATCAAAACGACAAATGTCGTCAATTTTTTTTAATGTGTCACGTTCAATACTGCTGAGGAAATACGTTGAATGCTCTTCAAAAATAAACACTAAAAATTCAAGAAGAAAAGTTCTAAAGGTACAAACATATAACATCATTGGTTTAGTGGTATGTGTAAGCATTATATGCACATGTATGTAAATGGATACGCAAATACATGTGCACCCAGGTTTATAAGCTTGCAGAAGGTGAAAATATGAAAAATTGCCCGAAAGTTTTTTTTTTGTCCTATATTTCGAAAATATATACGAATATATATGCAGGAGCGGAGTGGGCTACCGGGAAGCCGAGATATTGCCCAAAGTGGGGTAAAATAAAAGGTTGGTAGAGGCCTACTTCTTGAATCTATTTCTGTTATTTACAGAACAACTTTCTCCTTACATTGAACGCAAATAAAATAATTTTTTAGATATAAATGGGTATTTTTAGACCCACTTTGTACTGTTAAGTGTCCTTATTACCTGTCATGGAAACTTTCGTAACTGGGTCTTCAAGGCCTTATGGCCCAAAGAGGTATCTAGTTTAACGGCCCTACGTTTGAGAACTTGTTTGTTAATTTACAGAATATGTTGACTTGGATATTTAAAACAAAGATAATTCTTTCACGTCGCACTAAAATATAAACCTAAGGTGCCACTTAAAGCTATCATTGGTTTTCATCATTGAAACTAATTTTTTGAATTTTTTTGAAAGATTGGTTAAAGCTTTCATTGAAATTTCCTGATTTGAATCAAGCATTTCCTGATTGGAATCAAGCATTTGAGCTTAAAATTGGTCGTTGATAGGAAACTGGCCACTTTCAGTGGAACGATTATGTTCCGAAATGTAAATTCAACAATCAGCTATTCAGTGAAAACAATTTTATTATTAAAAAAATAAAAATGAACAAAAAAAAAATTCTGGGTTAGTAGAAAAAATCTATAATTCATCAATATCATTTCGACACCAACTATAAAAAAAATTTGACTCTCTTACTCGTTTTCAAATCTCGAAGCAAAATGTTCAATGATAAAAACTAATGATAGCTATAATTGGCTCCTAAGGATGTTAAGTCATAAGATCTCGGTTACAGATTGCTGTCACTCCTTTTAGATATACGTTATAACGTATATCGCTCTATTTTTAGTAATGGCGAAATGGAACCTTTTATTGGACAACTCTTGTCAAATTAAAAAGAAGAAGGATGTTGCTTTTTTAAACAATCATGTCGCGTTAGATTTTCTAATGAAATGGTTGAATCAATAAGAAATAGAACTTAATATTTACAGCATATTTCGAAGAATGATTTGGACTTTCGTTCAACTTTAAAGTTCCTGTTCTCCATGGACAATCTTCTTGCCAATTTAGTACTTCAACAGCAAGATGATAGAACTTTTTTTGGAAAACACAGCAAAATTGATATATTTTAATTAACGCTAAATTCGATTGGTTTTCGTGGAGTAATCTTTTGTAGGACATGCAAAAGTACAACCTATCAAACTGCACTAACTCGGTGGGTACCTAATTTGTTTTTAAAAGAACCCGGGAAGCACTTTGAGCTACAAATGTACATATATGTATTTGACCTGGCGACGAGAGTTGTAAAGACTACTGTCTTTTAATGACTGCAGTCAGTAAAGTCAAATTCAATTCACTAAAAGTTAAAAGTCGTGATTGTTTTTGACTTTTAAAATAAATGTTAAAAGGCATTTTCAAAAGTCATAAGTTAATTGACTAAATCATTTTGACTTCATTCTCTTTTACTTAAAAGTCATTTAAAAGTCAATTTTAAACGTTAATCAATTTCAAAAGTCAGTAAGCCATTTGAATGCAGTCTTTAAATTTTTAAAGTCAGCAAGATTCATATGTGGTACCCTGGCATGATGGTTAGTTCGTTGGACTGTTAAAACGGGACCAAATCCCTTGTTAGTAACGAAGGTTGAGCTTCAGCTCATCTTCAACTCAATAAAAAACAAAAAGTCAGTAGGTGTCGATGGTATATCCAACGTTGTACTAAGACATTTACCGATGGAGGCCATTGACATTTACACCACACTCTTCAATAATGCACTGAATAATGCATATTATCCAGTGCATTGAAAGACCGCTGTGGTTCATCCTCTCCCGAGGGAAAAGGGAAAGGATAACTCCAAGCCGTCAAATCTTCGCTCGATAAGTCTTCTTCCGAGCATCAGCAAAGTTTTCAAAAAGATCATCAATAGGGCTCTGACTAAGTGGGCTGCGGACAACAAAATAATTCCGGATAAATAGTTCGGGTTCAAGGCGGGTCATGACACAATTCATGCTGCGTCTAAACTCGTTTCTGATATCCAATGGAATAAATCAAAACAACAATGCACAGGTGCTATTCTGGTTGATTTGGAAAAGGCCTTTCACACCGTATGGTTAGAGGGTCTTTACTTAAAACTGAGCAGGCTTGGCATAAGCAAACCATTGTTGTATATACTTTATGATATACTTTATGATATGCTTAACGGTAGAAAGTTTGTTGTCAAAAGTGCAATGTAACTTCTACCACAACATTCTTAATTAAAAATGGTCTTCAACAGGGAGCGGTGAATTCACCATTCTCTTCAGCATTTACACCAGCGATCTGATAGGTAGTCTTACAAAGGCAATTGCGTACGCCGACGATCTTATTGCGTACAGAACGGCCCGAAAGGTTGAGGTTATTAGAATTCTCTTGCAGCGTGATTTCGACAGCATTCAGCGATATTGCGATGAATGGAAACTGAAAATAAATGTCCAGAAGTCGGAAACAATTCTGTTCCGGACTCCGCTGGCTAGGGCCACGAGGGATACGTGCAAGAATTGGCGCAAGATGGTCATCGTTGATCTTCACGGGCAGCCTTTAGCGAGCAAAAGTGTAGTGAAGTACCTTGGTATCTGGCTAGATCAGTATTTATATTTCGACAGACATATAAATGCTGCTCTGACCAGGGCCAGAGGAGCCTTCGCTTGACCCCAGAGTGAAGGTAATTTGCTACATGGCCCTCATACGGCTGATGATCGTTTATGGTTGTCCTGTGTGGCTCAGCGTTGCTCCTTCCCAAATGGAGAAGTTTCGGGTGTTCGAGCGGCAGTGTTTACGACGCTGTACCGGGTTATATCGAATAGCCGAATCTTCTTACTATTCCATCGAGGTCCTATACAACGGGGATCGAATCAACAGAATTGACAATTTCGTGATAAATCTCGTCCGAGGTCACATTGCAAGAGCTATGTCTTCGACCAACAATTTAATTTTCGGGGCGTTCTATCCGAACGACGAGTATTTTGAAAGTGTACGCTTGAGCGGCTTCATTCCACCAGAAGCATTCCTTTTCTTAGGTAAATGCGGTCTGATACAGGATATATTGGCAGTTCCGCTAAGCTACCACGTCAGACGACGTACCGTGGATAGGCAACTCCTGTTGAAATCGGGACGTCATGGCACAAGACGGAGCAGAGCTCCTTCGGTTCAGTAGGGCTGTGTCCGAACGGGACCGTACTGATAGGGTGAAACCGGAGAACCAGTTTTGGTATCTTCAATCGGCACTTGATAGTGGGTAGTCGAGATGGGGTTTTAAGCCTTGGTCGGCTTACATACTTGTTTCATAGTTTTAGGGTTTAGTTTTAAGTAGAATAGGCATGGTGGCACAACAAAAAAATACACACAAAAAAGAAAAAAAAAAAAAAAGAAAAGAAAAAATACATGGAATAAAAAAAAGGACAACAAAATATGAAAACAAAAAATGATAGATACTTAGATTTGCGGCTGTGGTTGTTCTTGTTTTAAGTAGTTTATAGGTAGAATAGGTAGTTTAAGTAAGTTTAAGATTTATTTTAAGGACCTTATTTTAAGTAGTTTTTAAGTAAAAAGGAAAAAAGATATTGAAATTTGTTGTTTTTTTAAATTGTCTAATAAATGAAAAATAAATAAAACGAATTACAGTAACATATATCTTAGGGCAGAAAGGCATAAGAATTAAGCATTATTGTTTAACTTAGAGTGTCCGTATGGGACCAGTAAGTTAGTTGTAAGTTATGGTTGATTACGCTAGTTTTATGAATTTATGAAACCTACCGCGTGCTGTTGTCATGTGTTCTTTCTTTCTGTTGTTCTTTCTCTTCTGTCCTTCTGTCTTGTATTAATGTCTTGTGTTGTTATCACCTTATATAGTCTAGTCGCTCAAGGTGATGTGTTCTCTACTCTGTACATTTATGTGCTGAGTAGTGTTTAATGTGTAATGTAATGAATTTTTGTCTAGCTTTAAGATAGTCTTAAGAATGAATTAATAAAAATGAATTTGAAAAAAAAGTGCGTTGGACTGTCATGCCAGAGGCCTTGGGTTCGATCCCTGCCTATGTCATCTAAAGTTTTTTTCACTGGTACTGCCTCTTGCGAGGAATTGACAAATTCTCCAAGAGTAATTCTTGTCATGAAAAGTTCTTTCTCAATCTAGCCGTTCGGATTCGGCATATAAATTGTAGGTGCTCTCCATCCCTGACAAAAGTACTCGCACACAGGAATGGTTGAGAGTTGTAAGTCATTAGGCCCTAGTTCTCAACGGACTGTTGTGCCACCCATTTTTTTTTTAGATTGATTTGAATTCAGTCTTTTGACTTACATAAATCAATTGCTTTGACATTTGATTTTGTTGAACCTTTCATGAATTCAATCGGAAAATTTTAAGTACCTATAAAAACTATAAATTAAAGCGTTTGTATTAACGGATTTGGTGACAGTTTTCTCCGGCATTCTTAAAAGTTTTCGATTACGATGGAATTCGTGATAAAGTTCACCAACATCAAATTTCTTACATCAAAAGCATTTAAATGACTTGCTGATTTTTCTTGAGTCTCATTTAAAATTGACTTTTGAATGACTTTAAAAAATCGAAGAGAGTGCAGTCAAATTGGCTAAGTCAATGGGCTTTAAGTCATAACTTTTGAATTTTATATCATAAGTCAAAGTTATTTTGAAAGTCAAAAAGCTTTTAAAAATAGTCGCAGTCATGACTTAACTGCAGTCACTAAAAGACTTTAATTCTTACAAGTCTGCTGGCGACTTATTCTCATTAATAAATAAGTAAAGGATAATGGGAAAAATATGCACAAAAATGATGTACTAGATATAAGCTTTCTAACGGTATATGATTCAATTGTGGGCAATAGGTAAGACCAAATTGCCCATTCTCCTTTGTATTTTATCGCTAAATGAATTAAATTTGGTATCATCTTCATTTCTAATACAGTATTCGAAATTTTAATATAAGTCTCATATTGATTTATAAAAATACCGGACCGACCGAAAAATCGATTACAAAATTGAAATTTACCTTGTATACTCCCCATTTTTGTACGTAATTATTTAGTATTCCACTTTATGTTTTATATTCGAAACGTGCCTTACTTAAAAGTATGCAGGTATTTGATATAAGATTCAACAGCAAAACAAATGTTTTCAGGCCCGGTAAAGTCTTAAGACGGTACTGATAGGTACATACATACACATTTATTTGGTTTCACAACAGTACTAGGTAGTCCTGATTTATGAAAATTTAAATAAGATTTCACTAGAGATGTTGAAAATGATGAAGAGAAGGTATTTTGTATGCAACAATAATAGTACCATGGATAGGACTTGACTCCACAATACTTTTTTATTTTATTTTTGAGAAAAGACAAATCCAGAAAAATTATTTGGAATGTGAATATAGGTGTACCTATGCAAATTTAAATCTTTTCGTTATTCTTGTCCTTTTTGATATATCAAATGCTATATGTCTCACTTAAGATACCTACATATATGTACATGTGACTTTCGTCCGTCTTGCTCTTTTGTGATGCCTTAACGATTTTCAAAAAAGAAAAAAACTTCCTTTGTTGGCATTAAAAACGTATCTTACCAGAAATTGAAGAAACGTGGAACTGGCTAAGATAATATTTTCACAGTTTAAAATATGAGTTTTGAGTTGGTGTCAATTTATATTTTGTAGGCTTTAGATTAAACATTAAAACTTTAAATCGTGATGTTGCTGATGACGGATTCTTTCTATTCTTTGCTGACATCAGCAGCATCCTTATTGAAGCAATTTACAACCACACATTATTTTACCTGGATTTGTATCAGACTTAGAATATAGCTTAGTGAAGAATTTTGAAAGTAGGAACATTTTTTTTTAAAGTATCTGCACTTTTTAGTCCAACATCGAAATATAATTCAAACAATGCTAATGTAAAACCTTTACTTTTGACATATACCTATACATAATATCAGAGATTTCTTGTCTTATTTTCCCTCCAGAAATTCTCAAGCAATATGTGGTCTCCTGATAAGTGTTTACCTATATGTTTGATTATTTTAAGCCTCTCCCGGGCTATAGATATACTGACATTGGTGTTTTCTTTATTAATCAAAAACCCTATTATTGGAATATTATCGGACGAATTTCCATAAAAAGGATTAAAAACGCAAGTTCTGCCATCCTTCGCTTAAAATATTATATAGCCCCACACACTTTTATTGCCTTTCATCATCATAACCTGTTCCAGTGAAGCGAAGGTATTCAAATTATGAATTATCATAAAAACTCAAATCAGCCATTTCAAACAACCTACCCGCTACCCCCCCAAAACCCTTTATCACCTTTTAGTCCTGTGAGATGAGACAAATAATGATGAGGATGGAATATTTTGTGTGTAGAATCATCGCAGATAGAGTCTATGTTAAACAGATCCTGGATAAATTTACGCTAATCTCCAAAGCATTTGAGAATATTAAAATATTCAAATTTTTGTGTTATTAATAAGTATTTTTGATGACGAGAGAAAGAAATTTTAGCTATGTTATAAGAAACCTGAGAGAGTTTTGTACTATCATCATCATCAGCGACGGCAGGCGTTGGAAATTATTTCGATTTGCATAGAAATTATGGTTAAAGATCAGAAGTTATCATTTTCGTCGTCAACTATCGTCTCTGATGGTCATGAAACTTTTGTTGGCATTATTTGACTTTTTTGTACGTAAGTAAATGATAACTGAGCGATTGTCATTAAGTTTATAAATGGTCGAAAAGGCAATATAAAATATATTTTGAACAAAGAACAACTAAGTATCAGTTAAAAAATTACAAAAATTACTGAGAAAAAGAATTCAAAATGTTGAACAGTTTTATAACCATTGACTGTAAAATTAAACAAATTTAATTTAAAAATGTTATCTTCAATTTGTTTCTTGGCATTACGCAGTTGACTTTAAATTTGAAGTTACCAAACAGACAAACAACAGTCTCCATTTAATGTTTGATAGCTGCATTACAACTTAAAAAAGTTTTTAATTGTATTAAATGTATTATGTACATATATCCTTAAATAAAATCCATGACAAGTCTGAAACAATTAATTACCATGTTCTGATCCGGATCAGATCATGATAATAAAACAGCATATTTTTTATTATTTAAGGGCTCCCGGAAATTACGCCAGATTTTTTTTGGAAAAAACGCCAGAAAATTCTTCATACAAAATTCTGGCTTTTTTTCCTAGGAAAAAATCCCAAATTTTTCTGGCAAAATTTCGGAATTTCAGGCATTTTTTCCTAAAAATTTTCTGGCGTTTTTTCCATTTTTACAGAAATGGAAAAAAGGCAAAAAAAAAACATTTGGAAAAAAAGCCAGAAATAAAATTTCTGGCGTTTTTTCCTAAACATGAAAAGGAAAAACTGTATTTTGTATAAATTGTTATAATAAATAAACAGTTTTACTACACATTCTTTGTCTCTATCATCTATTGTAAGAAAAAAAAATGATGCTGTGTGATGGTAAGGATATAAGGATGACGTCAGCTGTTGAAGCATATAATGGAGTCCTCGGTAGATTGATACAACATAAGGGAAACTTTTTTAAATTCGTTAAAATTCTTCGAGAGGAGGAGTTTTTTAAAAGTCGCGACTTTTTTAATATGGTAGAGACTGGTGGTGCAACAGGCTCTATTAAGAAAAAAAAAATACAAAGATAAGAGCGCGAAAATTAAAGAAGCAAGCCAACTTTTGGCAGACAAAAAGATAACACCAATCATGTTTCTCAACAGGATGGTGTACGAAAAAAACTGTATATGCACTGATATGGAGTCGTTTGATGACGTTTTCGAAGGTTTTTGTTTTCTAATTAATAATCGTATTTTTAAAATAATTTCTATGCACTTTTCTAGATTCTAATGATGTTGACACTAACGTTTACTCTGACGAGGAAGAAGAAGCGGAGGAACATCCTGAAGACGTAAAAGAAGCGGATGTAATATTATGTATTATATGTCAGGTCCTCCCACCAAACGTTGTGTTGTTGCCGTGCAGACATATGAAAATATACTCGGAGTGCAACTTAAAGTTGCAAGCTCAAGCAGTTGCAGATTCAAACGAAAATTACAAATGTCCATGCTGCCGGGAAATCGTAACAGACACTTTGCAAGTTTACATTTAGTAAAAATATTTTGTTCTTTTCTATTTTGTTAAATAAATTGTTACAAATAAAAAAAATTATTAAAAACTTTAGTAATTTTTTGCGTGGCAGCCACGCCGCCATAAACGCGCCGGCCGCGCCGCGTCCGCAACGCTATGGCCACGCGCGCCGTGCCGCGCCCGCGACCGCGCCGGCTAGCCGCGCTGCGCCGCGTCCGCAACGCCATAGCCGCGCCGCGCCCGCGACGCCCCCCCCCCCCCGCGGGTGCATGTCAGGGGCTGTTTTTTCCTGTTGTGATAAAATGTCTACAATATTGACCAAGTAGCGACTTTTAAAATGCAAAACATTTTCTGGCTTTTTTTCCAAATTGATATTAGGAAATTAGGCCAGAATATATCAATTGGTTTTCTGGCCTAATTTCCATTTTGGTTTCTGGTTTTTTTCCATTTCTGTCTGGCACAATTTCCAATGTTTCTGGCTTATTTTCCACAAAAAATTCTGCTTCTTTTTCCAATTTGAAGCAGAAAACATTTTCTGGCGTTTTTTCCAAAAAAAAATTCTGGCGTAATTTCTTCTGGCGTAATTTCCGGGAGCCTATTTAAGGTTTGGTAACAGTGTCAAATTCGTTCTTTCAAAAGTGACATTACGAAGCAAAACAAATACAAACACATTTATCGATGATGATGATGATTCAAGTTCCAGTTCTAGCTCCACAACTTTTGAAAATGTTCACCAAAGAATTAAAAACTTTTTTGAAATAATTCAAAGCTATTCCGATGTAGACTTCAAAAAAAAACAGTTTATTACAATTTATTTGTATTTTCTCCCATTTGTGCTGCAGCTTTCTCGATTTTATTTACGTTTTTTGACATTTAAAGCAGAGTGTTGCCAGAAGAACATTTTGCTCAATGATATTATTTTGTTCTTTTTTTTTGTGGGAAAAATAATACCCATGAATTATGTCAAATATACATTTTTTTGAACTTAATTATTATAATTTCACCAATTTATGTCTAATTTTGTTAAAATATCTCATAATTTTATGGATTATATACAAAATAAATAAATATAAACTTCTCGCTTTCTATTTGAAAAATATTTTATTTCAGTCAGATGGAAATGTTTATATGGCAATACAGGTTTTATATAATTTGTTCGCAATGATACTAACATTTACATGTGAAATTACAATGATAAGGCCCTCCTTGTGTGAAAAAAAGAATTAAATTTTGGATCTCAAATCGAGATCCAAACACAAAGCAGGATCTTGTAATAAAACGCGGCTAATGTTGATTTGTATTACTTCTTAAAGAAGCAAATCATTTTGTTCTTCACAATATCAAAATATTTCAAAAGAGGAAAACATATTCAATGTAGTGTATAAATCGGAAAATTACCATTATAAATAGGAACGACCGATGATGCGCCACCTACTTGTGCGAATCCCAAATAATGCATGTAGAATTGTGGAGTATTGTGATTTTGGGAGAAAGTGGAAGAAAAGAATAAAATGCATTGTGCAAGAGTTGAAATTTTTCTCATAATCTTGTCCTCCTTGTTTTGATGGCAATATTTTTCCCTCTTAGAATTAACTCTCCACACTACAATTGTGTACAGCAAGCGCCACCCAGTGGCTCCACTTTCCAAACTAAAATTCGTGTTTTTTTAATAGTATATAAAACTTATAGTACTACCTCGAGACTTTACGGGCGCGGCAACTTGGAGAATTTTTCGACATTGTGTCCTCACCCTTCAACAGATCTATTTAAAATATCTCCCTTCCTATCATAATTGTTATTTGAATTAAAATTAGAAAAACATCTCTGTTTTGCTCTTAACCTTCTATTCTTTTTAATACTCTACACCGACAAATTTGTGGTAACCGCAGCGCCCTGTAGCGGCTACAGAGAACGTGCAAAAAAATGACTCGATGATGATACTATTGATACAAGGATTCATGGCAGTCAGCGCATGAATCTTCAATTGGAGATACATAGTTTTTTCCATTTGACTTCAATGTATTTCCCATAAAAGAAAGAAATCAATAACAAATACCTTATACGAAAGCAAGTTGTTGTTGTTTAATTATGATTTGCTTACGTTTTTTAAGAACAAATTACACAGGTTGAATTGTCTTTTTGATATATTTTCTACCTGATTTAGAAATAAACACATAGAATTCTTCTTTTATAATCATAATTTTGATACCCGTTGATATAAAATTATGGGAACTTCAAAAAAATCTATCTCCAGTTGTCAGTACATACATTGACTTCCAGGTGGCGTGGGAAGCAAGTTACTAGATGCCAACAGGTTGGAGAATAGTGGAGTTTGCGCATAGAAGTTAATTGTATATTCGGTTTATGGTTATAGATTTTGAATTTAATGGCAAAAAACTTTGAACATTGTTTCATAGTATGACTTACTTAATCTTCAAAAATGTTTAGCAATTTACTAAATATTTTAAAATTGTAGTAATTGGCTGGCAGTAAATACATTTTAAAAAAATACGAATTTCCTTTTATTATAAACTATGGATCTGAACACATCTAAACAGTGACGTTTCGTCATTTTATAGAACTACCGAAGCGACATCTTTGAAACCATCAAGAAACTTATTCTAATAGAGTTGAATTGAGAAATGTCAGAAATTCAGAAGTCTTATGGATTTAGGAAATTAGGTACTAAAAGTTTAAGTAGAATTTGTTTTTAATTTTTAATAAAATAAAAGACATCAACGTATTGAAATGGCTTAAAAATGTTACTAATGTTTTTGGATTCACAGCTTTTATCGCACTTGCTATAATGCGTTTATAAAATTAGGCTGAATGTGTAAACTGTGAGTGATTGCTTTGTACATATGTATGTTTATAAAACGTTTCGACTATCTTTGTACATGGTGGAAGTGGAATAAGGCGTCATCTAGATATTTTTCTTGGAACTAACCATGAGATAGTTTGAAGTTATTGTCGGCATTGCAGTTTGTAAGTGTGTACATAATAACTGATGTTTTTTTTCGTGGAGATGGCGTGGTGCGCTTGGGATTTACTATGAGTGATGAAATAAAAAAAATTCGTTTCCTTTTCAAGTCTAATTCAAGACTCGCTCTATTCTTCTTATGAATTCATAATTTTCACTAGCAGTGCTTTACCATCGTCCAAAAATATATTGCTCATATATTTAAGACAAAACTAAAATTAAAGAGATTTTATAGTTGGAAGTTTTTCATAAATTTAATTTAGTCGGTAAAATTATCCCACAAGCAAAGCAATGCGTTTTTAAATGATTAAGCAGTACTAAATTCGAGTCTCTGTACTAATTTGTCGATCACATCAGGTTTTTAAAATACGCCCTTTAAAAATGCTAAAAGCAACCAAACACAGGGTTTTCAAGGCTAAGTTTAATCTCAAAATATCTCGTAACAATTAATAAATTGTATTATGACATTGTAAAGTACAAATCTTTCTCTTCTAGAAAAAATTTAAAACCTCTTAGTATCTTACTTAGTTTTAGGAAATTCTAATTAAGTTTTAAGTCTTTTATTTGTCTCTATGTGAAGTTTTGAGAAAAGCTTGAATATATATATATATAAATATACATACGTTTTGAACTTACTTTTTAGTGCTAATTTCGAACCCAAACTTTAATTATGACTATTTTCTCAAGTTACACGTTTTCAGCATTATTTTAATGTTTTTTTTTTTTTTTTCTTGTTAAATATATTTTAAAAACTTGATATAAAAGAGTTGTGTGATAACTGATTCGTTACAAGAACAAAACTTACTTTCAAACCGTTTTGCCTTTTTCTTTTCAAAACCATTTTAACGGACTTTATTCGAATTTAAAAAAGTAATATCCCCAAAACCTGACGTGACACTTTAATTTTGAAGTCATATTTGAATAACCGTCATCAAAACCTTTGCAAAAGTGCAGTTTTATTGACAGGAAGAAAACTTTGCCCACAATTTTTTTTTAATTTTTGAAAAGCTTAAAACTCGGAACCATTTTAAATCTACATAGTTTTGCCGCAAAACTAGATATTTAAGAAAAATCAATAAGAGCGTTATACATTTTACATAAATGTACATCGATACATTTATTTCTTTTCTCTTTATGTCTTTTTAGTTTTTCAAACTACATACATATATGCCTTTTTGTTTACCTATATGTACGTTCACGCTGACTCACCATTTGTACAAAATAATTTATAATTGTTGTGATTGAGAAATGATAAAACGAAACTAAGATTCCGAATTGTTGTTTTACTAAATGTTAAAAAGTAGCCCAGGCCTCCATACCAAAACACATATGGCTTTTTTACCATAATAAACATCGAAATAATCTAAGATAGTTTTTTATGATATCCGCTCGTGAAATATGATTGAGTAGATAAATCAATACAATAATTGCAAAAGATATGCAACAACGAACAAATTACAAATCGAACTTGGCGACCTAATCGCGAGCTAATATTTAAAAATTACTGTAATAGATTAAATTTAAAAAGTTTAATTTAACAACAAAATCAAACATTTATTTAAATTAATGCATACAAGTACCTACAGTGCAAGCAGGGACGTTTAAAAAAATCATTTTAAAATTAATGTGTGTTTTTTTTTAATATTTTTACTTTTTAATAAGAACTAAAAATAAAAAACATAAAACAGATATTTTTTTTATACTTTTATATTTTTTTTTTAATTTACCTTCAATAGTTGAACATTTTTCTTTATAGTTGATTTTTGATAATTTGTATTGTTTTTTTGGTTGATTTCTAATGTGAATATTTTTTTTTTTTAATTTTATGTAAGTTTATTTCTTTATATTTGTTTTGATTTGTTTTTTTTTTAGACGTATATGTAAAGTTTAAGTATACAATAAAATATTATTGAAGGCACACTTATCTGAATTTGTCATTTGCAAAATCATGAATTAAGTCATCAAATTCAATTTCCTGCAGAAATTAATTTTCAATTGATAAAATTGACAAGCTGTTTAGTCGCTCTTGTAGCATTGTACCTTTGTATATAGAGTGAATAGTACTCTCATGGAACACGAATTTTTAGTTCATTGACGGCTTATACAGGCGGCGCTCAGAGTACTGAAAATTTGTTGTGCAGATTTCAGAAATTAAAACAAAAATGAGTTGAGGAAAAGAGGGTTTTATTATTTTCTCTCTTGTTAGAAATGAAGAGAGTAAGTGAGGCAACAAAATAATACAGTTGCTTATGTTTTTTTTTGTGTGTTGTCATGGAGATATTCCTATGTATTGAACTATGTAGGTTTTGTTTTTGTTGCATTAATGCATTTGATTTCAAATTTATAAAATCTAAAATAATTAAATTTTCTTTTCACAATGAATACACTGTTGTCATATTTTGAATATTGTACATACAAGTTGTGTGGATGTGCATATTTAAAACTTGGCAACAGATTTTTGTTGTTTTTTTTTTATTTTTTGGAAAGAAATAATACGGTAGGTAGGGAAATTCAATTTTAAGTCAGATATGTATGTAGGGAGGTGAGTACAATTTTTGTTACTCGTAAGTTGGATATGTATTTAGGTACAAATTTGAAAACACTAATTAGATAGTGTTTACAAATTTGTACCTATGCACATGTAGGTATAGGTATATGTAGCTACATTTTTATCATAGGTTATTCGTATTTGATATTCTATTGTAAGCATAGTTATAAAGTATTATAGGTAGGTACATATGTAGATATATAGAAAGAACTGTAGGTTGACTTTTTATACAAATTTTAAGAAATGTTATCAACAGTATCTTGTATTAAATAAATTAAATTATAAATTAAGGCAAAAGTTTCAACTGTCCTCGAAATATTCGAGTAAAAAATCATTACTAACCAATTGTTAGTTGTTGTTTTTTAGTTTTGTTGAAAAAAGTGTCAATTGGATTTTTGTTAATTTTATCTGATGTTAGAATCAATTAGTTTTAATTTTGAAAATCAATCAATTTTTACCAATTTTCGTTAATTTTATTTTTATTTTTTGAAAAATTGAACCATATGTCGAAGAAAACGTTATTCTTTTTAGCATTAAGACATTCTGGATGCATCGACCGATTAAAATTTATCAATATTGGAAGTTAATACCTATAGCTATATATACAAATAATAATAATAATAATAATAAAGACTGGAATGCGACCCACACTGACAGTTTCCCATCTTGTCTGTCGATTTGTCTTGCTTAAAACTTTAACAAAACATTCATAACAATATTTTTGTGTGAGATAAATAATTTTAAGGGTACCTACATATGTATATCTTTCTTTGGTATCCTAGAACTTGAGTCAACAACCATTTCTTACCAGTTTTTTGTTGTTTTTGTAGGTTGTTTTGTGTTTTGTTAAAAAGTTGTCAGTTGATTTTTTTTAAATATTAACTTAAAAATGTGTGTATGTTTGTTTAAACATTTTACATTTTAAGCTAAATATGAGAGTAAAAAGAGTGTGTATTATATGTTACGATATACAAAAATTTCACAATTTTATTAATTAAATAAAGAATTATGAAAGTAAAGCAAACAAAATTATTTAAACAAACAAAATAATATTATTGAAGTTAATTTCACCAAATATAACTAAAAAATAGTACCAGTCTTCATAATATTTAAAGCGTTCACTATAGCGTATGTGGAATATTTATGTGTACCTAAATTAAAGAAAACCAACTTTAAAAATTGTCCTTACTTTACAAAAGTAAGTAAGTACACACAGACATCTCATCATGTATTTAATTTGGACAAATAATCCAAGGTTATACTTACTTTGATTTTTTACTTTTAATAATTTAGGCTTTGCGTGAAGTAAAATTTCATGCTTTCATGGTTATTTGAAATGCAATTTCATGTGAATCCATTTAATACCTAATATCAAATCATTATTTTTAAATTAAAATTCACATGAAATTCAATTTTACATAATTTCCTTAAAATTCCTAATCTATATCTATTCCTATAGATTTAGCCATAGTGTTATTTGTCTTTTTTTTTAAATATATGTACCCAACAACATATATTGATAGCGTATTTTTTTCTTTTTATTAATAATACTTACTTTCATTTTATCAAATACAGGAAATTACCTATGAAAAAGAAAAAACAAAAACAAAAACATTGCACCTACTACCTTTTTGTTTTGAAAGACGTATTTTAACGTATTTTTGTACTATTCATTGGCAACCGCATAGAGAAATATATCTACCTATATAAGTATATTTCTCTATGGGCAATCGGCTAGCCGGCAACAGTACAAAATAAATTTGAATTGGTATTTGGCTTATTGGTATTTGTCTTTATTAAATAAAGATACAACAAAATTTCTCTTTATTCTCTCAATCTCAATATTGATTACATTCTTCTCTTTTATTTTATAACTCTGTTTTGTATTTTCAAATTGTCTCTTAATTTTTCCAAATAAAATTCTGCACAAACTTTGCAGATCTAATTCCTTGACGTTAGGCCAGACGTCGCTGCGTTCGTTCCTCTTCATGATTGTACTATTCCACTCTATATACAAAGGTCTTTTTTTGTTGATTGCAATATTTGATTTTTCATGACAAGAATTACTCTTGGAGGATTTGTCAATTCCTTGCAAGAAGCAGTACCCGTGAAAAAAACTTTAGATGGCATAGGCAGGGATCGAACCCAAGATCTCTGGCATGACAGTCCAACGCACTAACCATCATGCCATGGGTACTACCAAAATTTCAAAAATCTTGCGAAAAAACACCATACAGAAGAACTTGAGGTAGAATCTTTGTATATGAAGTGGAATAGTAATATTATGAAGAGGAACGAACGAAGCGACGTCTGGCCTAACGTCAATGAACTAAATCTGCAAAGTTTGTGCAGAATTTTAATTGAGGAAATTAAGAGACAATTTGACAATACAAAAAGAGAAGAATGAAAACAAAAGAAGCTATGGTTGGAGGGGACAATAAAGAGAAATTTTTTTGTTTATTTATTTATGTAAAGCAATAATAAAGACAAATACCAATAAGCCAAATACCAATTCAAATTTAAATTTTGTAACTGTTGCCGGTTAGCCGATTGCCAATGAATACAACAAAAATACGTTGAAACACCCAATACCAATTATTTTAGATTTTATAAATTTGAAAATTTGAAATCAAATGCAACAAAAACAAAACCTACATAGTTCAATACATAGGAATATCTCCATGACAACACACAAAAAAAACATAAGCAACTGTATTATTTTGTTGCCTCACTTACTCTCTTCATTTCTAACAAGAGAGAAAATAATAAAACCCTCTTTTCCTCAACTCTTTTTTCTTTTAATTTCTGAAATCTGCACAACAAATTTTCAGTACTCCTAGCGCCGCCTGTATAAGCCGAGCCGTCAATGAACTAAAAATTCGTGTTCCATGAGAGTACTATTCACTCTATATACAAAGGTACAATCTTTGTATATAGAGTGGAATAGTACAATCATGAAGAGGAACGAACGCAGCGACGTCTGGCCTAACGTCAAGGAATTAGATCTGCAAAGTTTGTGCAGAATTTTATTTGGAAAAATTAAGAGACAATTTGAAAATACAAAACAGAGTTATAAAATAAAAGAGAAGAATGTAATCAATATTGAGATTGAGAGAATAAAGAGAAATTTTGTTGTATCTTTATTTAATAAAGACAAATACCAATAAGCCAAATACCAATTCAAATTTATTTTGTACTGTTGCCGGCTAGCCGATTGCCCATAGAGAAATATACTTATATAGGTAGATATATTTCTCTATGCGGTTGCCAATGAATAGTACAAAAATACGTTAAAATACGTCTTTCAAAACAAAAAGGTAGTAGGTGCAATGTTTTTGTTTTTGTTTTTTCTTTTTTCATAGGTAATTTCCTGTATTTGATAAAATGAAAGTAAGTATTATTAATAAAAAGAAAAAAATACGCTATCAATATATGTTGTTGGGTACATATATTTAAAAAAAAAGACAAATAACACTATGGCTAAATCTATAGGAATAGATATAGATTAGGAATTTTAAGGAAATTATGTAAAATTGAATTTCATGTGAATTTTAATTTAAAAATAATGATTTGATATTAGGTATTAAATGGATTCACATGAAATTGCATTTCAAATAACCATGAAAGCATGAAATTTTACTTCACGCAAAGCCTAAATTATTAAAAGTAAAAAATCAAAGTAAGTATAACCTTGGATTATTTGTCCAAATTAAATACATGATGAGATGTCTGTGTGTACTTACTTACTTTTGTAAAGTAAGGACAATTTTTAAAGTTGGTTTTCTTTAATTTAGGTACACATAAATATTCCACATACGCTATAGTGAACGCTTTAAATATTATGAAGACTGGTACTATTTTTTAGTTATATTTGGTGAAATTAACTTCAATAATATTATTTTGTTTGTTTAAATAATTTTGTTTGCTTTACTTTCATAATTCTTTATTTAATTAATAAAATTGTGAAATTTTTGTATATCGTAACATATAATACACACTCTTTTTACTCTCATATTTAGCTTAAAATGTAAAATGTTTAAACAAACATACACACATTTTTAAGTTAATATTTAAAAAAAATCAACTGACAACTTTTTAACAAAACACAAAACAACCTACAAAAACAACAAAAAACTGGTAAGAAATGGTTGTTGACTCAAGTTCTAGGATACCAAAGAAAGATATACATATGTAGGTACCCTTAAAATTATTTATCTCACACAAAAATATTGTTATGAATGTTTTGTTAAAGTTTTAAGCAAGACAAATCGACAGACAAGATGGGAAACTGTCAGTGTGGGTCGCATTCCAGTCTTTATTATTATTATTATTATTATTTGTATATATAGCTATAGGTATTAACTTCCAATATTGATAAATTTTAATCGGTCGATGCATCCAGAATGTCTTAATGCTAAAAAGAATAACGTTTTCTTCGACATATGGTTCAATTTTTCAAAAAATAAAAATAAAATTAACGAAAATTGGTAAAAATTGATTGATTTTCAAAATTAAAACTAATTGCTTCTAACATCAGATAAAATTAACAAAAATCCAATTGACACTTTTTTCAACAAAACTAAAAAACAACAACTAACAATTGGTTAGTAATGATTTTTTACTCGAATATTTCGAGGACAGTTGAAACTTTTGCCTTAATTTATAATTTAATTTATTTAATACAAGATACTGTTGATAACATTTCTTAAAATTTGTATAAAAAGTCAACCTACAGTTCTTTCTATATATCTACATATGTACCTACCTATAATACTTTATAACTATGCTTACAATAGAATATCAAATACGAATAACCTATGATAAAAATGTAGCTACATATACCTATACCTACATGTGCATAGGTACAAATTTGTAAACACTATCTAATTAGTGTTTTCAAATTTGTACCTAAATACATATCCAACTTACGAGTAACAAAAATTGTACTCACCTCCCTACATACATATCTGACTTAAAATTGAATTTCCCTACCTACCGTATTATTTCTTTCCAAAAAATAAAAAAAAAACAACAAAAATCTGTTGCCAAGTTTTAAATATGCACATCCACACAACTTGTATGTACAATATTCAAAATATGACAACAGTGTATTCATTGTGAAAAGAAAATTTAATTATTTTAGATTTTATAAATTTGAAATCAAATGCATTAATGCAACAAAAACAAAACCTACATAGTTCAATACATAGGAATATCTCCATGACAACACACAAAAAAAAACATAAGCAACTGTATTATTTTGTTGCCTCACTTACTCTCTTCATTTCTAACAAGAGAGAAAATAATAAAACCCTCTTTTCCTCAACTCATTTTTGTTTTAATTTCTGAAATCTGCACAACAAATTTTCAGTACTCTGAGCGCCGCCTGTATAAGCCGTCAATGAACTAAAAATTCGTGTTCCATGAGAGTACTATTCACTCTATATACAAAGAAAAGACAACCAATGCATTAATTTCTTGATAGCAATTGGATCGTATATAATAATTGGAAAAAAAGTTGATATTTTAAACTTTTCTTTTCCAATTAGCTGGACGGATGGTGCAGGACCATCAAAATATGTGGCACGCGAACTTCGTACTATTTTTCGTTGCAATAAGTCTTTATAATTAGCATCCGGATTCTGAATTTTGGCACACGCTTCAAATTTATAAAAATTATCCCATATATCATTTATGAGAGACCATATAACAAAGCAAATTGGCAGCAACGTCAATCGTTATTGTATCTTTTTGAAAGCTCTTGCTGGTTTTATGAATTCTTTCAATATTGTGCTCCAAATTTCTGTTAAAATGAGGAACTCCAGTTTTGACATTTTCAGACAGGCTTAGCGCTTCGCTTTCTGTGTCTGGAGCTTGCTCTGGATCTCTAGAGATAGATGTCAAGGCTTCAGTAATTTGCTTATAACCTGATGGAGCACGTTAACTGAAGGCCATCTTGTTTCAGAAAGGCTTTTAAGAACTCTATGTGAACCTAAACATACATACATACATTCAATTTATTCCAGCGATGGGTAGAAGCAGAAAAAAAGTTGTATATTTTTTGAACCACTTGAAAAAAACTTGTTGCCTCCTGCACACAACCAGCCTCATGAAGGCCTACTAAGTTAAGAGAATGTGCTGCTCAAGGTACAAAAGGTAGCAAATTCGCACTTCTCCTTTAATCTTGCTTGCAAACCAGAATATTTTCCCGACATATTAGACGCATTATCATAGCTTTGTCCTCTACAATCCTCTATTGAAATATGATTTTCCAGAAATGTCAAGATTGTGTTAGCCAAATATTCAGATTTATATGCTCTTGAATAGGTATAAATTTTAAGAAGCTTTCGATGGGAACACAATTTTTAACATACCGAATTACAAAAGTCAACTGGTCGGTATGAGAAAGGTCGGGTGTACTGTCAACACTTAGGAAAAAATATTTTGCCGATCTAATTCAGTGTTGGGACTTCTACCACTTAAGTGGTATTTCTAGCTTTTTTTGGTGTTCATGAAAATCTACCACCTAAAAAGCAAATTCTATCACTTTTTGCAACTCACCGTTCACCTAACATTAAACTCAACCTTTTAATATTTATATTATATTTAAATTTTTTTGTCAATAAATCTTAAAATTAGAAACGAGTAAAATAAAACATTTCAATCTGAGAACACAAAAATACACTTGATATTCGAAAGAATGACTACATTAAAATAAAATTTTATGAAAAATTTTGTAAAACCAGAAAATATGAATGTAAACACAAATATAAAAAACAGTGAAAACTATTTACCATATTTTCAAATGTATTTTGGCCTTTATTTTGAAAGGTACTTACTTGAAAATGATATTGTTGAACAAGATGTAATGCAACTACGAACAAATTATGTGCAGCTATTATATTGAATTATGTATTCAAATTGGGGAAAGGTTTAACCTTTCAAACGATGAACTAAAATTTTTCAAATATTTAAACCCGAAAAACTTCATTGATGGAACAATGCCATCAGTTTTAGGTCTCACGTGCATCCCTTTCCTGAGTTCTCACATTTTTTTAAATGATCTCCAACAAATGAATCATCATGGGACAACTTTGTGTTTGTTTATGGAGTGAGTTGAAAAGTCAACATGTGTGCAGAACTGTAGAGTAGAACGAAAGCAGAGTTGTTAAAATAATGTTGGCAACGTGTGCAGGTGTATGATTAAAGATTCATGTTGTCAGAAGTTTAAGATTTTGAGGAGGAGAATTTCAATGGAACGAAGAGTAAAATGAAACTTGTTTTTCTGTTACTGTTACTAACCTTATTTCGTTTTCTATATAATTCTTGTATAGATTCATCCATTTTGATTTGGTTGATTTTGGGGGCCAAATAATTGCGAGGACCTGGGCCCTGGCCCACCGGGCCCTGGCCCACCGGGCCCATACCTAAAGACGCCACTGAGTGCAAGGGGAGCGAGCTGTCAGCAGTTAATTTTTATATTGTAAGACGGTGACGCTTTACTTATCTTCACGCTAGACAAATCAAACAGCAATAGGCCCCACAATACGCCGCCGCGTAGAACCACCACTCTTTCTCTCGTAAGCATGTATGTACTTACATATATTTTTGCTTTTCTTTAAATATTTACACTGCACCACTTTTAACCCCCACATACCATATAAGTCGATTAAATAAAGCTTAGGAACACGATTTTATAAGCGATTAAAAGATTATCAAATCTTTACAAGCTGATTGACAGTCTTATTGGTCTTTTTATGAGTAAAAAAATACCAAAAATACTTATCGCAATGTATTCGATAAGATTTGATATAAAAGCTAAAATATACTTTGACTTCTGTTCAGTTTACATATTCACCATGTTACGTTTATTTTTAATATTAACCACGGTTTTTGCATTAACTGCTTCTTCATTCATTCCTGCTGAAAATTCGTCCAAAGATGATCTCAGTGGTAGAATTGTGGGCGGAAAGTTGACCGATATTTCCAAACATCCTCACCAGATTTCAATGCGATACAAAGGATGCACTACATGCTCGTTTAATCATCGCTGCGGGGGAAGTATTGTTACACCAACAATTATCCTTACCGCAGCTCATTGTGTGAATACAATAAAGGATGCAAGGCGATTGCATATTGTCGCAGGTTCGAATGAACGTAATGGACATGGATCAATCGTACCAGTTAAGAAGATTATCTATCATGAAGATTATCAGAAAAATGTGCCTTATGAAAACGACATAGCCATCTTAGTTCTTGAAATCGAGTTAGTATTAAACGATTACGATATAAAAACTATAAAAATGACGGAGAAACGACCATCCCAAAACGAGATCTCACAAATAACAGGTTGGGGCACAACAACACAAGGGGGCTATCCGTCTGATTTCCTTCTTGAAGTTGACGTTCCTATTGTTTCCAATGAGTATTGCGAATCACGTTACGGAATTGGAAGAATCAATCAAAGTATGCTTTGTGCCGGAGCAGTTAAAGGTGGTAAAGACGCTTGTCAAGGTGATTCGGGTGGTCCATTGTTGGTGAATGGTGTTCTGGCAGGAGTTGTGTCTTGGGGTAATGGTTGTGCACGACCCGAATACCCAGGTGTGTATGCCAGTGTAGCAGATTTGAGAACATGGATTGACGCAACCATTAAAGCCAACACGTGATTTTTATAAATTCAATAAATAGTTTTTTTTTTAACTTTAAATTGGTGTTTTCCTTATAATTTTTGAACATGCATATGGAAGATTTTTTAGAAAACAAGAACCGAAATTATAAAAATTTTAAAATCTATAAATTGCTAATATTTGGATTGAGGAATCTTTTAAAAAATTTTACTTCCGGTTTTAATTGAGATAAACAATAGGTTTTAATTTCATAGGGTGGAAATAAAATTTTAATTCAAAAATATTGATTTTATGAGATAGTGTTATCTTTTGATAAATATTTTTCACATCACTAAATTGAACATGTAGCTGATAATTTTAACAGGTGCTCGAAAAAAAATGTGTTATTAGCCAAATAACCTTTAATTTATTTAGAAAAAGGTAGGGATAATTCAAATTCCTACAAGAACAGATCTCAATTAAGATTTAACAGATATGTATAGCAGATTATTAAGTTGGAAAATTAGGAAACACAAACATAAATCCATATTATGTATGGAAAATAGAAACAAGTTATTAGCGACCCCTAAGTTATTATATAAGAAGCTTAAATTATGTAAGAATTATTATTGCTTTACCTGACTGTATATGTATATAAAAAAGATTTTGTCATTTAAAATAGAAGACATTTTGATTTTATAAATCAGCATATAAATACACTACCATCCACTAGGATGAGGCCACAAATTTTGGAATCGATTTTCTCTTCGTATAACTGGTGGAAGTTTTGTACACGGAAACTTTTACTACTATTACAAATTTATAAAATTAAAGAGTAAATTGGAAACGAGCCCAGCGTTGGAATTCCCCCAGATCAAAACGTAAATTACGAGTACTTAAAAAGGGTATAAAAAAGTGCGTCACCTGGATGAGCCCACATGCGAAATTTTAGAAGAAAAAATAAATGAAATATTTACATTTTATGGTTAAACAAAAAGTATGTATAACGTTTTTTTTTTAAATTAGTAATGACTATGTCCGCCATTTTCGGATATAACCTTTATAAGACGGTTTGGAATAGTAATATTCAATTTTTTTAATATCTCGCAGGAAATTTGGACCCAGGAATCACGAAAAGCTTCGATTAAGGTGTCCTTGTCTTCAAATTTTCTGCCACCTTCAAAAACCTTACGTTTTCAATTATGTTAAACTGCGTGAATATAGGGGCCTTGGCAAAAGTTCCACGTCCTCTGATCGAATTCAACTTTAAGCAAACCTCGAAGTGTGAATTGGGGCATTGTCTTTTTGGAAAATCCAAGGCAGAGGATCAAAAATGCTTTTCATTTTTGGAAATAACCGTTCCAGCAAACATTTATAGTTGTTTCCGTTCATTATTGTGGACGTGGTGTACGGCTATGATGTGTCTTTCCAAAATAAGGTCATCCTTTCTCAGATCATGGAAATATAATTTGTTACCAACGGGCTGTCAAGGTTAAACTCTTTTTTTACCAGAAGAGACAACGCGTAAACGTTTAAGGGCATATCACTTCCACCAGCTATTAAAAGCTTAAATCGATTAAAAAATTTGTGGCATCATCCTAGTGGTTGGCAATGTATGTAACAAACAACAAAATAGAAAATGTAAAGAAATACTTTCGAAGAAAAATTGAAAATATTTAATTTTTAAAGTTAAATATGAATATTTAAAGAGGATGATCAAAAGTTGAAAAAAAAGGGGTAGAAGCATTGAATAATTACAATTACAATAAATACAAATTTGTAATTATTCAATGGTAGAAGTTAAGAAAGTTCAGAGGGGATTTGGGCTCTGCGAAATTAGGCCCCAGGAAATTAGGCCCCAAAAGAAAAAATGAAATAAGGCCCCAAAAAAGGCATACAAAACAACAACAATGAAAATTCTTGAATTTTGGGGTGCTATTTCATTTTTTGGGGCCTTATTTCATTTTTTTGGGCCTTTTTTCATTATGAGCTAGCAAAATACCGCTTAGTGTGGTCCCAGCAATTATGTTTCAATGTAAAACCGAGGTGATGTAAAAGCTTGAAGAGAAAACCATCGTCACTCTGGTTAAATAAGATTAACGAAGTGTTGTTAAGTGCGGATTTTAATTATCTAATTTATATTAATTATTATGAATTGTGAAAAGTTTGTGGGAAAAAGGAGGAACAGTGAATTACTGTATGTTCCTATCCAAAAAATGATATACAAAAAAAAATCAGTGTATAAAGACATTACTAAATATGAGTGCTGGAGAAGTTCTTGTAAGGCAAGAATTGTTTTATTGCCAGATGGAACTTGTGAGAAGGCAAAAAATTATGTGGACCATAGCCATGAGAACGATGAGTGTTCTTACAATGAACTTAAGGCTTTAAATAAAATTAAAGACGATTGCGTGGATGCAGCAGGAACTCTTGGTGCGGAAGTAAATGCTCTAAGCACAATAAGAGTTGCCTTTCGCAATACTTGTAAAAAGTAAGAACTATTAAGTACTTCTAGAACATGAAAATTCGTTTATTTTAATTTTGTGATTTATGATATACAGTGTGTTAATTTTCTTAAAAAAAGATTTCAGGAAGAAACCCAGAATTTATCATTTTCAAAGATAAGAAGGGGTCTGCAGTATATAGTAAATAAAGCGTTTGTCACATCTCCAACAAGTCCGCTGCAAATAATTGAGGCTTTCCAATTGGAAACGGTTTGGAACAATTTTGGAGTTTCAAAGGACGAGGCAAATCCAATGCCATTTTATACATCATGTATAGTTGAGGAAGGGCTGTTCACGTTTTGTTTGTTTTCATCATATAAAACAATAAAACTTATTAAAGAGAACGTTCCAACCAACAGAACCATCTTTATGGACGGAACTTTTAAAATTGTCCCGCAAGGGTGTTTCAAACAACTGTTGGTTATATATATAGAATATTTTGACTAGGTAAGATTATTCAATTATTTTGAATGCTTAAATTCGAGCATCGTGTTGAAAACCATCAGCGAGTAACAGAATAGCTGACAAAATCGCGCGATTTTTTTCAGCTATTCTGTTACTCGCTGATGGTTTTCAACACGATCCTTATATTGAAAAGCATCAGTAAGTAACAGAATAGCTGACAAAATCGCGCGATTATTTTCAGCTATTCTGTTACTTACTGATGCTTTTCAATATAAGGATCGTGTTGAAAACCATCAGCGAGTAACAGAATAGCTGACAAAATCGCGCGATTTTTTTTTTCATATACATAAAAAATCATATTTTTGATTTAAACCCTTCCAAGTGTTTAACGGATTATGAACAAGGAATGAGACAAGCCGTTAAAAATGTTTTTCCGCAGGCAAAATTAATCGGTTGCTGGTAATAATTTTTCATATTTAATAAAATGGTTTATACATAGTAAATTTCAATGTTTTCTAAAATTATTAAAGGTTCCATTTTTGTCAGGCCGTAAGGCGTAACATGCGAAGCAGGCACACCTTGTTTGAATACATAAGAGCTTCAAAACCAGCTTCATGCGCATTTCATAAAATAATGGCTCTTCCTCTACTTCCACCAAATATGATTCCAATGGCATTTCGGGACATCAAATCAAGGATTTTGTTGATGGACAGTAATAATAATTTCGGATCATTCCTTAATTATTTTGAAAAATTCTGGATTCAAAAGGTATTTTTAAGTTTTAGCGGTACGTCTTGTTCTGTTAATTACTCATGTTTTTATTTTTAGGTAGGGTGTGTCAACTTTTCTGTTTTTAAAGAAAACATCCGAACAACTTCTGCTGTTGAGGCATACAACGGTGTTTTGGGTCGTTCTGCCTTAAAAAATGGAAACTTCTTCAAATTTGTTGCCATGATAAGGGATGAAGAGTTTTTCAAAAGCCGACAGTTTTCAACTTTAGCAGAAAGTGGTGGTTCAATGGGGGCCAAACGTAAAAAATACAACGTAGAACGAAGCTCCAAAATTGAGGAACTTCGTTACTTGAGGAGGGTAAACTAACCGTTGCTTCCTTCCTTTCAAGGATGGTTTTCGACAAAAATGGAATATGTGTAGAGATGCTTCCAGAAGAAGATATTTTTAACGTTGACGAATCCTGTGAGGAAGACATTAACGAAGAGGATGAAAGCCCTGTTTTTGTAAGCACATCCATTGACGAACATATTTGCGTTGTTTGTAAGGATTTGCGACCAAATACTGTTCTGTTGCCTTGCAGGCATTTAAAAATGTGTGCTGAATGTAACCTCAAAATTCAAGCTGAAGCTATAGCTGAAGGAGAGGAGAATTACAAGTGTCCTTGTTGCAGGGAAATTGTACAGGATACAATCCAAGTATTTGTTTGATGGTTTGGGGTATTATTTCATTTTTGAAAATAAACTTTAATATAAAAAAAAAACAAATTGGGGTCTTATTTCATTAAAAATAAAAAAGACAAAACAAGCTGGGGCCTTATTTCATTTATTTTTGGGGCCTTTTTTCATTTCGATGGGGCCTTACTTCATTTTGGCATAATTTCATTATGAAAAATTACCCCAATTTGGGGCCTTATTTCATTTTTTCTTTTGGGGCCTAATTTCCTGGGGCCTAATTTCGCGGAGCCGGGATTTGGCTTTAACATTGTATATATATCAGTTTTATATACAATGGCTTAAAAAGAAGTTTTTAATAAATAAAAATTCCGTTCACATGTATTGCGTTAGTATTGATGGTAAAATCTACACTTTTTATGTTATAATATTAAGTTGGCCAGTCCTTTGTTCACTCAGGACTAAAAGATAGTTATTCTTACTCAGAGAACCTAATATAAATCTTTCACTGTCTGCAATAGTGACATAAATCCAAAAAATAAAATTTGAAAGGCAGACACTGCAACCATAGTAATTCAAGTTAAAACTTTTATCTCCTACAATACCGGCAATTGATACTTCTTCTCAAATACGAAAGATGGCGACACATTTTGAAACTTTTGTGCTTTCTTTTAGTATCGATACCGACACTTCGCAATAATCACAAGCTTTCACAAAGCAAATAAGACCGATTACCACCTTCATATACAAAGTTACCACCAAAAGTAGTAAAAGAGTATTGCTTTTCAAAATATCTAATCCATGTCAGGGAAGCATAATTAATGAGAACAGAAATCGAAAATTGAAAAAGGAATGATTTTAAAATCGCTAGTATAACGAAACTGTAAAAAAAAATAGTTGTGTTATTATGGCAAGCGATGAGCGCCATATGGACGGTGAAACTTCATAACCTCGTAAGTTATTTTTGCAAGTTTTTCAAAAATACAAACATTTCTCAAAAAAGAGGCTGGGATGCGACCCACACTGATAACTTCCCATCCCGTCTATCGATTTGTCTTGCTTAAAAGTTTGTCTAAATGTATCAATTCTTACCAAATTTGCGTTCTATTTTTTGTAGATTTTATTTTTTTTATGAAAAAACGGACTGTTGGATTTTTATAAAAAAATTACTGAATATAAAAAACAATATTTTCTGTGAAATAAAATAAGTTTGAAGCCAATATTTTTAATTTTTGAAAAGCTATTTGAGCCGAAAATCAATTTTTACCAACTTTTATTAATTTTTTTGTTTAGGTTTTTGTTTTTTGTAAAAAAACTGTTAATTCGATTTTTCTCAAAATTTGTCCTAATGTTGAAAACAATATTTCTTATAAGTTAAAATTAGTTAGAAGCCATAATCTCAAATTTTTGAAAAGATATTTAAGTCGAAAATCAATTTTTACCAACTTTTGTTAAATTTTTTTTTCGGTTTTTAATTTTTTGTAAAAAAAAACTGTCAATTCTACTTTTTTCAAAATATTACTGAATGTTGAAAACAATATTTTTTGAAAGATAAAAGTAGTTTAAAGCCAATATCTCAAAGTCTTGAAAAGATATTTGAGTCAAAACTCAATTTTTACCAACTTTTTTTTTAGGTTATTATTTTTTGTAAAAAAACTGTCCATTCGATTTTTCTCAAAATTTTTCCTACTGTTGAAAACAATATTTCTTATAAGATAAAAATAGTTATAAGCCATAATCTCAAATTTTTGAAAAGATATTTAAGTCGAAAATCAATTTTTACCAAATTTTGTTAATTTTTTTTTTCGGTTTTTAATTTTTTGTAAAAAAAACTGTCAATTCTATTTTTTTCAAAATTTTACTGAATGTTGAAACCAATATTTTTTGAAAGATAAAAGTAGTTTAAAGCCAATATCTCAAAGTTTTGAAAAGATATTTGAGTCAAAACTCAATTTTTACCAACTTTTTTTTATTTTTTTTTAGGTTTTCATTTTTTGTAAAAAAACTGTCAATTCGATTTTTCTTAAAATTTTATCAGATGTCAAAAACATTATTCTTCGTTGCACAAAATTGTTTTGGAGATGAAATCATATTTTAGTCGTAAAATTTTCGAAGTGACAAATTTTTTTTTTCAGTTTTTTTGATTTATAAAAAAAACCGTTAATTGAATTTTTTTCCAAAAATATAATTGTTTTGTATCACGTTACAATATATAATACAAAATTTAATTCAAGTCTCTAGCGTCATTGGTTCATGAGATATTTAGGGTTAACCAAAATTTTCACCTTTTTTTTAAACTGCTATGGTAAAAAAACCACCCACGCAATTTTCTTGAGAGCCCTTTCTGCATCTTTCTGCCTTATTATCTGTATAACAAAATTTATTTGAAGTCGATATCTCTTCTGGTTCTTGAGCTATGGACGACGAAAAAAACGTCGCGAACGTACGGACGTACGGACGTACGGACGTACGTACACACGCACGCACAGACATCTTTCTAAAACTCTTTTATTTCGACTCTAGGGACCTTGAAACGTCGAGAAATGTCAAAATTTTCAATTTGTGAAATCGGACCCATTACAATAACTTCCTATGGGAAGTTAAAAATATTTAAAACTAAACAAAGATAATGTTTGTTGATTTGAGTTATTAAGTAAACAATTCACTATATTAAATAACATTTATATCAAAATAATTAACCGTGTCCGTATATTAAGGACACTTACGTTTAGCTGGTTTCAAAAGTAAACGTAAATAAAACACATACAAAATATTTTTTTTTCATAATATTTCTTTTTTATTATAAAGTTTGAACGTTGACATTATGGTGTGAAAGACTACATCATTTAAATGACCACCACGGGAATTATTGCAAGCATCGATTCTTTTGAGGTAAATTTTAACCACTTTTTTGACACATTGAAATTACGCGGCCAGGAAATGTCTCTTGCAATAAAGCCATATTCGCTCGAGTTGTGTGGCGGTGACAGTCGTTCTATCATCGTTTTCGAAGAAGTAAGGTCCAATCACACCTCCGGACGAAAGAGCGCACCAAACAGTGACTTTTTGTGTATGTAATGGCTTCTCTTCAATTAGTGGAGGATTCTCAGATCCCCAAATACGACAATTTTGTTAATTAACATACCCACCGAGTGACAAATGTACTTCATCGCAGAAAAAATTGGTTTAACAACTTAGTTTGACAGATGTCGAATTCCAGCACTATACTTTTCAAACCGCAAAATGGGTAACCCGTTTCAATAATTACAAGGCATATTTTTACTTTTTTTTTTTACAAGTATATATTTTTTTCTTTAAATAAGCCAAAGCAGAAGAAGACTAACGAGGTACTGCTTAAACTTTTATAGAATTAAAACGTGTTTTTTTTATTTTTGTCATTCATGAAATTATCAGAACATTATTGTGTAACTAAAAAAGTCAAAAAATGGTAATTATATTTTTGTTCGAATTTTTCGACTTACGAGATTATGAAGTTTAACCATCGATATAAGTTGTTTGTTTTACTTTTCAACAAATTTAAATTTGATTAAAAACCTTTAATTTCTTTAAATATACACATTTTAATATAATATATAAAAACCGACTAACCATTTTTGGTGGGAAGATACATTTTAGTTGATATACGAGTACATAGTTGATAGTCATAGGAAAAGGTGATAACAGAAACTATATGGCAGCGGGAAACCACTTGAAATTGGTCTCAACCGGAAGCCCTCTGAGTGTGATTGTGTACATGATAGACGTCATAAATATTTTGTTACCTTTTACGTCAAAAATAAGCTCCCAGCCCTGATCTATTTTAACCGTCGTCGCGTCGTCGTCGGTTCCTATCCGACGAACGGTTTGTAATTCTTACGACTTAAAAAATTACTGGCTTCTTATTTCATTTTTCAGCTACAATTATTACTATCACATATTTTTGAATTTGGGCTAAGTTAGGCTTTTTTTGAATAAATAATAATAAAATAATAATTTTCTTAAATCCAATCGTAAATGTCCCAATGTACGAGTGTTTATGTAATTATTTATTTATATATATCGGGTGATTTTTTAAGAGCTTGAGAACTTTTTTAAAAAAAAAAACGCATAAAATTTGCAAAATCTCATCGATTCTTTATTTGAAACGTTAGATTGGTCCATGACATTTACTTTTTGAAGATAATTTCATTTAAATGTTGACCGCGGCTGCGTCTTAGGTGGTCCATTCGGAAAGTCCAATTTTGGGTAACTTTTTCGAGCATTTCGGCCGGAATAGCCCGAATTTCTTCGGAAATGTTGTCTTCCAAAGCTGGAATAGTTGCTGGCTTATTTGTGTAGACTTTAGACTTGACGTAGCCCCACAAAAAATAGTCTAAAGGCGTCAAATCGCATGATCTTGGTGGCCAACTTACCGGTCCATTCCTTGAGATGAATTGTTCTCCGAAGTTTTCCCTCAAAATGGCCATAGAATCGCGAGCTGTATGGCATGTAGCGCCATCTTGTTGAAACCACATGTCAACCAAGTTCAGTTCTTCCATTTTCGGCAACAAAAAGTTTGTTAGCATTGAACGATAGCGATCGCCATTCACCGTAAAGGCCCAACTATAATAGGCATAAGCAAACATAAGCTTATGTCAAAAACCCAACGAAAATTCATTTAAGTTTGTGAAATTACTGCGGGTAGCCATAATGCAATTTTGCTCACATAACTACATGTCAAAATAATATTCGCAGCTCTATATGAAGATATAAATCCTTCGTACGTATTACCCTCCAAAACCCATTTGTTTACATAGTTGTATTTGTAATGTGAAAGAATTCAAAGAGAAAAATTGACGTGTTTTCACGCATACATAGAAATAACTAATGAGTTTTTTGGGGAAATTTCATAAATTAGAAGAGAAATGACACGCACACTATGAATAAGTTTATGACGCTGATTTCCGGTTATGATAAACATTCTGAGAGAAATTATCTGCAGTGGAGTTGGCCTGTGTGTATTTGATCCAAACTGTCAGATTTACTTATGCGGCGAGCGACTGGGATCGCTCTTGCTTAAGTTTGCTTAAGTTAACGAAACTGAGAAAAATTGAACGAAACGGAGCTAGACTCCATTATGGTCACTCGTATTAGATTCTTTGTATTCGTACGTTTACTTATGCGCGCATATGCTAGCTTATGTCTATTATAGTTGGGCCTTAACGTTGCGTCCAACAGCATCTTTGAAAAAATACGGTCCAATGATTCCACCAGCGTACAAACCACACCAAACAGTGCATTTTTCGGGATGCATGGGCAGTTCTTGAACGGCTTCTGGTTGCTCTTCACTCCAAATGCGGCAATTTTGCTTATTTACGTAGCCATTCAACCAGAAATGAGCCTCATCGCTGAACAAAATTTGTCGATAAACACATTTCGAACCGAACACTGATTTTGGTAATAAAATTCAATGATTTGCAATTGCAAGCGTTGCTCGTTAGTAAGTCTATTCATGATGAAATGTCAAAGCATACTGAGCATCTTTCTCTTTGACACCATGTCTGAAATCCCGCGTGATCTGTCAAATACTAATGCATGAAAATCCTAACCTCAAAAAAATCACCCTTTAGTAGGTATATCAATAAAACAATTCTTTTTGTTTGCATCTTCTTTTTATCTTATCAAATACTATTCAGAGTGGGAACATTGAAATATTGAAACAATTTATTGATCATCCTCTGGTGGCATCTTTGCCAATGTCAAAAGAATCATAGTCAGTTCTTTGCGGGAAATTTTGCCATCTTTATCGTATCCAACACCCCTGAGGATTGTCTCTTCAAATTGACTTAAATCCTGAGCATCGTAATCATCCTGTTCGATAATTTGAAATAAAATATTGAACAATTTAATTTTACAATTCATTAAGTTAATATTCATAAATCAATGAGACTAGAGAAATGAGTATAATACTAAATGCTGCTATATACCAGCTTAACTTAACTTATTTGTTCACATGTAAATTATTGTCAAAAAATGTCTTTTCTTCATTAGGATTATTTTTTTTTAATTTACCTTTTTAACTAACTCAAGCAGATCCTTTAGGAAACCTCGAAGCTCTTCGTTTTCGATTGTTCCATTGTTATCCTTATCGAATTTTAAGAATGAAAATATTTTAAAATATTAATATTTTTGCATTTGAAACAAAAAAAAAACATTGAGTAAGAAAAATTTATGTTTGCTTTATGATTAATTTTGGTCTTGGTTATAATAATTGGGTTCAATGAAAAATAGGTCATTTGTCTGATTTATTATTTTGTATTTAAGGGGCCACACTTTTTAGTTTTTTTAAATTCCCATATATGAAATTATTGTTCTCGGTCCGATTTGTCAAATTGAAATGTTTACATTTCTCGACGTTTCAAGATCCCTAGAATTTAAATCAAAGATTTTTAAAGAGATGTCTATGTGTGCGTCCGTACGATCGGTTTTCAATTTTTCGTCATCCATATCTCAAGAACCAGTGAAGATACTACCTTCAAATAAATGTTGTTTAACAATTAATGACACCAAAAGATGCAAAAAGAACTTTCAACAAAAATTGAGGACATTTTTTTTACCACAACAGCAATCTTAAGAAAGAGTGAAAATTTTGGCTGAACCCAAATATCTCACGAACAAACAACGATATCAACTTCAATTAAATTTTTTATTACATGTATAACGTGACGTGATAATAAATTAGTATAATTTAAAAAAAAAAAAAAAATGTATTCTTATACATAAAACAAAAAGGTAATATTTGTCAACTCGAATATCTTATAAACAAAAAATAATATTACCTCCAGAAAAATTTACAGCATATTTTGAAATCGTAGTAACGGTTTTTTTTTTTTTTTTTTGATGTTCAAATGGTAGACATGTGCATTCAAGAGGACACAAGCGTCCACAGGTTTTTCTCGAAACCAACCTCTGTCTATCAACTCCTACTCTCACCTCCCCGTGGTGAACATCGGGTGCCTAGTACCTCAACTGGAGATTGGGTTCCAACCCCAGTGGAAAGTTGTTGGGGCAGCAAACGAGAGAGGGGGGAGAGGTGCGTCCACTAAGGCACATCTCCTTATCCAGACGGCATCGGAGGAATTCCCGAGATGGAATCAACGGTGGCGTCTACAGTTCCAGTAAGGCTGAACTACTTAGTGAACACCTTATAGGGTTTCTACGACTTATTCGGAGCCCAGGCCTATAAGGAGCGGTTTATCCGGCTCCCCGTCCTTGGAGTTATACTAAGGATCTGGCCCTCCAGGTTGGGCGTTGTGCCGTCAGGGTGACTTCCTGACCACTTAAAAATCTTATAGTTGCGAAGCACCAACAAGCCTCGGATACGGACGGATTTACTGACAACCAACGCAAACGAATTAAGGACAACGAACTTGGGATATGCACGTGGAATGTTAGGTCCCTTAACAGACCACGTGCAGCCGAAGAATTAGCGGAGGCCCTATATAAAGCTATAAAGCAGACATAACCGCCATCCAGGAAATAGGATGGGATGGGCCGGGCAAAAAGAGGATGAAAAACTGCGATATTTACTATGGTGACTGCTACCGAGAAAACCAACAACGCTTATTTGGATGCGGCTTCGTCATTGGAGCCAGACTTAGACAACAAGTCTTAAGCTATAGGTGCATCAACGAGCGCCTCATGACCATCCGCATCAAGGCTAAATTCGGCATCATTAGCCTGATATGCACGCACTCCCCCACAGATGAGAAGGATGACAACACCAAAGATATGTTCTTCGAGCTCTTAGACAAAACATACGAGCAGTGTCCTAGCTACGATATTAAAATTGTCCTGGGCGATTTTAATGCCAAGCTAGGAAGGGAAGACATCTTTGGTGGAATAATCGGGGAAAACAGCCTGCACGACAACACTTCCGACAACGGATTCAAGCTCATAGATTTTGCTGCGGGGCGAAACGTCATGGTAGCCAGTACGCGTTTTCCACACCTCAACATCCACAAAGGAACTTGGAGATCTCCAGATCAATCTACCGTCAACCAGATTGACCATATTGCGATCGACGCCAGACACGCTTCCAGCATCATGGATGTCCGAACTTTCCGAGGAGCTAACATCGACTCGGACCACTACCTTGTTGTAGCCAAGGTAGCACTTCGGGTTTCCAGGCCCAAGGCAAAACAGGGAGATGTTGGGAGAAGGTACAACGTCGAACGGCTACAATCGCAAGAGATCGCCAAATCCTTCTCCGACCGAGTTACAAGTAACCTCTCTCGAAGTTCTGTGCCGCCAACACAATGTATAGAAAACCAGTGGCAACATTGCCAAGACGCACTCAGAGAAGCCGCCTCTGACGTGCTGGGTTTCAAGCAACCACCAACAAGGAACCCCTGGTTTGCTGAGGAATGTCGGCAGGCAAATGCAGCCAAACAACAGGCACGCAAGGCGGCGCTGCATAAAAGGACGAGAGCTGCTCATGAGCTCTATGAGCAGAAGAGGCGAGAGGAACACCGACTTCTCAGAAGGAAAAAGAGAGAGCATGAGAAGCGTGCGGTCGAAGATGTTGAGAGGTTTAAAAGCAGGAATGAAGTTCGAAAGTTTTATGAACAGGTGAAACGAAATTCACAAGTACATAAACCTACAACCGAAGGCTGCAAAGACGAAAGTGGAAACATCATAGTGGAACCGCAGTCAATGCTGAGGATATGGAAGGACCACTTCTGCAGACTGTATAACGGCGACGACGAACCGAATTCCGCTGTCAGGCAGGATGATCCATTCAACATAGACGACGAAAGCCAACAATCCCGTCCTCCCGACTTAGACGAAGTAAAGATTGCTATATCTAAGCTGAAGTCTAACAAAGCCGCTGGAGCGGATGGCTTGAATGCCCAGCTCTTTAAAGCAGCTGGAGATAAGTTGGTTAGGAGCATGCACCAACTTATCTGTAAGATATGGTCGGAAGAAAGCATGCCCGATGAATGGAACCTCAGTATTGTTTGCCCGATCCTGAAAAAAGGAGACCCTTTAAACTCCACCAATTATAGAGGAATCAGTCTACTTAACATCGCCTACAAAATCTTCCCTGCCGTAATATGTGAACGTCTAAAGCTCATCGTCAACAACCTGATAGGTCCTTATCAGTGTGGTTTTAGACCATCAAAGTCCACAGTCGATCAAATATTCACATTACGGCAGATCCTGGAAAAAACCCAAGAACACCAAATCGACACCCATCATCTTTTCATCGATTTCAAGGCCGCATATGACAGTATCTACAGGGACGAACTGTATGGAGCCAGTCAATTTTTGGCATCCCTGCCAAACTCGTACGTTTGTGCAGGATGACCATGGAAAATTCACACTGCTCCATAAAGGTTGGAAACAACTTAACTGAACCTTTCGATGTCAAAAAAGGTTTTAGACAATGTGATGCGTTGTCATGTGATTTTTTTAACATCGTACTTGAAAGAATAGTGCAAAGCTCACACGTCAACACCAGAGGCACTATCTTTCCAAAGTCTGTCCAATTACTAGCATATGCTGATGACATTGGCAGAGGCGGCAAAAATGGGTTTAACGGTTAATGAGGGCAAAACAAAGTACATGCTGTCGTTAAGAAAGGACCTACAACACCGACGTCTTGGTCAAAACGTCACCATCGACAGACGTAACTTTGTGGTAGTCAAGGACTTCGTCTACCTAGGCTCCGCTGTAAACGCAGAAAACAACACCAGCGCTGAGATCAAACGAAGAATAACTCTTGCTAACCGCTGTTTCTTTGGGTTAAGAAAGCAATTGAGTGGAAAAATTCTCTCTCGAAGGACCAAAGTGTCGCTATATAAGACCCTTATCATCCCCGTTCTGCTATACGGTGCAGAAGCATGGACTTTGACAAAAGCGGATGAAAGCACCTTGGGTCGTTTCGAGAGAAAGATTCTTCGTGTGATCTACGGTCCCGTATGCATCGAAGGGGAGTGGAGGAGAAGATGGAACGACGAGCTGTACGGGCTGTACAGCGACGTGGACTTAGCCCAGAAGGGTAAAAGTCCAATGACTAAGATGGCTAGGTCACGTAGAGCGCATGGAAACCAATGCTCCGGCCCGGAAAGTCTTCGAATCCACACCCACAGGACAGCGCAGTAGAGGAAGACCGCGAATCAGGTGGTGCGCACAAGTGGAAGGTGACCTCACCCAACTCGGAGCGCGAAACTGGAGACATCTAGCTAGGGACCGAGCTAGATGGAGAAGTTTGTTGGGTGAGGCCCTAGTTCACACAGTACTGTAGCGCCACCTTAAGTAAGTAAGTAAGTAACGGTTTTTTACAAAAAAATAAACACCTAAAAAACCACTGCTTAAAGTTGGTAAAAATTGATTGTGGACCGAAAATCTACAAAAACAACAAGAAACTGATAAGAAAAAAGGTGTTCGACTTAAGTATTATGGAGTTTTACAAAAAAACAAAAGAATGGCACGGATGGAAAGTCTTTTTTTATTATTTTTGTTTAATTCTCCTTAAGGACTTAATTATTAATTATTTAAAATACAGACCAAATGTTAAAAGAAAAAGTTTCTTTACTTACTCTGTCGTACAGCGAAAAAACTTTTTCAATATCCTCCTTTGTCAACTTTGCAGCACCCTATGATAAAATTAGTTAAAGAACACAATGAAATGAAATAAATACATAAGTTAGGAATGTATTTTTTTGGTGGATGTACAATGTACATTGTACGTACATTGCTTTAAAATTTATATTTACGAAAATAAATAACAAAATACATACATATATCTAGTTTGTATTGATTTTATTATTGATATCAATTTGAGAACAAAAGCATTTACTTAAAGAGGAACGATAGTAATGAAGCATTTAGAAGGGTAAGAGGGCAAAATGAACTTTAAGTAAATAAAACAAAACAAACCAAAACGGAAAGAGGCAATACATTTTTTCTAAATAACAACAGTTAACTTTTACACTGGCCAAGAAGGTTATGAGCTGGCAATCAAATTTTAATTTTTCTAAGGTTTTTGATTGCTTTAGTTCGAATCCGAATTTAAAATAGTCTCTCGCCTTATATTAGGTTTTTTAAGGCTGTTTATATTGATGAAGAAGTTTTTCAATAAAATTCGTGATGATTTATCAAATCCACCACCTCTCACTTAAATATTGTGTTCAAAATTCTTCAGAATCTTATTTATGTTTTAAAAAATCCTTATTAATTGTGTTAGTCTTTTCCTGCTAGCCTAAAGAGTTTGTAGTCTTAATGTTATAACATCAAGTTTTTAGAATATATTGAAAAAAAATAACGTTGAAAACCTGTATTTCTGAGTTTGAGAACTTTTTTCTATAAAATCGGAGTTCCAATTCGGAATTAACACTAAAAACTTACTCTAAAACCAAAAAATACAAAAACATTACATTCAAGTTTTTTTTAAAAATTCAGACAAAGTCAAATGAAGACTGTTGACTTCTCAAAAAATTACGATGCTGAGAAATTACGAAAATAAGTGAAATATTAAAGTGATTTAAGATTAATCTAAGGCTTTATACTTTGTGAAAACATCGTACAACATTCTTTGCTTTGCGTTTAACATTAGCCTTCAGTACTACGTATTTTTTGACATATCTTTTTTAAAAAAATACATGATCTTTTAGAAACATTGTGAGGAAAGATTATAATTCAGGACTACACATTCCTTTGAAAGAATATTGTGTAAACCACTTTTTCAAAGAAATTTGTTGAACAGAAAAACAATTAATTTTGTTGACCAGTGCTATTAAAATTTAATTACAAGATAATTGTAGTTCCTGTGCCTAAGCCTTTTAAGCCAAATCTGGTTCAATCTTTGACTGTATCATTTTTATAAGTTTTCTTCACAAACACGTCCTCGTGCAAGGAATTACAATATCATTAAAGACTAATAACGGATTTAATTCTTAATTTGTAAGAAATTGAATTAATATGTAAAGCAATAATAATAACTTGTTTTAAAGAAGTGCTCATTTAATAAGCCGTTCCAATTCGGTGTAATGCAGGCGGTAAAATATTTAAACTTTTTTTTAACCATTGGTTTTCAGATTTTCGACAGAGATATAGCTTTCATTGGAAATTTGTGTCATAAAAACAAAATTTCTTGATTAAAATCATGCCTTCCACTGAAGGCATCCCATTTTCTTTGTAAGCACATCTACCAATTTTACTATCAAAGATAAACTTTAACAACAAATGATTCGTTCCAATCACAAAATTTGTTTCCAATGAAAAAAGTTTTCAATGAGAGCTACAACCAATTTGTCGAACAAATTATAAATATTGGTTTTAATGATGAATATCAATGATATCCATACAGGTCCTTAAGGCCATTCAACAAAAAATGCTGCGCTTTGCATTTCAATATAATGACGATTTTTTTTTTAATAAAAAAGCTTAAAAATTCAAAATCTAAAATTTAAAGCGCAATATGACAAAAATGAGTTTTCCAATTAAATACTATCACCTCCCCGCGGTGAACATCGGGTGCCTAGTACCTCAACTGGAGATTGGGTTCTAACCCCAGTGGAAAGTTGTTGTGAGCAGCAAACGAGAGAGGGGGGAGAGGAGTTTCCACTGAGGCACCTCTCCTTATCCAGACGACAGCAGAGGAATTGCCGAGAAGGAATCAACGGTGGCGTATACAGTTCCAGTAAGGTTCAACTTTATAGGGCTTCTACGACATATTCGGAGCCCAGGCCTATAAGGAGCCGTTTATCCGGCTCCCCGTCCTTGGATCTGGCCCTCCAGGTTGGGGGTTGTGCCGGCGGCGGCGGTGTGACTTCCTAATCACGTACAAATATCCTTGTTACTAAGCACCAATAAGTCTCGTATACGGACGGATTTACTAATGACGAACCGAGCAAACGCAATAAGGACAACGAACTTCGGATCTATACGTGGAATTTTAGGTCCCGTAACAGACCACGTGCAGCCGAACAATTAGCAGAAGCCCTAAATTGCTGTAAGGCAGATATTACCGCCATCAAAGAATTGCGATGGAATGGACCCGGCAAACGCAAACTAAAAGACTGCGATGTATACTACGGCGGCGCCTGCTAACGAGAACAAAGGCAGCGTCTATTTGGGTGTGGATTTGTTGTTGGAACTAAACTCAGGCAAAAAGTCTTGAATTTCAACAGTGTGAGTGAGCGCATCACGACAAATCGCATTACGGCACTGAACCTAGACTACGCAGATCAACAATTCCGCCTACCCGACCTCGACGAAGTGAAGATGCTACATATATCTAAATTGAAGTCAAATAAAGCTGCTGGAGCTGACGCGATTATTCAAAGCAGGAGGCGATGACTTGGTAGGGAGCATTCACCAACTCATCTGCAAAACATGGTGGAAAGAAAGAATGCCCGATGAATACTACAGAGGCATCAGTCTCCTTAACATTGCGTATAACATCCTTTCTGCCGTATTACGTGAACGTCTGAAGCCGTTCGTCAACAACCTGATAGGTCCTTTTGAGTGTGGCTTCAGACCAGGAAAGTCCACTATCGACCAAATATTCACACTACGACAGATCTTGGAAAAAACCCAGGAGCTTCAAATCGATACCCACCATCTCTTTATCGATTTTAAAGCCGCGTATGACAGCATCCATAGGGAAGAGCTTTACAGAGCAATGTCTAGTTTTGGCATCCCTGTCAAAACTTATCCGTTTTGTGCAGAATGACGATGGAGAATGCACGCTGGTCCATCAAGGTCGGAAAAGATCTCACCGATGCATTTGATGTCAAAAAAGGTTTTAGACAAGGTGATGCACTGTCATGCGACTTCTTTAACATCGTTCTGGAAAGAATTGTGCAAAACTCAACCGTCAACACTAGAGGCACAATCTTCCAAAGGTCCATCCAATTACTCGGATACGCATATGATATTGAAAAAATTGGAAGATCAAAGCGTGATGTCAGTGGAGCGTTTTTGAGCATTGTGACGGAAGCGGAGAAGATGGGTTTCGTGGTCAATGAGGGCAAGACCAAGCATATGCTGTCATCAAAAGAGGACATTGAACGACGACGTCTTGGACAAAACGTCACCATGGACTGCTATAACTTGGAGGTAAATCACCACTCACAATCTATAAGACACTCATCATCCCAGTTCTCATTTATGGCCTGGACCTTGTCAAAAAAAGATGAGAGCGTCTTTGAATGCTTCGAGAGTTCCGTCTGCATAGATGGAGAATGAAGGAGAAGATACAACGATACTGACCAAGTTAACGACGACTTAGATGGCTGGGTCATGTAGAGCGAATAGACATCAATGCTCCAGCCTGGAAGGTCTTCGAATCTAATTCCGAGGGACTGCGCAGTAGAGGAAGACCACGACTCAGGTGGCACACGCATGTGGGTGAAGACCTCAACCAACTTGGCGTGCGAAACTGGAGACAGCTAGCTAGGGACCGAGCTGGCTGGAGACGCATGTTGGTTGAAACCCAAGTCCGTCTTGGACTGTAGCGCCTCTTTAAGTAAGTAAGTATAATTAAAGGTTTTATTGGACAGTCGAGAAGTAAGGCAATAGTGAAACTGGTGACAAATTTTAGCTGCTGAGACAAGAACTCAAGACGATTAATCGCTAGCAATGTCAGTCGTATCTTCGCTAATTGGATCCCTAAAATACATCGAATAAATTGGAATTTCATCGTGAAATCATTTTCAGTTTTGCTTTTCACCTCGCAGGCTATTTTAATAAACAGATTTATCGACCTTTTGACTCGACAAATCAAAGAATGGTTGTTAAAAAGTCTCTTGTCTCCATTCTCAATTTGTCACTGTTAAGTGCGATACGTTTTTGGACAAGCGATGGGAGTGTATTTTGAATAAAATTTGTCGAAAAAGAAGCTGGTGTAACTGTCACAGTCAACAGATTGTGCTACCAAGCTATGGTTATAAATTGTTTATTGCTGGCATTGGAATATATTGATGTACTAGACGATGTGGAAGATATGGTACTGCAACCGTTAAGCCACGGTTGCTATTTGGCTGATATCGTTTTAACCTATTAATGGTTTAATCTACTGATTTCTCTTTAAAATAAAATCTTTATTAAAAACCTCTTTTTAAAAACCTGGCTTCACGATGTTTTTAAGAGTACACTAAAATCCCGAATTAAGTGAAAAATTAAAGATTTCTGGAGTTCCAAAATTTAAGCATAAGATTTCCCACAGTTATGAATTGAATCATCGGAAAATGAAAATGACTGAAGCACATTTATTAATAATTCTGTTTCTAAGCAAATAAATATTCGATGTGGCGCAAATGTTATATATACTTATGTAAATCAAATTTAAAGTAAAATAAGTAATTTGTTTAATCTCTACTTTACTTAACACGTAGGAATAATATAGAATAATTTTTAACATTAATCAATTCACCATTGAACACTTGTTTTACGAACATTAAAATCAACATTAAAGTGAAACCCATTCAATAAACATAAATATTATAAGAATTTAAATTTTAATTTTAATTTGTAAGCATATTTATTATGTGTTCGTTTGCTTTTTGTTTTTTTTTTTTATTTTATTATTATATGAAAAGTTTTTTCATGTTTAATAAATACTACTTACTTCGATGCCTTCCTTTTAATTTATCAGTAAGTTAAATGTTCAAGTTGATGTTGTTGTGTTGTGCGTTTTTGTTTAAAGATTCATTTATTTATTTTAAGTTTCACACAAAATACAAAAAAAAAACAGAAATTAAAGAAAATATTTTGTTAAGGGTTGACGTGTGCAGAACGGCCGAGCAAATAGTGATGAAGTTTTTTTAATTAACGTGATTTATTTAAATTTTGTATGCAAGCGTAATTCCAAAATTTTTGTTGTGTTTGATTACAATGTTGTTTTTGTTTAACATATTTTTTTATATAAGCATTAAGCATTAAAAGAGAAATTAAAGAAATGTTTATAAGAATTATGTTTTAGTTTTTCTTTTTTTAAATTTAATAATTTATTTCTTTTAAATTAAATTTTTATTTTTAAAATAAAACTTGTGAATTAAATTGTAAGTAAACAATATATGAACAAAATGTTAAAAAAAATAATTAACAACAATTGTGTATTTCGAAAAGGATTGGAACATTTGTTCTTAACTGAAAGTTGATAGTTTATATTTACATTAGCCGTGTTTTTTGGAATTTCATATATAGTACAGTGAGAAATTGACAAAAAAACGATCCGCAGTAGTCCGGTTTTTATATTTGAAAGTTGATACAATAAATGAATATTTGCCAGAACAATTTATCAAAAAAATCCAAAAAAAAATAGCAAAATTCAGACCAGGGGTGAAATCGTGTAAGCTGATTTTTGATAGTTGACTATCAAAATAAAAAAAATTCGTCTGTGTAATGTGATAGTATATTTCAAAGTTTTAACCAAACAATTTGACATACAATAAAAACTTCAAGAAGGTGGTTTGTTCGTAGACTACTACATTAACATGTGGCGTTGAAGCGAGCTTGAAGCTCGTCTAAACTCTTTATATACCTGAATCGAGTTAAAATGAGCTTGATTCGCCTCGATTCCGGTCGGGGATCGGAGTCGAGTCAAAATTTGTGAAGAACCTGTGTGGAGGAGTTGGTTTTACAGATAATGCATTATGGTCTGTTTATTTGCATGTTTGTGTACAAAAAATATAGTTTTGTTTTAATAGCATATTCTTATATGGTGCTGAACTATTCAGTTTTTCATTGTTTAACACGAATCAAACTATCTCACTTGCACTTCATAAGAAACATCGAAACTCCATTTGCATTTTAGAAAGTGCTGTCAAACTTAATCATTTTTATATCTTCTTGTGTGGTGAAAAAACCCAAAAAGATTTATTTAATCTAAACTGAGATAAACCTTTGGTGGAAACATGGCAAAACATAAATATCTTTTCTATTGTTTTCTCTTGCAAAATAAGCCCATTTAGTCCATTTTCACACAAAACTATAGGGGAGAGTACGATAACTTTGGCGACAAAGTTTAATGACGGATTTGTATAGAACAGCTAAAAACAAGCATTTTTTACTATGGGAGGGGGTCTATCTACCCCCGTTTAGGCGGTAGGGGCAATTTAAAAAAATATGTACATTAAACGGAAAAAAAATAATTAAAAAAATAACGGTAATGCTTACAATTAAGTATTATACCTTTTTTAAAGTCAACATTTTTGTCTATTAGCTTGTTTTTAAATCAAATCAAAACTATGCATAGTTTTTGAATGAAATTGTTTTAAACTAAAAATGTATGCAAAAAAAAATTTAAAAAAAAGGTTTAAAGTGTAGTTTTTCAAAACTTTAAAATTATTTACTGTTTTTTTTTTAGAATTCATTGCTCTTATTTGTTTTTGATCAAAAACTGAAAACTATATGACTTTATGTCTTCTAGTTCTTGAGAAAATTGAAAATTACCAAAATAAATATTTTAATTAAATTACTTTTTCTTTGCTTAAGTATTAACGTAGTCTTATTTTGATAGTAATAATCGAATATGGATTAAGATATACCTAGGGTAAATTAATTTTTCTTAAATCCAGCTTATTTAAATGCAAAAGAAACTTTGCATGCACCCCATCTTGCACCCACCGAACAGTGCCCCGGCCCCCTCCCCCCATTGCACGCACTCCAACTTGCACCCACCCCAAATCCTATAGTGTTCCCAAGCAGGGGGATTGCAGATCCCACTGTTGCATACACCCAAATTCGCACACACATTACTGTTGCATACACCCAAACTCGCACCTACCATTGTTACTATCAAAATAAGACCACTAAAGCAAAAAAAAAAAGAATTAAATTAAAATAGTAGTTGTGGTTATTTTCAATTTTCTCAAAAACTAAAAGACATAAAATCATCTAGTTTTCAGTTTTTGATCAAAAACAAATAAGAGCAATAAATTCTGAAATAAAAACAATGGTAGATAATCTTGAAGTATTGAAAAATTACACTTTAAACCTTTTTTTTTTTTACTTTTTTTTACTCAAATTTTGAGTTTAAAATAAAATTTTTCAAAAATTACGCATAGTTTTGACTTGAATTAAAAACTGGCTAATAAAACAGAATGTTGGTTTTAAAAAAATGTATAAAACTTAATTGTAAGTATCACCGTTATTTTTTAATTATTTGTTTCCATTTTAAATAATAATTTTTTTAAATTGCCCCTACCGCCTGAACAGGGGGAGATAGACCCCCCTCCCATAGTAAAAAATGCTTGTATTAAGCCCCTCTACCAAAAACCGTTATTATATCTTGGCGCCAAAGTTATCGTACTCGTGCCAAACTATATAATATCAACAGTAATAGATTGATCTTTTTCCCCAATGGAAAACACATGATTCCAAATGCACAACTACTCAACGAACACAGCCATCGAGATACAAATGCAATATCAATCGTACCAACATTTGAGAACGAAATCACATAAGATCCATTCGAGACTCGTATAAATGTCAAAAACCCATATGTAGTAAGATTCTACTTTAACTTTTATCGGTAGTATTCATACTACGGATATTATTTTTGTTATTCGTGTAAGATCCTACTATACTATTAATAGATTTTCCAACAAAACACGGGTATTGTATAGGTATGTAGGTAAGTCCAATTAATTTATTTTCATACCAAAACAAAAAGCGGTAGGTATGAGTTTTTGGGTTATTTGGGTATTTTTCAAAGAAGGCACATAAGTAGACATATTACACCCTATAATCAGATCTGTGTATGTAGAAGATATTTAATTTTGTTGATCATATTTGTTTATTGGGTTCAGTTTTGAAATACAATAATTTATATACATATGTACAGTACATAAATGTACATTTATCTTTAGATTAAGGGAAATAATCTCATTAAAAAATTACGAGGATCATTTACCCGTATAGGGTATGTTATGATTAATGTTTTTGTTTATTTTTAATTAAGTTGAAAACAAATCGAAGAATATTAATTTTGTAGAAAGTTTGGTACTAATCCATACCTACCTGCTTGTCTTGAAATTTGATTTTTCTTTGTCTCACATTAATGGGAAGAGGAACCCAAGTAGAGTTTTATATTTTCTACATTCATTCAAAGGTACTAGGTTTCTGATTTTTTAAAACAATAAAATAAAAAGAAAATTTCTATCTAAAATAAGAGTAGACTAAGGAAAATTAAACTATGATAACTAGGAATGAGTGAAAATAGTAGAGCTTATTTTAAATAAAGGAAATGCGATAATAAATTGTCGATTTATGTTAATTGTATTGTCAAACAAAATTTATAAATATAAACAAAAATATATAAAGCTTCGGCTTATTGTATGTACAGAGTTACTGAATAGAAGTTAAGAATTTAATTTTTAAACAAAATAAAAACAAACTAGACTCACCTTGAAAACCTGACGACAAAGGAAATTTTCTTTGACAGGAAGCAGTCTACAGATAGTTTTGTAATATTTCAAAATTCAAATCATGCATGAAGAAATAGTTTTATATTGTTTAATAATATAATAATCCTCCAAGTAGTGTAGTATTTTTGTTGATTTGTTTTATTTGATTTTGTTTTATGTTGATAATAATATGGAGTTTATTCATTGAAGAGAAAGAAAAAATGACGGAAAATTTGATTTGTTTGAGAAAATGAATAATCTATTTATATGTAACAAGCTAAAGAAAATCAAATAAGAAAGTTACTTTTTTACATTTTAAGGATAAAAAAGGAACTGGAAAAAACTTACTTCGCCATCTCAGAAAGTTGAAGACGTCCATCTTTATTAGCATCAAATACTCGCAGCTGGCGTTAATTAAAAAAAAAAAAAAAGTACGATCATTTTACTTGCTGCTAAAGTCTTAGTATTAAAATGAAGGTTTTAAAAAAGAGTGTTGAAGCAACTAGCAACAAATTGAATAACATTCCACCTATACCTATTATCTACATATTATAGTTAACTTTTACCTTTCATGTTTGTATATTTTTAAAGCTGATTAAATTTGTTAAAAACTCTACTTTGTATCTATATTGATATTATTTATAAAAATAAATTAAAACTTTTGTTTACCATTGTATCAGTGTATTCAATTAATTTGTCTTCCGAAACATCATTAATTTTCTTGGCCTCTTTGAGTAAATCACGAAGAAAATTTTTGAGCTCATCAGCTTCGATGTATCCACTATTATCTGTATCATATTCACGCCATATCTGGGAATACAGATTTAATTTAAGAAATTAATTAACTAATAAATTTATATACCTAGGGTATATTAATTGAAGCTAAATATAATTGGACAAGTTTTCAAAACTACGCACCTTCATAAATTCCACACTTGATTCCAATGGGTTATCGAATCGGAACAGCAATAGAAAATTCTCTTCCATTGGAAGTAGTTGGGCAAGCTGCATTGAAAAGAATTTTTAACAAAAAATATAAAACATACAAAACTTAATAAATTATATTTTCTGAACTTTTTTAATCCTATTTTAAAATAATAGATAGGTACTTCTAATAATTCTCGTAAATTCTTTTTACGTTATATGTTGTTAGTATGAAAACAATCTTTGTCGAATAAAATTGTTGCCGATATTTTGGATCGTTTTTATGTTGAAAAATTCAAATTGAATTCTTTTCAGAAAACTAAACGTGATATTCTCGATTATGTTTTCACATTAAATGAAGCGGTCAGTTGATATTATGTGATTAAAAAAATGTGCCGAGAAAAGGTACTTTGTTTATTAAATCTCATGGTTTTACACATTTTAGCCTTTTTATATTCTTGAAAATTATAATAATAAACCAATTAAATAATAGACCAATTAAATCAACAAATAAAAGGCTACATAAACAGAAAATATTTTCTTTTTAGAATTTGACTCATTAGTTTTATTTATCGCACCATCAATCTACAAGCCACTGAGCAAGAAAATACATACACGAAATTGTTTATACATATCGTATATTTAGTAGCTTAGCAACATATTTTTATATATGTACATATAAGCTATATAAAAGTATAGTCTATGTACTCATCAAACGGATATTGTAGATACTATACAAAAAATACGCATACATATGCCACAGTGTATCCTTTGTAAGGTTGGCTTTTAGTTCCAGGTAAATAATTTGATTTAAACAGTCAGTGGTGGCCATATATTGAGAAGGACAATAATTAGCTTATGGCAAGAGGCCTGGTGTTAACTTATTATTTAAGCCATTTATCTTCTTAACCTTACGTAGTAATGTGCAGTAATTATTGCATTAATTCCAATTTGTAATTATCATTAAATTTTCATATCTTTAACTGAAAATTACGTACGACATGCGAGTATCTCAAAAATATTAATAGTTTCTTATATACACTTCGTGTCACATAGATAGGGACAAGATTTTTTCGTTTTTTCTTAAACCTTTAAATTTTTTTGGGAAAGCCAAATGTGGAATGAATGAGATACATATGTATTAAGTTTATATTGCAAAAAAAAAACATTTTTTAATTAAGTTGATAAATACAAGTTTTATGACGGTATTTAAAAAGAAGGTCACAAAAAGTACCTTTTTTTATGTCACATGGATAGGGACAAGATTTAAATTTACCTGTAAGACTCTTTAAAGTAAAGAAAATAACAAAAAATCTTATGGTTTAGGTAAATACTGGTTTTATTGAATGGATTAAAATAATTTTTAGTAATATGTGCTGCCTCCTGTGTAGTATCGAGTACCAAATAAAAGATATGTTTATTGTTTGATATCTAATAATTGAATGAGTTTTTATTTAATAATGGGTGATTTTTTTGAGGTTAGGATTTTCATGCATTAGTATTTGACAGATCACGCGGGATTTCAGACATGGTGTCAAAGAGAAAGATGCTCAGTATGCTTTGACATTTCATCATTAATAGACTTACTAACGAGCAACGCTTGCAAATCATTGAATTTTATTACCAAAATCAGTGTTCGGTTCGAAATGTGTTTCGCGCTTTTTTATCGACAAATTTTGTTCAGCGATGAGGCTCATTTCTGGTTGAATGGCTACGTAAATAAGGAAAATTGCCGCATTTGGAGTGAAGAGCAACCAGAAGCCGTTCAAGAACTGCCCATGCATCCCGAAAAATGCACTGTTTGGTGTGGTTTGTACGCTGGTGGAATCATTGGACCGTATTTTTTCAAAGATGCTGTTGGACGCAACGTTACGGTGAATGGCGATAGCTATCGTTCAATGCTAACAAACTTTTTGTTGCCAAAAATGGAAGAACTGAACTTGGTTGACATGTGGTTTCAACAAGATGGCGCTACATGCCACACAGCTCGCGATTCTATGGCCATTTTGAGGGAAAACTTCGGAGAACCACCAAGATCATGCGATTTGACGCCTTTAGACTATTTTTTGTGGGGCTACGTCAAGTCTTAAGTCTACACAAATAAGCCAGCAACTATTCCAGCTTTGGAAGACAACATTTCCGAAGAAATTCGGGCTATTCCGGCCAAAATGCTCGAAAAAGTTACCCAAAATTGGACTTTCCGAATGGACCACCTAAGACGCAGCCGCGGTCAACATTTAAATGAAATTATTAAATGAAATTATAATATTATGGACCAATCTAACGTTTCAAATAAAGAATCGATGAGATTTTGCAAATTGTATGCGTTTTTTTTTTTTTAAAAAAGTTCTCAAGCTCTTAAAAAATCACCCGATATTAAACTGACAAATAATTATAAGGTTGTTTATACGACATCTTTTTTTTTTTTTTTTTTGAATACATACATATACCTGGTAATATGCGGTAATTTGCTAAACCAAAGTAGGTAATAATAAATAAAGAAAGACAATATTAACAGATATTAAAAAAATAATAAATAATTCAAATAAAAGGTTTTAAAGAAAAATAACAATTAACGAAAATAACAAACTGTTATACATGTTAGTATGTAAAATTAATATAGAATTACATAAATATTTAGCTGGATCAAATCGTTTTGGTGGTCTGCTTATGCGACCTCTTTTTGTTCTTTGAAAAGAGTGATCTTGATCATTTGAATTTGTAGACCTTTCAGATGTTGATGATAAAGAAGTATTATGTTCCTCTATGTTTTGGGAATCTGTTGTTTCTGCACTGTTGTTTTGAACTATTTCTGTTTCTTTTTCAAATTCTGGAAAATCGGAGTCTCCATCATCTGTATTAAATATATATTGTTTGATTAAATTTTTGACATTTCGACATTTCGTTCGGCAAAACCATTAGATTGTGGAAAATTTGGCGAAGAAGTAATATGTGTAAAATTCCAGTCTCTTAAAAATTCAGAAAATATTTTTGAGTTGTACTGTGGACCACCATCTGTTTCAAAAATTTCTGGTATTCCATGCACTGAAAACCATTTCTTTAAGCATGAAACAATTTCAGATGATGTTGATGTTTTGAGCTTGCAAAAATCAGAAAATCCCGAGTAATGATCAGCAATCAACTAATAGTCCTTTCCAAATACTTTAAATAATATATCTGATGATGCTATTTGGAATGGATATTCTGGAATTGTCTTTAAAATGATTGGTTCACGAATATTGCTTTTTTGTGTTTGTTAGCAAACTGAACATCTTTGAACATAATTGTTGATATCTGTGGTTTGACCATACCAGTATAGAAATTGACGTGCTCTTGTCAAAGTCTTAACAATTCCTGCATGACCAGCATGTAATTGCTTGATAGTTGAATGAATTTCTGATTCGGGAACAATAACTTTTCGCGCTTTGAATAATAATCCACCATCTATTGACAATTCTTCTTTAAAAGTAGCATATCTACGCATAGACTTTGTTAAAAGTTTTTGATCATTAGGCCATCCTTTTTCAATTATTTCTTTTAGTAAACAAAGTTCCTTGTCTTTACTAGTGGCTACTACAAAACGTTTCTTGGCGTCATCTGTTAGAGCTAATACTATATTTACTTGATATTGTTCATCACTTTCAACTTCATTGGTTTCACAGTCTCTGCTCAAGGTATCAGCAATCGGTATATCTGTTCCTTTTACGTACTTAACATTTGGTGAATATTGCAACACGAAGATAGTAAAGTTGCAGCTTGAATAGCTTCATCTTTTTTGGATAGTTTAATCGCTGTGGAATAGTTTTCGTACAACTCTATCCAGTCATTCCATTCTTAAGACATATCTAGTTCATTATTTATGATCAAGGCCTTCGGAGGTTTGAGCGACATGTTTATTTTAAAAAATTGGTTTTGGTTTTGATTCAATTCTGTTTTTATTTTTGATTCAATTCTATTTATTTATTTTTAATCTGACACCATGTAGTATCGAGTACCAAATAAAAGATATGTTTATTGTTTGATATCTAATAATTGAATGAGTTTTTATTAAATATTAAACTAACAAATAATTATAAGGTTGTTTATACGACATCCTGATTTCTGAATTACTTCAATTACCATGTATGTGGATTCATAGAGAGCTGTCAGATAAATGAGCGAAATTTGGGCCCAGGTCCGTATTATGGCTTCAATAATCTCTTCAGTTTTTTGGTATAGCCGTTCTTCTTCGTAGACTTTTCTTAAAAATCATCCCCACACGTTTTCCATGATGGTCAGGTCAGAAAAATAGTGGGGCCATGGTAATTGGTATTGGTGCATTATCTTCCGCCATTTTAGAGATTCAAAAAATTTGGCATTATTTCGTTTTTGAAAACGAAATAAGGCCAAATTTTCAATTTGGGTTTATTTCGCTTTTGCATATACCCAAACTCGCACCCACCCCAAATCTTATAGTGATCCCAAGCAGGGGGGTTGCAGGGGGGCAGCATGCCCCCTTTACATACCTAGCTGTTAGTACGCCGTGCTATCAATTCAAAAAAACTTTTTAGCAAAAGTAGCTATTCTAGACAATACATCAACCATTTTTGCGTGTTTTGTATGTAAAAAAGTGAACTTTAAAAATTTTGTATTAACTTTTGAATTTTAAAATATTCGGCGTTGTTTCCATTAATTTTTTGGCCTTATTTCTTTTTATAAATCGAAATAAAGCCAAATTGGTTTTATTTCGTTTTGAACAACGAAATAAGGCCTAATTTGAAATTTGGTGTTATTTCATTTGGCACTATTTCACGTCACCCTTTGACAATCCAGCTCCACTATCCCGTAAGAAGGTGATTGCTCCCGGTTTTTCAAGATAGATTTCTTCCTTTCTTTTATCATGGAAATAGCAGCTATATCCATCAGGACTATCCAAATTAATTTTTTTTTCATCGGAAAAGCCGAAGGTATGCCAAGCTCGATTCCACCTGATGTGATTTGTTGCAAAATTAAGGCGTTGGCTCATGCGTGCATCTTTCAATGGTGGTTTTTTCTTCGTTTTTTTTTTGTGTCGTATATGGTCTATTTTCTGTATCAACGAGCAAGAGTCGATCTACTAGCATTTACCCCAGCTTTCAGTCTTGATTTTACTAATGGAAAGCCTTTAAATTTACACAGCTCTCAATATCACCCGCCTTTCCTGAAATGATGTGACTTTGTTGACTCTTTCTTTGGGGTTTTTTCCATACCTCTCTGGGTCCTTGAGGTAGTTGTATACAACATTTGAACATCTTCTAATTTTTCTGGCTATAAAACGGATGTCTTTGTCGAGATGCCAATAAGCTCGAAATCGTCCTATTTCCTCCTTGGTTATACCCTTACCTCTACCCATACTTCTAAATGCTATGAAATTAATATTCGTACTAAGCTCTCAAACAATTAGAGTATCCTTTTATCTGATTTTAAACACTCTAATAGGTAAATTTTGTTTTTGTCCCTATTCATGTGACACAAAAAAACAGCTACTTTTTATGACCTTCTTCGTAAAAACCGCCAAAAAACTTGTATCTATTAACTTAATCCAAAATTTTTGTTTGCAACATTATTTTAATACATACCTACCTCATTCATTCCATATTTGGGTTTTTCAAAAAAAAAAACCTAAGGGTTTAAAAAACATCGACAAATAAAAAACGAAAAAAGCTTGTCCCTAATCATGTGACACGAAGTCTACGGGTATCTCAAAAATATTAATACTTTCTTATATAATGTATGTATATGGAAATTTAAAAAATCATGTACTACATATTATGTGCTATAGTTAAATATGTACCTACTCGTAGTTTCTTATTTATTGTTATGTTTTTGTTTTATCTTACCTCTCTGATGTCTATTTTACCATCCTGATTATCATCGTAAGCTTCCATAAAGCACGATTTTAATTCAGCCAACATTGTATCGGTTACAGCCTGAAAAATAAATAAAAATTAGCTAAAAAAACATTTATTGCATTTCAAACAACAATTTTTAAAGAGGTTTAGAACTTTAAGTTTAACTTGCGGCCATTTAGTTAGCTGTCAAGTTTATATCTTTAAGTTTTATTTAACATTCAAATTGTGCAAAATTATTTTGAAAATCATGGTTCTGTTCGAATTGTTCTTAAGCGCATTTTGTTTAGCAATGAAGCTCATTTTTGGTTGAATGGAGACATCAATAAACAAAATTTCCTTATTTGGAGTGACTTTTTGGTCTGCTTTATGGGTTGGTAAAATAATTGGTCTATACTTCTTTAAAAACTATGTCGACCAAAACATTACAGTCAATGGTGACCGGTATAGAGCCATTATAAGTGCCACACTTTATTTATTAAAAGAAATGTTTGGAAGGAGCATAGTTTCACGTTACGAACCCGACAATATGCCTTCAAAGTAGTTCGATTCAACGTTGTTTAATTATTATCTGTAGGGATATGTGAAGTACTTAGTCGATAAGCCGATAAGCCCGAAACAATTGATCACTTGGAGGCGTTAATGCAACACACGTTAAAAAAAAGTCCTTTGGTCATATACCAGAAATCATATTCAATAATTATAATTCCAGAAGATTATGCATAGAGTAAAAAAATAATCTCTGTTTGATTCCATTTCAAAAATCTATATCTCCAAAAAAACACCCTATATTTCAAAATTACAACAATTTTCATTGAAAATTTAAACAAACAAAATAGAATCAAAAATAATAACAAAAATATTTAAAGACGTGCTCACACTAAATACAATCATTTTAACGCCTTTTATTTTTTTTTTCATTTGTTTCATAACAGTCAAAAGCTGTACACCTTCCACCAGTTCTTTTAAGTTTTATTTGTTATTAGGAACGATAGGTTAGGTATACATTTTTACATTCTAAGAATTCATGAATGGCTTTCCGTACACGCGCACTCAAATACAAAATAATTTGTATTCGGTGCTCCAATGTTAAAATTTTTTTATTTTCGAAAAGCATCTACCTATACTCTGTATCGACTAGAAAATACACTCTTTCGTAGAACCGTTCTATAAAAATAAATACTCACTTCAGGATTAACATCAGTTGCATTTGCACTTGACACAAATTCCTTCAAGAATCCGTCCAATTCGGTTCCTTCGATGTAACCATTTCCTTAAAATAAAAACATTTGAGTAAAAAATATATAAATTAAACTTTAATTTAGAAAACTTATTAAAACTTTAAACAAAAATTAAATATTGAAAGAAAGATCTAAATTTAAATGTCTTTATTTTAAATCGTTTCAATTGCTTTAAAATTGTTTGCTTAGTGCATTACCAACCATCATCGTATAAGAGAACCCTGAAAGGAGATTTAAATTACCCAAAATCGATTGAAATTCTTCGATTCTAGCTTCTATTATAATAATTAATCGGATCTTCAAGATAAATATGCCAGGCTATGACACCATTAGTTAAGTTAAGGGTTTTCTTTTATACCATTATAGTCAATAACGCCCCCACATGGACATTGTGCAAAAATATAATAAATGTGAGAAAATTTAAATTTTAAGTAAAATTATTTATATATATATGTATGTATGTACATAAACTCAAAGAATTAGCATATGTACATATTTATATGTACATATGTACATTGTACATAAGTGATGTCAATTTTACAAGTGACGACAGCTTCTGACTCAGATAATTTTATTTGGAAAAGGCAATATTCAGTCTTGCTAATATATAATGTAGATTCGCTAAGGGATTAACTGGATGTTATTATCGGAGTCTGTAGGGATTAGGAGGGTTGGCCAATCTTACCCAAAATAAATTATTATTCATAATAAACATTTTGAGGCATTGTTATTTGTATTGAATTTAAATTTAATTGGGTGGCGCAACAGTCAGTTTGAGAACTTGGGCCTAGTGGCTTACAACTCTCAACCATTCCTGTGTGCGAGTACTGTTGTGAGGAATGGAAGGGACCTACAGTTTCAAGCCGAACCCGAACGGCAATTTTTTTTGAGAAAGCACTTTTCATGACAAGAATTACTCTTGGAGAATTTGTCAATTCCTCGCAAGAGGCAGTACCCGTGCAAAAAAGGTTTTTACAAAAATCGGACAATAATTTAACGTACCATTCGTTTCTTAAAATTTATTAAACGATTTTTTAATTATTGTAATAGAAATATTATGCTCACCGTCTTTATCATAGTGACTCCAAACGTCCATAAATTGGTTGGCAGAGAGCTTTTTTAATTCACGTGATTCTGGATCCCTGTATTGACGCATGAAATTTTGCGCTCTTTCGATTTGTAAACGTTTTGCAGCGGCTGCTGCCTTTGCTGGTGCTGATGCGTCCATTGTTTCTCGGGGAGTGGTGGTGAAGTTTAGGTATTCTCAATCTATATATGTATGTATGTATATGAAAGCTATCAATAATTTCTGCAGTCTGGTTCTTAAATCTCACAGTTGTTACTGAAAAGAAAGAACATACTCGTACATAGTTCTTCTAATCAGGAGGATGACATAAGAATTAATATTATATACAAAATTCTAAGACTACAACTATTTTATTTTACACTTTTGAGGACATTACATTCCAAGTAAAGAGTATTAACGAAAAACTTGGTCTTGAAATAACGCCAAAAGATCCCATTGGTGTTCTTTAAAAACTCACATGAGAGTTAATATCTTATAATAAACCAAATTGTCATATTTAGAGAACTTCGAAAAATATATATACGCAATTAAACATTGAAGTTTGACCTTTTTATTAGCTTTTTTTTTGGAAAAAATTGGCAATTGATTTTCTCTTTTTAACAATTATTAATACAATTATTGTTCATAAAGATTAATCTACCCCAAGTAAGTATAATTATTCGTACTAAGGATATTTAAATAAAAATTAAAAAGGTTACAAAAATTTTAACTTTAAAATATGTAGTACTTGTATTCACACAATTGTACAAACAACCAATGTTTTGTCGAATTAAACAGTGTTGCATTCCACCACTTAAACAATTAACCGTAATACTTTCAAGAATTCTTACAGTTTACCCTTGAGCTTAATTTCGGGCGTACTGTCTGTCAAGTATAGAGATTCATTTTTAAACCGCACATCGAGAATGTGGAATGCCTTGGCGAATTTGGTTTTTCCTCCAATTTTGATATTCAGAACTTTAAGACCAATGTACTGTGCATACATCAGTAACTCCTCTTAAATCCTTCCATATTTTCTTAACGGTCGAACTGTGTTTAAATATAAACATATAAAGGTTAATTCTAAAATATTAATTAATTAATGTATCAATTTTTACCAAATTTGCGTACTATTTTTTGTAGATTTTATTTTTTTATGAAAAAACGGACTGTTGAATTTTTATAAAAAAATTACTGAATATCGGAAACAATATTTTCGGTGAAATAAAATAAGTTTGAAGCCATTATTTGTAATTTTTGAAAATCTGTTTGAGTCGAAAGTAAATGTTTACCAAGTTTTAGTATTGTTTTTTTAGGTTTTTATTTTTTGTAGAAAAAACTGTCAATTCGATTTTTCTCATAATTTTATCGAATGTTGAAATAAATATTTCTTATAAGTTAAAATTAGTCAGAAGCCGTTAGCTCAAATTTTTGAAAAGATATTTGAGTCGAAAATCAATTTTTACCAACTTTTTTTAATTTTTTTTTTCGGTTTTTAATTTTTTGTAAAAAACCTGTCAATTCGATTTATTTCAAAATTTTACTGAATGTAGACAACAATATTTTTGAAAGATGAAAGTAGTTTAAAGCCAATAACTCAAAGTTTTGAAAAGATATTTGAGTCGAAAATCAATTTTTACCAATTTTTATTAATTTTTTTTAGGTTTTTATTTTTTGTAAAAAAAACTGTCAATTAGATTTTTCTCAAAATTTTATCAGATGTCAAAAACATTATTCTTCATTGCACAAAATTGTTTTGGAGATGAAATCATATTTTAGTCGTAAAATTTTCGAAGTGACAAATTTTTTTTTCAGTTTTTTTGATTTATAAAAAAAACCGTTAATTGAATTTTTTTCCAAAAATATAATTGTTTTGTATTACGTTACAATATATAATATAAAATTTAATTCAAGTCTCTAGCGTCATTGGTTCATGAGATATTTAGGGTTAACCAAAATTTTCACCTTTTTTTAAACTGCTATGGTAAAAAAACCACCCACGCAATTTTCTTGAGAGCCCTTTCTGCATCTTTCTGCCTTATTATCTGTATAACAAAATTCATTTGAAGTCGATATCTCTTCTGGTTCTTGAGCTATGGACGACGAAAAAACGTCGCGAACGTACGGACATACGGACATACAGACATACGGACATACGGACATACGGACATACGGACATACGGACATACGGACATACGGACTTACGGACGTACGGACGTACGTAGGTACACACGCACGCACATACATCTTTCTACAAATCGTTTATTTCGACTTTAGGGACCTTGAAACGTCGAGAAATGTCAAAATTTTCAATTTGACAAATCGGACCCATTACAATAACTTCCTATGGGAAATTTTGTGCAATGAAGAATAATGTTTTTGACATCTGATAAAATTTTGAGAAAAATAGAATTGACAGTTTTTTTACAAAAAATTAAAAACCGAAAAAAAAAATTAACAAAAGTTGGTAAAAATTGATTTTCGACTTAAATATCTTTTCAAAAATTTGAGATTATGGCTTCTAACTAATTTTAACTTATAAGAAATATTGTTTTCAACATTAGGACAAATTTTGAGAAAAATCGAATTAACAGTTTTTTTACAAAAAGTAAAAACCTAAACAAAAAAATTAATAAAAGTTGGTAAAAATTGATTTTCGGCTCAAATAGCTTTTCAAAAATTAAAAATATTGGCTTCAAACTTATTTTATTTCACAGAAAATAATGTTTTTTATATTCAATAATTTTTTTATAAAAATCCAACAGTCCGTTTTTTCATAAAAAAAAATAAAATCTACAAAAAATAGAACGCAAATTTGGCAAGAATTGATACATTTAGACACACTTTTAAGCAAGACAAATCGATAGACGGGATGGGAAGTTATCAGTGTGGGTCGCATCCCAGCCTCTTTTTTTTTTGTAATTTTTAATCAAAAACTGACTTGAATTTTTATGAAAAATTTACTGAATGTCGAAAACAATATTTTCTATGAGATGAAAATTATTTGAAGCCAATATTTTTACAATTTGAAAAGATATTTGAGTCGAAAATAAAATTTTTGTGAATTTCAATTTTTCTTAAAATTTTACCGAATGTTGAAAACAATATTTCTTATAAAAATAAAATTAGTCAAAAGCCATAATCTCAAATTGTTGAAAATATATTTGAGTCTAAAATAATTTAAGCCTCAATTTTTACCAACTTTTAGTAATGCTTTGTTTAGGTTCTTATTTTTTGTAAAAACACTATTAATTAATTTTCCTCAAAATTCAACTTTATGTTAAAAACAATATTTTTTGTAAGATAATTAATTTTAAAAAACAATAATATTAATTTTGTGAAAAGATATTTAAGTTGAAAATCATTTCTTAAGAGCTCTTAGTAATGTTTTTTTAGGTTTTTATTTTTTATAAAAAAAAATGTCAATTCGATTTTTCTGAAAATTTTACCAGATGTCAAAACCGTTATTCTTCGTTGCACAAGCATATTTTCGAGGTGACAAATACGTATTTTGTTTCAGTTTTTTTTTTTTTTTTTATTTATAAAAACCGTTAATTGGATTTTTTTCCAAAAATATATTTGTTTGGTATCACGTTATAATATATAATTTGAAATTTAATTAAAGTCTCTAGCGTTATTGGTTCGTGAGATATTATAGTAAAAACACAAACGCATGCACAGACATCTTTTTAAAAGCTTTTATTTCGACTCTAGTGACCTTGAAACGTCGAGATATGTCAAAATTTTCAATTCAATAAATCGGACCGATTACAATAACTTCACACTAAAATTATGTTAAAACCTGGATAAGTTTCCATTCGGTAAAAGAATTGTCAAATTTTGTAAAAGAAATGATTTAGACAATTTGTTAAAAAGGATATTTAAATTTTTCTATAGTAAACGTCATTGTGACTTTTAATTACATAAATTTATTGCTGTCAAAGAAAATACACAAACCATTATTTTTCCGAATAGTTCTAAATTAAAACACATTTAATTTTGTTACTTAATTTTTTAATCTTCGAATATAAACTTTTTAAAAATTTATACGAGTTTATAAAAAACGAAATTATTTTTATTAGCGCAAAGAAATGTTTAACAAACAACTGATTCAATTACACAGCATTTGTGTAAATTTACCATTTTACACAAATTGTAAACTTACCAAATTGCGTGAATGATATTACTAACATGTAAAATGCTAATTTATATTTATTAAAAAATAAACAAACCTAAATCTGAAGAACGAATCTAAATATTAATTGATTAGGTCAGAAACTCTCAGAAGTTATGGAATTACCAAATTACTAAAGGTTAAAATAGTAATTTTGTGATTACAACTTAAGTAAAATGTTACGTAATATGTAGTAAAATGCAAAATCGTTTAAAATTAGTTTCTTATTCAAGCTTAGTAAATTACCGCTTGGTTTTTGAGATATGGCCAACAAAATATATGCTGAACATTACATACATACGTACAAACTTACACATCTCTGGAAAATCCTTTTGTTTAAATTAATTTAACAAACATTTGGGAAGTAATTATATAAAAAGTATAAAGTATCAGGCCCCAGATTCTGTTTCCCCCGGGCTACAGCCCTAATTTGAAACGTCTGTAGTGAAAAGAGAACATTTTCTGTTCAACACATCCTACTGATTAAAATAACTCCCAACAAGAAGTCAATAATAGAAAATAGACCTTAATTTAATTAGTAAACATTCCATCATAAGTATAAAGTACAAAGTAATCAGATTTATAGATAGGCCAATCAAATTTCGAATTCAAAAACTTACCTGCTAAAGAGTTTGCTTGCTGATGGAATCTTCCTTTTTATATTACCTTATTAATTTAATTGAAAAGTGTGTAAACTTTATTGAAAAATATCTGGATACATATATTTAATTTTTTTCCAAAAATCACTAAAAAATGACAATTTCAAGGATTCTTAGCACAGAAATTTCAACCAAAATCAAAAGCAAAAGAATGAGGCAGGGCATTCTAAACAATATCCAACATGTACGAGTAAACTAAATATTATGTTAATTATTTATTTAAAAAAATATCTTTGGTATATTTTTTTATTTAAAAATAAAAATAATTACAACTAAGTACGTAGCTAAAATATTTTGTACATTTTACTTCCAAAAACAATAATTGTATGATTAACATTTATTTAGATACCTAGCTACTTATTAATGTAATTCAATCAATTGTGTTTGTGAATACCTCCTTGAAGTTTGATTTTATTTTTAAATAATATACATATACCTACCCCTAGAGTATACTACAGACGCTTATATTAACTTTTATTTTTTAAATCAAAATACTTGGAAATTTTTCAAAATTTTTCTTAAGACAAAATATGAACGTTTTTATATTTTGTTTATACATAATCAAACCCTAAGAAACAATTTTAGAATTTCATCTGTGTAGAAAATAAAACCCTGAGAAACCTTGACAAGGATAAAATGGTCCTTGAAAAATGAATTAAGCTTTCATTGGAATCTCAAAATATTTTATTGAAAAACATTTAAATTATTTAAAAGAAAAACAAAAACACTATAATCACCTTTTTGTTGGAAGGAACAGTTTTTAACTTTTGCACACAATGTTATTATTTTAAGGTAGCACAAGAAATCGATTTTTTATCTGCTGACGAAGGAATGATTCTAAGGCCAACCCTGAATAGACTGTCAATTTATTCATTTAGATTGTTGCTTTCAGGGTTGAATACTTGAATGAGTTGAACAAAATTTTTGGTGAAAAAATCCAAAAGTTCTTCTCTTTTTTCGGGTAATTCGAAGAATTTTATTTTTTCGTAATGTATCTGCATTGCAATGCATCAACTTATATCCCCACACTGTGGTAAATTTGGTGTACATAATGTATATATTATAAGGACTTGTTGATTGGAATGTAGCTTTGAGTTGTAGGTGGTAGAGATGTAATTGGAACTTATATGAAACATTTCCTATGAGACAAAAAGCAGGCGTACTAATGCGTAAAATGTTTTCATTTGAGCTTTTGCTCACCGCCGAAAAAAAGAGAAAATGTAAGTATTACACCTTGTATTTAGGGAATTTGTTATTTGTCCCATCCTTGAATTTTTAGGGAATAACTCATTTCACCATGAATAAGGACTTATGCATGATTCATGTTCCTCGAAAAACTAAAAATCCATGTAAGCATTATGAATATGTTTTATTTGCTTTCATAAAAGGCTTAATACCTATGCAGTTAAAATTAGCTGACAACAAATTTTATTGAGTTTTTATCAATTTCAATTGAATTGCTCTTCTCATAATGTTATTCTATATTGACACGGATTTGTTATTTTCGTGTGAAAAGAATTATTTATAACTTTTTGGGAGATTCGAAAGTGGGCGGCATACGCCCTTTTCTGGGAAAGTGTTTACCTGAGAGAAGAGTCGGTGTTGATATATAGAGAAAGCATAAAAGCTTTGAAAGTTCTATGTTACTTTCGCCATCTCTTGTAACTGTGAAAAGGTACCAATAGGATAACATTGCAAAAATATATAGGATTTCATTTTAATCAAAACGGTTTCGTTGTTTTGAATTCAGTTTTCATTGCAGGTAGTGATTGAATTGTTATTACAGTCATAAGTACAATCAATGGACAGGTTTGGGCGATATAAGGGACTTGAAAGTAAGGCAAGTTACTAGTATTCGATTGGCCAGCTGCCAAAAAATTGCTTTCAAATTAAGGCAACTTTCTTGAAAAGTTGACTGGAAATTTAGTCAAGAAAAAACTCCCTAACTATCAAGTCAAGTGAACTTATACTAAAATGACAAAGCCCAATGGCATTGACAGGTTCATGTAAGTTATTTTCAAATTAGAGGTGAATATACCGAAGCTATCTTTTAACATTTGATAAGTAAAAACCACGTCATTGGGCAGGTTCAGACAACATAAGGGACTTCATTTGCAGTCAACTGCATTCTTTGAACGTAAATATTGATCAAGGTAACTAATACATAGTTAGTTTTTCTAGTGTCATAAACTTCAAACTCGGAACTTTACTTCAATAGTTTCTACCTTCAATTCATCGTAAAAAAACTACCAAAAACATTATTGGCTACAAAACAGTACTCAGGCAAGCTAAAGTCCGTCACGATTTGTATCTTGTATTGTAAAGAAAAATTACTTATTCCATTAAATTGAATTGTGCAGAAAATAAATAAATCACAGAGCAATAAAGTTCAGCTTTCAGTTGAATAAGAAAAACATGATCAACTGTCATTTTGACATAAGTAGACTTGGTTTAATAGTTAGGGAGATTTTCCTTGACTAAATTTCTAGTCAACTTTCCAATAAAGTTGCCTTAATTTGAAGATAATTTTTTGGCAGCTGTCCAATCAGATATTTAAAACTTGCCTTACTTTCAAGTCCCTTCGTCTATAAACCTGCCGCTACAACAACGAATAGAAATTGACAAATGTTAAAATTTATTACAAAAATAGTGAAATTTTACAGTCATAGTTCACAGATGGAATTTGTGAATGTGGGAATTGGAGATCGAAAGTTAAAAAAAAAATGCGTGTTGTATTTCTATTTTTATTGAGTTCGTTTTTCTGTTTAGTTCAACAATTAGTTTACCAAATTCCTTTAATTTTTTCACATCTTTTCAAATGTTCGTTTCGTTAAACAAATAATATCTTTTAAATTAAATACCTACGTCATTGTAATATTCAATTATTTAAAAATAATATTTACAACACTACCCGTGTTTTGTTGGAAAATCTATCCATAGTATAAAAGGATTTTACACGAATAACAAAAACAATATCCATAGTATGAATACTACCAATAAAATTTAGAGTAGAATCTTACTATGGATGGGTTTTTGACATTTATACGAGTCTCGAATGGATCTTATGTGATTTCGTTCTCAAATGTTGGTACGATTGATATTGAACTTGTATTGCTGTGTTCGTTGAGTAGTTGTGCATTTGGAATCATGTGTATTTTCCATTGGGCTTATTTTGCAAGAGAAAACAATAGAAAACATAATTAAGTTTTGCTATGTTATGTATCCACCAAAGGTTTATCTCAGTTTAGATTTAATAAATCTTTTTGGGGATTTAAAATGATTAAGTTTGACAGCACTTTCTAAAATTCAAATGGTGTTTTGATCAGAGAGAAAAGAACTAATTAGATTTTATTAGTTTTAGATTAGTTTTTTCTCTCTGGTTTCGTTGTTTCTTATAAAGTGCAAGTGAGATAGTTTGATTCGTGTTAAACAATGAAAAACTGAATAGTTCAGCATCATATAAGAATATGCTACCTACTCCATGTCCATTTTTTTTTAATTTGATAACAAAACTATATTTTTTGTACACAAACATGCAAATAAACAGACTATAACGCATTATCTGTAAAACCAACTCCTCCACACAGGTTTTTCTTCACAAATTTTGACTCGACTCCGATCCCCGACCGGAATCGAGACGAATCAAGCTCATTTCAACTCGATTCAGGTATATAAAGATTTTAGACAAGCTTCAAGCTCGCTTCAACACCACATGTTAATGTAGTAGTCTATGAACAAACCCCCTTCTTGAAGTTTTTATTTTAAGTAAAATTGTTTGGTTAAAACTTTGAAATCGACACATTACACAGACGTATTTTCTTGATTTTGATAGTCAACTATCAAAAATCAGCTTACACGATTTCACCCCTGGTCTGAATTCCGCTATTTTTTTGGAATCTTTTGATAAATTATTCTGGCAAATATTCAATTGTATCAACTTTCAAATATAAAAACCGGACTGCTGCGGATCGTTTTTTTGGCAATTTCTCACTGTACTATAGGTATATGGAATACGAAAAAACGCGATTACTCATTTATATTTAGTATAAAAATTAACTGGAAAAAAAATTAATTGGAAAACTCTAATGGTACACAAAATACTGAATAAAAAGCTTAAACATTATGAGAACAAATTATATATAAAGGTATATTTGCAATTGCAACACAAGGGAAAAATTTAAATTTTTGCCCCTTTTAAAAAATAGAATTAACCGAAATATGTATGTAAACACAATTACTAATGCTACACAACAATAGATGGCATTGCAACAAAGTTGAGGCGGAGACAACATGTAACCATAGCAAGACGACGGCAATCAAGAAATTCAAACTCCAGTATGGGTGTTTGTTTTGCCTTTAACTTTTCTCAATGTTGTATTTAAATGTTTTTAGTATTCTTTTATTTTATTTTATTTTATTTTATTTTATTATTAGTATGAAAACATCATATTGGGAGCCACATAATATATATAATACACACTGCCGGTCATAATTTTAGAAGCAGGCATTTTCGAGAAGTAAAATCGATATTTCTCCCGTTATATGATGGATTAGAAAAAAATAACTATGGTAAATGAGGGACTATTTTGTTAACATAACAAAATATAAAATTGGGGTAAAGGAGAGATTTAGCTTACGGAACTTTCATGCGAAAATAAATCGGGTCATTAGATTAGAAGCACATGAAATAGGTAAATGGAAATAAAATGCAAGTATTTGTATTTTGTTATGTTTTTTAATTTTCATTAGGTTTTTAATAATGTGTGCTACCACCAGCCTTCAAAATAATTTCAAAAATTCTACTTTTTAAGGATTTATAAAGAGATGCCAAGTTGACCAAAGAAATCTCACTCCAGGCCAATTTGATACCATGAATTAGCGCTTCCTTGTCATCGTCTTGCTTTCCTCCTTCATGTACCTTACTTGTATGCTAGCCCCACACATTTTCAATTATGTTAAGGTCCGAGGAATATGGTGGTTAAGGCAGCAAGTGGAAGTTTTGATTCGCAATAAGGGATTTTACCTCTCACGCTTTGTGTATGGAAGCGTTTTCCTGCTGAAAAATCCATGAAATTGGTCCAAAGAGCTCGCTAATATTGGGGAACACTGGTTCTAGCAAGGCCTTGTATGTTTTCCTAGTCATTTGGTATTTTGAGCTACCAAGTCTACAGAGCCATACAATAAAATTGAGCTTCAGACGAGAAAGCCTCCTTCTTTGCTATGGTGACGGTTTAAAAATAACTACTCTCTAATCAGGTGAGGCAAATAATAATTATAACCATCTGGCCCATCTAGGTTAAATTTTTCGTTGAAAAAAATAACCTTTCGCCAATCATTTGCGGTCATTCCATTTTGCACATCTCAGCTCATGTGATAGTGATCTTTCTCGAAACACAAGCGTTCCTTCTTCCTTGCGTCATAAAGTGGTGGTTTTTTCTAAGCTTTAGGCGCTTTAAGTGCTTAGCATGCAAGGGCGGATCCAGACTTTTCATTGGGGGGGGGGGGAATTACACACTTAGATGAGTTTTTACTCACCCTACAAAAAATGTTCTTTAATTTTTTTGTGAAAGAAGGCTAACAAAATTTAAATATCATAATTTGTACGAGTATATTAACCTAACCTTTACACATTTCAATTGCTAAAATGACAACTTTAGTTATCAGATTATTTTAGAACACTGTTGTCCAGCAAGGTATGGTCTAACTATTTAATTTGGATGACTTCCTAACATATGAAAGCATTCCTAGATTCGAAAAATTTTCTAAATATGCCATATTTAAGAGCTAAAACACAATAGTTTAGAGGGTTTTTGCTGCATTTCACGCAGAAATGTAAGAAATTGTTTTAAAACGTAGCTTTTTTTTCCAAAAATAAAATATACTTTTCTTGTATCCATTTCTATTTATGCTAAGAACGCTAAAAAAATTCAAAAATCCAGAAAATGAGAGAGGATCTGATATGAAGAAAATGTCGGGTTTTTTTTGACGAAGTTTTTTCGAACTCAATTTTCGGGAGTCTATTATTACTATAACTATCAGTCTGCTTACTCGTATTTTGACCTTAAAGGAGTCAACAAAACTTAAAAATTTTAGAGAGAAAAATGTTTGGTTCTTGAATTTAAGGAAATAGGTGCTTTTAAGTACATTATTTCTCTAAAAAATTAAATTAAAACAAATTAAGGTAAACAAATAAGTTGGGAAGAAACGTTTGTGAATCTCTTTTCACTTCAAATCTCAAAAGATTCAAAGCTTGTATATCAATAGATATGACCCGTTTATTATGTTTAACAAAAGTGTCACTTTTTCTGTTTTGGGACATTTAATTTATTGAAATTCGTTTTTAAATATCAGTTCTAGGGCATCCAAATCAAATTCACTTCAAAAGTAGATTCATTTAATTTTTTAAGATCTTTTGTATTCTACAGAAAACCAATTTTGAAATAAATAAAATGCACGACTGGGTCGCTAGAACTTGCTAAGTTCTTCCAAAAAATCTGTTAAATATTTCCTATATTTTAAGATTCAAAAATGTACCTGCAAAATAAGTTTTTCTCAAAAACTTAAATGCCATTTTATTTGTCAAAAAATCTAGATTAACTTATTTTTTTCGAAAATCATTTTAAATTTGAAATTTTGTCTTACAAATATATATGTATTATAATATATATATGGGAAGCACTAAATAAAGAGCTTATAAATATATGTACATTTTACATTAATTTCGTCAATAAATGTTAACCCCTTTCTGAGATATCGAGTTTTTTAAACAAAATTAATATTTTTTTTTAAATACAAAAAAATACATTTTTGATCATAAAAAATCATCATCAATTTGATCATCAAAAAGGGCTTGTAAAGAAAGAAAAGATTATTGAAATCGGTCCATTAGTTCTTAAGAAAACTTAGAAACAAAATAAAGGTTTTTGAGGGGAGCCATACCAAAATATGTTTTTCTTGTAAAAAGGAGCCAAATTAAGAACACAAAATTTAGAGAAAGTTTTAGAAAAATCATATATTTTAACCAACAAATTTGTATGGGGACTGCTGTTATTTTTTGTATTAATAAAATGAAAAAAAAAAAAAAAAAACGGACTGTAGGATCCAGGAAAGACAGACAGACGGACGGAATCGGGTGCCCACTTTTTTCGACTTCTCTACCGTCGTAATGTCATATTTGATTAAAAGCTCTAGTTCGAAATTGTTTACTAAAGCAAAACTTGCTATATAGTTCCTATATTTCGCCAGTAAAAATCACTTCAATGTTCACTATTTATGTGTGTCAAGAAAATTTAATAATAAAATTGAAGGCTATTTTAAGGAATTTAAAGGCAACTTAATATATAATTGATGATCTCTTATTCAAGGTTTATTCTTAAGAACCTGAATATTTGCTCTTTTTCTCAGAAACAATTTTTATGAAAATAATTAAAAGCATATCTAAAGTTTTTGTTCAAATTCTAAATTGAGCAAACCACTTTTTGGTGAATGTCATTAAATTACTAATAAATCTTTAGAAAATCTTTACTTATAGATACAACTTAACTATATTAGCTTTATGGCTCATATGACCCACCCCTGCATCGTCAGTTGGTCAAAAGTTGATAAATTTGTGCTGCGGTTTTGGAATAGGCTGAATTTACGATGCATATTATGTTCTTGGTGCATTCCTCAGTTAAAAGTAGTACTTTTAGCAACAAAGTTTAAGGAAGTAAAATACAAATGTTGTTTTCATACAAAACAAAATAATTAATTCAAAATATAATGGGGGTCATATCCATTAACGCAATACGATTAGTTTTGAATTGAAGGGAATTCCTACGAAAAAGCAAACAAATTATCTCCCAGGGTGGGAGGGGTTATGACTCCTACGACCCTCCCTCCCCCCTGGATCCACCACTGTTAGCATGGCGTATTGTGCATTTAACAGTGGATAAGCTGGCCTTAACATTAGCTTTCTCCCTAGTTTTAACTGCCGATAAAGCTGATTTTGACGCTTTTCTAAGGAATTTTCGCGTTTCGCGAAGTCTTAAGGCAGAGGAAGTGTTTTTTTTTTATAATTTTTCGAGTAGGACGATGGTTTTTTAAATAATTTAAATAAATCCCTCATGTAACGGAAGAAATATCAATTTTAATTCTCGAAAATGCCTGCTTCTAACCTTATGACCGGCAGTGTATGTACATAACCCTTAATTATATTTGGTCAAAAAAAAGAAATAGAGTTTACTTGATAACGAGGTGAAATATATTGTTTATTTATTCGCATAAATATAGTTTTGATTTCACTCAATATTTAATTAAAACTGCAAACCAAAAACACTCTATTACCAAGACCGGAATCTTAGACTGACATTTCGGTTTGCCTACAAGCTACTGAGGACTAAATGTGAGAAAGTGTGCGTGAAATGATGCAAAAAACCAAACACATTCTCACATTTAGTCCTCAGGCCCATCAAAATGCTTCATTATAGTAATCAGCCCCATCTAAATGCTTCATTTTGAATGTTTCATGGCCTCGTTCAAAAACTAAACAATCCTAACCAACAGAATCTGAAGTGCTGACATGGTCTTAAATTGGAAGATTTGTATAGCTTTTTAATTTCAATTTGTTTACTTAAATTATTTGCGAACGCAACATGCGCTGCAATTGGTTAAGTATAATTATTGCAAATGGACAAAAGTGTAACTCAATACTTTGTAAAACAACAAAACAGACATTTTTTTCAGCTGTAGTTTGCTTAGAGCGTTTTTTTGGCGACATTAGAAGTTCAGGTGGAAACAAAAGCGCGGGTGCCTCCGTATTTTTTTTGTACAGACAATGCTACGAGAAGCATACTTGTGAAGTTCCATTGCCAACTTTAGCTAGTTCAGATTCCTCAATTAGAGTAGTATTTTCATCATTAAGCAGTTCGGTAGTTGCAAGACCAAATTTTAGTTTTGTTTGTTGCAGAAATATTCCTGAAAATTCTTTTTGAGGGACTATGTTAGAGTTAGAATTTTGTTTGTAGTTAGATTTTGGAATACAAATTTGAGGGAACCATGTTTTAAAAATAAGTTGCTTTGTGTAAAGCATCTTTAAGGAATAGAAATAGGCAATATGGTTACACACAATACCAACTAAATGAGTGCAATAAATAGATTTAAGTAACTTTTTTTTATTCCAGTATGGGGAAACCGAACACCCAACAGAAAAAAACCGGTAAACGCGACAAAATCCATACTTCTTGACTAAATAATGTTATCTTCTATGTTTACGCATAAAATTACGAATTTTGTAGCGTATGAAAATTTCTAGACATTTTACAATCTGAAAAATTAATTATGCTATGAAATAAGTGGCTGCTATTAATGCTAATTTTTTTCTAAAAAGTTGATGAAGGTTAGCCGAAGCGGAAATTTCTTTAATGAACATACCTAAAATATTATTGGCTTTCTCAAAAATATTTTTCTACGCTAACCTCTGCTTTATATCTGAAAACTATTGTTTATGTATATTTTCTTCTATGTTCTGCATTTATAAAATGTAATCTACGTATTATTTATTATATTAAGAAAAACAAAAACATATACGTAAAACTCATTAATTTGTTTTTATTATTAGCCGCATTTTTACTAAACATACCCTCTTCAAACAATAATAAGTAAACTTGAACTTTGGTAACTAAACATTTTTAAGGAATGAATGAAAATTGTATTTTTCGTTAAACTGTGGGAATTCACTAAAAAAAACTTCTGTACGTCAACAATAAACATTAATGTCGATTACTTAATCTATTGAATGAGTTGTGCATGAATTCAGAACGATTTTAAGAAGTTTTCATTTTGTGATATACATATGTCAAAATTTGCATTTTATTTGCTCTGCATTTATTCAACAAGTTCGCTATAATCGTTCTGATTACTTTTTTAAAACATTGGTGTTCCTTTGATGCATATTTTTTTTTTTATAGCAAATACATATATGTTTCCATCAATCAAGAATGTTATGGATAAAGTATTTTTCGATTATAACTCTTTTTTTAAATTTAATATTTAATCAAAATGGAATTGAAAAATAGTTGCAAGCTTAAATCATTAAAAACAAACTATAAATACATTTGGATTAATTAAACTTACAAAAAAAATATTTGGGCCGTTCATTAACGAAAATTTATTAGAATTCAATACAAAAATTGCGCTCGCACCCTTAATTGATGGTTCTTCGAACGCATCTTTGATACAAAAATCCGAGGTTAATTTTGAAATTTGAAGAATTTCGTAGTGATTTTTGTAAATTAGTGAATTAATTATAATAAACTGATGTTGAACATGCTTTTTTCAAGACAAAAAGGTACATTGGTTCACTATCCACGAAATTCCTGCAAAATTAAAGCTTAAAACTGACTTCTTCATCGAAAAAAAGTAAAAAGAAAAACCTGAAAAAAACTTATTAACCCCTCCATTTTGTTTTTGCTTTACAAAATGCCGCTAGCCCACGGCATCGTTTTTTTTTTGTTTGTGCTCACATCTATTCATGGATTAATTGTCAAAATTACAAATACAACAATGTAAACAAACGGGTTTTGGAGAGTGAAACGTACGAAAGATTCCGGTCTTGGTAATAGAGTGTTTTTGCTGCAAACTTACCAGTTAATTTGAATTTTCGTTTCAGATTCAAATGTGCGCGGTGACAAAGAGACAATTTTATTTCAACGGTCTTATGCGATTGATTTTTATAGCCGTCAACCGATTTATAGCAGCCTATTGATATTTAAAGGCACTGAATAATTTTTAAAGCCACCGTTTCGACTTAACACTATTTTTAATAAATAACGAAACACTAAAAACTGTTAAGTTACCAAAAAAGTTTTAAGAAGCTATTGCCTTAACTTTGTTTTTTACTGGCTTGCCAATGTACTACATTACAACCAAAATCAATAAAGACTAAGATATCAAACCTTGGTAGTCGTTTTGTTTTGCCTACAAGCTATTCAAACAACTGGTTTTGGAGCGCATTCAATTTATGTGTAAGACCACATCTTTGTATATAAAACTTATATCACTATCATCGTGTGTTATTATGGGGCGGCACTTAGTTACTACGGTGACATTAGATGTTGCAGTTTTTTCGTACTTAACTTTTGTATATAAACTATCAATGCCACCTTGAGGCTACGACGAACGATAAAAAGGAACAGCTTAATAATAATAATATTATAGATTTTTTATACAAATTCAACATTACAAACTAAAAGAAAGCAAGCAAATGGTTTGTGAGAAGCCAAATTCCTGCAGGTTTGCAATCTTCATAGAGATAGAGTTTTTGATTTAAACTTTTTCCCTCATATTTGAAGGTTATTTTTATATAGAATATCTAAAACACTATCATCACGAAATTGTACTGGAGCGGCACCTAGTAGCTACGGCGACATTAGCTTGTGCAGTAATGATAATACTATAGATTTTATATGAAAAGATGTCATGTTTTTGTGTTGACAGTTGAAATTTGATAAATGTAACTATAGTCTTCTAAATTTATTTCTAGAATATTACTAAATTCAAAAATTTATATTTAAAAGAAAAGAAAGGTAGAGAAACAAAATGTAGTGACGACTAGACGAGGGAGAATCCCTCATAGAGTTGTGGACAGACAAGACAACATTTTAGATTTGCAGGGGCTAAGAAAAACTCACACATCTTCAAAGAGTTGGTCGTGGTCGTCATTCTGGAAGGACATTCAATAGAAGAAATAAAAATTCACTTCACAATCAATAAATACTTAAGATTCTTAATGTATGCATTTACCCGAAGCACTTGACTTGGGGAAGCCTAGCTTTGAAAAACCGTCTCTAAATTTTATTTTTATATAAAGCTATCGGAAGTGGTATAGACTTTCTATATCTGGTGTTATTTTTTAGAGATTGCTTTAAACTTTTCTCGTAATGTTATAAAGTTTTCTTTCAAAAATGTATTCCCATTTTTGGGTACGTCGTCTTTAATACTACGTTTCCACCGGGCACTAAACCGAGATTTAGCTAGATTTGTCACAAATCTCCTTGAAATCTCGAAGATTTACCATACAAATTTTAATCTCCTCAAATGAAGATTTCAAACAAAACTCATTGAAATCTACTTGGAAACATTAGTTTGTCAAATCAAACGAACTTTTTTTCGGAGAATAATTGTTGAACCGACCCATTTAAACGCCAATTTCGTTTATTGACAGAAGGAAATGTCAACAATAACTATCTGTCTCACTTCCATATGACTCAAATTCAAAACAATAAACAACTTTCAAGAAATCACAGACGAAATAAAATGTAAGTATACAAAAATAATAAATATGTATTTAAACGCCAATTTCGTTTATTGACAGAAGGAAATGTCAACAATAACTATCTGTCTCACTTCCATATGACTCAAATTCAAAACAATAAACAACTTTCAAGAAATCACAGACGAAATAAAATGTAAGTATACAAAAATAATAAATATGTACAAGAATATAATAAAACTAATTACTTACAGATGATGAGTGAACAAATACATATTTTTTTTATTTTCGAAAGGAGAATAATTTGAAGTTTGGTTGTTATGACATTAACCAAACGTCAAATTAATCCCCTTTTCTTTGGTGGGAAAACCTCATGATTTATTTTAAATCACTTGCCTTAAATCTGGGATTATTTGTTGGTGGAAACGTACTATAACTCTTTTGAAAATAATTGTCTAAGTAGTGTTCTTATAATTTAGTCCCGTCTCTTCTTCTTCTATTAAAGGGTAGTTAGTACGCAGTTAGAGTTAAAATTTAGTTCACGGTTTTCCTCGAAACTTTACCTAAGACTTAAGCTATAAATTGTGACAGAAGAACTTTTTGTACAACATTCAATTGATCTTCTGGATCACGAGCAATGCCAAATTCTTTTTCTTTTTTTTTGTATTTCGCCATCTCTTTTTTTAGGCTCCGAATGGCTTTCTTCAAGAAATAAATCCTTAATATTTATTATATTAAAACACGTCAAAAAAAGAAGCACAAAAAATATATTTTATTTCATGAAAAAAACGTTTTTAGAAATGAAAATACAGTTGTTCTCCCACTCAAGTGAACGTAGCTATAAGAAATTTAAAAAAGGAGGCTATTTTTTAATGCCATTTTTATATATTTATTAACAACAATTTCTCAGGAAATTTAACCCCAACCATTCCCCCTTTTAGCAACCATCAATAATCATCAGTCAAAATTTAGCTCATAATAAATACTCAGGACCGAGTAATTTATCAGTCTTCTAAGTTTTGACAGCTCGAGCTGCGTACCATGCTTAATGTTTTTTTAGACGTCTTGTTTTCAATAAAAAACAAAACGCATTGTTTTCGATACGAAATAAAACGCATATAAATCAGTAATTTAAATAAATTTCAGCCGATAGCCTTAACTTTCGACCAATTTTTGCAGTAATTGGGGCCGTATATCAGCAATAACACGCCGAATATTCTCTTCTAAGGCGTCAATCGTCTCGGGCTTATCTGTGAAATCGCATGTCTTTTTAACAGCTGTCACTTGAATTATGCTTAGTTTGGTTTGCCATTTCTTAATAAATACACTTACTCCTCAACAACGTTTGCAAATGGCTCTAATTTATTACCAAAATAAATAGTAGTCGGTAAACGCGACTGAACGAAACAATCAAGAAAACTTTTGATGAGTGAATTATCTCGTGCGATTTAACACCACTTTACTGTTTATTGTGGGGCTCTTTGCTATAATTTTTCAAGTTATTCGCAATTGCCACTTACCTGAAAGCTCTTAAAACCAAAAAAAACTCTGTATCATATAAAGTGTTTTTGCTTAAAGCTTAAAACATAATTACAAACTCTTGCCTTTATAATAATGCTAGATTCTTAACCCAGACCTGACATTAATTTAAATGAGTTTAATTGGTTCTTGATAACCACACGTCTAAAAAAACATCCTTATGCGACATTTCAGTATTGTAAGTTTTGTTCGTTTCAATTTCATAGTTTTTAAAAATTTCCAGCAGTTTTTTAAAATAACCGAATATTCTGTGGTGAATGGTGAATATTTCTTCAACAGCCTTCTGTCAAAGCGATACCGAATTGACAGTCAAGCCTAACCATCTTGAAAGATATAAAAGTATTTTTGGTTCTGTGACAGTTGACACATTTTTAGATTTGCTTTCTTTTTCTTTCGTTGGAGTTGGATTGGAATTTGGGAACGAATAGAAATACAAAAATTAAAATGCACACCCAACACGCAGGCCGGCTGATAATTTAACAAAATTATATGACGAACATCAATTTTAACCTTAATTGATAAGGAATTTTAAACATATTCAAATATTAGGTATGCGAGTTAATTATTCAAATAGAAATAATCAAGATAAATGTTCAAAACCTTTCTCTCTAGAAAAACTGACGACTAACGAAAGTTATCGTGTACTATACTATTACTATGAATGAAAAAGTAACCAAACTAGCCTTGGCCAGTCGTATAATTCTCCTCGTTGTACAACTTATCTCGGATGCTTTGATTCCTGATCACAATGCGAACGTTTTCAAGTCTCCCAAGTCACTTCAACAGGGGACTTCATTTTTTGACAAATCTCTGGATTTCATGTTCTCTGGACTAAGACGCTGGGATGCGGAATATTTTCTACATATCGCCGAGCACGGTTACAGCTATGAGAACTCGCTGGCTTTCTATCCCCTTTACCCGACGATTACGGGAATTTTAGCGAAGAGTGTTTACCTCATAGGAATAGGAGTCTCGTTACGAACTCTTACCCTAGTCATTGGAGTGGCGCTGAATGTATACTTTTTTTGCCGAGCAGCTAACTGCCTTTACGAGCTTACTCAGAGGATATTTGGAGATCTCAACAAGTCTTGGAATGCAACTGTAATCTTCTGCTTCAATCCGGCATCAATATTCTTTACGGCTCCCTATTCTGAGGGACTCTTTTGTTGGCTGTCCTTCAGCTTGATGCTTGAATCTGTTGGGCAAGTCTCCCTATTTACCACATCGCTGGTATCAGCATTCGCCATCGTATGTCGTTCAAATGGATTACTTAACCTAGGCTTCCCAGTGTATTTCATCATCAGAAAGATCTTACTCAAACAGACCAAATGGCTGGTGCTCAAACTGGCAGTGATTGTTTTTGTGTCAGTGATTCCTCTAACGTTCTTCTGTTTCTATGCATTTCACCAGTTCTGCTCGAACAATTCCACAATCGAGCATCCGCCCGAGGTAGTTCAATATGCCGTTGAAAAAGACTTTGTTCTGGCTGGTGACCGTATTCCTCCAAACTCACCTTGGTGTGATCAATCGTTTCCCTTTCCATATGCCTATATTCAGAAACACTATTGGAACGTGGGATTCCTGAATTACTATGAATGGAAACAGCTACCGAACTTTATCCTCGCATCCCCTATTATCGGATTTGTTTTCTATCAAACGTTTCTCTATTTCTGTTCGTTAATCAGTTTCCTTCGAACGTCCACAATTCAGCAGACCATAACCGAATGGAAGTCACTCCCATTTATTTTGCATTGTCTATTCTTAACGTTCTTCTGTGCATTTTTCGCCCACGTTCAGATTACAACGAGGCTCATTTGTTCCTCATCACCTGTGCTTTACTGGTTTGCTGTTAACCATTTGCCAAAGACATTCGATAGAATCGAATGGAAATCTGCTAATTCAGTGGTTCTCCTCTGGTTCAGTGGATATTTTCTTATTGGAACCATTCTTTTTAGTAATTCTCTGCCATGGACGTAAATTAAATTTACAATCAATACGAGTATCAAGGGTTTTCTTTTTTATCATTTTAAATATTATTTTCAATTTTCCTGAGATTTGAGACTGTGACTTCACATATTCACCCCGTGATGTATTCTATTCCATTAAAGCAACTTAAAAGAATATAATAGAAAAATTCTAATGCAGTGCGATTATATTTATATTTTATATAAAACAAAAATTTAAGAAGTTGCTTGTTAATTCAATTTATTTCATTTTAATTGATTAGTTTTGTATTTTGTTTAAACAAAAAGAATTACCTGTACAAACTTAATTGACTTTTTTTTAATGCATATTGTGTGGAATAAAAATAAAATATTTAAAATAAAATTAAGAAGGTTGTCGTTATATCGGGTGATTTTTTTGAGGTTAGGATTTTCATGCATTAGTATTTGACAGATCACGCGGGATTTCAGACATGGTGTCAAAGAGAAAGATGCTCAGTATGCTTTGACATTTCATCATGAATAGACTTACTAACGAGCAACGCTTGCAAATCATTGAATTTTATTACCAAAATCAGTCTTCGGTTCGAAATGTGTTTCGCGCTTTTTTATCGACAAATTTTGTTCAGCGATGAGGCTCATTTCTGGTTGAATGGCTACGTAAATAAGCAAAATTGCCGCATTTGGAGTGAAGAGCAACCAGAAGCCGTTCAAGAACTGCCCATGCATCCCGAAAAATGCACTGTTTGGTGTGGTTTGTACGCTGATGGAATCATTGGACCGTATTTTTTCAAAGATGCTGTTGGACGCAACGTTACGGTGAATGGCGATCGCTATCGTTCAATGCTAACAAACTTTTTGTTGCCAAAAATGGAAGAACTGAACTTGGTTGACATGTGGTTTCAACAAGATGGCGCTACATGCCCCACAGCTCGCGATTCTATGGCCATTTTGAGAGAAAACTTCGGAGAACAATTCATCTCAAGGAATGGACCGGTAAGTTGGCCACCAAGATCATGCGATTTGACGCCTTTAGACTATTTTTTGTGGGGAAACGTCAAGTCTAAAGTCTACACAAATAAGCCAGCAACTATTCCAGCTTTGGAAGACAACATTTCCGAAGAAATTCGGGCTATTCCGGCCGAAATGCTCGAAAAAGTTACCCAAAATTGGACTTTCCGAATGGACCACCTAAGACGCAGCCGCGGTCAACATTTAAATGAAATTATCTTCAAAAAGTAAATGTCATGGACCAATCTAACGTTTCAAATAAAGAATCGATGAGATTTTGCAAATTTTATGCGTTTTTTTTTTTAAAAAAGTTCTCAAGCTCTTAAAAAATCACCCGATATTTCCAAAGTTACGAAGACTGAAGGTGCTTTGCGGTTTAATCTTTGTATATTAATTTGAATAGTACTATCATGAAGAGGAACGCTCGACCTGACATCTTGTTACGACTTCCTAAACAGTTCGTTCCACATGTTTTGCGTGTGGAATGTATTGGAGTGGGGGTAAAAATGAGCGAGAATTCCAATATAAAATAATAAATTTCCAGATTATTAAAAAACAGAAGATAGAGAAGAATGTATACAAACCCAGCGAAAGTTCGAGGGAGGCAATGAAAACACATTTTTGTTATAATTTATTATTTATATTTTGTATAATGTGGTTTTTTGATTGGTTGATTTCGAATGATGAAAATTAATAAAAAAAAAAAACAACAATACAAAAAAAGAATTAGAATATAAATTTTTTGTGATCGCCAATTAGAAAAATTAAGGTTTTTCCTACTTTTTTCGAATCATTTTCAAATGAGAGATATTTTTAAACCGTGCTTATAATAGTGGGAACATTTTTTTGTTTAGTTTTCTTTTAGGGTAAATAATTAAAAAGAATAACTTATAAAAGGTACATACATTAACTTCAGAAATTTCTTGAGAAAATTCAAATGTTATTAACTTCCCATAGGAAGTTATTGTAATTGGTCCGATTTGTCGAATTGAAAATGTTGACATTTCAAGGTCCCTAGAGTCGAAATAAAAAATGTTTAGAGATGTCTGTGCGTGTGTGTGTTGTGTACATACATACATTCGTGCGTCCGTACTTCTGTAAGTTCTGCAACTTTTTTTCGTCGCCCATAGCTCAAGAACCAATGGAGATATTGACTTCAAATAAATTTTGTTATACAGATATTAATGAAAAAGCATGCAGAAAGGACTCTCAAACAAATTGAGTGGGTGCTTTTTTACCATAGCAATTAAAAAAAAAGGGTGAACCAATAACGCTAGCGACTTAAGTTAAATTTTATATTATACATTGTAAGGTGATACCGAACCAGTATATTTTTGGGAAAAAACGTTTTTCGTAAATAAAAAAAAATATTTGTCCCCTCGAACATTTTACGAACAAAAAATGATTTTATCTTCAAAATAATTGTATGTAACGATAAATAACGTTTTTGACACCTGGTAAAATCATAAGAAAAATCGAATTGACAGTTTTTGTACAAAAAATAAAAAACCTAATGAAAAAAAACAAAACTAAAACGTAGTAAAAATTTACTTCCAACTCAAATATCTTTTCAAAAATTAACATTGGTTTCAAACTAATTGTAACTCATAGAAAATATTATTTTCGACATTCAGCAAATTTAAATTTAATGATATGCAAAATATTTTTTTTAGAATAATTAAACGGAATGGGAAGTTTTCAGTATGGGTCGCATCATAGCCTCTTTTTTGTTTTAATATATACATTCATGTTCAAATAACAGCTTTAATGGTCACTTATTTAAAAACTCTTTTTAGTAGATGTGATGTTAGCACCATGATGGCTTAGATGGCTGGGTCATGTAGAGCGAATGGACATCAACGCTCCAGCCCGGAAGGTCTTCGAATCCAATCCCGAGGGACGGCGCAGTAGAGGAATACCGCGACTCATGTGGCACACTCAAGTGGGTGAAGACCTCAACCAACTTGGCGTGCGAAACTGGAGACAGCTAGCTAGGGACCGAGCTGGCTGGAGACGCATGTTGGTTGAGGCCCAGGTCCGCCCGGACTGTAGCGCCACCTTAAGTAAGAAGTAAGTAAGATGTTAGCACCATACAAATAAATCAAAATAATTGAAGTAAAAATTAAAATTGACAAAGATTTAGTTAGATATAAAAAAATTAAGATAATCTACACTAATATTATAAAGAGGAAAGATTTGTATTTTTGTATGTAACGAATAAACTAAAAAAGTACTGGACCGATTTTAATAAATCTTTTTTCATTAGAAAGCTACATTATCACTGAGTAACATAGGCTATATTAAGTACTACATTACTACAGAAATCTTTTGAAATTCCTATTAAAACCAACCGAAGGTGTACAAAAATTAACCATAAAATTACTTTCATCGCATACGCTGCGAAGAGTATTAATGATAGGACAAAAAATGTTCGACAATATCTACATCTACACTAATATTATAAAGAGGAAAGATTTGTATTTTTTTATTTAACGAATAAACTCAAAAAGTACTGGACAGATTTTAATAATTCTTTTTTCATTAGAAAGCTATATTATCTGTACCGATATATGTCTACCCGTGCGAAGCCGGGACGCGCCGGTAGTTTTAATATAAAATTTGAAGCGCATTTCTTCAATGTTAAGGTTTGTTGATCTAAATTAAATTCCCTAAAATTAGAATGACATTTTTGTAACGTGATTACTTAAATAATTAATTACACCTGACAAACATACAAAACCATAAAAATGCTGTGTAAACGATAAAATTTCATTCCCATTTACATATTTATACACAAAAGTGTCATTTTAGTTCAAGCGAACATTGAAAAGCTCGTGAAAATCAATAGTTTAAAATAAAGAAGAAAAAATTGAATTCAACTATCATTTTTTTCATTAAATCAAGTTAAGTCAAGACAATAATTTTAAATTTTTTTACTTAAAAAGGATATTTTGTATAATGCCCTTTTTCTTTAGAACGCAAAAAGCCTATACACTATCTTTAGCTATTTGTCCGTTTTTTGAAACAACCAAAATGAGGGTGAGGAGGATTGTAGGTTCTTAAAATAATTTTGTTAATTTTTTGATAGAAACTGCCTTACATTTTTATCTACGCAACAACCTGCCAACCTAAACAGATATACTATCGTACTTATTCATGGACCTATTTAAACCTTGGACCTATCTGCTTCCAAAACGATATACATAGGAAAATATGTTTGCAAATAGGTACATACATGCATAAATTCTCAATTGTTTTCATTTTAACACATTTGTTTCGCACCCCAAAATATTAAAGAAAAAAGTCTGAAGCTACCTACTATTAGAAGATTAACGTAAACGGTCAACGCGTTGAATCTTTGATGTAAAAATTACGTCATTTGTAGACCTACAATTAAAAACTACACAATAATTATGTATTACACAATAATATTGTACTAATTCTTACATTCTTTCACACCCTAATATGAAAAAAAAAATAACGTTGGCTTAAATAAATATTATTTTGTCTAATCGTGTGATAGTCAACGTTTCAAGAATTGACGCTGTGAACGTTGACGGTGCGTTGAACACAGAACATCTAGATGTTTTTATGACGTCAGAGAGTCAAAGCGTTGACCCTTTAAGTTAATTGTTTAATTCTAGCTTGAGTCATAGCTTAACTCCAATTACGAAACGACTTAAGTCCTTACAATTCAGCTTAATACACACCAACCTACCCTCCTTAATACTTACTTCTCTACATACCTACCCACCCACTACCCACATTACAATAAAAAATGCAAATTTAAAAAAAATACCTACATCGAATGTATTTACTATGGAAAAATTCAAAATATGGCAACGAAGCATTGTATCAAAACTTAAATTTGAAAACGTTGCTTTTAAATTTTCAGATTTCACAAAAATAGAAAATCTAAAATCAAATGAATTCAATTTTCTGCTAACAAATCTAAAACACATACAATTAAATGTACCTTCTATACATTGTTAGGTATGAATAAAAAAATCTCAGGTAACGTTGGCAACGACTGATTTTTGTTTACATTTGAGTACCTAATTTATTTTCTTTATTTATTTCAATATTTTTATACTTCCAGTCGCTCTTAGATTCCACATTTAATTTGCGTACAGGCAGCGCCCTCATGGTCCTCCTTTCGTAACAAAATTTTGTGTTTCATGATAGTATTGGTTTAATAGAAATTATTGATAAAAGTTGGTCATTTTTGAGATCAACTATTCTTTAATTTTTTCACGACTTTCAATGGGTTTGCGTAGGTGGATGCACTAACCAACTGAACTCAGCGTTTCGTGGAAACAATCAATGCTATGGATAGTCTGGTAATGCGATTTGTCAAAGTCAAATACTGGGAGACAGTGGTTACATATAACATATGGTTAGTTTTAGTTAGAATATGTATGAACACTTATTAATGAAAGGAGCATGTTAACGTTGTAATTGCCGTAGTTTAGAACTCGCTCAAAAAATTGTCGATTTTTCTAAGGAAACTAGGTGGTTCAAAAGCTATGTCCAATATTGACCTATGTATATTATGAGCCTTAAACTAAACGAAAGTTGACCGTGCAGGTGCTTCAAGATAAACCCAATCTATCTGAAGTTTTGTGCTGGAAGCCGTTTCGAAGTGTTCAATGATTTAGTTGCCATAACAAAACGTGTCACTACCATACTACTTGAGGACCGTGAAAAGGATCATTCGAATTCCTATACAAGCTTTAATTGTCTTAAGTATTTGGTATGAGGAAGACCAATAAAAGACTTCAAATCATTCTTCTTCACAAAACAGTTAAAACAACTGAGTTTTTGGATACTCAGACCATTAAATTGATGAATCATTCACAGCACATCCCTGTTATGGAATCAAACGACTTTTTCTTGTTCCAAAAAATTAAAAATTCATAGCACCTAAGAGGCTTTTAGGTGGCATTGATGTTTTCGAGGCAAAAATGTTTCCAAAAATTGAATGTGTGTCTTGCGGAATATTTAAAAAAAACAATAGAACCCAGACAACTCAACCCTTTCAGTCAGTAAGAAACCAGAAATGGAAAGAACCTTGGTTCGACAGCGATTGTTAAGCAGCAATGAAAAAATCTTTCCTTTCTAAAATTCTTGATGGCATCAAACAAGGATTTCAAGACGATTTGTAAAAAGAAAAACAGAAATTATACTCGATCCACTTATTCCAAAAATTATCCGAAGTTAAAGCCATACGTTCTTTCTGCGAAATAGCGTGTTCAATTAATATTATCATTTCCGCTCAAAATATTAGAATTAGTAGGTACTATTCTATTAGCCGCATATTTTGATAATTCACTCAGAAAGCCAGTAAATTCAAACCAGTTGACGCTCAAAAATGAAGATTTCAATAGAAGTCTCAAAACAAAACAGCTATGCAATCTGAACAAAGCCCCAGGAGAAAATCGAATGCCGTACGAATTTTTGGTCGTGGGGAACTTTATCGAACAACTAATTAAGGCATACAACAATAATTTAATAAGAGAAGCGTTTTAGAAAGTTTTTGGAAAAATAGTATATTCCTACTTTTCAAAAAGGGTGATGTTAACAAGCTTACAATCTGGGTACAACAAAACGACTTACTGAGGGTGTTTCAAACCGGTATCAGGAAAGCGTATTCCACCGTTGATTATATTTTTTCAGTCACCTGGTCATAGTTGATATTATTTTTTCTAGGTATTACCTTGACAGGGAAACAATGCTATGATTTCTTAGTTGATTTCAAAGCAGAATTTTACTCAATCGATAGAAAGGTCGTCTTTTATAAGCTAAGCTGCCTTAGAATATACCCGAAAATGTTATTGGTTATACAAGGTCCCTATGAAAATATTGCAACGTCAGTTTGGGATGGAAACAAGATTTCTGCATGGTTTCATACCAGTTGGAGTTAATCAAGGCTGTTTGCTTAGTCCACTCCTCGTTTCGCTCTTTCTGGATGTTCTGTCATCGGCTTAGACTGAAGGAATAAGTTTTTCTGGAGTTAAGTTCAACGCACTTTTGTATGCACACAGTTGAGTCTCCGAAAACGTTGGAAATGATGATTAAAAAATATCAAGACACCAACAAATCCAAAATACTGATTTTCTGCAATAAATTAGGAAGATATGCAAGAGATGAATACAAAGCCCTTGGAGTTTTTAAAAAAAGGCAATCAACTGCAACTAAATAAATTATAAATTAGGTGGCGCAACAGTCCGTAGAGAACCAGGGCCTAGTGACTTACAACTCTCAACCATCCCTGTGTGCGAGTAATGTTGTCAGAGATGGAAGGGACCTACAGTTTATATGCCGAATCCGAACGGCTAGTTTGAGAAAGCACTTTTCATGACAAGAATTACTCTTGGAGGATTTGTCAATTCTTCGCAAGAGGCAGTACCCGTGAAAAAAAAATTAGGTGGCACAGGCAGGGATTGAACCCAAGACCCCTTGCATGACAGTCCAACGCACTAACCATCACGCTACGGGTACTACTAATCAACTGCAACTGGAAGAAAGAAAAATGTTGCTCCAAGCGCTAAATAAAAACTTTTTTAAGCGGCTATGCAAGCAATCTTTTGCTATGCTGGTCAAGTTTGGGGTTTTCGACAATTTGATGATTCAGAAAAATTACATATATTTTCGCACCCAGAATGCGTTTTAACTACGTATCAAAAATACTAACTCCCCAAAATTATCGACTAATAAACAAAATTGCAAGGAACCTGCTGCAGCGAAATTTTTTAACAAATGGCAACCGGCTAGAACTTCATTATAAGATTGAACTGGTGATGATGGAGAGAGGGTTAGATGATTGGAGTAGAACCCTTGAGGTATTTGCTGATCAAGGATACATGATGTGAACAATTTAAAAAAGCTTGCAGCTAACCTGCATATCAATAATATTGTTTTCCTACTAATGTCGTTAACTTTGTTTGTATTTTTTTTGTTTTGTCTCAGATTATGAAAAACTAACCTTATTTGAAGCGAATTCCACAAAATTACTGTAAACTTGGAAACTTTAGCCATAAATGGTTCCTATGTTCAGCCTAAATCAGCCCAAGTAAAATTACTTAATATAATAATATGTAAAAAAAGAAACTGTAACACTTTAAACATTAATTTTGTAAATTACGAAATTCCAAATGTAAACATCTAAAATATTTTAGGTATAATTTTTGACAAAAATTATAATTTTAAGAATCATTGTGAAATACTTAAAAAAAAGCTAGCTACCAGATTAAATATAATAAGATTTCTTTTTTCAAAAAATAGCTTTGTTCATCCCAACTCACTTATCCAAATTACAAGAAACATCATATTATCCAAGATTGACTACGGTTTGGCTATCTATGGAAAATGCCCAAAATCTACACTACAAATCATCAAACCTTCTCACCATTCAGCAATCAGAAGCAGCTTAAAAGCCTTTGCTACTTCACCAATAAAAAATATCCTCACTGAATCTGGCCTTCCGTCCATCGAACATCGCCGAGACCTTCTAACTGCTCGAATCACACCAAAAATTTGCGAGTCTTTCAAATCACCGATTATCGAAGACGCCAAAAAAATTTTACTGCGAACAAAGACACCTAAAAATCCATCCACCTTATATATCGCCCTTAATACTGTTGGAAACATCGGTATTCGGCCAACAATTAATAAACTGACTCTAAGCAACAACCCTCCATGATACCAACAAATATAATAGACACCAAACTCTCAACTTTTAAAAAGGATACCACAAACAAAGAAACCTACTCACATCTATTCCATGGAAAAATACAAGAACATAGAAAAAACGCATGGGATATCTTGTACACAGATGGTTCCAAATCCGAAAATCGTACAGGAGTAGCAATTGTATCTGAGACAGGAGACGTTTTATACACTATCAGACTTCCAAATTACTTTTCAGTATTCTCTTCAGAAGCGCATGCTATATTAAAAGCTACAGAATTTGCAATTACTAAAACTAAAAACGTAGTAATATGCTCAGACAGCCTTTCCACTTTGAATGCTATCGGAAACGTTAAAAACCAGTCACCCGTTATCACCAAAATACGTGACAATATATTCAGAAACAAAAAAAAAAACTTAAGCTCCTCTGGATACCAGGGCACTCCGGTATCAAAGGAAACGATTTAGCTGACAGTGCAGCCAAAAATGCTTCGATGCAAACAAATATATGCGAACTTGCGCCTTCCAAAAGAGATTTCCTGGAAGTAATTAATAATTTCTACGAAAACAAAAGGAAAGAACAATGGAACACTTACCACCACCACTATTCGATCATCAACCCAGAAGGCGAACCAATCACGATTCCAACTGAAACATCTATCGCAATGAACAAAATGTTTCATCCGCCTTCGGCTTGGCCACACTCAGTTAACACACACACATCTATTAAAAAAAGAAGACCCTCCAACCTGCCACCTATGTATGTCAATCCAGTCATATCTTAACAATCAAACATCTTATCTCTAACTGTTATAAAGTAAACGAACTGTGTAAACGCCTTTTTAATACAAACTTAACTGATCTCTTATCAAAAACTACTTTTGAAAACATAAAAAATGTATATAAAATATTAACTTTACTTAAAATTGAATCTGTTATATAGAAATTTTTCATATTTATAAATGTGAGGGGCTGTCGGGGACTCGCGGTCATACTGTTTGAGCGGGCCGCGGATCTCCGGCAGCCCCATACATTATACTTATACTCTTATTTTTTTATAAAATCTAATATATATAATTTTTCAAGTCGCAAGTTATGGCAGCTAGCGCTCTATAAATTTGTATTATAATGTAAATTTATTTATATTGTAATAAATAATAATAATAATAATAATGACCACTCTAATCATTATTTCTGTTGAAGACATTAAAAGATCCCTAAGCCGCAGTGCTTAATGCATTCTACACAATCATCTAGCAGTAGATCCATAACTAAAGTTAAAGTTAAAGTGGGTGGCGCAACAGTCCGTTGAGAACTAGGGCCTAGTGACTTACAACTCTCAACCATTCCTTTGTGCGAGTACTGTTGTCAGGGAAGGAGGGGACCTACAGTTTTAGGCCGAATCCGAACGGCAAATTTGAGAAAGCACTTTTCATGACAAGAATTACTCTTGGAGAATTTGTCAATTCCTCGCAAGAGGCAGTACCCGTGAAAAATATTTTAGATGGCATAGGCAGGGATCGAACCCAAGACCTCTGGCATGACAGTCCAACGCACTAACCATCATGCCACGAGTACTACAAGATCCATAACTAATAATGGGAATAAAACACATACGCTGTCTTACTTCAAATTATCTAATCTTAACGTTAAACAAATTAACAGATTCATCAGCTATTTTCTTGTGTAACTGGTTGACTTCCGCTTGCGTTAGCGTTCGTTCCATATGCCTATAAACAATTCTAAAGCACAAACTGCTCTTTCCAGTCTTCGGGTGTTTGAATTTATCTACCAAACGTATCTGAAAAAAAAAAAAAACAAAACAAATTATCGAACTAAAGATTACTTTCCGCTTAAACTAAATACTTGTTCAACAACGTCCCCGGCTACATTCCTCACTAGATCATAAAAGTCATTAGGCAGGAAATCATCTACTCCCATTCCGTCCGGCAGCCAAAACGAGATATCATTTGAGCACTGGGGATAAGAAGATACCGGCTTGTATTTTGGCAGCTTTTGCAAATTTGTTTCATCAAATTGGCTTAGAAATCCAGAATCGTTACTCCAGAATAGACGAATATCGGGGATATCGAAGAGTACCATTGCTAAGCGTTCTAATCCCAGCCCAAAAGCATAACCAATTGAGTTATGTACGCCAGCATTCCGAAGGATTTCATTTCTTATAATTCCACATCCCAGAACCTCTAGCCATTGGTTTTTGTAGAATATTTCCAATTCCCATGAAGGCTGTGTAAATGGGAAATACTGATCTACCCAACGGTACTCGATTTTCTCACCAAAAAGATCCTTCGCTAATCCTAAAAGAATTCGCTTTAGTTCATGCTCCGTAAGTTTTAATGCCTCCAGTGTATGACAAGGCTGCTTGGATTGATCAATACACTTGGAATTCACTTGCACAGATCCTAAAGTCGAAGAATTCAGTTCAAATATATCCAACTCTGGATATTTTTCAAATAGTTGATCTTTATTCAGCAAGCGAACAGCGTCCAGTTGATGAAAAACTGGATAGTGTGTTGAATCTATCTCATCCCGCCGATAGACTTCTCCCACGACAAGAAAATTGTCCAACCCAGATTTGATTAGATCCACTTGATGGGCTGTCGTATGTGCTCGCAGAAGAAATTGTTTATTTACATAATAGCAATCCGACTTGGCTCGACTCGGATGATTCGATGGGATCAATAAGTTATCAAAATTTTGTTGAATTGTTACAATTGGGTCTAAATTATCATAAACACTAAACAGAGGATTGCCTCGGGTGTTGGTGTAGGATTTGTAAAAGTAATTAACAATTCGTTGTCGAATTATCGATAAGGGATGATTTTTTTGAAGATGTTTATTAGCACCTAAGTAACTTAGTATTTTTGGGGTGACATTGGTCCAATTGTCGGTGTTATATGTGTTATTTCCAATTGATATTGTTCTTTGCGGTTCCGGATTAGCGGAATAAAGTCGAGTTAAGTATTTTATATGAGTTGTCACACGCAAATTCGTTATATTTTTTAACATATCGGAATAATAAACTTGTGACTTTTTCGGGTCGTTTTTATTTTCTTACCAATACGAATTATGAATAAAAAATATTCGATTTTAAAGATGACAAGGTTCAGCTGTCAATGTAGTTTGTCTAACAGCTGTTAAGCACAAGAAAAAACTCACCACTTTCACAGAATAATTTCTTCTCACCACAATATTATCGGTTGCCTCAAAATGTTTTGGGCTTGTTCAAATTTAATATTAGGTCCGTTCGCGTACGAGTGGGGGTAAAATTCTCTCACCAAAAAAAAAACTACAAAAAAGTAAGCGAATGGGAAAACAACAAATTTTTCACACAATATTACTGTCTTGTTACTGTTCTTTGAAAATTTGTTTTTAAATTTAATAACTGACAGCAAAAGCGAGCAATTTATTTAATTTATTTGAATTTCTATCAAATTTGACAATTTTCACAAATCAGCCCAAAGAAATTTCTTGGGCTAAGATTCGTAGATTGGGGAAATATTTTACTCTCTCGTGAGCGCTCTCTTTTACGAAAAACTACGAAATTTTTGAGTACGCGAACAGGATTTGGTTAAATTTCGTATTTTTTCGTAAAATTGGACTGTTTTAGGAGGGTACGCGAACGGACCTGTTATTTGAATCATCTAATTTTTCAAGTACTGAAGTGGCATGAGGAATAAATTATTTTTCAAAATAAATTAAGCTCTTGCATGTGTTGCGTTAAACTTAATTGATTTCTGCTACAAAATTCAAATTTGCACGTACATTCATAACAATACGATCGAAAGTCTTCATTTGACTTGTTGTTCCTCTCAGAATCAAAGTGACATATGTCAAAATTTAATTTCTTAATTTAATTGGTTAAATTTCTCTTATTTTACATTACTATTTCACTAATTAAAGATTTAATACTTACTAAAAGAAGAAATTTTAGAATGAAACAAAAATTTTTGAGGGGTCGATTGTTTAAGGGACCTTTACATCGTTAATTTCATATTTTTAAATTACAGTATCAAATCCTTGTAAATAAATTTGAACTATGGATAGTTTGTTTATTCAGTAACTGCTGGAACACAATGGTGCCGGAGCCGGAGTCGTAACTGGAATAGCTGTCAAAGTATTCAATTTACGCAAATGCAAATGTACGAACACAACGCGACGCAGCTGGAATCGGAGCCGCAGCCGGAGTCGGAAGAGTTGACTAACTTTTAACTTTGACGTACGACACATGTGACGTTTCCATTTTTGAAGTGAATAACTTGGTGATTATATTTTGTTTTAATAGTTTTTCAATAAAAAAGTGGGAAAATATTTAAATAAGAAATAAAAGTGAACAAACAAATATTTTCTGAGAAATTTGATGTGGTTTTAAACTGTAAATTATACCAAATAACATCAAAAAGCCGTACGACGCATTGTGTGCGTACTTTCTGTTAACGTACGACAGCTATTCTGACTCCGGCTGCGGCTCCGATTTTTGCATTGTGTTCCAGCAGTAAAATGCACAGACTAGTCAAACTTCAAAAAAAATGTAAAGGGCGTTATTTTTATACGCGTGTTTTCAAGAAGAAATGAAACGCATATAATGAAATGCTATGGCCAAAAATTAAGCTTTATTATAAATATAAGGGTTTGCAATTTGTACGTTTTAAAACTGATTTATGGGGCTAGCTCGCATAAATTCCAGCAAAAAGTCACATTTTCAACAACATTTTGCAGCATTTGGAGCAGTATATTAGAAATGACGCGCCAAATATTCTCTTCCAAGGCGTCAACAGTCGTGGGCCTATCTGCGTAGATAAGCGCCTTCATATAACCCCATAAAAAATAATCCAGCGGTGTTAAATCTCACGACGACGCGGGATAATACGCTCACCAACACTTTTCTTCAATAAATTGATTGGTTCGTTGGCTGTATGGAATGAAGCTCAAACCAAACCATTATTTTGGTTTGGTTGGACAATTTGCAAACGTTTTGCAGGAGTAAATCTTATCATTATGGAATGACAAACCAAACTGCATAAATTCAGATCTTTACTTCGCAAACCTTTACTTTAAGTTCATAGTACAAAAAGTACCAACAAAATTATTGTCTACAAAATACTCCTCAGGCAAGCTACAAGTTCAACACGATTTTTATTTTCTATTGTAAAGAAATGTTACTTATTTCTTTTCTAAATTGATGAGGAACCCTTTTACAGAAAGCATTAAATGAAGTTGTGCAGATAAAATAAATCATTTAGTAATGAAGTTCAGCTTTCATTTGAATAAAAAAAAAACATTATTAAATGTCATTTTGACAGAAGGAGACTTGACTTGATAGTTAGGTTGATTTTTCTTGACTAAATTTCCAGTCAACTTTCCATTAAAGTTGCCTTAATTGGAATCTAATTTTTTAGCAGCTAGCCAATTAGATACTAGAAACTTGCCTAACATAAAGTCCCGAATGTCGTCTGAACCTGCCCTTGCCATATTGAAAACAATACGTCAAACAAAACAAAAAACACCAGGGGCCTGATTATGAGGTTCGCGGCGGATCGTTTTCAACTCGACCTTTCAAATTTGACTCGCGTCGTATTTCCTTATTAACGAATTCTCGGCTAAGCGAAAATAGTTCTTCCTATATTCCAGTGGTTTGACACTTTGGTTTGACTTTTTCTTCCTATAATCCAGTAATTTGACACTTTTGGTTTGACAGCTTTTTACAAATTTTTTTTTTGATTGAATTTGTGAAATTTGCGGTGATTTATTCAATAAACAATATTAAATATTTATTAAACATATTATAGCCCGATATTCAGGACCGACGAGTGCTCCCGTTGCAATGCTTTTATTTTAGATCAACTTTCCATGACCGCAGCACTAATTTCGACACGCGGTTTTTTTATTTGATAGATATGTGCAAATAATTAATAATTATAACAATTTTAGAGCGAGGAAACATTTATTTCTATTTTAAATTAATTTTCACATACAAAACACGCAAAAATGATTGATTTTGACATTTCTTCCCTGTTTTTTGTTTAGTGTTGCCATATTTGATTTTTTTTGTTGGGGATTTCTTTGATTTTAGTGCTTAAATGCAAAAAGTACTTTGCATACACCTAAACTTGCACCCACCCCAAATCCTATAGTAATCCAAGCAGGGGGGTTGCAGGGGCAGCATGCCGCCTTAACATACTTAGCTGTTAGTACGCCCGCCGTACTATCAATTAAAAAAAAACTTGTTTTAGGCTCAAAAAACGAAATACAAAAAAGGTAGGGTTAAGTCCGAAAAAGAAAATATTTTTGTATGACTTAAAGGTGTTTCCTCGCCTTAATATTTAAAATATGTTCTATTGAGACCTCTACCTAACTGTAAAAAAAATCAGAAGGAAATTCGTGCTGCGGTAATGGAAAGTCGCCCCCTTTTTTTTTCTTCATAAACTCGACGAGAGCAGATAAATTGATGTCGATTTGTTTGCTTGTTTTTATCGTTCCTTGAATGAATTTTAAAATTTTATATTTTATTGTGGATAAATTATAAGAAAAATTAAAATAAAGCTAACTCACATTTTTATATAATTATAATCAAGAAAGAATCAGCGAAATCGACAGTGAATAATAATTAACACTCTTTTGCCTGTGAATCCAACAAACATTATGACATTTCAAATTCGCTTTAGATTTCGTTAATTGTTCGAATTCAAAACGAAGAAGGCGAAAGCGAAAGCAATAATTGAAAAATGGCAAACTCGCTAGCAAAACGATAAATTGATTAAAGTTTAGAGTGAGTTAAATCCTTTAATTCATACTTAAATCATGCGCAGGCTCTTATAAAAATAATCTATTTTTGCAAAAAGAACAATTTGGAAAAATGTTAATAATTTTATAAATTTTGTTTAAAACTTCATTTTGATATTTAAAAAGAAAATAATACTTTTTAAGAGACATCAATGTTTTTTTTAGTTTTAAAAAGGAAGGTATCCCTTTAAAGGCCACAATAGATTTTTGAAAACTTGGGTTTTTTCTTTTTCTAATTGTCCCCTACGACCTTAAATACGCTGTCCCAATATGACCGGGAAAAACCATTTAAGTGCTTTATTTTTGAATTAAGTTTTTAAATTCTTTGTTAAAGTATTCCGGATTTGCTATTTCTTAAAACTTCAAACACATTCAACTCAATATTGTAATTTTGTAACGTTTTTGTAATAATTTATTTTGTAATCTTTTTGAAAAAATCCCCAAATTTTAAAATTTTTCATTTATCAATACGAATTCTCGAATTTTACGCTGTTTGTCCTTGATTACTTCACAAGTTCCATCTTTAAGGTCTTGAATCGATTGTGGAGCACTAACTTTCACGTGAGTTAAATCATGGTGAGAAAACTTCTCTCAAACAGAACAATGTGAATACGTTCTTGAAGCGTGTATCGTTTCAATTTTTACAAATAGCCAATTAATAATTCTAAGATCGCAGAGATTTCTTATTCTCGTAAATATATGTATGCAAACAAAATTTGAGCTTTTATCCTATGATATAACTTATGTTCGTTAGCATTTTCTTTGCAGATCGGTTATAACTTTTAAAATTGGAGAATTTGGCAAAAAATATTACATCAATTTTTTGTCGATTAAAAAACGTTTTCATAAAAATAACTCTTATTTAATTCTTGAAATTATAATTATTAACTGAGAAAAGAATAAAATTTATAAAATTATCATAATAAAACAAGATTATTTACACTTGTGGATAGCTAGCAGACGAAGCAATACCACATTGGTTGTCCTTATTACGGCTCATCTTAATGTAACCCTTGTCACCCCAAGTGGTACCCCATGAGTTTTTCACCAACCAATAATCGGAACCATCCTCTTCGGTACCATAACCGACAGCCAAAACACCATGATCCAATTCCTCTGAACTGCAAGTGGCTTCGTCATAAACACCTTCTTGGTAGAATTGGAATGATTCGTGTGATGCATCGATAGCAACAGAAACTGGCCCAACTGTTGCGATGGCTTCCATCAGCTTGACTTCATCACCCACTGGAATATCAACAAATCCCTTATCAGTTGCACCAATGTTCTTTTTATCAAAGTGGCATGAGTCATCGATTCCTTCATAAGGATAGGCCATCTCCGTATCGATTCCTCCATTGTCTTTGATGTAACTGAAGGCTTGGTCCATTAAACCACCATTGCAACCATTGTTGCCATATTTTGTTGAACAATCGACCAAGTTTTGTTCGGAAAGCGATATCAAAACACCAGTCTTTCTAAAGTGTTGGCCTTCTAAAGCGCCAGTTGCAGAGAATGACCAGCATGATCCACAGTGACCTAAAAATTCAAGGCATTCATTTAAAACAATCAACACATGCGACATTTCTATATTTACCTTGATCTTTGACTGGTGTAACAGCTCCAGATTCTCTCCAATCAACTAATTTTGGCAGTTTAACATTAGCCGGACTTATAAATGTAACACCACTGTCTTTTAAAATTCCATTTAAGCCTTGTCTAAAATTTAAGAAGATGTAATAAAAAGTTATCTCTTATACCTGAAAGTTTAATCTTACGAGGCTGAAGCACTACGATTGAATCCATTCATAATGTTTGTGAATTCATGATGTAGTAGATCGGCATATTTATTCACACCCAATTTGTAACTGACTAAGCCTTGTGCGTATTTCTGATTGTGTTTGGCAATCTTATGTTTGTTCTCCATGAAGATCTTCAATCGGAACTTTTCTTCTACATCAGTATGGTATTTTTTGGAATGAGACAGCTAAAAAATGATAAACAATTTGTAATATTCTTTCTCTTCGTGTTTTTTTAAGTAACTTATAAATTATATTTATTATAAAGTCCTATTTATGACTATTTAGCTTAGGAAATATAAGGCAAAAACGTATAATCTTTACTCACTTAATATAGCAATGAGTACTATTTCAGATATGAATAATCAAACTCATTATGAATACATATTAAGACTTTGGGAGATAACTTATTGCTATTGTTTATTTAAATATGAGACACCAAAACGTTCAAATTTAATCAAATCAAATGCTTTTAAAATTAGAAAAAGATTACATAGAAAAATGGGTCACACGAGGAGAAGTTTAACAATATTATTTTCGTGAATTATCCCGAAAGAACCGATGTCTATTCAAATATCAGTAAATTTAACAATGGCAAAAATTATAATTTTGTTTGTATAATATTTGTGTTAAATTCAAGTAAACTTAACATGTCAAGAGAAAGCTGTGCTATACTAACGGTAAATATAATACCAAATTATTCAGTGAAAAATTTCATGAGTACATGAGCAAGTAAACTATGTACATATGTATATGTGCCACAGTGGAACCAAGTGCAGTGACTAACAATTAACCTGGACACAATAGTCACAGAACGAAACTGGACAAGAACTGAGGGCAGCTCAAACACATTGCCAGATGTAACGTGATCGAGGATACCCTCGGATTTTGTAGGTCCAATGTCCTTATGAAGTAAAATGGTAACACTCGAACAAAATCTCTTGTTTGGTTCATTAAGTAAAATGTTTAAGAGGACTTTTAATCAGGGATTGGTTTAGAAATGTGCTCTAGGTATAAAGCAACACATATCACAAGCGTGAAGTCAATTTAGCATTGCATAATAGAGGAGCTTAAACTGACGAGCAGTGTTGCTAGCTCGAAGTTGGGAATCTAGTCAGATCTGAGTTGTTGACTGGATTTTGATTATTTAAATCCAGTCAAGAAAAAAAAAAACAGTTAAACATATGTAATTAAAAACAAAAAAAAAAAGTCAAAAATCGATTCAAATAATAAAAACATTTTAACACACAAATAACATATTTTATTCTGTTTTATAACAAAAACTATAATAGAAAAATTAACAAAAAAATAACTTATTTTCTATAATTCACAGCGTTATAATGTACTCATGTTACTAAATTTATGATAATAAGAATATGTAATTCTTTTTAGGTAATTAAAATATACGAATATACTTATTCCGAATCGGAACTCGAGGTATTGTTTTCCGTATCAATATTTTGGTAAATTACAATTTATTCCAATTTTTTTCGTAACTTCATTTGGAATGATGAAATTATGGCAACATTTTACCCCTCGCAAATTGTTTCTTATAATTAAAATAGCGTTTGTAGAAATTAAATACAACCTGTTTTTTTGCTTGGTTTTGACCAAGTTTAATTGGCTAAAAATTCGTTCTACCTCAGCGTTTCATATTGGCAATACCAACATGGAAATAGCCAACTTTGCCAATTCTTTAAAAAGATTTCCTTCCCTAGCATCTTTATAAGATGAAACTTCACACCAAAAAGGTACTGTTACCTCTATGTTGTTCCATCTTACAAAGTTTATATTGTCCCATTGACTAGAAATTTTGTCAGCTAAAATCGCCTCGACATTCATTGCATTCAAAACAGGTTGCAGTTGTAGGGAGGATTTATTTTGCGAAAGGCATTCGCTTACCGAAAGTATTCTTATCTGCTTTATAATGTTAAAATTGTTTGGCACTCTCTGCTTCAACTCTTTTACTAGCTTTATAATACAATGTTTACAGTTTTGTCTAAATACGAGTACATCAATATCTTCCTTCCTTGCTTACTTCCAAATTTAATTCTAATTCATTTAGTTTTTCTTCGCATTCGACTCCAATATAAGGCTTTGTTTGTAGCCTTAAGCAACTTATGTCTAAATCAGGACTATAAAATCATAATCACAGTTGGGCACAACAATTTTTTTGATAAGCATTAATATGAGAAGTTCCAAATCACCCAAAACTTTAACAAAATCCCCTTTTTCACTTTCAAATATTTTGTTAACCCTTTGAAGTTCTTTTAAATAATTAAAGAAAGTGTTTCGAATTTTTGACTTGATTCCAGTCAAAAAAAAAATGTTGACTGGTCCTGTATTTTATTTCCAGCTAACGAAGAAAAAATCCAGTCAAATCTGACTGGAAACAAGTCAAAATGGCAACAGTGAGCAAATGGTTATAAAAATTAATGTATAGGAAATTGTTTGTATTATATTTACAAAAAACAAAATATTTCTTCTTTCTATCATTTTCTGGAGTCCAGAAATAAATTAGAAAAAATAAAAAAAAATACTAATAATGTGAATGTGGAAAATAACTTATGATTTTGAAGGTCTACGAAAGATTTCAAGAGCCAAACTATGAACTACGCAATCATAGCTCTATTCTCTAGTAGTTTACTTCAAAAGTAAATGCTGACTGTAAGTGTTATATAATTTCATTAGCTTAAAACAAAACGAGCAAAATTGGACAAGTGCAACAATTTGAATTTTGATTGGGGGCATTCACTTAGCTAGAATCTACGTAGTCAAGTGATTATGATTGGCTAAATGCATTTATACAAAATGAGTAATGGTCATCACTATAAATCTATACCCTAAAGAGTGGTCCAAACTAGTCCGAAGTTCTGGAAGAATGTTACATAATGCCATACAAATGGAAAATCTAAAGAAAAGTTTGTGTTCAAAAATAACTTTAGATACCGATGTACTTAAAAATAATAAAGTCACTAAGTGTAATTTTTTCCAAATTCAAGAACAAGTCATTGTGTGTTGATGTAGTAATCATTTCCCTTAAGTATGAAAAGTCACTAAGTGAATATAACTGCTATAAATGCAAATCAGAGAATGAGAAAATTCACTATTTAACTATTTGAGAAGTTTTTTAATGAGCGTATCCCCGTTTTTTTGCTCTCCTGAAAAATTTTGATTTTGTTACTTAATGACTTTTACCTCCAGCAGACAATATGGTCTAATTTTCTTACAAAATATTGACCTCAGCTCCAAGTCTTATAAACGGAGCCACAGCAAATAAAAATATCTACCGCAAGTTGATTCGCTTTGCAAAAATATACACCTTTCCCTTTTAGCGCATAGCAAATAAAGGAATGAGCTTCAATCAGCTTCAGAAGCTCATAAAACCAATATTGAAAAGTGAAGGCCACCTTTTATTCTATATGTTGAGATAAAATATTTTCTATGAAAATATGACCTTTATTGGCGTTGCAACAGAAAAACAAACCATGTGTAAAAAAAAATAAAGGTTTTTCAACTAAATTTAAATAAATGGTTTTGAGGAGTTTTTTCGACTTATTTATTTATTTATTGAATTCGTTAAACAAACTAACGTTAGAACTTAAGACTAATATTACATTTATTCTTAGATTTATAGATTTACAATGCTTTAAGCAAATTGCAAAAAAAAAAGCTAAACTGAAGTATTAAAAAAATTTACTTTAAATGTTTTACTTTTAAAATCATCGCTTACGGAATATACCAAAAAGTAATACTTGTTGTACACTGAAATCAATTGGTTGAGGGGACTGTTTTTACCATAGTTCGATCTGCTTGATATAGGACGTAAAGGAACTTGTCTTCTAATACTTGAAAGGCTATAAATAAAGTTTAATTGTTTCAAAATTGATGGTGACATGACTGGACCATTGATTAATTTTATAATACAGCACAGCTGAATGTACTCTCTGTATTTAGAAAGCGATGGAAGATTTATGAGCATGAGCCTATGATTGTACGGTGGAAGTTCGAGCCTATTGGACCATGGGAAGAAACGGAGGCAGAAGCGCATGCATCTTCTTTGTACTCCTTCTATTCTGTTTATATGGACTGAATAAAAGGGAGCCCAAATTTTGCAACCATATTCCAATATTGGTCTTACAAATGATATATAAAGAAGTTTAAGAATATAAGGGTCGCGAAAATCATGTGAAAACCGTTTTATAAATCCGAGTGTCTTATTTGCTTTTTTAATAATATAGTCATAATGATTTATAAAAGTTAATTTTGAGTCAAGAATAATTATCTAGGTCAGAGAAAGTAGAGAGTTTAGTCAAATAAGAAGAGTCTAATTGATAATTGAAAGTCAAAACATTTTGTTTGCGTGTAAAACACATTGATTTACATTTGTCTATGTTTAGTAAAAGCTGGCCCATTTCCTGAGATAACACGCCCATCAAACGTATTCTTCAATAAATCGTTTCTAAAGTGGGCTGTGTAGTGAGGCTTGAGGCAGTATCCAATTGAAAACAGATGTCGTTCAAGTCTATACCTACCAATCCCAAAAAATAAGCACAATAACGCTGGCAATTAACCATAACGTGACGATCGTTATCGTCTAAGAAAATATATGGCTAAATAACTCCGTCGGCATGCAAAACGCACCAAACAGTAATTTTTTGTGAGTGAAATGAAGCAAATATGGATTTTCGCCTGACCAATGACACTTATTTTGCTTATTGATGAATCCATTGAGCCGAAAGTGATTTTCATCACTCAAAAAAAGAAATACACTTTTTTAAGTTGCGTCCACCGACCCCGAATTTCAGTTGAATTTTGTTATAATTTACAGACGTTGCAAGTTGTTTAGTTTACTGAATAAGTCGCATGACAGTCTGAGGATTAGTGAAAGGGGGCGTTCACAAAATTAAATTTAAAATTGTCGTCCTTGGAAACCACAATATAATCTATCAAAAAATACACATAATTGGAGTTTTTATACGCATATACAGATAGGCTAGGCGCGCACATGCAACTTTTAGTTTCGAAACTGTTTGGTTTCTAAACTGAGCACTATAGACTTATACGAGAGTCCGCGCACATGCAGAAACCATTCTGTCGCCCATTCGAGTAACTCAAACACAAACTAAATGATCACCTCAAACCAATTCCTTAGTTTGTGTCACAAGGAATTATAGGTAACTGCGCGGACCCGGACATTCAACTAAATCGTTGAATAATTTTCTGTAAGTGCAAAAGAGAGAAAAATTTAGTCAAGGTGAATATTTCTTTGATTACTTTCGAAGATGCTTATGTGCGCGATGTTTGGGCAACTAACGATCAAACTATTTGGTTTCGAAAAAGTTGCATGTGCGCGCCTAGCCATATGGGCATTAAAATAGACACATAGACAGTTGCTAGGAGTAAAATCAAACTAAAGCAACCACATGCATTAGAAGTAGTTTTAACCGTTATCAAAAAAAAAAGGTAGACTCTCTTATGCAAAATAACATGGGTTATATTTTTTTTTTGATTATTGATTGTTTGGAGATGAAATTTTACTCAAGTCGGTTTGTGCAAAACACTATACAAGTGAACTGCACAGTTCTCATTTTAAAAAAGTTTTCATTCTGTAAACATGCGTTCAAAATCAGCTCTTTTTATATTGTCTGCTATTGCAATAAAAAAAAAAAACAAAAAACGAAAACTCAGTGCAAAAAAGGAGTACTGCTTTCTTGATCTTCCAGAAAAGATAGTATTGAATAATACCATAAAGATGGTTCATATATGTCATTGGCTCAGGCACCAGACTTTTCGAAGCATTTAACTTTTTTTTAATTATTTTCTGAAGTTTTTCCGAAAATTATTAATTTTTTTGACAACTGTGTCTCGGTCAGCTTCTGGGTTTTTTCTTTTAGTTTTAGAACCAAGAGCTCATAGGCTTTACTTTTCATTATCCTGTTGCTATATTCCGGGCTTTTCATTTTCCATAGAGCCGGATGTTCTTTATAAAGTTCGAAGAACTCGCTCCAGAACTTTTGTTCATCAGCCATTATAAAAAAAAACAATGTATACTGGCGTAAATACAATTTTTATACTGAGCGGTTGCACAGTTTTTGACATTCACGACACAAATTTAAGACTTGAGCAAAAATATCAAAATTGTTTTAATTTTTACACAGTTAACTGCACAAATCGCACAAACAACCCCATTCAAAACACAATTAAACTGCGCAAACCCCAGTTTCTGAATCGGAAACTCAGGATGTTATTGGTGATGTGCAAGAAGTGATGAAGACAAGCAGTGAAATTCAACTTCCAGACAGAACTCTCCACAAATATTTTTCCGCTGTGGTTTTCGTTTTAATTTCGCTCTGCACTTGGAGACCGCCGAAAAATTTCGTTTCGCATCAGCAGCGTACTAGGCTTTAGGAAGTAAATTCAAATAATTTTAATAATATTACAATAGTTAATTCTAAGGAAAACATAGGTCGCGGTAAGCATTGTTGCCTAGAAGAGAAAGCTGTTATTTTAGTTCTACGTAGTGAGGGAAAATCTTTGAGGGAAATAGCCAGAATAATGTGCAGATCTCTCAAGTTGATCGCAAAAGCAATTTGACCGCCGAGTGCCAAAAAACAGAGGGGAAAACCAAGTAAAACAATGCCAAGAGAAGACTGAAAGATCATTAGCGCCTCAAAAAAAAAAAATCCTTACCAGTCTTCAAGGGAAATAAAAAACAAACTACAGCTCCCAATAACTTCCAGAACTGTTGGTAGAAGACTTGTTGAAGCTAACTTATTCAGAAGGATCGCAAGAATGGTGCCCTTTCTAAGGAAAAAAAAATATAACATCGCGGTTTAAAGAGGGTAAAATGGATCAAAATGTGAAGGTGAATATCGTGAAGGATACGATTCTGCCTCATGCGAACGAAAACATGCCTCAAAAAGTTGTCTACAGCAGGACAACGACCCTAAGCACACATCTAAATCTGCTCGAAAGTATTTTAAAGACCAAAAAATCAGCGTATTGGAGTGGACATCCCAATCGCCTGACTTAAATCCCATAGAACATTTTGACGGAGATTTAAAATGAGCGGTTGGCAAATATTTAACAAAAAATAAAGCCGAAATGTGGAGGATGGGTCAACAGGAGTGGTACAATATTTCAATTGACAGATGCCGCCGATTATTTGACTCAATGTCCAACAGATGTCACACTGCTTTAATTACGCTAAGGGCGGGCCAGGCTACCAGATATTAAAATAATTTTGAAATCCAGAATAGCTTTGCATTTAATTTATTTATTTTTTTTTTTTTTAAATCTGTGTATCTATTTTAATGTCCACGAAATTTGTTCCTTTTTTACATTTATGAATTTAAAATATTTTAAGTTACAATTTTACTATAAATAATGGAAAAGAGTCGACTGCCTTAGTACTTTTGGATATTGAAAAGGCCTTCGATACGGTCTGGCACGACGCATTGATTCACAAACTTGTTAAATTTAACTTTCCAATAGCGACAGTAAAAATTATTCAAAGCTTTTTAAGTGGGAGAAAATTTGTAGTAAAAGTACAAGACAATTTATCTTCAGTACATAATATTCCATATGTAGTTCCTCAAGGCACAGTACTTGGTCCCATTCTATTTAATATAATTGTCTCCGATTTACCAAATCTTGGAAATAATATTGGTATTGCAATGTTTGCTGATGACACGGCTATTTTTACATCGGGCACTTACTTTCATGACGTCTGCAATACGTTACAAGTGAGTCTTTCTTCAATAGAAAAATACTTTTTTAAATGGAAGATTAAAGTAAATCCTTTGAAAACGTAAGCTATTTGGTTTACAAGGCGTCGAAAATCTTGTTTTCTCCCAAATAATGTACAACTTCGAATGGGCTCTGTTGGGGTTATAATAGACAAAAAATTCAATTTTCACAAACATATACATATCTACAACTATCGACAAGATAAATCTATATAAAAGACTCTTCTACCCGTTAATATGTAGAAGTTCCAAACTTAGCAAAGAAAATAAAATTTTAATGTACAAATCAATTTTCCAATCTATCCTCCTATACGGTGCTCCTGTTTGGTACGATTGTGCCAAAACTCACAAACTTAAGCTTCAAACATGTCAAAACAAAGTTCTTAAAATGACGCTTGATTTACCATGGTGCTATTCATCTTACAGGCTTCATGAACAAAGCAATGTCAATCTTCTGGACTCCCTTATCGAAAATTTGACACACAAATTTTATGTAAAATGTTCCTTCTCTGATAATGAACTGATTAAATGTTTATCTCCACCATAAATTTATATATACATATTATGTATTTTGTACTATATTATATGTTTTCAATAGTCTTTGAAATTGGGCTAAATGAATTTGCCAAAAAATGTATTTGAAAATGTATAATTCATAAACTTAACGTGAGAGTTTTGCAATATTATTTTTTAAGAGTTGATTAAGGGTTTTAATTGTAGCTTTCCCTTGAATAATTAATATTAAAGTCATTCACAACTTATTATTATTATATGTTAGTTTAAATCTATAGATGAAAAGGAAAATGTTTATCCTAAATCTCTAAAAATAGCATGTTCTTACTAAATGTAAAAGAAATAATAAACATATATTGCTACTTAAATAAATAAATAATGGATAATTTTAGTTTGAAAGAAAGAAGATAAGAAAACGAAGACCAAACTTGACAAAAAAATCTTTTTAAGTCAATACAAAATTGAATTTTTAAAAATCTGTTTGGTGTTTCTATTTTAATGTCCATATCTGTATATGTTTTCTTAGCTTAAATTAAATGTTCCTACTGTTTAGCTTTTTACGGCCTCAAGTTTCCTAACCAACATTACTTTAAAATATTACAAAAATACTAACCATTTGTCTGTCGAAAATTTACCAAAACTTTAGGAACAATACTTAATTTTTGGTAAAAGTATGGCAAAACAAAAAATCTAAAATTTAACGACTTTATAATGGTTAGTATTTTATTAATGTTTTAATTGTAAATGATGACGTTTCACGTCGTATAATATTTTGTCTGTTTAACTGTAACACCCTTTCTTTCGTATTGCAAAATAAAAAAAACCTATAAACTGCGTGTTTCTTCAGTACATTCTTACTGCAGCATTTTTGTACTTTTAGTCCAAAGGGAATACTCTATCTGAACAAAGTTAATATTCCAATTTTTTTTAAACCAAATCTTAAACATACATTCCTTATACGTTCCTTATCGCAATAATTTGTATTAGAAATTATATTTCCCTTTTGTATTAATTTATCAATAAAAACGATTGTTATATTTGTTTGGGAATAATCTTATAGCGAGGGTCATTGGGATTTGTTTATAAAGAGTGATACAAGATTAGTGCTCACTATTCATTTAAATATGTATAATATTTTTAAATGTATCTTTTGCAGAAAAAGTATAATATGTATTACGTAATGCGTACAAATTAATATTAATAAAATAAAAATTAAATAAAACTTTCAACATCTTTTGTAACAATTTATAAATTACTACGAATACGCTGCATTATGATTATTAAGTCATTTTGGTATTGTTTACAATGAATATGAGTAAAAAAGAATTTTAGATTTGATAAAGTAAAGTGTTTTACGCCTCCTGCTAATGTTTATCAATTTAAGTTCTTTTTGTTTTGTTTTTGTTTGTAAGTTCTTTTTGTTTATTTTTTAATACTTCTTCAACTGATACGAGGGTTGCTCTTTATAATTCCAGCCTAGCAATGATAACATACTAATGCGTAAATTGAAATGGTTTTATTATTTTTTTTTTTTTAAATATTCTTCGAGACAGTCATGCATTTTTCAATGCGTTTCCCTCAACTCTGGAAACATCCAACAAAAAAGTCTACAACGAATGACTCATCTATTTATTGTTTTGAATCGTTAGAACTTCTGTTGTTTCAACTGATTTGATTGAGCTTGCAATCAAACGATTGTTTAGTTGGTCGCTTGTGCGATTGGAAGTGTATGGAGTACAAACCAAATTTTTTTCATGTGATACTGCTGTTCAGTTTCAGGTTCATAAGCATTGATACATGATTCATCAGGTGTTATACATGAATTTTGATATACCACCATTCAATTTCATGAAATTTTCCTTACAATAATCGACTATATACTCTATTTTTTTTTGAGCTATTGTCAAGTTATTGGGTATCCAAACCAAAACCTTAATTTTTCGAAAATATGTTTCATGATATATCTTTTTAAAGTTATAGTAATATACTAATGTTAAGCCCGCATTTCCCAGTAGGTATCTCACATAAAAGTCTTGCTTTACCAGATTTTTCACAGCATATGATTTTTGCGAGCTTATGATAATCCACGTAGCAAAATAAATCACGTACCAAAATAATAGTTATACTTAAAAATGACAAACTTTTTAGCGGCAATGTCAAAAGCACTAAGAATACTTTATGTTACTTAATCTTGAATTATGAAGAGCAGCCTCCGTTTGTTATAACTTACATATAACTTATGATAACAACTAGCTTACCTTGAATGTTTGCCATTCTTCTTTAACGATGTCAACAAATGAAACTGCACTTGTTGCAGCAATAAGGCAAAGCAAAGCGATTAAAACACGCATTATTAATTCTTCGATTTCAATCTGTAATTTGATAAGAGAAAATGTTCGTTTTAATTTGTATAAATATGTATGTAATTATATGAATGTGTATATTTATTTTAAAAATGAAGATCTAAACGTTTTGGGGGGGACTGCTGCGCAGGTGAACAATTCATTTTCAAACAGGAAATATGCTTTAAATTTCTTTTTCTATCTACTTAATAACTCATTCGTGATTACTGACGAACGGATCGCTTGAGTAAATTTTATTCTTTAAAGCCTTATTTGTTTACATAGACGGCACAAAAATAAAAGAAGCAAACTTAGCACAGAAAAACAATTGAAGTGGGTTCATAATTTGTTGGTACAGATGCACTAGATGTTTTTTTAAACAATGCAATAATTTGAAATTTTGTTTAAAAGATTTCTTTTCTTTATTTTCAGCTAGGTTCTACACAACTCCAACAAAAAATATCCTAGCTGAAGCAAGACTCCCCAGAATAGAAGAACGAAGAGACACACTAACATTAAGAATGCTCGCAAAAATGGTATTCTCCAAGAACTTAATTATTGACAACGACATCAAAAAACAACAAATAATGAAAAATTTACAAAACTAACTCCACCCGCCATCGCTACAATTCTTAAAGAATCAAGGCTCAAAATTTGCCAACCAAAACAACACGGCTCATCGAACCACACTACTGTGCAACGAACTTAGCCAATAACGCACCACCTAAATTTACCTTCGACACCTTGGAGTTTTGAAATTCATATTTATCGATATCGGTTTCATTTTTTTTTAACTTAAAACGTAGTGAATTTCCGTGTATACGTTTCGATTTTTGTGATTTTCAAGTGATTTGATTTTGACTAGATTAAGGTCGTGTGATTTGAATTCGACAAGAGGAAATCGTTCAAAAACAGTAGAAGTTTCACTTAAGGAAATAAAACCTTATCTTTTGTATGCAATGCACTTGATTTGTGAGAAATTGCAGCTCCTACTTTGTATTTGAGAGAACGAATAAGGAATTAAAAACGATTGTCAGCCCGTCAAAAGTCTTTACAAAGAACAAATAAAAAACTACACTCAAAAACTCTCAAAAAACTGACAAAGGATTTAAAAATTGTTTGTATTCCTTTGAAAGACTATTTAATTGACAAAAAAAGTCTATAAATTGCTTTTAAGATAACAACATATCATATCATCGCGAGGTTTTGAGTCATCGGAGCAGTTTTGTTATTTCTGAGCGAAATTGATATTGTTTTGGTATTATGTATACAACAAAAAGAACAAAGTCTGAGTGTTCTGTTAATAAGGAGGGAAGAAGTGATTCTCTTTGTTTATATATCTTTTTATTTATTATTATGCGCTTTATATTTTGTATGGGATATCATAAGCATACAAATGAGATTCTGTATAATCGATTGGGTATATATTTTGAACAAAAAGTTATGAAAATACGTTGTCATTAAATCAGTTAAAAAGAGAGGTACGTAACTGTTTACGTATTAATAAACACAAATATACAAAACATAGATTAAATAAAAATGCAGAAAAATAACTCAAAGCATACAAATTTTCATACACTTTATGCTTTGTTACAGTCGGGTTGGATAGACGTATCAGAAAATACTCAAATACCAGCACGGCACGTTTGGTCCCGATATTCTTTAAAAAACTAATGTACCTTATATAAAAGGTATTCTCTCTCGTTAACTGATAAGTCCAATGATTATACCGAGACGAAACGGCAATATACCAATATAAGAGGCCGGTTATAGCTTAGCTATCAGTAAAAATATTGTATTACATTAAACATGTTAAAGCTTTATTTTCAGAAAAAGATATGTGCAATAAGATCAATTCTAATGTCAAGTATCTTTTTTTCTAAAAGGAGTAGGTAATGCAATTAAAGTTCAATGTATTTTGAAAATGCATTTTAAAAAATTTAATAATAATATTAAAATTTTACTGAACAGCGTTTTATTTCTGACATTTACATCATTATAAATTGCGTTATAGGACCAAAAGGAAGTGCAGTCACTTGCTGTCGTTGAAAAATACAGGGGGTATGTCCATCTGAACATATTTTTTTTTTTTTTTTTTTTTATATTGTACGCGCACTCAAGGGGATATGAATACCCTTATAATGATTATACACAGTGCGAGTAATTAGGAAGGAAGGATAGGATTTGAAAGGAGATACCGATGCACATTGGTTTTGAATGCTTGCACATTGTAATATTGAGTCTGGTAAAGCATTCCACATTCGTGTAGTGCGACTAAAAAAAGAATCTCTGTACTTAATAGTACGTCCGAAATTGGGCTCAAGGGTAAACTGATGGGCATTCCTAAAAGAACGAGTATTACGGTTGAATCGTTTGAGGGGAGGAATGCAGCTGGCTATTTCATTAGAGCATTGCTTATGGAAGTAGCGATAAAATAATGAGAGACATGAAACCTTGCGACGGTGCTCGAGAGATGCAAAAGTTTCAGTTAGACAACGGTCACCTATCATTTTTTGAGCTCTCTTTTGAATTCTGTCCAAGAGACTCAAGTGGGTTATAGGAGCACCTGCCCAAATATGGGAATTGTACTCAAGTTTTGGACGAATATAGGCTTTATAAATTATAGCCAGATCAGAAGGGGTAAAAAACTTCTTGCATCGTCGGAGAAAACCTAAACACTTAGCAGCATTTTTGGCGATGTCAAATATGTGATCACTCCACAATAAGTGGTTTGTAATGCACATACCTAAGACTGATAGCTGTTCAGTCTCCTCAATGCAAGTACCACTCATGGATAGTGGCATTGGGGGAGGGTTACGCTTTTGTGACAGTAGACAGCATTGAGTTTTCGAAGCATTAAATTCTACACGGTTTTTGATTCCCCATTGTACAATGCTGTCGAGATCAGAATTTAATGAGCTTATCATACGCTGCCGTTGAAGTTCCACATCCGAAGGACAAGGATGAGAATCTAAAAACGAATATGAAAAGCTGAGGGTACTGTCATCCGCGAAACAATTTAGTGGGTTAGAAGTTTCAGACATAAGATCATTTATAAAAATAAGGAACAGCGTCGGAGACAAAACGGAGCCCTGGGGCACACCAGCGTTTATTTTGTGAATATCAGATTTGAACCCGTCCAATACTACTTGAATTGAACGGTCTGAAAGGTAATTTCTAACCCAACGAAGAAGGGATTCATCAATACCAAATGCACGCATTTTCGATAAGAGAGCTTGATGCCAAACTCTATCAAATGCTTTTGAAATATCAAGTGCAATAATCTTACTTTCTCCAAAACGATGTAAAGATTTGTTCCACTGTTCGGTGAGATAAACCATGAGATCACCAGTGGACCTATTGCAACGAAAGCCATACTGCCGGTCATTAAGAAGCTTCCGTTCTTCAAGATATTTCTTAAGCTGAAAATTGATCAGTGTTTCCATGACCTTGGAAAGAAGGGAAGTAAGTGCAATTGGACGATAGTTAGATGGTGAGGAGGATTCGCCTTTTTTAGGGACAGGCTGGACAAATGCAATTTTCCATCCACTCGGAAAGAGACCTGTAGAATAGGACAGATGGAAAAGCTTACGCAGTGGTTTTGCCAACGTTGAAGAACACCTCTTCAGAACAATAGCGGGGATACTATCCGGTCCAGCGGATTTGTGAATGTCAAGATTTTTAAGTACTCTAGTAACTGAACGAGTGCGAAAGAAGATTCGTCCCATAGAATCGTTTACGCTTTCAAGTACAGGCGGAGTCATGTCACTCACTGGCAGCATCGAATTAACAGCAAACTGTGCTGCAAGCAAATTGGCTTTATCAATCGAGCTTACATAGGGAGTGTCATTGAAAACGAGCGTAGGAACTGACGATGACGTAGTGTTACGCACATTTTTTACAAATGACCAGAAATTTTTACTACCACTGGGACATTGTAGTATTTTTTGCCGTAATTTCTGGTCATGCAAAAATTTAATGCGTCGTATATGTCCGTTACAGGTCTTTCTAGCTTGTTTGAACTTATTCCGGTTTTCCTCAGTTGGGTTGGCTTTGTAATTCCGGAAACTTACATTTTTGATCCTAATAACCTCTTTACAGCTCGAATCAAACCATGAGTTTTCTTTGGGTTTGATAGATTTTACCCTATTCGGGATAAAATTTCTCATTCCACAAAGAATTAAGTTTGTAATCATATCTGCACTGGAATCCACGTCACTATCGAGGAAGCATAGTGACCAGTTAAAGTTCCTGAAGAATTCATTGAGACCGTCCCAGTTGGCTTTCTCCTATTGCCAAACGGTTCTCGTAGGGGTTTTAACTTTAACTGACGTTTTTTGGCATGAGAAATTTGCAGATATGACACAATGGTCTGATGTGCCTAGAGGCGATAATACACTGACAGTATATTTATTAGGATCAGAAGTAAGAAACAAGTCTAGAGTGTTGGCGGATTAACCTGCAACGTCAGGAATCCGAGTTGGCTCGTCAACTAACTGAGTCAGGTGGTTTAACTCAGCAAAAATCTCGACATACCTTCCTTCGGATGTTGTCTGACCCGAATAGCGCAGCCACGAAGAATTGTGTACATTGAAATCGCCCGTAACAACGATCTCACTGTGCGGAAAATGGGATACAATTCTCTGGATAGAGTCGAACAGCGCATCGAATTCGTTTGAAGTCGAATTACTATCCAAACTTGGGCTGCGATAAATAAAACAAGTATATGATGGAGAAAGCAATTCAAATTACTTCCCTTCGTACGGCAGTGGCCGGAAGTAGTTCACATTGTTCATTGTCCTTGAAGTTTTGTAACAACAAAGTATTTTGGCGAAACATTTCAGTTTCAATTTTTACTGATAGATTTTACTGATAGCTATAACTGGCCCCCAAAAACAATTTTTACTTAAAACATTTCGTGGGAGTTGTTATTAAGTTATAAATTACTAAATACTTTGATATTTAAATGAAGTCCACATTTGAAATTTACAGAAGTCTTGAAAAAGAAAATTGCATAAAACAATGGTGGTTGTTTATTTCCAATTTTCGGTTTGTTTTGAAATTTTCTAAAACATTAACAAACAAAGATAATCAAGAGTAACACACATTGACGAATAAAACAATAGCACCACTTTTGGTGTGTTAAGGTTTCTTATAAAAACTAAAATATTTAAAACCTTATCGGCTTTTAAAAAATAATTTATATTTTTAATTTTGTCAACGTTTTCTTTTATGAACACATTTAAAGAAAGTATGATGACTGTACGAGTGTAGATTGTAGGTGTAATTGTATTCATAAACGTATCTGACCATATTTTAGGCAGGGCATGGACAACAAAACCTGCAATTATGAACTCAGCCTTTATCTTGTGCAGGTCAATACTTACAACTTATGAGGATTTTTAGAAAAAAAAAATAAGATACTGACATTTTTAAATGGAATATTGAAGAAATTCATCACGAATTTGATAATTTGATTGAAAAGAAACTGCTTCATTAATAAACATAGACTAAAGGCTAAAATAAGTTTTTTTTTTCGAATTATAAAAGGGTTGTATCTTAAAAACTTGACGTGATAGATTAATTTTGATATCGGTATCAAACTAAAGCCATCCATAACCTTGTTGACCAGTTATAATTTATTCCATCCTAAGTTAATTTTAAAAAGTAAAAATAATTTTTACTTAAAAACCTATGATTCGGTGTACAGATAAGTTACTAACTTTTGTTTAGATCATAAACATTCCGCACATTCGGTTTACACCACTTATTTTCGGACATGAATTATTGTCATTTCTTTCCAAAACCGAAGATGATGTACTATACGAGTACTTTTCATGAATATCATTTCTTACACTAAAATAATTTTAATTTTATGTGCATTTAATTTAAATATTACAAATATTCCTTTTGTAATTAAATAATGATACTTCTGAAAAACTAACTGATGAACATACTTGGGCGAAATGCAACGGACTAAAAGTCATATATGGCATGTAAGGTCGGCCACTAACTCTTAAATTTAAGGATAATAAGAAACATAGACATGAAATTCATCAGAAAATATGTTGTTTTTCCTCAAAGGCTTGAAATTTAGATAAAGAAAATTTCGTTGGTGTCAAGTTTTTGCAAGAAGTATAACACGTAATAAGCTCCACAAAAAATTGTGGAATTGATTTAAAAAAAAAAAAGTGTTGTAAACAATAAAATATTGACGGGAACTAACTTTCTTAAATATTGTAAAATTATATAGTTAAGCTTTTCTAATTCACAAATCGAAAGCGTACCTAATTCTGTTTTCATTTTTAATACCATTTTAATATCTATTATCTTAAATTCCTTTATTAGTTATGCAAAATTAGAAGATCAACTAGAAAAGGGAGGAATTTTAGGATCAGTTAGATATTTATAAGAAAAATTAGGCCAATACTTAAAAAGGAACCCTTATTAAGAATTTGAATATTGGAGGTAAGATGGATGATTTAAGGCGTATTTTTAATACATATACATTAAGAGGCTTTCTGCCTTCGCGGTTTTAAAAAAATTGATTTTTTTCATATTTCTAATGTAGACATAACTAAAAGAAAACTAAAAACATGCTCTGTGAAGGATTTGATAGAAAGCATGCTTTTTTACGAGATGTCGAACCTCAAACTCGACCCGCTTGCCTATTTAATTGTAACATTTATCTTTTAACGCGTTTTCCCAAAAGTAGTGTTTTTCAAAACTCTTGGCACGATTTTGACGAAACTATAGATGTCCTAAATCTATTAAGCGTTACTTATTCACAAAACATCTCGCTAGGTCTAGACACAAGCTTTTTTTTTTTGATTTTTTACAGTCTTTTTTAGATTGCAAAACATGGTCAAAAAATGCAATTTGTTTGCAAATCACTGCCATTTTGTGAAATTTTCAAATATTCAAAAAAGCTTGTATCTATACCTAATTAACGTTCTATAAATTAAGAGTATTTTTTTTGTTGTTGTTTCAAGGTTCTGAAGCTGAGATATCGTGCCAGCCGATCTACTTCTTCGCACCGGCAGTAGTGCATTCAACGACGCGTCAAGGGCAAATTTTATTAAAAAAAAAAAATCATCCTTTTTTTCATTAAAGATCAGAAATCAGAATTGACTAATTGAAATTTGAGCGCGAAGGTAGACGACCCCCTTAACATTAAACGCGGACATTTAATCATTTGTGAAGAAAAATAGCATAAAATGAATCATGAACTTGTTTAATATAACTACGAGGAATTGAATCTATAATTCTATCCAATAACGTGAAAATAGACATTAACTTAAGTTACATACAAGTAAATAAGTTATTTAAACCAAATTTCTTTAGACCCGAGTACTCGAATACTCAGGTAATACCGTTAAACTCCAAATGTAGCTGTTGGTTATTTCAATTATTTCCCCAGCGAAATCATGTGCTTTAAATACGATCCTTTACCTTTTCAGTATGGAAATTGTGTCTCTCAAGTGACTATCAACGTAGGTAGTTCTTTTTTTAAGTTTTTGTAATAAGGATGTCATGGAGGAGTGCAAGAACATATTCTTTGTTTAATTACTTAGAAAGTACCTAATCAAAATGTAGAACTTAACAAATCTAGAAGAGTTAAATGAAAACGCGAAAGACTTTATAATTGTCGGTGATTTTAATATAGATTGGTTAGATAAAAACTTTACATAGCAAAAAGAAATTCAAAGAATTATTTATGAAAATACAGCTTCACAAATCGAACATAGCCCTACTCGAATAACTCCAAGTTCTAAAACGTTAATAGATTATGTAGTTACAAATTCGTGCTTAGTTTCCACAGAAAGGAATAGTGAATTAAAAATTACTGATCATGAAACAATAATAGTGAAATTGAAATCGAAAGAAAAAAATAAAGTTAAATTGCCACAAAAAACCTTTAAGTTCATGAAGTACAACAAAGATGCGTTTATAAATGACATCAGACAAAGTCAGTTAAGAAACATATGTTTTCCACTCGTTGATGTACATTATTTAAGTAATCTTTTTTCAAGTGAAATGTTAAGAATCGTAAATAACTATGTTGAGACAAAAGTGGTTAACGAAAACTCGGTAGAGTGGTTTAATGATAATTTGAGAAACTTAAAAAGAGAAAAGATAGCTTGTTACCATACAGCCTTACTAGAAGAAATTAGTGATTGGGAGTCTTATAAGCGGACGCGAAATCGGTATAAAAAAGAATTAGTAAAAAGCAAAGGACTTTTCGTTCAAAATAAAATTCTTATGCAATCGGACCAAAAAGCTATGTGGAGAACCTTAAAAAAATACGTGTTGGGATCAACAAGAGTTGAAATTGAAGAGAACATTATTTTTAATGGAGTAGTGATTAATAATTCAAAAGTGATCGCGGATGAATTCAATACTTTTTTTTATTAATAGTGTATCAGAAATAAATCAGTCAATTGAGGTTATTCAATATGTTAATCAAATTGATGAATATCCGTGTCGCTTTAAATTCAGTCCTGTGAACAATTCTGATTTATCTGAAGTATTGACATCAATGAAACAGAAAAAAGATTTTAATTATATGAGTCCAAAGATGTTTTTGGATGCATTTGGAGAAATAGAGGACGTTCTTACGGAAATTGTAAATAAATCTTTACTCTCAGGATGTTTTCCAAGCTCATGGAAGGAATCGCTGGTCTCACCAATACAAAAAGTGAAAGGCTCAAGGCGGTGTGAAGAATATCGACCAGTAAACGCATTGCCATTGTACGAAAAACTTATAGAAAAAATTGTTAAAATTCAACTGCAAAAATACATAGACAACAACAATATCTTAATCGAAAGTCAGTTTGGATTTAGAAGTCACCATTCCTGTGAATCTGCATTAAACTATGTTCTCATAAATTGGAAAGAGGATATGGCAGCAGGATCTACCATTATTGCAGTGTTCTTGGACCTAAAGCGGGCTTTTGAAACGATCGACAGAGGTATATTAATACAAAAGTTGAAGCAGTATGGTATCCGAGAAAAAGAAATTCAGTGGTTCAAATCATACCTTGATCAGAGAACTCAGAGAACATCAGTGAATGGGAAACTTTCGGAGATAACTCAAACGCTTTTGGGAGTGCCTCAGGGCTCAATACTTGGGCCAGTTTTGTTCCTACTATACATAAATGATGTATGCAAAGTTTTGAAGCATTGTAAAATAGTCATGTTTGCCGATGATGCCCTAATATACATCGTGGGTAGAGATGTGTCAGCTTTAACTCAGCAACTACAAGAAGATCTCGACAGCATAAGCATCTGGTTCAAAGCTAACAAGCTGAAGACAAATGTTCAAAAAATGAAGGCGATGATATTTAAAACGCAGTGCAATATAGACTTAAGTATAGACAATGAAAACATAGAACAAGTAGATCAAATAAAATACTTAGGTGTCATAATAGATCAGAATTTAAAGTTCGATAAACATGTGGACTATATTGTTAAAAAAATATCCAAAAAAGTGCAATTTTTTCGAAGAATCAAAAGTAAATTAGATTTCAATGCATCTATTAGAGTATATAATGTTATAATAAAACCACATTTTGAATTTTGTTCATCTGTATTATTTCTGTTAAGTCAAAGTAACATATATAGACTACAAAAACTCCAAAACAAATCAATGCGAATAATATTAAATTGTAATCGTTATACAAGTATTTTAAATATGTTAAATCGACTAGAGTGGTTAAGCGTCAAACAACAGTTAGTAGTAGATGTTCTATTGTTTGTTCAAAAAATGAGAATGGGAGATTTGCCTAGCTATTTTAGTGATTTAGTTAGATATGTGGGTGAAGTCCAACCATATCAATTCCGAAATGTAAATAATTTGCGACTTCCTAATTATAGAAACACAATAACACAAAACAGTGTAATATACAAAGGCTTTCAAATTTTTAATTCCTTGCCAGAACATGTTAAACTGGAAACAAATGTTAATATATAGGTATAAGCGCAATGTAAATGAATTTGTCAAAACTAATTTTTAAGATATATAATAATTGTATTATAAAGTAGCTTAATTTATATTTACTATAAATGCTAAATAAATCAAATCAATCAATCAATCAATCAATCAATTATCCGTAACCATTTTTACAATTTTCTTTCAATTTTTGCAAATAATTTTTTTCTTATGACAAATAAATCGGAAGAAATAATAGTTTTAAAATTAAGACATTTCAAATAATAAGACTACCTACATTTTATAACCAAAACTCAAAAAATTCAACTAAGAAAAGGTACCTAATATATAATTATCTTTATTAATGGGCACAAGTCTAAAAACAAAGATGTAAACAACTGGATTCCAGAGGCTGAAACTAAAGATGGTTTCACATTTCTTCTCATCTCATAACTGAAACTGATATTCTCCAGACTTAAACTTCAACTAATTGTTAACATTATGTACATATGTATACATTACATACATAATCTATATCTATCAATACCCATGAACAATATAATCCCGTTTTGATTATAAGTAAAATCAATCAATCAAAAAGCCATTTAAATACTGCTATCTTTGAAGATTTCACTTTTGAGACATTTAAAACCAAAATGAAAGGTCTTATTATTGCTCAAGCCTCAAGCTTAGTTAGGTATAATGATGGTGATGTGAGTACACATTTTTATTCAGAATTCCAGAATTTAACAGAGAACAGCTTAAGGGCTCTGTCGTATCATCTTAATCTCCATCACTAGTGAATCGAATGTTCGATAATAGGGGTTTAAAGTTCATCATCTGAAAATTCACATATCTAACTTTCATTTTAGCCCAAAACTGTGTATAATATTTAAAATAAAAAACACAAAAACAATAAATACATTTTAATTGCAATAAAATTCGGTGATTTACATAAACTTCAATGAAATTCCCCCTGCGCAGTTCTACTAATTCTCATTCTATGTTTTTTTTTTCAGGTACTTGAACAAATACAATACAAATTATTTGATCGAACAATAGAAATGGATTGTGATATAAAGTTAAACTTTATTAAACAAAGAAACAAGATGTTTTCATTCCTCATAACAAAATGACGAAACAATTTTGCCCGAAAAAGTACATATTACTCATATTAATATTCAAAAGAGCTTACCAATGTTGCAATAAAATGAAATCTCCACCACTTAAATATTAAATTCAATTCACTATTTGTTTAAAAATTAAAATATAAATCACTTGACTGACGGTACCACCTTGAATGACTTTTCGTTTGTTAATAATTTTATAATTTACTGTTCGAGCACCGAGTCCCAGTCCGAGATAATAAATAAAAACTGACGAAACTTGTTTTCTTTTGTCTTCGCGAATTGCGATTGTGGAATGTAGATGTTGTTTGTGGAATGTATTGTGATTGCGGTGCGGTTTCTCTCTCAAAGACAATCGATTATACGGATGAAAAATGTCAGTCTTCAATTCGTTTAGCCTACTAAATTTGAGAAAGGATGCGTGAAATAACGAATCAATCAAATACACACATACATGCATAAACTTGGCCTTTTCACCAATAAATTGACAGTTATTTTGAAAAACTGTTGGTTTCAAGTGAAGCACTTTGAAGTAGTTGAACAGAAATAAAAAGCTTTCTTTCAATAGTAGGGGAGCCCAAGAGAGGATTTTGGGATTTACTAAAGCGCGGCAGATTAATATACAAGGAGGTACCTAGTACCCCATTGAATACCTCCACCAAGTATTAGCCCCGTAAATGTGGCCGCGCGTCAAGGATAAAGGATCAGATTAGTAAAAAAAAATCTGAAATTCTCGAGCGCGTCAGATTAAGGTAGGGTAAGTAAGTTATATGCTAAAAAGTGTATATTCCACTAATCTGACAATTTTCGATTGACGATAAGAAGTACATAGGGTTACAAACTTGTAAGAAAAAACGTCATCTTGACTTTCTCGAGCGTGGCTAATTTTTTTTTATTTTGAAGGCAATAATTGAACGTTCACGAATAATATATAATTTGACGATTTCCGTAAGCCGAAGTAAGGAAAAATAATCGATAAAGTTTAATGCATGCAGGTATATAATGCCGGTATCCCCCTTCCCGCTTTTCTTTTTTTCGTTTACAACGTATTTGTAACGCCTGAAATTATTTGTGTATTTATTATATTTACATATATTTTTTATACTTATTTTCTCATAAATAAAAGGTTTGTACTTCAAAGAATATGTACTGTTTTCTTTGCATGCTATTTTTTCAGCTCTTCAATTTGTTAAGTTAAAATATTTGAAAAAATACAAAAAAAAATTCTTGTCATAGTCAGATTAGGCGAATATAAATGAACCATATACATATGTATATGTATCTTAATCTGACGCGTTCGAGTATTTTAAAATGGCGATTTTTTTTTGCAAATTCTAATACCTAATGCGAGTTTGGGTCACATCAAAATCCCAAATCGTCAGATTATTTCATAAGAGCCTTCTTTTGGGTTCACTTATAATATCCCCTTTGAAAATCTGACGCGCTCGATTAAATTTTTTTTCCGTTTTCAACCCTTACGTACGACCACCCCCATCATGAAAACAATCAGATTAACATATGTACGTAATATTTTCAAAAATATGTAGGACATGGATGTTATTAATATCTGACGCGCTCGAGTATGTCCATGCAACTGTTTTTTTTTACATTTTTGAAAATTTATAGCCGCTCCCCCCACCGATGAAAGTGTATTATATGATATGACATTTTTTTTTTCTTATCATCTAAGCTTCGCAATCCAATAGGTCTCTTTGACGCTCGAGTAAATCCCGATTTAGCACCCTGGGCTCCCCTACTATAAAGAGGTGAAATCATTTTCTTTTCTTTCTTGTTCTCATTGAAACAAATCAATTTTGAGATAAAGTTTTGCTGTCTGTATGTGTGGACAGTAAACCAAATTATAGTTTTGTTCATAGAGGAAATATATTATCTAGAGTCCCGACCGGTACCCGTCCTACCTGAAAAACCCTCAAATTTTATTCGAGGTGAACTCTCTCAAATTCCGTATCGGTGAATACATGTGAGTGGTGGAAAAAAGGCAAAATGTCAGATTGAATTCTTGTCAAAAATGACAGTTCCACAATTTCGATTTCAAAAACAAAATATTCAATTTGATATTCTACAAGTAAGTTTTTGTAAATTATTTTGTTTTGTCTAAACATTTAACAGAATTTATTTCTTTTCAGATCAAAAACCTTAATGATTAAGAGCTACAAGTGCATTTAATTGAAAAACGGGAGACCAGGAACCAGAAGAAAACAATGAGACTTACTCTACTCGGAGCTCAAGTAGGTACGTTTAAAAAAAAGAATCTCGTAAACAAAAGAATATTTATGTAGGTTGCTTTGTTTCAGCTATTGATTGCTCCAATAATATACTTTACTACCAACTCAGGAAGATGTACATAAGAATAAAAATCGACTTTATTAGCATCTCCTTAGTGTTTTCATATCGGGTGCTGTCGATTACAAACCATGATACAAGAAGCAACTTCTCTCAAGAAATTTGGAAGGTTTGCTCAAAACAAGGGCGCTAGTCCCCAGGTAAATTTATTTTATATTATATTTCTCTAAATATAAACGTTATTAACCACAGACTTTGGTCTTTTTTGGAAATAGTTATTCGAAGCCTGTTGGAGTAAAGTACATATTTCTACACTCAATTGCGGCTATATCATGATCGGTGAGATCTGCCTCAGCGGCTATGGTGGGCGCAGGCGTTGACGATAGAGGTGTCAACGTCTCTGCCAATAGTAAGATTCATGGAATGCAACATTATCACCAGAACTACGAATTGAATTCAGCTCCGCTACAGCTATGTCATCGACTGTGAAATTCAATTAAATAGTGCAAGGGAGAGCTTTGACATTCAATAGTCGACCGCCCAGTTTTGAAATGAATTAACAGCGGCAACAGCAACGGCAGAGTATGCAGGCAAATCAGGTAAGTTCATTCATTTACTTAAGAGTAATCTTAACACGGATATTTTAAATTGTATAGTTCTTTAGGATTTCCAACGTCCTCTGCCCATTCATCAGCTGCCAAGAAGTATGGTACAAGCCGACCAAAAAAAAAACGACTTGCAGCTGCAACTAAAGCAACATCTTCTGGTTTCATAGAGTGCAACAGCACATGAGGTTCAGTTGTGTAAGTAAATCGAAACAATCATATCGTGATCAACTTGCTTAATCTTAACCTTCTAGATCTAAATCCATAAAGGACGGCAGGGACACTCACACTGAGCTAACCGAGCCATCGGCTACTGCGGCCACTCAGGCCGACACAGACAACGTATATGATGAACTGAATGTCGACTTTGAAGCAACCTGCTGGGAGAACACCTCCTAAATGACGGGAATCAAAAATCATTGGTAAGTCTTTTGAATAATGAAAATCTAATCATTTTCGTATGTACTATTTTAGAATTTTCTTATATAGACAGAAAAAATAGAAGCCGAATTCCTAAATACATAATGCCTATTGAATAACCAAAAGTGCATTCTGTAAACACCCAACTGGAATCACATAGAAGACCATCGACACAGGAACTGCCCAAATGATGTTTTAAGAATTTCTCGCAACCTTCACCTGCCGAAAATTTCCAAAAATAATACAATAGGAAATTGTGCATTGTGACATGGTCCGATTGGGATTTTGGAATTTGCCTCGCAAAAGAATGTCACAAACGACTTGCCACAATTTTTTAATCAACGGATCGAATTACCAGCGGGAGTTTTATAATTATAAACCAATCAACTTGCTACAATTTAATTGTGCGTCCATTGACCAGAAGGCTCATTATGGTAAGTTTAACATAAACAAGAAACTTTGAAAGCACTCATTGTTTTTTTTTTCAGCAACAAATCAAAACGAAGAGGTATTGCAAACATCCTGGAACGAAGATGATTCGAAGTCGTTTTGACTCTGTCGGTCGGTCTGTTGATTCGTCGACATGCTTTAAAGTTGTAATTTTTTTTTTCAAAAATGTATGCAATTTAGTATAATTTTTTTTTTAATTCAATGCTGTTATGTACATACATATATGTATTTAAAAAGGAAAACTGAATGTTGAAATGTAAATTCTTAACTTTTGAATAATTAAAAAAAATATGAATGTACCTACTTTGCAAAGAAAAAACACTTTTTTTTGGGTTACCCACTTTGATCTTCTCAGGCCAATTATTAAATTATACGTCTTTTTATTTCTTATTGCAAGTAATAACAACAGCACCGTGTTCGGTGCGCACATTGTTGAGCAATATCCACTAGAGTAAGTTCATTACTTCTTATTTCTGTGTCTAAGAATTTGGAATTCCTACAAAACATATGGCAAATGTTTTTCGAAATGTTGCATGTACATATAAGCTGAAATCAAAGTTTTTCTATCTTCCTTCAAAAAAAAAAACATTATTTACACAAAAAAATTGACTTAAAATTGCCAAATAATTAAAAAACACTAAATTATTTAGTTTTACTATAATAATTTATTTAAAATAATCAAAACAGCAACAAGAATAGCAATTGGTAATACAAATCATATTTTTATTTATTAATTTATTAAAATGTCATGTATCTGCATTTTATCAATCTTCAAAAGTTTTCAAATGTACAAATATTTTTTTTAATAGATACATACATTTATTACTAATCCTATAATATAAAAAAAAAACAAAGTTTTATTTTATGATTTAAGTTTCTTGCAATATGCAATAAAATAGTTTTTGAAACAATTTTTTCATTTTCGCATTCACTTACATTAGGTACAATATTACAATTGTTATAAACATCAAAAATAAAATAAGGTTATTTGAAACAACACAACATCAAAAATAATAAATTAAACTACTCTCAACTTTAATCAAAAATTCGTCGGCGCATTGCCTAAATTTACTTACATAAATACACTTTAATTCTTTTTGAGAAAAGTTAATAAAATAAAAGCAATTTAAAGTTATGTGAAAATAAAATCACTTAAATTCCCTTTTGGTTGAACTATGTATATTCGTTGGCATCAATTGAGAAAGCTTGTTGAATAAAAATGCTCTACGGCTTCTTATTTCGAATAGGTAATCTTGTTTGGCAAGTTTTCCACCGCTCTTTTTATATAAATTGTATAACTAACTATCGGATAAAGATGAACTGGAACCATAACATTCTTTGTTGAAATCATTTTCATTCTCCTCTGCTATAGTAATTTTGTGAAAGTTAATTGAATAATTAAGTAGATTCAAAATATTTTACCTTTAGATTCCAGGTTTTGGTTTTCAACAGAGAATGTAGCTAAAGTCAACTGTCCTAAGGATACTGGATCTTCTGGTCTGAACAAAAATGCGGCGAGTTTATGAAACTAAATACATACAAATTTTAAACTTTATGTTGTCATAGAAATTTAGATTAATTTTAATTAGCTTACATTATTTAACTGCACTGGATCGGAATGGTTAATAACTTCAGATATATGCGTTTGTAAGTAGCGCAGTGCTTTGATAGGGTTTATCCTTGATATTTCTTCGTAAAACAGCTTCCTTACTAGATATCGGCAATGGTTAAGAATTTCAGCTCGCGTAGGCCTAAAATAACGTGTAAATGAGAAAAAAACAAACCAATTAAGAACTTCGAACCACTTAAATTTAGTTGCAACTTAATTGAAACTTCCATTGAGACAATTCTCCAAATATAATGCCTTCCATCCACCTTGGACAATCAAAGTCTTCTTTTATCCTAGACCTTAACCTCAATAGAAAAGGTATTACTAACAACAGATACTACGGTGCTATCTACGTCTTTTATTTTCACCGGCGGGTCAAAAATAAACGAAAGCGTCTCATTCGCTGTTGTCTAAGAGAATGGATTGCTTATTAGCACGGGTCTTCTATGCGAACAAGCTTCTATTTTCAAGGCAGAGGCTCATGCTATATTGGAAGCAGCAAAACTTCTCTAAAAAGAAAGGGAAAATACATTATAACAACAAATTAGAGACATATTCATTCATTCACCAATAAAACTAAAAGTAATGTGGACCCCCGGTCACACAGGAATTCAAGGAAACGAATATGCCGACGAAGTAGCTACTGTTGCTCACAAAACACCACTCTACCCACTGCCAGTGCACAACCCAACTAAAACTCGAAACTTTTTTCCTATACCTACTAATTGGCCAGAACGGAAACATAATTTGTATATCTATAAAAAAGCATGATTATGTTAAGATATATTTAAAAACCAACTTACCTGTAAAGAGAGAAAAAACGCTTCAAAAAGATTATTAAAAAGTATACTCACCTCGCTGTTAATCTGTCAACACTAGGTTAAACTCAAATTAGGCCACGTTCGCATTGCAGTTCTATGGTGCGCCTATACTTTCTGCATGATTTTTTTTTGTTTTTAGCGAAACTTTTCATAAAAATCACAGAATTTGTATGCCAAAAGCAGGCAAATATTATTTTTAGCACAGTTTTCATTGAAACGAAGTTGCATTATTCATTTTTCCTAAAATATTGCATTCATTTTTCAATTTTTGAATTCAACGGATCTCTTTTTTGAACGGCTGAGTTCCCCTCACATTGGTCGCATTCGGAAAGCTAGTGGCTACGTAGTCAAAATTCAACTAGCTTTGTGAATGCAAAATTGCACTACAAAGCTAGTCAATCCGGAACTGTCATATTAATGACAAATACAAATATATAAAATAAGAAACATTTGTGTTTTCAGAACTTTAAATAGTTTTTTTTTTTTCTTTTTAAATTCAATAAATACCAAAAAGAAGATACGAGTATAATATGATTGATTTATATTTGTATTTAAATACCGAAAGATTCATTTCATTTTGAAATTCTTGTGTCCTTACCGAGCAGCTGATTGTGAAACGTCAAAACCAGTGTGCACTAACTTTGTAGCCAAAAATTTTACACTACGTCGGAGGGGAAATTTCAACTACTTTTGTAGTTGGATTTAGCCAATCAGAATCCCTTGACTACGTAGCCACTAGCTTTCCGAATGCGACCATTGTTTTCCCCCTAATTGTGCATATTTCACCAAAAGCCCATAACAACTACATAGATTTTGGATTTTCCCATAAGAAATGCACGGGAGAACTAACACATGCTTATGCTAATGGGCAAAATTCTCTCAATTTAGTTTGTAGGCCGAAAGAGAGCAAACCCATTAAGTCGGGACTCTAGATAATATATTTCCTCTATGGTTTTGTTAAAGAATTACTTGAAACAACTTTCTTTTAATATGCAGCAAATTCACTGAACAACAACAAAACAACATTCACCTTTCCAAAGTCATAAATTCACCCCGAAAAAATGTATTATAGATGTGTTCGAAAAATCGGATAACTTAAGGGGGGCGATACATGTAACCCGCTTGAATTTTGACTGTTTTTCAGAGAGTTATTTAAAAGTGAATAAATTAATAAATTGTTTTTAAACAAAGTATCAGCATTCGTTTGAAAAATGGCCGCAGTAATAACTAATGTCCTTAGGCGCCAGTTGTAGCTATCATTGAAATCAATCTGGACAATTTTTTTAATGGATATTTCACTGCGTTTCCGTTTGATTATAAATAAAAATTATATTCTGATCCATCGGAAATCACACAAAAATTTAAAACAAAAATTAATTGCGCAGTTATTTTTCTATCTTCCGGACGGAAATTTATTTTCCTGAAGAGCTAATACTTTATTATTTTCAAAAGTGAAACCAATTTTTCCACTGATTTGTATTCCAATATGTATTACATAATTCCAATGATAGGTTTCTGTCAGTAAACATTTTTCGGTGGATTTCAATCAGGAATTTCGTTTCAATTACAGAAATGTTTAATGATCGCTATAAACGACCTGTCGAAAAAATTCCAAGGGTTAGTTTCAATGATGAAAACTAATGATAGCTACAATTGGCCTTTTAGACCCGAATGGAATTTTTAGTTTTTGATATATCGATCTTAGGTTAGGTTAGGTTGGAGTGGCTGTCCAGATGTCATTGACTCACTTAGACCTCAAGGGTTCATTGTGATACCACTAATGAGGTTACTCATGGGAGAGTAATGAAAATTAAACAAACCATTTTGTGCTTTTAATAAAGTTAGAGAGACACTTTGTGTCAGTCATTGCCAGTTCACTGGTATTGTCGAAGAAGGGATTACCGAGAAAGTTATTCCTTCTAGTGGAGAGTGCTGGACATGTACATAGCAGGTGTTGGACTGTTTCCTCTTCCTCCTCGTCCATGCAGCTTCTACAGAAGTCATTTGTGTAGACCCCTAGCCTCAGAGCATGTCTTCCTATGAGGCAGTGTCCTGTTATTACTCTAATTGTAGAGCTTATATTTTGTCTGCTAAAGGATATCAAGCCTTTTGACCGATTTAGGTCTATGCTTGGCCATATTTGCTTGGTTGCTAGGCAGGTGGTACTCTGTGACCATCTAGCATTTGTTGCTTCTAGAGCATATTGTTTGAGAAGATGTTTGCATGTAGCAAGTGGCGTTCCTATGTTATGTTTTTGTCTAACATTTGGCAGAAGTGTTCCGTTTTTGGCGAGCTCATCGGCTTTGCAATTTCCCGGAATGTCTCTGTGGCCCGGCACCCAAATGAGGTGAATATTAAACTGTTCTGTCATCTCATTCAGAGATGATCGACAATCGTGGACTAATTGAGAGTTTGTAGAGACAGACGCGAGAGATTTAAGAGCGGCTTGGCTGTCCGAGAAAATTCGTATATCTTTGCAAGATATAACGTTTTCTTTGAGCCAGGATAGTGCCTCTTTAATCGCCATTACTTCTGCCTGGAAATTTTAGTGCAACCGTGTTGATATGAAATTAAAATTCTAGTTGACCTAATAAAGAAAAAAAAAGTAAAAAATATGAAACTAGAGCACCTTCTATTTTTTCGATGGATTTTGGGTCGGTCAAAAATGGTGTTTTTGGTTTGTTTAGTTCATCTAGGAGCTAATACTATAGAGAAGATTTGTGATAAATTTCGTAACATTTAAAACAATTTAAGAACATTTTGAGTTATTTTAGAAAAACGCGTTTGAAACTAAGGACTTGTGTTTGATAGTTGTCAAACAGTGTGATGGAGCAGTTTTCATCCATGTGTCTTTTGAGCAAGAGCGTCAGCGATACTTCTCCGTCTACATAGCTATTTTATAAAGTCCTTGCATGTCTACTGTTCATTAAGTGTGTAAGCAAATCGGAAGAAAACAACAACTTTCTTGTCTACTTTTTGGAGAACAAATTAGACAGGTTGAATTATGTTTTGGATATATTTTCCCCTGATTTATAAGTAAACGCATAGTAGCTGTGTTTTACTATCGAAAATGATCCAAATGGTTTATTTTTTAACACGTAATACAACAACAATATTTGTGATCCTGGTTTCTGTCTGGGTCAATTGCAAGAACCTACAAGTTTGTTGGCTTTATGACGGGTAGATAGCTATGGCTGCGTTCAATCTCAGACGGATAGGGGTTCCGGATACCTTTTTGTTAGTGTTTTACGTGTAAAATACCAGCTGATCAAAAACAGCTGAGATGTCAAAAAAGGAATCCAAAGGTATCCAAGAATTTCTGCGGTATGTACATAGGTATCTGACAGAACAGCTGATTTAACACATGATTGAATTTCTAGAAACTTAAAATTTGATTTCTGCTTTTTGTATTTGTTGGTAAACAAAAAGATACAAAATGTTAGTTGAAGTTGTATTTGAGAATGTTCTGTATACATAATAGACGATGAAGAAGCTATTTGCCTCCGAATTTTAGAAGGTCATCTTATTTATTAAATTGTTACGTACCTATCAATTCATCATCGTCCGACGAATCAGTTGAATTATCCATTAAATGTTTTATCTTACAACAATTTTGACTTCGAAGCTTAAATGTTTCTCTGCTTTTTGTGAATAGCTGAAAGTTGTTTTTATTTTTTGACAGCTATCTCAATACAGCTATCCAACTCGTTCAACAAGGTATCTAAAAATCCACCTATCCAAGATACCTTATCCAACACGAGATTTAACGCAGCCTATAGTTTCAAAAAATTAGGTAGTGTGACATGTTGTTGAAAGATAAGAGGCAGAAAATGTTTAAAAAGTAAACAAACATAAGGAAAAAAAACATTGCTGTATGGAAATTGTATTTGTTTATTAATCGTTTTATTTTCGTAGGAAACCCCATAAAAGGTTTAACAGTTAAACGCAGCAAGTATTATTCTTTTACAATCATAACATTGATACCCGTTGATGTAAGATCATTTGGTAAAATTAATGTTTTTCGAGTCACTTTTTACTTTTCTCTTATGGAAAATATATTGAACTTTAAATCGAAAACAAATCTATCTTCAATTGAAGGTTTACGCGCTGACTGCTAGATGCCGTTGATCCATATGTCAAATATGTAGGTTTGATATACAAAGTTATCATAATCTGCCAACGTTTACAATAACATCATTATTGAAACTCATTCCAAATAATTAGGATTGGGCAGGTTCAGACAACATAAGGGACTTCATTTGTAGTCAACTACTGCATTCTTTGAACGTAAGTTCTGTCCAAGGCAACTAGTTAGATTTTGTATTGTAAAGAAATATTACTTATTTCTTTTCAAATTTGACAATTAACCCTTTTTTCACACAACATTAAATGCAATTGTGTAGAAAATAAATAAATCATAGCGTAATAGGGCCCATACACTACACAAACTGTTTGAGCAAACGAATGTACATATTTTGTTGTTGTAAAAATGTTTGTGCAAACTGTTTGAGTAGTGTGTAGCGATGATGCGTGTTTGCGCAAACACACGTTTGAACAAACGTGTTTGCGTAGTGTATGGGCCCTATAATAAAGTTCAGCTTTCAGTTGAATGAAAAAAACAAAAATCAACTGTCATTTTGACATAAGAAGACTTAAATTTATAGATAAGAAGATTTTTCTTGACTAACTTTTTAGTCGACTTTCCAATAAAGCTGCTTTAATTGGAAGGCAATTTTTTGGCAGCCGGCCAATCAGATGCTAGAAGTTTGGCTTACTTTCAAGTCCCTTATGTCGTCTAAACCTGCCCATTGTGCACTAATTATGCGCTTATCGGCTAGGTCTGTATACTTATAAAAAAAAAACAACATTTTTCATTACGAACGGATTTCGTGATACAATTTGTCTGAATTCGTAAGTCTCCCATTAAGATGGGATTCGTGATAGGCCTGAATATCTTTTACCAACCCTATGAACAAAAGGAACCTAAATAAATAAATTAGGTAGCGTTTTGGGACTTACACCTCTCAACCACTATTGTGCGAGTAATTTCAGGGATAGAGGAGATCTATAGTTTTTATGCCGTATCCAACCGGTTAATTTGAAAAAGCACTTTTTACAGACATTTATTGAACCCAAGACCTCTGGCATGACAATCCTACGCTCTAACCATTACGCCAAGGGAAACAACAAAAATACATTTATTATCTTTTATGCACAATAAGCCAAACATTAATATTTTCGACATTTGACATATTTTGAAACCACTGTGACTTCTAAAAGCAAACTAGGCCTTAAGCATTTAACGTTTAAAAGTTACAGCCTAAAAACGGAAATCTTAGACAAAAACCCTTAATAACTTTTTATGGCCATATTGGGTGGTGTTTGGGACTTTTTATCACATGTTAAAACGATGGCCCCAGTGTCTGTACCAATTTTCATTGATACCTAGGAATAGGTCTATTTTGACTGGACTATCTTGTTATTTAAATAAGTAGCGAACTTTTTGTGAATAGAAGATTGAGTATATATAATAATTTAGCTTTTTTTTTAATATCCGGTTTCAGTTTTAAAAATAAAATGCTTTAAGGTTTTTTGTTAGTTATTATAACATTTTGTTTCGGAATCCGGCTTAAGAGGCTTGAATGTTAAACTTTAGTATATTCCTGGCACACTTCTGATAACAAAAAAAAACTCAAAATGTTTTTAATAAATACTAAATTTATAACTAAACAAGAAAATGCGTTAGGTGGCCAGGTAAGTGGGTGCATTTACACTGCCAAAACTTCTGTAACAGAATATAAACAAATGAATTGTGAGTATCTCTGAAACACTTACTATTGTCAGGATAACATGTTTTCACGAAAAATCGCTCACCGGCCACAAAACTACATACATATGTATGTCTGTTTAATAAATTTTGTTTGAAAGAAACCGAAAAAAATAATTCAAATTTCATGGACTCTAGCTGAATTTATTAAGACTTTTTACCGATTCCTGAATGACTTTTGCAACTCATGATAGTTAACAAATTTATTATGATACCCCGTATTTAATTTATTGGAAAACTAAAACAAAACTGTGTTCATCGGTTAATTACCATTGGGGTGTATTCTTTTAAATCCAACTACTGTTGTGTTACCCAAGAAAAACACAAAAACTTGTCCGGGCTTTAGAAGCTATTTATGTACATAGCAGAATAGCCAATCGTTTAAATTGAGCTGTGAAACAAGCTGAGGTGAAACAGAATAAGCTAGGTAAATCTGATTTAATTGCACTGAATTCTTCATGATGACTAACTTTTATATGTCTTAAACTATAGTATAAGGAGTATGCCAAAAAGTGATCTTAGCGTTTTTTTTTTCACTTTCATTACCGTGATAGTCATAACTTTCACCAAAGTATACAAATATTTTCCATGATAAAAATTAATCCACAGCAGTGCATCTCAAAATGTTGTCAAAATAAACATCTTCCTATTTAAGACAGTTAATTTTATTAATGAGATGAAAAAAAAGATTAATGTTCGAAGATATAAATGTTTAAACCAGCTTTTACTTTTATTGGAGAATATTGTCAGAACGTCAAATCAAAACCACAAGTCCGCATTAAATCATCCTTTAAAAAATTGAGGACAACGAACACTTTTTTCTTTAAATGTATACTCCCTTAAAAGCAATACTCTCAATAAAACAAACATCTTGCGTCATTTCATTTTCAAATTAAAACAAATATTATTTTAAATTTGTATTTTTTTTTTTGATGGAATTTTGTTACAAAGAAAGAATTTAACTAGAAAATTAAATACTTCTTTTAAAATTACATTCAACCTACCACTTAAATACGAATTCTACTGTTAAATAATTATAAATATATAATGTTTGTACATCAAAGAATGCAGCATATACACTTTAAGTCGAAAACTCCCCAAATTTTTAATTTTTATTTTTTTTTCAACACAAACATAAAATCAATTCAGTAATTGTCAGCACAATATACAGCTTAGCTTAGCACAGTTCACTTCAGCTCAGCTCACTAACAGCTCAACACAATCTACAGCTCAGCTCACAATGAAAAGCTCAGCTCATCCCATCTTACAGCTCAGATCAACTGATAGCTCAAATGTGAGATGAACGGAAAAGAGCTATCTAAAAAGTGAACTAAGCTTAAGTCTTTGTATATAAAACTATAGTACTATCATCGGGAGACTCTACGAAAGCGGCATCTACTGGCTATAGAAAAACTGTTCCTCCATAATATACTATAGGTTTTATACACAAAGCTGAAATGTAAATCGGATTCGTAGATATATTCTTTTGTTTGTAGAGGACAGGTGTTTATCTCCCCCGCTCAGGAGGAAGAAGAAGTTTATAAGAAAAGAAATGTTGCAATAAAAAAGAAGAACGGTAACACCTAAAACAAATAGTCTTAACATTTTATATATACAATCTTTTTTCAATGATCCAATACCGTTATTTCAATCAATACCCATCAATAAATTATTTGAAAACTAAAAAAATTAGAAAAAAAAAACAAAGTTGTAACTATAAATTAAATGACTTTTTAAATTTAGTTGAACTAATAATTCTAAACTTAAAGCGGTCCCTAGACGCTCAATATTATTGTATAATATTTGATTTTTCACAAAAATGAAAAAAACGTCAAACGCGAATCAAGTCCAAACCTTAGTTTCCAAATTTGAAGTCAATCGACCGAATGGTTTGAGCTGTAGGGGCGATTACAGAAAGACAGACGGACGGAATCGGGGACCCACTTTTTTCGACTTCTCTACTATCGTACATAATATCATGTTTGATTAAAATCTCTAGTTCATAATTTTTTACGAATGCTATACTTTCAAAATACAGGGAAAGAGATCCTGAAGCTGATAAACAGCAAGTAATACAGACATTTACATTTAATTCCTTGCGCACCAATTATAGAAAAGAATTTAAACAAAATTCGGATTCTGAAAAAAGTAGTGCAGTAGTGGTATTTTAACGGGATGCAGTTTCTTAGAAACTTGGAGTAACCATTCTCGTTGCAATGCAGCATCCATAAATAAAGGATCACTCAGCATGTTGTCTACACGACAGAAGTATCAGGTTTCAACTAAATTTTAGTGTAAAATATTTGAATCGTTTGGGGCGCCTAGCCAATAATATTGTGCAATATTTTGCTCAATAATATTGGGCGTCTAGGGACCGCCTAACATCGAAAAAACAGTTTCTTTGTATTTTTTTTGGATTCTCTAAGGCAACTTATCTTTGATTGTCTCGTTTGGAGTGATCAAACAAATTCAATTTTCTTTTTCGATAATTTGTTTCGTTCCTTCAACTCCGTCGCTATACTTTTGTTTAGTTGATATGCAGCCAACTATATATTATATACATATATATTAACATTTTGTCAACAATTACAATGTTTGCGGTAAATCATTCATCAACATTAAAGTTACGTGACGTACATATTAAGGTAGCCAAAAAAAACCCCAAGATCAATAGAATACAAAATTTACATAACTTTAAACTGTATCTAAAATTATTACTATGTATGTATGTACATTGTACATATGTATACATTTTTCGACGTTAACTTATAAATAGATAAGAAAAAAAGAAATAAATGAAAACTATTTAACGTTCAATTATAAATTTTTGACAAAATTCTAAAATATTGCTTAATTTTTGCATTAATTTCAAGTTTCAAAATAAATTTTTCTCGAAACTATTTATTCGCATAACACGATTTTAAACATCAGAAATCTAAAAAAGTATAATTTTTTGTACAGCTGTTACCGCTTCCTTTTTTAAACAATTTTTTGACTTATTTTTTGTTTATAAAACTACATTTCTCTCCTAAACGAGAACGGTACTTCTAAAGCTAGAAATGTTACATTTTATCCCTCTACAAAAAGTTTTAGTATTTAAGCTAATTTAACGAAAATATGGTTCTATTTTTCATACAGTGTTATAAAATTAATTTTCCATTATTCTAGAATATTATTATAATAAAAGAGAGAAAAAAAAAACAACTTGAAGTATTTAAGAAAAGACGTTAACTTTCTTTAAAAAAAAAAAAGAATGCATGGCCAAAGTCTACACGTGAAATGGCTGCTTTAACTGGTAACAAAGATATTCATTATATGCTGGACACTTTGCTTTTAAACTAAGGCGAACTACGGTTTCATTAAGAATATTTGAGTCAAAGGCATTAATAGCGTCAACGCGCCACGCACCAAGCCAGACTTCCTTCTAAAGCAACAAAAAGTCAGCTTTTTAATTTGAAGGGTATAAATTAGATGTCAACGAATTGGTACACATCTCTTTATTATAAATATGAATGTGATTCCCAGGCTTTTAAAGTCTCGCCACACTTAGACTCTTAGCGCCAATATTTCGTATTGGAAGCCAAGGTATAACCAAATGAACGATATACCAAAAAGCTGGGAAAATACCCTAATTGCAAAAGGTTATAGATATCGTCATACCTCTTTTCCATCATTCCACAAGAAGGGTACCTAATAAGTTAGTTTTTAGTACATATGTATAACCATATGAATGATATATTTTATAGCTAGCCAAACTAATAACGTTAAATTTTCCAACACAACAATTCGCGATTTTATATCGATACAAAAGAGAAACCTTTCCACTTCATGGAAGGTAACAAATTCTATACAATAGTTTGCTAAAATCTTATAGGCTTCAGAACTTCTGAAGTAACTTGATTATTGAATATTGTCACCACTCACAACATTTTTATTTAGTTGTAGACTTTACTAGAAGTTAACCATAAGTGAAAAAATTCTTGCAGTGGGAAATGTGTGCTTTTGTCACTTATTAATTATATTCCTATATTTATTATAATAAAGAATAAATATATGTTATGTATATATATATATAGATGACAATATGTGTAGGTGTTTGTTTTGTTAAATAATTTGTTGTTTTTGTTATAGGAAGAGTTTAAAGTTTTTATTGGATACAGTCTTACATTATGCATAAATTATTATCTTTAGTCCCCCAAAACAGAAACAATTATGGTGACTGCATTCAGCAGCAACTGTAGCTAATCTAAGTAACTAAAACACATATGAGAATATATATATATTATTATGAGGGAAGGGCTGTGTGAAAACTTTAGGACACTGAATAACCTTCTTAACTGATGCTCTTTTCTATACAAAAAATTTACATAGGAATATTGCACAAATATTTTGTTTTTGTTTTTTTGTTTTAGCTTTGCATTTCATAGAAGCATCTAATGAATTGCATTTGCGCTAAACCTCATTGTCGATGTTAGCTTCTAAATAATCCACGCCACTATTGGCATCATCGAATCCATACCAATATCACATGATCATGATTTGCAGTGCCACTCATTGATCTATTGTCCGATATATTCGTCTCTGTGGCTCGGGAGTATAATGAACACGAGTTCGAAAATGTTGTGGTGATCCAGGAACACTTTCAGAACCGCGTCTTGGCGGCGGGAGTGGTGGAGAAGCATTCATATAGCTAAAAATATTTGTGTTTTTTTTGTATCTATATTTAATAATATGTTAAGTTATATAAAGTATTTACCGTCTATTCAGTACTGGTGAACCCGGTGGTTGTCCACTAAGTTCAATTAAGTTTTTCCTTAATAGAAGAGGTGATTGTCCGCGGTTGTATCTTGGAGGAGGATCCGGGCTGCGGTGTCTTCGATCGATACCTGTCAATATATGTGGACTCGGAGGTTGAACATAAGATCTTTGTATTCCTTCGGTTGTTTTATTTAAATGATGGTCAACGCCACACATTGTTGGATTTATGATTTCCATTGAATTTGGTATTGATTTAGGGTGCAACAGAATTTGTGTTTTCGCATCAGATTTATGATGAAAACTTCCAGAATCATTTACACGGCTTGTTCGAAGATCTTCCCCGACTCGATGTGAAGAGTTCATCTGTAGCTTTGCGTATGAAGAAAACTGTCGTTTCATCGCACCTGCAAGTGAATTAAACCATCCTACAAAATTCAACAATTTGTGATCATAGCAGCGATGGGAAAAACAATAAATGAGAATGTGTAGTAAGCATAAGGATGAAAGCAATGAAATAAAATATAAGTTTAAAATTAAATAAAATAATTTTTTTTTTGATCAAAAGATAAAGAGCATTGCTCATTTCTGGCGAAGGTTGTACGGAAACATTAATTGATAACAAATAAAAGTTGATGTTTAGCATGTTCAAATGGAAGAAACGTGCACCCAAGAGTGTCCATAGGTGTCTCCCCGAACCCACCTTTGTCTACCACCTCATTCCCAGCTCCCCGCGGTGAACATATGGTAAATGTTACCTCAACTGGAGATTGGATTTCAATCCCAGTAGAATGTTGTCTGGGGTATCAAACGAGAGAGAGGATGAGAAGGGGTGTTTTCACACCTGTCCATTTTTCCAAACTGCACTGGTGGAATTTCCAGTTGCAGTTAGATTGAACTACTTAGTGAACACCTAATAGGTCTTTTACGTTATATTCAACAAAGCTTAGTCCGAGTTAAATGGAGAAGTTTGTTCGGCGAGGCCACAAAGGTTCACACAGGAATGAAGTGTCACTTTAAGTAAGTATAGTTTGATGTGAATGGCGTAATTTCGCTCATGGGAAAGATGAGATATTTGAACTTAAAGTAAGAAGTAGTAAAAAGAGCATTTTTTTTTCTTTCGTATAAAGCTTATTTAAAGGTCTTTAAATTGATATATAATTTAATTTCACTTTTTCAATAGTCCTGTTAAGATGTAAATCCTATGAATTTATCCTATGAATCCTAATTCAATTTATGAAATCTTGAATTTGGCATATCTACTATCTACAATATTTATAAGTTTGGCGTTAATAGAGATAATATGTGATTCCTTATTACAAAATGCATTATGTACTGATTATGGATTAATCTAAACAATCAAGTCTTCTCTGTATCAACGTGGCTGTACAAAAAATGAATTGTGGAGACTCATATAAAATTATAACTTGTTGAGGATAAAATTATGCGATCGTATCAACTTAAAGATGTCGTAAATTCGTGTCTTTTTGATCTATTAGACTATTTATGTACGTGTATATTTTGTAACAAGATAAAATTTTTGTGCCAAATTTATTTCCTGGCTTAAATGTTAAAATAAAGAAGAAAAAACGTATGAAATGTGTTTTTAAAATATAACGATTCATTCTAAAACTTTTAAGTAGGTAATAATAAAAATGAAACAAAACCTATTCTTTGGATGTATGAGAAAGAATAAATAAGGAAAATTAATTAATACTAAGTGTAGTTTTAAACATAACAAAATTATTAGGTCACTTAAAGGCTATTTGAGCACTAAAATTTAAAGTTTAATGTTTTAATTATTCTTTGCATTGAATCAACCAAATTTTGTGTTATTGAAGAACGAATTGTACTCCATTCATAAAACAAAACTTTTGCTCCAAGTGATATGTTTTCTAACTCCGAATACCATAAATTCCCTGTAGGATTTAAGTCCGGGTTGTGGGATGGTACTTGGATTACTTTCAGGCAATTGTAAAGCACCCATTACCTTGATGACATTTAAATGTTCTTAGAAGACTCATTGATTCAGTATTTTGCCGTAAATTTTGATTCAAAGAGTTTAAATAGCTATTCGGTCCATGATTCGACAGTTTTTGCTTAATACTCATATCTTTGTTACTTGCCTATTTTTTCTTAGATTTTGTAAGATCCACTTTTTATCATTGTTGGGCGACCAGAGATAGTCTAGAATTCTAATCAGCTTTCGTTTTTTGACCTCTAAATTATGTTTCTAACTGTATAATTTTTGAAATATTTAATAATTCTGCAAATTCCTTTAGAGTTTTTACTTTGGCATTATGAAAAATAAGTCAAAATAAGTAATTATGATGAGATAAAAAATTCGATTTATTAATTTTTCATTGATTTTTTATCTCACGACCAATAATATTTTAGTTTATTCTTTAATTTCTCAAAACACACAATGTAAAAAAAAAACACAAACACACCAACAAAAATCTTTTATCATTAAATATTTAATTATAAGTTTAAGTTAAGACAATTGTAAAATTAAAAAAATTAATAAAGATAAATGTAAAAAAAATGAAATCTTTTACCTATATTGCATAGCTACATTATTAAGTGTTATCGTTTGCATCTTACAAAAATTTTAATACGAACTATTTCTTTTAAAATAAGACTTATTCGTGAAAATTGTTGTACGTTGATACCAAAAAAAAATATATAATCGTCACTGATTTCTTAAAGAAATTTAACTTCAAAGGCCGCAAAAAAAATACGTTATAAGAGAAGTAAAATCCAAATACCTCAACATCTGAGAGCTTATGCTTTAAATCTTACAGAAACATCTTTCATTGCATGTGAAAATTATTTTCTTAAATCTTATTTGACGTAAAATATAAACATTTAAAAAAAAAAACAGAAATGCTCTCTTAACTTCAAGTTCAAATGTTTTTGGTTTCCGAAATTCGCTTTTGAAAATTTTTTCACTCATTTTACAGCTAAACATCACATTTCATTAAAACGAAACTTTATGCACACTCTTGGCCAAAACTCAATACTAAAATGGATATTCCCTTAGACTGCCGGTCATAAGGTTAGAAGCAGGCATTTTCGAGAAGTAAAATTGATATTTTTCCTGTTACATGATGGATTAGAAAAAAACAACAATGGTAAATGAGGGACTATTTTGTTAACAACAAAATATAAAATTTGGACATAGGAGAGATTTAGCTTACGGAACTTTTATGACAAATTGTTAATTGAGTCATGAATATGCGAAAATAAATTGGTTCATTAGATTAGAAGCAGTGAATAAATCAACGTTGTTTTGTGAAATGCATACATTTTTTTTTTCGGAAAAACGGTACAATTTATAAATTAATTGTTCTAGATTGGGTGTTAACAGAAATAGCCAACAAAAAATTTTTGACAGGGGAGGAAAGGGCAAGAATAGTTGTTTATTGTTCTAAAGGTCTTTAATGCTTTGCTGTAGCCCGAAAAGTAAATCGAAATGATCATTGTGTAAGTAATTATTTAAAAAACCATCGTCTTACTCTAGAAATTATAAAAAAAAACACTTCCTCTGCCTTTAGACTTCGCGAAATGCGAGGTATGCTTAGAATAGCGTCAAATTCAGCTTTATCGGCAGCTAAAAATAGGCAAAAAGCTAATGTTAAGGCCAGCTTATCCACTGTTAAATACACGATTCGCCATGCTAAACACTTAAAGCGCCTGAAGCTTAAGAAAAAACCACCACTTTATGACGTAAGGAAAAAGCAACGCTTGTGTTTCGCGAAAGATCACATGAGCTGGGATGTGCAAAATGGAATGACCGCAAATGATTGGAGGAAGGTTATTTTTTTCCCACGAAAAATTTAACCTAGATGGGCCAGATGGTTATAATTATTATTTTCATCACATGAAGAAAGAGTAGTGATTTTTAAACCGTCACCATAGCAAAAAAAGGAGGTGTTTTCGTCTGGAGCTCAATTTTATTGTATAGCGCTATAGACTTGGTAGTCCAAGATAACAAATGACTAGGAAAACATACAAAGCCTTCCTGGAATAAGTATTTTCCAATATTAGCGAGCTTTTTGGACTAATTCAATGGATTGTTCAGCATAAAAACGCTCCCATACACATAGCCCGAGAGGTAAAATCCCTTATTGCAAACCAAAACTTCCACTTGCTGCCTTGCCCTCGGACCTTTAAATATTTGAAAATGTGTGGGTCTAGCTTACATGTAAGGTACATGAAGGCCTGGAGTGAGATTTCTTTAGTCTACTTGGAATCTCTTTATAAATCCTTAAAAGGTAGAATTTTTGAAATTATTTTGAAGGCTGGTGGTAGCACACATTATTAAAAACCTAATGAAAACTAAAAACCATAACAAAATACAAATACTTGCATTTTATTTCTATTTATGTTATGTGCTTCTAATCTAATGACCCGATTTATTTTCGCATATTCTTGACTCAATTAACAATTTTAAATGAAAGTTCCGTAAGCTAAATCTCTCCTTTACCCAAGATTTATATTTTGTTGTTAACAAAATGGTCCCTCATTTACCATAGTTGTTTTTTTTTTCTAATCCATCATGTAACGGGAGAAATATCGATTTTACTTCTCAAAAACGCCTGCTTCTAACCTTATGACCGGGAGTGTATATCGCTCAAGTGAAGACAAAGCGAAACATATTCGAAAGACCGTCTTGAATTGTAAAGTTTTCGAGGATATATAGCCAAACTACAACCTCGCGTCCGTTCGGTTGGTTAGATTTGACATTTTTAATAAAAACAATGGACAATCTAAAATGTTACCCCAGACGTTGCGACCGCTTTATATCGTAACATCGTAAATGCCAGAACATCAAATTAATACAAAGAAGTCACATCCATCTCTTCTTTAAAAAATAATAGCATTATAAATTAACTATGCTGAATGCCTTACGTTTAAAATACTCGTACGGAATATTATATACTTTGTAAAGTATTAATCAGTTACAAGATTTATTTTAAAATTACAATTAAGTATGTATGTATGTACTAGGTAAATACTGATCAAAGATGTCAGTCGAGGTTTGAAGATAAATTTCTTTTTAAAAATGCTTGGATCGACCTTTTTGACACATGAACTCGTAAACACGATCAAATGCTCATTAACGCTGGACCTACCGAACGCGAGGTTCTGATTTGGCTAATACAGTGTGGGAATTGGTGCTGAGACCGTAGCTGTGGCGTCCATTTGGCTGATATCGTTCCATTATAAATGGCATACCTTCTTTTTAAAATCAAATAAACATCTATTAATTTTAATATCAAAATAAAACCTCTGATTGGAAAACCCTGTATTAAGATAACAAAGTTCCATGCTTCTGTTTTTAAATGTAAGATGATTTAAGCAAAGAACATTGAAAATAAAGCAAGTACAGAAACAGTTATAGTTATGTTATAGAAAACAGCACAAACACGATATAGCAATTAAACAAAATAACTTACCATTGTCTTCTCTAAAGGCGTTCTCTTTCGTTGCAGGAGATGCCGAAGCTAAATCGATATGACGATTGGACGCGTAGCTTAATGCATTATTTTTCACAATCTCACCATTGCAGCTCTCTGATAAGCTCGAAGAAAAGAGGTTCGAACAATCGTTCTTAGTGGGAGAAGAAATTGCTCGATCCGAACTTAGACTATTGATAGGTAAATATTGATTGCCTAATGAAGAATAACTTGTACCATCTATATGTGAAGAGCTTGATTTAGAAGATTGACTAGATGTTGAAGGAGTCGATTGGTTCGTTGAAATCGGTATTTGAGACGTTTGATAGTTTGGAATATAACTATTTAAAAAGGGATTGGTAACTCCATCGTTGTTAAAGCGTTCTTTTTCCCGGTACTGGTTTTGTTGATGATAAAACCGTTGAAGAACTATTTTAAATGGAATATTGTTATATTAACAAAGGCAAATATTAAACACAAATAAATTATAAAGAAAATTGTACTAACCAATAGGACTTTGATTGCCTTGTTTTTGTAAAGGGCATATAAATGGCTGGCTTTCAGGTTTGCTATTTGAAGAATTCAGCGGCTTATCAAACCTTTTCTGTAACATCGCAGGAGAATGCTGCTGCAACGGATCCGAGCTATAACTATCAGTTCTGTCGAATAGAGGCGATTCATGACAATTTGTCATTTTCCACATAGAATCAATTTGGTGATTTGGTTGAATTGGATTTCGCTTTTGACTAAATGGTGATGTTGTAAGATTACGCATAATAGATTGACCTGCATGATTTACCAATAAAATAATTATAAAATATATATACAAAAAAAAACAAAACATACCGATACTACTAAACATTGATTCTTTTCGAGGACTTTCAGCATATTTTTGATTCGATCCTATTTTTCTTTGCATAAAGGGTGATTTTCTATACATTTTACTCATATCGTTAGCAACATTTTCTTCGAAATTAGGTATTTGAGTTAAATTTGTTCTGTTTGTAGATATGGCTTGAGGTATAGATGATGATTGTTGTGATCGCATTTCCTGATGATTAATGTAGTTTGGAAAATTACATTTATTTATTGTTGTTGTTGTGTTTGCTGTCAAGAAGTGCTGATAACTTGGTATTTGTGTTATTTTCACGGGTTTAGAAAATAGTGTTTTTGTATGAAGTTTGTCTAAACTAGAATCTATTGTTGGTTTTGCTGTTGTTGTTGTTGATGTTGTTGTTGCTGCTGATGCTGCGGAGTTACTTGGAATTAAAACTCTGAAATTGAAAAGAATGCATTTTATCAATGTTTTGTGTTTCTTTTCTTTTTCATTTAAATAAATATTCTTTAAAGATATGCGTTATTTTATATTATTAATTAATTTTATTATTATTTATTATTTCAAAAGTTAATGTGCATTAATATGTCCGTTTTTTGCTCAAGTTGTTTTTTTTTGAGAAATTTGGAATTCCCATGTAGATCCGTCGCAAAATGTTCCTTTCAAATAATTCAATTTTTTGTTGCAGTTCCATAACAATTCCAATTACGTATATGTCATATGTTTAATTAAGATATAAAGAACATTTATTTCCTCAATAATAAAAGGAATATAATAATTGGAAAACAATAATTTTAATGGAAAAAAAAAATACTTGATTAAAAAAGTCTACTTAATTTAAAAAGTTTAAGATCATTTTTAGAATCTTCTTAAAATTATTCATTTAATTTTCTTTACGTTTGTTCGTTTTAACCCTTATTTACAATATATGAAGTTTTTAACCCAAGATAAGTTTTAAAACGTATTTGCAATATTTTTATTAATATTCGGTTTCAATTTCATGTCAAGTTTTAGAATTAGTTTCAGGCTAAACGATATCAAAAAAAGAGGCTGGGATGCGACCCACACTGATAACTTCCCATCCCGTCTGCCGATTTGTCTTGCTTAAAAGTTTGTCTATATGTATCAATTGTTACCAAATTTGCGCACTATTTTTTTTAGATTTTATTTTTTCATGGAAAAACGGACTGTTGGATTTTTATACAAAAATTACTGAATATCGAAAACAATATTTTCTGCGAAATAAAATAAGTTTAAAGGCAATATTTGTGATTTTTGAAAAGCTATACTTGAGTCGAAGGTAAATTTTTACGAAGTTTTAGTATTGTTTTTTTTTAGGTTTTTATTTTTTGTAAAAAAAAATTTTACTGAATGTTGACAACAATATTTTTTGAAAGAAAAAAGTAGTTTAAAGCCAATATCTCAAAGTTTTGAAAAGATATTTGAGTCGAAATTCAATTTTTAACAACTTTTGTTAATTTTTTTTTGGTTTTTAATTTTTTGTAAAAAACCTGTCAATTCGATTTTTTTCAAAATGTTGTCAGATGTCAAAAACATTACTTTTCGTTGTACAAAATTGTTTTGGAGATAAAATCATATTTTAGTCGTAAAATTTTCGAGGTGACAATTTTTTTTTTTCAGTTTTTTTGATTTATAAAAAAAACCGTTAATTGGATTTTTTTCCAAAAATATAATTGTTTTGTATCACGTTACAATATATAATATAAAATTTAATTCAAGTCTCTAGCGTCATTGGTTCATGAGATATTTAGGTTTAACCAAAATTTTTACCTTTTTTTTTAACTGCTATGGTAAAAAAACCACCAACGCAATTTTCTTGAGAGTCCTTTCTGCATCTTTCTGCCTTATTATCTGTATAACAAAATTTATTTGAAGTCGATATCTCTTCTGGTTCTTGAGCTATGGACGACGAAAAAAACGTCGCGAACGTACGGACGTACGGACATACGGACGTACGAACGTACGTACACACGCACGCACAGACATCTTTCTAAAAATCTTTTATTTCGACTCTAGGGACCTTGAAACGTCAAGAAATGTCAAAATTTTCAATTTGACAAATCGGACCCATTACAATAACTTCCTATGGGAAGTTAAAAATTCAACTGTAACATTTTTTGTGGCAAAAATCTGATTTTCATTCCCGAAAAGATCAGATTTTATCATTAGCTTCAATTTTCAACTTATGAATTTTCAACAATTTTGCTAACACAACATAATAAAACATTAGGATACTCCTTTGCCTTATCAGACTTTAGAGGACTACAAATGTTGCTATTTTATTTTCCAATCTTTTGGGAAATATGAAAGAATTTTAGTCCAATTGACAACCATTGTGAGGTATTTGGTGCCTATTGATGGTAAGGTAGTAATCTGTTGCTCACTTGATTCACTTTCGATCTTATCATCATTTTGTATTTCAAATCACTGTGATAAGATGATACTCTAAGATTTTGACAAAAACAATTTATCTCCCACAAATAATTATCAAGAAAACGTTTGAAAGGGTTTTTGGTTTATCAAACCTACATAGGTACAATTAAAGAAATTATGGCATAGTCAGTCATAACTCATAACTCTCAACTATTCCTGTGTGCGAGCAATTTGAAGGTTGGAAAAGACATCAAAACTACAAATGCGGTCAAAAAACAGCACCGCACATCATCAAGTGAATAAATACATTTGGTAATCCGAATACAGTTAAAAAGTTCCTGTTAAAACATTAAGCTTTTAAGCATTTGAGTAATTAAAAAAAAAATAGATTTCAAATTAAATCAATTTCTTAAAATGTATCAAATTTCAATTTTCATTTTCAAAATGTTACCATTTAAAAAATTGCACTGTATCATAATCATATCTAACAAAATGAAAATTGTAAATTTTTTAAATTTTAAAATATTGTGTATTTTTAAATTAGTTGAATTTGTGCACAAAACATTCATCCTACAAAGACTGTATTCGTTAATAATATTTCGAGTTGCTTCTTTATTTTCGTGTTCAAAATATTAACATAAATATTAAAATCATCATTTTCTGAATAGAAAACGATACATAGCGCAGCTTGTCTATTTTACAACTTTCATAAAAGAATATATGCGGCGTCCATGCTGATCAGCGAAAGTTACTCAATTTTCAGAAACTTAACATAATATGAAGTGTATAGAGGTATCCCAATAATAATTTATAACTGACAGGCTTAAAACTACTTTGGGTTTAAGCACTTTAAACGCCAATGTGAACCGAAAGGTAATTAGAACTTTTATCATATATCGATGGATTTTGGAAAATAAGTCAATTATTCAAATTTGTTTTATAAGAGTGTTCCTTATGTTAATATTTGAAGATGAAGTAGAGATACGGTCCTTGCTTTCAAACTTGGACAACTCCTGCTCTTATTTATCTGGACGAAAAATGATTTTTTAATGCATGGATACACTTCAAAACACTTAATTAGTGTTGTTCTGATTCATAGAAAATTGTGTTTGGACCTCTATCAAAGGAATATAATAGGAAAGGTTTAAGATGTTCTTAGATTGCTATTGACATCTCAGTATTTTTTCCATAAAAAACGACGACAAATGATGGCTTAAAAACTAGTTGTGCCTATTGTGACAAATGGCTTCGAAAGGAGATGTGCATTTACTAATGAAAGAGGTAGCAAATAAAAGAGGAACTTGAGCACGTTATTTGGGTATTTGGCACATCATCAGAAATAACCCAGTGAATTATTTTTTACTTTATTATAAATGATGGGCTCCAAATTAATCATTTGTGTAAGTTCGTTTAGGAGTGAATGGATGTGATATATCAGGAATTACATTCAGTTAAATTTATAATAATAAAATCTCACAAGCTTGGATCATTCATTAATATAACGAACTTATAACTTAACTTTCCTTTACCGGGTGCCCCTCAATTCGCCGATTGTATTTATAAATTGTTGAGCACAAAATCTTGCAGCTTAGCAAATCGATTCATTCTGACAGAATCTAATTACAGGTATCCAGGAAGATATGGCCTACCCATAACAAAAACCGTTCTATGGAACTTTTACGCACACCCAGGTATAATATACCCAGGGTCACTGCAATATTTACCGGACATTGGCCGAAAAGAGAGCATGCAGCAAAGCTGGGTATCCCTCACAATACTCACTTCTTTAGAAAGGGAAACTTTCTCTGTAAATGTCCTGCCCTGGCCGGTTCTAGAATGTTAAGTTTCGTTTATGGTACTCAAAGGGCATTTTCCACCGCTAATTGAATAGCGCAGCAAGGGCTGCTTGTGACTGCCACCTGATCCTACCTAAACTGATTCATTTCTTCGCATCCAACGATTAATATACTTTATATCTTACTTTTTTTTTTGAATCTATCGACAATATTAGACTGAAACGCCATCTTATTGGAAATATTGTAAAGCTAGTTGAGGAAGTGGAATGTCCTTTCATCTTCCTTGTATATCGTTGCGAGAAAACTCTAGAGCCTCCTAGTAAGAAAATTCAAGTAATTTCTCTATATCATCATTTTGGGAAGAATTTCTTGCGGAGGTGGTAAGAATATTCTCAAGAATCATTCTCTAAAATAGTTAGAATTAACGGACACTATGGGCACATTTATTTAGACAGTCATTTTCTCTGAGCTGATATTTCGTTGACAAAGTTCGAATGCAACGTTATGCTTTGTGTGAACTGTTAACTTTTACCATATTAGTAAGTATATTTTTATTTTTTTATTATATCCACTCTCGTTGACTTAAAAAATGACTTAAAAATTAACTTATACATTATTGAGGTATAGTATAGAATTTGTTGCATTCACAATCAAAGGTGATTAAGAATTTTCAACAAATACCATTTACATTTAAAAAAAAAAAAATATTTTAGAATCATATTTGTATATCAATGTATGTTATCAAAAATCAATACTTTTTTTTAACAAACGTGCACAATAAATGGAGTTATGGGTAGGTATGGGTGGATTCAAAATACATAACTAAATTAAAAAAGAAAAACAAGAAATAATTTACCAAACAAAATTAAATCAAATATACTTACTGGGGACAAAAGATTAGGAATTAAGTAACCTACAAATAAATTAAAAAAATTAAGTCAGTAGTAAAGAACAAAACAAAAACGTGTTATAAATAGTTATGGATATCATATTTATGAATATTAAAAATTTCACAATTTCACAATTTGTTTAAATGAAAGAAAAAAAAAAAGTTATAAATAACATTTATAGGAAAAAGGATTTTGCAAAAAAAGAAAAACATATAAAACAGTTAACATTATTAAGTTTTTTTTTTTTTCAAAAACAAAAAGTTTCTAGAACATGCAGTAAACATAAAAGAAAAACTCCAAAATTATAGCAGGAAAATGTCCTCTCACCTGATATTGCTTCTTAATATTATGATTACATACACATTACAAATTAATTCAAGGCCGAATGTATAAGCTTACCTATGGTGTGTTCTGATACCAGAATTCTCAACAACCGATCTAAACCAGAGTGGTATGTCAACGAATGTTATCTCATAAGCCTTGATGAATGGTTGTTCTAAGAGTTCTGGATATTTTGGTCTTTCTTGATGATTTTTTGTCAAACTGAAAGAAAAAATAAATTTGTCAAGTGAAAAAATATTTGTGTTATTATTTTTAAATTACCATTTTGTAACAAAATCATGAAATTCGGGGCTAAAGCCTTTGTCGCGTGGTAGGCTGGGAGGCTCGGAATCTAAGACCTTTGTTAGAACTTCAAAGTCCGTATTACAACCTTCATAAGGGGAACGCGCTGTTGCTAATTCTACAAGTGTTATACCAAGTGACCAGACGTCAGCTCGGATATCGTATTTTGGTTTTTTAGGATCAATTCGTTCGGGCTGAAAATTATATTAAATGTTTATAAAAGGTTTTTCTTTGTACTTATTGTTACAGAACAGACAGTTTCCACCATCATCGAAATATTCAAAAAAAGTTAAAGCTAATAAATACTAAAGCGAACTATGATTTTGTCTTGTATTTTTCTAATATAAAATGAACACTATGTTTAACTATTTCTTCGATTCTCAATTAAAGATTCAGATCCCTTATCTCTTTCCTTCAGGGTTCTATTTTAGGTCCCCTACTCTTTTCTGTGTATATCAATGAACGGCCAAATTAGATTTCGGGGTGTTCTATTCAAATGCATGCAGATGACGTGCAGTGCCTTTATTAAAGTTTTTCCGTTAGGCAACACAATTGGTCTCAGGTTAATAGGCTTTTCTTGAATTCACTTAAGTCAAAATGCATCGTAATCATTAAAAAGTTGTTAAATTTACTTTATTTTCCAAAGATCAACTTGAACGGTACACCAATTGATTATACAACTAGTGCGAGAAATCTAGGAACGTTTTTTAATAGACTATTTTCATCAAATCATAAAAAGACTTTGAATATTCCAATATATTTTAACATTTGGTTGTTAAATCATCTTTAATTGCGACGCTAGTAGCATGCAAATCGAGACATTTTTGGTTTACATCGGTTAAATCACAAATTTAATTTTTCGCATGAAATTTATAATACGTCGAACTTCCATAACTCGAACTTCCTTAAGTCGAATTTCTCTATAACTCAAAATTTTATTGAGAACTTTGATTTTTCATGAATTTTGCCCTCCATAATTCGAACTTCTGTAAGTCGAATTTCTCTATAAATCGAATTTTTTAGATTCTGTTTGATGACAAATAGTCTCTTTAACTCGAACTTTTTCTCATATTGGGGAAATCCCATTTTATTTAACCTCTTTTTCGAAATTTACTAAGAGCTTGTTCACACGATTCGATATTTTCACCGTATCGGATATTTTCTCGATTCGGTGTCTTTCGGTTGGAGTGTTCTGACGGTACGGTAATTTAACCGTACACCGTACTCAACCCTACACCGTACTCGGTTTTCAGTTGCATTCGTATCGTATGTGCATCAAGACGCATGAAGATGGACTGGAATACAATTAATTATTCGACAGTAGCCCAGACGAAAAATGACGCACTATCGGTCAAAATATCGAATCGTCTGAACGCACTGTCTATAAATACATTGCCAAGATAAGCCGAACCGTTTTTTTTACCGTACGACCGAAAACTATCGGTAATTTTACCGTATACAGTTAAATGCCGTATCGTCTGAATATACTCATTTAAATTATATTGACACTGGCTTATAAGGTAAAATCGACGAAACGCAAAACCGCCGATTCGGGATCGTGTGAACGGGCTCTAAGGCTACTATAATTATTTTAGACGTTTATTCAATAGATGCATTCTAAATTCTTTGCTCTTATTTAGGAAACCCCGTTCTGTTTCAATTTTTTGAAAAATACTTGAGTCAACTGTGATTACCGCAAAGTACACTTTCCACCATATTGAAGAACAGAGAAAAAAAAAAAAAAATGCTGAAACTTCACGAAACGAAAAAACCTCAAGAGAAAAAAACCTCTAAAATATGATTGTGTTGACAAGGCTGTCTCCAAATGGATTACGGAAGCCAGGAATAAAAACCTCCCAATATCAGGGACAATTATAAAGGAGAAGGCTAAATGATTTGCAATTGAAATAAGAGAAACTGATTTTGCTGCAAGTACAGGTTAAATAAAATAAAATAAATAAATTAGGTGGCGCAACAGTCCATGAAGAACCAGGGGGCCTAGTGACTTACAACTCTCAACCATTCCTGTGTGCGAGTAATGTTGTCAGAGATGGAAGGGACCTACAGTTTATATGCCGAATCCGAACGGCTAATTTGAGAAAGCACTTTTCATGACAAGGATTACTCTTGGAGGATTTGTCAATTCCTCGCAAGAGGCAGTACCCGTGAAAAAAGTTAGGTGGCACAGGCAGGGATTGAACCCAAGACCCCTTGCATGACAGTCCAACGCACTAACCATCACGCTATGGATACTACAAGTACAGTTTAGCTTGATACATTCAAAAAAAAGGTAGGTTCGACGTGACAACAAATTGTACATAGAGTTTTTATGTATGTTTACAAGACTGCGAGCATTGGAAACAAAATGTTCTACCAAAGTAATCGAAGGTTACAGTGAAGATGACATCTTCAATGCCGACGAAACTGGACTTTTTTATAAATGCCTTCCAAATAAAATATTGGCTTTTAAGGGTGAGAAATGTCACGGTGGTAAACATTGTGAAGAGCGGGTAACATGTACGATTGCAGCAAATATGAGTAGAAAAGAAAAACTTAAAATTCTTTTGATCGGCAAAAGCAATAAGCCACGATGTTTACAAGGAGTAAAGTCTTTACCTGTAAAGTACCGAGGAAACAAAAAGTCGTGGATAGTAACTGACTTTTTTGAAGATTGGGTTAAGGAGTGGGACTAGTTATTTTTTAATTCAAAACGAAAAATCCTTCTTTTTGTTGACAACTGCAGTGCCCACAAATTACCAACAAACTTAAAGTCTATTAAGCTTATTTTTTTTTCCACCAAACATGACATCCGCCTTACAGCCAATGGATTAAGGTGTTATACAGAATTTTATGTGCTTATACAGAAAAAGAATCATCAGCAGAATACTTTCCTCGCTACTGGAGGGGAATGTTAGTCCAAAAATTACCTTACTGGACTGCATACAAAATGTTTCAATGTCATGGAACTGTGATGTAAAGAGCTCCACAATACGAAATTCATTTATAAAAGCTGGATTTGGCAAACTTTCTCATTGGGATGAAGAAGACGATTTAAGTTTGGCAGAGCTAAGAAAAATTCACGCAGACTTTGGTATGCTCATAAATGAGTTCAGAGAAATGCAAGAGGATTTTTCGCGTATACAAAATACACAAGGCATAATATGCAGCCTTCCAGAGTACATTAACTTGGATAGTGAAGTTATTGTTTGTCATAGGCAGTCTGATAAAGAAATTTTACTTTCGGTTGCATCTGATGAAGTGGAAGTTGATGCTGATCCAAGTGAAGACTTAACTGTGCAGCCGAAACAAGCTAAGTTCCATGAAGCCTTGGAAACAATACGTGGTGCTCTTCTTACTGAAAACAACACGCCAGATCGTTTTTTCAACGTAATTAACGAGATTAAAATTTTTTATAAATTAAAATGCAATGAAAAAAAAAAACGCAAACAAATGATTACTGATTTTTTTTAAGCTGCTGTTAATCACAAATTATTTTGTTTTCTTAAACCATATTCCATTTAATAAAGTAAAAAAAAAATAAAACTAACTTTTGTCTCATTTCTTTAAATCGAAGTTTCTATAACTCGATTTTTTTTTCTTTCATTTTGAGAGTTCGACTTATGGAAGTTCCACTATTTCCCTTGACACTGTAGTTAATTTAATAGGATACTGTTCACTTACTCAAACACACTTAACAGCTAATACATCCTCGCAATGGTTGTCGCACCTCAGACTATCAAATTTTTGTCAACGCTTTTTATGTGTGGAATTTTTTTCCAAGAAATCTAAAAATAGTACGTGGGGAAGCTAAGTTTTGAAGTCATTTTCAAAGTGCATACTCTATAGTAAGATAAAACTCAAAAGTTGAGATGTAATGCATTGTTTGCCCGATACTTAAAAAAGAGACCCTCTGAACTGCTCCAACTATAGCAAAATCAGTCTACTTAACATCTTCTCTGCAGTAACATGTGAACGTCTAAACACCATCATCAACAATTTGATAGGATAGATAAGTGTAGTTTTAGACCAGAAAAGTCCACAGTCGATCAAATATTCACATTAGGGCAGATTCTGGAAAAACCAAAGAACATCAAATCGACACCCACCATCTCTTCATCGATTTCAATGTCGCATATAACAGCTAACAACGGCAGATTGGACACATCTAAACAGAAATTGTCGATGTGAAAAAAGGCCTAAGGCAAGGTGATGCGTTGTCATGCGATTTCTTAAACATCATCCTTGAAAGAATAGTGCAGAGCTCCCAAGTCAACACTAGAGGCGCTATCTTTCAAAAGTCTGTCCACTTACTGGCATTGACATAATCGAAAGAACTCAGCGTGATGTAAATGGGGCTTTTGGGAGTATTGGGGCAGAGGCCGCAAAAATGGGTATAGCGATTTATGAGGGCAAAACAAAGTACATGCTGATATCAAGAATTACTCTTCCTAACCGCTGTTTCTTTGGGCTAAGAAAGCAATTAAGTAGCAAAGCGCTCCCTCGAGAGGCCAAAGTGTCGCTATATAAGACCCTCATCATCCCGTCCTGCTATACGGTGCAGAAGCATGGACTATGACAACAGCGGATGAAAGTTCGTTTCGAGAGAAAATTTCTTCGCGTGATCTACGGTCACGTATGCATAGAAGGCGAGTGAAAAAGAAGATGGAACGAAGAGCTCTGCGGGCTGTACAGCGACGTAGACTTAGCCAAAAGTAAAAAAGCCCAATGACTGATGTCTTGGTCACGTAGAGCGCACGGAAACTTCAAATTCACAAAGATCCATCAATTTATTGAAGGAAACTTTTGGTGAGAGCAAAATCTCGCGTGGTGTGGCTTCCAAAATCGTGCGATTTAGCACCGATGGACTATTTTTTTTCGGGTTATGTGAAGTCGCTCGTCTACGTAGATAAGCCTGAAACGATCGGCGCTTTGGAAGAGAATATTCGTTGTGGTCAAAAATTGGGTCATTTGTCTAAAATTTATTCGAGCCAGGCGATTGCTCGAAACCATTTTCAAAGCATAATGACAAACCTTTATTTTTGTAATAAAGCTAAATATCTACAATAACACTAAATTGTATGCGTTTTGTTTCTTATTTAAGATCACACATCTAAAAAACACACTTTATGTCGAAGAACCAAAAACTTTGGAAAAAAGGGACACATTTGTTGTAAAATATATTTTTTTCCTTTTTTCAAAATTTCGAATTTTGCAATTGCATTATTCTTGCACTCACTGATTTGAAATTTAAATGCAAATAAAATTTACTTACTGCCATATAAGCTGCACAACCTGCTGACCTCGTATTCGCTTTCGAGTCAACCAATCGACCACTTATACCAAAATCACAAAGTTTTATATTCCCTCTTTCGTCTATGAGAATATTTGAAGGTTTAACATCTCTATGTATTACACCGTGTTTCTCTTTGAGATATGAAAGTGCTTTCACGGTCTGGAATTAAACATATACAAATAACAATAAAACATTACAGGATACGACTATGGATGGCTGGCTTACCGCAACTGTGACTTTACCAAGAATCTTTTCTGGGACGGGTTTCTTTGATAGTTTCAATAACTTATCAAAACACATTGCCATCAATTCCATGCAAATCCATACATCAGGATCACGAACGAAACACCCAAGGCACTGAACAATATATTGGCAGTCGTGTGATTTAAGAACTACATCCAGATCCATAAGTATCCGCTTATTCTCCTCGGTATTGCCTGTTCGCCGCATTTGTTTGACAGCAATCACTGTGCCACTTGGAATATGTTGCATCTTAACTACATGACCACTCGTCCCATTCCCCAGATCACCAATGTGCTTTAAGTCTTGAATATCTGTTTTGTAAGACTGATTATTTATTGTGAGAATTCCAGTTTGTTTCATGATTTTTTTAAGTTTTTTGTCTGTTTCCGTTTCGGCTGCGGGATGCTGGGCTACAACTGGCAGGTTCAGTGATTTCCTTGGTCGAACGGGTGTCGTTTCCACTGTAGATATAAAATAAAAGAAATATCAATCAAAAACTGAAGAGACTTGCACTGTCAGTGCGACATCAATGGTACACGGCTAAAGGAGCCTCAATCGTTCTTCATTATTACAGGATTTCAATTTTCATTTCCCTTTGTTGTGGGATTTTGAATAGATTTCTTGAAAAATGCACTCTACGAGTAAACTACGTTCTTTTTTTGAAATAAAAACAAAATAAGATTTAATTAAGATTTTGTATTCCTTACAATGTTGCGGGCGGGTCGGCAGTGTCTGTCGAGGAGAGGCAGACATTTGAGTTGGAAATACCATACGTGAATCATTTTCGGCTTGCAGTCGTTCTTCTAGCGTTTGTAATTTAATGCCAATTGTGTCTATAGAACTAGACATTTCTTAGATGCTTTTGCAATTGTTTTTAATTTATTTGAACCTAAATTTATTTTGCAAACACACAGTAGATATATTCTTCACAAAAAGAAAATATAGCAAAACCACACCACACTGAACTGAGAGAAATATTTCTTTCTTTCCTCCACTTCTCCACATCTCCACTCAATCAACTCAACATTTGTGGAGACCAAAAATGTTTGAAGTTTATTGTAAGTGATGCCAAGAAACATTTTTATACCCTTGCGAAGCTTTCTATCATGCAGTTAAACGTTGCAACTTTTTTCTAGCAAAACAATGAATTTTGTACACACTTGAATTACTATAATACTTCACAAGTAAGACTACGGCTGTGTGTGAACTAACGAAACAACATCGCAAATCTTCAGAAAAGACTTCCCAGTATGGATTATTTGTACATGAAGAATAGTTTTGACAGATGTCAAACATTTCCATTTTCAAACATAAAAGCATTATCAGATCGAGTTTAATAATACCCATAAAGAAAACATCTATAAAAGAATTTCTATCTATCTTAAGGAATACCAAATTTGTACGACGCTTAAAATTTAACCCCACTACCACCATGGAAAAAAATGTAAGGACGATTTAAACTGTTCTACCATTAAACAATCAGCCTTATCAGGAGTTTCACCCGGAAAAATGTTTACCCATAATATTTTTGTTACCCCGAATTTTGAAAAGCTATCAGGAGTTTCACACGAAAAAGATTTCACCTCGAATTAAGTGCTGACAGTTCGAGAAATACTAGTGTTCATTCAATTTTCTCATTTCTGTGATGGAAACAGAGTTTTGTGATGGAAACAGAGAATTAAATAGGAATTATTGAACATAGAAAGTGCAACATAAATGAAAAGTTACAATTTCTGTTGAAATTATTGCAATTGAGTGCGGTGATAAGACTTTTAATCCTAACCCCTTGAACACAATGGTGTAGCTGTAGCTGTTGCCTGTAGCACTGTCAAAGTTAAAAGATACGAAAATACTATACATCGACACAATGAGAAGCTGTAGCTGTAGCTGCAGCGCAAGTTGACTCAACTTTAACTTTTGGCGGCGCTACAAGCTGCATTTGAGATGACAGATGGGAGAAACCAATTTCATTCTTTGACTTTTCACTTTTTTTTTTGGGAACGTTCAATGCATTTGAGAATTTTTTCTGGTTTTGTAACTTTTTTATAGTATGCTATCATACAAATTCAGTTCAAATATACATTTCATATGCGTTGAACATGCCCGATGCGCTGCACCATTGTGGGCGACCTTTGCTACATTAGTGAGCGTTTTTATTGACAGCTTATACTACAGCGATTTTTTTAGCTACAGCTGCATCTCATTCTGTTCAAGGGGTTAACCAATCGATTTAGTTGAACAAAAATTAAGAAAGCGGGTATACAAAATTTCCCTCTCCGTGCAGGGTGTCTATGCGTGTTCGGAAAATGAACAAACCTAATTAATTTAAGCAATATTCACATGAGCACGACCGACGACCAACGAATGAACGAATATTCGTCGATTTTGACATTTCTTTCACATGAGAGTTTTTAATTCGTCGCGAATGAAGTTTGACATTCACCACCGAAACCAAAACAAGAACGATTTTTTTAGGTTAAGTACGCGCGATTTTTTTATTCGTTGCGAGTGTGGATAATGTGGAAAGCCAATAAAGTTTGACAGTTCGTATCAACTATAATTTTTTTCGCGAAAAATAAATTTGTTTTCTGAAATTTATTAATATATGATATTGAAAAATAAAAGTATGCATCATAAATCAAATAGAAACTATATTGCTATCGTTTTGTTAAGAATTTGTGTGGAAATATGTCTTCAAACGTATATAAACTCACATTTTGTAATTCATTCGTCGTTCGTTGGTCGCGCTCATGTGAATGATGCTTTAGTCCAACAATTAAATCCAACAATGAAATTTTAAGCTGTCAAATGTATGACATTTCGCCCTCATGGTAAGGTGAATTTTTCGAACATGAATTTTATTTCGTGTGTAACTCAAAGTCAGGGATTTTTTTCGGGTGGAATGACGTGACATTCGGGTGAAACTCCAAAATTCCACTAATGTTGATACGGCGGTGGTGTCAATAGGTATTGCGATTTCTCCCTTTTTCCGAATATTGTTGTGATAAAAAATAAGCAATTAACGTAGAGGAGGGTTGATAAATCTTAAACAAAAGTAATTGTAGAAATATAAAAATTGAAGTAAGGAATCTATTACAATAATTCAAATATAATTCTACTACTCGCAGAACAGCACGAAAAGAAAACCGAAAATTTGAGTTTTTGATTTCTTTATTTTATTTTGCATTGAATTTTCCGTATATAAAATTTGAGGCATTCTCACGGAACATAAACTATTAGTGCATTAACAGTGGTGGTCGTGATTTTAACTAATTCTCAAATCTATCAGGATAAGTTTCTTAACATCTGCCCAGGTGTCGCTACGATTGTTCCTTACCATGAGATTACTATAAACAAAATAAAGTCTGCAAAAAATTTCTGCCGAATTCGGAGTCGGTGTTATTTTTTTTTCTGATTAATAATTTAAAAGATATATAATGTTGAACATTTGATGGGCATTTAACATAGTTAATTTATTTTTTTTTAAGAAGAGATGCATTTGGCCGTTTTTTGAGGTCTTGAAATGTTCGTGGAGGTCTAGGGAAGGTTTAAAAGGCGAGAAAAAATCGAATAATTTCCGAGAAACCTCTAAAAATAGCCCTTTTCTATTTCCTATACAAACGTTTTCTAGAGTCAATTTGAACTTTATTGCTATTCAATAAAGTTCAAATTCAATCAAATGTATCTATGAAAATAATCTTCGCGTGCGCTTTGGAGTTGCAAAGGGAACAACAGTACGACATTGAAGCATTGGCCAAAACAGTTCGTACAAATGTTCCACAATTAAATCAACAACAAAGAATTGCGTACGAAATTTCGATAGAAGCTGTGAACAGTGGATCTGGTGGAATTTATTTCCTTGATGCTCCCGGAGGAACCGGAAAAACGTTCTTAATTTCATTGCTTTTGGCGAGGATCAGATCGCGAAATGATGTTGCTCTAGCGTTGGCTTCATCTGGAATAGCTGCGACTCTGCTAGAAGGCGGACGAACTGCGCATTCTGCCTTGAAATTACCATTAAACATGCAAATAACCAAACACCAATTTGCAACATCGCCAAAAATAGCGCAATGGCCAAGATCCTACAGGTATGCAAATTAAATGTTTGGGATGAATGCACAATGACCCATAAGAGGTCACTGGAGGCGCTGGGCAGAACATTGAAAGATCTTCGTGACCAAAATATTTTTGGTGGGGTCATGTTTCTGTGGTCAGGTGATTTTCGTCAGACTCTTCCAGTTATTCCCCGATCAACTGTTGCTGATGAACTAAATGCATGCCTAAAATCATCGAATTTGTGGCAGTACGTAAAGATACTTCAATTAACAACTAGCATGCGAGTATTTTTGCAACATGATGAAACTGCGAATGTGTTTGCGAAGCAGTTGTTAGATATTGGAAATAATAAAGTTGCAATGGACACCTCCACCGGATTCATCGCATTACCCACAGATTTTCGTCACATCACAGATTCAAAAGAGGAGCTTATTCAGCGTGTTTTCCCAGATATAGCGCAAAAGTTCAATAACCATAATTGGCTGGGTGAACGAAATATTGGCAGCGAAAAATAAAGAATGTCGAGGATCTCAATGCGACCATTCAGAATTTTCTTCCAGGACAGATGGTTTCCTTCAAATTTGTCGACACCGTTATGATCCAGGGTGACATAGTCAACTATCCCACGGAGTTTTTAAATTCACTGGAATTGCCTGGATTGCGACCTCACAATTTGCAGTTAAAAGAAGGATCAGTTGTCATCATGCTGCGTAACATTAATCAACCTCGGCTGTGAAAAAGCTGATGAATAACGTGATTGAGGCAACAATCATAAAAGGAAAATACAAAGAGAGGATGTCTTGATCCCGCGAATACCGATGATTCCAACGGATTTACCATTCGATTTTAAACGCTTACAATTTCCAGTACGTCTGGCCTTTGCGATTACAATAAATAAATCGCAAGGACAGTCTTTAGAAGTTTGCGGAATCAACTTGGAGTTTCCCTGTTTCGCGCATGGACAATTATACGTCGCGTCGCGTGTTTGCGCGTCGGAAAACCGTCTTCTTTGTTTATTACATTACATTACACTCTACTCAGCACATAAATGTACAGAGTAGAGACACAGCACCTTGAACGACTAAGACTATTTAAGGTGATAACAACACAAGACATAAATACAAGACAGAAGGACAGAGGAGAAAGAACAACAGACAGAAAGAACACATGACAACAGCACGCGGTAGGTTTCGAGACGGTCCTCCATCTTTCTACTAACCTGGGGTCTCGATTGGACATTTCCGATGACAGGACTATCGGCCTGTCATCAGATAATCCAATAGAGACCAACAATCCAACATCCACTTCATGATCCGGTCATCGCAGTTTGGATTTTTCGAGCGGATCAAAATCCTGTCATCAAATTTGACGTTTGTGTTGTATGTAGTGGTGAGCGTCCATTTTCCAGTCTTTTTGAAATTAAAATTTCATTTCGTTTCAATTGTCGTCGAGTGTGGTCATACCTACATATTTTTTATACCTATTAAGTTACTAAAAGTAAACAACAGATTAGCCGTTGTGTCAAATGTGACATTTGAGGTTGCTCATGGCAAGACAAATAATGCCCAGTCAAAAAAAAAAAAAACACTGGATTGCGGATGAGATTGCGGAAGAGAAGTTGGATTGGATTTTACTCTTGTGGAGTCTCAGGGTAACCACGTTCACTGATGCTTGATTTCGGTGATCGATGGGAACCGAAGCTTTATCAGTGATTAGGCCGTTGCCTTCTTTGTTTATTTAAGCACCACAAAACAAAACATATAGTTTATGAGAAAGCTTTAAATTGATTAACAAACTGTATCATAAGCATAACAGTGTGTCTGTTAACAAAGATTTAAACCTTATAAATAGCCAGTATTTCAGGAAAACTATGTTTTTTTAAGTAAGCAACATGGTTTGTCGAAAATAATAATAAAACTTCATGCTTCATTAAAAAAATCCTTTTTTATTCAATACGTTTTGTTTGTTTTGAAATTAATTTATACAAAAGTTTAGGTCTTTTATTTATCGATTGAGGCAGTACGAAGTCTGCCGGGCAGCTAGTATTTATAAAAAAAGAGCAAGTTTAATTACTTACTTCTTATTTTACTTCAATTTTCAACTATTACAAAAAATTGAGTGACAATGAACTGTCAAGTGCCTGACTGAATACAAAAATCTACTTTTGCTGTGGCATAGCTGTAGTTTGACGTTTACGATATTACGATATAAATCGGTTGCAACGTCTGAGATAACATTTATAAGAGCCCGTTGTTTTTATTCGAAAGTTCAAAGCCCGACCGATCGAACCCGAGATTGTGGTTTGGCTTTTTAATGCGGAGGTCGAAAAGTTATAAAGAACTAATAAGTAAAAGAAATTAACTTTAAAATTTGTTAATTGTTTGTTTTTTTGAGGGACAAAAGTTTAGTTTAAATGATGGTATAAAATTTAAATTGTAATAAAACAAAAATTTAATAGCACTTTGGTCGAGTTATGTTCAGTTAAAGAAAAAGGGCAAAAAGTCATTGAAGCCATTTTCAAATGACTGTTCGATGCGGTGACTGTGGGCACCCTGTATATACCATTATCATTAACTACAACCATCGGAGGAGAATTTAAGTGGTCTTATAAAAATATGCGACTTGAAGACTTATGTTGAGCCAAGCCAATAATTAAATGTTGTTTTCAAAGGTTTTTTCGTTGGTAAATGACATTTTCTATAAACAGGTTACAAAATATAAAATCCTTCAATAAAACCAACATTCATTATAAAATATGTATCGGCACCACTCTTGTCTCTAATCAAAGATGGCAGCGTTTCTTGAAAGCAAGATCAATAGATGTCCTTAATAAGGATTTTTGTGAACCTTAGTATAAAAAAAATGACGTTAAAAACTATATTTGTTTACGTCACTGACAGAAAATGAAAGGCTAGACCATTTTAGATGCAAGTTTTGTATGGAAATTGCAACTATTAGATCAGTCTGTTTAAAAAGATGGTACCGAACGAAAATTATACAGGTACATACATCACATGCATACCTCTTTTCAATTTTCGATCATCTTCAACTGAATGATTAACTAATTATTTCATAAGAAATAGAAAGTAAATTAAAAAGGTATAATGTAAACGTTTATTAAAAACTTGAATGAGGAAGACTTCAAGGGTTTTTTGTTCAACTGCTGATGAAGTTTATTGCTGCCGGGTGTGACATAAGAGAAAAATTGTAAGGAAATTGATTATCTTTTATTTTTTTGAAATGTTGCTTATGCAAGATATTCTTCTATTTTTAAGTCTAAAAGAAAACAAAATATAACTATATATTGCATCTGAGAAAAGGGACGTATTTTATAAACCTATAGATAGTTTCTTTTTCTTTAAAGTGGTCACAAAAAACATGATTTTAATGAAAGGTATTATTGTAGTTCAATAATAACTTTGTATTTACGATCAATGATCGATTCAATCATTTTTTTTAAGTAATGAAGAGAAAAGATAACAAATTTAGAGATGTTAAATAAAAAACTGATTAATATAGTGACTTGACTTTATGACAGCGAGTGAGGCTGTCAAAAATTAACATAAGCTCTATTATTCAATATTATGTCAATGTTTAAATTCAGTCGACATAAGGGACTTGAAAGTAAGGCAAGCTTCTAGCATCTGATTGGCGAGCTGCCAAAAAATTGCCTTCCAATTAATTCAACTTTATTGGAAAGTTGACTGGAAAGTTAGTGAAGATAAATTAAATTCCACTTATGTCAAAATAACAGCTAATCATAATTTTTGATTCAACTGAAAGCTGAACTTTATTGCTCCGTGACTTATTTATTTTTTGCACAATTCTATTTGACGTTTTAAGTAAAAGGATTCCTTGTCAAATTGGGAAAGCAATAAATAATATTTCCTTAAAATACAAAATACAAGTCGAGATGTAATCGTAGTTTGGCTGAGGAGTTTTTTGTAGACAATTATATTTTTAGTAGTTTTTGCACGATCAATTGAAGGTAGAGGTTAGTGAAATAAAGTTCCGATCCGAGTTTGAAGTTTATGACACTTAGTTGCCTTGGTCAAAATGTACGTACAAAAATGCAAATGGCTGCAAATGAAGTCTCTTATGTTGTCTGAACCTGTTAAATGCTATCGTTCATGTAAATTCGAAATTTTTGAAATTCAAAAATAAAATCATTACCTACATTTGTTTTATTAATTTAATTTTATTTATAAATAGATATGTCAAAACTGAGCAAAGATTTTAACTGATGTTTGGAGAGAAAAGTTGATGAAAATTTAAGCCCCATCTTTGTACTTGAGGCTTTACAAAGAAAATATTGGACTCTTGCAATAAATCATAACACATATTCTGTTTTGAATAATGTTAATTAGGTCTAATTATTATTCCAAATGATTATTTATCAATTTTTTGGCTGTCAATTGATGATGATTATGATGATGATAAGAAATATGCATGTTACAAATTCCATAGTAAAAATGAAAATGCTGAAAAGGCTCCTCCAGCAATAAAATGGCTCAGTTAATAATGGGTTATCTATTTTGCGGTTTCAAAAGTTTAGGGCTGGAATTCGTCATCTGTCAAACTAAGTTGTTAAACCAGTTTTTTTTTGTCAGTTGAAAGTCTGACATTTACCAAAATGGATCGCTTAACTATCGCATACAAATTTTTAAAAAATACTACAAAAATGGTGATTCTGCCACAGCCACATATCATGCTGTAAGAGGAGATTATGGTTTACATAATCGTCCAACTGCTGCTGCTGTAAGTGAAAGTATTGTCGAAAACCCGAATGTGTAGATTTCTCGTCGTTCTCAAGAATTAGGATTATATGTATCTTACGGTAAATTATGGCGTATTTTGCATCTGGATCTATACCTACATCCATATAAAGTCCAGCTCACACAACTGAAGCCAGCTGACCATTCATAAGATGCGTCGTCGGAGATACGTCGAATGGATGCTTGAACAACAGGTGGCGGACGGCGATTTTTCGAGCAAAATTTTCTCCAGCAACGAAGTACATTTCTCACTCGGTGGGTATGTTAATAAACAAATTTGTCGTATTTGGGGTTCTGAGAAACTTCAAGTAATTTAATAGAGGACATTACATTCACAAAAAGTTACTGTTTCGTGCGCTCTTTGGTCCGGAGGTATGATTGGACCTTAATTCTTTGAAAACGACGATGTCACCGTCACCGTTAGTTCGGAGCGTTATGGTCATATGATAATGGACTTTTTTGCATGCTATTGAAGATTTCGACTTGGAGAATATGTGGTTTTTACAAGACACATTTTTTTACATTATCTATTGTCAAAAGTATCAAGACAATCAAAATTTAAAAATTAAAGCCTCTTCAATAAGTGATCTAATGAGGGCGCCTTAAATTAAAATTTGACTGACGTTACCCCAGTGTGAATTTAAATAATTTGTATCTAAATTAGGAATACATTGATTAATTAAATCAATGTATTCCTAATTTACGACTTTTTTCTTATTTTAAATTATAAGAAGTTGTATAATTATCAAAAAAATACTAAATGTTGCATTTTACTTTATGACTTACTCACGGTTTTTGTCTTAACGAGTTAATTTGTTAACGGTTATTGCATAGATCCAAAATATTGGGCTACATCTGTTATAATTATTAGAACCCTTGGCATGATGGTAAAAGCATAGGACTGTCATGTCAGAGGTCTTGGGTTCAATATCTGCATGTGCTACCTAAAGTTTATATCACTGATTTTGCAAGGAATTAACAAATCCTCCAAAAGTTACTCTTGTCAAGAAAAGTGCTTTCTCAAATAATTCGTTCGGATTCGGCATAAATATGTTGGTCCCCTCCATCCCTAAAATTCAAACAGGAATTATTTAGAATGGTCACTTAGCTCTGGTTGCCAACGAGCTCGTGAAAGTTTATGTAAGAAATTTATAAAAAAAAATAAATAATCTCATCAAAAGTTGCTGTACTGAAAAGGCATCACGTAAAAAGCTATAAATCCCACAAGGGTTATTATTCCATGAAACTCTAACTAAAATGCTTCTGACATTGAAAATCGAAGATTTTAATAGTTATATATACTTACTATTTTTAGCAAATCAAGATCTTTTTGTTAACATCACGATTGACTGAATATACTATACTCATAGCATCTGCCAATACCAACACCATATTATTTATAAGTTGTATGACTGAATAATAAACTTTGTCCGTTGTTTATACTAAAAATAGAAGTCCATAATGTACAGTACCTGCATAGACACAAGTGTAAAACCTAAGGAAAATAACGTGTTTAAAATAATGTTGTTAACTTGGTTCATGGTCAAGTGTACCTTCATAATTTAAATTGGTAGTAGCAAACAAATTATGTATAGAGGTAGTATAAAGTATATATTTTATAATATTTGAATTCAAAGTGCGTAGCAGAAGGTCATTGTGAAGTGAACATTAGGCAGTCTTTCAGATAGTTATAATTATAGAAATAATTTTGATGATCCCATGTAGGTACGTATGTATGTAACTGAGTTGACTAATAACTATTTTAATAATTGTAATGAGGTAAATGTCGGCTTGTTACGAGTATGATAGTTCTTTTAATCCAATTAAAAACGAATAATTTGTCATTCTTTATCATGAACAATGTTTGCTGAGGTCTATTACACTGATAGTAATGTTAACAGTATTATTAGTTAATATAATAAGCCATGTCCAAATCGATCTCAGGAAATTTCAACCTTTTCGAACCAAAATAAACGGACTTCAATCATGTTCCTCCTATTAAATCGTTTTTTTCAAATGTGTTCTTAACAACCATGAGATAATACTAATAAAATACTATTATTGAATACAAATAAAAACTAAGCAATAGGTAATTAATTAGAATAATAATGATTAGTCTAAATGATAGCTACATATATATAACTGCCATTTTAGTAATAGGGGTATGGCATTTAGACCTCATTAGAAACATATATGGTGCTGGGTGAAAAATAACAATAATAATAACGACATGCTTTTTAACTTCAATAATAGGATAGCTACGCGAGCCGAAAACAACAATTTGTAAATACAATTTGTTCGTTATTTTATTTCGATTTTAATTAGTTTGATTTTCTCACATACTTATCATGTTATATATGTATGTAGATTGTAGGTGTCATAAATTTTTGATTAAATATGTTTTTTTTTTCAATAAAATGATCATACAAAAATAGTGTTAGGAGCAGAGCTACCTAAAGTTCACCTCTTTTCTTTATATTTTTGCAGGTACAATTTTTTAAAAAGGATTTTTTATCAAAAGTCTTTCTTTTATTTATTTATTATTCAGCATAGATGTGACTGAAATTAGTACAGTGTGTCAATTTTATATTCGTAGTTCGTACCCCTTGAATAAATAGTTTTAATCTTCTTCTCTTGCTAATATTATAATATAATTTAAAATTAAAAATAATAATAATAATTTAAGATTAAAAATAAACATATGTATGTATATTTTTATTAAAATTTTTATAGATGGTTTTTAATTGAAAAATGAAAACAGAAGAAAAAAAATACCGAATACTGGTCCATTTTATATTTTTACACAGCTTAAATCAACAAAAATCTTAAGTTATAATACTTCGTAGTGTAACTCTTAGACACTATTACGTCCTGTGATTGTTATTAACCTTTCCGATTTTTCAGTGATGAGGTTCGCGGCGGATCGTTTTCAATTCGACCTTTCAAATTCGACTCGCGTCGTATTTCCTTATAAACGAATTCACGGCGAAGCGAAAATAGTTCTTCCTATATTCCAGTGATTTGACACTTTGGTTTGACTTTTTCTTCCTATATTCCAGTGATTTGACAGCTTTCCAAACAAAATTTGGTTTGTTTTGATTGAATTTGTGAAATTTGAGGTGATTTATTCAAAATTTTATATTTTATTGTGAATTGTGGATAAATTATAAGAAAATTAAAATAAAGCTAACTCACATTTTTATATAATTACAATCAAGAAAGAATCCACGAAATCGAACAGTGAATAATAATGACCACTCTTTTGCCTGCAAATCCGCCAAAAAAAAGCTCTCGGATTTCAACTCGCCAACAAACATCATCACATTTCAAACTCGCCTTCGAATTCGTTAATTGGTCGAATTCAAAACGAAAAGGCGAAAGCGAATGCAATAATTGAAAAATGGCAAACGATTCGCCCCGAATTCCATAATCAGAACCCAAGGTCTTTTCTAATCCTTATCGTATGTTTTTGGATTCTGCGTTCCAGTTCAGTCCATAAATTCTCTTAGGTGATTTTGGGGGTATTTGTAAAACTTTTTGACAATTACAAAAAAGCTCCATTCGAGCTGAGTTAGCCTTATACTTTGGGTCGTTATCCTGATAAAGAGTAAAGTTGGTTGCGCCACTATATTTTTGAAATTAGTCGCTTCAATATCTCAATGTAGAACCTATGATCCAAAGTTCAATTATTTGCAGTTTTTCAACTCCAGCTGCTGAAGAACACTCCCATAACATCACCGTCTAACTTCCATGTTTGAATGTCACTAAGATATTTTTCGGAAGGTATTCGGTGTCCGGCTTATATCTAAAACAAAAAATTGATATGGATGTGGCTTGGCGGTCTATCCCAACCCATGGAAGAGATTGACGTTCACACTTCACTGTTTTTTATGCTTACATTTATATAAATACGAAAAAATAAATTAAAAATTTATACAAAAGACGTTCTGGTAATTTTAATTTTTCTCGTAACCTTATTTTAAACAATTTGTTTTTTATTGACTAAGAATTAATATGATAATAAAATAATTAAAACACAATTACCTACATTTTGTTTAGTAGGTGGGTGTCCCAAAATTAACGCAAGATTTGAATTTGCCACCATTTGTGCAGTGAAGTGTTGGCAACCCTGAAAAAAAGCAATTTGACAGCTAACAGTATAGGGTTATTAAAAATGGAGCGTTACACGATAGAACAACGTGTCTTCATTATTAAAGAATATTTCAAAAATAGTGAAAGCTTGGCGGCTGCAGTTCGAAAATTTCATACAAAATATGGTCGGAATAGTGTTTTAACTTCGTCAACTGTGAAGAGATTAATTGAAAAATTCATGGAAACTGGATCCGTTGGAGACGCCAAACACACTGGTCGTCCAAAAACAAGCCGTTCAAATGTGAATGTCGAAGCAGTGCGTGAGAGTGTTGCTGACAATCCAGGAACTTCAAATTTCAAGAACCTTTCTACAGCGTATAGTCACCAAAGATCTGTGTCTTCATGCTTACAAAATTCAATTAACACAACAATTGAAGCCTAATGACCATGGACAGAGAAGAGAGTTCGTTGAATGGATTATTGAACATCAACAAATGGACCCTGATTTTTCGAGCAGAATCATCCTAAGCGATGAAGCACATTTTCATCTTGATGGCTTTGTCAATCGCCAAAATTGCCGCATTTGGGGTTCGGAGAATCCACATGTGATTGTCGAAAAACAAATGCATCCACAACGCGTGACTGTATGGTGTGGATTTTGGGCTGGAGGCATAATTGGGCCATATTTTTTTGAAAATGATGCTGGTCAAGCAGTGACTGTTACTGGTGCTCGATATCGTGACATGATTACACAGTTCTTTCTGCCAAAATTGGATGATATTGATGTGTCCAATATGTGGTTTCAACAAGACGGTGCCACATGTCATACAGCCCGTGAAACAATTCAATTACTGCACGAGACATTTCCAGGTCGTGTACTCCCTCGTTTCGGTGATCAAAATTGGCCTCCTAGATCGTGTAATTTAACACCATTAGACTTCTTTTTATGGGGTTATTTGAAATCACAAGTCTATGTCAACAAGCCCACAACCACCCGTGCATTAAAGGAGGAGATTCAACGCTGCATTAACGAAATTCAGCCACATTTATGCAGAATGGTCATGGAAAATTTCAACAAAAGAGTGCGCATGTGCATGCAAAGCCGTGGAGGCCATTTGTCCGATGTGTTATTCCATACATAACCCTATCCTATGTACTTTACGTGTCAATAAAAATATAACTATCAAAAGACTAAAAACGGCGTTTTCTATTTAATTCAAATCTTGCGTTAATTTTGGGACACCCTTTAGAAAACAGGTGGTGAAAATTGATAATGGGGTGTTCCTCAAGGTAGTCACCTAGGACCACTTCTTTTTATCATTTTTATTAACGACTTACCATAACATCTTACTTTTTATCAATGTCTTCTATTTGCTGACGATTTGAATATATTCGGTTCAATAAATTCATTGAACGATGCAAAAAAAGTTCAAATTGATTTAAATAATTTAATTAAATGGTGTAATATCAATGGGCTAAATTTTAACAATAAGAAATGTAGCGTTGTGACATTTTCTAGAAATCATAGTTATATTATTTTTATAAACTCGAAAACGACATTTTACAAAGATTTGATTGCCATAAGGATCTAGACCTAATCATCGATTCTAAGAAGAATTTTTCAAATCACACTGACCATGCGATCTCAAAAGCAAACTCTATGGTAAGGTTTGTTATTCGAAATTCAAAAGATTTCGAAGATTCGTATACATTGAAAGCTCTTCATTCTAGTCTTGTCAGACCACATTTAAAATATTGCACTATATATGGATCCCCCAAATTGCACACCAAACGGTAACTTTTTGAGGGTGCATTATCATCTGGTGAACCGGTTGGTGTCGTCCCATATACGGCAATTTTGCTTGTTAACACAGCCCTTCATCCAAAAATGCGTCCTCTTCCAAACGATTCAAAGCCAGTCAGCGAACAAACGGCGTTGTCTATGGTCATGAACTTTGAGCTCCTGGGTCAGCTTAAATCAATTTGGATCTTGTACGGGTGTAGCCCCAAGTCCCGACGCAAAATTTGCCAAGTTGAAGTCTGCGAAAGGCCGAGTTCTTTTGCACGGCGAGGAATAGACTGCCTCGGGTTCTGCTGTACACTTTCACGGACCGCTTAACTTCCTATTTTTTAAGTTTGAAGCCTTCCACACATAATTTAAGGTTCTTTGTATATGGTGATGAAAAATGGTATGTTTGTTTTACTCTTCAACTTGAATGAATACCATCATTTTATTTTTTTGAAAGACCACGATGAGACTACAATAAGACATGAAACTATCGCATCAACTTTTAAATTCTAACTTTTAAGTTGAAAGCTACGCATCAAGTGAAGTTAAACAGTCATCAACTTGACATTCAATTTAAGCAAACATCCGATCCCTAGGAGTGCATTGGTAAGTTGGTTGTTATTTATTGATGAAGAGGCTATAGTTTTAAACGGCTGTTTTTTAGCAGTCGGCTTGACCCCAGAGTGAAGGTAATTTGCTACATGGCCCTCATACGGCCGATGATCGTTTATGGTTGTCCTGTGTGGTTCAACGTTGCCCCTTCCCAGATGGAGAAGTTCCGGGTGTTCGAGCGGCAGTGTTTACGACGCTGTACCGGCTTATATCGAACAGCCGAATCTTCTTACTATTCCAACGAGGTCCTATACAACGGGGCTCGAATCAACAGAATTGACAATTTCGTGATAAAACTCGTTCGAGGTCACATTGCAAGAGCTATGTCTTCGACCAACAATTTAATTTTAGGGGCGTTCTATCCGAACGACGAGTATTTTGAGAGTGCACGCTTGAGCGGCTTCATTCCACCAGAGGCATTCCTCTTTTTAGATAGATGCGGTCTGATACAGGATAGATTAGCAGTTCCGTTAATCTACCACGTCAGACGACGAACCGTGGATAGGCGACTCCTGTACAATCGGGACGTCATGGCACACGACGGAGCAGAGCTCCTTCGGTTCAGTAGGGCTGTGTCCGAACGGGACCGAACTGATAGGGTGAAGCAGGAGAACCAGTTTTGGTGGCTTCAATCGGCACTTGATAGTGAGTAGTAGGGATGGGGTTTTAAGCCTTGGCCGGCTTACATACTTGTTTTATAGTTTTAGGGTTTAATTTTAAGAAGAATAGGCATGGTGGCAAAAAAAAAAAAAAAACATACAAAAAAATACAAAAAAGAAAAATACAAAAAAAAAAAGAAAAAAATAAAACAAAAATCATGGAATAATCAAAAAAAATAAAAATAAAAAAAAGACAAAATATGAAAAACAAAAAACGTTAGATAGTTAGATTTGCTGCTGTGGTTGTTTTAGTTTTAAGTAGTTTATAGGTAGAATAGGTAGTTTTAGTTAGCTTTAAGTTTTATATTAAGGACCTTATTTTAAGTAGTTTTTAAGTAAAAATAAAAAAGGATATTGACATCAATTTTTGGTAAATTTTCTAATGAATACACAAATAAATAAAATGAATTGAAGTTAAATAGATCTTAGGGCTGAAAGGCATTAGCATTAAGTTTTATTGTTTAACTTAGAGTGTCCGTATGGGACCAGTAAGTTAGTTGTAAGTTATAGATAATTAGGCTAGTTTTATGAATTTTTGTCTAGTTTTAAGATAGTCTTAAGAATGAATTAATAAAAATGAATTTGGAAAAAAAAGGCTACAGTTTTAATGAGTTATTGTTTGCCATTAAGATAATTTTATAGGAAAAGAATCCTAAAAATTAAACTTGAGTGAAAAAAAAACACTTTTATATACCCAAGATGTAGGGTAGTTGTGGGAGAGATGCCGTCCTTTTTTTTAAAATTTAACGTAGTTTTTTTTTATAAACGTAAATTCAATATTATTTTTGTAAACAAAAATTAACAATATTTTTATTGTCTACCATAGATAAAAACTTAACTGAGAAAAAATTACAATTTTCAATTCAATAGATGTCAAGTATTTTGTACCCGTTCTTGATCATCTCCACAGCCTGTATTGTGCATTGGATAATATTTTATCGTTTTTACTTTATTTTAGTTTCTTCAAATGTTTAAACAAGTACTGGTATTCTCAGCTGGGTCAATCCAACTATAAATAGATTTTTTTTGTGGAGACAAATTTAACACTTTTCTTTTCAAAAATAAACAAATAGAAACGAATAAAACAAACTAAAAACTACATAAACATGTTTTTAGATCTTTTTATATACCTACTGGACAAATTAACCTAAAAACATATCGTTCAAAGGACAAGAGTGTTTGTCTCGATGATCCGCAATTAATTGTCTCTCCAATTATCTTAAACAAAATATTTTAGTTTGACATCTACATAACAGCGCGCCCATCGCGGTGTGCACACAAGTACTGCGTGTATGGACGACTTTTTTTAAAGATCCTTATAAAGTCTTTCCTAAAAATATAAACTGAAATCAGTGACTAACATATACCAAACAAAAATTATGTTATCTATACTATTATATAAAAGCGAAACCATTTTAAAGTTCGTAACGCATGATCTCAGAAAGTAGTCAACCGATTTATTTGAAATATATTTTATTATTTTTTATATTGTTATGAGAGTGTTTATGGCTTTAATTTTTTTTTATTAATTATTTGTCAAACTTAAATATTATTAATTTTACATTTTTTGTCCATTTTTTTTCATTAGTTGACTTATACAACCACTCATATCTTAAAACCTATACAATAATCGACAAAGATTAGCATTGCTTCATAAAGTCAATATTGTTGCGCAAATTTTAAGCCTAAAATCACTTGTAAGCTAAACATACAACCTGAGAAATAAATAAAAACAAATTATAAAATTATAAACTTTTTGAATTTATTTTATCCAGGAAATTAGATTCCATCACAATCGCGAGGTCGCTGCTTTTTTTCATTTCATTATCATTCCAACATTTTTAATTTTCTTTTCTTCCCATGCTCTTTCTCTCTTAATATGTGTTCCATTTAATAGTTACGTTTAGCTAACATGCAGATGTATGAGAACATTAAAAACACAAATTTGTTTTTTTTTTTACCGCAAACTATATTTTTCGGTTGCAAAAAAACGTTTCTAGGTATGAATAAAAGAAAGAAAAGAAGAAAATAGACGAAAATTTCGTTCTGTTTTCAACTAAAAAATTGAAATGGTTTTGTATTTTGTTTGTTTTCACGTACGGCTTGGCCTTTACTACGTAATATTTTACTTAAGTTTTTTTTTTCTAAAGTGTTAATTTCGGTAAGGAAGTGTTTTTTGATTATAAACTAAAATTAATATTATTGTAGAAAATATGCTCAGTCCCATTGAGAAATTTTTTCATATGCTAATACTAATATTCAAAAAATGTTCGTGGTTACAATTTGCGAAGCAACGCGAGCACGGGTCGGCTAGTATTTAATATGAGAGACGTAATCGCGGATTAATAATAGCCGCGTTTTATTATCTATTGATCTGGATCGGGGTAATATTTTAACGCTTAATACAACAACAATACGGATAATGCTCTGCATATGGATCTATTTTAAGGATCTGAAAATAGGTATTTACTCTGTCAAGTAGACGGCACTTCAGTCGACAGGGAGTACAAAGTGTAGTGTAAAGAAAAAAGACAGTATATGTACATGAAAAATTAACAAACATAAGAAAAAAAGAGACGAACATACAATACTGTTGTCATTAGGATCCGTATCGTTTTATATTTTTATCTTGGTCTAAATCCGTAGATTTAGATCAATCCCTGCCTGTGATATCTTAAGTTTTTTTTCTCAAGTGCTTTCTCAAATTTCCGGTTCAGATTCGGGTTAAAACTGTAGGTCCCTTTCATCGCTGGTAACATTACTCGCACAAAGGAATGGTTAAGAGTTGTAAATAACTTGGTCCTATTTCTCAACGGACTATAGCGCCACCTAGATAATAAAAAGGGGTCTAATGAGTATCCAAAATTTGCTTATTTTTGAAGATATCTGTACCTCAAACCTTTAACGGCGCGCGGTGATGAAAACAAAAAACTATTCAACCGAACCACTTCAAATGTGGCTATCTTCAGAACTAGAATCATAATTTTATTTAAATAATTTCCTATTGTTTACACTAAAAAACTAGTGAATTAAGTCTCAATTTTATAAAGTTTTTATTCAATAGCTCTATTTTTTCAATTTTAAAATGTTTGATTTGTTCTAATTGTGAACATAACTGCACTTTTGCTGATGAAGAATCTTCTTGAATTTTGTGTTTTAGATGAGTACATAGAAGTACTGAAATCGAGATTAATAAATTAGGTGGCGCAACAGTCCGTAGAGAACCAGGGCCTATTGACTTACAACTCTCAACCATTCCTGTGTGCGAGTAATGTTGTCAGGGATGGAGGGGACCTACAATTTATATGCCGAATCCGAAAGGCTAATTTGAGAATGCACTTTTTCATGACAAGAATTACTCTTGGAGAATTTGTCAATTCCTCGCAAGAGGCAGTACCCGTGAAAACTTTTTTTTTAATTAAGGTGGCACAGGCAGGGATTGAACCCAAGACCTCTCGCATGACAGTCCAACGCACTAACCATCATGCCACGGGCACAATCGAGATTGTATAGTCAAAATTCTGTATGGTATTGTATGGTCATAATACTGTATGGGTAATATTCTGTATTTCAAAATACTATAAATTTAAAGTACTGTATGTCAAAAAGCTGTATTGTCAAAATACTGTATCTCATAATACTGGAAGTTTTGACAGATAAATTAGTTTGGTGCAATTGTTTATGCAATTGTTGATTATGATACTTATTTACTTACTTACTTAAGGTGGCGCTACAGTCCGGGGCGGACCTGGGCCTCAACCAACATGCGTCTCCAGCCAGCTCGGTCCCTAGCTAGCTGTCTCCAGTTTCGCACGCCAAGTTGGTTGAGGTCCTCACCCACCTGAGTGCGCCACCTGAGTCGCGGTCTTCCTCTACTGCGCCGTCCCTCGGGATTGGATTCGAAGACCTTCCGGGCTGGAGCGTTGATGTCCATTCGCTCTACATGACCCAGCCATCTAAGCCGTTGGACTTTTATTCTGCTAACTAGGTCAGTGTCGCTGTACAGCCCGTACAGTTCGTCTATACGTACGGGACCAAAAATCACCCGAAGAATTTTTCTCTCGAAGCATCCTAAGACGTTCTCATCTTTCTTTGACAGGGTCCAGGCCTCAGCGCCATAAATGAGAACCGGGATGATGAGTGTCTTATAGATGGTGATTTTAGATGCTCGAGAGAGGACTTTACTTCTCAATTGCCTTCTAAGTCCAAAGAAGCAGCGATTTGCAAGAGTTATTCTTCGTTTGATTTCAGCGCTGGTGTCGTTGCCTGTGTTTATAGCGGTGCCTAGGTAGACAAAGTCCTTAACTACCTCGAAGTTATAGCTGTCCATGGTGACGTTTTGTCCAAGACGTCGTTGTTCAATGTCCTTTTTTGATGACAGCATATACTTGGTCTTGCCCTCATTGACCACTAAACCCATCTTCTTCGCTTCCGTCGCAATGCTCAAAAACGCTCCACTGACATCACGCTTTGATCTTCCAATTATGTGAATATCATCTGCGTATCCGAGTAATTGGATGGACCTTTGGAAGATTGTGCCTCTAGTGTTGACGGTTGAGTTTTGCACAATTCTTTCCAGAACGATGTTGAAGAAGTCGCATGACAGTGCATCGCCTTGTCTAAAACCTTTTTTGACATCAAATGCATCGGTGAGATCTTTTCCGACCTTGATGGAGCAGCGTGCATTCTCCATCGTCATTCTGCACAAACGGATAAGTTTGACAGGGATGCCAAAACTAGACATTGCTCTGTAGAGCTCTTCCCTATGGATGCTGTCATACGCGGCTTTAAAATCGATAAAGAGATGGTGGGTATCGATTTGAAGCTCCTGGTTTTTTTCCAAGATCTGCCGTAGTGTGAATATTTGGTCGATAGTGGACTTTCCTGGTCTGAAGCCACACTGATAAGGACCTATCAGGTTGTTGACGAACGACTTCAGACGTTCACATAGAACGGCAGAAAGGATCTTATATGCAATGTTAAGGAGACTGATCCCTCTGTAGTTGGAGCAATTTAAAGGGTCTCCTTTTTTACATATGTATCGGACAAACTATGCTGAGATTCCACTCATCGGGCATGCTTTCTTCCGACCATATTTTGCAGATGAGTTGGTGCATGCTCCCTACCAAGTCATCGCCTGCTGCTTTAAATAGTTCGGCAGCTATGCCGTCAGCTCCAGCAGCTTTGTTTGACTTCAGTTTAGATATAGCTATCTTCACTTCGTCTAGGTCGGGTAGGCGGAATTGTTGATCTGCGTCGCCTAAGTTGAGTGGTTCTTCCCTTGCAGCGGGATTCGGTTCGTCATCGCCGTTATATAATTTGGAGAAGTGGTCTTTCCATATTCTCAACATAGACTGCGGTTCTACTACGATGTTCCCCTGATCGTCTTTACAGGCTTCGGTTCGTGGCTGGTACCCTTGGGAGTTTTTTTTTTACCTTTTGGTAAAATTTACGAACCCCATTCCTGTTGTAACATCCCTCTATCTCCTCGATCGCACGCTTCTCGTGCTCTCTTTTTTTCCATCTAAGAAGCCGGTGTTCCTTTCTCCTCCTCTGCTCGTAGAGCTCGCGAGCAGCTCTGGTCCTTCTGTGCAGCGCCGTTTTGTATGCCTCTTGCTTCGCTGCGTGCGCTTGCCGGCATTCGTCGTCATTATGATAGGAAAAATTCATGTAAACATGTTAGAGAGATAAAAACAATAAAGAATAAGAAGAAACAGAAAAAGTAAAAATAAGGAGAAGATATTAGCAACTAAAACTATCTTCATCTTTTTTGTCATTCAAAAACTTATGACTTTGACTGTAATATATTATGAATGTACTTCTGAATAGACCACTAGAGAAAATAGTTTTCAAAACGGTTTATTAAATATGATTTAAGTAGTAAATAAAAGACAGTAAACCATATTAGCTCATATTAAAAGTGTTGGCAAACAAGTGCAGTTGAATATATTTATTAGGTTCTAGTCAGTTCACGAGCAGGCTAATGTGGCTAATAAGTGTTCTTAGCTAACTTTTGTAAAATGGCCGGAAACCAATACTCTAACGAAATAAAAGAAAAATTATAAAAGAATATAAAAGTGGTATGAGTCAAATTAATATGTCGGAAAAATAATCCATTCCAAAATGGCAGACCAAGAAAAACAACAACAACGAGATAATAAAATCAAATAAAAAAGACCCTTTTATTACATCTAGAGAAATAAGAACCCAACTCGACCTAAACGTAAGCGCAAGAACAGTTCGGAGACTAGCTGGTAATGGTGGACTTTCAAAGCTGTAAAAAGACTTTTATTTCAACCAAAATAAAGCTAGCGAGATTAAAATTTGCCCATGACCACATCAACTGGACCGTTAGAAAATTTCAAGGTTCCGATGGTTTCCGTCGTGTTCTCATACTAGCGAAAGAGGCACTTAATCAGGGCATGGATTGGGACCGATTCACCAAATAGATGGTACAAGGGATCGTTTTATGTACCGTGACATTTTGCAAAATATAATGCTGCCACACGCTGAGGATCAGTTGCCTCTGAAATGTATAGGACAGGATAATCACCCAAAGCACACGTCCAATGCGGTTAAGACGTGGTTTCAAGAAAACCAGATTTACGTGTTACAATGGCCAGCAGAGTACCCAGATCTCAACCCCATAGAAAATCTATGGGAAATTGTAGATCGACGAATTGTAAGGACTAAATGCAAAAATAAAAATGATCTGCTTGATCAAATTAAAAGGGCTTTTGAAAGTATCCCAAACAGCATAATACAAATTTGCTTGACTTCGTGCCTAGAAGATGTGCTGAAATGATTAAAAACAGGGGGTTTTCAAAAAAATACAAGCAATATTTTAGAAAAAGCCTAAAAATAAAAGTATTTTTTAAAAGTTGCTTTTGTTTTGACTAATCTAATATTGAACGCATTGTACTAATTGTACTATATTTAATAATCTATTACAAAAAACGTTTTATTTTATTTTCCATTAGGACAATACAATAATTGAATCCTTAATTTGTTATTTACATAATTATTAAAAGTTGCTTTTGTTTTGGCCAACACTGTATGCCGTCCGGTTCCTATTATTCAAGAGTGTCATGTTCAACGGCATTTTTAACTTCCCATAGGAAGTTATTGTAATGGGTCCATTTTTTTTTTTATAAAAAATAAAAACCTAGAAAAAAACATTACTCAAAGTTGGTAAAAATTGAATTTTGACTCAAATATCTTTTCAAAACTTTGAGTTATTGGCTTTAAACTACTTCTATCTTTCAAAAATATTGTTGTCAACATTCAGTAAAATTTTGAAAAAAAAATCGTATTAACAGTTTTTTTACAAAAAATTAAAAACCGAAAAAAAAATTTAACAAAAGGTGGTAAAAATTGATTTTCGACTCAAATATCTTTTTAAAAATTTGAGATAATGGCTTCTAACTAATTTAAGCTTATGAGAAATATTATTGTTTTCAACATTAGGAAACATTTTGAGAAAAATCGAATTGACAGTTTTTTTACAAAAAATAAAAACCTAAAAAAAAAATTAGAAAAGATGGTAAAAATTGATTTTCGACTCAAATATCTTTTCAAAACTTTGAGTTATTGGCTTTAAACTACTTTTATCTTTCAAAAAATATTATTGTCAACATTCAGTAAAATTTAAAAAAAAATCGAATTAACAGTTTTTTACAAAAAATTAAAAACCGAGGGGAGAGTACGATAACTTTGGCGACAAAGTTTAATGACGGATTTGTATAGAACAGCTAAAAACAAGCATTTTTTTTACTATGGGAGGGGGTCTATCTCCCCCCGTTTAGGCGGTAGGGGCAATTTAAAAAAATATGTACATTAAATGGAAAAAAATAATTAAAAAATAACGGTAATACTTACAATTAAGTATTATACCTTTTTTTAAAGCCAACATTTTTGTCTATTAGCTTGTTTTTAAATCAAGTCAAAACTATGCATAGTTTTTGAAAAAAATTGTTTTAAACTAAAAATGTATGCAAAAAAAATTAAAAAAAAGGTTTAAAGTGTAGTTTTTCAAAACTTTCAACTTATTTACTGTTTTTTTTTTTTAGAATTCATTGCTCTTATTTGTTTTTGATCAACAACTTAAAACTAGATGACTTTATGTCTTCTAGTTCTTGAGAAAATTGAAAATTACCAAAGTAAATATTTTAATTAAATAACTTTTTCCTTGCTTAAGTATTAACGTAGGCTTATTTTGATAGTAATAATCGAATATGGATTAAGATATACCTAGGGTAAATTATTTTTTCTTAAATCCAGCTTATTTAAATGCAAAAGAAACTTTGCATGCACCCCATCTTGCACCCTCCCCACCTTGCACACACTCCAACTTGCACCCACCCCAAATCCTATAGTGTGCCCAAGCAGGGGGGTTGCATGCTGCCCCCCCTTACAGATCCCACTGTTGCATACACCCAAATTCGCACACACATTACTGTTGCATACACCCAAACTCGCACCTACCATTGTTACTATCAAAATAAGACCACTCAAGCAAAAAAAAAGAATTAAATTAAAATAGTAATTGTGGTTATTTTCAATTTTCTCGAAAACTAAAAGACATAAAATCATCTAGTTTTCAGTTTTTGATCAAAAACAAATAAGAGCAATAAATTCTGAAATAAAAACAATGGCAGATAATCTTGAAGTATTGAAAAAGTTACACTTTAAACCTTTTTTAACTTTTTTTACTCAAATTTTGAGTTTAAAATTAAATTTTTATTTTCAATTTTCTCAAAAACTAAAAGACATAAAATCATCTAGTTTTCAGTTTTTGATCAAAAACAAATAAGAGCAATAAATTCTGAAATAAAAACAATGGTAGATAATCTTGAAGTATTGAAAAAGTTACACTTTAAACCTTTTTTTAACTTTTTATACTCAAATTTTGAGTTTAAAATTAAATTTTTCAAAAACTACGCATAGTTTTGACTTGATTTAAAAACTGGCTAATAGAACAGAATGTTGGCTTTAAAAAAATGTATACAACTTAATTGTAAGTATCACCGTTATTTTTATTATTATTTAAGATTTTTTTTCCATTTTAAGTAATAATTTTTTTAAATTGTCCCTTCTGCCTAAACGGGGGGAGATAGACCCCCCCTCCCATAGTAAAAAATGCTTATTTTTAATTGTTCTAAAAAATTCCGTTATAATATCTTGTCGCCTAAGTTATCGTACTCTTGCCGAAATATTTCTTTCGACATTCGATAAAATTTTGAGAAAAATCGAATTGACAGTTTTTTTTTACAAAAAAATCAAAACCTAAAAAAAACAATATTAAAATTTGTTAAAAATTTACTTTCGACTCAAACAGCTTTTCAAAAATTACAAATATTGGCTTCAAACTTATTTTATTTCACAGAAAATATTGTTTTCGATATTCAGTAATTTTTTTTATAAAAATTCAACAGTCCGTTTTTTCATAAAAAAATAAAATTTACAAAAAATAGTACGCAAATTTGGTAAAAATTGATACATATAGACAAACTTTTAAGCAAGACAAATCGACAGACGGGATGGGAAGTTATCAGTTTGGGTCGCATCCCAGCCTCTTTTTATAATAATATAGGTAATTGTTTTTAAAACAAACAAAAATATTTGTATGCTCATTAAACGTAGTAGGTATTAGGTCCGAAAAGGTGGAATATCGTTTTTTTTTTTTTTTTTAATTTTTAATGTCAAAAAAATATCGTGAAAATAGGAGAAATTTTCGTACTCTAAACCACTCCTTAAACAAAATATCAGATACATTATATTTTTAAATAACCTCATCTATGTTAAGATTCTTTTATTATAAACACAGATACACATTCGACACCACTGGTTATGCTATGTTGCTTATGTTGCATACCTCTTTAGATGTTAAATCTTGAATGTTGAATGTTTTGCTGTATTTTGTATTTCGCTTTCCAGGAATTGAGGTAACTGACTGAATGTGTATGAAGTTGAAGTGTGAGTCCCAAACGAATACGAATTGAATAGTTTTTTTAGTTTGAAACCGGCTTCGAATGCGAAAGGTGGTGTATTCTTGTCGTACTGTACCGTCACGTCACGTCACTTCACGTCGCGTCGTCGTCGTTCAATAATAATTAAAAACTAAAAGTATATCTGAGGCACCTATACGCGAATCGAAACTAAAAGAAGTATTTATGAATTTATTGCAACACAACATTTATTTCATTTATAGTAACACACCACACATTTTGAAAAAAACTAGTCGAGCGGAGTGATTTCTCATCTTAAAAGAGATACATAGGTTGACCAAACGTGTTTATAAATTTAAATTAACAGAGAAAGAAAACAACAAAATATAATAAAGTGCACTGAAATGAATCATTATTTGATTTTCCATACTCAAATGTAAAGTGTAAATAAATAAATTTTATTAAACTAAAAATTAAAAAAAAAAAAACAAGTTTCGGAAATAATAAAATATACCTATGTATATTCGTATACATTAATTAAAATATAATTATTAGAAAATTTCACAACCTACCTGAACATCCCATAAATGGATTAGAGACAAAATTACCTTCTTCTCTTAATTGAATTACCATACCTCCATACGTATTATAGGAATAACACTTCAAGAAAAATCGAGGTGAGTGAGTGTTATTTATTAGGTATTTTATTTTTCGTTCGTTTTGCAATAGATAGATTTTTTAATCCCCCATATTTTTAGTGTTGAATATAATTAATTTTTGTCTTGTTTAGTGTTTTGTGTTGTTATTTAATTTTTAATGTCTTAAATAAAAATTATGTTAAGTTTTTAATTTGCGAGTTTCGATGAGTTATCGTTACTTCGTCATCGTCAGTGTCAAGTCAGGTCAGAAACTCAGAAAGCAACAGGAATATAGGGAAAGAGAAACGATAAATGAAGTAACCGGTTTATGGCCTTCCTTTTATCAGTCTTAGCATTAGCATTAGGGTGAAAAGATACACGTGGTGTGTTAGGAACAACTTTTTAAAACGTCAACTTTGTTGTTATGTATGTATTTAGGTCCCCTATGTTTCTTGTTTTTATTTTGAACGTTATTGGAATCTTATTTTGGAAGCCATTTTTAATTCTTACAGATGTGTTACTTAAAAAGATATCTACTTACCATTCCCCCGTAGAAAATAATCCAACGGATTATTACCGTTATGTTTCGATTAGATATAATTATTTCAGGAATAGCCACCAATAAACTTGAAATTGCAGAAATCTAGCATAAAGATAGAAACGACTTAGCGGAATTGGATCTCAAATACAGTGAATCAAAAGTGTTTCTCATCCACACCACAGAAACATTTAAATTGATTTTGATTTAAATTGTTTTCCATAATTTTCTAGGGTAAACATTTATTAATAGGTACCTACACAAAACTAATTTTAAAAATTTTTAATAATCCATACCCCTACTTTACAATAAGGTTTAATGTCAGAATAATAAATGAGCTTACGTTTTACTTTCATGTATGTATAGGTACTTTTTGCGAAGGTGTGTATCGGAAACAAAAACGAAAACCAGAATGACTGAAAAAAGCAAAAGTGACCATAAATTGCATTATATCACTTATTATATAGCTCTTTATTTTGTTATTTTTAAATAACTTAATATAACGTTTGAAATATATTTTACAAAAAATGTTCTCATTTTGATTGAGAGCTAAATTTACTGCGTTAAATATTCCGCGGAACCGCGGTATTCCATAAGAAAAAATTGTCATGTTGTCACCTTATATGATTCTAAATAAAAGTAACACGCAAATAAATAAAACGGTCTCAACTTGCACTCCATCCTCTTTTTTCATATATCTTGCATATAATGCAGTACCCGTGGTGTGATGGTTAGTACGTAGGACTATCATGCCAGAAGTCTTGAGTTCAATCTCTGCATATGTCACTTAAAGTTTTTTTTTTGTCACATGTACTGCCTATTGCGAGGAATTGACAAATTCTCCAAGAGTAATATTGTTGTTATGAAATTCGCTTACAAAGATAAGCTGTTCGGTCTCGGTATATATACTGCTTATCTCCTAAATCTCTTCTGGGCTTTTCACACCAAACACAAAACCGAGTTTTCGGCAAGAAATGTTCGAAATCCTGAAAATCGGTCACACTGAATACTTACACGTCTTTGTTTGACATTTCAATTTTTGCAACATCGACTGTCATAAATTTGTAATTAAAAGTTTAGTCCTTCAATTATTATTTGTAAAAATAAAACCCATCCAAAATATGTATGAAGATTTTGTTAAACTTATTTTTCAATGTAGTTGTTTTGAATAAAATTTTAAAATACCGAAGTGAAATATTTGTTTTGACAGCAGCCGTCAGATGTTTTGTTTACATTTAATTGAGCGCTGATGTTTCGAAAAGTTTGTTTGTTTAGTTCATGTTTGAATTGCTACTAGTTTTCAGCATAAAGGTTGGAACATTTCTCCCTTCCGCTTTTTTGCTCTTTATTCAATGCTTTAGAAAAAGTGTTATAATGATTGGATCAAGTTTAAATATGCGCCGTTTTGTTCGATAATCTGTTTCCATCTAGTTGGCAACTTCATAATTACCCCCCTCATAGGAGCCCCCTCCTTACTTACGAAGAACTCAGTTTTTTTTTTTTTGAGTTCAACTTTACACAACCAAGGGCATTCGCCATGGAGAGGAACAGGTGGTAATCACTTGGCGATATGTCCGGGCTATATGGTGGATGCGATAAAACCTTCCGTAGCTTCTGACGAGTCATCAACCAAGCTTCTGGTCGATCGCCTGCTTCAAGCGCTCCAGTTGTTCGCAGTAGATGATAAAATCAAGCATTTGGCCACATGAGATCAGCTCATTGTGGATGATTCCCTTCCAATCCCATCAAAAACACAGCAAAACCTTCCTGGCATTCACCGGCTTTCGACCACGGCCGTTTTCGCTTGATATTGTATAGTATGTGATCCATTTTTCGTCGCCAGTCACCATCCGCTTCAAAAATGAGTCGAGTTCGTTCCTTTTCAGCAGCATATCGCAAGCGTTGATTCGGTTCAAAAGGTTTTTTTGCGTCAAATCATGCGGCACCCAAACATCAAGTTTTTTTTTGTATCCAGCCTTCTGCAGATGGTTTAAAATGGTTTGGTAACTAGCTCCTATCTCCTGGGCAATGTCACGAGATGCCACATGCCGGTCTAACTCGACTTTTTCCATGATTTGATCGGTATTCTACGTCATCCGGTCTTCCTCCGCCGCCGGCTGGCTTATCCATGGTGTCGTTTTCACTGGCTCTGAATCGTCGAAACCATTCCTCCACGGTTCAAAGTGATAGAGTACCATCCTCCAAAACATAATTAATCTCACGGAACGTTTCTCTAGCGGATTTGCCTTTAACGAAGGGAAACTTTTAAATAGCGCGAATTCGGCGTTAGTAAACTTTATTTTTACACGTCTATTACTATTGAACGCAATATCCAAACTAATCATGCATAAAGTCGTTTTGTAGGTTATGTCAAGACCTTTCAAATGATATATGTACATATAGTATTGATAGATACGCGCTCTGTAGCGCTTTGTACATAGCCGCGAAATTCAAAAGATAAAAAAGGCGGAAGGGAGATATTTTGGAACCTATTTTAGATAAAACTGGTTGTTTACGAAAACTTGTAGCTTTGGTTTGGTGTGAAAAGCCTATTACATTACTTAAACCACAGGAAAGGTTGAGAGTTGTAAGTCACTAGGCCCTGGTTCTCTACGAACTGTTGCACCACCTAATTTATTTATTCATTGTATCAGCTTTACATGTAAACAATACCTGCTTATAACTTGTTACTTAAAAAAATCATACTTCACATTACAAAGGTACAACACATTTTTTGAAGCAAAAGAAATGACTTGTTTGACATTTATATATTAAACACGACTCAAAATAATACAAAAATGGTTATAAGCATCATGAACAAAAATCAACTCTTACGAAAAACGTAGTCTGGTCAGATAGTACTTTTTTCTGAACAACCAAAAACAATATAATTCTATTTCATTTTTTAATCAAATGTACTATACACTGTAACGCTAAATTTTTAAAAAATCAAAAATATCAATTTTATGAAAAAAATTGCTCTTTCTTTCAACATACATTTTATTCCACTCCAAATTAAGGGTTTTTTATAGGAAGTGCTAACAAAATATTAATGAGGCTCTTCGCCAAAGTTAAGATTTTTCTGAATTTTTTCAAAGTAAGGCCATTTTATTATTATTATTGGTTCGTGTTTTTGGTATTTCAATTTCACAACAATCTTTTCGATACGATTCTCATTAAAACTAAAGTACCTACTACTCGTATTTTTAATTAATATGATATCATTCATATGAATTCATGGTAAAAATTATTTGTTTTCTTACAACTCTCATAACAATAATATTGAACAAGCTCTTAGGCATCGAAATTGTTTCTTATAATTCTTGAGTATAGTTCTTTTTTAACCTCTTATTTGCTTATTGTAAACACAATTCTTTTTGAGTAGTGCCACTAAACATTGTTTAATAACTTTAACATTGAAAAACTAAAGAATTTTTTAATAAGGGCGGGTAGATGATAAAAATGTCAATCGTGTCGTTTGCTGTTTGGTACATAGCGCCGCCCGTCCTGCTGGAACCACATGTCGTCTAGGTCCATATTGTTCAATTTCTGCCGTAAGAAATTAGTTATCATCTTTATGTAGCGCTCGCTGTTGACGGTGCCAGCCTTTCGTTTTTAAAAAAAGCACGGACCAATTATGGCGCGGCCCAAAGTCTACACCAAACGGTAACTGTTGACGTTGACAGCCTCACAAACTTCGTTTCTAAAAAACTATGGACCAATTACGCCGCCACCGGTCCAACATCCACATCAAACGGTAACTTTTTGAGGATGCATTATCGCCTGGTGAAATTCGCGTGGGTTGGTGTCGTCCCATATACGGCAATTTTGCTTGTTAACACCACCATTCATCCAAAAATGCGCCTCGCCACGTCACTAAAGATGGGTTTTCGGCCAAAATTGGGGTCCCCTTCCAATTGATTCGAAACCCAGTCAGCGAACAAACGGCGTTGTCTATGATCATGAACTTTGAGCTCCTGGGTCAGTTAGATTTTGTACGGGTGTAGGCCCAAGTCAAATATAACAAAAGATTTGACAGATGTCACCAAAACAAAATGGCCATCACGGGGCGCTAAAATCTACACACGCCAATTTAAAAACATTGGCGAAAAATTTTAGACGATTTAGTACGATGTTAAATCAAATCTGCAAAACTTTTGATTGTTTACTTTCATGTAGTTCATGTAGTTTTTTTCTCTGTTCTACAAAAACTCAGTTTAAATTGTTTAAAATAGTGTTTTTTTATTATATGTAACAAACAACAAAAACCATATTTAATAAAATTCCCCTGAAGAAGTCGAGAAATTACGACGAAACGTAGGGAAAAAATATGAAATAAAGTTTTTTATTTGCATATATGGATGAAGTGACCAAAAAAGCCCGATTTCTTAAAAAAAACAAACATAATTTAAATAATTGGTCAAATCGTTATTAATTCAAAATCATTTTTAGTATGATACTAGGTTAAAAAAAGGATTTTGATAATTTTAAACGAGTTTAGTATCGTTCTATCTTCTTAACATTTTACTAAAGTTAAAATCACCAAATGGCTACTTTATCTTTTTAGTATCGTACTAAATCTGTATGACATATGTCATTTTTCTCAAATGTGACAAAAGGCGCAAAATTTTAGACGATTTAGTACGATGTTAAATTATTTTTAGTATGATATTAAGGTATGTTTGTTTTGTTTGCTCCACAATCTCTCATTATTTAGATGTGTTCATGTTTTTTTTTTTAATAAAATGGTTTTAGCTTGATACTAGTTAGCAAAACAATAAAAAGTGTTTAAAATTAGTGAAAAGTTAGTAGATTACTATGTATGTATATAGTAAATTGTTAACTAGTATTGTGCTAAGGCCTTAATAATAGGTTGTTTAAAATTTTGCGCCAATGTTTTTAAGATAGAGAGAAAAGGCCACAATGCAGAAGGTATTCATTTCAGAATTATAGGAAATTCGAGAAATATGGATGTCAAGATTATAGTAAAGACGAACATGTTCATCTTTACTTTAGCATCTTCGTCTGCCAAAATTTTACAAATGTAACAAAAGCTTTATATTTATTTTTATTTTTCAAAATTATTACTATGTTACATTTTGTACGTTTTGTTATACTTTTTTTCATTTTAATTGTGATTCCAATATTTTTCTTACATTAGTGCGACACTTTTTCAAATTGTAATGATTTTACTACATATAAATATAAGGAATTGCAAGAAAATTTTAACAATCATTTAAATATTATGGAAAAACACTGTGTTAAGGTACACAGTATTTTTCGACAATCTTTAGTCCCCTTTTTTATTTTAAGGAAATATATCAGGGTTGTCCGAAAACATTATCCGATTTTCTTACTACTTTTAAGCTTTTGTCAGGTTTTTTGATATATTTTAATATTATTACACTTCCATGAGGCCTTCCAGCAACAATCTATGGTCAAAAAGTTATAGTATCTTATAGGAAGTTTAAAAGAGTTACCATTTTGGGGTTTCGACGTACGTATGTACATATATATCTGACTCCCTCTACTTTTCTATATTATGCAGATGCAGATGCAAGTAAATCTACTTTTATTTTATATTTCAAATTTATAATAAAATCTCTATTTAATTTTTAGTTATCATAAATATTTTATGGGGAAAAGATAAAAAGAAAAAAGATAAAAAAAAAAAAAAAAGCAAAGGGTTCTCCATTTAAGGTGGGTCTATTTTATAATGTTGTTTTTTAATGTTTAAACAAATTACCTATACAATTGAATGAAACATTGACCATTTAAATTTTGTTGAAACAAAAGTTTTTTTTTTAAACAATTTTGGCGTGATGTTTTCCGCAAATAGATCAAATTTTGAAATATAATGGCGCAAAATTTTAAACAACCTATTATTAAGGCCTTAGCACAATACTAGTTAACAATTTGCTATATACATAGTAATCTACTAATGTTTCACTAATTTTAAACACTTGTTATTGTTTTGCTAACTAGTATCATGCTAAAACCATTTTATTAAAAAAAAAAACATGAACACATCTAAATAATGAGAGATTGTGGAGCAAACAAAACAAACATACCTTAATATCATACTAAAAATGATTTAACATCGTACTAAATCGTCTAAAATTTTGCGCCTTTTGTCACATTTGAGAAAAATGACATATGTATGTCATACAGATTTAGTACGATACTAAAAAGATAAAGTAGCCATTTGGTGATTTTAACTTTAGTAAAACGTTAAGAAGATAGAACGATACTAAACTCGTTTAAAATTATCAAAATCCTTTTTTTAACCTAGTATCACACTGAAAATGATTTAACATCGTACTAAATCGTCTAAAATTTTGCGCCATTAATTTTGTATGTAGCATCCCTTTTTTAACAGAAATCAAATGCAGATACATGTAAATTAACCATAAATCTAATTTTTACATCTTTATGAACTGTGAAATAAAAATAAAAAAAACATATATTTAATGAAACAACCTTTAAATAGGTGTGCTGTTATTAACAACTTCCTACACCTCCATTGAATAATCTAATACAAATATTTAACATTTATAATATTATTACATGCTTTATATATTCTTATGACTTATAGCCAACGAAGAAAAATGCAGTTTAATGTTAGACTGGTTACAAATTCTATAAAATTTTATGAACAAAATTCTATAAACCGCATTAAATGTAAAATGAGTTCTACTAACCAAATAAATACAAGCTCCTAAAGGAAAAAATGTATTAAAACCCAACATCGATCGTAAAAATCTAAGGAGAAATTCGAAGTTTTATTTAATTCGTACTTGCTACGTTAGGGGTCACTGTGCAAAGCAGTCACCCGAACCAGAGTCTGAGTTCATATCCAAAATGCCCCGAGGGCAATGATACATTGGAACTAAAAATAGATAAAATACCACCTAAAGAAACATACAAAAAGAGACGAATGACTCATTTTAATATTAAAAACCTTAAGAACGACCATTAATCCTTAGTAACAAAAATTCGTGATTGATGGTTACTTTTTATTGACAAAAATAAATTATTCTTCAATAAATTATCAAATCGAGAATCTTTTCACTTCCGAGCACTAAACTTATACATAACTTATACTTAATATAGCAGCAGATAAAAACAAAGAAAATATTAATCAGCGTAAGAAGTCATGATTCTACTGTCACGCTAGAAGCGATAACATGCATTCAATCAAACCGGAATTCCATTGAAGAATGAGAATCTCCATTATGGAGCCAACAGCTCCGATCTTTCTTAGTTACCGTAGATCATTAAAAAAAGAACGCTCTTATGATCGAACCAAGTATTTTTATTACTTACATATGTGTTTATGGAAATTCAAGCAAGCACATACACATTGTCAGTATAGAATATGTATAGGAACATGGTATTTGTAAAATTATGTGCACATTGAGTTGGGTATAGCGTTTACAAAACAGGAATAGAAAAGATGACCAACAACTGAAGATGAATATAGTATTTTGTTCTGTTAAATATTTTGCCTCATAGTGACTGATATATAGTATACCTACGAATACATTATAATTGTTAAGGCATACTCATGTAGATATACATGTAATGTATAAATATCATCTATTTTTATCTATTTTATACATAAATATATATAATATTAAAGAGAGTGATGTTAGTTACTATACGCTTATAACTGAAGAACGCCTGGGTCGATTTCGATAATTCGCACCAATTGGGACTGATTTCCGGCCAAACAAGAAGAATGCCATAGAAAACTCCATTCTCCATTTTACCATACATGTTGTATGCACAGATTTTATGACGCCATTTTTATAATAGATGACGTTAACGTTACGTTGTTACCATTTTGTTTGATACTTGTTTTTGGTCTTAATTTGTGTAACAATTGTTTTTGTTCCAATTTTCTTGTCACACTTTTATAAAGATATTCGCAAAATTTTCCGAATTCCCAAAACAAATTGTTATGGAATTTTTTGTATTACAAACTTGCTTGATATTTTTCATTACCTACGTTTTTAATGACAGATGACAGATGATAGTTGTTCCGTATTCGTAACAATTTTCTGATTACGATGTTTATGGGTGTGGTAAAAAAAAGTTGCCGTGAAATAAAATCGAAGAAAAAACGCCGAATTTGGAAATTCGTCTTCATTTCACTATACAAAAGTGAAATAACTTAATTGCATGTTGGAAAAGTGGAAAAACGATAAATTTCAATCAGAAGTAAAGCTGAATAAAAGAAAACAACAAATTCGGTTTTTTCCCACTTTAAAGAGAATTAAGGACAAATATCATTCTACTTGATTATGATCGGTGCCGTGAAATAAATCCAAGTGAAATAAGTCCAAATTTCAAAAATTGACTTTATTTCACTTTCAACAATCGCGCATCTACCCCAAATCCTATAGTGTACCAAAGCAGCACCGTAAAAATAAGTTGGTGCCGTGAAATAAGGCCAAGTGAAATGAGACCAACTTTCAATCAAAACTTTGCACTTAGAACCCCGTGCTTTGGCAGACCACAGGATTTGGGTTTGGAGCGAGGATAAGTGTATAAAAAGTTTCTTTGCATAAATGACAAACCACACCTTTGAAAGTGAAATAAAACCAATGTGACTTTATTTCACTATGTTTAAGTGTAATAGACTTGGCTTTATTACACTTTGCAAAAGTAAAATAAGGCCAATGCTTGAAATTTGGGCTTATATCACTTGGCTTTATTTCACGGCACCAAATAAGTTGGTTATGTTATGTACCTCCCCTGCAGTTTTGCAACGTGCAATTAATCCAATTTTTGAAAGTTAGCCTTAATTCACTTGGACTTTTTTCACGCCACCTCTTTCATGTTAGGGCTTACTAATATCCAATATGATATATGATTTAAAATAAAACCAATGTTTTATCATGCAACTTAAATAATACGGGTTATTAACTATCCCCTGGAAGACCTTTATTTGTCAGCAATTTTATCGTTGTTAGCCAAGTTATTAAAATGTTTCGTTTCGCATATTCTCGCTTTTTTTATCTGCTTTAAAAAATGTTTAAATGTTTGTACAAAATTGTATTGACATGAATTGATAATTTATGAAACCCTCGATAGTTTGTAGTATTTGAAATAAGGATTACCGAAGCTATTATTTCCAATAAAAGGTTTCAATTTGATAATTAAAAAAAGAACATTGTTTAAGGGAAATTAAAGAATTGGATAACTGACCAAATGGTCACCACGGCTATGGTTGTCAGCACTATATCCTTTTCATGAAATCTACCAATTTGTTGTCTACGAATTTTATCTCTAAGTTCTCGAATCGACGATGGAGGGGCTTTTCAATTTCATTTTTTGGCTTCCCAATTGATGATTGCATTTCTAAGACCCAATCAGCGAAGTAACGACGATGGTGGTTGGTGGTAGTGTCAACTGAACATGTTTCTATGCGATACACGGTGGTCTTTTGTCGTTTGTAAAATGGATTTTTCTAAAGATCGACGAAGAATTGACAAATCTGGGTTTTCGTCCACAGCAATATCCCAAGCTATTCCTAAAAAAAACGCTCACGTTTTCGAATTTTCATCTGCACATCACTTACATTCCCCACTGCTCAAATTTTCCCCACAAGATTCACAATTGCGAAACAAGAAAGGGCTTGACGAACGACCCAATGGGCATTTTTCTTTTTTAACTCAGAATAGAGCTTTTAACAGAATAGAGCATATCGAGCATCGTTTTATGAAAAAACGGACTGTTGGATTTTTATAAAAAAATTACTGAATATAAAAAACAATATTTTCTGTGAAATAAAATAAGTTTGAAGCCAATATTTTTAATTTTTGAAAAGCTATTTGAGCCGAAAATCAATTTTTACCAACTTTTATTAATTTTTTTCTTTAGGTTTTTATTTTTTGTAAAAAAACTGTCAATTCGATTTTTCTCAAAATTTGTCCTAATGTTGAAAACAATATTTCTTATAAGTTAAAATTAGTTAGAAGCCATAATCTCAAATTTTTGAAAAGATATTTAAGTCGAAAATCAATTTTTACCAACTTTTATTAAATTTTTTTTTCGGTTTTTAATTTTTTGTAAAAAAACTGTCAATTCTATTTTTTTCAAAATTTTACTGAATGTTGAAAACAATATTTTTTGAAAGATAAAAGTAGTTTAAAGCCAATATCTCAAAGTCTTGAAAAGATATTTGAGTCAAAACTCAATTTTTACCAACTTTTTTTTTATTTTTTCTTAGGTTATTATTTTTTGTAAAAAAACTGTCAATTCGATTTTTCTCAAAATTTTATCACATGTCAAAAACATTATTCTTCATTGCACAAAATTGTTTTGGAAATGAAATCATATTTTAGTCGTAAAATTTTCTGCTCTGAGCGTTCAGAATTATTTTTGAAACACACCTGAACACTTAAGTTGTCACTATTTGACATTTCTTCAATTTCACCTGTCAAATGCTTGTGTTCAGCATTCAAATCGGTCTGCTTCTGATTCATTCTGAGCTCAAAGAGCGCGCTCTGAATAAGCTCAGAACACAAACAGAACGAAAAAAGAAACACAAATTTGATACTACGTTTCCACCGGGCACTAAACCGAGATTTAGCTAGATTTGTCACAAATCTCCTTGAAATCTCGAAGATTTACCATACAAATTTTAATCTCCTCAAATGAAGATTTCAAATAAAACTCATTGAAATCTACTTGGAAACATTAGTTTGTCAAATCAAACAAACTTTTTTTTCGGAGAATAATTGTTGAACCGACCCATTTAAACGTTAATTTCGTTTATTGACAGATGGAAATGTCAACAAAAACTATCTGTCTCACTTCCATATGACTCAAATTCAAAACAATAAACAACTTTCAAGAAATCACAGACGAAATAAAATGTAAGTATACAAAAATAATAAATATGTACAAGAATATAATAAAACTAATTACTTACAGATGATGAGTGAACAAATACATTTGTTTTTCTTTTTGAAAGGAGAATAATTTGAAGTTTGGTTGTTATGACATACCTACACCAAACGTCAAATTAATCTCCTTTTCTTTGGTGGAAACACCTCATGATTTATTTTAAATCACTTGCCTTAAATCTCGGATTTTTTGTTGGTGGAAACTTACTATTAAGCTCTGAACGTTCAGAGGCAAAAATTAAACACAATTTTTTGTTTGACAGCTCAGGCTATGCTCTGAACTAAAAAAGAAAAACGCCTAATAGAGTTCCCTGTAGTGCAGTCAAACTTGGAATATACGAAAATAGTAAACAGTCTCTGGAGCAAACAAATTTGCGTTTGCAACATTTTTAGTTAATTTTTATTTACATTTTAATGTTCGAAGTTTCATTTGCAGTCTCAAAGTTAAAGTCGTTAAAGATTACATTCACAAAAGATAACATACTTCATTCTTTTACAATATTGGGAGACAAGAATTACATAGCCAGGCAATCTTTTTAAAAAGCTGAAAACTTTATTCATTGATAAAACTATAAAATTGTAATGGTTTGTGAACGTCAATTTTAAGTCTATAACACCTTGATCATTAAAAACGGCAAATTTACAAGAGATTCAAAAATCTAATAATTATAAATTAAAATGCTTTTCTACGTTTAAAAATATTCATGCCAATAACAGACTCTGATTAATGAGTTGCGAGCGAATTCGGAGTGATTTTTGTAAACTTTTAGCATAATAGAAATGTCAAAATTGACATTTGATCCTCCTCACAGCCTCTTTGTCAGATTCAGTTATCGGTTTGATTGGTTTAAATATATTTATCAATATTCAACAAAAGTCGGTTTGTATTGCAACATTTTCTAAATCTATGGTGAATCTTTTTAAAGCAGTGACCAGTCATTTATTTAATGTATACTTTTAAAAATTAATATGCCAACAGCGTATTAAGAACGGATGGTTTTTTTTATTAAAGTAATGTCATTTGTATTCCTTGTGAAATACCATAGTTGACGTCAGTTTCATCAGAGTTTCATTTCTAAATTTTTAGCAATTCAAAAGTATTCTTCGTAAAAAAATAAGACAAACACTTCAGGAGGTATTATTGAAATAGATCTTCTACTCATTGAAACTACTCCATAGCTGTTAATGACGATGCGGTGGGTATGCAATGTTTATAAGAATCTGATGTTCTTTCAGATGCTCGGAACTCAAAGCAAGCATTGTGCAGGCGGGTCGGGTCGTTGGCAGCATTTAAAATTGGTCGATGAAGTACATGTGTTAATGTTATAAGAAAAGAATAACGAGGCAAATAGAGTAAAATGTAGTGTCAATTTGCTTCACAGGCAGAACATACATATACAAAACTAAATGAGTCTTGTGAATTTATTGATGAAAGCTTCTTTTTTAAAGGGAATGGGAACAAACAAATGTTGTCTCTTGTGAGAGAAAATTCTTTTGTTATCAACTTGATTGATTAAGAATTTAGGTTTCTTATCACAATTATTTAGCCACTTCAAGTATTAAACAGTAACATAGGAACCTATAATGTCACACATAAGTATTTTAATTAAAAAAGTTTAATCATTGAGTCTTGTAGGTATGCTGCTGATACGAAATTAAATATCCTATTTAAAAAGTGGAACAACGAAATCATTAACCCAAAATGTTATTCCATGTACTTTTCAGTTCAATCTTCAATAAGCAAAATATAGATGAATCAAGCCGATTATTTTCTAAAATGTTTCTAATCATATCAAAAACACTATTAATTACATACTTTAACCAAATTTGTATTGGTTGTTGTCGTGCCTAATAATAATAAGCAACTACGAAACTCTTCTTATCATGGCCTCGAATATTTTTGCGGTCAATAGAATGAAACAATGTGAAATAATAAAAATATATTATTTATTTGGAACTACTTATTAAATACAATCAGTTTATAATAGATTTTAGTAAAACAACCAAGAACAGAGCTCCAGTAAGTGAAATATGTGTCTTGATCATTGAACCCGCACTTCTATCAGTCAAGTTCATAAGTTTCGGCTTAGCATTACATTCAGTTTCATTTTTCACATATTTGAACACTGATTCGATTATATTGGACGGAGTTATGTCGTTACACTTTCCCAGATGAAATAAAACACATTTTTCAAAGTTCTCAACATCTTTGCATTCTTTCTTGCCCATTACAATTTGGGGTTGATTATTAATATCTGGTAAACCATTCTTTGGAATATATTCGGCAAATGATTCATTCATACAATTATTGATTTCATCCTTTTTCTCCTCAAGACACTCTGGGCCTTGTTCGGCAAAAAATAAGGCAATTTGATCACCTCCCTTACCGCATACGAACTTGAGCATTTTTGAACCAACACGGGATATCACAGAATGACGTGCTTTTTCTTCGTCATTGAGGCATGGATGAATTTTTACCTCTAAGTTTTTGAAACAAAGTTCCACCTGGTTCTGTTTTTTGCAGTACTTCTGGAAAACTGTATCCAATTCTCCGATGGGCTTGGCTATTTCTATTTCCATTTGAATTGTTGTCAAATCGCCTAGACTAGATATACACTTTATGAAATCGAGAACACCTTTGTGTGCCTGAATAAATATTGTTTCATTATCTCCCGATACTTTTCGACACCTCTCCTTCAAGAGTTTCTTAGCATCATCAGCTGTGAAATTTTTACCCATAAATTCAGCTGGCAGAAATTTGTTCTTCAATAAATCCAAAGCATTTTGCGGCACTGCATTTGATTGATTATTCAAAATTAAAGCAAACGCTATCGCGAGAGGTATAATCCATTTCCAACTATGCATATTTTAGAACAAATAAAAATATATCAACATAACAAGAGCAACCGAAATACTAAATACAATATTTTTGTTCCCATATGAAAAATTGAATGGAGTTATTGAAGAAATGAACATTGAACTTAATTTTAATCTTAATCTTATCAGGTTTGATTAAAAACAAATGGTGACATATCTAAGCGCAAAAGCAATATCGTTTCAGCTGAGGTAGTGACCAAAGGTGCCTTGTTCTACATCATAAAAAGTGTATTGGTATTTAATGACTACCTACTAGCTGATTAATTAAAATACTGTTCAAAGTTTACGCTTAAATGTCTAATAGTCCAGTCAACTCAGAATAATTCGCATATTGATGAAAATTGCTACAAACAAAAGTCTTTTTTACAGCGGCTTCGAAAAATAAAATTTTAAATTACGGTTATCCACATATTCAGCATAAACGGTACCTACATTGTTATTTGGGACTTTTGGGGAATTTCCATAGTTTCTTAAAATATGATGCTCTGGAAGTTTACATCAATTTACATAAATATTGGAAGTAATTCCGAAGTAAAATATGTATTTTATTTTTATCAAGATAACTTATTGTGTTTGAGAGTCCAATTTGTTCTTTTTCAACAAAAATGGATGTAAGACTAACTTTAAATTCTTAAAATTAATTAAATTCAACTAAAATATAAAAAATACGTATACGCCTCAGTATACAATAATTACTAAAAGTAACCATGATGAAACAAATCATTACAAATATTATTGGCACGGTTTTTTGCATTACCAAAATAAGATTTGGATAACTTAAATTTTGATTAATTGATTTAAGTATAAATAAATAGGCATACAAGAAGTTTAAAACACCTTAATATTACTTCCGTTTTGAAATGACTCAATAAGTTTTAATGTAAACACAATCTTGTGTTCTCCGAATCATTCCAATATTGATGAAAATTGGTACATGAGTTCATTTCATCATTATTAAGCAGCTATTAAAAGGCCATAAAAGTTCCAAAGAAACATTTAAAGTTATTCAAGGTTTTTGTTTATGTACAGGGTTATCCATTTGGCGGTTTCAAAAGTAAACGTTAATAAAACACATATAAAAAATACTTTTTTTTCATGATATTTCTTTTTTATTATAAAGTTTGAACGTATGAAATTATGTGTGAAACACTACATCATTTAAATGACCACCTCGCGAATTGTTGCAAGCTTCGATTCTAATGGTCTTCAACAGGGAGCGGTGAATTCGCCGATTCTCGTCAGCATTTACACCAGCGATCTGATAGGTAGTCTTACAAAGGTCTTATTGTATACAGAACGGCCCGAAAGGTTGAGGTTATTAGAATTCTGTTGCAGCGTGATTTCGACAAGATTCAGCGATATTGCGACGACTGGAAACTGAAAATAAATGTCCAGAAGTCGGAGACAATTCTGTTCCGGACTCCGTTGGCTAGGGCCACGAGGGATACGTGCAAGAATTGGCGCAAGATGGTCATCGTTGATCTTCACGGGCAGCCATTAGCGAGCAAAAGTGTAGTGAAGTACCTCGGTATCTGGCTAGATCAGTATTTATATTTCGACAGACATATAAATGCTGCTCTAACCAGGGCCAGAGGAGCCTTCGCTTGACCCCAGAGTGAAGGTTAGTTGCTACATGGCCCTCATACGGCCGATGATCGTTTATGGTTGTTCTGTGTGGTTCAACGTTGCTCCTTCCCAAATGGAGAAATTTCGGGTGTTCGAGCGGCAGTGTTTACGACGCTGTACCGGCTTATACAGAACAGCCGAATCTTCTTATGTGCATTACTCTTCCAACGAGGTCCTATACAACGGGGATCGAATCAACAGAATTGACAATTTCGTGATAAATCTCGTTCGAGGTCACATTGCAAGAGCTATGTCTTCGACCAACAATTTAATTTTCGGGCGTTCTATCCGAAGGACGAGTACGCTTGAGCGGCTTCATTCCACCAGAGGCATTCCTCTGGTCTGCAATCTGATACAGGATAGATTGGCAGTTCCGCTAATCTACCACGTCAAACGACGAACCGTGGATAGGCGACTCCTGTACGTCATGGCACAAGCAGAGCTCCTTCGGTTCATTAGGTCTGTGTCCGAACGGGACCGAACTGATAGGGTGAAGCAGGAGAACCAGTTTTGGTGGCTTCAATCGGCACTTGATAGTGGGTAGTCGGGATGGAGTTTAAAGCCTTGGCCGGCTTAGATACTTGTTTTATAGTTTTAGGGTTTAGTTTTAAGTAGAATAGGCATGGTGGCACAAAAGAAATACAAAAAAAATACAAAAAATACAAAAAAGAAAAATACAAAAAAAAAATACAAAAAATATAAAAAAAAATTAAAACTTGGAATAAAAAAAAAGACAACAAAATATGAAAAACAAAAAACGTTCTAGTTTTAAGTAGTTTATAGGTAGAATAGGTAGTTTTAGTTAGCTTTAAGTTTTGTATTAAGGACCTTATTTTAAGTAATTTTTAAGTAAAAATAAAAAATGATATTGATATTAGTTTTTTTGAAATTTTCTAATGAATAAAAAATAAATAAAATGGAATTGAAGTTAAATAGATCTTAAGGCCGAAAGGCATTAGCATAAAGTATTATTTTTTAACTTAGAGTGTCCGTATGGGACCAGTTGTAAGTTATGGTTAATTAGGCTAGTTTTATGAATTTTCGTCTAGCTTTAAGATAAGTTTAAGATTGAATTAACAAAAATGAAAAAAAAAAGCTTCGATTCTTTTGAGGTAATTTTCAACCACTTTTTGAAACATATTGGGCGGTATCTCAGCCATAACTTGACGAATGTTGGCTTTTAAGTGCTCAAAAGTTAAAGGTTTATCTGCATAAAGACGGTTTTTTGCGTCGCCCGACAAAAAAGTCCAGCGGTGTTAAATAGCATGACGACGACAAATTACGCGTCCAGGAAATGTCTCTTGCAATAAAGCCCTATTCACTCGAGTTGTGTAGCGTCTTGTTGAAACCACAAATTTTCCAAGTCGTATTCTTCAATAGCAGCTAACGCTGCTCCTAATAGACGGTCACAGTCGTTCAGTCGTCGTTTTCGAAAAAGTAAGTCTAATCACACCTCCGGACCAAAGAGCTCATCAAACAGTGACATTTTGTGGATGTTATGGCCTCTCTTTAATTACCGATTAAGAAATGTGCTTCGTCACTGAAGAAAATTTTGTTCGAAAAATCGCCGTCGACCGCCTGTTGTTCAAGCACCTATTCGACGTTTTTACGACGCGAGATTGTGAATGGTCAGCTGATTTCAATTGCTATGTAAGCTGGACTATATATGGATGTAAGTGTTGATCCAAATGCAAAATAAGCCATAAAGTGTCGTAAGACAGTCCTTATTCCTGAGATCGACGAGGAATGGATTGGACACATTCGGGTCTTCGGCAACACTTTCAATCACAGCAGCGATATTTTCAGCGGTACGAGCGGAACGACGATGCACAGGTCTTACAGTTTCTGTAACCAATCCAGTCTTTTCAAATTTCTTTATTATGTACAATTATGTAAGTAATCTCCTCTTAAAGCACGATATGTGGCTGTGGCAGAATCACCATTTTTGTAGTAGGTTGTAACGATTTGTATGCGGTGTACGATAGTTAAGCGGTCCATTTTCGTAAATGTTAGACTTTCGAATTCCAGCCCTAATATACTTTTGAAACCGCAAAATGGATAACCCTTTACCTTTTGTGAAAAATAGATAGAAAAGATGGATATTTTCGAGATTTTATTTTTTTAGACCTCTACAGCTTCTACTCGCTTATTCGTAGAAAAGAAAAGCTATTTTGTAGAAAATCTTATGGTCTTTAAAGTTTGGCAAAAGTTTTTTTTTGTAGCATTTACATATTATGTAGTTACAGCCTGAAGACGGGAATTTTTGGCAAAAAATCAAAGAAACATTTTATGGTGACATGGGATTTTTGGGGACTTTTAGTCACTTGTTTGTTCCTTTTTAATTAGTGGCGCAACATTTTAAACGATTTAGCAAAATGTTGAAGTAATTTTTAGCAATTTACTAAGCTTAAAAGATGATTTACTTAATTTTAAAGATGATTTAATTTTAACAATTTAAAAAAAAAAATTGGGTGGCGCAACAGTCCGTTGAGAATTAGGGCCTAGTGACTTACAACTCTCAACTATTCCTGCGTAAGAGTACTGTTGTCAGGGAAGGAGGGGACCTACATTTTTAGGCCGGATCCAAACGGCTAATTTGAGAAAGCACTTTTCAAGACAAGAATTACTCTTGGAGAATTTGTCAATTCCTCGCAAGAGGCAGTACCCGTGAAAAAAACTTTAGATGCCATAGGCAGGGTTCGAACCCAAGACCTCTGGCATGACAGTCCAACGCACTAACCATCATGCCACGGGTACTATTTTAACAATTTTCTAAAGTTAAAATCACGGAATTGCTGCTTTAACTTTTTCACGTCCTCAAGCTGGAAACACCACACCTTTAGGTTCATAATTCCAAAAAACTGATGATGAGGGAATTTAGGGCTCTTTTTGGGCTACTAAGTGAGCGAAACTCCAAATTAGTATCTCCACCCCTTACCCTCTAAATTGAGTGGCAAAGTTGAAATTTTTGGTGACTTTCTAAACCAAACAAAACTTTAAAAAACTAATGATGGGGTCATTAAGTGCTATTTTTGGGCTCCTTAGTTCGCGGAACTTCAAACTGTTTTTTTAAGCCCATATCCCCAAACTTAAGTCGTAAAGCTAAAACTTTTGGAGACTTTCTCAACCAAACAAAATTTTAAAAATCTAATGATGGGGTAATTTAGGGCTCATTTTATGCTAGTTAAGTGCTCTTATCCCGGATTGGTTCAAAAATCCCTTCCCCCTGAAAATTAATTTCAAAAGCTTAAACATTTTTTTATTGCATTACCCTGACGAAATTTGAACAATTTATAAATTTAAAACTAAAAAAAAAAAAATTTGTGGAGAAATTCTGTAACCGACGCAATTTATTAGTTAGAAAAACGAAAAAAAAGGTTTAAAACTTTTGAGTCCTTTAGTAAATTGCTAAATATTTAGTAAATTGTTAAAACCTTAACAATAGGCTGTTTAAAATTGTACGCCATTGTGACTACTATAAAAAAAGTGGACATTGAATATATCAACAAAACAAAAACTTTTATAAAATTATTTCACTGCAAAAAAGCTTGGTGCAAGGGTTATTAGCGGTTTGTGCCTTAAGCCTAGTACATACTTCCTCGTGAAGTGAACGTTCGCCAGTGGAGAAAGTGAACTTTTGAAATTGCTCACTGGTACACACTTGTGAGTACACGTTGTGAACATTTGACGTTTCAAAAACACTCTAATGAAGACATAAATCCTTCGTACGTATCACCCTCCAAAACCCATTTGTTTACATTGTTGTATTTGTAATTTTGACATTATGTCCATGAATAAATGTGAAATTCAAATCACTGATAAACTAAATTTCCACGCACCGGACCTCATTAATTGTGTCTTAGTGTGCGTGTTTTCACCATTTTAACTTTTTTTTTAGAACAACGCGCAAGCAGCCACAAATTTTAAAATGCGGAAACCAAATGTCAAAGCTTCACCAACAGTTCCCATTACATTTTGCACGTGAATTGCCCGTGAACGAAAACTCTCCACTTTGTTCTCCACTCAGCTTCACGAGCAAGTTCACGGGTGAACCAAAAACTGAAATTTGTATGGGTTCACGAGATGGTTCACAAGTATGTACTAGGCTTTAACATAAAACATTATTACATGGTATTATTGGATTATGACCAAATAGGCAATGAGGTAATCAGTATTAGTATTTTTGTAGTTTTTCTAGTTTTTGTAAGTCTCTTTATACATATTTGTGAGTAAACGAACATTAGCATGAAATCAATATCATTACTTGTTCTCTAAGTTTACGAGCAATAGTAAATAATTTCGCGAAAATATTTAAACAACAAAATCAGCTTAACTGCTGGAAGACAATACAAAAATCGGAGCCGCAGCCGGAGTCGGAATAGCTGTCGTACGTTAACAGAAAGTACGCACACAATGCGTCGTACGGCCTTTTGGTGTTATTTGGTAGGTATATTTGCAGTTTACAACCACATCAAATTTCTCAGAAAATATTTTTTTTGCTTTCTTTTATTTCTTATTTAAATATTTTTCCACCTTTTTATTGAAAAACTATTAAAAAATATATAATCACCAAGTTATTCACTTCAAAAATGGAAACGTCACATGTGTCGTACGTCAAAGTTAAAAGTTAGTCAACTCTTCCGACTCCGGCTGCGGCTCCGATTCCAGTTGCGTCGCGTTGTGTTCGTACGTTTGCATTTGCGTACATTGAATACTTTGACAGCTATTCCAGTTACGACTCCGACTCCGGCTCCGACACCATTGTATTCCAGCAGTAAAGCACACGACTCTCTAAGAACTTTTTGCATAAAATTTGTTTTTGTTCTAGATCTACTATTGTGTTCTGAAGGCTTTCTATGCAGATTAAAAGCACGGTTTAGAGACAATTTACAAAAAGATACATAATTTCAGACGTTTTACTTTTTTTTGAAATAGTGTGATTTCCAAACGCTTCCTATGTCGCTTCTCTAGAGTCGATCTACAAATAATCCTATAATTTCAAAGCTAGAAAAACCAGTTACAATACTGTGATAACTTCTTATCATCACTAAGAATGTTTGGGGAACTCTTTGTCATTTTTCAATTTTGTCAACTTTCAGCTGTATGACTAGACTAATAAATAACAAACAGTAAGTGAATGCATTAACTTAATTTTTAAATAGTAGATATACAAACGTTTAAACATTAGTTTAAAAAATAACATGTACAATGTGCTTATATGTCCATGCATTCCAAGCATTATTCAACTAGTTTTTTTTCGCTGTTATTGTATTTTCTTTTTATTTGTTTAATAGATAAATATAATAATAATAGTTTAAGTGGCTAACGTAAATACAAATACACTCTGCGTCACTTGATTAAGGTTAAAATATTTTTTTTTAAATGACATGCTTCGCTCGGAAGTGGAATTATACGTACTTAAAAAATTATTTCATTCAATACTTAAAATAAAAATAATTGTACTAAAGTAGTGCTACATAAAATATTTAAATAGCAAAGTGTGCATACCATACTTGTAGGTATAATATGAACTTAAATTAAAGACAGAATGAACGCTTGCATGACGATCAATGTAGATATCACTACTCTATCATTTAATATTTTAATCTCTGCATCACTTGAGTATTGTACTCTCTGACTGTACATTAAAACGCATCATAAAGTCAACTCGAATAAAAATAGATACAAAAAAATTCAAGGCAACAGAGTTACAGAGTTTTGCAAGAGCTCAATTGTGATTATGCGTGGTTTCTATAGATAGATAGTTACGAGTAGTATAAGTATACATATATGCAACTACAAGATAGATACTTTTTTGTGTTAAATTTTGATGTCACAATAATTTAAATTTAGAGACAGGCGCTGCGCTCTGGCTGGTTGTAAGTTAAAGGAATACAAATGTGTTAAAGTATAAGTTAGTTCTTCGATTTCATCAGATTTGAATATTTCCTAATTACTGTTTAAAAGCCAAAATTTGGGTTGTTCTTGACCAGGTTATTTTTGTCAACAAAAACTTTAACAATCATTTCAACACTTTGGGAAATGTTTAAAATAAAATATGTTAAAATTTTATTTTAAATATTTCAAAAACATTGAAACATTTTTAGAATTCTTTTTATTACATTTTAATATTTTTTTTTCAAATGTAGTACCCGTAGCGTGATGGTTAGTGCGTTGGACTGTCATGCAACGGTTCTTGGGTTCAATCCCTGCCTGTGCCACTTTTTTCACGGGTACTGCATCTTGCAAGGAATTGACAAATCCTCCAAGAGTAATTCTTGTCATGAAAAGTGGTTTCTCAAACTAGCCGTTCGGATTCGGCATATAAACTGTAGGCCCCTTCCATCTCTGACAACATAACTCGAACACAGGAATGGTTGAGAGTTGTAAGTCACTAGGCCCCCTGGTTCTTCATGGACTGTTGCGCTACCTCATTTATTTTATTTTTCAAATTTCAGAACCTGTAACACAGAATAGTTTAAAATGTAATAACAATGATTGAAATATAGTACAAACTCATTGACACTTTCAAAAGAGACTTGAATGCGACCCACACTGTTTACTACTGATTCGTACCTGTCTGTCGATATTTCTTCAAAATTTTACAAAATTTTAATAACAATATTTTGCGTGAAATACAAAAGTTTGAAGTCAATATCTTTGTTTTGTTATTTTGCTCATAATACTTATGTCAAAAACCATTTCTTATCAGCTTTTTGTAGGCTTTCGTGTTTCATAAAAAAGTTAACTTGTTTACTTACTTACTTACTTAAGATGGCGCTGCAGTCATATGTGAATTAGGGCATCACCCAAAAAACCTTCTACATCTAGCTCGGTCCTTTTTTGCTTTCTTAGCCCAAAGAAACAGCGGTTAGCAAAAGTTATTCTTCGTTTGATCTCAGCGCTGGTTTTGTTTTCTGCGTTCATAGTGGAGCCTAGGTAGACGAAGTCCTTAAGTTGTAAGCCCCATTGACATCACGTTCAGTTCTTCCGATTATGTCAATGTCGTCAGCATATGCTAGGAATTGGACAGACTTTTGAAAGATAGTGCCTCTAGTGTTGACGTGGGAGCTCTGTACTATTCTTTCAAGTACGATTTTAAAGAAATCGCATGACACCTTGTCTAAAGTCTTTTTTGACATCGAAAGGTTCTGTAAAGTTGTTTCCAACCTTTATGAAGCAGATCGAATTCTCCATGGTCATCATGCACAAACGGATGAGTGTGGCAGGGATGTCAAAACTAGACATTGCTCTATAAAGCTCGTCCCTGTAGATGCTGTCATATACCGGCCTTGAAATCGATGAAAAGATGGTGGGTGTCGATTTGGTGTTCTTGGGTTTTTTTTCCAGGATCAGCCGTAATGTGAATAATTGATCTACTGTGGACTTTCCTGGTCTAAAACCACACTGATAAGGACCTATGAGGTTGTTGACGATGGACTTTAGACGTTCACATATTACGGCAAATTTTGCAGGCTTTTCTTTTTCGAGTGAAAAAGATTGCCCGCGTTTTTGAAGCATTGATTCTTATTTTCCAGTCATGGAAGTAGCTTTGTATAATATTTAGACTAGATTGGAGATTAGTTTCGATTATGAAACCAACTGAATCCGAAGAGAAAATGCAAGTATCATCAGCGAAAATTGCTGTTTTACAAAAAGGAAGTAATGGAAAATCGGAAGTAAATATTGAGTATAGAATTGGGCCTAAAACTGATCCTTGTGGTACACCAGCCGTTATATCATATTTTTCAGAAAACCAGTTATTGACTGAAACCTTAAATTTCCTCTGAAGTAAAGAAGATTGAATTATTTTTATTAAAGACACTGGGAAGTTGAGTATCAACAACTTGTGTAAAAGCGCATCGTGTCGAATGATTTTTCGACATCAAGAAGTACCATACCTGTACTTTTACCAGACCTTAGTTTACTTTTTATGTGTTTAGTAATCCTATGTACTTGAAGGATTGTACTGTGATGCAATCTGAAGCCGAACTGCTCGTTTGGTAAAATGTTATTATTGGTTAAGTGTGAATTTATTCTAGCTTTAATAACTTGTTCAAAACATTTACTAATTGAGCTCAACAAACTAATGGGTCTGTAACTATTAGGTAGATTAGCATTTTTACCAGGTTTTAAAATCGGTATTATCTTTGGAGTTTTCCAATTGTTTGGAAAATAGCCAATTTTAAGACATTTATTAAATAACACTTGCAAGTATTTTAAACCTAATGTTGGTAAGTTTTTCTAATATATATTTTTGATGCCATCAAAACCAGCTGATTTCCTTGCTTTAAGATTTCGAAGTATACCTTTGATATCATCCAGCGAAATCTCGTTTTGGAGGTCATTTATAGGTGATGAGTTAATTGACTCAATTGAGTTGCTGACAATTGATTCAATAATGTTATTGGTCATATTGTTATTGGCCATATGGGTTGCAGAAAATGTTTCTGCTAAAACATTTGATTTTTCATTGTTCGTGATTAGAACATTGTTACCTACTTTAAAAGCAGGAATGTGGGTGTTTTTCTTCTTTATGATTTTAACTACACTCCAGAAGGGCTTACTTCCCTTATCTAAACCCGCAAGTTTTCGATTCCAAGATCGATTCCTATGGTGCCAGATTTCATCTTTTATAATTGTGTTGAGTGTTTTTACTGCAACAAGTAAGTTAGGTTCTCGGTTTCTTATCCATTTTCTTTTAACGAAATTTCGATGTTTTATCAGATTTATTATATGATTTGGTAGTAAGTTTATGCTCTCAGAACTAACTATATCCATCAGGACCGTCCAATTTTTTTTCATCGGAAAAGCTGTATTCCACCTGATGTAATTTGTTGCAAAATTAAGGCGTTGGCTCATGCGTGCAGCTTTCAATGGCGATTTTTTCTCCATTTTTTGGTGTCGTATATGGTGTGCCTTCTGTCACAACCGAGCAACAGTCGATCTACTAGCATTTACCCCAGCTTATGCCTTGATTTTACTAATGGAAAGCCTTTAAATTTAAACAGCTCTCACTATCGCCCGCCTTTCCTGAAATGATGTGCCTTTGTTGATTCTTCTTTTGGGGTTTTTTCCATACCTCTCTAGGTCCTTGAGGTTGTTGTTTTTAATTCGATAAATCAGATTGATTACAATTATACTTCCTATGTGAAGTTAAAGAAAAATAAAAATATTGTAATGTGTATACACTCTTTATCTCTTTCAATAATAAGGGGTAACATCTAGTGGTAGTAATAGGAGAACTCGCTTCTTTAAGCATCGAGAAACCTCTAGTGGCTAATAGGAGAACTCGCTTCTTAAGCATCGAGAAACATCTAGTGGCTTAGAGGGGAACTCATTTAGCGCATACAAGAACCTCGAAAGGGGTAAGCATCTAGTGATAAAGTGGAGAACTTCGTTAAGCATCGAGAACAACCTCGTAGATTCTCGAACCGATTGGAGGTAAATAAATAGGCGCTTGGAACCGAAGCGGTTCATTATGGATTGTGAATTGCTGTAAAGTAAAGACTGTGTTTGAAAAGTAAAGACTGTGTTTGAAACGTAATAATTGAGTGTTCAATAAATAAGTTTATATCGATTTAAATAAAGAAAATTTGTGTTTTTATTTACGAAGTGTGAATAAGTTTTAATTATCGGACCAAGCCGAATATTACATTGGTGTCAGAATAAGGGATTAAAACTTATTGAGAATAAAAACAGTGAGCAGTGATTGAACTATTTTGTGTGAATTAGTGAAGTTAAAAATAAATACAAAATGAGTAAAGTTTTGAAAGACTTAACTGTCCCTGAGCTAAAGGCCGAACTAAGCAAACGTGGCTTAAGTGGGACAGGCGTAAAAACCGAACTCGTTAAACGGCTGCAGGAATATCTGGAGCAGCAAAATGAAGACCCAGATACGTTTTCTTTCGAATTAGAAGCAAAAGTGGAAGAGGTAAATGCAAATATTGCTTTATCTAACATGATGTCACTTCTTTTAAACAAATTTGAAGAAAATAAAAATGATGTCCTGAAACAACTAGAAGCCCAAAGAAGCGACCAAAAGCAAGAACAGCAGAATGTCCTAAAACAACTAGAAGCTCAAAGAAGTGACCAAAAACAAGAGCAGCAGAATGTTCTCAAACAACTAGAAGCTCAAAGAAGTGACCAAAAGCAAGAACAGCAGAATGTTCTCAAACAACTAGAAGCCCAAAGGAATGATGTCCTCAAACAACTAGAAACTCAGAGGAATGATGTCCTAGAGCGATTCGACGAACAGAAAAACCTTTTAGAAGGCAGGTTTGCGGACTTCGAAGAGAAAATCAAAACTGTCGACAAGCGCGTCGAAAAACAAAATGCACGTTTCGAGAAAATTGACGAACAAATCGAAACCATCACAAATGAACTAGAAAAAGTGCGAAAGATGAAAGCTCGAGAACCTTCTGGTGAGTGCTCAAGGAAGAGAGAAGTGAATCCTCCAAGCTTTGACGGGCAGATTCCGTGGTCAATCTACAAGAAACAGTTTGAAGCAGCAGCGTTAACAAACGGCTGGGACGATCACGAATAATACATTGCTCTTACGCTTGCTTTAAGATGATCTGCTGCTGAACTGCTACAAACCATCCCAGCAGAGAAAAGTGGTGACTTCACAGTTCTGGTAAACGCAATCGAACAGCGGTTTGGGGATAGCCACATGACAGAAGTCTTCCGAGTTCAGCTTAACAACAGGACACAGAAAAGAGGTGAAACTCTGCAGCAGCTTCAGGCAGATATCCAGCGATTGGTTCACCTGGCATATCCAACAGCTGGTAACGAGATAATAAATCAACTTGCTGTTGAAGCCTTTGTGAGAGCTGTGGGCGATATAAATCTCCAAAGGGCTATCCGCACTGCCGGAAAGCGAACATTACCAGAAGCATTGGCTTTCGCTCTGACGATGGAAGCTGCAGAACAAGCTTCCCAAAACGTGCATCGCATAAGAGAAATAGAAGTCCAAGAATGTTCTTGTCAGAAGGCTACTCTGGAAAGGAGTCAGCGAGACGGACCAGCACGATGCTGGAACTGCAATAAGACTGGGCATCTACAGCGACAGTGCAGATTACCACGAAGAAGAACCACATGCCAACACTGTGGAAATAGAAGTAATTCAACCGTTCAAAGCAACACCAACAACGTTGCTTCCGAAGTTGTTTCCCACCCGGGAAACGAATAAGAACCAACTTCGAGGGGCAGAAGCTGCTTTCTGGTATCGATGGCCCCAGAAACGACATCCAGGTTTCTCAAACGCAACGTGACAACAAGAGCCTGACCGTGGAAGCAAGTATAAACGGCAACAAATGTGTGGCTACCATTGACACCGGTGCCACGGCGTCCATCGTACGGCAAGACCTCGTCAAGAAGGCATGGCTCCACAACACCAACAGCTATCGTCTAAGGACTGCAACTGGAGAGGCCGCAAAAGTTTATGGTGAGGTACGTCTTAAGATTCGGATAGCAGAGTTGGAATTCTCTCACCCGTTCCTGGTAGCAGTATATGTGACGAGTGCATTGTCGGCATCGATTTCATGAAAGATCATGGAGTGATATTGGATATCGGGAACCAAGTCCTGAAATATCGAAACATCGAGATTCCGATGATCTATGGGACTAACTCGTATGAGACCTCGTCATCTGTGAAAACCGTCATCAAAGAAGATCTCACTTTGCCTGCTTCTTCAGAAGTATTCGTGTGGACGAAATTGAAGGGTAAACCTGGCAGCCATCGATACCTCATGGTCGAACCAGCATCTGTAAAGTCCTCCCAAAACGTCACCATTGGGAAGACTCTTGTGAGACCATTAAAGAACATGGTTCCGGTACGAATACTGAACATCAAGCCGTATGAAGTTAAGCTAGAAAAGGTGAGATTGTCGGACAATGCGAATCTGTATCAGCGATAACAAGGATCAACGAAGAAGAGTCAAGGCGATCCTTGAAGTCCGAAGAGCTGAACTCCATAAAGACGAACATTCTCAAGTCATCTAATCTTGGCCACCAACAACGAAGAACTGCAGAAGGTCTCCTCGAAGAATTTGCAGACATCTTTTCATCATCGAAAGGGAAATATGGCAGAACGCAACTGGTGCAACATCGAATCAATACCGGGGATGCAAGGCCGATTCGTCAACCTGCAAGACGCCTTCCACTAGCCAAACAAGGTGAGGTTGAAGAACTGATAACCACCATGAAGGGAGAAGGTCTGATCGAAAACTCTAAAAGCCCTTGGGCGTCTCCAGTGGTCCTGGTAAAGAAGAAAGACGGATCAACCCGCTTTTGCGTGGACTATCGAAGGTTGAATGATGTGACCAAGAAGGATAGCTACCCTCTGCCTAGGATCAGTGATACTCTGGATGCAATGGAAGGAGCACAATGGTTCTCAACTTTGGACTTGAAAAGTGGTTACTGGCAAGTCGAAATACATCCTGAAGACAAAGAAAAGACAGCATTCTCAACAGGAAACGGATTGTGGCAGTTCAAAGTGATTCCTTTTGGACTTTGCAATGCTCCAGCGACTTTTGAGCGCCTAATGGAATGCGTCCTGCAAGGACTCACATGCAAATCTTGCCTGGTCTATTTGGATGACGTCATAGTATACGGGAAAACATTTGACGAACACTGTACAAATCTGAGAGCCGTGTTTCAAAGACTTCGAGAAGCCCACCTCAAGCTTAACCCAGAAAAGTGTTCACTCTTCAAAACCGAAGTAAAATATCTGGGACATATCATCTCATCCCAAGGAGTAAAAACGGATCCTGATAAGGTTGACACCGTGAAGAATTGGCCAACACCACAGGACAAACACCAACTCCGAAGCTTTCTGGGTCTAGCCACCTACTATAGGCGCTTTGTGAAGGACTTTGCTGGAATCGCCAAGAGTCTACATCAGCTAACGGAAAAGGGAAAGCAGTTTAGATGGTCAGGTGAATGCGAGCGCAGCTTTCAAGAGCTCAAGCAACGCTTGTGTAATGCACCAGTGCTGACCTACCCAACTCCAGGAAAACCGTTCATAATTGATGCTGATGCGAGCAATGTCGGGATAGGTGCTGTACTATCGCAGGCGCATAATGGCGAAGAAAAGGTGATTGCTTATTACAGCAAGGTACTCTCGAAGTCGGAAAGAAATTATTGTGTGACCAGAAGAGAACTTCTTGCACTGATTTTGGCAACAAAGCACTTCCATAAGTATCTCTATGGACAGAAGTTTCTTCTCCGAACTGACCATGGAGCACTTAACTGGCTTTTGAATTTCAAGAATCCAGAGGGTCAAGTGGCAAGGTGGATTGAGAGGCTGCAGACGTACGATTACGAAATTCAACATCGGAAGGGGAAGCTTCACTCAAATGCAGATGCACTGTCTCGGAGACCATGTAAACAAGACTGTAAGCATTGTAGACGACAAGAAGAAAAAGAAGTGGTTACTGTCCAACGAATCAGAGTCGATCCCATTTATGGCTGGAGCAACGACGAGTTGAGGAAAGCTCAACAAGAAGACTCAGATATCGAACCCATCCTCGCTTGGAAGGAACACCAGGAAAAACCAGAATGGGCTGAAATCTCCGATAGAAGTCCGACTCTGAAGGCCTATTGGGCACAGTGGGACTCGTTTCATGTCCAAGAGAGTGTCCTTCGACGTAAATGGGAATCAGCAGATGGAAAGTCTTATGTAATGCAGCTAGTCTTACCGAGATCGAAGGCTATGGATGTTCTGCGAGAGATGCATGGTGGAGTTTCGGGAGGTGATCTAGGAGTGAACAAGACGCTAGAAAAGGTTCGACAACGATTTTACTGGCTACATGCAAGGGAAGATGTCGAGAAGTGGTGCCGAAAATGTGATACCTGTGCTGCCACCAAAGGCCCGAACAAAAAGAACCACAGCCAAATGCAGCAGTATAATTTTGGAGCACCCTTCGAAAGGATTGCAGTAGACGTGGCGGGTCCATTTCCGGAAACAAATAATGGGAATCGTTATATTCTGGTCGTCATGGATTACTTCAGCAAGTGGCCTGAAGAAGCCAAAACAGTCGCAGACCAAATTGTCTTCAACTGGGTGAGCAGATTCGGCGTTCCATTAGAACTGCATTCTGACCAGGGAAGGAATTTTGAATCAAACATATTTCAGGAAGTTTGTGGGCTTCTTGACCATCGAGAAAGAACTAATAGAGAGAACCAACTTCGACGGTTTTTCTCTTTTTGCCTACAAGCTATGATTTGGCCACCAACTTGCATATGTAGTAACTCCATATAAAAAAAATGTGGGGAACAAATACTTATGCAAGTTTGTGCACATACTCACCACGAAAGAGAAAAAACTTTTCTCTCTTTTCTTTCTGCTCACCACCTTTTAAAAATGGTGACCACCTTTGAAAAATGGCGGATGTAGTCAGCTGTTCAGAGGTGTTCAAAGAAAATTCAAAATTGTGTATGAACAACTTTTCGGTACTCTCATTGTGTTCGTTTGATATGAATATCATTCGAATATGAAGTGAAATTAATTACTCTTGTTAGGTGCCAGAATAATGAAGATTTAGAAACAATTCTAAATTACGCATTTAGATAAGTATTAGTTAGTTATTTGAAGCCAGTTTTAATCATTAAGTAAGTAAAATAAATTAGGTGGTGCAACAGTCCAATGAGAATTAGGACCTAGAAACATAACAACTACAACTATTATTTGTATTATTAGCTGAGTTTATGCGTTTAATTTTCGCTCTGACCGTTGAAAGATGCAAAAAAACTCAGATTTGTTTCAATTTTCAGAGTTTATCGACTTAATTTTGTCGATGCGAGAGTTGCAGGAACATTGAAAACGAGAGTTACAGAATGTAAACATGGAACATTGAAAACATTTTTATATAATCATCTCTTTTTTCCATTCCTATTTTATTTGTGTGTACTCGTTGTTTATTTCCTTTACATTACTCACGACATTTCCAAAATCCTGAAAATAAGTGATTTAAGTAGACACTAAATAAAAAGACCGTCAACTTGTTACTTCTGTTACCAATTTTCATTGCATAAGATTTGTGAATAGGTGATAAGCTATTCTTACTGCCTTCCACTAAGCTAGTGTGTTGCTTTTAAAGGCTTAACTACATAAGCTGGGTCAGTGGTTTTGTGAAAAGAATATACAAATTTGTTCTTCAACCAAAATTTAAGTCTTATGCATCATTTTTATAAATTTTCGAGTTCTAAATATTTATATCTTATCTTTCAGTTATATAGCGACAAGGAAAAATCTGTGAGGGAAAGTTCTAACTACAGTTTTTCTGAAAGTGCATTGTGGCTTATTCATAGATGTTTGCTAAACGTTTTAGGCTATTCATAAATAAATGCAAATCAAAGTTAAGGGCTAAACCTGAATAACTATAAACAATGAAAATGGTGTGTTCAAGTAGTTATTATCGCAGCCAAATTTCATAATTGATTTTTTTGGTGTATAAAAAAGCTGAAAGAGTAATTCATGACAAATAAATGTTACTAAGTTCCAGAAAATATCGATTGATACCGCAATTGCAGAAGATGTGGATATTTTATATAAATATTCCTGGTAAACTGTAGAACTTTATTATTTCCGTCTTTTATAATTCAATGTAAAATAATTCAATGCAGTATATTTTAGATAATACAGTAGTTAAGTTAGTAGTTAAGGCATTACTATTGAAATAAACATAACATATGTTCATTTATAAAAAACATGTACTCGTTCAAATATACAAATAAAGTCTAGTCTAAAAAACCTTAACCTTGTTATACTCTTTCTGCACACATCCTTTCTTGTTTTGGTTGTTAATGCCATCTATCTGTAACTCAGAGAAGGTTGTTAATGCCATCTATCTGTAGCTCAGAGAAAGAGAAGAGAAAAACAAATTCACCACGAACTACCGGTATAACTTCTTCCGGTATTTATTGACAAACAAAAATGTTTTCCTAGAATTAATTTGAATTATAGGAGTATTTTTGTAGATATAAAAACGACAAGATGTAAGTAAAATTAAAGAAAGAAATTCATGAGAATTACAAAAATATTATAATGAGACTTTAAAAAACATAGCCTTCTTGGCTATCAATAAACAAAAATGAGAAATGTCGCATTTCCCGGAAGTGATGTTTTTTTGTGTACTCTTTTCCGAAAACATGTATACACCGATACGAATTCAACACGCTATAAAAAATGAGAGTAAGAGGTTTCGAAGAGACGGAGACGAGGAATTTTGGTTCTCTCATTTAGTTTTTTCTCTCTGTTCTTGACATCAAGAAGACAAGAACAACACCACTTCACCCACAATCTGATGGCATGGTCGAACGATTCAACCGAACCCTGAAGGAACATCTTTGCAAAGTTGTGGACGACAACCAGCGAGATTGGGATCGACACATTCCACTGTTTTTGATGGCGTATCGAAGTGCAAGACATAGCTCAACTGGCCATACACCGTCTGAGATTTTGATGGGAAGGAACATCAGACTGCCGAGCGAAATAAAATTTGGATGCCCCACATCGGAACCGCAAGCCGAGGATGACTACATTGATGACCTCAGAGAAAGACTCCTTCAAATCCACGACAATACCAGGTTGAAAATAAAGATGTTCAGTGACCGAATGAAGACACGCTACGATATACGAGCGACAACAACAGAGTTCCAAGCAGGGGATCGGGTGTGGCTTTACAATCCCCATCGACAAAAAGGATTGTCACCGAAACTTCAACGGGACTGGGAAGGTCCATATACAGTCATTACAAAAATCAACGATGTCGTGTACCGGATACAAAAGGGAGTCAGAGGAAAACCTAAAGTTGTACATCGCGACCGGCTACATCGCTACAGTGGTGATGAGAACGATGGATTTGTTCGGGACGATCAATCCTAAGGAGGGGGCAATGTAATGTGTATACACTCTTTATCTCTTTCAATAATAAGGGGCAACATCTAGTGGTAGTAATAGGAGAACTCGCTTCTTTAAGCATCGAGAAACCTCTAGTGGCTAATAGGAGAACTCGCTTCTTAAGCATCGAGAAACATCTAGTGGCTTAGAGGGGAACTCATTTAGCGCATACAAGAACCTCGAAAGGGGTAAGCATCTAGTGATAAAGTGGAGAACTTCGTTAAGCATCGAGAACAACCTCGTAGATTCTCGAACCGATTGGAGGTATATAAATAGGCGCTTGGAACCGAAGCGGTTCATTATGGATTGTGAATTGCTGTAAAGTAAAGACTGTGTTTGAAACGTAAAGACTGTGTTTGAAACGTAATAATTGAGTGTTCAATAAATAAGTTTATATCGATTTAAATAAAGAAAATTTGTGTTTTTATTTACGAAGTGTGAATAAGTTTTAATTATCGGACCAAGCCGAATAGTACAATATAATATGAAAAATGACTAATTGCGAATGATTGAATTTTGTATTTCGAATGACTTGAAAAATTGAAAAACTAATATTTATTTCGAAGTAGGTCAAATAATCCACTATCCAATCCATAAAATAATGCTTCCTGATTCCAGTGTCTACATAATTTTAAAATTAACTTAAAAGCAAAAACATCACTTTTAAAGTTATAAGGTATAATTTATAAAGTATTTTAATTTTCAAATGAGTTTAAAAACTACGAAGTTATATACTGTGTATAGTTTATCTATATAAAAACTTGAACTATATACATATAGATATAATATTTCTGTCCTTACGATTATAGGATGACCCATTTCCTATGGATGTGTGGAAGGTATATCTGCCTGCCTGTCTGAATAGCCTGGCCGTCTCTTTTGGTCCTTTGCACGGCAAAAAATGCTTGGAGGCGTTGTTGGCCATAAAGAAACGAGCTCAGATGAATGCATCAAAAACCTAGAATTGTGCACGTAGTTGCATAGACATAGTAGAACTCCAGGCTTGACGTTGTACATATATATGGTGAATAAGATTGCGTTTCTCTTAGTTTTTATTTTATTTTTATGAGTAGAAAAGGTATTGTTTTTGTATAAATACGTTATGCCTTATACTCTTTGACTGTTTGTTTTGTAGTTTAAGAACATAAATCACTGCAATGCTCCAGGCAATGTAACAAGATTATTTCTTAATTTATTTAGTCGTTAGAGGATTAAAATGAAACGTTTTGAAGTTGTATCCTTTCTAAGGTACTTTTAATAGAATTGTTAGGTATTTACTTCTTTAAGTTATTTTTCTAGAGTAAATGAGAATCAGGTACAAATATACATTCGCAATTGAAGGTGTCAATGATCTAGACATGCATTTTATTTGAAAGGGTGTTTTTCTAAGTACTTGAGAACCTTACTATTATAATATCTACAAGACAGAAATATTTTTGCAATTTATTTTTCAAATTTGATTTTTATCAGTTTAATGTCTGACCACTGTGTAGTGTGTTGTCAGTTATGGCTTCAATATAAGCTTCCAATCCCTCAAGAATTGCTGGTTTGTTAAAATAAACCTCAATGAATCATAAAAAGTAATCGAAAGGCGTTAAGTGGTATGAACAAAGGGGGTCAGTTAACACGACTACTTCCAAAAATAAAGTTTATCACCAAATTAATTTTGCATTAATGTCGTCTTTGTTTAGCTGATAATTCCAGGAAACATAAAATCATCCAGATTGAATCGATAGCGGTCACCATTTACTGTAAAGGCAGCTTCTTCCTCATTTAAAGAAAAAAAGGCTGTTGATGCTGCCAGAATGTAAATCACACCGTTACTGCTTTGAGGATTGTCTTTGCTCCATAAACGGAAATTATTTTGCTTATTGACAAAGCCATTTATCATCAATAAATGCAATTCTTTGGTCAAAAGATCTATGAACTTTGCGAACAGATCAATTCTGTACAGTAAATTTCCACAGTTAGTATAGTAGTAATTTTTATTGTGATTTGTTCGTGTTTTACATTGCTATTCAATTAGTAACATATTGATAGCAACTTAAGAGTTAATTTGCCGACTTTGAATTAGTCAGAATATACAAAATTTACTTAAATATTTTTTTGTTTAAAAAATACGAACCACTTGCGTTTTTGTAGTAATAAAAACTACAGTAAAATGGATATGTGTCCACTCAAAAAGTCTATTAAGTTGCCAAATTTCCACAATTTGGAAGTGTTTTTTTAAGATTAAAAGATTTACATATAATGAATTGCCAAACCTTACTGAACGGAAATATTAACACAATTTGACATTCTTAGCTGTCAAACCATAGACAAAAACCAACTTAACTTGCATTGTATCCTAAAACACCTTACATTAACTTGATAAGTTGGTAATCAATTTAAAGCCAAAATATTCTTTAAAATCAATCACTAAAAATAAATTTACAAACTATTTATGAATGACCATTAGGCGCCAGTTATAGCTATCATTGGTTTTCATCATTGAAAACAAAAATTGAAATTTTTTGACATGTCGTTTATAGCTATCATTCGATTCGTTTCACTTTTGGACATAAAAGTATCAGCTGTTTCCTTGTGTAATTTACGATCAATCAGTATATAATTTTCATTTCTAATCAAGGGGAAACACCGTCAAATATCGATTCAAAAAATTTTCCGGATCGATTCCAATGATAGCTATTTTTGGCCTCCTAAGCAGCCAAGTTATTTTTTTATTTTCTTTTAAGATTTATGAAAGAACATCAGTTTTTGCCACTAAACCAAACTACTCCAGTTCTGGCGTTTGGCAGAATTCGATAATTTTATCCAAGAATTAAAAAAAATTACATACTCGCAGCTCTTTTTGTCTCTATTTTTTTAGCTCTTTTAGGGTCTCTGGTCACCACAGGCTTTATAGTTGAAGCTTGGCAGTATTATGAATTAATACTCTGCAGGAGGCTTAACACCTAACAAAAATGCTAAAAAACGTTTCCTTCAAAGGCTGCTTTTATATCACTGATTGTAAGATTTTCTTCTACTAGGGCCCTGTTTCACCAAACACTTTTCACTTTGCAACTTTGCACTTTTAATTTGAAAATTACGTTTCACCAAACGTAAATTTGCAAAGAGGAAATTATTGAATTACGTTTCACCAAACGTAAATTTGCAAGGAGGAAATTATTGAATTAAAAAGTTTTTATAGTCGAAGCTTGGCAGTATATTATGGATTAATACTCAGGAGGCTTATCACTTGATAAAAATTCTAAACAAGTTCCTTTCAAAGGCCGTTTTTATATCATTGGGTATAAGATTTTCATTTACCAAGGCCCTGTTTCACCAAACACTTTTCACTTTGCAACTTTTGCAAATTACATTTCACCAAACCCAAATTTGCAAAGAGGACATTATTGAATTGAATAGTTTTCCTCTTTACAAAATACGTTTTAACAAACTCAAATTTACAAAGTGCAGTCTTTTCCGAAAATGAAAATGTTTGTTATTTTGCAAAGAATTTGTTCTTTTTCTTTCACCAAACAATAAACTTTGCAAATTATATTAAGAATTTTTAAAAGTCTTTCAGTAATATGCAAAGAGAGTTTGTTTTGGAAAGTTTTTAAAGACTGATACAAAAATAAATGAACTGTTTTGAAAATGAAGAAGTTGATATTAATGAACAAGACAATGGGCATAGGTTATTACTTTTGTATTTTGACGAAATTACCAAAGAACATGAATTTTGAATTTTAGGGTTGAATTTAAAAAATGTCAACAAATTTTGTAGAGGTTTTTCAATCCTTGATAGAATTTGATAGATCATAGCAAACAAATATTTCTTTAGAAAAACTGTTGTAAATTAAACTGAGAAGTTAGTTAATAGTGACCAAAGAGTAGTATAATTAAGAATTAACTTCAATATCGGAAATGATTTGTTGACAAAAGAGAGTTTTTGATTAATGAAAAGTACCATCGAATTTGTGTTGTCTAAAATTATAAATAAACTACAATTCAATAGCCAAAGGACTGTTTTTAAGACCATTGCAAAAACTTTTGTGTACACTACATTGGGTTGGGAATGGAGACTAAAATCACGGTGTTGCACCTATGCACGAAATAAACAAAGCAACCGTCTGCAGAGTAGTTAATCGAGTGTCAAATATTATCATTGATGAATTTTTCTCAAACAATATTTGCTGGACACAAAATTGTTTATACATAGCCCTGCAATTTTATTTTCAAGGAGGATTTTCTTTATGTAGCTGGATGTGTTGGCAATACCATGATAGATATTGATTGGCTAATTTTTGTCGATGCGTATTTTATCTTAATAAACATAATCTAAGATTTACTTTGCGACTTTTCAAAATACCAATTGAATGCAAAATTTAATTTAAAATTGGTGAAACACTTTTACTTTTCACTTTACAAAAATAAAGTCTGAAAAATTGTAAAGTGAAAAGTCTTTTCACTGAAATACACTGAGTTACAAAAAAAGTGGAGCAGTCAAACTTTATGATGTGTTGTTATTATTTTGATAATATATACCGCTTTATTTTTGCAGAGGTAATAGGTGCCTCAAAGCCTTCGAGATCGTCACCAAACAGCCAGCGGTTGAAGTTTCTCACAGACTTTAATCACTAAAAGGAATCATTTTGTATGCTTAAACGGTGGGGCGTTCGTTTAATTAAGATTGATCTGGTCGTATACCAAGACTGATGATACAGCCCGAGAGAATGGAATTTGCTCGCCTTCACCAAGACTGAACCGAGGCCAACTAGGGTAAAGTTCTCTTCACTGATAAGTCCAGGTTTTGTTTACGCTCACCAGACGGACGTAAAAGAGTGTGGAGAAGATAAGGTGGGAGATACAATTCGATAACAGTTGCTCAGCGGGAACATTTTTGGGGAGGTTATGTCACGGTGTGCGTAGGAATTTCCGTGCACGGAATATGTATAGTGAACTCCAATTATTACATCACCAACATTTTGAAAGAATATGTGATTCCTTTCGGCCCATTTATTGGTAAAAATTTCGTGCTGATTCCAGACAATGCGAGATTTCACGTTGCCAGGTGCATTAAGGACTATCTACTCGAAGAAGTAGAAATCGATGTGATGGCTTGGCCTGCCATGTTTCCAATCGAACATATTTGGGAGCTGCTGGAATAAATGATAAGGAAGCGGCCCGCTCTTCCCGAGACACTTAGTGGGCTAAGATCTGGCCAGATTGCGGAGTGGGATAACTCGGACGACTTACTTACTTACTTAAGGTGGCGCTACAGTCCGGGGCGGACCTGGGCCTCAACCAACATGCGTCTCCAGCCAGCTCGGTCCCTAGCTAGCTGTCTCCAGTTTCGCACGCCAAGTTGGTTGAGGTCCTCACCCACCTGAGTGCGCTACCTGAGTCGCGGTCTTCCTCTACTGCGCCGTCCCTCGGGATTGGATTCGAAGACCTTCCGGGCTGGAGCGTTGATGTCCATTCGCTCTACATGACCCAGCCATCTAAGCCGTTGTACTTTTATTCTGCTTACTAGGTCAGTGTCGCTGTACAGCCCGTACAGTTCGTCGTTATATCTTCTCCTCCATTCTCCATCTATACGTACGGAACCAAAAATCACCCGAAGAATTTTTCTCTCGAAGCATCCTAAGACGTTCTGATCTTTCTTTGATAGGGTCCAGGCCTCAGCGCCATAAATGAGAACCGGGATGATGAGCGTCTTATAGATGGTGACTTTAGATGCTCGAGAGAGAACTTTACTTTACTTCTCAATTGTCTTCTAAGTCCAAAGAAGCAGCGATTTCCAGGAGTTATTCTTCGTTTGATTTCAGCGCTGGTGTCGTTGCCTGTGTTTATAGCGGTCCCTAGGTAGACAAAGTCCTTAACTACCTCGAAGTTATAGCTTTCCATGATGACGTTTTGTCCAAGACGTCGTTGTTCAATGTCCTTTTTTGATGACAGCATATACTTGGTCTTGCCCTCATTGACCACTAAACCCATCTTCTTCGCTTCCGTCGCAATGGTCAAAAACGCTCCACTGACATCACGCTTTGATCTTCCAATTATGTCAATATCATCTGCGTATCCGAGTAATTGGATGGACCTTTGGAAGATTGTGCCTCTAGTGTTGACGGTTGAGTTTTGCACAATTCTTTCCAGAACGATGTTGAAGAAGTCGCATGACAGTGCATCGCCTTGTCTAAAACCTTTTTTGACATCAAATGCATCGGTGAGATCTTTTCCGACCTTGATGGAGCAGCGTGCATTCTCCATCTCCATTCTGCACAAACGGATAAGTTTGACAGGGATGCCAAAACTAGACACTGCTCTGTAGAGCTCTTCCCTATGGATGCTGTCATACGCGGCTTTAAAAACGATAATGAGATGGTGGGTATCGATTTGAAACTCCTGGGTTTTTTCCAAGATCTGCCGCAATGTGAATATTTGGTCGATAGTGGACTTTCCTGGTCTGAAGCCACACTGATAAGGACCTATCAGGTTGTTGACGAACGGCTTTAGACGTTCACATAGAACGGCAGAAAAGATCTTATATGCAATGTTAAGGAGACTGATCCCTCTGTAGTTGGCGCAATTTAAAGGGTCTCCTTTTTTATGTATCGGGCAAACTATGCTGAGATTCCACTCATCGGGCATGCTTTCTTCCGACCATATTTTGCAGATGAGTTGGTGCATGTTCCCTACCAAGTCATCACCTGGTGATTTAAATAGTTCGGCAGCTATGCCGTCAGCTCCAGCAGCTTTGTTTGACTTCAGTTTAGATATAGCTATCTTCACTTCGTCTAGGTCGGGTAGGCGGAATTGTTGATCTGCGTCGCCTAAGTTGAGTGGTTCTATCTCCCTTACAGCGGGATTCGGTTCGTCATCGCCGTTATACAATTTGGAGAAGTGGTCTTTCCATATTCTCAACATAAACTGCGGTTCTACTACGATGTTCCCCTGATCGTCTTTACAGGCTTCGGTTCGTGGCTGGTAACCTTGGGAGTTTTTTTACCTTTTGGTAAAATTAACGAACCTCATTCCTGTTGTAACATCCCTCTATCTCCTTGATCGCGCACTTCTCATGCTCTCTTTTTTTCCATCTAAGAAGCCGGTGTTCCTCTCTCTTCTGCTCGTAGAGCTCGCGAGCTGCTCTGGTCCTTCTGTGCAGGGCCGTTTTGTATGCCTCTTGCTTCGCTGCGTACGCTTGCCGGCATTCGTCGTCAAACCAGGGGTTTCGCTGTTGTGGACGTGTGAAACCTAGCACTTCAGAGGCGGCATCTCTGATGGCTGAAAGGCAATGTTGCCACTGGTTTTCAATGCTTAATGCATGCAGCATAGGACTCCTTAAGAGGTTACTAGAGACTCGATCGGAAAAGGACATGGCAGTCTCTTGCGATTGTAGCAGTCTAACGTCGAAACTTCTCACAGTACTTCCTTGTTTTGGCTTGGACCGGGATATCCGTAGCCGTACCTTGGCTACAACGAGGTAGTGGTCCGAGTCAATGTTGGCCCCTCGGAATGTTCGGATATCCTGTATACTGGAGAAGTGTCGTGCGTCGATCGCAATGTGGTCAATCTGGTTGACGGTTGATTGATCAGGAGATTTCCATGTCCCCTTGTGGATATTGAGATGTGTGAACTGCGTACTAGCTACCAGAACGTCGCGCCCCGCAGCGAAATCGATCAGCCTGAATCCGTTGTCAGAGGTGGTTTCGTGCAGGCTGTATCTCCCGATTGTGCCACCAAAGATGTCTTCTCTTCCTAGCTTGGCATTAAAATCTCCTAAGACAATTTTAATGTCATAGCCAGGGCACTGCTCATATGTCTTGTCCAAGAGCTCGAAGAATATGTCTTTGGTGTCCTCATCTTTCTCCTCTGTTGGGGCATGCGCGCATATTAGGCTTATGTTGGCGAATTTAGCCTTGATGCGGATTTTCGTGATGCGCTCGCTCACACTGTTGAAACTCAAGACTTTTTGCCTGAGTCTAGTTCCAACAACAAATTCACACCCAAATAGACGCTGCCTTTGTTCTCGGTAGCAGTCGCCGTAGTATACATCGCAGTCTTTTAGTTTGCGTTTGCCCGGTCCATCCCATCGCACTTCTTGGATGGCGGTAATATCTGCCTTGCAGCAGTTTAGGGCTTCCGCTAATTGTTCGGCTGCACGTGGTCTGTTAAGGGACCTAACATTCCACGTACAGATCCGAAGTTCGTTGTCCTTATTTCGTTTGCTTGGGTTGTCAACAGTGAATCCGTCCGTATCCGAGGCTTGTTGGTGCTTCGCAACTAGAAAATTTTTACGTGGTCAGGAAGTCACCCTGACGGCACAACCCCCAACCTGGAGGGCCAGATCCTTAGTATAACTCCAAGGACGGGGAGCCGGATAAACCGCTCCTTATAGGCCTGGGATCCGAATAAGTCGTAGAAGCCCTATAAGGTGTTCACTAAGTAGTTCAGCCTTACTGGAACTGTAGACGCCACCGTTGATTCCATCTCGGGAATTCCTCCTCTGCCGTCTGGATAAGGAGAGGTGCCTTAGTGGAAACACCTCTCCCCCCCTCTCTCGTTTGCTGCCCCCAACAACTTTCCACTGGGGTTAGAACCCAATCTCCAGTTGAGGTACTAGGCACCCGATGTTCAACACGGGGAGGTGAGAGTAGGAGTTGAAAGACAGAGGTGGGTTTTGAGAAAAAACCTGTGGACGCTTGTGTCCTCTTGAATGCACATGTCCACCATTTGAACTCGGACGACGCGATCATAAAAAAAACTTATTCAAGGTATGCCGAGGCGAATTAAATCTTTGATAGATGTTAGGGGAAACAGTACCCACTACTCAGTGAACAAAAACTCATTTATTTTATGTTTTATTTAAAAGTTATTTCCATTTGTTTATTTTGTACATAAATTAATAATATTAAATGTTAATAAACAATACGAAATTTCAAGGTGCGCCACTTTTTTTTGTAACTCAGTGTACTTTGCGCTTAACTTTGCAGGGTATTATTTTTTCTTAAGTTGAAAAGTGAAAAGTGTTTCCTAAAATAGGCCCCAGGTGTATATTTCTTGAAAGTTTAACTCGGTAATTTTTAAGATATATACGGCCACATTTATTACAGTGAAGTAAGTGAGGTAAGGGGCCCTTAAAATTTGTCTTAGCTACGCAACTGATGTTAATGTAAAATAAAATAAAATAAAATAAAAATAAAAAATAAAAATCAACCATCGATGCATTGAGAATGTAAAACAAAAACTAGCTATCACTATCATTATCATTTAACTTTCTGTGGTGTGGTGGTTTTTAAACAATAATTACTTCTTTCGTGTTTACCCGTTTTGCACTAGTTAATTTGTCTGCAAAATAGTGTGAACATTAAAAAGTAGTTCAATCTTCAATCCACATTGTGCTTAGAAAGTGTATTAGATGGGATTTCAATGATTTTTGTTTATGGTACAGAGGTAGAAATTGGTTTAGCTTTTGTAATTAATTAACCAATAAGACATAGTTTTATAAATAAAAGTAATTCTATACTTTTGCGTACCCTAAATCTCGCATTGATGCGTTCGAGTAGAAAATCAATAAATTAAATCATAACTTGATTTAACCAGTACGATGACTCTTTTCAAAATACATACATACATACATATATGTATACTTACTTATATAGCATTATAATAATTTATTGCACTTATTTCAATAGTTAAATGCATTCAACTTTAGAAAGTAATAGTTCCACATTCAACTGAAAGTGGAAAAAATAATTAACATTAAACGTAACTAAAATTATTACTTGTTGCACTTTTAATTTCAATGTCATTTTGTAAAATTTCCACCATGTATTTCCACATTCAATTTGTAACACTTCCAAATTTTTGTTTATTTTTAGAAGACACAATGAGGACTCCTATTCAAAGTGTTTAAGACTTAGAGATAAGATTTTGAAGGTAAGTAGTTGAAATTTATTTGTGATGTGATAATTTTGATTTTGATCGTTTTATAAATATAGGCATGCAAAATATAACTATATTTTATTATTTTTCCTTCTATTCATTGGATATACAGGGTTATCCATTTTGAGGTTTCAGAAGTAAACGTATAAAACACATATAAAATATTTTTGTTCATGGTACTTCTTTTTTATTAAAATGTTTGAACGTTAACAATTTGTATGAAATACTACATCATTTAAATGACAATTACGCGAATTGGTTCCAGCATCGATTCCTTTTTCGGTAATTTTCGACCACTGTTTGACACATATTGGGTGGTATCTCAGTCATAACTTTACGGATGTTGGTTTTTAAGTGCTCAAGAGTTAGAGGTTTATCTGCATTAACACGGTCTTTCGAATGACCCCACAAAAAAAGTCCAGCGGTGTCAAATCGCATTATCTTGGTGGCCAGTTGATATCACCACGACGAGAAATTACTCCACCAGGAAATTTCTCTTGCAATAAAGCCATATTCACTCGAGTTGTGTGGCATGTGGCCGTCTTGTTGAAACCACATATTCTGCAAGTCGTATTCTTTAATAGCAGGCAAAAAAAAGTCGGTTACCATACGACCATTACGCTTCGAATTGACGGTGACCGTCGTTCCATCGTCGTTTTTAAAGAAGTAAGGTTCAATTACACCTCCGGACCAAAGAGCGCACCAAACAGTGACTTTTTTTGGATTTTATGGCCTCTCTTTAATAACTTGAGGATTCTCAGAACCCTAAATACGACAATTTTGTTTATTAACATACCCACCGAGTGAGAAATGTGCTTGGTCGTTGAAGAAAATTTTGTTCGAAAAATCGCCGTCCACCGCCTGTTTTTCAAGCACCCATTTCGACGTTCGACGCCATAATGTGCCATAAGACAGTCCTAATTCCTGAGAACGACGGTGAATCGACAAATTCCGGCCTTTGACAACACTTTCACTTACAGTAGCGATATTTTCAGTGGTACGAGCGAAACGATGAATTACAGCCCTTACAATATCTGTATCCAATCCAGTCTCTTCAAATTTCTTGACAATATTGCTAATAGCTTAACTAGTTGGACTATTTAGTAAACCATAATCTCCCCTTAAAACACGATATGTATCTGTGGCAGAATCACCATTTTTGTAGTAGGTTTTAACAATTTGTATGCAATGTGCGATTTTCGTAAATGTCAGACTTTCTTACTTAATTACTTAAGGTGGCGCTATAGTCCTGTGTAATCGTAAGCGTTGTTGATGGAAGAAACAAGTGTCTGGAATAGCTTAAGGTTTTTTGGCCTAGAATTTGGAAATTAAGCCCCGAATAATTGTAAAAACGTGATAAGTTGTTTAATGAGTTGTTTGGTGTTCGGAAAAGTGGGGAATTTTGTGTCTTTGAGAATTAAAAAGCTCTGAAAATTTGTTTGAAAAATAAAGAATTTATAAAGATATAACAAAGGAGCTACGGATTCCTTTATATACTTCGTTGGGAGCCATCAAACTTTTTCCCCAACCGGAAGAAAGAGTCCCGCTGCTGCATGTTGAACACTGCACTGGTGAGTTCAATCACTCTCAATTTAACTTCTTGGTCTTTTATTGACATCTTAACAACTTTAAATAAATCAAACTTGAGGGAGTTAATTAATTTAATTGCCAAATTAACAAAATAATAATTTGAATTAAATAATTTGAAAACAATACCAAATATTAAACACAAATTTAACACGAGCCAAACAAATCAAAACAAATCACTTCTCATTTGACATTAACTTGACATCTCACAACTCGACACTTGATCGTTCAGGTTATCAGGACATAAGAAAAGTTTTCTTACAAGTAAGCATTAGAAAACGATAAACAACAGAAATTAACGCCTGCTTTAACCATGGACAATGAAACTGAAAAGAAATTAGACTCTATTCTTGGAGCTATACAAAACTTAAGAGTTGATCTAACTTCACAAATTAAAGAAGAAACAACTAAACTACAATCTAAACTAGACAAAATATCAGACAAACAAGATGAAATAGAGAACAAACAAAATGTATTAGAGGGAAAAATCAGACATATAGAAAGAACTCTGAAGAGGAAGAACGTTGTAGTCTACAATATGGAAGAAACGGAGACAGACAACTCATCTTTGCAAGATTATGTTTTGAAATTCTTCAATGAAATAATGGAAATCGAAACTAACATAAACGAAATTGACTTTGTTAGGAGAATAGGAAAGAAGGGAGTAAACACGAGACCACTGCTAGTTGGTTTTACAACACAAATCAAGAAAGAAATGATTATGAAGAATAAATCAAAATTAAAAGATTTTAAAGATGCAATTATTTATATAAAAGATGACCGAATAAAGGAAGATATAAACAAAGACAAGCAAACGAAGCAAAATCTTGAAAGACGACAACAAACTGACAATAGAAACATAGCTGCTCCTTCAAACTCTTACAAAAGGTCAATTAAAAACATCTTGCCACAAAATGGTTTTCGACGTTCGGAGCAACAGCTTAACAACAAAAAACAAAAAAGATTTGAAACTCAATACACAGACAACACACCTCCAAAAAATCGAATTGACCAATTTTTCAAAACAACTCAAAACGAACAAACCATACAACAACAACCACAACAACAACATGCCAATAAGTAGCAACAATTGAATAGCAATCCGACATGTAATTATAATGGCAACAAAACGAAAAGCAAACTTGAAATTAATCCTTTCTCAAGCCGGCTAGCCACCGTGAGAAATGTAGGCTCAAACCCCTCAAATCAGTCACCGAAACCACTGACAAATAATATATCATCAAATAAAAACAATACTCTTAACATCTGTACATTTAACGTTAGAACTTTAATGACAGAAGAACGACAAGAGGAATTGAAACTTGCAATAAAAAACATAAACTGGGATATAATAGGACTATGCGAAACTAGATTGTTTGGACAGAAAATAATTGAATCTGACAACGGCATATTCTGTTATATTGGACAAACTAAAGGACTTTATGGAGTTGGATTTCTTGTAAGACAACATTTGAAGAAACATATTCTTGACATCAAACTATTTAACGAGAGAATTTGCTCAATAAGTCTTGACATACAAAATACAAAAATGACCATAATCCAAGTTTATGCACCAACAATGAATGCATCTGACGAAGAAATTGAATACTTTTACGAGAATTTAGAGAATGCCTTTAAAGAAACAAAGACAGAGGTTATGTATGTAATAGGCGATTTTAATGCTAAACTCGGGACAATGGAAGATGGAGAACAGCAGCTATTTGGACCTTTTGGATATGGACAAAGAAATATGCGTGGGAATAGGCTTATGACGTGGATGCAAGAAATGAACCTAGTTTTTGGAAACTCCTTTTTTAAGAAAAAAGATAAAAATAAATGGACATGGATAACACCTGATGGACAACATAATAACGAATATGACCTCGCTCTTACAAATAAAATAACAACAGTGACAGATGTATCTGTAATAAATAACTTAAAATTTGAAAGCGACCATAGAATGGTAAGAATGAAAATAAAAATTGACCACAGCACATTAAGAAGAAACCACCAAAAATTATTCTTTCCCAACTCCATCTCTTCTTCATCCATCACATCCTATAATGAATCTTTGACAAGAAAAATAGAAGAAGCCATAAACTTGATGAACTTGGATGACGATCTCCTGAACATATACAACCAGCTTGAGCATATTATAAAAACCACAGCAAAAAACGAATTGATGAGACCAAAAACCAAACAAATAGACAAGCTTTCACTTGAAACCAAAGCACTTATCAACCAGAGAGAAATTCTGACACATAAGATGAATTCGACAGAAAATGACAAGGAAGAACTAAGAAATATCAGGAAAACTATAAAGAATAAAGCTAAAGACGATGTTCAAAAATATAACGAAACAAAAATCAAAGAGATTCTTAAGAACACCAAATCGATCAAAAAAACAAAAAACTTCATTAATAGTGAAAAAGAATGGATAGTCTCACTGAAACAAAGAAATAATAATATGACAAAAAGAAAAGATATTAACGAAACAGCAACAAGTTTCTTTGAATCATTGTTCAAATCAACCAAAGACATAGCTTTTGACACTGATTCGGACATTTCATTTGACAGCTCAGAGAATGACACTATATTTCTCCTCAATGAAACTGACGTATCATCAGCTATAGACAGTTTAAAAGCCGAAAAAAGTGCAGGTTGTGACGAAATTGAAGCCGAAATGCTGAAATATGGAAAAGACTCTCTGACACCAATCCTAACAAAAATCTTCAACGCAATTTTGACAACCCAACTGATTCCCAAACAATGGCAACAAAGTAAAATAATACTGCTACATAAGAAAGGAGACAAGGATAACATAAATAATTATAGACCGATAAGCCTGATTTCTACAATTTACAAGCTTTTCTCGAAGACAGTATATAATAGAACCAAAGAAGCACTTAACGACAAACAACCAAGAGAGCAAGCAGGATTTAGAGAAGGCTTCTCAACCACTGACCATCTTCAGACAATAAACCAGCTCATCGAAAAACATAACGAATACAAAAAACCACTTTACCTTTGTTTTATTGACTTCACAAAAGCTTTTGACACCGTGGAACACAGCAGTATATGGACGGCACTAAGTAATCAAAACATTCATCCCACCCTTATCAAGACGTTTAGAAATATATACAAAAATAACACCGCCAAGGTAAAAACCGACAAGCTTGGAAGGGAATTCCATCTTGAAAGAGGAGTTAGACAGGGTGATCCTATGTCGCCGCCATTATTCTCCGCTGTCCTGGAGGACATCTTCGAAAGACTGAAATGGAGAAACAGGTATGGCATTCAAGTCTGGGGAGAATACCTAAATAACTTAAGGTTCGCAGATGATGTTGTTCTACTGTCGAACTCACCTACACAGATACAGACAATGTTGAATCAACTCTCAGCGGCCTGCAAAAAAGATGGACTATGTTTAAACTTGACAAAAACAAAAATAATGACCAACCACATAAAAGAAGACATATTCCTAGAAGATGATAAAATAGACTATGTTGAGGACTACGTGTACTTGGGACAAATAAAATCGTTTGAAAAACAAGAAGATAAAGAAATTAATAGAAGAATAACAAATGGATGGAAACAATACTGGAGTTTGAACGAAATATTAAAATCGAACATAAGCAGTGACACAAGAAAATACGTAATCGATTCGACAATTCTACCTGTTTTGACGTACGGGCTGCAAACCCTAGGACTAACTTCAAATCAACAAGAAAAACTGAGAATCTGCCAAGTAAAAATTGAAAGAAAACTTTTGAATATAAGACAAGTACAAAGAATATGCAACGAAGAAATAAGAAGAAGAACAAACATAGTTGACGTAATACAGCGAACGAAACAATTGAAATGGAGCTGGGCAGGACATATATCCAGAACAGAAGATCAGAGATGGACGAAAATCATAACTAAATGGACTTTATTTGACGAGAGAAGACCAAGAGGGCGTCCGAAAAAGAGATGGGTTGACGATTTGAACGAATACAACAACAACTGGTATAATGATGCCAAAAACAGAGCTATATGGACAACAATGGGGGAGGCTTATGCCGGATAGAAAATAATCGAAATAAAACGAATTTAAGAACAAATTAATTAAAACTTAAAAATATATAAATTGAAAAATGTATTTTATTTAAATCTAAATATTCAAAATAAGTAGATTTTAATTATTAACATAAATTAGTGAATAAGTATTACCTACTTCTATTAATTTAAGAACACATTTGTAAAACTTCAAAATTGGCAAATAAAGCTTCAAATAATAATAATAATAATAATAATAGTCCTGTGTGAACTAGGGCCTCACCCAACAACCTTCTCCATCTAGCTCGGTCCCTAGCTAGATGTCTCCAGTTTTGCGCTCCAAGTTGGGTGAGGTCACTTTCCACTTGTGCGCGCCACCTGATCCGCGGCCTTCCTCTACTGCGCTGTCCTTTGGGTGTGGATTCGAAGACTTTCCGGTCCGGAGCATTGGTTTCCATGCGCTCTACGTGACCCAGCCATCTGAGTCGTTGGACTGTTACCCTTCTGAATAAGTCTACGTCACTGTACAGCCCGTACAGCTCGTCGTTCCATCTTATCCTCCACTCCCCTTCGATGCATACGGGACCGTAGATCACACGAAGAACTTTTCTCTCGAAACGACCCAAGGTGCTTTCATCCGCTTTTGTCATAGTCCATGCTTCTGCACCGTATAGCAGGACGGGGATGATATGGGTCTTATATAGCGAGAGAGGGGATTTTTCCACTCAATTGCTTTCTTAACCCAAAGAAACAGCGGTTAGCAAGAGTTATTCTTCGTTTGATCTCAGAGCTGGTGTTGTTTTCTGCGTTTACAGCGGAGCCTAAGTAGACGAAGTCCTTGAATACCTCAAAGTTACGTCTCTCGATGGTGACGTTTTGACCAAGACGTCGGTGTTGTAGGTCCTTTCTTGATGACAGCATGTACTTTGTTTTGCCTCATTAACCGTTAAACCCATTTTTGCTGCCTCTGCCTCAATACTCACAAAATCCCCATTGACATCACGCTGAGTTCTTCCGATTATGTCAATGTCATCAGCATATGCTAGTAATTGGACAGACTTTTGAAAGATAGTGCCTCTAGTGTTGACGTGTGAGCTTTGCACTATTCTTTCAAGTACGATGTCAAAAAAATCACATGACAGCGCATCACCTTGTCTAAAACCTTTTTTGACATCGAAAGGTTCTGTTAAGTTGTTTCCAACCTTTATGGAGCAGCGTGAATTCTCCATGGTCATCCTGCACAAACGGACGAGCTTGGCAGGGATGCCAAAACTAGACATGGCTCTATACAGCTCGTCCCTGTAGATGCTGTCATATGCTGTCTTGAAATCGATGAAAAGATGGTGGGTGTCGATTTGATGTTCTTGAGTTTTTTCCAGGATCTGCCGTAATGTGAATATTTGAATCACTGTGGACTTTCCTGGTCTAAAACCACACTAATAAGAACCTATGAGGTTGTTGACGATGGGCTTTAGACGTTCACATATTACGGCAGAGAACATTTTGTAGGCGATGTTAAGTAGACTGATTCCTCTATAATTGGTGCAGTTTAAAGGGTCTCATTTTTTCAAGATCGGACAAACAATACTGAGGTTCCATTCATCGGGCATGCTTTCTTTCGACCATATCTTACAGATAAGTTGGTGCAAGCTCCTAACCAACTTATCTCCAGCTGCTTTAAAGAGCTCGGCATTCAAGCCATCCGCTCCAGCGGCTTTATTAGACTTCGGCTTAGATATGATGGCAATCTTTACTTTGTCTAAGTCGGGAGGACGGTATTGTTGGCTTTCGTCGTCTATGTTGAATGGATCATCCTGCCTGACAGCGGAATTCGGTTCGTCGTCGCCGTTATACAGTCTGCAGAAGTGGTCCTTCCATATCCTCTCCTCAGCATTGACTGCGGTTCCACTATGATGTTTCCACTTTCGTCTTTGCAGCCTTCGGTTCTAGGTTTATGTACCTGTGAATTTCGTTTCACCTGTTCATTAAACTTTCGAACTTCATTCCTGCTTTTAAACCTCTCAACATCTTCGACCGCACGCTTCTCATGCCCCCTTTTTTTTCTCCTGAGAAGTCGGTGTTCCTCTCGCCTCTTCTGCTCATAGAGCTCATGAGCAGCTCTCGTCCTTTTATGCATCGCCGCTTTGTGTGCCTGTTGTTTGGCTGCATTTGCCTGCAGACATTCCTCATCAAACCAGGGGTTCCTTGTTGGTGGCTTCTTGAAACCCAGCACGTCAGAGGGGGCTTCTCTGATGGCATCTTGGCAATGCTGCCACTGGTTTTCGATACATTGTGTTGGCGGCAGAGAACTTCGGGAGAGGTTACTTGTAACTCGGTCGAAAAAGTATTTGGCGATCTCCTGCGATTGTAGCCGTTCAATATTGTACCTTCTTCCAGCATCTCCCTGTTTTGCCATGGGTCTGGAAACCCGAATGTCAGACTTTCAACCAAAAAAAAAATAGGTTTAACGTTTGACAGATGTTGAATTCCAGCCCTATACTTTTGAAACCGCAAAATGGATAACCCTTTATAATGGTGCGCAAGCTGGTTTCGGTATTTTTAATATACCTATTCCTTTATACAAATATAACATAATGTAGATATAAATAATTGTTTAAGGGGGTTTCGCAAAGAAGGAAGATATTATTTGTATGCTAAATTATGACAAAAATTACTCTTGGAAGTGTCGCCAATTTCTTGCAAGAGAAAATAAAAGTAAACAAACTTTTAAGTTGGCCCAGGCAGGGATTGAATTTAAATTCACCAATTTCAATTTTATGATGATAGCCACAATATTTGCATATTATGCTAAATGAGCTAAACAAATAACATTCTGTCTACCGATTGTGTTTTGAATGGCCTTGAATGGTTGAGCGCAAACAACAATCAAACAAATAAAAAAAATTAAAATTCTATTGTTTAAATCCAAAAGAAAAAGAAATAAACTGAAAACAAATAATTGCAGACGAAATCGGTTATATAAGTTTGACTATAAAGGAGCCTAAAACCAGTATCGTTATCTTCATAATCACTTAACGCTTTACTATCTTCATAAGTCCGAAATTTAGAGTTTATATTTGTGACGATAGATGAAACACAACTTCATTTCACATTTCATCATAACAGGCGAGTGAATTGCACGTGATGAACAGACTTCAAGGCTTGGATAGACGCAAGAGTTTGATGGCAAGTTTATGGCATCAATATTTTGTAAATTATTCATCATCTATCTTGAAAAGAGATACGCCATCCAGAGTGATTATTTCTTAGCGTTATAGGAGTATTTGAGGAACAACACCGCGGTAAAACGGTCCTACTTTATGAAGAAAAAGGGATGTTTCATCAAGACAGTGCAATGGGTTTAAAAAATATTGAGAGATTTAGAAATTAATTCTACATACGAGTTGGTTTTTGTTTTTTTTTTTTAAAGTAGCATATTTTCAAAACATGTTTTGAATCGCATCAACACTAAATCATCAAAAAAACTTTTTTCCTTAGCAAAGCCCAACTTTTTGTGAAATACTGAGTACAAGGTTTACACAAAGGTCTCAAATGTCCTATAAAAATGACCTTTCGGGAAAATAAGAGTATGTGTACCTTATTTATATAAGCTTACCTATACGAGCATCAATGCCGATTATGTATGAATGAAAAGAAATGTAAAGCCTTTTAATTTACTTACTATAATCCACTGCACACAAAATGTGGGCAAAACTAGGCTTATTCTCAATTATACACATAATTTTTCAATAGAGGTGTTATCATATAGAAATTCCAGATTCACGGATGCACCTACCCAAAAGAAAAATTTATAAAAAGACAAACAATTCGAGTCGGAAATTTTATTATACATCAGCAGTCAGTGATATGTATGTATATCTTATATCTCGCTCCTCCAGTTAGCTCCTTAAACTATGATATGAGACGAAAATATTTGAATAATTATACTCTGTACGCAAATGAACGTTAATTAAAACACTTTGAAAACGCTCACAGAATTCATCATAAGCTGATTCCGTCTAAATGGGGACACTTCAGTGCTTTACCTTGCATACCTTTCCTTCAAACAAAGCAAATTTATAAACAGATAAGTACCAGTGTATATGTAAAAAATAATTTAGGGTGGTTCAAAATTTATTTTCGTTTTTTTTATGTACAAATCAATTTTAAAACTTAAAACGCAGTACAAATTTTAAAAATCGTTATAAAAATTCCATAATTTTCATATTTTGGATAGATACATAAGTTTGACATTTAAGATTTTCGTTACCAGCCCCCTTAATTACATTCAAATTATTAAAAAGAACAGTTAATATGTTTGGTAATATTTTTAATAGATTTTCTAAAAATTCCTCTTAGAGTTTTTCTAGTAATATTTAAATTGAATTTTTTTTTTAAATCATAGGTTATTAAAACATTGGCGAAACATTTAAAAAATCTATTGTTAAGGGCTTATCGTTTTACCAAGAAGCAATTTTCTAAACATTTAGCAAAATTTACTTACGAATACAAAATTGTGAACTTTTTATTTCGATTTGCTAACTAGTATACAAACTTGTATACGTATAGTATACGAACATGTCTAACAGTGACAGTTCGTGAAAATAAACAAAGCAACCAATTTTAAACGGGCCTATTAATTGGAATTCTCAACTAAAGACTGGACCATTCCATCCACTTCCATTAGAAATTTTTTTTACCAACATCAGCCTAGAGCATAATTTCTCCACACAAACAATATTTAGTAATACAATCACTTGTAACCCCGGATAAAACTAAGCCTACGGTCTGTAATTCGGTTTTAGGTGTTAAGAGCCTTGCAGATGAGAACGAAAAACGAATGGACGAACAAACGTGATTTTACACATTTCAAAAAGTCAATTCCAAACAAAAACACATTTAAATTGTAAAAAAAAAACAATAAATTGACACTAATATAAGGATAATAAAATTTGCATTTTGTTCTCTAAAACAAGAAAATTTTGTAAAAACAATTTGGTAGTAACGAATTGCAGTGTGGTTGCTACGAACTGTCAAACTCTATTCGTGTTCCACATACCATCCACACTGCAACGAATAAATTTTTCGTGCGCAACTTAACCTCAAAATTATACCACTCTTGTTCTGTTTTTTGTGTGAAAGATAATGGCTGAGGAAAATATGGAGAAAAGGGTAATTATAAATTGACAATTCGTCGCTGTCTGCGAATAGAAATAAAGCTCATGTGAAAGAAAATCCAAAATATGCGAACATCTATAGTTCGCAGTTCGTAGTTCATATAGCATTGTGCGACCAACGACCGGCGCGGCGAATGAACGAACATTCGTCCATTTTGACATTTTGTTCTCATGGAATTTTTTTTATTCGTCGCGAATGACGTTTTACTTTGACAATTCACTTGATTAGTTTCGAAATCAATTTCAAAAGTGTTTACAAAACAGTATATGAGGTGAACAAATTGTTTGTTTTGCTGTACTTAATTATGAAGAAAATTAAAATAAAAGACTTTATGTGCCCTCAGTTAACGAAGACAGAAATTCTGAAGAAGAATATGTTGTTTCAATAACAAAATTGAAAAAAAAACATCCTAACAAGTTTTTCAAAAATTTGACACCATACAAATAACTTGGGTACTTTTGCAACCTCAGAAAAGATGTAGATTGTGCCAAAGAAAAGTTTGTTATAACGCTACGACAAGATATAATAAATATTCCTCCAACTTTTTTTTGCTAATTGTACCTTATCTTCTGTAGATTCCTTGCTACTGGTGCAAGTTTTGTCGATTCCGCCTACAGGTTTCGAATGGGAGTATCGACAGTAAGAAAAACAGCACTTCCAAAATTAATCTTTCATCAAATTCTAAGAATTATTTACATTATTTCAGTGTTCATAATTCTTAAGCATTTGTACATATGTACATAAGTTTTTATTGAATATAATTTACCTTTTTATCCGTGTTTGTTTCAGCCATGACCAATAATCAAGCAGTAAACAAAAACAAGGAAGATTTTGAGGTTATTCGGGAGCGAATAATTGATTCGTTTCAGTGTGGATGGTATGTGGAACGTGAATAGAGTTTGACAGTTCATAACAATCAGATTTTAATTCGTGACGACCAATTCATTTTTTCAAAAATCACTTATATTAGCAATTTTGTGCTGAGATTTTTGCTGAGTTTAACCATCTTACTCAGCTTGTCAATGAGCCTACTCGGATATCAGACGTTAACGGCGGAGCAGAAAAAACACTTGACTTGTTTCTCACTTCTGATCCTGATAAATACACAATCAGTGTATTGACGCCTCTAGGCACATCGGACCACAGTGTCATATCTGCTAATTTCTCGTGTCAAACAAATCCAGTTAAAGAAAGAGCTCCAAAGAGAACCGTTTGGCAGTACGAGAAAGCCAACTGGGACGGTCTCAATAATTTCTTCAGGATCTTTAACTGGTCGCTATGCTTCCTCGGTAGCGACGTAGACTCCAGTGCAGATATGATTTCTAGTATGATTCATCTGGGAATGGAAACGTTTATTCTGAATAGGGTTAAAAGTATTAAACCCAAGGATAAATCATGGTTCGATTCGAGCTGCAAAGAGGTTATCAAGGAGAAAAAGGTGAGCTTCCGATGTTTTAAAGCCAACCCAACTGAGGAAAACCGGAAAAAGTTTAAGCAAGCCAGGAAGGCTTCCAACGCCTATATTCGAAGGACCAAATTTTTACATGACCAAAAATTACGGCGAAAAATACTGCAATGTCCCAAAGGCAGTAAGAATTTTTGGTCATGTGTAAAAAATATGAGGAATTCTTCCTCTTCCTCGGTTCCTACGCTTGTTGTCAATGACACTCCTTTAGTTAGCTCTATTGATAAAGCCAACTTATTTGCTAGGCAGTTCGCCGAAAATTCCACCTTACCACATAGTGTCATGACTCCCCTAGTTCTTGAACGCGTAAATGATTCTATGGGACCAATCTTTTTTCGTACTCGAACTGTGGCGAGAGTTCATAAAGATCTCAACATTCATAAATCCGCTGGCCCAGATGGTATCCCCGCTATTATTCTGAAGAGGTGTTCTTCCACGCTAGCAAAACCACTGTGTAAGCTTTTCCATCTATCCTATTCTTCTGGTCTCGTTCCGAGTAGTTGGAAAACTGCATTTGTTCAGCCAATCCCAAAAAAAGGCGAATCTTCTTCTCCCACAAATTATCGAGCGATAGCACTAACGTCCCTTCTTCTAAGGTCATGGAAACACTGATTAATTATCAGCTTAAGAAATATCTTGAGGAACGGAAGCTTTTTAATGACCGGCAATACGACTTTCGTAGCAATAGGTCCACTGGTGATCTCATGGTTCATCTCACCGAACAGTGGAACAAATCTTTACATCGTTTTGGAGAAAGTAAGATTATTGCACTTGATATTTCAAAGGCATTTGATAAAGTCTGGCATCTTGCTCTCTTATCGAAAATGCTTGCTTTCGGTATCGACGAATCTCTTCTTCGTTGGATTAGAAATTTTCTTTCGAACCGTTCAATACAAGTTGTTTTGGACGGATTCAAGTCTGAAACTCATAAAATAAATGCTGGTGTGCCCCAGGGCTCCGTTTTGTCTCCGACCCTCTTCCTCATTTTTATAAATGATCTCCTGTCTGCCACTTCTAATCCAATACATTGTTTCGCTGACGATAGCACTCTTAGCTTTTCATATTCGTTTCCAAACTCACAACCCTCCTCTTCGGATGTGGAACTGCAACGGCAAAATATGATTAGCTCATTAAATTCCGACCTACACAGCATTGTACAATGGGGAATAAAAAATCGTGTGGAATTTAATGCTTCGAAAACGCAATGCTGTCTTGCATTGTTAAAGCGAGATAAACCCTCTTTGCCACTATCTATGAGTGGCACTTGCATCAACGAAACGGAAAATCTCGACATCCTCGGAATGTGCATCAGCAACCACCTTTTGTGGAGCGATCACATACGCGATGTTGCCGAAAATGCCGCAAGATGTCTAGGTTTTTTGAGACGTTGCAAGAAATTTTTCTCTCCGTCTGATCTGGCTACAATCTACATAACCTATATACGTCCGAAACGTGAATATAACTCTCATCTCTGGGCTGGTGCTCCAGTAACTTATTTAAGCCTCTTGGACAGTATTCAAAAAAGAGCTTTTAAAATGATTGGTGACATTAACATCATCAACTCGTTTACGTCACTCGAACATCGACGCAAGGTTTCTTGCCTCACCCTTTTTTACCGTTATTTTAACGGACTTTGCTCTAGTGAAATAGCCAGTTGCATTCCTCCCCTTAAACAATTTAACCGTAATACCCGCGCTTCTAGGAATGCCCATCAGTTTACCCTTGAGCCCAACTTCGGCCGTACTATGAAGTACAGAGATTCTATTTTTAGCCGTACTACGCGAATGTGGAACGCCTTGCCACGCTCTATCTTTCCCTGTCATTGCAATGTTCAGAAATTTAAAATCAATGTACACCGACACCTCCTATCCAACCCTTCCCTCTTTTCCTAATGCTCACATTGTGTCTTTGGCATATTAAAGGTATACAAAACCCTTTTAGTGTTCGCTAATTATAAAAAAAAAATTAAAACGCAAATTTTAGTACCTTAACATGAATTTAATTAAGTTTTCTACGATTTTGTTTAGTTTTTGTGAAGGATTTAGTCTTATTAAATCTTTTAATTCCCATTTGTTTTTTTATTCGCCGGCCGTTTGTCACTCTCATGTGAATAGTCCTTAAAAGTTTTGCATGCAAGAACCGAACTGTTACCTATAAGTTATAACAAGAGAAAAATTCTCCATCATCTAATTCTTGGAAGGGATTTGTTCGTGACATCACACTGTTCTGCACAAATCCAAGTCGTCAAATCTTCGAAATCTTTGTCTTCCTAAATAAAATTCTTAGTTCAAAACAAAACAATTGTAGCTCAGGGTCAGGAACTATAAAAATCGCGCAAAACAACCCTTTCAGGTAAAATTGGCAAACAATTTTGTTTAGGATAATGACATATGAATTAAGCAAATAAGCTAAATGATCTTTTATGCTTAATAAATTGCTAGCAATGGCTTTAACACTATACTAAATTGTTTAAAATGTTTCGTCATTGATGTCAAAATATAGTTAAAATGAACTTAACTTTAATGGTGATAAATTTGACAGATGTTTTAATACCTTTACTTAAAAGTCAACATTGATTATTATAGATCATACAGGGGGGTTCAAAAGTGACTTCCCAATTAAAAGTGATAATAACTTTAATTTATATTTAATCTATTATTAATACTTTATTTAAGCATCACAAAGTACAAGATTGTTAGGCTAGTTATATTATTTTATGTCTTTAAAAGGAACACTAGCTTCATATTCAAAAAGACGGGCTCGAGAATTTTCCATGACACTTTGTAACATATCTCAGCTTCCATTCGTTTCGTGCTAAAACAAAAAATGATCTACTTCAGATCCGGGTTGGTTATAGGTTTAGTCACGTACACTTACCTTCAAATAACCCCACAAAAAATAGTCAAATCCCGGGAACTTGTAGGCCAATTAAAACCTGAATTTTTGGAAACTATTCGGTCGCCGAAAATTTGGTTTTAATTCATGACAAAATTGGATTTTGAGTGGAAAAAGATTTAATTTAAAACTCTTCGCAATAAACTGTGGGATACGCCGAGTTGAACAAAACATGCGGATGTTTCTTGATTTTTCATATCACAAGAATGCTTTCTACATTAACTTCAGTTCGAGCAATGCGAGGTCTTCCCGGTCGAGGAAGATCAACTTTTTGTTGACGTTGTTGTTGTTGGCACCAGTGGTTTATTCATAGGCGCATAGGGTGAATTTTGCACATTAAAACGACGCCGATAAGCTCGAAGAGTTAAAATAATCGAGTACTTATTTTCAAAATAAAATTAAATTAGTTTCATCCTCTCTTAGACAGTTAATTTCCCAAACTTGTGATATTTTTTAAATTAGGAAGAAACTTTTGACACACCCTGCATAGATACAATAAACTTTGGAATCGTATCATTTTAAATATGTATAAGAATTGCTTTTCTTAACCTTAACTTAAATCAACAATGCAAAGCTACGAGTATATTAAAATTATTAATGAACTGTCAAGTTAAACAAAAGTGTCTAAGAAATTAAAATAAATCGCTCAGAGAATAAAAACACTGAAGAAATACATAACTCTATTATTAAACATGTCTTTACCCATACAAATTCATGTATTTAACTATCACGACAATTTTAAAACAAATTATAATTTGTGTCTTTTAGGTATCATTTTTTAGTTGAAACAATTTCAATGAACATTTTTCAAATAAAGGACAAGATAATTCAAGCATTGGCAAATCATCATTATTAAAAACTTAGCAATACGAAATTATCAAACATTTTTTAATTTAATTACATCAATTAAATTTAAGTATCTTACCTTAAATTAAGTACTTAACCTTAATATGTAATGCTATTTTTTAAAAATCAATACTTTTAACCTCGAGAATTATGTATAGTATACATATATGTATATAGCTTTGTATTTGCACTGCTAACTTAAAGATGTGTTGTGACTGATGTCATTTGCAAGTGCAACTATTTGTAGCTATAATTAAGGTCTTCATACATAATATGTTCATAGCCACATAAGCACATACAATACGAAGAAAAACAAATCATCACGTTTACACGTTCCTGGTGCCTGTGAAATCGAACTTTTATGATGACTTATAATAACAAAATTCATGAAATAATAGTTAAACAGTAGGTTTGCATGTTATTCTAGAATGAATTGAATTTAAAAAAAAAATCACACTAAGTAATCAGGGCTATATTTCAGCGCTACTAACATCATCTACAGTTTAAAATTTTGCCAGTTGTATTACATCATTTCATTTTCATAGCTGCATTAAGTTTTTAGTTTATTAAGCTGTTGAAATTTTTCAAAAATGTATGATTGCGTTTATCAGAATTTTTTTTACTAAATTGTTGCAATTCAATTGATAAAAATAGTGATATTAACAGAAATACTTGAAAAGGTTTCATTTTAATACAAAAAACGAGTATGTATATTTTAAAAGAAATCAATAGATGTTTTATTTCATTAAAAAGAGAATGGAATTTTCAATGACCAAATTAATTAAGCTATAATAAAAATTTTTCAAATCGAGAACTTGATTAAGTTTTTTCATCTGACGCTATTAGTAAGGCAGTTGTTGAATCCAACTCTTCTTTATCGAATATGAATAAATAGAATCCCCCACTTGACGTTTTTCTTGACTTGGACGGCCATCTACTAAAAAAGTAAAAAATAGTAATTCGTAGGACCGGACAGTTCATGTTCTACTGATTTTCGGAAAGCTAATTTTCAGCAGCTTTTTGAACACCTATCTGCTTGTGGTATTGGGAATGTACCAATTTTAAATGACATTGATGTTGCAATTTCATACTTTTCTATCTTAAAATATCCACATATTCCAGATTTAATCATCCATGGTATACGAAAGAGCTTAAAATGCTTCGAAACAAGGCTTATATAGGGTGATTTTTTAAAAGCTATAGAAAAGTTTTTTTTAAAAAAAGCACATAAAGTTAAAAGAAAAGTACAAGAAATCTTTATTTGAATCGATAGTACGGTCCAATGTTTGAAGATTATTTTATGCAAATGTTGACCTTGACTGCGCCTCAAATGGTCCATCCGCTTAGTCCATTAGTCTTTCCAACATTTCGGCCGGTATCTTACGAATAAAGTCTTAAATGTTGTTTTCCAATACGTCAATCGAAGGGGGCTTGTCTGTATAGACATGAGCTTTAACATAGCCCTACAAAAAATAGTCTAAAGGCGTTAAATCGCACGATCTAGGCGGCTAATTGACCGGTCCCGAACGTGAAATGAAATGAAAAAGATAATAGCTACAAAATCACCCTTTAATAATATCTTATAATATCTTATGAATATGCACACTTCCGTAGAAATAGATGAGAAATTCTCTTTCTACAATAGTAGCACCTCCGATTCTTCTAACATTTGCACTCTTTATGCTAAGGTTAATTCCCAATCATATGAAAGAAGGTAATTATTACACCTGTTATTCTTACAGCCCATTATCTCAACTGTAATTTATATCCAAGCTTTTTACACAAGTAAGCTTAAATGTTAACTGCAAGAATACTACAGGGTTATCCATTTTGCGCTTTATATATATTATATAAAATATTTGTTTTCATGATATTTCTTTTTTATTATAAAGTTTGAACGTGGACATTATGTCTGAAACACTTCATCATTTAAATAACCACCACGCGAATTGTTGTTCTTTTCAGGTAATTTTCGACCATTTTTTGACACCTATTAGGCGGTATCTCAAGCATAACTTTACGAATGCTGGTTTTTAAGTGCTCAAGAGGTAAAGGTTTATCTGAATAAAGACGGTCTTTCGAGTAAAAAAGGCCAGAGGTTTCAAATCGCATGATCTTGGTCGCCATTTGATATCTCCATGACAAGAAATTACACTGCCATGAAATGTCTCTTGCAATAAAGCCATATTCGTTCAATTTTTGTTGCATGTGGCCGTCTTGTTGAAACTACATATTCTGCAAGTCGTATTCTGTAATAGCAGGCAAAAAAAGTCGGTTATCATACGACCATTACGCTCCGAGTTGACGGTGACAGTCGTTCCATCGTCGTTTTCAAAGAACTAAGGTCCAATTACACCTCCGGACCAAAGAGCGCACCAAATAGTGACTTTTTGTGGATGTTATGGCCTCTCTTTAATAACTCTCAGAACCCCAAATACGACAATTTTGTTTATTAACATACCCACCGAGTGAGGAATATGCTTCGTCGTTGAAGAAAATTTTGTTCGAAAAATCGCCGTCCACCGCCTGCCTGTATAGTATATAATGACGAGGAATCGACACATTCGGGTCCTCAGCAACACTTACAGCAGCCATATTTTCAGTGACACGAGCGAAACGATAATGCACATGCCTTACGATATCTATTACCAATCCAGTCTTTTCAAATTTCTTCAAAATTTTACCAATTGCTTGCCTAGTTGGAAGATTATATGTAAGCCATAATCTCCTCTTAAACGATATGTAGCTGTGGCAGAATCATTATTGTTGTAGTAGGTTTTAACAATTTGTATGCATTGTGGGATAGTTAACCGATTCATTTTCGTAAATGTCAGACATTCAACTAAAAAAAAAAAAAATTGGTTTGTTGCCTTACGGAAAACGTTCAACAATTACTAACTCACTTGAATTTTAACATACGAGTATGTAAGTACTCAAATACCCTTGAGCTCGTTCAATTCCTCGACTGCATTTACAATTATTATTTCAAAGTCTATGATCAACTTTCTCATAATATCATCACATTTAAGCTGAAGGCAATTAGGTTTCCTCCTCAATTTATCACATGGATTTTTTCTTATCTTCTAAATATGTCTTATCAAGTTAAATTCAGAAGTTATTTTTCAAACCCTTTATTGCAAAATCAGGAAGTCCCCAGGGTAGTAACTTAGAACCTCTAATCTTTATCTAAGCTATCAATGAAGTACAGTCACATTCTAGTTAATATAAATTATATGAAAATATTCAAAAATATAAGATCTCCAAACGATCGATAACAACTCCAAGCGGATATTAATAGTTTTGTTATTGGGTTAAAAAAGAATAGGCTAAACCTAAACAGAAATTAATGTCAATAATGACTTTCTGGATGACTTTCGATTTATTTTAAAACATTGTAATTTAAAAAAGATCTTGGAGTTCTTTTTAATTCGAATCTAGATTTCACTGAGCTCATTAATTCGATTATTAGTAAAGCTAGATCTATTTTAGGATTTGTTAAACGTTGGTCTAAGGAATTTGATGATTCTTATGGCAATCTCTCGCTCTATATAACATTCTAGTCCGCCCTCATCTTAAGCATGCATCCAGTGGCGTCTTTAGGTATGGGCCCGGTGGGTCAGGGCCGGTCACCGCAATTATTATTATTATTTATTATATTATAAATTCTTTATTTTTTCAATTCAATTTTGTATAAAGTACATTAAAGAATACGGTCATGGCTATTCTGCCGTCTGCCGGAGTTTACATTACAAAATAAACTAATAAAAATAAGAAAAAGGAGGAAATATAATTGAAATTACAAGATTTAAACAGAAATTTACAAAAAATATTTTTAATGTAGTAAAGTTAAATTTAATTATTACAATTTCGGGTGAGAAGCGAGAGTTTTGATTTTTTACAATTTTAATGATTTGAAACATAAATAAAAAAGTCAATTTTAAAAATAATAATTTTAATGATTTAAAACAAAAAGCATTCTGGAGCATACGTGTGATTTTAGAAACTATTACGGTACATTTGAGCATGTTTACAAAATTTGTACAATTTATACCAACCCCGAGCACCATTTAATATTTCGTGAAGACTATTAATAGACAAAAAACTTTCTTGAAAATACAATCGCCGAATTTCTTGCAAAATTGGGCACATAGCTATAAAATGGTAAACATCTTCTAGTTCTCTTCTGTTACACAGGTTACAAATTTGCTGCAAATCAACTCTATGGGGGATGAAATTAAGGTTGAGAATTTCCACCCTTGCTTTAAAAACTGTACTTATTAAATCGGCTGAGTTTTTAACATTAAAATAGCTTTCTTCCGTAGGTATTCGGTGATTGAGTTTACTATAAATATTTCTAGAAGAAGACGATGATGCTCTGGTCAAGTGTTGATCAAATATTGCGTCATCTATTCTTGAGATGATAGTCGCAGAAAAATCATGCCACTCATGCAGATTTCGTTCAGTTATTGAAAACGCGATGTCATGAGATAGAGCCAGCTGGTTCCATTCCCTGAAAGGTGATGCATTTGTTTGCAATAGTCTAACCAATATCAATTTATGAAGACTGGTATCACTTCTTCTCATCACTCTCGTATAAAAGTCTGAAATAGCCTTAAGGTTTCTTATATAGATTGGTGGTAATCCTGTTTCGACATGAATCGCGTAGGTCGGCGTGGAGTTCGGCAAACGAAAAATGCGTTTGAGAAAATGTCTTTGGACCAACTCAAACTCTTCGAACGGAGTAACCCCAAATGCTTGTATCCCATAGCACATACAGGTGTTGACTGTAGCATTAAAAACTTTGAATTTTGACGAATGGTCAATATCGGGATTTGCAAAAAAAGTCGGCCACATTGAATTCAATGCTAACTTAGCTTCACTGCTTTTTTTCTTGGCGTGCTTGGAAAAGTTTAAGTTATATGTAAACAGAACTCCTAGATACTTAAATTCACGTACACATTCAATCCGTTCGCTACCAAGTCTCCAGGCTTCTTCAGGAGCTCTTCTACATTGTCGGTTTTCAAATATCATTGCTTTTGTTTTTTGAACATTAATTTTCAGATCCCATGTTTGACAGTACGACTGTAATTTATTAATTTGAAGTTGCAGTGAAAAAGGATTGTCGGCAAGTAATATCAAATCGTCAGCATAAAGCAAAACTTTGATGAGAGTTCCCGCAAAGATTACGCCACCCGGTAGAATATCAGGAATGTCATCAATAAACAGAGCGAATATCAGAGGGCTCAAAATGCATCCTTGTGGAACGCCTGCCGTTGTTTCGAACCACTCTGACAGTTTAGATCCATCCCATACAGCTGCGTTTGAAGATTTCAGAAATTGAAAATACAGCATCAAAAATTTTCGTGATACTCCCATATTTGAGAGCTTATAAAGCAAAGCCTGTCTGTTTACTGTGTCGAATGCAGCTTTGAAATCAACGAAACAAACATAAAGTTTTTTGTTTTTTTCAATCTGATTTCTAGCTAAGCTAGTCAATGCAAATATGTGATCCATAGTGGTGAATCCAGAGCGGAAGCCAGCTTGAAATATGCTGAGAAGATTGGTTCTTTCAGTCCAGCTAGATAATCTTTCATAAAGAATTCTAGCAAATATCTTTCTAAGCGAGTTGAGAATGGATATTCCCCTGTAGTTCTCAGGATGATTAGGATCTCCTTTCTTAAATATTGTGAAAATGAGGGCTTTAGTAAAATTTGAAGGAACACAAGCATTCTCATAGAGGCGGTTGAAGAAATCCAGAATGTAGGTCTTTAAGCTATTGTTCGAATTTTTGAAAAACTCTACTGGTATTCCATCGCTTCCAGGTGCTTTGTTGTTTTTCATTTTCGTAAGAGTTATTTCCAATTCACTTAACGATATTGAGCAGTCCAGGTCGGAAACACACGTGTTCTGTAACGCAAAGCTGAAAGTATGAAGATTCTCTTCAGCCGACAACAGAGTTTTAAAATGAGCTTCTAAAGTCTGAGCTTCGAGAGCTATATTCATACTTTGCCGCCCGCTAACTTCACGAACGTTTTGCCAAAATTCCTTTGAATTTTTACTAAGCTGTAGCTGATGTGCAAGGTTTTTGTTGTAGCTTATTTTCTTAGTAGCGCAAAGCTGTTTTAAATCTTTCTTGGCTCTTAGGTACATATTTTTATAATACTCGGAATTTGTTGCTCTAAAGAGCTTTAAATATTTAAATGAGAGTTTGCGTAATTTATTGCAATCGCTATCAAACCATTTGTTTTTAGGAATGAAATGAACAAAAGTGTGGTTCCCTGCTGGTACCGAAGCATAAACTAATCTTATTATATTGCTTTCAATTTCTTCTATTGTGGCTGTTGACTGCTGTGGAAGATGACTAAAGTTGTGATTTAGAAGAGCTTTGTACCGATCAGCTTTGTTTTGCATCCATTTTAGCTTCCGGAAATTGCCTGAAACACTTTGTTGTTCTCGTTCTTCGAAGTTTGTTTCAACAACAATTGGCAAGTGAGCCGAGAAATTGGCCAGTAGCACGTTAAAATCTCTTATTACATTGCCCCATTCTCCAAACGTTGCACATAGGTCAATAACTGATTTTCCTTGACCGCTGATAAATGTAAATTCACCATATTCATCACCTTTTGCCACCCCATTCAGCACGAATAGGCCAAAGTTTTCGAAAAATTCAGATAGTAGTTTGCCGTTCCTATTAAGCGTTTCATCTTTAGAATTTCTGGTACTTTCGAAAATAAGTTGATTTTGTAAGAAGTGCACAGATGAATTCTGATAGTCACCAATTCGAGCATTGAAATCTCCAATTAGCATAGTATTTTCCAAGAAAGAATTGGTCATGAAGTTACACAAGTTATCAAAATCATTTTGCCAGTTATTGTAGTTTAAATATACCGGAATAATATGGTAGTTTAAATTGTTACATTTTATATGAACTACAATTGTGCTTTCGATGTTTTTAAATTCTACAAAATGAGAAATTTTACATTTTATGCCACATAAAATACCCCCACTCGCTCTCCCATGTACATTTGTTCGAATTGCTGGTATGAATTTTAATTTATAATCCCTAAAATATTTAATAAAATCATTTTCAAATCTTTCCTCTAAAAAGGTTTCCAATAGAATTATTACATCAAATTTCAAAATATAATTAAAAAAATCAGGTTGCAAAAGTTTACTTTTTAGACCCGTAATATTATAAGCTAAAATTGTTAAATTAAGAGATTTATAAATTTTTTGGCAGACGACAGTTTTTTCCTATTGGCTTCTGCCATTATTAGAGTTCATTAACTCAACCCTAGGTGGCGCTGGTGTGGAGTGAGAGATCGATGGTAAATTCCCACTATCAACCGGAACTAGCTTCACTCCCTCGCTGCTGTCAAAGAACTCAGAAGATCTGTCACCAAACATATTGTTTACAAACGTCATTTCCGTCGCCGATTTGACAAGTAATCCTCGTGAAATTTTGTAAACGAAGAGATGATTGTTTATTTGTAGTTTATCACCTTTTAGGTTGATTTTAGCTTGAGGATTAATTTGTAGAAGTTTGTTTTTCACGTCATTTAGTGTTTGCCTTTTCTTTCGGTACATCAAAGATTGTTCGCGATAGATGCTTATTCCTTTCCCTTTGAGCTGATTAGCGGCAGCTAGAATTTTATCCGCGACTTCTACGGAGTGAAGTTCCATAAAAACGGTTCCTCTTTGTGTTTGCGAGTTTATGATTTCTCGAGTTTTATTAAAATTAACTTCTTCACCTTCTTTTAACTTGAGAAGCTCGTTGCATGTTTGTTTTGCTAGATCAACAGCACTAGTTTCTCTGTCTATAGGAAGGTGTACCACCAAACAGTTTTCGTTGTGTTTCCGTGAAATTATTTCTAGTTGAGACTCCAGCAAGTCACAGCGGTCGGTCATTGTTTTCAATTTTTGAGTTAATTGTGCATTTGTGTTTTTTAGTGTGTCTAATTCAGCGGATAAGGCTGCAACATCAGACTTTGTGGCTAAATCTTTGATTTGCTCAGCAATAGTGACACTTAAAATATCTTGAAATTGCGAAATAGACATTTTTCCAACTTCCATTTTGATTAAATCAAATCTTTTGTTGCTGTTGTTATGCTCTGGAGAAGTATCAGTTATGTTTCGTTTGCCGCTCATAGAGATACCGTAATACAGCAAGTAGTTTTTCCTTATTTCCTCCTTGCGCAAAGCAAATAAAAACGTAAAATACTTCCTACCTTAGAAACTCTGGGCAAATTTGTGTTGTTCAGGCGATACTGCGACTCAAAGAGATGCGTTCAATTACCTTTTTTGAATTTAATGTTTACTTGTTATAGAAATAATTAAACTTTACACAGAGCTTGTTTTAAATATGCACTTCCACCTTTTACTTCAACTGTATATCCCCGCAATTATTTGGCCCCCAAAATCCACCAACTCAAAATGGATGAATCTATACAAGAATTATATAGAAAACGAAATAAGGTTAGTAGACAGTTACAGAAAAACAAGTTTCATTTTACTCTTCGTTCCATTGAAATTCTCCTCCTCAACATCTTAAACTTCTGGCAACTTGAATCTTAAATGATAGACCTGCACAAGTTATCAACATTATTTTAACAACTCTGCTTTCGTTCTACTCTACAGTTCTGCACACATGTTGGCTTTTCAACTCACTCCATAAACAAACACAAAGTTGTCCCATGATGAGTTGCGAAATGATGAGTTGTACCCTGATGAGTAGGATAGAACAATTTTGTTTCCTTTCCTCTTTCTTCCTTTCTGTTCAATGGAAGGAACAAAAACTATCTTCTTTGTCATTCATAAATGATCTAAGGGAGAATTTTGATAAATTTGAAGCGTGTGGAGTTGCAAAATTCTTGCCAACAGTTTTCAAAAAATACCATAGAGATGTTAATGCAGAAGAACTTGAGGTAGAATGCCTGCACCTCGTACAGTATTTAAAAGAATTCAATAAAGATGTAAATGAAGATCTTATTACAATATCAAAATCGTACAGTCTAATTACAGTGGATAAAATTGCGAAAAGATTTCCAAGTGTAAAAACTGCCTGTAGAATTTTTTTATCTTTGATGGTTTCAAACTGCAGTGGAGAACGTTCATTTTCGAAATTGAACCGGACGAAAAATGAACTTCGAAGCACAATTCTCCAAGATAGACTTAACAGCTTGTCAATTTTATCAATTGAAAATGAATTACTGTAGGAAATTGAATTTGATGACTTAATTCATGATTTTACAACTAACAAAGTCAGAAAAGTATGCCTCCAATGAATATTATTTAATTTTAAACTTACATATATGTGTATATCTAAAGAAAAACCAAAACAAAACAAATAAAGAAATAAACTTATAATTATAAAATAAAAAAAAAATATAAAAACATTAGAAATCAACCAAAAAAGAATAAAAATTATTAAAAATCAACTATTAAGAAAAATGTTCAACTCAAATTAAAAAAATTATAAAAGTATAAAAAATATATATTATACCTACTTTTTGGCCCCCAAATCCTATTGGGCCCAAGGCCCCCAAAAGTCTTAAGACGCCCCTGCATGCATCCAAGGTTTGTCCATACCTTTTTGAAGATAGAAACTGTTCAACACAATTTCAAACCATGGTCTCACAATAACAACCTTCTTCCTTACAAAAATAGGAGTATAAAGCTTCTTCAAATTCATTTTTTTATTTTTATTATTTTTATTTTTTTATTTTTTTATTCATTAACTTTTAACTGATGTAAATAATTTTATAACCATAAAGATAGATCAGAAAATACTTCTTTTTCTTTTATGAATTTGTAGCTTTTATGCATATGTTCCAAAAACAAGAATCTTAAGGACATATTGTGTGCATATATGTATAGTGATAGACCTGAATTAAACAAGAATTTTTGCATTCATTGATTTGTAAATAACTTTTTGTCTTCGGTTTTATATTTCCTCATACTCGTAGTATCTGTCTACTTCATTCGCATAATCCAAGTGGGGAATAATGTAATTCAATATCCCACTGTCTACTTCACAAATGACTAGGTTTAGTACGAGTACGAGTACGATATGCTGTCAAGCTTTTACCAAACAAGTACCTGCCAACAAATTCAAGGTTCTTAGTTTTAGTTTCATCTTTATGCGTAAAAGCTACAAAGTTTTATCATAATGGAGTAAAAGTTGGTTGGTATGACATTCGCATTCGGAAACCTTCATTTATTGTTGGTTCATATGCAACAACAATAAGAGGGTTACCTTGAAAACTACTTCAGTCTATGTACATTATGTAAAGGCACCTTACCGTAGTCTTAAAATTTTCCTATGCAAATGGAATGTTTGAAATTGTGATAAACTGAAAATGATGATCGTGTAAATGATATTTCTTAAATTTAAAAGGGGCTGTCTTTGTTATCTCATTTTTGTCAATTAAAGGGACACGTACATATATTGTCATAATATTTTTTAATCCTACCCTCTTTTATTCTTTTTAAGATCCATGTATTGAAAATAGCCTTGAAAAATTGGATTATAATTGTTCTTCTAATCCCATTTCCCATCATAATTTAGATTCCATTACATCTGATTAACTGATTAATGATTTAGGAACGCATAAAGGATGAACAAACGAACATTAATTTTTATTTAAACATTCTATTGTAGATCAGCTAAAGATATGAATAATTTAAAATGTTTGTTCTACATTTTAATGGAATTCAGACAAAGCCATAAATCACAGTTTATGATACAAATTCAAGAAAACTAAATACGCTTGAAAATGAAAGAAGAATTCAAAACAAAAATCAATGGCCGCATAAATTAACTCTTCTCATTCCTATAGTATTCTAAAAAATGATCGTTTATTTTATTGAAAGGGAGTGGAATTGATGTTGATGGCCCATTTAATAGATTTAAATGTTTTTTAACCTTCTTTGCACGTAGTATTTTTTTTAAATTGGGGCACATAATATTATAGGTTGAATCAGCTCACGTATAGACTTAAAAGTCTATCTTTTAAATAATTATTCATCCGATATTAGGTTTGCAGAAATCTTGGATATCAAATTAACCTACATAATATTACTATAATATATAATTGCTTAGAACGTATCTTATTGTTGCATACTTACTTTTGATATTATGATTTATCTAATAAACTAACGTATGTATGTAATTTTGTTTTTCTTCCAGGTTGAGTTGTTGGACCTACTACATTTCATGCTGCGTTGAGATCATTAAAACATTATAATATCAAAAACAAACAAATAAATAAACCAGCTTCGAAATGTCGGGTTCGAAAATAATATTAAAAATACTGTTCACACTTTGTGTGTGGTCGTTTGTTATGTTGGGACTTTTCAAAATCCATGATGGTCAGATGGTGTCACAGGAGTACATTTCGGTGCCGATAAATGGTCGTCTTCTTTTGCAAAAAGAAAATAAATACGGAGCTGATTTGACCTCTACCACAACAGACCGATATGAACCGTTTGAAATATTGGTTGACAATAGAACTGGTATGTAAAACAATATTTTTTAATAAAGAATATATTAAAAAAAAAAAATGTATGACCAAATTCCATCGCTCCACAAATAAAGTCACCCACACATACCGCACTTGTGCGCACAGCAGTGTCATGACACTCGAAAGATCCCATTGAAAAATAAATCAAGTTTCTTTTGCATACCACTCTACAACATAAAAACAATGTTTTAAATAGATAGATAAGATTTTAATTGCTCGTCTTAAATATTTTTTATTGTTTATAAAAATCAAAAGAAGCAAGGCATTTTGCCGTCTGCCTAGTTGACAAAACATAAATCAGGTATTTATTTTGTATGAAATATAATTTATAAATAAACAAATTAGGTACTTACATGATATAAAAAGTTATTTTAAATTGTTTACTATTAAGATTAAATATTATCTTCAGAAACTCTGATTAACAATTCTTCCTCTATAATTTAGAGCCAGTTTGCAGTACATGTAAAGTTTTTTTTTTAACGTCGACTTTGTTCAACAATGATACAAATTTCATTATCATACAAAAAAAACCGTTCCAAGCACATTTTTTGAGATGTCTTTAAGAACAAGACATTTACCCATGAAGTGAAATTGGTATATCCTTTCTATGTGGAATGAAGTTAAGAGGTACGAGTTCACCACGCAGCTTTACCATCATCGAAATCTACTCTACGCTGTATTCATCCCAAAAATAGATCTTCGCCTCCAAATTGTGATTGAGTTTACTTCATTTAGGCATTTTCCCCATAACATATCATCCACTTTAGCAATTAGGTGGTACAGTGATTCTTCCCAGTGATTGAAATCAAAGTTATCTATGTTAAGGTCCATCTCACACTCCCTAGAAAGTTTCATCCATTCTGTATACCATCCTGACCTCTCGCGAATAGTTTCAAGTGCCACTATCTTCGGTAACCAGCAATTATCCATATTCATGATTTTGAGCACATAATCAATTTGCATTCGAAGTGTTCGTACAAAGAGTGCCTGCCGTCCCGTTTCCAACATAACTATATAGTTCGGCGTAGTGAGTCTGGAGATGACGCGAGAACCACAACATAATCCGCGAACAACAGTGCTTTAATCAATTCTCCAGCGTGTTTGGCTAAGTCTTTTATAAAGAGAGCGAATGGGCCTGGAATTATCGTACAACCTTGTCTGACGCCTGATTCCGTTCTGAACCATTCCGACCTTTTTGTACCATTCCTAATTGCTGCATTAGTATCCATATATGTACTGCAGAACTCTTCCAAACTTTTACGACATTCCCATACCAAAGAGCTTATAGGAAAGAGCTTGTCTATTCACCGTGTCAAATGCAGACTTAAAATGTACGAAAAACTTGTATAACATCTTCCTTCTTCTTATAAATGAATCCGCAATGCTTTTCATAACAAAGATATGATCGATTGTTGAGTAACCGGATCTAAAGCCTGCCTGGAATTCTTTCAACAGCTTATTTTCATCAATCCATTTATTGAGCAGTGTTTGCAGAATAGTAGCTGTACATATTTTATAGATAGTTCGACATCACAGACCAGCTTCCTTTTTTGTAGATCGGAAAAATGATTGATTCACTAAATTCTTGAGTAATCAGACCTATTCCCAACACCTCGTTGTAAACTGCAGTAAGCTTGTATATTAACTCAACGGTTCCATACTTAAAAAATTCCGCTTTTCTATTTTTCATTTTGTTTATTGCTGAATACTTCTTCGTTGGTTACCTATATCTGTGTCCAAAACTTCATTATAAATACCCAGATGTGCAAAATGAAAGTTGTTTCCTTAATGAATTGGGTTAAGCAAATTTTTTAAAATGGTCTGTCAAAAGCATGGGGCTCAACTTGGGATGGATTTTAAAGGTTTTACCATTCAAATTTTTCTCCAAATTCCAAAAGTCCTTCAAGTTCATACAATTAGATAACCGTCTTTCTTCTGAAAGAGAAATATTGGACTGTTAACAGTCGAATTATTTTTTCCTGAACACCGTTTATTTTAACAAATATGATTTAAAATCACAAAATAAATATAAACCAGCATAAAAGTGTTCATATATGTGTTTCGCCCCGATGTAATGGTTGGGCTCATCAGAAGATGACCATTACACCTTGTCTTGACGCATATTTTCCCGAATAAATCGGGATTCCATCTCTGCCCACATTACTCGCACACAGGAATGGTTGAGAGTTGTAAGTCACTAGGCCCTGGTCCTTCATGGACTGTTGCGCCACCTAATTTATTTATTTATAAATCGGGATTCCATATAATCCGAGCTACATAGAGCAACTGCGATTGCTACAAGTCTTCAAAGAAGATAAATTGTAGCTATTATTATTGCCTTGCTATGGGACTTTTGAAAAAGAAATATTTGACTGTTAACAGTCGAATTGTTTTTTCCTGAACACCGTTTATTTTAATAAATATGATTTAAGATCACAAAATAAATATAAACCAGTTTATCTTCTGTCTCAAAATATTTTTTTTTTGTTTGGGAACACAAGGTCTTGTAATAGGTGTTTGCTTGAAGATAATGTCTATTAAAGTGCTCATCACTTGCGCGAAATTAAGCTCTTAACCATCCAAATGATAATTTTTTGGCCTTTTTACACTCTAGATCAAACCAAGGTGCTTTAAAGCTATCTTGTGTTTTCCTAATTCTACACAACGTTCTGAAATATGATGCTTTCATGATCTCTTCTAACTGACTCAGGTTACATTGCTGATAACTTTGAAGGAAAGTGTTAAGATTTATTTGGTATTGAAGTCTATTATTTTGGTTCCACATAAGTTTTGGTAGGAGTCTTATAGGGTTTGATTCCTCAATCGCCATCGAAAGTCCACAAGTCACGACTAATGGAAAAGAGCTCCGAAAATTGCACATTTTCAACTTTGAATTCAATTATTTGATCGTTTCAATTACCATTAATAAGGCCGTAATCAATTATTATCGAACTGCCCTGATTGCCTGCCGACAAAAGTAAATTCACCTTCCTTATCCGCCCAGCTGGTTCGGTTAATAATTAGAAGACCATAAGAGTTACAAACATCCAATAATATTCCTCACTTAGCTTTACAGACTCTATCTTTGGACTTCCGCTCGATCCCACTAATTCGGTTTTCGTTTCCAGCTTCATTACCAATTCTTGCGTTAAGATCTCTCACTACCATCAGATTCGATGAGCTCTGATGTTGTGCAACAAATTCTTCGAGTTTCGCAAAATCGGTGTCCCAATGGTTACAGTTGATGTAATTGGCAGTTTATTTATTCCATTAAAATTCTCTTCCTCTCTTGACTGTACTCGAAAAAAATATTTACATTACAATTATTTCAAATTAATTAATAATAAAAAAACAATTTAATAAAAACAAAAACAATGTTTTTTACTAATTTTAAAAAATTATTTTTTTTACAATTTCAGCAATGGACGATGAGCAGCTTGTTCGTGATGTAGAATCCCGTATTCCTTCGCTTCCTATAGCCTATTGGAGTAAAAATAAAAACTTCTTGCAACAGAAGTCCTCCACATGTGCCAAATATCCTTCTATATTTGAACTAGAATTTAACAATATCTACTGGCAGACAATGCGAACTTCAAATGGGACATTTCAATTATTTGGTGCATATTATGACATCCGTAAAACTTCACTTCTGGGGCCAACTGTTCGAATTTTAGGAATGATCGACCGTATAGAACCAAAAGTAAAAACATTTTGTCAATTTTGGTTCGATGGACAAAAGGAACCATTCATTGTTAAGACATTCGAATACAAATACATTTGGTATAATAAATGGGGAAATTATAAACAGGGTATTTACCAGCCATATTTGATTGCGTGTCAAATTCCAAAACCATTTCATGGAATTGTCCCATCATCAGTGTCGATGGTTGAAAGAGAATGTGACACTGCCACAAACAATTTACGAGTTATTTACAATCGGCCCCCGGATGACCATAAAAGAGGATTTGCTGTTTGTGTCAAGGGTCTTGATTTTCTCTATGACGATCTTTCAGTGCGACTTGTTGAATGGATTGAGATGTTGAACATTCTTGGAGCCGATAAGATATTTTTTTATAACTTACAAGTCCATCCGAATATTTCAAAAGTACTCAATCATTATGAACAAGAAGGAAAAGTTCAAGTAATTCCACTGACCCTGCCAGGAGGTCAACCTAATGTCCCTGGTTTCCAGCATCTTTATCTAACAAAGAAAACCAATCACAAACGCCAAAACGAAGTGATACCATACAACGATTGTCTGTACAAGAATATCTATCGCTACGATTACATAGCGCTGTTGGATATCGACGAAGTTATCATGCCAAAACATGACGATAGCTCATGGATGGATTTGATGCAACGGGTTATAGCAAAAGCCAGGAAGATAAAGCCCGAGGGATATGCAAGCTATAATTTTCGAAATGTGTATTTTCTTGATGATCATCAACATGATCACGGCTGGCACAAGGATGTTCCGAAGTATATGCATATGCTGCAGCACGTTCATCGAGCTAAAAACTACACCAAGCCTAACCAATACGTCAAATGCTTTCACAATCCCGAAAAGGTGCTAACTCTACACAATCACTTCCCGCTAGCTTGTTTGGGCGGTGTTTGCAAGTCCTATCCAGTAGATACAGAAGATGCCCAATTACAGCACTATAGAGCGGATTGTGTTAAGACTTTGTTAAAATCCTGCGAACAATATCGCGACAATTCAGTCGAAGATAAAACCATTTGGAAATATAAGGACGAGTTAATTCGAAGATCAGTAAAAACTTTAGATATGCTGGGCTTTTTCAAAAAGTCAGGAAACTCGCTCTTGCCAACGTCGCCGAATGGATCAACAGAACGGTGATTTTGGCTTAATTGGTGGCGATTATTACTAACTAAAATGCGGGAAAAATGCTATGAACAAAACAATTTGTGACTAAAAAGCTCCATATAATAATTTTATTACTTAATCATCACCGTGATTTTCTGCCTAGAGAATTTAATAAAAATTTTATAGACAATATGAAATCAATCCTAATGTTTTTCAGAAGAGTTTCCTATAGTGGCTTATGTAAAAGACTTTATTTGTTTTAATACTCGTACTGTTTATTTGGGTGATGTAAAATATGAATTTTAATACTAATCTCAAGGCCTGAACACGTGCTCCCTTTTACAACCCACTGTCGGTGCTTCATGTTCACGAGAGCCAACAGAAACTTAAGCACCAATCACTATGTTGTTTTCTTTCAACCTTTTCAAAAGTACTTAATGTGAAAAATTTAATTTTATTGCTCATATAGAAAAATCAATTTGTGCCTTTACTATATTAGATAAACTAAAAACATAAAACATATAAACATTTCGTGTTTGGGATGTAATTATATTTATATAATACCTACATATGTATGTATGTACATTTATATTGTTCCTTTTGCTGTTCTCCTTTTTCAATGAAATGTTTGTTTTTTTAAAAAGTTTAATTTCGTAATTATAAACCCAAAAAAAAACTACTTAAATTAAAAAAAATGATAATAAAATTAGTAACATTTAGTATGCTGATTACTTAAATATTGAAATTAATTGATGATTTGAATGAAATTAACAGACAATAAACATTAATACCAGTGATAGGAAAAATATAAATTAATTTTTGATTATATCTACATATATGTATAATCATGGGCAAAATTAAAACAACAATTCATATTCAAGTTCAAATTTGTCTGTTCTCATTTATTTTCAATATGTTACTTAACCTATAAACCTACATTTACCCATATAATATATACTTTAAATTTTAAAACATATTATTTACATATCTATTTAATTCGGGTCAATTGTTTTTTTTTTTTTTTTTTTTGAAAAAAAAGTTAATTATTTATATTAAACTTCAACCAAAAGCGTTTAAGTTAAACTTAAATTTTAAGTTTGGCGTCAGCAAAAGGCTTTAAAGACTGATGACGTTGCAAAAACGAAATGAACAAATATTAAATTAAAAAAAAATTATGTATACAAAACAAGTGATTTAAATAAAATATAATATAATATTTAATACCTTACCATAAAAATTGCTTTCATGTAAATAAAGATGTATAATAAATTTAAGTAAAAATAATTAAGAGTATTTATTTTATAAAATTATTTCTAAGATTTATTTTTGGGCAAAAATTCTAAATTATTTTGAATGTTTTAAAAAGTTATACCATTCGCTACTCAAACGAAATATTTTATTTCGTTTATAATTTATTCGTAAAAAGAAAAACTTTTGAAAAAGAAATTTTTGTACGAAAAACATTTTTAATTTAAATTTTTGTCATGTACATTCAAATTTATATAACTATTGACAATTATTCTGTAACATATTCCTATTTTTCCAATAATGATACATATAATATTATTTCAACTTTTAAAAAATATCAACTTTTATGTTTATTATGTTTAAACTTAAATAAAAGTGGCAAATAAAGAAAGTATTAAAAAACAATAGATTTATTTTTAATTAAAATCAACACTTCTTCTAAGTCCAAGAGCCAACCGTTGAATCATATAAATAAGTCATGAAGTTGTATGCTAGAGATTAAAAGTGTCTCAAAAATGTAATTTTTTGGATTGCTACTTAAAGACTTTATTGTATTTACATTTTTACGATTGCCACTATTAAAAGGTCGCATGAGCTTCGTAGCTCTAAAAGAATTAAACGATATCCTAAGAATATTTTGCTAGTATCGTCTTGACCTTATCAAAATTGAAAAATATAGTAAAGTGTTTAATTTGAGACGAGACTGTCTAAATTTCACATGATGATGATATAAAATATGTAAAAATAGGTTACTTCCACATTCGTGCCCGTCTGTAAATATTTCTAAAAGTTTTAAAAAACATTAGTAACAATAATTTGTTTAAGGTACAAAAAAGTTTGAGTCAATAACTTTCTTGCTTTTTATTTTCTTCTTATTTCCGAGATTTTTAGTCGAAACCCAAATGTTACCAATTTTAGTTGCTTTACTTTAGTTGGCACTACCAGAGAGAAAAAACTAAATGAGAGAACCAAATTTCCTCGTCTCCGTCTCTTTGAAACTTCTTACTCTCATTTTTTATAGCGTGTTTAATTCGTATCGGTGTATACATGTTTTCAGCTCGGAGAAGAGTACACAAAAACACATCATTTCCGGGAAATGCGACATTTTTCATTTTTGTTTATTGATAGCCAAGAAGGCTATGTTTTTTAAAGTCTCATTATAATATTTGTAATTCTCATGAATTTTTTTTTTTTAATTTTGCTAACATCTTGTCGTTTTTATATCTACAAAAATACTCCTATAATTCAAATTAATTCTAGCAAAACATTTTTATTTGTCAATAAATAACGGAAGAAGTTATACCGGTAGTGCGTGGTGAATTTGTTTTTCTCTTCTTTTTCTCTAAGTTACAGATAGATGGCAGGAACAACCAAAACAAGAAAGGATGTGTGCAGAAAATGTTTAACAAGGTTAAGGCTTTTTAGATTAACCTAACCTGTATATATGGACGAGTACCTACATGTTTTTTATAAATGAATGTAATGTTTATTTCAATAGTAATACCTTAACTATTAACTTAACTACTGTATTATCTAAAATATACTGCATTGAATTATTTTACATTGAATTATAAAAGGCGGAAATAATAAAGTTCTATAGTTTACCGGGAATATTTATATAAAATATCCATATCTTCTGCAATTGCGGTATCAATCGATATTTTCTGGAAGTTAGTGTTAACGTAACATTTAGGTATTTGTCATAAATTACTCTTTAAACTTTTTTATACACCATAAAAATCAATTATAAAATTTGGCGGTGATAATAATTATTTGAAAACAGCATTTTCTATGTTTATAGTTATTCAGGTTTAGCCCTTAACTTTGATTTGCATTTATTTATGAATAGCCCAAAAAGTTTAGCAACCATCTATGAATAAAGCTTAGTGTACACGATTGCCAGGTCTGACAATCATTGTCAGATCTGCAAACGTCTGACAATATGTGAAAATGAGCTGACAATGAGCTGAAATTTTTAATTTGTGTGTACACGGTTTGCAGATATCTACAAACATCTGCAAATCTGTTGCCAAATATTTGTCTGACAATGTCGACAAACTAATTTGGCCAAATAGCTAGCAATAGATTTGCAAACATTTGTAGATTTTCTGCCAACCGTGTACACACCAAATCAAATTTTGGATCTGCAAATTTATTTTCAGCTCATTGTCACACATCGCTTTAGTCAGAAAATTTGTCTGCCAATGAATAAATTTGCAAATGTTCCTCAAACGGCATCTGCAAATTTATTCATTGTCAGACGTTTGCAGAAACGTCAGAAAATGAAAAAAATTGTTGATCTCCCAATGAATTTTGTGTACACACGATTGCCACATCTGCAAATTAATTTGTCTTCAAAATGATTGATGAACAAATTTTTCTGCAAATCAATTTGGTGTGTAGACGGTTGTCAGCTTGCGTGTACACGATTGCCAGATATCTACAAATTAATTGGCAGATATTTGTCTGCAAATTAGGAGCCAAACCATTTGTCTGCAAATTAATTTGGTGTGTACACGATTGTCAGCCATTTTAGACAAATTTTTCAGTGACAGATCTGGCAATATTTGCAGATCTGGCAATCGTGTACACTTAGCTTAAGCCACAATGCACTTTCAGAAAAACTGTAGTTAGAACTTTCCCTGACAGATTTTTCCTTGTCGCTATATAACTGAAAGATAAGATATAAATAGTTAGAACTGGAAAACTTATAAAAATGATGCATAAGACTTAAATTTTGGTTGAAGAACAAATTTGTATATTCTTTTCACAAAACCACTGAACTAGCGAGAATACAAATATTTTTACTTTTGTACAAAAGTACTTTTCGGCTTATGTAGTTAAGCCTTTAAAAGCAACATACTACCTTAGGGGAAAGCAGTAAGAATAGCTTATCACCTATTCACAAATCTTATGCAATGAAAATTGGCAACAGAAGTAACAAGTTGACGGTCTTTTTATTTAGTGTCTACTTAAATCACTTATTTTCAGCATTTTGGAAATATCGTGAGTAATGTAAAGAAAATATACAACGAGTACACACAATTAAAATAGGAGTGGAAAAAAGAGATGAGTATATAAAAATGTTTTCAATATTCCATGTTTACATTCTGTAACTCTCGTTTTCAATGTTCCTGCAACTCTCGCATCGACAAAATTAAGTCGATAAACTCTAAAAATTGAAACAAATCTGAGTTTTTTTTGCATCTTTCAACGGTCTGAGCGAAAATAAAACGCATAAACGCAGCTAATAATATAGTTAGTTATAGTTATAATAGTTGTAGTGCTTTCAGAGTTTTATGTTTCTAGGTCCTAATTCTCATTGGACTGTTGCACCACATAATTTATTTTACTTACTTAATGATTAAAACTGGCTTCAAATAACTAACTAATATTTATCTAAATGCGTAATTTAGAATTGTTTCTAAATCTTCATTGTTCTGGCACCTAACAAGAGTAATTAATTTCACTTCATATTCGAATGATATTACTCTCAAACGAACACAATGAGAGTACCAAAAAGTTGTTCATACACAATTTTGAATTTTCTTTGAACACCTCCGAACAGCTGACTACATCCGCCATTTTTCAAAGGTGGTCGCCATTTTTAAAAGGTGGTGAGCAGAGAGAAAAGAGAGAAAAGTTTTTTCTCTCTCGTGGTGAGTATGTACACAAACTTGCATAAGTATTTGTTTCCCACATTTTTTTTTATATGGAGTTAATACATATGCAAGTTGGTGGCCAAATCACAGCTTGTAGGCAAAAAGAGAGCAACCGTCGAAGTTGGTTCTCTCTATTAGTTCTTTCTCGATGGCACTATAGCGCATCGTGCACCTGGGCCTCAAGTAATAGTTCCCGCCAATTTACTCGATCTCTAGCTTGCTATCTCCAGTTTCGAATAACAAACCGGCGCGCGTGTGTCGGCATCAACTTGATTACTCCACCGGAAATGAGGTCTACTTTTGCTTCTGGTTCCCTAAGGCTTAGCGTTTAATACCCTACGGGCTGGAGCTTCGTTATTCATTCGCTCTACATGCCCTAGCCATCTTAATCGTTGAACATATAGTTTTTTTGACCATTAGCAAGTCCCTGTACAGCTTGTATAGTTTGTGACTGCATCTTCTTCCGCAGATATTATTTTAGCTGTCGACACAATCCGGTCCATATATCGTACGTAGAACCCTCCTCTCGAAGATCCTTTATCGACCTTTTGTACAGTGTCTCCTTGGTACATCGCGATAGAGCCTTATTCCTTAATTGCTTACTTAGGCCAAAGAAACAGCAATTAGTAAGAGTAATTCTACGTTTGATTTCAGCGCTGATGTCATTTGCAGAGTTAACAGCAGTACCCAGATAGATAAATTCATTTACCATTACATTCGAAGTTATAATTATTAATGGTCATATTATGATCAAGTCTACGATGGGAATCGACTTTATTTCATGACAGTAAATACTTCGTTTTGTCCTCGTTAATCACAAGACCTATTTTATTCGCTTGAGACTCAATACCGGAAAAGGCACCCGTAACTGATAGTTTGGTTCGCACCACTCTCTCAAGAACAATATTGAAGCAGCTACATGATAGTACAGTAGGTCCCCTCCATTCCTGACAATAGTACTCGCACACAGCAATAGTTGAGAGTTGTAAGTGACTAGGCCCTAGTTCTCAACGGACTGTTGCGCCATCGCCTTGTCGAACTTCTCTGGTGGTTTCGAAGGTTTCGGTTAAGTCTCTACCAATTTTGACGCAGCAACAAGAATTCCTCAACGTTATCCTGATGAGTGTTATTAGTTTGGCAGGGATACCAAAACTCAACTTAACACGGTATAGTTCGTTCCTGTTGACACTGTCATAGGCTGATTTGAAATCGATGAAAATAATAATGCGTATCGATGTTATATTCTAAGGTCCTCTCCAGGATCTGGCGTAGAGTGAAAAGTTGGTCGATGGTAGATTTTCCAGGCCTGAAGGCAAAGTGATAATGGCCAATCAGTTCATCTGTGAATGGTTTCAGGCGTTCACATAATACGCTAGACAGGATCTTGTAGGCGATGTTTAAAAGGCTGATGCCTCTGCAGAGAAGGCGGTCACCTTTATTGTCGATCGGACAGATGGTGCTTAAATTCCAATCGTCGGGCATGCTTTCCGACCAGATTTATTGCATGCTTCTTACCACTACAGCTTCCGCTAGCTTTAAAAGCTCCGCCTGTAAACCGTCATCACCGGCAGCTTTGTTTGACTTTAGCCTGGTGATGGCAACTCAGAGGGCCGATTCCAGAAAGCGCGGCGGATCGCTTTTAATGGCGAATTTGTGTTTTTATATTCTCAAAAGCGATTCGCTTTCCATTTGGAAAGCGAAAGTTCTTTCCAACAAAATGTCATTCTTCTAGTGGGTTTTGAAAGCGACAGGCGTGATAGTGGCGGATTGCAACAAAATGTAAACAAAAATAAGTTTTTTTTGTGTGTGTTTTTTTTTTAAATATATTAAATTAAAGATATCAATATAAGTATTTATTTTATTTATAAAATAATAATAAAAACAAAACATTTAATACTATTTAAAAAGAATCTTTTATACTATCTCGTATTTGCTTTGCAATGTTTTTGAAGTTGCCAGCATTTTGAGGAGCTGCAATTACGACATCATCATTACTATCGTCAGGAGCTAAAAGCTGATGGTCAAAATCTATTTTGCACTTAATACATACATACATTGTGTAACATTGCACACACATTTGTTATCAATGCTGCCTTTTCCTGCCGGTAATGAAGTTCCCTTGATTGCAGCAGGCATCTAAGCCTTCCTTTCAGAACTCCAAAACATCTTTCTATTATGCCTCTACATTTTGAAAGCACCGTGTTGAATTTAGCTTCACGACTGTTGGGTAGAGGTGATTTGTAGGGAATCATCAACCATGGTTCAAGGATATAACCGGCATCACCTTTAATTCAATGTTGCATACAGTTTAAGTGTTGGGGTAGGTACTTGTACGAACCTTCCGCTAAAAATCGCAATGTAGCGGCAAGCTTGAGTATTGAAGGCAAAGAGGAAATCATCTTTGATTTCTTCAAAAACGTACACAAATGCGCGATAGTCGAAACAATTTTATAAACCTTATTGAACAAAAATCATTAAAAAAATTCAATTTGGAAAAAGATAATTAAATACACATTCTTTGGGGGGAACATCAAGAGGCGAAGACCCACTTCTAAATAGTTTTCTTTGAATATTTAAATAATTAGCTTCTTTTCTTGCTTCTTCTCTTTCTGCATTTAAAAAAAAAACACTTATGGAGTCCATTGAAAACTAGTTTTGTTTACTTGAAACCAACAATAATATTAAAATATAACTACAAACATTAAGATACTTTTTTTAGAGAAAAACAATAAGTTTTAGTGGAAGGAAAGGTCATATTTTTGGAAACAGCTGACAAATAAATGGAAAATTGGAAAATATCATGGAAATGGATTGGAAATATTTGACATTTAAGCTGGAAAAATGGAAGGATCGCTTTCTTCCATGTTCGCTTTTGAAATTAACTCAAAGCGAAGACGGTTGAAATTGAATTTTCGCTTTCAATGCGATCCGCCGCACTTTCTGGAATCGGCCCTCTGATTTCATTTAGGTTGGGTGGGTGGAGCTCCAGATCAACAACCAAATGGTTTTGTCTGGGCTTCTCGTTGGCGGGATCGTGGTAGCCATTAGGCAGCTGGCAAAATAATCTTTCCAAATTTTAAGCATCAGCTCCGTTTCCACTGCAGTATTTCCCTCCTTATCTTTGCAGGCTCCAGGGCGGCTATCCATCGGGCACCAACCGCTAGGAGGTGACGAAACGATTTTGCAACACCATACGATTTTGCACCACCCTAATGTTAACAACAATATACATACATATTATATTTGCACATAATGAAATAATTTTGAAGTCAATACCTACATTTATTCTCCAGATATTCGAGTCAAATGTAGTACCCCTAGGGTGATGGTTAGTGCGTTGGACTGTCATGCAAGGGGTCTTGGGTTCAATCCCTGCCTGTGCCACCTAACTTTTTTCACTGGAACTGCCTCTTGCGAGCAATTGACAAATCCTCCAAGAGTAATTATTCTTGTCATGAAAAGTGCTTTCTCAGAATTAGCCGTTCGTATTCGGCATATACACTGTAGGTCCCTTCCATCTCTGACAACATTACTCGTACACAGGAATGGTTGAGAGTTGTAAGTCACTTGGCCGTGGTTCTTCATGGACTGTTACGGCACCTAATTTTTTTTATTTTTTTTATTCGAGTCAAACATCAGATTTACCAATTTTTTTGTAGATTTGTATTTTTTATAAAAAAGTGATTATTAAATTTTTCTAAAAAAATTACTGCAACTTAAAAACAAATTTCTTTAAAAGATAAAATTATTTTAAAGTCGTAAAATGTTAAACGATTTACAAAAATGTTAAAGCCATTTTTAGAGATTTACTAAGCTTAAAAGATAATGTATCTTATTTTAAACAATTTTACCATCTTACTTAAAAATTTGCTAAAGCTAAATTCACGGAATGGCTTTTTTAACTTTAAGCAATTTGCTAAATCCATATGACATCCGTAGAATTATTCTTATAAGAACAATGCATGGGATGGTCCCCCAACAGTTTTGAATTCCAATCAATAGGTCCGTTTAAGCGTAATTGTTTCGACGCTCGTTTTTTAATAAAAGGCAATTAGCAATTTACTAGTTAGCAAAACGAAAAGAAAGGTTTGGACTCCCTTAGTAAATTGCTAAATATTAAGCAAATTGCTAATTAATAAATTATTAAGACCTTATCAATCGATTGTTTAAAATCTTGAACCAAAATCTTTAATTGTTGCCAAGATAATCGAAAACCGTTTGTTTCCAACATAAAGAAGTATTTTTTATTTTTTTCAATTCTTTGTAAAAAAAATTGTCACTTTCATTTTTCTAAAAATGCTACCATATGTCAAAACGTTATTCTTTGATGTATAAAATTATTTTGGAGGTAATATCATTTTTCGCAAAATACTCGATGTGACAAATATATTCTTTCAGTTGTTTTGATTAAAATTTATACCAATTTGGAATCACAATGAATTAAAATTTAATTAAAGTCGAAATTGATGCGAGAGATATTTGGTGTCAACAAAATTTGTCACTTTTTTTTGAAATTGTTATAGTGAAAAAAACCATACCTACTCAACTTTTTTTCAAAGTTCTTTCTGCATCTTTTGATGTTATTATCAGTTAAATAAAATTTATTTCACGTGGATATCTCTGACGGTTCTTGAGATATGGCTTACGAAAAGAGGTTTCCCCAACATGCGGACATATTCAGCCCTATCATGAATTCCATCGTAATCGGAAATTTTTACGAATTCCGAAAAACTGTATCTCATACAATTTTGAATTACGAACGGATTTCATGATACGGTTTTTCGGGATTTGTAAAAATTTCCGATTACGATGGAATTCATGATAGGGCTGAATATAGACGTACGAACGTGAGTACACACGTACACACAGACATCTGTTTGAAAACCTTTGATTTAGATTCTAGGGACCTTGCCGTTTCGAGAAATGTAAAAATTTTCAATTCGTCAAAACGTAGGTATAATGTAACGTATTTCGGTTTTGTATGTTCTGATAGATGGAAAGAAGTCAACCTATGTAAAATATGGCTAAATTTATGTTGCAAAAGTCAAACTTCAGTGCAAATTTCTTTAGAATAGAAAGTATCGTCACGTCTTTTTTTCGTTTTGTTGACAGCTTTATCTCAATGTTTATCTAAGCTTGGGTTTCCTAAACTTTAAATCATATCGGCTTCAAAAGAAATTGTACGTTGGTACAGACAATTTTAAATACTCGTAGCTATCGCGAGTTTCTTTTTTAACTTCCCATAGAAAGTTATTTTAATCGGTCCGATTTCTCGAATTGAAAATGTTGACATGTCTCGACGTTTCAAAGTCCCTAGAGTCGAAATAAATTTTTTTAAGAGAAATGTTTGTGCGTGCGTGTGTATGTACGTACATACATACATACGTTCGCGAAGTTTTTTCGTCGTCCATAGCTCAAGAACCAGTAGAGATATCGACTTCAAATAAATTTTGTTATGCAAATAATAATGCAGAAAGGACTCTCAAGAAAATTGTGTGGGTGTGGGTGTTAAAATATCTCACGAACCAATAACTCTAGCGACTTGAATTCAATTTTATAATATATATATTGTAACGTTATACCAAACAAATATATTTTTGGAAACAAATCAAATTATTTATTTCAATTCGTTAAATACTAACGTGAACAAAAGCTTAATAATAATGCTTAAAACTACTTAACATCTAATTTTAATCCAAACTATTATAAAACATTGTTTTAAACTTGAAATTTTTAAAATTGTCATTAGGTGATGTTATTAGAAAATACAATTTATTGAATATTTCTATCAATTGATTAAGTGGGCTATGAGCACCATAGTTCGACCTACTAAAAATTATATTTAATGGTTTTTGGAGCCGTATACTCGATCGACTAAAACTAAAGTTGAAACGATTAAGAACCGATGGTGATGATACTGTTCCATTTATTATTGCTGCAGCAAAACAAAATTGTAAATATTTTCTATGGTTTGTCAAGGAAGGAAGATTAATTAAAGTGGGCCTTTGAGAATAAGGGGGCAGAGAATTTTCGTAGGGAAGAGAACGGAGACAAAAACGCAAAAATCTCCTCTGAATCGCTTCAATCCTCATTTCGTGTGTAGAATAATAAGGTGCCCATACTACACAGGCATATTCCAGAACTGGTCTCACAAATGAGACAAAAAGTATCTTTAGAACATAAGGATCACGGAAGTCGCGACTAAATCTCTTAATGAAGCCAAGGACTTTATTTGCTTTTTTAACAACAAAGCTAACATGCTCAGTAAATGTAAGTTTCGAGTCTAAGACTAAACCTAGGTCAGTAAAAACAGATACTCTACTTAAAGAACAAGAATCGAACATATAATCAAAAACAATTGGAACTTTTTTGCGTGTAAAACTCATGGTCTTACATTTGTCAACATTTAAAACGAGACGATTTTTATTGCACCATTCCCTAAATAATATTAAGTCATCTTGCAAAAGTAGACAGTCAGATGTAGTGTTAATTCTTTTGAAAAGTTTAATGTCATCAGCACAAATAAGGACAGACGAATTTTTTATGATCGAAACCAAGTCATTTATAAATAAAATAAATAAGATTGGGCCTAAATGGCTGCCCTGTGGAACACCAGAATTCACAATAAACGGACTCGAACATTCATTACGAAATATTACGCTATATTGTCTAAATAAGATATATAATAATATTTTCTAAATAAGATACGATCCAGTTTAAGAAATTTTCATTAAAACCTTGACGAGATAATTTAAAAATTAGCGTTTTATGACACAACTTGTCAAACGCTTTACTAAAATCAGTAAATACACAATCTACTTGTCCACGTTTCTCAAAAACATCTAAACAAAAGGACGTAAAATTAAATAAATTAGTAACAGAAGAACGTTTTTTAACAAAACCATGCTGGTTATCACAAATAATTGAACTACAATGAAAGGAGAGGACACTACATACGATAGACTCAAATAGTTTAGGTATCACAGATAGCTTAGCAATAGGTCGATAGTTCATAATATCATTTTTAGGACCTTTCTTGTGCACTGGGGTTATAAATGAGCATTTCCAGATAAACGGAAAGACCGAACTTCTTAAAGACGTGTTAAAGAGAACACATAAAGGATACGACAAATAAGAGACACATTTTTTCAAAATAGAGGATGGCAAACCATCAGGACCAGGACTAAAACACTCATCTAGTTTTAATATGCTTTGTGCAACAGTATGTTCACTTATTTCAAAATTGATATTATTTAAATGCTGAAAGTTCAAAACTGAAGAAGAAGAGGAAGAAGTATTTACTGGATTAGATTCATCAAACGCTTCCTTAAAATAGCTAGCAAACATGTTTGCAATAACTTTTGGTTCATGGCTAGATGATGTTGCACTTGACATAGAGTTAGGGTATCCACAGGTTTTTTTCTTACAGTTGACAAACTTCCAGAAATTATCAGGATTAGTTTTAAGATCAGTTTCAATTTTATGTATATAATCTTCGTATAAAGAGTTTGAAAATTCATTAAATAATTGCTTAAGAATAAGGAACGTTCTATAATCACCATCAGCTCTTGTTTGATTATATTTTACCCACGCTTTGTTTCTCTTGTTTTTTAAGTTTTTGATATGAGAATCGAACCATGGTGGAACATGCGAGTTTTTACGAGCTTTTTTTAATGGAATACTTTTACTGAAACAGTCAAAAAGTGTATTGTAAAAAACGTTACACATATCATTAATATTTAAATTTAAAAATAATTGGTTCCAGTCGATGGTAAATAACAATTCAAACAATATTTCAAAATTACACTTGCTAAAGTTAAATTCAAGTTTGTTATAAGAATATTTATAATTAGGAGAAGACATATTTAAATTAAGTGAAATATCTAAAGCAGGATGATGTCGATCTTCTTCTATAAGTTTAACAGCAGAAGCAATTACTGAGGTTTCAGTACAAACTGTATCGGAGAAAAAAACTAAGTCGAGTGTTCTTCCCAAACGATTGGTTACTCCATTAAACTGATTAAGACCACACGAACACATACCATCTATTACAGTAAGTTCATTTAAGCTGGACGCGTTTATTGGAACATAGAAGTTATCATCGTCAATTTGCATCCAATTTAGATTCGGTAGATTAAAGTCACCTACAATCAAAATTTCATCTTCTGGCCTCAAAAGAGTATATAGATTTTCTATACAGCTGTTTAATTTTTCATAAATGTCATTGTTAGAACTTGGAGGTATGTAAGTCGATATAATAAATAAATGACCGGATACCATCTTAATTTTTATACAAAGTACTTCGATGTCCGTGGATCGAAAATCGTCAATCATGTAACATGTATGCGAGTCTTTGATGGCAAGAAGAATTCCTCCTCCTACAGTGTCTGAGATGTCGTTGATATGACGATCGCGTCTGAATATTTGATAGGAAGCATCAAAAAGCTCCGAGTCAAGAATAGAAGTATTCAGCCAAGTTTCTGTCAGTATAATGACATCGTGGGGTAAATTGTTTATGTTTTTGTAGACCATGTTGGTCTTTGTCCGAAGTCCATTTACATTTTGATAGTAAATTAGAATTAACTTTTTTTTTTTTATAAATCAAAAAAACTGAAAAAAAACATTTGTCACCTCGAATACTTTACAATCAAAAAAAAAATTATCTCCAAAGAAGAAAAACGTTTTTGACATCTGGTAAAATTTTGACAAAAAAAATCGAATTGATAGTTTTTTTTATAAAAAATAAAAACCTAAAAAAAAAACATTACTAAAAGTTGGTAAAAATTGATTTTCGACTCAAATATCTTTTCAAAAATTTAAGATTATGGCTTCAAATTAATTTTGTCTTATAACAAATATTATTTTCAACATTGAGAAAAATCGAATTGACAGTTTTCTTACAAAAAATAAAAACAAATACTAAAATTTGGTAAAAATTTACTTTCGACTCAAATATCTTTTCAAAAACTAAAAATATTGGCTTCAAACTTAATTTATCTAACAGAAAATATTGTTTTCGACATTCAGTAAATTTTTATAAAAATCCAACAGTTTGTTTTTTCATAAAAAAAATAAAATCTACAAAAAATAGTACGCAAATTTGGTAAAAATTGATATCTCGTGTTGGTTCTCGACAAAAAATCTCGATAACAAAAATAGATTTTGAAATCAAACTATTTCATTATATGCAAAACATTGTTCGTAATTTTAAAATTTTTAAGAAAAATTCAACTGACAACATTTTTAACTAAACACGAAAACCTACAAACTTTTAAGCAAGACAAATCGATAGACGGGATGGGAAGTTATCAGTGTGGGTCGCATCCCAGCCGCTTTTTTTAAATTAAAGTTTCAAGTTTAACCTAAATGATATTAAAGTGCTTACCAGTACTGTAGAGAATCCACATGTACTTACATATTTTCAAGCCATGGTAATATAAAAGTTCTTGTAATAATTCATTATTTTCTTATGTTTTAATCGTTTTTTACTAAAGTACATTATATAGTTTACATTATGTATTAAAGATGTTAAAGATTTTCTAAACTAATGGATAATTGACATCATTTGCAATACCACACTGATTATTCTTGTTGCGGGACATTTTGATAAAGCCTGCTTCACCCCAAGTATCTCCCCATGAGTTTTTTATTATCCAATAGTCGTTACCATTTTCATCGGTCCCATATCCAACACAGAGAACAGAATGATTTCCATACTCCAAACTAGAATGGCACTCAGCTTCATCGAAAACACCACTTTTATAAAATTGTAATGATTCCCGATTAACATTAATAACAGCAGCTAGCGGACCAATACTCGCAACTGCTTCCATCATCTTACTCTCATCTCCTATTGGAAGATCAACATACCCCCGATCGGTAGCTGCTATGTTGCTTTTGTTGAAATTACAGACAGCTCCATCAACTCCTTTATAGGGATAAGCTTCTTCTGTGTCAATACCTCCGTTGTATTTTACATACCTATATGCTTGTCTTGTAAAACCTCCATTGCATCCTGAATTTCCGTAATCTGTTGTACAATCAATCAAATTTTGAACAGACAAAGAAGTCAAAACTCCATTATGAATAAAGTGTTGCCCTTCCAATGCACCAACAGCTGAAAATGCCCAACATGATCCACAATAACCTTATCGAAAAATGAAAATGTTAAAATAAGTTTTGAAAACTCTATACCACCTGGATCTCACCCTGTTCTTTGACTGGAGTCACTGCACCAAGTTTCGTCCAATTAACTGATTTTGGTAGGGTAAAGTTAAGGGGGCTTACATAATCAATACCTTCTTCTGGCATTGTTTTCCTTATATACCTACATTATAAGCATTATATATTTTAAACGATTAATTTTCATTATATTCCAAACTTACTGATTGTTTTCGTTTGATGAATTATAACCATTCACATAATTATAGAATTCATCGTATAGGAGATCGGCATACTTGTTGAGGCCAAGTGTAAACGAGACCAAACCCTTAGCGTACTTCTCATTGTGTTTTTCAATTTTATCCTTGTTTTCGAAAAATGTTTTCATTCGGTAGTTTTCTTCGGCTTCGTTTTTGTAATGTTTTCCATACTTAACCTGTGATAAAAAACTATGTTGTAATAAATACCAAATTTATCGAAACATTAAGAGTTTGAGATTTTAAAAATATTTAAAAAATAAAAAAACGTTCTGATTTACTAAAGTGTGTCAGAAACAAGCGATTGGCTCAAAATGGGACTTCTTCTTTGCTTACCTTAAAAATATTCCAATCTTCACCAATATCGATTTGAAAAGATTCTAAGCTTCCAGCAAATATTAAACAGCTTAACACAATAATTATGAGTTTCATTTTAGGTCTTTCTTTGCCTAAGAAAGTAGAATAAATAAAGGAAGAAAATTAAAAGCAATGATTAAATTTAAATTTTAAGGTCCATTTGACGAAACTAAACACATGAGAAAGAATGAATAAATTTCCAATAGAGTTAGACTTCAATAATCTACTAACGATTCTTAAAGATTAAAAACAATTTGAGGATTCAAATATTTCAGTTTTCAGGCATTTATTTGTCTTGTGATGCAATTATCGAATTAAAGATAATCGACAAAACGATGATTTCAAAGCGCTGTTCTGACTGGTTACACTTTAAAAATTCTCAAATTCCAATCAATTTTGATTCAATTTTTAACACTTCATTATTTGGTTTTCTATTAATTACTTTTTGCACTCACGCGTGATTTTGTTGTTCTCAATCGTCCTTGTCATACAGTAGTTGATAGAATACAGTCGGGCTTAAATTCTCTTAACAATTTGCATTCAAAGCTGTTATCCTTTGCCTAAATGGTGTCAAGCCGTTACTTTCAAAGCTGTCATCTTTTGACATTAAACAAGTAAACACTATGCCATCACCAAATATGAAACGATATATACGCCTCAAAATTTATCCACTCACAGTTCGCAAAACTAAAGCTATTTCAGGTCGTCGTCGTTAAGCATCTTCTTGACCGGCAATAGTGAAACTGGTAGACTATTTTAGTGAAGAAACCGTGTGGAATGTTACAGGCTGTAGCCTGTAGTATTGACGAAACCTCAGCTTGTCTATTCGTCGTCAATATTTTTACTTTGTACGAAAGACATTACACCGCATTTTGCATAAATACTAAGATCTTAAGGCTTTTAAAGGTTAGTTAGTACAAGAACTCAAGTAGTTCGATCATCATTCATCAGCAACGTGCGTCGTATCTTCAGTAATTTGGTCCTTGAAATGCAGCAAAAGTATACGGGGATTTTCCTGAAAAAATGATCTTCAGTAATAAGCAGGCCCATTCTCAACTTGTAGGATACTTTAAATAGAAGATTTGTAGCATTTGGCGCTCGGAAAATACAAGAACGATTGTGAAAAACCTCTCCATCCTCAACATGTCTCTGTTTGGCACGGTTTCTGGGCGGCGGCGGCGCGTTGTGATTTGACCTGTTTTATTCGAAAATGAGGGTTAGTGCAACTCTTACGGCTAATTAATGGTGCAACCGATCTATGATTATCAAATTAATCAAAATCAAATTGGTTTTTATCCTTTAGGACAACCTTAAGCACCGCCAGGTGCTCTGATTTGTATAGAAAACCTTGGGCTGGAATTTCTAACGAGTTTCTATCAACAGATATGTTGAGACATTTCTGCTCATGTTTTTTCGTTTCTTTTGTTTTCCATAGGATTCTGAACTGAGTTTAAAATTTTGGGGTAGAAAAAGTAGTTTTTAAAAAACAGGGTTTAACACGGTAACCAACGAAAAGTTTAATATTACCGATGACGCTCACTGTGACACATTGGTTTTACTATCTCATCAAAAGAAGCTGAAATTTCTTGAACTTTATGAACTTTTAAATTGTTTGTTGGTCCGGATGTTTGTTCTTTGTTTAACATTTAATTTTATCATTATAACTGTCAAATCTTTAAAATTTTAGTCCTGAAATATTTGTTCCTACTTTGAAACGCTTAACATTGACACGTTTTTATGAATATTTGGGATGCAGATTAAATCACGTATTCTTTTACTACTATGCCCAAATCTTGCAGATAATTTCCTTATCACTAACTCACCAAATAAAATTTGTGCGTACAAAATCCAAACACGAGTCGAACTGATAGTAAAAATGTTTTCAAAAAAATAATTTTGATTTTTTCTTTCAATAGAAAACTAAACGCTACCTTCTGTTAAGAACTTTTGTTTGGGACTGATCAGAAATCTGAAGAAGCTCAATTCAATACACTCTTGATTATTTTTTTATTTTTATTACTTATTCATCTCTTAATGCTTTGACTTTTATATGATTATAATTAATTTCAAACATACCCTTAAAACAATAATAAATAGTTTTTCGAAAGTCAATTATTTTTGAAGGCAGTTTATAGCAAATGCTATGCTAAGTGCTCAATTAAGCTTTTTGTAATTTAAGAGAAAGAGGTGAGCAAATTGTGGAATAAGTTCATAACGAATTTCCGTCCAGTATCACATTTTCTAAGTCTGTTCCGACTGGGATCTTTTTTAAATAAATGCCGAAAGTATAAATCTCCACTGACTGGTTTCTTTTGGGACAGTAATGGGATATTTGTTTTAGAATTGATTTAAGATGTTTCTTGGAGTTTATTTTATTAGTCCATCAGTCATTATAGTAAGTTCACCTCGGAATTCGAGATACCCAGCTGTAAGTCTGTAAATACTTGTATATTGAGACCCTAAAAGTTGTCTCAAAACCTACATGTTGTAGGGTGTAAGCAACTATTTAATTTCAAGGTCAAATGTCACAAAAATCGTTTTTTGCGCTTTTTTGGAAATATCTCATTTCCTATGTTTTTTTTTTATAATAAGCGCACACTTAAGGGGATATTACTATACCCTATTATGTAAAGACACAGTGCACTAGGAAAAGGAGAAAGGGGTTGAAAGAAGGTGTCGGTGCACATTGGTTTTGAATTCCTGAATATTGCAATGGCTGGGAAATACAGAGTGTGGTAAGGAATTCCACATTCGCGTAGTACGGCTAAAGAACGAATCTCTGTACTTGACGGTACGACCGAAGTTGGGCTCGAGGGTATACTGATGAGCATTCCCGAGTATTACGGTTGAACTGTTTAAAGGGAGGAATGCATCTGGCTATTTCACTAGAGCATAAACCGTTAAAATAACGGTAAAAGAGGGTGAGACAGGAAACTTTACGACGATGTTCTAGCGACGTAAATGATCCTATTATGGTGTTATCACCAATCAATCTAAATGCTCTGTTGCAGGAGCACCAGCTCAGATATGGGAGTTATACTCAAGCTTTGGACGTATAAAAGTCTTGTAAATAACAGCCAGATCAGAGGGGGAGAAAAACTTCTTGGATCGCCTTAGAAAACCCAAACATCTTGCGGCATTTTTGGCGACATCGCGTATGTGTTCGTTCCACAAAAGGTGGTTGGTGATACACATACAGAGAATATCGAGATGTTCAGTCTCCTCGATGCAAGTGCCATCCATGGATAATGGCAAGGGTGGTGTATCTCGCTTTAACGATACAAGACAGCATTGTGTTTTCGAAGCATTAAATTCCACGCGGTGTTTTAATCCCCATTGTAGAATGCTGTTTTGGTCGGAATGTAATGAACTTATCATATTTTGTCGTTGCAGTTCCACATCCGAAGAAGAGGGATGTGAGTCTGAAAACAAATATGAAAAGCTAAGAGTACTATCGTCAGCGAAACAATGTATTGGATTAGATGTTGCAGACAGGAGATCATTAATAAAAATGAGAAAGAATGTTGGAGATAGAACAGAGCTCTGGGGCACACCAGCATTTATTTTGTGGTTTTCAGACTTGAATCCATCCAATACAATTTGTATTGAACGATCCGAAAGGTAATTACTAATCCAATGAAGCAGGGATTCGTGAAAACCGAAAGCACACATTTTCGATAAAAGAGTCTGATGCCAAACCCTATCAAATGCTTTTGAAATATCAAGTGCAATAATCTTACTTTCTCCAAAACGATGTAAAGATTTGCTCCACTGTTCGGTGAGATGAACCATGAGATCACCAGTGGGCCTATTGCTCCGAAAGCCGTATTGTCAGTCATTAAGAAGCTTTCGATCTTCAAGATATTCCTTGAGTTGATAATTAATCAGCGTTTCCATGACATTGGAAATAAGGGACGTAAGTGCAATCGGTCGGTAGTTAGAGGGTGAGGAAGAATCGCCTTTTTTAGGGATAGGCTGGACAAATGCGGTTTTCCATCCACTCGGAACGAGACCTGAGGAGTAGGACATATGAAAAAGCTGTTTGTATTTATTATCAATATTGTAGAATACAAAATTCTCTACAAATTTTGTTTAAAAACATTTTTTATACGGTGAACCGTTTCCGAGATAGAGGGCAGGGAGAGCGCGCGGTCACAGCATCACTTCAGGTCAACCGGTGCCTCCGGTCGAAAACGCGCCATATATAGTTGATGAACTATCGATAAATCAATGATTTGTCAATTTTTATATAATGTGACGTTCATTATTGATGGCGGATTTCTTCTTCATCATGTTATATGGAGCAGAGAAGATACTTTTTCTATTATTTTTGATAAATGCATGAATTATTTACAAATGCATTACAGTTCCAAAATAATTATTGTATTTGACGGATATTCAGACTACAATAAGAACGTAAACGCTATGGAGCAGCATAGAAGAACTGCTGCACTTTCAAAAACGTGTGAAGTCTGTTTCGATGAAACAATGGTTGTACCAAATACAAATAGCAAAAAACCCATAGGAAATGAGATATTTCCAAAAAAACGCAAAAAACCGATTTTTGTGACCTTTGACCTTGACATTTAATAGTTGCTTACACCCTACCATATGTAGGTTTTGAGACAACTTTTAGGGTGTCAATATACAAGTATTTTAGAGACTTACAGCTGGGTATCTTGAATTCCGAGATTCTTATCTAATTTAAGCATAAATGACTGAACTATATGTGAATTCATGTGGAGCTTCGATAAGAAAATTTAATTTTTAATGCTGATTAAATCAAAAATATGTATATTCGAAAAATCATTCACCAATCGGACAACTCTAAAAGTTAAACGAGTCACATCTTTTCCACTTGCACCTCAAAATATTTAACTTCCCATATGAAGTTATTGTAATTTGTCAAATTAAAAATTTTGACATTTCTCGATGTTTCAAGGTCCCTAGAGTCGAAATAAAAGATTCTTAGAAAGATGTCTGTGCGTGCGTGTGTACGTACGTCCGTACGTCCGTACGTTCGCGACGTTTTTTTCGTCGTCCATAGCTCAAGAACCAGAAGAGATATCGACTTCAAATAAATTTTGTTACACAGATAATAATGCAGAAAGATGCAGAAAGGGCTCTCAAGAAAATTTCGTCGGTGGTTTTTTTACCATAGCACTTTAAAAAAAGGTGAACATTTTGGTTAACCTAAATATCTCACGAACCAATAATGCTAAAGACTTGAATTAAATTGTATATTATATATTCGAACGTGATACAAAACAATTATATTTTTGGAAAAAATCCAATTAACGGTTTTTTATAAATCAAAAAAACTGAAAAATAAATATTTGTCACCTCGAAAATTTTAAAAATAAAAAATGATTTTATCTCATAAAACAATTTTGTGCAACGAAGAATATTGTTTTCAACATCTGGTAAAATTTTGAGAAAAATCGAATTGATAGTTTTTTTTATAAAAAATAAAAACCTAAAAAAAACATTAAACAAAGTTGGTAAAAATTGAATTTAGGCTTAAATATCTTTTCGAAAATTTGAGATTATGGCTTCCAAATTATTTTATCTTATAAGAAATATTGTTTTCAATATTTGGTAAAATTTTAAGAAAAATCGAATTGACATTTTTTACAAAAAATAAAAACCTAAAACACAAAATGAATAAAAGTTAGTAAAAATTGATTTTCGACTCAATTATCTTTTTTAAAATTAAAAATATTAGCTTCAAGCTAATTTTATCTTATAAGAAATATTGTTTTGGACATTCGGTAAAATTTTGAGAAAAATCAAACTTACAGTTTTTTAACAAAAAATAAATACCTTTAAACGCATTACTAAAAGTTCGTAAAAATTGATTTTCGACTAAAATATGTTTTTTTAAATTAAAAGTATTGGCTTCAAACTAATTTTACTCACAGAAAATATAATTTTCGACATTCAGTAAATTTTTTAATAAAATCCAACAGTCAGTTTTTTCATAAAAAATAAAATCTACACAAAATAGTACGCAAATTTGGTAAAAAATGATGTTCGGTTCTCGATATCTCGTGAAAAATAGAAGGTATTGACTTCAAATTCATTTCATTCATCCAATTTGTATTTCTTTATTTAATAAATAAAAACTTTTAAGAAATGCTACTAAAATTGGTAAAAACTGGTTTTCGACTAAAAATTTTTCATATATGCAGCCTCTTTTTTAATTTTTGCTTTAAAAGATGTGTTGTTGACTTGACGAAGATTAAAGAAGTACAGGTACAATTTCATTGAACAATGGACAACCACGATAACCAATTTGTGTGTTGAATTTCATACCAATTTCAATTCCGCATAAACGGTTCTTACTTTTTTTTAAATCAGCTTCCTTTTGCAGTGCTGCCAAGCATTCGACATCAAGGCTGTTGTCTTAGAATAGTTGCTTAGTCTAAACCGATGCTCCGAGTTGCGCCGTATACTTTGGGTCGTTATCGTGACGGAACTTCCAATTTACAAGGAGCTGTTCTTCTTCGTAGTTGTACATCATTAATCCTACAATGTTATTCTTTATCCATATGTTCCTTAAATTTTGACTACCAGTATCATAACAACACCACTATACTGTACTTCAAAATGAGTCGAACAGTCGAATTTACTTGGGGTCAATTCCATCGGTTTTATTGATATTCTCTTAAGCATTATTCTATTGTTATTGATACTCACAAAAGTTCAGTTATGGGGTTCAGAAAGCATAGACTATACATACTTCGCTTAACGGTATCTAAAGAAGTTTGAATTTCCTTTGATGTTGATTGCTGTGATAAACAGTCGTTTTGGGGATTATGGATTTGGGGAATTTCCTTTGGGGATTATATCTTGGGGGATATTATCACCAACCCTTTAATTTGTTTGTAAAAAAAAACTGTCTATTCGATTTTTCTCAAAATTTGTCCTTATGTTGAAAACAATATTTCTTATAATGTTAAATTAGTAAGAAGCCATTTTCTCAAAGTTTTGAAAAGATTTTTGAGTCGAAAATCAATTTTTACCATTAAATTTTTTTTCGGTTTTTAATTTTTTGTAAAAAACTGTCAATTCGATTCTTTTCAAAATTTTACTGAATTTTGACAACAATATTTTTTGAAAGATAAAAGTAGTTTAAAGCCAATATCACGAAGTTTTGAAAAGATATTTGAGTCGAAAATCAATTTTTACCAACTTTTATTAATTTTTTTTTTTGATTTTTATTTTTTGTAAAAAAAACTGTCAATTCGATTTTTCCCAACATTTTTCAGAATGTTGAAAACAATAATTCTTATAATATAAAATAAGTTTAAAGCCTTAATCTCAAGTTTTTGAAAGGATATTTGAGTAGAAATTCAATTTTTACCAACTTAATGTAAATTTAAACTTGAGTAATGTTTTTTTTAGGTTTTTATTTTTTTATAAAAAAAAAACTGTCAATTAGATTTTTCTCAAAATTTTATCAGATGTCAAAAACATTATTCTTCGTTGCACAAAATTGTTTTGGAGATGAAATCATATTTTGGTCGTAAAATTTTCTAGGTGACAAATTTTTTTTTTCAGTTTTTTTGATTTATAAGAAAAACCGTTAATTGGGTTTTATTCTAAAAATATACTTGTTTTGTATCACGTTACAATTTCAATAACAGTTTAGAAAATAATAATAAAGTAATAGCAAACAAGTATTCTTTTTTCATAGAAAGTATCGGGTGATTTTTTAAGAGCTTGAGAACTTTTTTAAAAAAAAAACGCATAAAATTTGCAAGATCTCATCCATTCTTTATTTGAAACGTTAGATTGGTCCATGACATTTACTTTTTGAAGATAATTTCATTTAAATGTTGACCGTGGCTGCGTCTTAGGTGGTCCATTCGGAAAGTCCAATTTTGGGTAACTTTTTCGAGCATTTCGGCCGGAATAGCCCGAATTTCTTCGGAAATGTTGTCTTCCAAAGCTGGAATAGTTGCTGGCTTATTTGTGTAGACTTTAGACTTGACGTAGCCCCACAAAAAATAGTCTAAAGACGTCAAATCGCATGATATTGGTGGCCAACTTACCGGTCCATTCCTTGAGATGAATTGTTCTCCGAAGTTTTCCCTCAAAATGGCCATAGAATCGCGAGCTGTGTGGCATGTAGCGCAATCTTGTTGAAACCACATGTCAACCAAGTTCAGTTCTTCCATTTTTGGCAACAAAAAGTTTGTTAGCATTGAACGATAGCGATTGCCATTCACCGTAACGTTGCGTCCAACAGCATCTTTGAAAAAATACGGTCCAATGATTCCACCAGCGTACAAACCACACCAAACAGTGCATTTTTCGGGATGCATGGGCAGTTCTTGAACGGCTTCTGGTTGCTCTTCACTCCAAATGCGGCAATTTTGCTTATTTACGTAGCCATTCAACCAGAAATGAGCTACATCGCTGAACAAAATTTGTCGATAAAAAAGCGGATTTTCCGAACACTGATTTTGGTAATAAAATTCAATGATTTGCAAGCGTTGCTCGTTAGTAAGTCTAATCATGATGAAATGTCAAAGCATACTGAGCATCTTTCTCTTTGACACCATGTCTGAAATCCCGCGTGATCTGTCAAATACTAATGCATGAAAATCCTAACCTCAAAAAAATCACCCATTATAAACAATATTAGTAATTCAATTCCGGTTAACAATAATTCCATTCATCTAAGTCTCATTTCAAACACCCAAAGTGTATTTAAATTTGAAACAATAAATTTTCTTGAATTAAAATCCATATGTAAGAAAATGAATGCAAAAAGTGCTTTTAATTTAAACATGAAAATAATTATCGAATCCTTCGACATTATAGGACCAATTTTAGTTAATATAAAATTTAATTCAAGTCTCTAGCGTCATTGGTTCATGAGATATGTAGGGTTAACCAAAGTTTTCACCTTTTTTCAAACTGCTATGTTAAAAAAATCACCAACGCAATTTTCTTGAGAGCTCTTTCTGCATCTTTCTGTCTCATTATCTGTATAACAACATTTATTTGAAGTCGATATCTCTTCTGGTTCTTGAGCTATGGACGACGAAAAAAACTTCGCGAACGTACGGACGTACGGACATACGGACATACGGACATACGGACATACGGACATACGGACATACGGACATACGGACATACGGACATACGGACATACGGACATACAGACATACGGACGTACGAACGTACGTACACACGCACGCACAGACATCTTGCTAAAAATCTTTTATTTCGACTCTAGGGACCTTGAAACGTCGAGAAATATCAAAATTTTCAATTTGACAAATCGGACCCATTACAATAACTTCCTATGGGAAGTTAAAAATACCAATAACACTCGTTAATTAAGAGTTTAGCACCACTTCAAGTGCTGGTGCTATTTATTTATTTTTATTGGAATTAGTTTCTTTCTGTTAACATATAACAGAAGTGGTTTTAAACAAAATCCCATGATTAAAAAGTAAATTAAAAAAAATCATTCCCCAGCTGTTCAGTTCAAACTTATTTTTTGAAAGTACAATTATACTCTGGTATAAAAGAGCTTTCGATTGAGATATATTTTTTCGGGCTACTTCTGCTATCCAAAGATTTGCTTAAAAAAACCTGCGATTTTAATCGCTTGTATCTGGAGAATACGTCTGTCATGTACCTATTCCCAACTCAGGAAGTTAAGAGCTTTCGAATGAGACCAATCTCAAGTGGTTTCCCAAAAGTCCAAAAACGCCAAAAAAAACGCATTTTCGGCGACGACGCGACGTCTGCCGTGAAAATGCGGACACGTAGACGTCTGTCATGTGCATATTTGCAACCAGGGAGTCGAGAGCTTCCGGATGAGCCCAATTTCAAGTGGTTTCCCAAAAGTCTAATACCGCCAAAAAATCTCGTTTTCGGCGAACTCTGCAGAACAAATGCAGTCACCTACACGTCTGTCGAAACCATATTTGAGATCAGCGCGTCGTCGTAGGCGGCAGGATGCAATGCATTTAAAGCGTTTTCCCTCCCTATTTCAATTAACGTTTCTGTTATCACCCGTACTAAGACTGCCTTTACAACTTTAATTCAAAATGGTTTTATTTCACTCCAAAAATTAGCGCTCAGCTCTTAGACTTTAAGGAATTGTTTTATTATGTTTCCAACAAGTGAACATTTAAAAGTGATTATTATTTTGGTTCAATTCTTTTAAACTATCAAAGTCTCCAAACTTATTAAACCTTGCTTAATTTATTTTGCGTTCATACGAAAATATAAAAATAATCTGATTTTGTCTTCCGCACAAAGGCTTATCAAATTTTTGCCATATGACTGTGCAATTTTTGGTATACAAAATAAATTTTAAGGTCGGGCTGTGGCATATCATCTTTTATTGTTGAATATACATTTATTACAAAAATTTTATTTATTCGGAACTTTCAAATTCAAATGTTATTTCTTCCAAAAATTAAACCGTGCATCACAATCTTCATAACAAACATAATTTCGTAGAATTTAATAAATGTCATAAAAAATCTATGATATCAAAAAATGTGTAGCATTTATTTGTAAAGTATTAAGAGATAAGAGATAAGATTCTAAAATGTACCTTGGATTTATTTATAAAAGTCAGAGATTTTCCAAAATTCTTCCGTAAATTATTCAAATGGTACAATATCAATCAGAATGCAGAGAGTATTTCTTTTGGTTTTGCTCTTTGTAGCGATTGTTCCATCAACTAAATCATTTGTTTCGAACTTCGAATGGCAAAATTTTAAGGTCAGTATGGTGAAGTTGTGTTATATCGTGTGGTTTTAGAAAGAGTGTTTTTTCTATTCCAGATTCAAAATGGAAAGATTTACAAAAACATTGAAATAGAAAAACTAAGAAGAATGTTTTATGCCATCAATAAGATAAGAATTGAAAATTACAACAGGCTAACCCGTGGAACTTTTCGACTTGGTGTGAATCAATTCAGTGATTTGACATTACTAGAATTTGCTGCTCTGTTTGCACCAACTGCGGATATTCAATCTAATGGAGTTCCATATACGGCACCAACTGTTCATCCACCATCCTCATTTTCATATACCGCTCAGGGTTTCGTGAGCCCGGTACAAAATCAGGGATTAGTATGCAATAGCGGATGGTCATATGCCGTTGCCACAACCTTACAAATCTATTATGCATCTTCTACTGGAAATCTTAATTCACAGCCTTTATCGGCTCAAAACTTAATTGATTGCGCTGGTGGATTTACAGCTTGTAGGAATCAAGTTCCCCAAACTGCGTTTGCTTATCTTACCAAACAATCTCAAAAGCTCTATCCACTAACTGAATACTCTAATAATCCGCTTGGTACACAGGGAATGTGTGCTCCTCCAGCAAATTCAAACAATGGAAAGACTTTAAAATCCTACTCCAACATTCCAGATGGTAATGATGAGCTCCTCAAGTCAGTGTTAAACTATGTATCCCCTGTTGTAATTAAGTTGAATCCAGCCACATTTGAATTCATGCACTACAAAGAAGGTGTATTTAACCAGCCTACGCCTATTTTACAAGCTGCTCACTATGTTACAGTTGTGGGTTATAAATCTGCCCAAGGATCTTCACAAAGAGTTTGGTTTGTTCAAAACTCATTTGGTTCAACTTGGGGCGAAAATGGCATGATGAAAATTGAAATGAATGAGGCCAAGCCAATATCTAAATCAGCAACGTTTCCTTTAGATTAAACAATAAAGACAATACTTTATGACGCTGATATTACTTTCAAGGCTTCAAATTCTGATTGGGCTTTCTAAAAGTTTAAGTTTGATATTTAAGTTTTAAGTGATATAGTAACGATATCATATTTTATGCGTTGAATATTGATAGTCACATACTGCGTTTATTAACATTTTATTGGAATAAAATGTATAACTTTTGCAATGTGTCGATATATCCATGTTTTAAAGTATTTTTAATCATTTAATACGTTCCTTTCAAGAAAATACACATTTTTTCTACAAATATCTCAATTCTTCATTTAATTCTACAGATTACCATATATTTTAATTTTAAAAAACAAAAGAATATTTTTTTAAAGGATTAAGATGTTCTAAATTCGAAGCTCGCCTTAAAATTTTTCTATCACATCAGGTTTTTAAAATATGTCCCTTTAAAAATACTAAAAACAACCAAAAACTGGGTTTTTAAGCCTAAGTTTAAAAAAAAACTAATATCTCTTAACAATAAATTGTATGATGGTTTTACAGAGTACAAATCTTTCTCTTTTAGATATAATTTAAAGCATTTTAGTATCTTAATTAGTTTGTGGAAATTCTCATTAGTTATGAGTCTTTATTTAAAGTATTATGAAGTTTCGAGAAAAACTTGAATTTGATACTTTAATAGTTTTGAAAAATGCTTTTGGACTTCATTTTTAGCGTTAATTTCGAATCCAAACTCTAATTTTAACTATTTGCTCAAGTTTTAAACGTACATTATTTTCATATTTTGTAATACATTTCAAAAACTTACATACAATAATAGAATTGTTTAGACAATAGATTCGTTACAAGAACAAAACTTACTTTCAAACTATTTTGCCTTTTTCTGTTGAAAACCATTTAAGCGTTTTGTTTAGATTATAAGACAGTTATAGGTAAGGTTAGGTTATAGTGGCTGTCCAAGATGGAAACGGACACACTTAGGCCAGTTTAATGGCCCATTGTGATACCACATGAATCTTGGGGCTTCCTCCTAAGCTCAATGGAACCAGTTTGAGTCCCTTACGAAACGTGAGAGGCTGATTATGCTGATATGATTTAGATCGTTAAAGAAGAATTTATTCTCCTAGGTAATTCTAGCGTTTTCGAGCGACAGCAGGCCACATGTGCAGAGAAGATGAAGAACTGTTTTTTCCTCTTCCTCGTCCATACAGCTTCTGCAAAAGTCATTTGAGAATACGCCTAGTCTCGTGGCGTGCTTTCCTATTAGACAGTGTCGTATGGTTATCACACCTGTTATCGAGCTTATATAATTCTGCTTAGAGAGAGCAAGCACCTTGAATGTTTTAAATCCAGTGTTGGCCAGATGTTCTTTGTGACTTGACACGTGGTGATGTTGTTCCACCTGGTGCCTGCCCTCCTCACAGCGGCAGCGTCTTGCATTAGCAACAGTTTACAAGTAGCGATTGGTATGCCAGTACGTGCCAAACGTGGTAGGATGGGCTGTACTGTACCGTTCCTCGCGAGTTCATCTGCCTTACAGTTACCTGGAATGTCTCTATGGCCCGGCACCCAGCAGAGGTGAATATTAAACTGTTGTGCCATCTCCATTAGAGATGATCGACAGTTATGGACTGTTATAGAGTTTGTAGAGACAGAGTCCAGAAATTTGATAGCGGCCTGACTATCTGAGAAAATACGGATATCAAATGTTAATATCACGTTTTCTTTAGGCAGGACAAGACTTCTTTTATCGCCAAAAGTTCCGCCTGGAACGCGCTACAATGATTGGGAAGGCGGAATGAGAGACTTAATTTCAGTCGTTCAGAGTACACACCTCCAACAACCCCTTCTTTTGCTTTTGACTCATCTTCCAGGAATGTTCTATCCTCCCAAAAAGATCTGGGAGGTATAGAAATCTGGAAACTTCTGTCGAATTGCATTTGGGGGATGGTGTTGTCTGTGTGCTCTGGAATTGATTCTAAATAACTAAGAATTACGGAGTGGCCAATGTTGTTGTTAGTCCACTGCGACGAAGTTTTGAGGCGAATAGCAGAGCTTGCAGCCAAGAGCTTGCATGTCAAGAGGTGTTAGGTAGAGTAAGGTGTCCATTGCCGCAGATGGGGTCGTGCGAAGCGATCCGCTTATACATAGGCAAGCTGAACGTTGGACTTTATTTAATTTATCCCGGTTTATACCTTTCTCTAAAGCAGTCCACCATACTGCCACACCGTATATTAAAATCGGTCTGATTACCGATGTGTATAGCCAATGCGTGATTCTGGGTAGTAGTAAGCCCCATTTATTACCGATGGCTTTTTTGCAAGAAAAGAAAACTACAGTAGCTTTTTTGACTCTTTCCTCTACGTTGCGTTTCCAATTTAGTTTTTTATCTAAGACAAGACCTAGGTATTTAGCCTCGTCTGAGAATTTTAATTGGATTCCTTTAATATGGGGAGGGTTGACAAATGGAATTTTGTATCTCCTCGAAAATAAGACCAAATCGGTTTTGTGTGGGTTAACACCCAGTCCACACCGATCGGGTTCCAGAGGAGAGGGGATAGAACACCACCTTGCGGTGTCCCTCTACTAACGAATCGTCTGCCAGAAGAGTTGCCCAGTTTTGAGTTAACTATTCTGCTAGTCAGCATTAAATAAATTAACTCCTGAAGCGAACTCTCTACATTTAGAGATATTAGTGCAGATGTGATTGCAGATGTGTCCACGTTGTTAAAGGCACCTTCGATGTCAAAGAAAGCAACTATAGTGAACACTTTATGATGGAGGGAATATTCGACGGTGCGTACTAAGGTGTGTAACGCTGTTTCCACCGATTTACCTTTACAGTAGGCATGTTGAGACGAAGACAGAAGTCTTGTATCAATACTTGCCCTTAAATGGATATCAATCAATCTTTCCAAGGTCTTAAGAAGGAATGATGATAGACTTATAGGTCGTAGATCTTTAGGATTGACTTGCGAGCATTTACCTGCTTTGGGTATAAAAACAACTTTAACTTCTCTCCATGCCGGCCGTGGGAACATGGACCAGGTAAAGACAGCTGGTAAAAATTGCCTCAAGGATTGGTGCAATTATGTCAGAAGTCTTTTGTAGCTCGGCTGGTATTATTCCATCTGCTCCTGCAGATTTAAATGGTTTGAAGCTGAGAGCCCATTGTAGCTTGTCCCTTGTGATCAGACCTTATGGGTATGTTGTGTTGGGACTTGAACGTATATAACTGTTGCAAGTTTCGGTAAGAGAACTACCAGGAAAATGAGTATCCAATAGTAAGTTCAGCGTTTCATTACTTGAATTTGTGCAGGAGCCGTCTGCATTTTTCAAGCAGCTTGGATCGCTGGACGAGTTGAAAGAATTTTCCGTAACCTAGAGGCTTCAGAAGTTTCTTTTATAGTGCCACAGAAGAATTGCCAAGAAGATCGCTTAGATTTCCTTAGTGCTAGTTAGAGGCTAGTCTTGCGGATTTGGACAGTTGAAATGTAACAACTTTTAAAGTTGTTCGAATATTATATTGATGTTATTGAAAAAGAGCAACTTCATAAATTTAGATAGCCTCAAAAAGCCTTATACATACGTGTTTTTTCGAATTTTAAAAAGTGGTAGGTATCTAAAAACCTGACGTGATACATTAATTTTGAAGACGGATTTGAATTAAGGCCACCAAACCATATTAGAAAATTGAATTTTATTGCCAGTATGAAAACCTTGTCGACCAGTGCTTTATATTGGCATAGGGGTTATCTTATTTCAAACAATTTCTTATAATGTTTTTAACCAAGATTGATAACATCAGAAGAAGAAGCCTACATATTTTAAGAACTTCAAAAAGTATGTGTATCGAACTGCATGAGATTTACAACCTCAGCAGTCGATGGTTCCAGAAATAAACAGAAGGTAAATAAAACCTATATAAAAATATATAGTAAATAACTTAACGAAGGTAAGGCGTTCGTTCTGCGAACGAAAGCTATTAAACGTTGCATGGTTTTGAGTTTTTTAGTCTTAATATAAGTTGCAAGAAGGACGGTCGCAAATTTTAATGGAATAAAGATGGATAGTGGTTTTTTTATATATTTTTCCACTCTAAAAATCATTGTGTTTTTATTCTTTTTAATTCGGAAGGTTTTTTTAATAAAAGGTAAGCTGGGCTACGATACATTTGGTCCATGTAGAGCCGGATAAGTACCAGTGCGGGAAGGTATAAAGTTTAAAAAAAAAAAAAAACGGAGAAAAGCAGCGTGTTGTGCCAATTTACCAGGGAAGGTGCTGGAAGGAAGTTTTGTACAAAGCTACAAAACATAGTAAGGAATTTTATTGGTCACTGAATTTAAATATATTTGTATGCCAAAATTTACATTTTGTTTACGAAATTTGAAGGCAATTTGGTGCTATGCAAAAAGTACAGTCCACTAGCATGGAGCGTTATATACATTCACAAAATATATTGGAATGATGGAAACGCTATTTTTTCTCCTTCCTTCGGTTTTATCTTAATTGAGCAGCATTGCAAAAACAATGTACGCCTGGAAAGATTTCAGTTTGTTGAGACAACAAACACAAGCTCGAAGGAACCACTGGCCTATGTGCCGTGGCTAAGGAGGAAGGAAGATGGCAATAGTCAGAGTGACTACCATCATAAATACATAAAGGGTCATGTGCAAGCAGGTATATGAATTCTGAACTGGAATTTTGTTCAGTCTTCTCTTCAGTTGATGTTTTTTAGTCAGTGCGCGCAGTCGTGATTGTTCAAATTATCGCAACTATTTTCAACAAAAAACAAAAATTATTAACATTTACACATACGCTAAATAGCAAAGAAGGTATTTATGGTTTAAACATTTGTCTTTTGTGCCGTGCTGTGCTGTGTGTGGTTATTGTTTTTCTTTTCTTCCTTTTGCATCAAATTGTGTTGTGCATCAAATTGTGTATCTGCTTGTGCGGCGGGTTGTATTTATTTTTTCTTAGTTTCTTCTATTCTCCTTCGCCAGACGCCAAGTAGATTGTGTATAGTGTGTATATGGTTAGGTAGGCTAGCGCTTTGTGTGCGCATGTGCGAGGGAATGAAAAATACGGTGCATGTACACATGGTTGAGCGTAGTATATACCTAGTGTATATTTTGGAGGGAAAAGCAGGCACTCAGCTGCAGACGTGTGGCTGAGTGGAAATGAGGAGAAGGTATATAAAGCCGGTGGAACTCAAAGTACAGTAGTACGAGTTGCCATAATAAAAGAGCAGGAAATAAGATGAGAAAAGGGGTTGAATAAATTAAAATTTTATTTTGAACCAAATATAGCCGGTGAGATTGGAAGTTAATAAAAAAGGTAAAATAAAAATTAGGACTTCTAATAAAAACACACAACTTTCAGGCTAAGGAGATGAAAAATAAATACAGACGAATCTGTTTTTTTTTTGGTTTATGTAGGTAGGGGTAATCGTCAACAAAATTGATATTTTATTGTAGGGCAATCACAGAAATCCGTATACTGGGAAATATATTTTTTTAGTACCTACTGCGGAGTACTTCTGTGATCGCCAATTTCTTTTCCATTAGGGGTAACAAATACAAACAAAATAAATAATAACAAGCAACAGCAACGGCAGAAATAGTAGCACGACACCTAAGAAAACTCAGACGACTTGCATAGTGGGAAATATATTTTTATTTTTTTTAAGTACCTACTGCAATCGGATTGAGACGATATCGTTTATGTACAAGGTAACATACTTATCACTTTTTTTTAGAAAAGAAAAAAAAACACCGAGTAAAATGGAAGGTGCAAATCATGAGTATTTATTCGAAAAAGGCAGGCACACGGTGAGCAGGATGCTGTCATATACAAAAATGGATGGATTTCAGGAGTCATCGCTGGAAGAGGTCGAGGTAAGACTCGAGGCACTGAAGGAAGCATGGCAGCAAATGCAAGTAAGCGAAGGGATACTCGCAGCTCTCTGGCATACTGGCAGCTCTCTGACCAAAACTATTATGAGGCATGGAAGCGGATGGAAGAGGTGTATAATAAGAAATATGCTACATGCAGGGAGCTTTTGAGGCAGTTCTTTCGACTGCCCATGCTCGAAGGTACCCCGAAGGCAGAGGAGCTTCAAAGGATGGCAAACACCTGTCATGAAACAATGAGGCAGCTGGCAGCGCAAGGTGTAGACAATTGGGACATGATCATTGTCCATGTGCTTCATGAGAAGCTGGATCAGGAGACAGCTTGCAAGTGGGAAGAGTCGCGCACAACCGAATTGCCGACTGCAAAGGAATTTTGCCTGTTCCTGGACAAGCGAGCTGAAGCACTAGGAAGTGCAATGGATAATAGGAGGAAGGAGACTGTTCAGCAGGTGCCAAGAGTGGACCCTAGCCGACGGGGCAACACGGTCACACCAAGCAGGAAGCAAAAGCAGGCGGAGGTCAAAAAACGCCCGTGTCATCTATGCAGGTCGATGGAACATCCATTATGGTGCTGTCCAGACTTCAATGCCCTAAGTCTAAGGGCCAGGCAGGACTTCGTCCACGAGAAGCAATTATGTCCAAATTGCCTGAAGACGGGACACGTGGTGCGAGATTGCTATCAGGGGCCCTGTCTGAAATGTCCAAATAGGCCATCACATAACAGCGTGTTGTGCCCAATGAAGGTGCTTGGGAAGGTTGAGGCCACGGTCTTAAACATACAAGATGGCAGGAAGCGGAAGAGCGGACCGCAAGTAGACATAAAGAAGAAGTCGGATTGACTAACTCCATGGCCGGCAAAACGGTCGCGCTCGGATGACAAAAGGCAGGAAGCAGGACGGACAGAAAATTTTTCAGAATCAGACGAGGTCGATTCCTGGAACGATTTTAAAAGAAATAATTTCAATAAATGTGAAGTCAAAACTTATTCTAATTCTTTTAATTGTAGTTTAGAGGGAAAATTTTCTCTGATGCCAACGGCTCAGGTGAGGGTCGAACTAGATGGCAGAAAATATGGTCCTATACGTGCACTTATAGACACAGGTGCACAGCCCAATCTAATAAGCCATCAGTTACAAAATAGGTTATCGTTAAGCAAAACAGCAGTTACACGCAGGTTGATTGAAGTGGAAGGTGAACCCTTTCACATTAAATATAAAACTACGCTCAAGGTAAGCCCATGGTTTAACTCGCAGGACGCAATAGAGCAAGAGTTTTATATACTACCGCAGGATAGTAAATGGCAACCAGTTGTGCCTACACACGATTTGGAAATGCCGAAGATGGATATTGTAGGGCGGCCGTTGGCTGACCCTGAGTTTTGGAAGGCTGGTCCTGTGGACCTGTTGCTAGGTTGCAGGTTTGCGGCGGCATCTTTTCTGTCCATTTTAGACAGACAGGCAAGTAGAGTATTGTACATTGAAACGCTGTTTGGGAAGGTTGTTTTAGGAGAATTTGAAGGGAAAGCAATAGGCAATACAGAGCAGGGGTTGAATATTATAGCAATAGATAATAACCAACTGCATAAATCCCTCAAACGATTGTGGCAGTTGGATGACATTGAATTGTTATCAAACAGATCACAGGAGCAAGAACAGGTAGAACAGAATTTCATCAATACGTATTCACGTGATGGTTCTGGTAGATTTATTGTCACAATTCCTTTAAAGGAATCAGCAGGGGAGATTGGTAGCTCAGAACTTATAGCAAAACGAAGGTTTTTAGCTTTGGAAAGGAAATTACAGAATGATTTAGGAATAAAACAAAAATATGTTGATTTCATGAGGGAATATGAAAGGATGGGTCACATGACACCAGTGACTGGTGTGACTCACAGCAGAATAATATACCACATACCGCACCACTGTGTTGCGAAGAAGTTCAGAGTCGTATTCGACGCTAGCTGCAGGACAATGAAGGGTATTTCGCTTAACGAAGTGCAAATGTTAGGTGAAAAGCTACAAAAGGATCTACATGAGATTCTGATGCGCTTCAGAAGGCATCGAGTAGCAATAAGTGCAGACATCAATATGATGTTCCGCATGGTGAAGGTTGCAAGAGAGCAATGGGACTTGCAAAGAATTTTTTGGAGGGAAAATCGCAATGACAGGTTGAGGGAATATTGGCTCACTGTAGTCACCTATGGCATGACGTCTTCAGCACATAATGCTGTTCGAGCATTGATACAATGTGCGAAAGATGCAGAACATGAGTTTCCCGATGCAGCAAGAGCTATAATTGAGGATTTCTATATGGATGACTGCACTACAGGTGCTGATTCTGAACAAAAAGCGATCGAGTTATCGAAAGACATCGATCAAGTATTGAAGGGTGCAGGGTTTGAGCTCAGGAAATGGAAATCGAATTCCAAAGCGTTAGTAAGAAATATGAATTATGAAGAACAGGAATCAATTTTGTTTGAAGATGAAGAGAAATCTTCAATATTAGGCATTAAATGGCTATTAGAAAAGGATCAGTTCACATTTGTGGTGAAAACACCAGTGACTGAGCAGGCAATGACAAAAAGAAAGATAGTAAGTTGCGTGGCTCAGCTTTATGATCCTAATGGATTTATAGCACCCGTAACGATAGTAGGAAAAATTCTTATTCAAGATATATGGCGACTAAACGTCGACTGGGATGAGAGATTACCGAAGGAAATAGAAAACAGATGGGAAGATGTATGGAAGGAAATAAAATTCTTAGAAAAGGTTAAGATTGATAGATGGATAGGAACAGCGGAAGGTATAAGGAAGGAAATACATGGTTTTTCAGATGCATCAGAAAGAGCATACGGAGCAGTGATTTACGTAAGGACGATAGGTCCGAACGGAAAAATTTCAACTAGTCTTTTGACAGCAAAAACGCGTGTCGCACCTCTTAAGACAATAACCATTCCAAGATTGGAGCTAGCAGTGGCTGAGCTTCTAGGACGGTTAGTAGTAGAGGTTATGAAATCAATGGAATGGAAAGATGCGGAGTATAATCTCTGGACGGATTCGCTGGTCACATTACATTGGATTAATAAATTGCCATGCGATTTAAAAACATTTGTGGCAAATCGGGTTGCATCCATACAGACTAATACGGAAGTCAAAAGGTGGAGGCATGTTGGTACGAAGGAGAATCCAGCAGATCTTTTGAGCAGGGGCGTTCGACCACATTTGTTGATCGACAACAATCTGTGGCTGCATGGTCCAGAGTGGCTTTCGAAGCAGCGATCATCCTGGTCATCTGAAAAGTTTGTGCCAAATGTTTCAGATGGGGGGAGGAATGAAATGAAGGTACACATGATAATGAGGTTTACAGAACCATTATCTATACACGTGAAAGGGTCAGGACAAGGGATTCCAATAATTGAGTATGCATCCTCTTTGGAAAAGGCACTTAATATAATAAGTTTTACATTCCGATTTATCCATGCTACTAGAGCAAAGATAGAGAAACGGAAGCAGGATGAAGGAAAGCCGAGATATTCTCGACGGCAACTAGAAAAGAAGGTAGACAGGAAAGATTGCGCAGGAGTAGTGTATCAACCATCTTCTGAGGAGAAGATTGGAGCAATTGATTATCTACTAAAGAAGCAACAGGAAAAATATTATGGGAAGGAGATTTCTTGCATAGGGAAAGACAAATGTCTTTCTGAAAAGAGCAGGATCCAATCGTTAAAACCGATTTTGGATGGAAAAAAGATCTTAAAGGTCGGAGGAAGGTTGGAAAGAGCAGAGATGGAATATGAAAGAAGACATCCTGCTATCGTACCGTGTGGTTCGCGGTTAGCTTGGTTGATTATGGATAGTGCTCATAGAGCGACAAAACATGGCGGGGTGCAAGTTATGATGCAATACTTACGCCAGAGATTCTGGATACCGAAGGTTAGGAGTGAGCTAAGGAACTTCTTGCACAAGTGTGTGGTTTGTGTGAGATACAACCACCGCTTTGAAATGCAATTGATGTCTGACTTACCCTCAGAGAGGGTAACTGCAGGAAAGGCTTTTTTGCACACAGGGGTAGATTATGCAGGTCCTTTCGATATAAAAATGATAAATAGGACAGGAGAGCAAATTATAAAGCAGAAATGTTGGGTTTCTGTCTTTGTCTGTCTCAAAACTAGGGCAGTGCATATTGATTTGGTCTCGGACCTTACATCGTATGCTTTCATTGCATGTTACGAAAGGTTCATTGCGCGCAGGGGAAGGTGTCAAAGATTATATAGTGACAATGGCACAGCCTTTGTTGGTGCAGCGAAGGAATTATGGAAGGCTAAAGAGCGTTGGCTCGTGAAGGAAACTTTTGAACATTTATATTTTAAAGGTACAGAATGGAAATTTATGACACCTGCGGCGCCACACCAAGGTGGCATCTATGAAGCTGCGATGAAGTCAATGAAATATCATTTGACAAGGATTGTAGGCATGAAGGTACTAGCATATGAACAATTTCTAACTCTACTTACAGGTATAGAAGCAATTTTGAATTCAAGGCCGCTACATCCGTTGAGTGACGACCCGAACGACTTGCAGGCGTCAACGCCGGGACACTTTCTGGTAGGGGAACCACTTGTGCTACCATTGCCATTTGCGACGAGCTACCAGACACGAAGGGGCTAAGGCTGTGGAGAGAGCGGAAGACGATGCTCGAACATTTTTGGGCTAGGTGGAAAGAAGAATATCTTTCTACTCTATATGAAAGGAAGAAATGGCGCAGGGAGAAATATGGTCTCAGGATAGGACAGCTATGCATCATAAAGAGTGAAAACTTCCCACCTTCAGCATGGGCAATGGGTAGGATTTCACAACTTATTCCAAGCAGGGATGGTTTGGTACGAAGCGTTGTTATTCAAACAGCGACCAATCAACTGACAAGGCCGGTGCAAAAGATTTGCATGATTCCGATGGAGGAAGAATAATATGATCACAACAATTTATTATATTTATATGTATATGTATATCTAAGATTATGTAAAGTAGGGTATTCACATAGAATAAAAAGAGAAAGAGTAGGAAAACCGTAGGTTTTCGCCGGGACTGTATCGAACTGCATGAGATTTACAACCTCAGCAGTCGATGGTTCCAGAAATAAACAGAAGGTAAATAAAACCTATATAAAAATATATAGTAAATAACTTAACGAAGGTAAGGCGTTCGTTCTGCGAACGAAAGCTATTAAACGTTGCATGGTTTTGAGTTTTTTAGTCTTAATATAAGTTGCAAGAAGGACGGTCGCAGGTTTTAATGGAATAAAGATGGATAGTGGTTTTTTTATATATTTTTCCACTCTAAAAATCATTGTGTTTTTATTCTTTTTAATTCGGAAGGTTTTTTTAATAAAAGGTAAGCTGGGCTACGATACAGTATGCAAGGAAATGCAAGCCAAGTCTTAAATCAACTATTTGATTGGGAACACAATTTTGTAAAGTAGTCTTGGCCTTTTTATTTTTGTAAACTACAGTTAAATTTTAGAAAAGTCTACTTCTTAAAAATGTGAAATTTCAAAACAACCATTCTAGTATCCATAGCTTTGTGCGTTTTCCGAAACTTTAAACTATTTACTAAACACTAATCCAATACAATAACCTAACTCATCCAACAAATTCTTTTCATGGACTGTGTATTTTTTAGAGTTCAGGTGTCGCCAGGCGCCTCTAAATTCATGCAGTAGGATGTTAGTTTCAAAACGTTAATTATTTGTCCAGGTAATGCATTTTTTGTTTTAATTTTAATTTCAAATCCAGAAGAATTAACTATTTTATTATAAACTGCCATTTTTCATTTTAAGCTTACAATACATAAACTTCGTGTCACATGGAAGGGGGACAATTTTGTGTCGTTTTTTATTTGACAATAGTAGGTCTGTCCCAGACATTTCTCGCACTAAAAGTTGGTCAATTGTAAAATTTGAGGAGTGGGAATGAAATGCTCTCAGAGAGAAAGCAAACTGTCAAAATCATGGTTGCCAGTTTGGTCGTTTACGACCAAATTTGGTCATAATTTTCTTACGGTCGCATGGTCATTTCTTATTCCATTTGGTCCCTTTTTTTAAAAAATTGAAAAAAAAACTCGACTCAATTCTTAAAAATAAAATACAAGCCTAAAATACTTTTCATTTGTAAATGGTACATAAATGTATTTAATTGAACGTGCATAACAAATGCACGATCATTGAATACACACGTTGAATGCATTCATTTCAAAATTTATTGACAGATGGCTCAACATCTCAAAATCAGCACATTTCAAGATCAAAAGTTACGGATAAAATGTGCATGTCAGAATTTTGGGAAAAGGTCAGTTATCATTAAACGGTTTAAATGAATATTGTTTTCGAAATTTAGGTAAGTTGGTTTATAACTTGATGTTACTTCCTTACAGCTCAGCTGCTTCTAAGTGGACACTTTTTTTTATTTACTTACTTACTTACTTACTTACTTAAGGTGGCGCTACAGTCCGGGGCGGATCTGGGCCTCAACCAACATGCGTCTCCAGCCAGCTCGGTCCCTAGCTAGCTGTCTCCAGTTTCGCACGCCAAGTTGGTTGAGGTCCTCACCCACCTGAGTGCGCCACCTGAGTCGCGGTCTTCCTCTACTGCGCCGTCCCTCGGGATTGGATTCGAAGACCTTCCGGGCTGGAGCGTTGATGTCCATTCGCTCTACATGACCCAGCCATCTAAGCCGTTGGACTTTTATTCTGCTAACTAGGTCAGTGTCACTGTACAGCCCGTACAGTTCGTCGTTATATCTTCTCCTCCATTCTCCATCTATGCCTACGGGACCAAAAATCACCCGAAGAATTTTTCTCTCGAAGCATCCTAAGACGTTATCATCTTTCTTTGACAGGGTCCAGGCCTCAGTGCCATAAATGAGAACCGGGATAATGAGTGTTTTATAGATGGTGATTTTAGATGCTCGAGAGAGGACTTTACTTCTCAATTGCCTTCTAGGTCCAAAGAAGCAGCGATTTGCAAGAGTTATTCTTCGTTTGATTTCAGCGCTGGTGTCGTTGCCTGTGTTTATAGCGGTGCCTAGGTAGACAAAGTCCTTAACTACCTCGAAGTTATAGCTGTCCATGGTGACGTTTTGTCCAAGACGTCGTTGTTCAATGTCCTTTTTTGATGACAGCATATACTTGGTCTTGCCTTCATTGACCACTTAACCCATCTTCTTCGCTTCCGTCGCAATGCTCAAAAACGCTCCACTGACATCACGCTTTGATCTTCCAATTATGTCAATATCATCTGCGTATCCGAGTAATTGGATGGACCTTTGGAAGATTGTGCCTCTAGTGTTGACGGTTGAGTTTTGCACAATTCTTTCCAGAACGATGTTGAAGAAGTCGCATGACAGTGCATCGCCTTGTCTAAAACCTTTTTTGACATCAAATGCATCGGTGAGATCTTTTCCGACCTTGATGAAGCAGCGTGCATTCTCCATCGTCATTCTGCACAAACGGATAAGTTTGACAGGGATGCCAAAACTAGACATTGCTCTGTAGAGCTCTTCCCTATGGATGCTGTCATACGCGGCTTTAAAATCGATAAAGAGATGGTGGGTATCGATTTGAAGCTCCTGGGTTTTTTCCAAGATCTGCCGTAATGTGAATATTTGGTGGATAGTGGACTTTCTTGGTCTGAAGCCACACTGATAAGGACCTATCAGGTTGTTGACGAACGGCTTCAGACGTTCACATAGTACGGCAGAAAGGATCTTATATGCAATGTTAAGGAGACTGATCCCTCTGTAGTTGGCGCAATTTAAAGGGTCTCCTTTTTTATGTATCGGACAAACTATGCTGAGATTCCACTCATCGGGCATGCTTTCTTCCGACCATAATTTGCAGATGAGTTGGTGCATGCTCCCTACCAAGTCATCGCCTGCTGCTTTAAATAGTTCGGCAGCTATGCCGTCAGCTCCAGCAGCTTTGTTTGACTTCAGTTTAGATATATCGGGTGATTTTTTTGAGGTTAGGATTTTCATGCATTAGTATTTGACAGATCACGCGGGATTTCAGACATGGTGTCAAAGAGAAAGATGCTCAGTATGCTTTGACATTTCATCATGAATAGACTTACTAACGAGCAACGCTTGCAAATCATTGAATTTTATTACCAAAATCAGTGTTCGGTTCGACAGTGTTCGGTTCGACAAATTTTGTTCAGCGATGAGGCTCATTTCTGGTTGAATGGCTACGTAAATAAGCAAAATTGCCGCATTTGGAGTGAAGAGCAACCAGAAGCCGTTCAAGAACTGCCCATGCATCCCGAAAAATGCACTGTTTGGTGTGGTTTGTACGCTGGTGGAATCATTGGACCGTATTTTTTCAAAGATGCTGTTGGAGGCAACGTTACGGTGAATGGCGATCGCTATCGTTCAATGCTAACAAACTTTTTGTTGCCAAAACTGAACTTGGTTGACATGTGGTTTCAACAAGATGGCGTTACATGCCACACAGCTCGCGATTCTATGGCCATTTTGAGGGAAAACTTCGGAGAACAATTCATCTCAAGGAATGGACCGGTAAGTTGGCCACCAAGATCATGCGATTTGACGCCTTTAGACTATTTTTTGTGGGGCTACGTCAAGTCTAAAGTCTACACAAATAAGCCAGCAACTATTCCAGCTTTGGAAGACAACATTTCCGAAGAAATTCGGGCTATTCCGGCCGAAATGCTCGAAAAAGTTACCCAAAATTGGACTTTCCGAATGGACCACCTAAGACGCAGCCGCGGTCAACATTTAAATGAAATTATCTTCAAAAAGTAAATGTCATGGACCAATCTAACGTTTCAAATAAAGAATCGATGAGATTTTGCAAATTTTATGCGTTTTTTTTTTTAAAAAAGTTCTCAAGCTCTTAAAAAATCACCCGATAGCTATCTTCACTTCGTCTAGGTCGGGTAGGCGGAATTGTTGATCTGCGTCGCCTAAGTTGAGTGGTTCTATCTCCCTTACAGCGGGATTCGGTTCGTCATCGCCGTTATATAATTTGGAGAAGTGGTCTTTCCATATTCTCAACATAGACTGCGGTTCTACTACGATGTTCCCCTGATCGTCTTTACAGGCTTCGGTTCGTGGCTGGTACCCTTGGGATTTTTTTTTTACCTTTTGGTAAAATTTACGAACCTCATTCGCATTCCTGTTGTAACATCCCTCTATCTCCTCGATCGCGCGCTTCTTGTGCTCTCTTTTTTTCCATCTAAAAAGCCGGTATTCCTCTCTCCTCCTCTGCTCGTAGAGCTCGCGAGCAGCTCTGGTCCTTCTGTGCAGCGCCGTTTTGTATGCCTCTTGCTTCGCTGCGTGCGCTTGCCGGCATTCGTCGTCAAACCAGGGGTTTCGCTGTTGTGGACGTGTGAAACCTAGCACTTCAGAGGTGGCATCTCTGATGGCTACAAGGCAATGTTGCCACTGGTTTTCAATGCTTAATGCATGCAGCATAGGACTCCTTAAGAGGTTACTAGAGACTCGATCGGGAAAGGACATGGCAGTCTCTTGCGATTGTAGCCGTCTAACGTTGAAACTTCTCACAGTACTTCCTTGTTTTGGCTTGGACCGGGATATCCGTAGCCGTACCTTGGCTACAACGAGGTAGTAGTCCGAGTCAATGTTGGCCCCTCGGAAAGTTCGGATATCCTGTATACTGGAGAAGTGTCGTGCGTCGATCGCAATGTGGTCAATCTGGTTGACGGTTGATTGATCAGGAGATTTCCATGTCCCCTTGTGGATATTGAGATGTGTGAACTGCGTACTAGCTACCAGAACGTCGCGCCCCGCAGCGAAATTGATCAGCCTGAATCCGTTGTCGGAGGTGGTGTCGTGCAGGCTGTATCTCCCGATTGTGCCACCAAAGATGTCTTCTCTTCCTAGCTTGGCATTAAAATCTCCTAAGATAATTTTAATGTCATAGCCAGGGCACTGCTCATATGTCTTGTCCAAGAGCTCGAAGAATATGTCTTTGGTGTCCTCATCTTTCTCCTCTGTGGGGGCATGCGCGCATATTAGCCTTGATGCGGATTGTCGTGATGCGCTCGCTCACACTGTTGAAACTCAAGACTTTTTGCCTGAATCTAGTTCCAACAACAAATCCACACCCAAATAGACGCTGCCTCTGTCCTCGGTAGCAGTCGCCGTAGTATACATCGCAGTCTTTTAGTTTGCGTTTGCCCGGTCCATCCCATCGCACTTCTTGGATGGCGGTAATATCTGCCTTGCAGCAGTTTAGGGCTTCCGCTAATTGTTCGGCTGCACGTGGTCTGCTAAGGGACCTAACATTTCACGTACAGATCCGAAGTTCGTTGTCCTTATTTCGTTTTCTTGGGTTGTCAACAGTGAATCCGTCCGTATCCGAGGCTTGTTGGTGCTTCGCAACTAGAAGATTTTTACGTGGTCAGGAAGTCACCCTGACGGCACAACCCCCAACCTGGAGGGCCAGATCCTTAGTATAACTCCAAGGACGGGGAGCCAGAAAAACCGCTCCTTATAGGCCTGGGCTCCGAATAAGTCATAGAAGCCCTATAAGGTGTTCACTAAGTAGTTCAACCTTACTGGAACTGTAGACTCCACCGTTGATTCCATCTCGAGAATTCGTCCGCTGCCGTCTGGATAAGGATAGGTGCCTTAGTGGAAACACCTCTCCCCCCCTCTCTCGTTTGCTGCCCCCAACAACTTACCACTGGGGTTAGAACCCAATCTCCAGTTGAGGTACTAGGCACCCGATGTTCACCACGGGGAGGTGAGAGTAGGAGTTGATAGACAGAGGTGGGTTTTGAGAAAAAACCTGTGGACGCTTGTGTCCTCTTGAATGCACATGTCTACCATTTGAACTTTTACTTTGATTAAAACTAAAGGCAGACTTAATTTTGATACCATTAATAATATAATGCTGCCCAAAGAGCTTCAAGATGAGAAAAATAACCAAAGCGTCTGCAAAAACATTTTTTTTAAATTAATTTTATATAAATTTTACTAAGCGATAATATTCGATCTCCTGACATAATTTTAACATATTGTGATCTTATGAAAAAAGGCTGGGATGCGACCCACACTGATAACTTCCCATCCCGCCTGTCGATATGTCTTGCTAAAATGGTTTGCAGGATTTCGTGTTTTGTTAAAAAGTTGTCAGTTGAATTATTCTAACAAATTTAAAAATTACCAACAATATTTTGAATATGATGAAATAGTTTGATTTCAAAATCTATTTCTGTTAACGAAATTTTTTAGTCGAAAACTGATTTTAGTAGCATTTACGTACTATTTTTTGTAGATTTAAATTTTTTATGAAAAAACTGACTGTTGGATTTGTATAAAACAAATTAATGAATGTCGAAAACAATATTTTAGTAAAGATTTGTTTAGGTTTTTATATTTTACCAAAAAAAACTTTAAATTCTGTTTTTCCTAAAATTTTACCAGATGTCAAAAACGTTATTCTTCGTTGCATACAATTATTTCGGAGATATAACCATTTTTTGTTCGTCAAGTATTCGAGGTGACAAATTATTTTTTTCAGTTTTTTTGATTTACAAAAAAAAACGTAAATTGAATTTTTTCCAAAAAAAAATACTTGTATTACAATATATTTTAAAATATACAATTTAATTCAAGTCGCTAGCGTTATAGGTTCGTGACTATTTCGAGTTAACCACTTTTTTTAATTGCTGCGGTTATTTTTTATGTCTGTATTATTATCTGTATAACAAAACTTATCTGAAGTTGATTTCTCTACAAGCTTTTGAGCTATGAATGACGAAAAACCGTAGCGAACGTACGGACGTACGAATGTACGGGAAGTTAAAAACCGTTGCGAACAAAAATTATTTTGGTCTTTTTTTGGTACGATTGGTCATTTTTATTTTCAGCTTTGGTCATGCAAATTTTTTTCAAGTGGCAACCGTGGTCAAAATGTCTTGAACGGTTTTTGCACCAATTTGTACGAGTTTGGACTACTTTTTAACGTCAAAAAATAACATACTCGAGCAGAGTTACCGAAGACCATTGATAAATTTTAATCAACTTAATCATGAATAATAATCCAATAAAATAAATATCAACAAAAGTAAATTTATATTTATTTAAATTAAAAATAAAATTATTCCTTAGGTTATGAAACTTAATTGAGTTTTTTTTTTTCTCAAAAAATCACTACAATTTTCAATAAATATTGACAATTATATACATATATATTTATTGTACTAAAAATTTCTTCTTCAGTAAAAGTTTTATAAAATGATATAAATTTTATGAAAATTATTTAATTAATTTTAATTTTATTTGATAAATTCATCAAAACAAAAATGAAAATAAAAGATTACTTGGGACACCCTTAGTCAATAGTTTTTTTTTCATCTGTCATTAGTTGCCGTGAACGTCAAATCGAATTTGACAACCAGTCCAGAAATCACCAGAAGAAATTTCTCGGACTAAATCTGGCAAAAAGGGGAAATGTTTTACTCTCTCGCGCCCGAGAATTATAAGAATTGTAAAAAATAGAAATAGAAATTTGAAACTAGGTTTGAAACACACTGAATTTGTAAACCCTTAGATTTTTTGGAAAAACCCAAATGTGGAATGAAAGAGGTATGAATTATGTAAGTTTATATTGCAAACAAAAGTTGATTAATTTTATAAATAAAAGTTAAACGGCGTTTTTTTTTTCCAAGAAGGCCATAAAAAGTACCTGTTTTTTTTGTGTCATATTTATAGGGACAAGATATAAATATACCTGTAAGATCCTTTCAAGTAAAGAAAATACCAACAAATCTTATGGTTTAGATACATAAATGCTGGTTTTATTGAATGGATAAAAATAATTTCTAAATCACTACAATACAAGTAACCTGTGGTGTATGGTTCATAGAGTGCTGTCAGATAATTGAGCGAAATTTGGGCCCAGGAACATTTTATGGCTTCAATAATCTCTTCTGTTTTATGGTATTGCCGTCCGTCTTCTTAGACTTTTCTTGAAAGCCATCCCCACACGTTTTCCATGATGTTCAGGTCAGGAGAAGGCCATGGTAATAAGTTCACATTTTGCCCCTAAATGCAGGATTTTATTGTCCGTGCGGTATGTATTGGAACATTATCTTGTTGGAAAGTCCATCGTTGTCCAAATAATTCAGAAAACTTTGGAAAAGCTTGTTCCAGAATCGAATTTTAAGTGATTGAAGTCATTTAAAAGCTTTAAAAATCCAGCTCCACGGTCCCGTAGTAGGTGATTGCTCCACATACCATTACACCGCCTCCTTTGCTGTGCCGTTTTTCATCGATTTCTTACTTTCTTAAATCATGGAAATAGCAGCTACATATATCCATCAGGTCCGTCCAAGTTAAATTTGTTTTTATCGGAAAAGACGTCGTCGGTATATACCAAGCTCGATTCCACCTTATGTGATTTGTTGCAAAATTAAGGCGTTGGCTCTATGTGTGTAGCATTCCATGGTGGTTTTTTCTTCATTTTTTGGTTTGGCATATGGTCTGCCTTCTGTATCACCCGAGCAACAGTTGATCTATACTAGCATTTACCCCAGCTTCTGCCTTAATTTTAATAATGAAAAGCCTTGAATTTGAAGCAGCTCTCACTATCGCCCGCTTTTTCTGAAATGATGTGGCTTTCTTGACTCTTTCTTTGTGGTTTTTTCCATACCTCTCTTCCTCCTTCCTCCTTGAGGAAGTTATATTTTTTTTTAACTTCTTCTAATTTTTTTTTTATAAAACGGATGGTTTTGCCCAAATACCGGTAAGCTCGAATTTGGCCATTTCCACCTTGGTTAGACCCTTACCTCTACCCATACTCCCAAACAATCAGAGTATCCTTTTATCTATCGGGTGATTTTTTTGAGGTTAGGATTTTCATGCATTAGTATTTGACAGATCACGCGGGATTTCAGACATGGTGTCAAAGAGAAAGATGCTCAGTATGCTTTGACATTTCATCATGAATAGACTTACTAACGAGCAACGCTTGCAAATCATTGAATTTTATTACCAAAATCAGTGTTCGGTTCGAAATGTGTTTCGCGCTTTACGCAAATTTTATGCGTTTTTTTTTTTTTTAAAGTTCTCAAGCTCTTAAAAAATCACCCATTATGTATTTATTGTCCTCCATTGAAAAGAGGACATTGTTTAATATAATGGGTGATTTTTTAAGAGCTTGAGAACTTTAAAAAAAAAAAACGCATAAAATTTGCGTAAAGCGCGAAACACATTTCGAACCGAACACGATTTTGGTAATAAAATTCAATGATTTGCAAGCGTTGCTCGTTAGTAAGTCTATTCATGATGAAATGTCAAAGCATACTGAGCATCTTTCTCTTTGACACCATGTCTGAAATCCCGCGTGATCTGTCAAGTACTAATGCATGAAAATCCTAACCTCAAAAAAATCACCCGATAATTTAAAACACGCTAATAGGTAAATTTAGATCTTGTCCCTATCCCATGTGACACAAAGAAACAGGTACTTTGTATATGTATTTATCAACTTAATCCAACATTTTTTTGCAATACAAACTTACCTAATACATACCTCATTCATTCCACATTCAGGTTTTACCAGAAAACCTAAGGGTTTGAAAAATAGCGTCAACTAAAAAACGAAAAAAGCATGTCCCTATCCATGTGACACGAAGTGTACTTCTGACGGGATATTTAATCGAGAACCCTTGGTTACCGCCTGTACTTATGTTATTTAATAGACGTCTAATTTTTGATAGCCAATAATTAAAAAAAACGATCTTTCAATGATTTTTACAAGACAAATTTTCAAAAATCGATTTTCTATTTGTTGGTACATAATGTTGAGATCATACTTACCAACAGTTATAGTTCCAAACAAAATGTAATTGTGTCTAGGCATTTTTTCCTTTTCTACCAATATTTTCTTTTTTATTGTTTTTATTTTACTTATTTGGACGTTTTATGTTGCCTTTTTTATTTTTCCAGGTCAACAAAATTCCTTATAAAATATGACACGAATTGAAATAGTGATTTTTGTATTTATTGTACACATGTACTCAATATTAGGCGACACAAAATTCTAAAGGATTTTTATAGAAGTGTCAAACATAAAAAAGTTAGCACTTACATTCAACAAATATCATTTTTCTTATAAATACCGTTAGTTTTTTAATACTTTTTTGTTACAACTTGAATTTAAAATTTAGCTACAAAATTCCATTAGAATTTTGTTTCACCTCAGGTTTTTTAATCTTCCCTTACATATGTACACATGACCAACCTTAATCAATATTGTAAAACTAGAAACATGATTTTATGATTTTTGTAATGCGTAATGTGTGAACAAAATTCCATAATTACAATTACAGCACAGGATAACTGCATTCTGAAGCAATTCCACAGAAGCCATTCCTATTTCTCGGCAATTTCATGAATCCATTTTCTCCCCAATTCGCCGAATAAGAATTTTTAATTATCCAATAATCATTGCCATTTTCTGTGCCATAGCCCACAACGACAACAGAATGATTGACTTCTCCCTTATTGCACTCGTCGTCAGTGTACAGCCCCCCTTTATACAATTGGAAAGAATTCAGATTTGCTTGCATAGAACAAGCTATTGGTCCCAAAGTAGCAATAACTTCTTTCATTCTGTCCTCATCACCTGGTTTAATACTGGCATAGTCTCTTATTTTAATACCTATCCCAGTTTCATTGTGATGACATTGAGGGTTTTCCATTTCTGTGTAGGGATAACGAGCTTCCAATGCAATCCCATGCTCAACAATATACTCAAAGCCATATTCCTGGAAACCACCCTCACAACCCATGCTTCCATAAGATTCGGCGCAGTCTACTAAGTCTTGCGCCGAAAGAGGTACCAAAAACCCAATTTTTCTAAATAAATGTCCTTCTAAAGCTCCAATGACAGCAAAAGACCAACAACTACCACAGTCCATTCCCTGAAATTTAGCTGAAGTCACTCCTCCAAGTTCACGCCAATCGAATCTGTCAGGCAGATTTTTTGCGAGATCCTTTTTGGCATAATTCCGATGTTTTCCAACTTTTTGCCTAAAACAACAAATTTTGGCGTTAATGTTCTGATTTTAAAAATAATTTTCAAACAAAAATACATAGCGAACTTACTCTCCAATCGGTGTGATTTTTGATCCGTGAAGTTGGCTAAACTCAAATATTGTTCGATCAGCAAAGGGATTTATACCGAGCTCATATGTCGATATGCCATTATTGAAAGCGTTATTACTGACATCAACTAGATTCTTTTTCGCGACAAAAATCGTTTCACGCATTTGTTTTTCCTGTTCATTGCTGTACACGCGTCCAGTTTGATGCTAAACAAAATTGAAGTGTTAAAGGTTTCAAGGATATGGACATTAATATGATCAAAATCGCTTACAATAAATTCATCAAAAGTATTAACATTTTCCAGTCTTGGAAAGTCTATGTTCAATCGGTTGTTCGAGCATCTTGGTCTTATAAAATTAGCTTGAGCGGCTACACTTACTAGAAATCCAATTCCAAAAATTGAAGCGAACTTTACTGAAAAATATTTGAATATGAACCAATGTGAAAAACGCTTCTGCACCCAAAATATAGGCTATTCTTATTTTAAAAGTTATAAATATAAAGGGAAGTTTCAGACGAACTGAAGTTTAGGCATTCCAATTAAATTCTAGAAAGTTTACTTTAAAGTTAGTCAATAAAAATATCAATTACTACTAAGTCAAATCCTAAATCTAGAGGTTTGGGTTCAAACTCTGCCTGTGCCAAATTAAAAGTGTGTTAGGAATTAACAAATCCTTTAAAAGTAATTCTTATCACGCAGAGAGCTTTTAAAATTTGCCGTTCGGAGATTATTTTGTTAAAATGTTCGTAGGAATTCCCTTGAATTCAAAACTTATGGTATTGTGCTAATGGATATATGACCCCCCTTATATTTTTAATTATTTATTTTTTATAAATGAATATAAAATTTGTATTTTACTGCTTTAAACTTTTTTGCTAAAAATACTACTTTTAAATGAGAATTGAACCAAGAATCGGAAATCCATCGCTATTCCAATCGCTCAGTACAAATTCATCAGCGTTTGACCAATAAACGATCCCGAGGGGTCATATGAGCCATAAATAAACCTAATACAGTTTAGTGGTAAAAGTAAAGATTTCTTAGTAATTTTATGATATCCCCATAAAGTAAAGCACCATCGTTTCAATATACACTGCCGCTCATCTGAATAGGTTCACACATATTTTCACCTCACTGTTGGCCTCCCTTCATATTTATTGCAATGACTTATCTTTTTTATATATGTATGTAATAAAAGAGCATAATTATGTGCTTGTTTTGGGAGAAAAAAAATTTGTCTTAAAGCTTACCGTTATTCTCCCACGGTAGCTAACAATATGTATTCATAAAAACAATCATTTTTTTTGGCTCATCTGAATAGGTTCAACGGATGAAATGGAATAAAACAATAAAAATTATTTGAATTCAAAGATTTATTTTACCTTTTTGCATTGTATGATTATTTAACAGACGTTAATAATGAGTGTTGCCACCTCTTTTTAATATAGTCTCGTAAATTCGATTTGGAATGGAGCTATACAATTTTTCCAGGTATTGATGCGAAATTTCTGACCAGGCTTTTTTAATGGCTGCGATTAATGACTTTTTTTCTTCGAATTGCCTCCCTGACTCGTATACTTTGCGTGAGAGAAGTCCCCACACATTATGTATTATGTTAAGGTCAGGGGAGTATGGGAGCCACACCAGCATCTCCACATTTTGACTCTCAATCCACTGCCTTACTGTCCTCGCTGTATGGATAGGGGCATTATCATGTTGAAATGCCCACACTATTGGTCCAAACAGGTCAGGAATCTGTGGGAAGGCCTTTTCTAGCACACCTTTAAAAGAATTTGCATTCATTCTCGATGTAACAAATTGGAGCTCCAAGGCTCCATAGAAGGAAATAGCTCCCCACATCATAACACTGCCTTCACAGCTATGCAGCCGACTAAAATAATGCTCCTCTTTTCGAAGGTCATGAAAGTAATAATTATAGCCGTCAGGGCCCTCTAAATTGAATTTTTTCTCATCTGAAAAAATCACTTTGCCACTCTGACTTCCACGACATGTATTTCTTACAGAATTGGAGACGAATTTCTTTCCTAGATTCGTTAAGTGGTGGTAATTTCTGATTTTTTTTCTTTTCAAATGAGAACCACTTTTAATTACGCGTTTTACCGTAGCTAAACTGCAATTGACACCGGTTTTTATATTTATTTTTGACGCGGAATCATGAGAATTAGAAGCTGCTCTGATGATAGCACGTCTATCAACCATTGATGTGGCCGTATAGGTTCCTCCTTTCATGTTTTTTCCATAATTTTGGATATTTCGCAAGTAACTGCCTACCAAATTTTGACCTGTTTTAATTTTCTTCGCTATAAGTCGTTGGCTTAGGCCTGATTCCCGAAATACTTCTATTTTGCCTTTTTCTTCCTCGCTTAACGATTTTTCGCAACCCATTTCACCGTTAATATAGGAAAAACAAACTAATTTTATTGACAGGTAAAATTTCGATTACAATTAACACGCAACTCAACGTAAATTGCAATTTTTGCTGTTGAACCTATTCAGATGAGCCAAAAAAAATGCTTGTTTTTTTGAATATATTTAGTCTAACTACCGTGGGAGAATAACGGTAAGCTTAAAGAAAATTTTTGTCTCCCAAAACAAGCACATAATGATGCTCTTTTATTACATATATAAAAAAGATAAGTCATTGTAATACATATGAATGGAGGCCAACAGTGAGGTGAAAATATTTGTGAACCTATTCAGATGAGCGGCAGTGTACACCACCTTTAATAATTGATAAGTTTCTGAAAATGAAGTAAAAATAGTTATTGAAAAAGCAAAAAAAGATAAAGCACCAGGGGAAAATGGAATACCGTATGAATATTTTAAAATTATTACACCAGATTTTTTACGGCTTCTAACTTTGGAGTACAACAGAATTTTCGACACCGCTGACGTCCAAGCTGGCTTTAGGAAAAACTACTCGACAATTGACCAAATTTTTTCATTAATAAATATTGCTGATATTTATAAAAGTAAAGGAAAAAAGCTTTACGCAATTCCCCCGGAAGCACTTTTTTACAAGCTTTATAAATATTTAATCTCAACTAAACTTATATCTGTCATTAGAGCCATGTACGAAGAAAATGTCGCACAAGTTTGGGATGGAAATTCTCTTTCAGATGAGTTCAGATGGTACGTCAATTGGCGTTAAAGCTAGGCATACACGGTGAACATGTTGGTGTGATTTGTTGGGAAGCGGTTCGCCATACACGGCCCAACATGTTTATAAACTTCATTTTTTGTGTGACTGTCGTGAAGTCAAGATGTGCGATAGAAGGGCGAATGATGCAATAGCATGTTCGATAACGACATGTTAATTCAATGAAAATAACAACACAAATCGTGAATTGCTGTCCCACAACGCCATACACGACAAACATGTTGATAAACTTCAAAACATGTTGTAAACTTACCCATACACAACCAACATGTACGCCACAACTTCACGGTCTATAACATATTTCATAAACCGTGGATTTGTTGGCCAACATGCCCATACACGAATAATTTTCAGCTCAACACCAACAAATCACACCAACATGTTCACCGTGTATGCCTAGCTTAAAGCAAGGATGCGTTTCAAGTACTCTTCTCTTTATCTTATACATAAATGACATAACTAATTCGGTGAAAGATGGTATTAATATAAGAGGAAAGAATATTCCAGGACTGATGTTCGCGGACGATATAGTTTTCCTAGCTGAAACTATAGACGGGATGCAGCTAATGATAAATAGGCTTCAAATTTATTGCAAAACATGGAATCTGGAAGTAAATCTTTCTAAATCAAAAATGATGATATTCAGAAACGGTGGTGGGAGATATTCCAGGAGGGAGAAGTGGACGTTTGACGAGGAACCGATAGAAATAGTAAAGGAATACAAGTATCTGGGAGTTTTGATTGCATCTAACTTGAATCTAGAAAAACATTTACAATCCAAATTATCGGAATCAAAGCGTGCTATGTGTTCTGTGTGGAGAAGCTGCATTCTAAGAAATAGCGTTTCGCACATAGCTAAACACAAAGTATTTCGAGCTACTGCAATTGCAATACTGTTTTACGGAGCGCAAGTATGGAGGTATCGATCGTTTGAAGCTGTGGAAAAGTTACTCCGTTTTTTTATTAAAAGTACTTTCGAGTTGCCAATTACGACGCCCAACTATATGTTACATCTTGAAAAAGGAATAGGACCCCTCTTTTTAAACACACTTAAATTACATTTCAACTACGTGTCAAGAGTTTTGGCGATGGGTGTCGAAAGAATTCCGCGAATAGTATACTAGTATGTTAGTATATCAATTCTGAAGTTTCGTGTGTTAAAGAGTGGAAGAAACTGGCAATTGAATGCTCAACTACTTTTTCAATATCAGCAGACGAAAGTATCGGGGTGCTTAAGTTGAATTTTGATGACTTGCTGAAAAAAGTCGGCAACATGATGTACGATAAGTTTATGAGTGAAGCTGAAGCATTTATTTACAGATCTTACTACAGTAAAGTTGACTATTTCTTGAACCACAACACCTACTTCTTGGCCAAAAACAGTACACAAAAAATCAGCTTGTTACTTAAAGTGAGAGGTGAACTCATCAATTTGAATTACATTCCTCACCGTCCAGAATTGCCAATATTGTGCGATTTATGCAATCACAAAGAACGCGCAGATGTATTTCATTTCCTGGGAGTTTGTCCAATACTCAAGGAGTTCCGAAAGCGCTATTTTGGGATAGATATACTCGGTTTAGAAGAAACGATCAACATCTTAAATGGAGAACTAGGTTGGGACCTTCTGTTTCTGTATGAATATTCATTGAACGCTGAAGAAAATTTTTAAGGTTTTAAAGTTTGAAAATTATAAAGATTATTTTATTGAATTGTATCTAATTAGCTTTTTTTTATATATAAAAATTAAAAAAAAAAATGTCAGTCTGGTAGACGGCCTTCGGCCAAACCATTTATAGACTTGTGTAATCTTACAATCAATAATATAATGTTAAATATAAAGCGGTTTGCTGTCAAAAACAACTGAAATCTTTGCTTTAACACAATTTAGAAGTGAAAAAATCTTTAGTAATGCTTTAAATTATTTTTATAAGATCTTTTCTGAAAGAAAGAGCAAATAATCAGGTTCTTAAGAATAAAAGACCAACAATTTGATACTAAGTTGCCTTTAAATTCCTGAAGCTCATCTTCAATTCTTTCTTATCTTACTCGTATTTTGACGCACATAAATAGTTTAAGGCTTTCTTAAAGTGTGTTTTTCTTTTAAAATTGATTTTCTATAAAATACAAAATCATTTAAGATCTAAAAAAATTAAAGAAATCTCCTTTCTGAAGTGAATTTGCTTTCAATGGTCTAGAACGGAGATTTAAACACGAATTTCAAGAATATAAATGTCCCAAAAACATCAAAAGTGACACTTAAATTAATGGCTAATTGAAAATTAAATAGATATAAAAGCTTTGAAAGATCCCGAGAACTGAAGTGAAAAAAGATTCTGCAAAGTTTGTGATTACCACACAAAAGCGTTTTCCTAACTTATTTGTTTACCTTAATTTGTTTTAATTTAATTTTTAGAGAAACTTGTACTTTAATGCATCTATTTCCTTAAATTCAAGAACCAAACATAGAAATACCGACAAAAACAGAATATATTATTTTTGGAGAAAAGCTACGTTTCAACACAATTTCTAACATTTCTTAGTGAAATGCACCAAAAACCCTCTAAACCCGGATTTACCAAAGTGTGCTCCGCGGAGCACTTGGTGCTCCGCAAAGAATATACAAATATTTCCAAGTGGAAATATTTGAAAAAATATAAAAATTCCAAGACGGACTAGTAACTATAGTTAATTTTGGGCTTCTGATCTTGTAATTTTGATCGCAGCAGTCGAATTGAATTGTAGTGCCCGTGACATGATGGTTAGTGCGTTGGAATGTCATGCGAGAGGTCTTGGGTTCAATCCCTGCCTGTGCCACCTTAATTAAAAAAAAAAAAAAAAAAAAAAAAAAAAAGAGTTTTCACGGGTACTGCCTCTTGCGAGGAATTGACAAATTCTCCAAGAGTAATTCTTGTCATGAAAAAGTGCATTCTCAAATTAGCCGTTCGGATTCGGCATATAAATTGTAGGTCCCCTCCATCCCTGACAACATTACTCGCACACAGGAATGGTTGAGAGTTGTAAGTCACTAGGAACTGGTTCTCTACGGACTGTTGCGCCACCTAATTTTAAGTCGAATTGAAATTCATATTTAAAAAAGAGGCTGAGATGTGACCCACACTGATAACTTCCCATCCCGTCTGTCGATTTGTCTTGCTTAAAAGTTTGTCTATATGTATCAATTTTTACTAAATTTGCGTAGGTACTATTTTTTGTAGATTTTATTTTTTGTATGAAAAAACGGACTGTTGGATTTTTATAAAAAAAACTACTGAATATCGAAAACAATATTTTCTGTGAAATAAAATAAGTTTGAAGCCAATATTTGTAATTTTTGAAAAGCTATTTGAATTTTTACCAAATTTTAGTATTGTTTTTTTTTAGGTTTTTATATTTTGTAAAAAAAACTGCCAATTCGATTTTTCTCAAAATTTTTCCTAATGTTGAAAACAATATTTTTTATAAGTTAAAATTAGTTAGAAGCCATTATCTCAATTTTTTGAAAAGATATTTGAGTCGAAAATCAATTTTTACCAACTTTTGTTATATTTTTTTTTTCGGTTTTTAATTTTTTGTAAAAAAAACTGTCAATTCGATTTTTTGCAATGAATGAATGAATGTTGACAACAATATTTTTTGAAAGATTAAAGTAGTTTAAAGCCAATATCTCAAAGTTTTGAAAAGATATTTGAGTCGAAAATCAATTTTTACCAATTTTTATTATTTTTTTTTTAGGTTTTTATTTTTTGAAAATAAAAAACTGTCAGTTCGATCTTTCTCAACATTTTTCAGAATGTTGAAAACAATATTTCTTATAAGATAAAATAAGTTCGAAACCTTAATCTCAAGTTTTTGAAAAGATATTTGAGTCGAAATTCAATTTTTACCAACTTTAAGTAATGTTTTTTTTAGGTTTTTATTTTTTATAAAAAAACTGTCTAGATTTTTCTCAAAATTTTATCAGATGTCAAAAACATTATTCTTCGTTGCACAAAATTGTTTCGGAGATGAAATCGTATTTTAGTCGTAAAATTTTCGAGGTGACACATTTTTTTTCAGTTTTTTTGATTTATAAAAAAAACCGTTAATTGGATTTTTTTCCAAAAATATAATTGTTTTGTATCACGTTACAATATATAATATAAAATTTAATTCAAGTCTCAAGCGTCATTGGTTCATGAGATATTTAGGTTTGACCAAAATGTTCACCTTTTTTTTAAACTGCTATGTTAAAAAAAACCACCCACGCAATTTTCTTGAGAGCCCTTTCTGCATCTTTGTGTCTTATTGTCTGTATAACAACATTTATTTGAAGTCGATATCTCTTCTGGTTCTTGAGCTATGGACGACGAAAAAATGTCGCGAACGTACGGACGTACGGACATACGGACATACGGACATACGGACATACGGACATACGGACATACGGACATACGGACATACGGACATACGGACATACGGACATACGGACATACGGACATACGGACTTACGGACATACGGACATACGGACATACGGACATACGGACGTACGGACATACGGACGTACGAACGTACGTAAGTACACACGCACGCACAGACATCTTTCTACAAATCGTTTATTTCGACTTTAGGGACCTTGAAACGTCGATAAAAGTCAAAATTTTCAATTCGACAAATCGGACCCATTACAATAACTTCCTATGGGAAGTTAAAAAAAATCTGCATAGGTAACTACAAAGAAATTTCAAATAATTTTTCACAATCAGTCGAATACCGAGAAAAGACATACAATATCACGAAAACTAGTGAGAGTAACGATTGAAATAGAAACTAACAATCGCTAGCTTAAGTCTGGATCTTTGAAAAAAGCAAGTGGCTCCGCAAAAGCAACCGGGAGCTGCCGAAGAATCACCAACTGACGGGTATGTCCAAACAAAATCATAATGTACGTAAAATAGTAATCCCCTTAGAACCTTAAGAAATATTCTCCCAGTTAAAAATAAAATAAAAAAAAAAAAAAAAAAAAATAACAAAAATTTGTGTTTCAAATCACGTGAAAATTGTACACCTAGTATTTATGTTTCAAATCATTAAAATTGCATAAAAAGCATCCTTCAAATGTTTGTGTTTCAAAGCACGAAAAAATTGTATAGTATTTATGTTTCAAATCATTAAAATTGCATAAAAAGCTTTATATCTTTCAAATATTTGTGTTTCAAATCACGTGAAAATTGAATAGTAGATATTTATGTATGTTCCAAGTCATTAAAATTGCTTAGAAGTGTAATATCTTTCAAATTTAAAATATAAAATGTATCTCAACATCATCTATCATTACTTTGATCTGCTATAAACTAATTGTATTGTAACAAAAACTACTCCTTTTTTTAAGATTCGCTTTTTCTTTAACAATTTTCTCTTTAAAAGTCGAATAAGTTGATAAAATATATACAAAATATTTAAAAAACTGTGTATTGAAGATTTAAAAACTTTATATTTCACTTATACATATGTATTTTAGTTTAAAAAATGTCTATCAGGCAGACGGCAGCTTAGCCATGTCCTTATGTTCTTAGTTTTAATATAATGTAAGACTTATATATTGTAATAAAGAAATTTATCTATCTATCTATCTATCTAGTAATCCCCGGTTAATAACGTCTGCTTTTTAAGCTTGTAAGCGCACAAAATGATTTCAATGATTTTATTTTGTTTGTTCAATTTCGGTTTCCCATATATGTATGTACCTACATTACATACTTTTTTTAGTGCGAAGGAAAATGACGCAATAGAGACAGCGCTGTTAGAGATTTCTGAAGGTTTTGAGTTTGATAGTTTGCCTAGTACTAGTTTCACGGTAATCAATGCTGCAGAAAAAAATTAGTCAAAAGGAAGTACCACGAATCGTATTTGAATTTTGAATTTGTGAGACAAGTGACAACGTCTCAGCATTGTTGAATGTTTGTTGTGTGAAAAGGCCAAAAAATCAGTTGACACCGTTCCTTTATCAAATAATACAATATTAAGACGAATCGGAGACTTTGCGGAGAATGTGAAAGCTACTTTACTTACTTTTACGAATAAAAGTCACATAATTTGCGCTGCAAATGGATGAATCAACGGATGTTGCAGGGTTGGCTATTTTAATAGTATTTGTCCGCTACCAATATCTACAGTCCTTTGCCAACTACTACAACTGGTGGTGAAATTTTTAATTTGATTGACAATTTTTGTATTGTAAATGACATACCTACCATGGGTTAACTGCGTATGCACGGACCGGACGGTGCCAAGGCCATGAATGGAAAAACGTACGGTGCCTTCGCAAGAATAAAGCAAATTGTTAAAGGATGCACCAGTAGAAATTGCGTTCTACATCGCCATGTCCTCGCAATGAAAAAAATGCCGGTCTCCCTTAAAGAGGTGTTGGACGAAAGCGTGCAAATAATTAACTTTATTAAATCACGGCCAAAGAATACAATGCTTTTTAAAGTATTGTGTGATGACATGGGTAGTCGACATACGTCTTTACTTCTTCACGAAGAAGTAAGGTGGCTTTCTCGCGGAAAAACACTGACGCGGATTTTCGAAATAAGAACTGAAGTTAGAACTTCCTCATGGACGACAACTTTGTTTTGGGGAACATGTTGGTTGTGTAATGAGCGTTGGTTATTGAAATTGGCATATCTGTCAGATACGAGTATATTTAAAAATATATATGATTTTCGAAATAATAGCTGAAGTTAGAACTTCCTCATTGACGACAACTTTGTTTTGGGGAACATGTTGGTTGTGTAATGAGCGTTGGTTATTGAAATTGGCATATTTGTCAGATATATTTAAAAAAATATATGATTTGAGTGTATCACTTCAGGGAAAGGCAATAACTGTTTTCGATGCCAGTGACAAAATAGAAGCATTTAAAAATAAAATCCATTTTTGGGCTGAATCTATAAAAAATCAAAACCTAAACAGCTTCCCAATGCTCAAAGAATTTAAAGAAGTAATAGATTTGGACATTCCAGATGATATTTTAAATGAGTTTCATATCCACCTAGTAGATTTGCTGAATAGCTTCCTCCACTATTTCCTAGACGAATTCCACCTGAACATTAAGGAAAACGTATGGGTAATAAATCCGTACTCTGCCGCGTTGGAAAAGCCACCTAACCTGACATCGCTGCAGTTTGAGTGCTTGATTGACCTGACATCAGATTCTTCGGTTAAAGAACTTTTTGCAACAAAGAAGTCTTTATAAGAATTCTGGTGTATGTTGAAAGACGAGTTCAGTTTACTGCCAAAAAAAGCTAAAATAATTCTTCTGCCGTTTGCAACAACATACATACATGTGCGAATCAGGGTTATCTGCATATGTTGGAACCAAAACAAAATAAAGATCCCGTCTCGACGAAGAACATGATATACGGTTGCAGTGTTGTCCCAAATTTAACTAGATATTTCAGCTTTATGTAAAAATAAGCAGGCACTTTTTCCCACTAAAAAAAACTCTATATAATTATAATGCATATAATATATAGAGGTACATCGTGTTCTGTTATAGATTACTGCTTTGCTACTGGAGGTTGGCACGATCTCCTTTCGGACTTCCGAATAGGAAAACAGATTTTTTCGGACCATATGCCCTTGGAAGTAAAATTTGTATTAGCAACTAATGGAAACATGAATAACACACACGAGCTTACTCCCTTGCCGAAGTTATACTGGAATGAAAAAATGTTGAACTCCTATCAAACAAATTTAAAGTTCGAACTTCTCCATCTGTATACAGTCGAGGAAACTCCGAGTATAGATCAATTGACTGAAATTATCAAAAAATCTGCAACGTATCCTACACAATCTCGTGGAAGATATGGACAAAATAAACAAAAGTGGTTCGACAATGACTGCATGAAGGCAAGATCGAAATCATTTGCTTTTCTTAAATTGCTTAGAAAATATAATACAGATATTTTTAAAAACCTCTATAGCAAAGCAAACAAAAACTTCAAAAGTATCTGTCATGCTAAAAGAATAGCGTATGAGCAACATAATATTGCAAAGATAAACTGTTCGATCTGCGTCAGACTTTTGGAAAGCAGTAAAACTTTTAAACGGAAGAAAAAATCAGATTTCAGCTGGTCTTCAAGCTCAAGAATTACATATACACTTTAGAGCACTTTTGAACACGCCACAAACATCACCCAGTATCCACTACGCAGAACCCCAAATTATCGATGAGTATCTAGATGTACCATTTGAACTAGCTGAAGTAATTCAAGTCATCAAGAACGCCAAATATAATAAAGCACCAGGAGAAGATGGAGTGCCTTTCGAATTTTATAAAAATGGTTGTACTGAATTCACCCAAGCCCTTACAGATGAGTTTAACCGACTTTTCGAGAGTGCAGACTTTCCACAGAGCTTTAAAAAAACTATTATATACCCGCTTCATAAAAAAGGAGATTTTACAAATCCAGCTAATTATAGGGGGATATCCTTCCTTAACTCTGTATCCAAATTGTTTACCGCTTTAATCTTCAGCAGACTAACGAAATGGATTGGGAAATGGGGGTGGAGTGGAAGTTAGCCGTATAACAATACCAGGCCTTATGTATGCTGACGATATTGTCTTCCTAGCCGATACAGTTAATAGTATGCAACTGAAGATCAACAAGCTTGAGAAGTACTGCAAATCCTGGAATCTAACGATAAATCTAGAAAAAACCAAAATTCTGGTGTTTAGAAACGGTGGAGGGCGATTCTCGAGAAACGAAACCTGGACTTACCAAGGGGACCCTATCGAAGTTGTTAGAGAGTACAAGTATCTCGGTGTTTTAATAACATCTAATTTAAATATGGAAAAACATCTAAAAAGCAAATTATCGGAAGCAAAACGCGCAATAAATTCAGTTTGGAGTACATGCATTCAAAACAAATATGTATCCCATAGCTCAAAGCAAAAAATCATACAATCAACTGCCCAGTCCATACTTTTGTATGCCGCGCAAGTTTGGGGATATGCCAACTTTGACCAAGTCGAAAAGTTCCAACATTATTGTATAAAGCGTATATTTAGACTTCCTACTAATACGCCAAATTATATGATCCATATAGAAACAGGATGTTTACCTCTTATTTTGGTAACGCTAAAGTTGCACTTTGACTATATAGTAAAAGTTATGGAGATGGAAGAAAGGCGCTTACCAAAAATTGTAATGAAGCATCTGCTAGCAAACAACGCAAACTGCGTCAAGGAATGGCAAGAACTTGCAAATTGTTACGGATGTGACCTCAATTTTTATGCTAATGAAGGAGCAATTACTCTGAGGAGAAAATTCCAGAGCATTATTTAAAAATCTGGCCCGTACCTATACAACAGATACGTTAATGAAGCTCAGTCTTTATTACACAGGCTTCACTACAGCAGCGTTAAATATAATTTACAAGGAAACACATACTTCTTGGATAGGAATAATACTGATATGATAAGAACTATATTTATGGTAAGAGGTGAACTTATAAATCTTAACTACATGCCACATCGTCCTGAGCTGCCTATATTGTGCGATCTATGCAACCGCGAGGAGAGGGAGGACGTCTACCATTTTATTGCTGTGTGCCCAGTTTTAAATGAAATTCGTATATCGTACTTTGGAGAAAGGACACTTGAAAAAGAGGATTTGATGGGTGTGCTGAATGGCGATCGTGGTTGGGAAGTTCTATACAGATACACAAAAAGTGCAATAGATTATAGAAGGAGAATTAGAGATGCTGATTTTTAGAAAGAAAAAAGATTGTTTCTATTTCCGATAAATTAAATATAAACCTTATTTTTACTAATTGAATATACAAAAATGTCAGTCAGGTAGACGGCTTATAGCCAAACCTAAAGAATTTAGCAAAAAAAAACAAAATATTGTAAAATATTGTATTGTATTGTATTATTTATATTTGAATAAAAAGTCATTAAAACTAACTAACTAACTAATGCATATAATATACAGTATTCTCCGCTTAATTGCGCTGACCATTTTGTCAGATTTTTCGGTCAATTATCCGGGTGGTTCAATTATCGAAACCCCGCTTAATTGACATATCTGTTCAATTAAGCGAAACCCGTAGAAACGAGTAGGTCAACTAAAAAATAAAATATTCATCCCAGAAATTTACTCTATAAACATTTCAGTGTCAACTTAATTTTGGCGTCTGTAAATTCGCCATATCATGATATGTTATGTCATCACATGCCAAATAAGCATTGAAATCTGCATTGTCGTCAAGAACGTTATCTGTGACCACGAGATCATTTTCCGACTGCTCTTCAGATGAAGCCTGCCTTTAAAAAAAGAACTTGCAAATGTAGGTTTAGTAGTAAAATATTTAAAATATTTCCTTTCTAAAACAATTTCTTATAGTAGAAGGTTTTATAAGCCACAAACAATATTTGCTTATGTGCATTGCTTGCAAAGATGTGATCGACTTTGAAAATTCTTCGATAGTCTTGCCACGTTCGGTGGCTGTAATTTGTTTCCTTATTATATTTTGCTGATAGTAAGCTTTGAAAAAATGAATAATGCCTTGGTCAAGGGCCTGAATGATGGACGTTGTATTTGTGGGCACAAACTGCACGTTTATATTTTTTAAATCGTCCAACTTCCATTGTCAACAAAAAGAATTATTTGTTTGTTCTGCTTTATCATTTCTTCGTCAAATACATATAAAATTTGGGCCCATAAATGTTGGGTCATCCATGCCTTTTTGTTGGAGAAATATTGTAAAGGTACAACCTTATTTTTAAAACACCTTGGCGTTTTGGTTTTTCCAATCACAATCATTTTCTTGTCCGTCCAATTATCCGAAAAATGTCCATGTATTTAGTTCTTATGCTGCATATTGTTAAGATCAATTAAGCGAGTAATTCAACTAAGCGGGGTTCAATTAACCGTCTAAAAAGCTTTGCTACTAATACGGGCAATTTTCGAAGCCAATTTTTTCGATCAATTAAGCGGGATGTTCAATTAAGCGAGGTGCAACTAAGCGGGGACTACTGTAATTATCTAATTTCTTATTACCTAAGTTAAGTTAACATTATTCTTGTGTTTTTCGTTGTAGAAACTGTTTCCTGAATTCAATAAAATAAACGAAATTTGAAAAAAAAAGTTATTTTATTTACTACATGTAACTGCGAAAAATGGCATATACGCAACAAAGTGCTCTCACGCAAATAGTGCTCCGCGACTAAAAAAGATTGGGAACCGCTGCTCTAAATTATTGAATTTTAGCTCTTAAATATGGCATATTTAGAATCCTGTTGGAATCTTGGAATGCATTCATATCCTTGACATAACGCCTACACAGAATGACTTAGCTCTGGTTTGGGCCACCAAATTTATTGTTTGTTTTTATTAAAATTTATTGAGCTCAATTTCAAAATTTCTCTCATGGTTGTAGGTAAAGGGTTTCTTACTCGAAGACGAATTTTCAGGATTGACATTAGGCCGTATTAAAACCTATCTTTTCCTAAGGTTACAATATTTTTGTGCAACTTTGACATTTTTGTAAGGAATGATAAGACATATGTATTGAATTGCTTGCAACATAATGGTAAGTTCTACGAATAGGACAGATACTATATTTGACTAGCTCCATTGACCTTTAATCTTTTGAAATCAAATAACATAGTTAAACACGGTGTGAACGAACTGGCTCTTAGAGAAAGTCATTTCGATTGTAAGAACATTTTCGGTTACAAGCGATGCTTTTCGATGATTTTTTTTTTAATATCTTTTGAGTTTGATGAGAACTTCATTGACAGCGAGAAATGGAAATTTGTACATGTGTATAAAATATAATATTAAAATATTATTTTTAACTGAATAGATTATATTAAATATTAGATTATTATTTTATTGGTACACTTATTTTCTTATAGATTTACCACAACACCAGTAAAAACGAGTTTTAATTTTAAAAATTAATTTGAATATATTTTTTGTATTTATGTATATGTATCACAAATCTTAGTGCATTATTTTGTTTAGAGCCAAAACTTAACTCACTCAAAGGGGGTATTAGGATTAACTAATTAAAAGCAGATTTAGCTAGTTTTTCGGAATCTTTTAATTTTCTGTATTAAAAAATGATCTGTAAATTTAAACAAATTTTTCTTACAACACAAAAATGAAACGTTCACCAAATTAGAAATATTTCACAACACAACGCTACCAACGGCGGACGGTGGTCATAACCTTAGTAATTGATTTACCATGTCATCAAATAACAAACGGACAAGAGAAGTTAGGAAGAAAGTTCATTTTCATAATTTTATCGTTTTAACTGCCTTTCACTTTCATCAAAGCTCCAATGTACCAAATTCAAAATCCAATTTATCTTGAATTTATAATTTACTTTATTTACAAATAAACTTACGTTTAGCCATTGGAACGCGTATTTTTAACTATTTAAACAATTTTACAACGGTGGTATATTGGTACGGAACGGATATTGTAACTTGGATGCGATCGTCCGAATGTACTGGCTTAAGGTTGACAAATGACGTACACAGAAGTTTGATCAAAGATTATATGAGTTTAGATCTTGGCAGTCGTGGTCAATGAAATGATTCAAATAAATAAAGAAATAATGTCATACAGGTTTTCTTTGTTTTGTATTATTTTCTTTCTACAGCTACAGGGCACCTTTATAACACTATCTTTTTATCTTAACCGCTAAACCAAACTTTGATATATTAGTTTTTAATAACGTTAGCGGGTTCTTCAGTGGAACTATAATTAGGGTGCATCAAATTTATTGTAGTTGCTTATATGTTCTTGCATAAAAAATACTTTTTTTACACGATTTCGCTCTACAAAAATAAGCTCCAAAATTTAACAATTACAGAACATTTATATGTACAAACAAAATATAAGGAAAGCTTTATTAAATTAGTTAGTTTTTAACTGTTAAAAAAATCGGTCTTTGAACCGGAACTTTCCTCAAGAAATTCAATATAATAGCTTTTAGAAAATGTCGATGTTTTATTCAAACGTTGACCGTTCGATATCTTCAGCATAGAAAATCAAAAACTAAAAAAAGAGCCTGATAACTTCCCATCCCTTCTGTCGATTTGTCTTGCTTAAAAGTTTGTCTATATGTATCAATTTTTACCAAATTTGCGTACTATTTTTTGTAGATTTTTTAATTTCCCATAGGAAGTTATTGTAAGGGTCCCATTTGTCAAATTGATAATTTTGACATTTCTCGACGTTTCAAGGTCCCTAGAGTCGAAATAAAAGATTTTTAGAAAGATGTCTGTGCGTGCGTGTGTACGTACGTCCGTACGTCCGTATGTCCGTACGTTCGCGACGTTTTTTTCGTTGTCCATAGCTCAAGAAGCAGAAGAGGTATCGACTTCAAATAAATTTTGTTATACAGATAATAAGGCAGAAAGATGCAGAAAGGGCTCTCAAGAAAATTGCGTGGGTGGTTTTTTCACCATAGCAGTTTAAAAAAAAGGTGAAAATGTTGGTTAACCCTAAATATCTCATGAACCAATGACGTTAGAGACTTGAATTAAATTTTATATTATAATTAATATATTTATAATATTGTGCAACGAAGAATAATGTTTTTGACATCTGATAAAATTTTGAGAAAAATCTAGACAGTTTTTTTATAAAAAATAAAAACCTAAAAAAAACATTACTCAAAGTTGGTAAAAATTGAATTTCGACTCAAATATCTTTTTAAAAATTTGAGATATTGGCTTTTAACTACCTTTATCTTTTGAAAAATAATGTTTTCAACATGCAGTAAAATTTTGAGAAAAATCGAATTGACAGTTAAAAAAAAAAATAAAAACTTAAAAGAAAATTTAACAAAAGTTGGTAAAAATTGATTTTCTACGCAAATATCTTTTCAAAACTTTGAGATATTGGCTTTTATCTTTTAAAAAAATTGTTTTCAACATTCAGTAAAATTTTGATAAAAATCTAATTGACAGTTTTTTTTACAAAAAATAAAAACCTAACAAAAAAACAATACTAAAACTTGGTAAAAATTTACTTTCGACTCAAAAAGCTTTTCAAAAATTAAAAATATTGTCTTCAAACTTTTTCTATTTCACAGAAAATATTGTTTTCGATATTCAGTGGTTTTTTATAAAAATCCAACAGTCCATTTTTTCATAAAAAAATAAAATCTACAAGAAATAGTACGCAAATTTGGTAAAAATTGATGTTCGGTTCTTGATATCTCTCAAATTAATTTAATTCATCTAATTAGTAAAAATTTAAGAAATGCTACTATTTCTTTATATGAAAAATATTGTTGGTAATTTTAAAATTTTTAAGAATAATTCAACTGACAACTTTTTTAACCCAACACGAAAACCTACAAACTTTGAAGCAAAACAAATCGACAGACGGGATGGGAAGTTTTCAGTGTGGGTCGCATCCCAGCCTCTTTTTTTATGAAACGGATTGTTGGATTTTTATAAAAAAAATTACTGAATATCGAAAACAATATTTTCTGTGAAATAAAATAAGTTTGAAGCCAATATTTTTAATTTTTGAAAAGCTTTTTGAGTCGAAAGTAAATTTTTACCAAGTTTTAGTATTGTTATTTTTTAGATTTTATTTTTTGTTCGATTTTTCTCAAAATTTTATCGAATGTTGAAAACAACATTTCTTATAAGTAAAAATTAGTTAGAAGCCATTATCTCAAATTTTTGAAAAGATATTTGAGTCTAAAATACTTTTGTTAATTTTTTTTTTCGGTTTTTAATTTTTTGTAAAAAAAACTGTCAATTCAATTTTTTTCAAAATTTTACTGAATATTGACAACAATATTTTTTGAAAGATTAAAGTAGTTGAAAGCTAATATCTCAAATTTTTGAAAAGATATTTGAATCGAAAATCAATTTTTACCACCTTTTATTAATTTTTTTTTTAGGTTTTTATTTTTTATAAAACAAACTGTCAATTTGATTTTTCTCAAAATTTTTCATAATGTTGAAAACAATATTTCTTATAAGTTTAAATTAGTTAGAAGCCATTATCTCAAATTTTTGAAAAGATATTTGAGTCTAAAATAAATTTTTACAAACTTTTGTTAATTTTTTTTCGGTTTTTAATTTTTTGTATAAAAAAAGTGTGAATTCGATTTGTTTCACAATTTTACTGAATGTTGAAAACAATATTTCTTATAAGATAAAATAAGTTTGAAGCCTTAGTCTCAAGTTTTTGAAAAGATATTTGAGTTGAAATTTAATTTTTACCAACTTTGAGTAATGTTTTTTTTTAGGTTTTTATTTTTTATAAACAAAAAACTGTCAATTAGATTTTCTCAAAATTGTATCAGATGTCAAAAACATTATTCTTCGTTGCACAATAATATAAATATATTAATTATAATATAAAATTATAATATAAAATTTAATTCAAGTCTCTAACGTCATTGGTTCATGAGATATTTAGGGTTAACCAACATTTTCACCTTTTTTTTAAACTGCTATGGTGAAAAAACCACCCACGCAATTTTCTTGAGAGCCCTTTCTGCATCTTTCTGCCTTATTATCTGTATAACAAAATTTATTTGAAGTCGATATCTCTTCTGGTTCTTGAGCTATGGAAGACAAAAAAAACGTCGCAAACGTACAGGCGTACGAACGTACGTACACACGCACGCACAGATATCTTTCTAAAAGCTTTTATTTCGACTCTAGGGACCGTGAAACGTCGAGAAATGTCAAAATTTTCAATTTGACAAATCGGACCCATTACAATAACTTCCTATGGGAAGTTAATAAATTTTTCTATTCTTTACCGCCTTCAATTGTTTTCTATAATTGAACTGATTTTTAAAAAGTGAATTTGCGTATAGTATCAACAAAATCTTCATACCTTCGTTTAATTTGGAGCACCTTAATGAAGTGTGAGGGCCGATAACTATGACAATAACGTCACCATGTATTCTATTCCCTATTTGTATGAATATATCCAGTTCTCCTACTCGCATTGTTATTTAAAAATAAACTTAAATATACCTTCTCAAAAAAATTAGTTCATATAAACAAGAAAGGGAAAGTTTATGATTATCTTTGAGGGGATTAAAGAATGAATTAATTTTTCTTTTGAATATATCCGAATTTTGTATGGGCTTGAATATGTATGGTATAATATAATAATGAATTTATGGTATTAAAAGTATCTTTATTTTTTCATTACTCACAAAAGAAAAACGTATTAATTGTTTTTCAAAGTCAAATAATCAACCTACAAATTTGGTAAAACGAAAATGCTATGTAATACACTAAAAAAAATACTTTTTGTAAGAGTATGAAATTCAATTTCGTTTTTAGTCTTTTAACGAAATCATATCATCATTTTCAAAGGCAGTAGGTACCCGTGTAAAGAAACTTTAGGTGGCACAGACAGGGATTGAATCCAAGACCACTGGCGTTACAGTCCTATGTACTTTTGTTGCATTATTAACTTACTGGCCCCATACAGACACTATAAATTAAATTATAATACTTAATATTAATGCCTTTCGGCCCTAAGATCTATTTAACTGTATGTCAATTTCAAATATTTTTTTTATTTTTATTAGAACTTTAAAAAAAACTAATTTCAATATCTTTTTTTTTAATTTACTTAAATACTACTAAAAAAAGGTCCTTAAAATAAAACTTAAAGTTAACTTAAACTATACCTAAAACTAGAACAACCACATCAGCAAATTTGAAAATAAGTTTTTTATTCGACACATCCCTACTGAACCAAAGAAGCTCTGCTCCGTCTTGTGCCATGGCGTCCCAATTGTAAAGGAATCGCCTATCCACATGTTCTTCATCTGACGTGGTAGATTAGCGGAACTGCCAATCTATCGGGTATCAGACCAGATCTATCTTAAAAAAAAGGTATGCCTCTGGTGGAATGAAGCCGCTCAAGCGTGCACTTTCAAAGTACTCCTTATTCCTATAGAATGCCAATAAAAATTAAATTGTTGGTCGAAGACATAGTTCTCGCAATGTGACCTCGAACGAGTTTAATCACGAAATTTTCAATTCTGTTGATTCGAATAGCAATGAACGTAGATACGAAGATTTGGATGTTCGCTGTAAGCAGGTACAGTGTCATAAACACTGCCGCTTGAGCACCCATAACTTATCCATCTGGGAAGTGGCAACGTTTAACCACACAGGACAACCATGAACGATCATCAGCATCAGTATGAGGGCCATGTAGCAAATAACCTTCACTCTGGGGTTAAGCCGACTGCTATAAAACATCCGTTTTGTGTCAGACCGAAGCCTCCTCTGGCCCTGGTCAGAGCAGCATTTATATATCTGTCGAAATATAAATACTGATTTAACCAAATATCGAGGTACTTCAGTTAACTTTTGCTCGTTAATCGCTGCCCGTGAAGATCAACGATGACCATCTTGCGCCAGTTCTTGCACGTATACCTCGTGGTCCTAGCCAACGGAGTCCGGAACAGAATTGTCTCCGACTTCTGGACGTTTATTTTCAGTTTTCAGTCGTCGCAATATGGACTGGATGGAGTACCTATCAGATCGCTGGCTTAAATGCTGAAGAGAATCGACGAATGCACCGCTCCCTGTTGAAGGCCTTTTTTACTTGCGACATATAGGAACTATATGGCAAGTTTTGCATTCGTGCAAAATTTCGAACTCGAGATTTTAATCAAACATGATATTACGATGGTAGAGAAGTCGAAAAAAGTGGGTCCCGCGATTCCGTTCGGTCTGTTTTGTCTGTCTGTCCACGCTCCTACAGCCTAAACCATTGGGTCGATTGAGTTCAAACTTGGAAGTTAAGGTTTTCAGCAGATTCGCGTTAGGCGTTTTTTTCATTTTTTTTTTAATACCAAAACTAACAGTGGCCCCCATACAATTTTTTTGGTCAAAAAACGAAAATTCGAATTTTCTCAAAAACAAACCGATAGATTTTTTTAAATTTTCTCTAAAATTTTATTTTTAAACTTTGCTTCTTTTCATAAGAAAAACATATTTTTGTATTGCTCAGGTTTTTTTTGTTTCTTAATTTTCTCAGCAACTTATAAACCGATTTCAATAATTTTTTTTCTGAATAAGCTCTTATATTGCCTTATCAATATTTGATTATCAAAAGTGAAATTTTTTATTGTTTGGATTTTTAAAAAAATATTGAATTTTTTTTTTCAAAATTCTATATCTCAAAAACGGGTCAACATTTTTTTACGAAATTCAAATGTAGAGCGTATATTTACAATCACTAAACAACTGCATACCAAAAATATTTTTAGAACAAAATTTAAAAATTTTATATATAAAAAATTAATAAAAAAAAAAAACCGCTCTAACGATTTTCAAAAAATTTTTTTGAAAAATCAAGGGTTTTTTGATATAATTTATTATATCAATTATAATAAATTATTATATTATTTTAAATTATTATTATTTATTATATTATTATAAATTATTATTTATTATTATAAAATGGCATCTAAATTTTTGAAGACAAACTTATTTTTCAGGTAAAGTTTTGAATATTAAAATAGTTTTTTTTTTTAAATTATTTTAACTGCATTAAATGTAATCCCCTCCCATCTCACCAGATCAAATCCTGTGCGTGAGCCCGAAAGAGCGCATTACATTGACAAAACTTTTATTATATTCAGCCCTATCATGAATTCCATCGTAATCGGAAATTTTTACGAATCCCGAAAAACTGTATCATGAAATCCGTTCGAGTGGAAAATCTCATACAATTTTGCATTACGAACGGATTTCATGATACAGTTTTTCGGGATTCGTAAAAATTCCGACTACGATGGAATTCATGATAGGGCTGATTACTGTCTTTTATCCAAATTAGATAATGCATTTGGTACATATGTATGTATTGTTTATAACTATAACTATTGTAAATACCAATTCATTTCCGGGATGAGTTGTCCTAGGATGAGTTGTGTCTTGGGATAAATCGCGCGGTTTTTTTGACAAATGGAATAGCATTTAAATCTTTGAAGACAAACTTGTTTTAAAGGTATAATTTTAAATCTTATATAGGTGCTTTTTTGTTTCCTGTTTGTATACAGGAGCAAGTTCGTGCAACCCAGTCGTGCATTTTATTTAATTTGAAATGTTGTGGTAGAAGTTTAATTGCCACTTTTAGCAACAAACTTTCTACCGTTAAGCAAATCAAAAAAAATATACAACAATGGTTTGCTTATGCCAAGCATGTCCAGTTTTAGATAAAGACCCTCTAGTCATACGGTGTCGAAAGCCTTTTACAAATTAACAGCACCTGTGCACTGTTTTTTTTATTTATTCTATTGGACATCAGAAACAAGTTTAGCACAACATGAATGGTGCCATGACCCGCCTTGAACCCGAACTGTTTATCCTGAATTATTTTGTTGTCCGCAGCCCACTTAGTCAGAGCCCTATTATTGTTCTTCTGAAAAAATTTGCTGATGCTGGAAGAAAACTTATAGACCGAAGATTTGACGGGTTGGAATTGACCTTTCCCTTTTCGAGACAGGATGAAACTCAGCGGTCTTCCAATGCATTTCCCATTGCATTATTGAACTGCCTTCATCGGTAAATGTCTTAGTACAACGTTGGGTATACCATCGACACCTGCTGACCTTTTGTTTTTTTTTTGAGTTGAAGATGAGCTGAAACTCAACCATCGTTATTAACAATGAACCTGGTCCCGTTTGCTCGACGATTAAGGCATTTAGCAAGAAATCCTCATGGAACCGCATGAAACCGCGGTTCTCAGATCGCCATTGTATCATTTCATTTCGAAGGTAAAAATGATGAAATAAGCATCTTTTTTCCAGATCGTGGTTGGGGTAAATTCTAACCTTTTCCACTTGCTGGAAAGCAGCTCCTACTGCCTCCACCCTTTCCCTCGGGTCCTCAATTGTGTAAAAGTCATCGTTAAATATAACTTCTTCTGGATCTATTTGCATTGTCATAAGTACGTCTCTGTTCTCTTAAGTTCTTTTGAGTTACAGCCATAGAAGGTGATTATCATTACACCACGGGTACTACCTACTACTACTTAAAATACATAAACCTATTTAAATAAATAAATAATTCATCGGTTTATGCAATTTAACCTTAAATAACGAACAATTAACCCAACGTTGAAAATTATTTCCTTAACGTAAAAATTTCGTTAACAATACTCAGGGCCAGATTTAGGGGAGGGCAACCAAGGCGGAAGCCTGGGGCCTCCACAAATGGGGGGCCCACAATAAAGACTTCGGAACATTTTTGTTTCAAATTCCAACTAGTAAACACTAGTAAACAACTTTTTTACCTTTACCTACAGCCTACAGTACTTTGTACATACATGATTATTTAATTATATTGATCTTAAATAACATAAATCATTGATCTATATCAATCAATCAGTGAAATCAAATGGCCCTGATAAGGAGCACTTCCAATTCACTACCCATCTTGAGGGAGTACCCCAATCGCTTAATCGCTGAGTGGGGTTGTACGTACTTGCCCGCAACCTCGGAGGTTGGGTATTCGATTCCGTGTCTCGACAATTTTTTTTCTTATATGTATACATGTATATAATATGTACATATAAATTAATTGCTGCATACGAAGAATCGGTGTTCTTGAATTCTTGGAAAAATCAATTATTATTGACCAATTGGTAATTTGTTTCATATTTCTTTATGCAGTCAGGTATGCAGTTTGATAAGCAAATAATTATTATTGTGAGGGGTTTTGTATGAAATTTTTATACTTGCAGTTTAAGGCAGCTGCTTGCTTACGAATCCAATCGAATTGTTGGCTTATGAAAAAGAGAGGAGAAAATAGAAAGAACCTGAATAAAACAACAACAATTACTTGTGTGTACTTAGAAAAATGCTAATCGGTTCAGTATAGTTCGATAGAACGAAAAAACCTGTAATTGGCTTACAACTTTCATGTGGGTGCGGTGGCGTAGTGCGTAGTGCACTAGCTCCTCACACGCTAGGTCGCTTGTTCAAGCCCAGCTCGGGCAAAAGTTCTTCAAAAAATTAAATTGAACATAAAGCGATTAAGCACCACTAAAGGAGTCTGATGATCGGGTTGGCCCCCGTGAAATAGCTATAACTCCAGCCTATGAACTTGGTGGTAGCACACACAAGTTGTTGTTGTTTCATTCTAAATTTTTAATTATTATTGTGTTTGTGACACAATTAAATGCCATCAATTATTCACGAACCTTACTGCATGCAAGAAATTGAAAATCACAGTCGGTCAATAGTAATTTATTTGTATAATTATTGAAGAATATCGATTTCGATTGTCATACAAAATCCACCTCATCGTGACAAGCTCGAAAGTCAAAATTTCAGAGCTACATTCCCAAACCTCGAAATTGCATTGAGAATGTATTTGGTTTTGATAGTAACAAATTGCACTGGAGAGTGCTCATTTTCAAAAATGAAAATTATAAGAAATAGGCTTCGAACCCCGATGGGACAAAACCGTCTATCGAAGCTTTATCTCCTGAGCATTGAGCATTATATTTATATGTATGTGTTTGTTCAATACTAAAGGAATCTATTTGGTTTCACAATAAATTATTTATTGAAAAACTCTAGTGAAAAAAAAATGGTTTAGGTACTTTATTTTGAAAATAATTTGTGGTGAGGGGCCTCCGATCCTTTATTGCCCGAGGCCTCTGGACCTCTAAATCTGGCCCTGACAATACTAAAGCTTCGTTGTTTGATGAAGCGCTCCGTTAACGTATGAAAGCAATTTCAAACAAACTTCTGAAGGGGGTCCCACCCTAACACAAAGACGAGCTTTTGAAGACCACTTAAAAATGTTCTTTAATGTTCTCAAAAGGAGGCTGCCAATAAAAAAATGGGCGTTAAACCTTACATTTACATTATTTCAAGGGCTAAAGTAACAACTCTAATCATTAGACTATTTTATAGAAATGTTGTCCATCAAGATATGGTCTAACCATTTAATTTGGTCGACTCCCTGCATATGAAAGCATTCTAAAATTAAGTTTTCTAAATATGCCATATTTAAGAGCTAAACTACAATAGTTTAGAAGGTTTTTTATGAAGAATTGTATGGATATTTTTTTTCGAATTGTTCGGACTCATTTTTCGGGAGACTATTGGAGATTGGAGCTTACTGTTTTGCGTGAAACTTCTGAAAACATTTTGATCTTAAAGGAGTCAAAAAACTTACAAACTGTAGAGAAAAAAATGCTTGGTTTTTGAATTTAAGGAAGTAGGTGCTTTTAAGTAGATAATTTAATTTAATAATTTTTCTAGACTTAAATAAAAACAAACTAATGTAAGCAAATAAATTAGGAAGAAACTTTAGTGTCGCACTCACTAAATACACGATGCAGAATTAATTTAAAGCATTACAAAAGTTTTTCTAAATTGTGTGATAACAAAGATTTAAGTTATTTTCGACAGCAAACCGCTTTTTAGTGAATATCGTTAAATTACTAGAAATCTTTAGATGAAATCTTTACTTATACAAACATCTTAACTGTATAAGCTAAGCTGTATGGCTCATATTACCTCCTCTGGATCGTCCATTAGTCAAAAGTTGATGAATTTGTTATGCGCGATTGGAATAGGTCTGGATTTTTCGAATTATATTAAGTTATTGGTCCAATCCTCAGTTAAAATAAGTATGGGGCTAGTGGGCCAGCTAGTATTCAAGGTCTTGTAATTTAATAAGTCATTTATCTTAAATTCTAAATACGAAATGATAGAAACGTTCTTAAAAGCCTTGATTTTATATGGGTATTTAGTTTTAGTTGATATTTCTAAGATTTTAAGAAGAACTTATACACATTACCTCCCGATATCATTGTGTTCTTTCCACTGTTCCAATTTTGAATGTGTGTAATATATTCATTAGTAATAGACATTCTTAGAGTTTTTATTTAAATAGTTTTCTGATTACGTCAAAATGGGTTCTCTCTCAAAAACAACACACTCTCTTAAGAGACCCCATATTATCTATGCTAAAAGTTCAGGGTCAAAAATTCGCCCGAACCACAATCAACGCCGCGCCGCCCGCCGCGCCGCCTCCCTCTTTTAACATAGATAAAGGATTTCGTTTTTACTCACCACTGCATCAGAATTAAGTTGTAAATATTGTGAAGTTGTTTTATACCTACCTATGAACCAAAAGCTTTCTACATATTTTCTAAAACGAATGCGCCAACTTCGTCTCTGATCAACCCTCTTTTTGTACTATAACATAAAATTCCAAGTGTCAACCCGTATAGATTTCATCCATATTAATTTGTCGACTTCCCCTATCAGTTTAGTTTTCGACTCTATATCGTAAACACGATATCAACGGTTTCTCACCGTAAAAGTAAGCGTGACTTTGAACTTGAAAATTAAAACCTGAGAAAAAATAAAACACAAAACCTATTAAACAAGTTGGAAATATATCGCTTTTCAATTGACACCTTATACCGAGTAGTTTTATCGCGTAGTAAAAAGTTGCAAGCACAAATTTATAATAAACTCAAGAAAAGAAAAGCCCTTGAATCTCTCGCCCATATACATAAGTGAAGTATCCACTTACAAAAATCCAAAGGGAAGCAGCTTAGAAAAATTTTGATATAACCATGATGAACAATGGTGGTGCCTATGGCGGTGGTAAGGCTGGAGGGACATTTGATCCAATAACCTTTGCTCAGCGGCCACAGGTTATTTTGCGAGCCTTGTGTTGGGTAGGTTTGTATTGCATATATGCAGAAAAAATTTTGATCTAAGTTATTTTTATATTATTTGAAAAATCATTTATCGATTTTTGAAACTGATGCATGTACTGGTACATACTGTATACAATTGGCCAGTTTTGTGGGTGGGGGGTGTTTTTGCAAATATGTATATCATATGTACGAAGATTCAAGTTCTACTCGTCAACGTAATAATAAGAAAGCTTTTTTTATGCCATTACTCGCCCCCAAAAATTAATGTAAGATTCTTGAAGACACCCACGGCCTCAAGGATTTTTAGGACAACACTGAAAACGATGTAATTATGTATATGTTTTTAAAAATCAAATGTTTTCTTAATATTTTACTACAACTTGTAGTTTCTTTATTCTGAAAGGAACAAAACAAAACTTTCGAAAATCTCTCCAACCCCAAAAGTAGGTCAATCATTTTCGATTTTCGAATTTTTCAAAGCTTCAGTTTCAAATTTATTCATTCATCTATCCAAATATAACAAGATTTAACCTCGAAAAACAAAAACACAATACATCATCGAAGAAAGTGTATCTACATGAAAAGAAATGTGCATGTAAAGGAATGGTGTGGGGAATGTATCTGGAGGTCATGGAATACTATATACAAAGCGTATAGACTTTCTCGTTACCGTTATTGCAATTAAATTAGGAACATAGGTACCTAGATATATGAGATCATTCTTCATGAAATGCACATAGCTAATAGTTTATATGAACTTGGAAAAAAGTTATTAAATATACTTTATGAAACTATGATTGTAAAACACAATTTTGGCCTAAGGGTTCAAAAGACTTACATAAACACTATCTTTTATTATAGATACCTACTGTTTGTTTGAGCGATGAAATTTACATTTTAATGATTTAATTTATTGTAATTTTATCTCAAAATTATCTTATTCATTATTAAGTTTCAATGATTGGTTTTGGGTTGCAGTTTGAATGTTCGAAATACGTATTTTTGTTTTCAAAGTTGATGAATGATAATAAATTTGTAATTATCGATTTTTGAAGCTTATGTACTCGTACATTGTACATAAATAATAATTCTTATTTTATTGACATGGGAGATATTTATTTTACACATTTAAAAACATTAAGTAGGTTTTCTTTACATCGATTGTTGTTGTACTCTGAACTGAAAAACTTCTCTGCCAACGGCCTCTCTATTAACATCTCAATAGAAGTTATTGTATAATCGGACCGATATACATATAATTAAAGTAGGTACAAGAATATACATAAGTGCGTCGTATATAGTGAAGAGATTTCCGGTATATAACTTCTACATAATATGGAATAAAAATGTCAACCAATTGGCAAATGAAGAACCATTTTCCAGAGCTATTAAAACTCCTTAACTTGAGTGATGACTATTTCGTCTATAGATTTACTCATCAAAGAGTTCAGTGTCCAAAAAATATTTGTCAGTCATGTTTAAATCAATATAATGATGTTGTAATGAAGACTATTTAAATTTTGTTCGTCCAAAGCTCTTTTATTACATTTGATTATAATATAAACATACTTGTTGAAGCAGCCTTGTCGATAATTTCGATGAGATAAGAATTGAGAAAATCTAAGTGAATTTTTTTTGTTGAAAAACTGAGTTAACTCCATTTTTATCTTGTAACTATATTAAGCAAATGAAATCCAAGTGATATTAAACACTTTTCTTAAGAAAATCCAAATTGTTTACATTTAACTTTGGTGTTCAAAACAGAAATTGTTATTGCAGATGAAGTAAAATTAGGAAAGTACAAGGTTTTTTAAAAACCGTAATAATTTTCATCGAATAGTCCAGTCAATGAACGAACAAAATTGGCTTCACCTCAAAAAAAAAATCCTACAGTTTTGAAACTTGGCACACTTACTAAGGGATGTCTGGTGATAGCCCAAAAAAAAATTCCTTAAGATTCCGACGTGAGCTCTAGCGGCAGTTAAGAGAAACATTGAGTTTGTTTCAGTTTTGCACGTTTATCTCGAAAACTATTTGTCGTATCAAAAAATGTCATTTCGCAAAACTAAAGCTCATTAAATTTTATAAAAAAAACTTTTTTAAATTTGTTCGTATTGCTTATGTTTATAAAATAACTCTGGCGGAAATTAAGAGAAACATACGGTTTTTTCGGTTTTTCGGGTTTATCTTAAAAACTAGTTGACGTATCAAAAAATATTCTTCTACAAAATTAAAGCTAATTAATTTTTCTCAAGAAATATGATATTAATTTGTTTATACTTGCTTTAGTTTGTAAAATAACTCTATCGGCATTTAAGGAAAACATGCGATAATTTTTTCAAACACGTTGATGACGATTGTGTACCTAAAACCCTAAAAACGTTTCTGGAAAATCTTATAATAAAGAAAACGGACATTGAAAATAGAAAAAGAAAGTGCATCGCAATAGCATTATATCAGCTGTGCGTCCCAGATCATTCATGTCTCAAATGCAGCTTTGCCTTATTTATATAGAGAAAACTTGGTTCTAGAAGTTGGTAAACCTTATATCAAGCTTAGGGTTTTGTTCTTCATACTATGAAGCTCAGTTGTTGGAGATATCAGCTTTTTGCCACACGCGACCAGATTCCAGCGGTTCATTTAACCAATTTGTGTTTAATAATGTGGACTTTAATGTCAGAACGTTAGATGGACTAAATACATTTCATTCCTACTTCCATAGAAAAAGAAACCGACACACGAATGTAAAAGCTGAAAAAACTACCTTGTGCAAAAACTTGGAGTACTTCCTTTGGAAACATTTCAGAAAACAGATGGCGGATTAAAAAATTTAGTTTTTGAAAATGTGAACGCGTGTTCCGATGAAATGTTACAGCTAAAACCATATGACAATCTTTAGTTGGCATCAAAGTTTATTGGCATTTACTAATTCCAACATGGAAAGGGTACATGCACTCAATAACAACATGCTTTCTTAGTGCAAAAACTAAAATCATTTCTCTTCCGTTCCTGCCTATTGTGATGACAAGAGGATTACTTTACTACTATATGATAAGAACTGACCGATTTTGGACAGTGGTGTGGTCGGACCAGACAACTGAACAAACTCTAATGCGTGGAATGGTTGGCTTGACACCAGGGCGTGGAATCACTGATAGTGTACTTAGCAAATGGGTTCTAGGGCTGACTGCTACTCATGAAATTTGCTCATCACTCGAAGAATTCACTGGCGTTCTTTTTTCTACTAGTGAGCAACATGAAGATTTTGGGGAGGCACGTAAAATTAGAGATAATACAGACATTGCAAAGCTGTCAAATTGGTTCCAAAGTCATCCTCCATTTCCAGTTACAAATGAAATCTTGTCAAAAGCGAGTGGCATTGTTGGAAATGATAAAGTAACTTACTACAATGCTTATTCTCTAGGCATGCAGGCAATGAACCATATAGTGGCCAACGAGTTTCAGAAGTAAGAAGAGACATACAAATTAAATACAACAATTTTTGTGTGGACAATTACAGAAACGAAAAAATGCATACCATATTTGTTTAGGAAATTTAATAAGCTTTCTTTTCGTGTGAACAAAAACACATGTTTTCCTTAAATGCTGATAGAGTTATCTTACAAAACTAAAATGAGTACAATCAAATTTATATCATATTTCTTTAGGAAATTTAATAAGCTTTAATTTTGTAGAAGATTATTTTTTGATACGACAAATAGTTTTCAAGATAAACCCGAAGAACCGAAAAAACCGTATGTTTCTCTTCATTGCCGATAGAGTTATTTTATAATTGATACGAAAAAATGTATAAAAGTTTTTTTTTATAAAATTTAATGAGCTTTAATTTTGTGGAACAACATTTTTTGATACGACAAATAGTTTTCGAGATAGACGTGAAAAACTGAAACAAACTCCATGTTTCTCTTAACTGCCGCTAGAGCTCACGTGCGTCGGTTTCTTAGGGACTTTTTTTTGGTTCATCACTAGACATTCCTTATTAAGTGCGCCAAGTTTCAAAACTGTTGGATTTTTTTGAGGTGAAAACGTTTTTTAACTGGACTAAAACGAGTTTATTATCACGCTTTATGCTCATAATCTCAATAATAACAAAACTTATTCTGGATTTGTTTTGTTCCTAACCAGCTTATTGGTCTTAATTAATTCTGAGATGTTTACATTGTTACATATTTGGAGGATAACCGTGATGGATTGATGAGTTATACAGATGCATTATTTAATCATGGACCTTTATTTTAAATGAACATTTATGTGATTTTAAAATGAAAAATAATAAATTAGGTAGCGCAACAGTCCGTCGAGAACTTAGGGCCTAGTGACTTTTATCGCTCAACCATTACGGTGTGCAAGTAGTGTTGTCAGGAATGGGGCTAATTTGAGAAAGCACTTTTCATGACAAGAATTACTCTTGGAGGATTTGTCAATTCCTTGCAAGAGCAGTAACTGTGAGAAAGAATCTTTTTTTTGTAAGTTGGCAAAGTCAGGGATTGAACCCGAGACCTCTGGTATGACAGTCCTACGCACTAACCATCATGCGACGCGTTCTAAAAATATTTACTCTAACTTTATAATGTTTTTGAAGGTCCTATTTTATGTCAACAAGTTTAGAGAAATATACAATTTTTTGACCTTCAAGAGCTCTCAAGTGCTATGTAATGAGATGTTTTATATTTTTGTATTCCTTTATAAATTATAAATTGTGCAGAATTTTTAAAGTTAAAGTTTATGATGTGGAAGATAGGTGTATAAAAACAGGTGTGGAATCAGCTAAAGTGATTTTTTATTAATGGAAGCCAAAGTAAAGCAATTTGATCTGTATAAGGTGATACTCAAAAATGATGGATTAATAAGTGTAGCAATAAAAATTCACTATTTATTTTTAAAAGAACATTAAGTTTTTGTCTCAATATTAAAGCCTCACAAAAAAGACTGCAACACTTTCTTGATAATTTTTTTTTCTTTCAATCAAAAATTCTTGTAAACGCCAAAGCGTTTAAATAAATCACAGAGTAATAAAGTTCAGCTTTCAGTTGAAAGCATGAAAAGCATGATCAGCTGTCATTTTGACATAAGTAGACTTGACTTGAGATTTTTCTTAACTAACTTTCCAGTCAACTTTCCAATAAAGAACAATACACTCTTTACCAACTTTCTAAAATTGTTAAACTCCCTAGAAAAAATGACAAACATGGAAAAAGTCACAATTTTGCAATAAAAGTTTCCCGAGCGTATTATTTCTGGAATAGGTGATCACAATATTAGGGATATTTAGCACCTTTCGACTTTTTTTTTTGAAAGCACGTGAAAGAAAAATGTATGCCAATGCTTAACACTCGTTTCAGAACCTTTATGATGGAATTGAAGTTAACAAAGACATATTATTATATCCGCAAATATTAAAATTTATCATGAAAAATTTCATGAAAAGTAAACGCAGCCTTAGTGGCCACTTGGGTGATATCGTTCTCCATTGTTAATGGCATAAGTTCTTCTTTACAATGGAATAAACATTCACTGATTTATTTTAAAAAAATACTTTATTTTCAATATCAAAAATAAAAATGTTTTTGGAGAACCATTTAACCAAAACATGTCATACTTTTTAACAGTTCTTGGCTTCTTTTTAAATAAATATGAATCCCACTATATGCATCATCCCATCAGGGTACGATTAAAGTAGACATCGAACAAATTTTATAGTTTTACCAAACTTGAATCAGCTTGCAAATGGAGCACTCCAATCTCCAATCAAACTGATAGGGATCCCAATTTTAAAGCAAATAGTACTCAATGGAGAATCGATACATTAACCATTATAGATTTTTCAAAAAATATCCATGGCATGTTAAGATGCTATCATAAAAGGTGTACATATGTAAATATACATTGTACATCGACATAATGCTTCCAACAATAAGTACGGACCAATTACGTCGCCGCCGCCGCCGTCCCAAAACCCACACTAAGGAGTACATTTTTAAGGATGCATTATCGCCTGGTGAACCTCGCGTGGGTTGGTGTCGTCCCATATACGGAAATTTTGCTTTTTTGCACACCGAGGAATAGACTGCCTCGGGTTCTTCTGTACACTTTCACGGACCGCAGCGATGTTCTCGGCCGATCTTGCGTTCCTTGAACGTACGGGTGTTGGCCGATTGATTAGTGAACCGGTCGTCTCAAATTTGCCCACCAAACGTTGAAGAGTTGACTGTGAAGGGCCACCACGTCTATCGTAAAATGGGCGCAATGCAATAATAAAGTTTTATCATTTGAACGTGCTGTTCAATCTTGTAACTTGCCATGATGATTTGGCATAAACAACTGAATAATAAACAAAAGATTTGACGCAGATGTCACCAAAACAAAAAATATACCCGCGAAAATTAAAAAACCCTTTAGTTTGGTTGGTATTTTGATAACTGCCAACTTTTTCAACCCGAGATGTAGGGGAAGCCGGGGCATAATGGGCCCTTTAAGGATTATTGTTAATAAAAATTTCAAAAATGTGTTAGGAATATCTGAACAATTTTTATTTAAAAGAAGGTTTATTAAGGAATAAGTGTAAATTAGACTGTTTGTTAAAAATAAATGATTAAATATTTTTTTTTGCAATTTAAAACATCATTCAATTTGCCCATTGTGCCCCGCTGCTGGGGCACAATGGGCATAGGCGGGGCATGATGGGCATGGAGCTAAATTGGATTGCAACGCGAGCATATGTGGTTGGATTCATCATCAACATCATCCTCTCCAGCACATGAACAATGAGCCCACTTGCCGCAAGCTCTACAGAAAACCCATCCTTCGATAGACTGGGAGTATAAATACCCACAATACAAGCACTCCTCGTCTTCTTCGCTGTCTGAAGTTTCTGCCTTTTTGTTTTTTTTTTAACCTTTGCGATGATTTTCTTTTTCTTCATTATGGGAGGCTTGGACTTGGTGATTTCAGCCTCCAGCTGCTCTTTGTAAGGAGAGCTTGTAATAATTGCAGTTTTTCCCCGACGCTTAGAAGCTCTCTTTTTGTGTGGTGCTTTGGGAACTGCTACAATCTGAGATGGTGAACAATTATGGAAAGAAGTGGAGGGCGTTGGGGCATCGTCAATTGCTAAAACATGGTTTGTATATTGTATCAATGCGTTTATTGGCGATGGTATTACGGATTTCTGGTAAGAAATTGATGTCGTGGATTGATCATTCATTGTCGAAGCAGGGGTTGTAGATAACGTAAGTGGATGGGACAGCGTTGATGCGTCTACCGCTCTTGTAAATGAAGCTTCTGTTAACATAAGTGGATCAGTGGTTGATAAGCCTGTTTGTTGCACTTGAGAAGCTTGCAAATTTAGGTCAAAAGTAGGTTGCTCTTCATATAACATATCCGTGATTTTGCAAGGCAAGAAGTCATGGTCTTTGAATATATTTGGGTTTACCGGCCATGTGCCGGTCTTCCGAAAGCCGTTTATCGCAACTGTCATTGTAGCAGCTCTTAAATAGGCTTTTCCGAACAGTTGTCCTACTTGGTAGTGTGTAACAGTTCTTCCAGGGTTTTGTCTGAGCCATTTCTTTACTTCATCTCCATAATATGAGCTCAGAGGCTTCATAAACGTTACATCCAAGGGTTGCATTCGATGTGTGCAGTGTGGTGGAAAGCAGAGCATGACAATACCACTTGCTCTTGCAACATCTATGACTTCAATGCTCTTAACATGGCTTGCATGCCCGTCTAAAAGTAACAAAACTGGTTGTTCTTTGGTTGCGCGTGACCATTCTATAAATCTTTTGAACCACTTCAAAAACAGATCCTTAGTTATCCATCCATTTTTGTTGCATTCGCCCATGAATTAGGCGGTGTTCCGTCCATCAGCTCGGCTTTCATTCTTTTTCGAGGGAAAATAAACATTGGCGGCATATACGAACCATCAGCGCTCATACAAATTTCCACGGTTAATAGTTGTCCTCGCTCTGAAGAAGATAACGATCCTACTTGCTTCCTCCCTCTAGTTGCTAGAATTTTTCCCAGACTCTTTGCAACGGTAGTGATCCCAGTTTCGTCTACGTTGAATATCCTGCTTGAGGAAAATCTATATTTTTCAATACACTCCTCCAGCAAATTATAAAAATTTGCCACAGCGACTCGGTTAAACCCCATAGCCCGAGCCGCAGATGTTGCTTCTGGCTTTCTTAATAAAATTGTTGCATTACGTTTCAAAAAATTGTTTGCCCAGTCTTCTCCGGCGATTCGTGCTTCGGCATCAAAGTTATTGGCCAACCCATTTTTTCCGCTAGCTCATACGCTAATTCACGAAATTCTTTCATCGAGAAGCCAAATAAGCGGCCTTCCATGTCTTTAAGATATTCGGCCAGCTCTTTTTCTTGAGCTTCTGAAAAAACGGGCTTAAAGTTTCCCACTTTTGTAATCACAAGTGGAAGGTCGGGGTTCTGATCAGCTTTTTTTACAAATCTTTGTAAGGTGCTTCGAGGAATTTCGTAATTTCGAGCAGCAGCTTTACAGCTCATTTTTTTTTGACCTTACATCTTGAACAGCTCGGAGCATCCTGTCTTTGCTCCATTCTTGTCGCTGGGTCTTCCTCACATAGTTCCGAACCATCTAAAATAAGTAAAATGCTGATAGGATCTTAGTTAAAAACAAAGGAGCAAAATGGCTTTTCATGCAAGTAAACGGGGCATAATGGGCACCCATGCCCATTATGCCTCGCCCATTCTGCCCCAAAACACTTTTTATAGACACATTGCAAAAATAAGTTACAAACGTAGCATAAATGGAAAAACAAACTGATATATATAAACTATATTCACTAACCTTGATAAAAAATAAATGGAATCAAAAATTCACTTGCCCAGTTTTCAGAAAAATACACTTTTAAATGCCTCTAAATAACATAAACACTATGGAAAATCTTATTTTGCTCAAAACACAAAGCAACTGCGATCTCAAATCAAAAAAGGGTTTTCCCCCAATAGCGAGCGATATGTCTGAGCAGGTAGATTGCGTTTCAAAGCTGCCATTTTATTCGATATGGAAATACAAACAGGGCCCATTATGCCCCGGGTGCCCGTTATGCCCCGCCTTCCCCTATGTTGTGTCAAAAGATTTATGTAGCATCCGTCAAAGTGACAATGAGATCTCAATAAGATTTTGTCTAGTGGAACTGATCTTTTAAAACCTCTAAACTCATAAGCTAATTTATTCCACTTTCCGCTTGTCATCTATAAGTATACATATGTATGTATGTATCTATAAGCAATCAAAATCTCGAAAATCACAACTCTTAATTAAAATTATCTTTCTTAGGGGCCAGTTCAATCATTGAAATTTGTTTGATTGAATTTCACTGTACATTTTTTCTGCAGAAATCTGTCATTGGAATTGTGTAAACTTGGGCAATTTCAGACAACATAAATGGACTTCATTTCCAGTCAACTGAGTTCTTTGAACGTAAATTTAAATTTAGTTAGTTTTTCAAGAGTCGTACATTTCAAACTCGAAACCTTACTTCGCTTCAGTGGACCGTGCAAGAAGTACAAAATATTACTTATTCCTTTTTCAATTTGTCAAGGAACCAGTCTACATAAAACATCAAATAGAATTTCAGAAAATAAACAAATCACAGAGTAATCAAGTTCAGCTTTCAGTTGAATGAACAATTATGATTAGCTGTCATTTTGACACAAGTGGAATTAACTTGAGAGATTTTTCTTGACTAACTTTATAGTCAACTTTCTAATAAAGTTGCCTTAATTGGAAGGCAACTTGCCTTACTTTCAAGTCCCTTAATACGTCGCCTGAAACTGCCCATTGCAACATACATAAATCAGTGGAACAATTCGCTTAACTGTTGGACATAAACAGGTATTCAGGAAAACGAATTTCCGTTCGGAAAAAATAAAAATAAATTTTTATCGACAAATTACTTTTTTTTCTCAAAAAATTCTTTGATTGATTTTCGATCGTTCAGTACATAATTTGCATTTCTAATCAAAAGCAGGCACAGCCAAATATCCATTCAAAAAATGTTCCGGATTGATTTCAATGATAGATATAACTGGCTCCTGTATCAATGTATAAAAATAAAAAATAGTAAATGTTTAAGCAATGTCAATTCTCTGAAATAGACCATATTGTCTTTAAATTTTAATTAACTGTTTTTCAGCTCTTTTCAATAATTGTTTTCGGTTGCGTATCCTCGGGAGCTTGGCGTGAAGAAAATGGCAAGGAAGTATGCCTCTTTGACAACGATGCAGCAGCATGTAAATACGGATCGATTGTTGGAATCTTTGGGTTTCTAGCCTCAATGGGTTTCATTGCTGGTGAATATTTTTTCGAACAAATGTCATCCGTTAAGAGTAGAAAACACTACGTCCTAGGTGATTTAGGATTTTCGGGTGAGTAAAATATTTGAAAACCATTTCATAATTTTTGTCAATATTTCATTAAATTTTTTGTTTATAAGGCTTTTGGGCGTTCCTTTACTTTATTGCGTTTGTCTATTTGTGGTCTCAATGGAGTTCCGCTACACCACCACCAAATGGAGAAGGTGTGGGCTCAGTTCAAGCTATCATTACATTTTCTTTCTTCTCGATGTTCACATGGGTATGCCTAAGCTTCAAATATTACGTTTTATAAACGTTAAGTTATTTTTTCAACATTTTCAGGCTGGATGTGCGTATTTAGCCTATAAACGATTCTTAATTGGTGCAGAAGCTGCTTTCGCCTCAACATTTGAATCAGATCCAGCAGGCCAGGAGTATTCAAATTATCCAATGGAAAATGAAGCAGATCAATATAGTCAGTCACCGTTTACTGGACAGCAGCAACAACAACAACAACAAGGTATATACTTATCATAAAATCATAAATAATCCCCTCCTCCAAAAACACTACAACAATAACTTGTTAACTTGTAAGTGATCATTCTTACCAGGATTACCTTAAGGGAAGTTCGAATTTTTAAAAGAAAACCGTTTTAACGACTTAACTAATTTACTAAAAGACCAAAACTACCGATCCTCTCTCACGGAGATTATAAAACATGTAAATTCGTCTTTCGAGAACGCAATCCTATTTATGAGATTATAAATCATGTTTTAATTATGTTTTTATTGGATAACAGAAACCGTTAATATACTAATAGAAAAAAGCTGCTCCAGCGATTATTAATAATAATTAGTTTTTGTACTTTACAAACAACTACAACTGTATATCAACTTGACTTGGGCGTGTTCAGACAACATTATGGAATCCATTTGCAGTCAACTGCATTCTTTGGATGTACTTACATTCATTTCAAACTTGGAACTTACATCACTAAACGTTAGTTTCAGTTATTCGCGCAGACAATGCCATAACATTATTACTATCTACAAAAAAAATCCTCACATAAGCTACAAATCTTTTATTTTCAAGTGAAATTATACTTACTTATTTTTTAATTTAATAAGGGATCTTTCTTTACACAAATTTAAAAGAAATCTGTTTTGTGTGTCGTGAATAGCCATCCCTTGGGAGAGTTTCCTTCCCTAACTTTTCAGTCAAAGTTCTAATAAAGTTGCCTTAATTGAAATGCAATTTTTGTACGGAATTTTAAAATTTGCTTTACATTTTTACCATGGTAGAAATGTCGAAATTGACATTTAAATCCCTCTGCACTGTACGTAAGGGACCATCAGTTATAGGTATCATTGGTTTTCATCATTGAAAATTTTGTTTCGAGATTTAAAAGCTAGTAAGAGAGCCATGTTTCTCTTCAAAATGAAGTTGTAGATTTTTTCTACTAGCATTAAGATGAAATCGTTTTCAATGAACAGCTGGTTGTTAATTTCACATTTTGGAACATAATGGCTGCATTCAATCCTAGGCAGATAGGGTATCCGGATACATTTTTGTTGGTGTTTTACGTATAATAGAACTCCTGTTCCAAAACAGCTGAGATGTAAAAAAAGGTATCCGAGAATTTCTGGTATGTGTGGGTATCTGACAGAACAGCTAATTTCACCATAAAGTTCAATTTAAACGACCCTGAAAATTGATTTCAAATTTGTAAGTTTTTAAATAAAAATTTAGTGAATTATTAAAATTATCCATTGAAAACTTTAATTTACAATAAATTTGGACCTAAAACTCCAATTTTTTGTCTGCTTTTTGTGAACATCTAAAAGTTGTTTTTATTTTTTGCCAACTATCTCAATTAAGGTAACCAACTCCTCCAATAAGGTATCTAAAAATTCACCGATCCAGGATACCCTATCCAACACAGTATTGAACGCAACCAATCGTCCCCCTGAAACGTATTCTCTTTTCTTTGTTGTCTCACCTGTCACTTTTACTTTCAATGATAAACTGTTATCTCGCACAGGAAATTTGTGTGAAATAACAGACATTTTCAATTAAAGTGATATATGTAAAGGGTGTCCCAAAATTAACGCAAGATTTGAATTTGCCGCCATTTGTGCAGTGAAGTGTTGGTAACCCTGAAAAAAAAGCAATTTGACAGCTAACAGTATAGGGTTATTAAAAATGGAGCGTTACACGAGAGAACAACGTGTCTTCATTATTAAAGAATATTTCAAAAATAGTGAAAGCTTGGCGGCTGCAGTTCGAAAATTTCATACAAAATATGGTCGGAATAGTGTTTTAACTTCGTCAACTGTGAAGAAATTAATTGAAAAATTCATGGAGACTGGATCCGTTGGAGACGCAAACACACTGGTCGTCCAAAAACAAGCCGTTCAAATGTGAATGTCGAAGCAGTGCGTGAGAGTGTTGCTGACAATCCAGGAACCTCAATTCGACGTCGTGGACAAGAATTGCAAATTTCAAGAACCTCTCTACAGCGTATACTCACCAAAGATCTGTGTCTTCATGCTTACAAAATTCAATTAACACAACAATTGAAGCCTAATGACCATGGACAGAGAAGAGAGTTCGTTGAATGGATTATTGAACATCAACAAATGGACCCTGATTTTTCGAGCAAAATCATCCTAAGCGATGAAGCACATTTTCATCTTGATGGCTTTGTCAATCGCCAAAATTGCCGCATTTGGGGTTCGGAGAACCCACATGTGATTGTCGAAAAACAAATGCATCCACAACGCGCGACTGTATGTTGTGGATTTTGGGCTGGAGGCATAATTGGGCCATATTTTTTTGAAAATGATGCTGGTCAAGCAGTGACTGTTACTGGTGCTCGATATCGCGACATGATTACACAGTTCTTTCTGCCAAAATTGGATGATATTGATGTGTCCAATATGTGATTTCAACAAGACGGTGCCACATGTCATACAGCCCGTGAAACAATTCAATTACTGCATGAGACATGTCCAGGTCGTGTACTCTCTCGTTTCGGTGATCAAAATTGGCCTCCTAGATCGTGTGATTTAACACCATTAGACTTTTTTTTATGGGGTTATTTGAAATCACAAGTCTATGTCAACAAGCCCACAACCACCCGTGCATTAAAGGAGGAGATTCAACGCTGCATCAACGAAATTCAGCCACATTTATGCAGAATGGTCATGGAAAATTTCAACAAAAGAGTGCGCATGTGCATGCAAAGTCATGGAGGCCATTTGTCCGATGTGTTATTCCATACATAACCCTATCCTATGTACTTTACGAGTCAATAAAAATATAACTATCAAAAGACTAAAAACGGTGGTTTCTATTTAATTCAAATCTTGCGTTAATTTTGGGACACCCTTTATTTCAATGATGAAAACCAATGATAGCTTTAACTGGTACCTAAAGCGGCGATAGCTGCATACGAATCATCTAGGGCCAATTCGTTTAACGAGAATATGTTGTATGAAAACAAACCAAAAATGTTTCTATTGCAAATTAGTTATATCGACAATAGGATGCAGCATCCACGTGCCTGGTCCGAAATTCTTTTAAAAACATTTCATCGAATTATATTATGTGTAAAATTTCCAATCCACTCTCTACGGCCCTCATCCTTACCTTCACAATGGGTAGGTTCAGACAACATAAGGGACTTCCTTTGTAGTCAACTGTATTCTTTGAACGTACATTTTGAACAAAGCAACTAGTAAGTTTTACAAGTGTCATACATTTCAAACTCCGATCCTTACTTACTATCGTGCAAAAACTATCAAACACATTATTGTCTAAAAAACTCTTCAAAAGCTACAAGTCTATTACTCTTTTACATAAAACATTCTGGGGAATTGTGTAGAAAATAAATAAATCACTGAGTAATAAAAATCAGGGGTGGAATCGGCTAAGGTGATTTTTTATTGTTGACAGTCAAAATAATCGAATTTGATCTGTGTAAGGTGATAGTCAAATTGATACCTAAAAAACTGTCACTGGAAAAATTTGATAGTCATTTTCCTACAAACATGTCGTTTCCGAGTAGAGCTATCAGACGCTTTCAAAAAACGAATGAAAAATTTTGTCAGTTACCTTTTTTAGGTACAAACACACATTCTTGTGACAGACAAAGCTTACGACATTCAAAAAAAAGCATAAGAAAAGTAAGAATGTTATTAAAACACAGACAATTTTATTTAGATATTTGATAGAAATCATTTTAAAATTTCAGCTTACACAGACGGAAAACTCGGCGATAGTCAATTTGACTATCAAAACTTTGATAGTCAACTATCACTTTAGCCGATTCCACCCCAGGGGTTGGATTTAGATTAGAATTGTCAAAACAAATTGTTTCCTATAAAATATCTAAATAAAAGTATCAAGTTGGCTGTTTTTGAATAACGTTCTTACTTTTCTTGTTTTTTATCGAATGTCGTAAGCTTTGTCGGTCACAACAATGTGTTTTTTTTTTTTTTAATTAAAAAATCTAACTAAGAAAATGTTCCATTCGTTTGTGTAAGCATCTGGTAGCTCTATTCGGAATAAACATATTTGTTTAAAAATCACTAAATTTTAACAACAATAAATAAATAAAAATGTTATTTTGCATATAAGAGTCATGTAATGTTAAACATTTTTGTTGTGACAGCTTTTTAGGTATCAATTTGACTATCACCTACATAGATTTATCAACAATCACATTAGCCGATTCCACTACAGCTTTCAGTTGAATGAAAAATTATTATTAGCTGTCATTTTGACATAAGTGGATTTGACTTAATAGTTAGGGAGATTCTTCTTGACAAACTTTCCAGTCATCTTTCCAATAAAGTTGAATTAATTGGAATGCAAGTTTTTGGCAGCTGGCCAATCAGATGCTAGAAACTTGCCTTACTTTAAAGTCCCTTACGTGCGTCGCTCGTCAGAGCTTGCCCAATGCCTACTTAGTTAAGCTTAAATAACAAATTCTAATAACACTAAGAAAAAATATGATTTTACGTTTTCTCCATATTATTGTTATTGCAGTTCAAGGTGAATATCAACAGCCAACCTACTAAGCTACAAACTACTCACTATATAACATCCGCAAATGTACGATACCAAAGAGCAAAATCTTGTGTTTTAATTACATAATTAATTGGAATTTAGCAAAACTACTAAAAGAAAATTCAAATTTGAAAAATATATAATAATAATAATTCTTTGAAGAGAAACTCAAACACCAACCAATAAAAATAAATATTACTATGAACAAAAAATATAATGATTGATTTTATGCTAAATAGCTACAAAAATGAAATAATATAGTATATAAATAATAAAACATAAGAATTGTGAAATTTTAACAACAATCAATAAATAAAAATGTTATATTGTATATAAGAGTCATGTAATGTTAAACTTTACTTAAAAAAAAGCAAATAATATATAAATACTATTTATTAAACTGCGCATCGAGTTTGTAAATTTATTGCATGAAATAGGTATAAATATTAAATAAAAAAAATAAAAATACATGTTTTTTGTATTATCGTATTTTTTTAAACAATTATCAGGTCAGTGTCGTTTTAGGCAATTGGTCAATAGTCAGTACCAAGACCATAATGATGTAGGTATTATTTATTGTCTCCTGAAAATGAAATTACGGTTTAAAAGTTTTGTGTTTTGTAGAGAAACAGTGTAGTTTTTAAAGTCATTTCAATGCTAAGTAAATGGTCATTTTGAAGAAGAAAAAGTATAAAAACTAAGTGTAATTTTGTTATGCTTTTTAACATAATGCTAGAATTTTTTTGGCGCTTATGGACTTCTTCAAAACTGCCGATTTAATTTTAATTTTAAGATACAAATACATACATATTATGAATAGACATATGCCAAGTTATAATTTCTCATAGCTATAGAGATTATTTGATTCCAAATTATATTATTGGGAAAGTAAATGTTGTTAAGCATCATAGAAACATATAAAATTAGAAAATGAATATGTTATATTAGAAAAGTCAATGTTTTATGAAATAAAAAATATAAATACCTCCAGAAATAGCAAAAACAAAAACAACATCAGCAGAATTCAGATACTCGAAAATTTAATTTAAACAAATTAATGAGTATCTACATATAAATTCATAAAGTACAAAATAACCACCTTGTTCTTGTGAATAGGTAAATCAAACATTTTCACATGGTAGTGTATATTACTTGAAACCAAGAAACCAACAATTGATATGAAATCAATACCAAACAATAAAAACTACTAATAATGTAACACCATGCCTAAAATGATAATGTCATCCTCCCATTAAGAAATATTATATAAATGAAAAATTGAACAAGTTATTCAACCGCAAAAAAAAACAAAATTATCATTTATTTAAAAGAGATACTATAAAGATGAAAATAAATATAAAATAAAACCATAAAGTATAAAAAAGAAAAACAAAATTCTAAACTAAAATTCAAACTGAAAGGAATATAATATCATGTTTACATTGAATAAAAAGAAAACATAAGTAAATACCAAATAAGTTAAGATAAGCGTAATAATTTAAAATTAAAGAAATAATTTATAATTCAAGCCGTTTAATTGTTAGTATATTTTTGTGTATACTTGAAATAGTTAATATTTTGTTATTAAATTCATTAAACAATTGTATTAGTTAATGGCGTTATTATGATTAAAAGTTTTAATTTATTTATTAATTATTGTTTTTGTCAAAGTTAAGTTTAAATAAAGAATTACTTATATATGAAGACTGGAGTGTAGTTTTATATTCAACAGTTGAGCAAAACAGCTAGATTCTACATTTCACTTTCACTCGAAATTAAATTGAAGTCGACTATTGAAACGGACTATGCTCTAGTGAAATAGCCAGTTGCATTCCTCCCCTTAAACAATTTAACCGTAATACCCGCGCTTCTAGGAATGCCCATCAGTTTACCCTTGAGCCCAACTTCGGCCGTACTATGAAGTACACATTCATTTTTTAGCCGTACTACACGAATGTGGAACGCCTTGCAACGCTCTATCTTTCCCTATCATTGCAATGTTAAGGAATTCAAAATCAATGTACACCGACATCTCCTATCCAACCCTTCCCTCTTTTCCTAATGCTCACACTGTATCTTTGGCATATTAAAGGTATAAAAAACCCTTTTAGTGTTTGCTATTTATAAAAAAAAAAAATATATATAAATTGGTGTTCTGTGATACACTTTTATCGATTTCGATTTCATATTTTTTCGAACTCAAAACTGATTCTAAATTTCGTTACTTGTGATTTGAAATAGACCATATTAAGTTTAAATTTACTTACTTACTTAAAGTGGCGCTACAGTCCTGTGTGCAGGGCCGGACAAAGCATATGTGCAAGATGTGCAAATGCACAGGGCGCAGAATTCTGGGGGCGCATTGCCAGGAGCAAGAAAATGTAATCTGATCTTGCAAACAAATATGTACTACTACATATTTGCCATTCTTTAACCACAAACATTCTTAAAATAATCTCAAAAAAAACATCCATCACAACTGTCCTAAGTTATCTCTTGCGCACTAACTAACATCACTTTCATTGTTGCATTCAATGAAAATTTAACTCAAGATATCGCAGAACTAAAAACTCTACCTACCTCATTTCCAAATATTTCACCCTGTTCGTACAAGAGAAAAAAAGAAAAAAATCTCAACACGAAAAAATTCCATGCAAGAGAAAAGAAGAAAAAATCTCAACACAAAAAAGTTCCATGCCACCTCATATGTGCAAGATATATTTTATGCACACCGAGTCCCAAAATTAACATAGAGAGTATGACGAAGCAAAATACTCATTCATATTGAATCGTATGGGCTAGAACGTGCAGGTTTTGTATCACGCACAGTACCCTGTATGTGAGACTCACATGAGACATTGTGAGTTCTCATCTACAAAGAAAACAACAAAAAAATGTCTCTGAAAAAAAAGAGCAGGTAGGTTTCTGTATTCTGTGCTACCTTCTACTACAAATCAAAGACACAGCAAACAGCATATATTTTTTTTGTTGTTTTCTTTGTAGATGAGAACTCACAATGTCTCATGTGAGTCTCACATACAGGGTACTGTGCGTGATACAAAACCTGCACGTTCTAGCCCATACGATTCAATATGAATAAGTATTTTGCTTCGTCATACTTCTATGTTAATTTTGGCACTCGGTGTGCATAAAATATATCTTGCACATATGAGGTAGCATGGAACTTTTTTGTGTTGAGATTTTTTCTCTTGTATGAACAGGGTGATATATTTGGAAATTAGGTAGGTAGGTGTCTTTGCTACAAATGGTGAATGGATGTGTAAGTTTTCTTTTTTTGCACACTGAGTACCGAAACTAACATGGGAGATATTTAAAAAAACTTATTCATACGGAATCATATGGGTCAGAGCGTGCAGGTTTTCTTATTGCACACACTATATATCTGTGTAAGAGTTTACAGGAGATGGAAATTTTATTAGAATGGAGAAGGAGCATAGAGTGAAAATATTAAAGAGGGATGAATCTATGTGGAGTCGAATTGTTCTTGCGCAGGCAGTTTGTTTTTTTTTTGTGAAAGTTAATGACTGTTGTAACGGCTACTTTTAATGTATATCTAGTCTGGTGCAAAATGCAGATTGTTGCAATTGTTTTTTCGCTTTGTTGTTAATTAATATTAAATACATAGCTATCAGTTTTTAATAGAAGTGACGTATTTTGTGACAAGACCGTAATGTGACTGACTCAGTTGATTTTAGACAAGCTTGAATTACATGAAATTTTAATAAGTATCTAACTGTCAAAGCCAAAGTTATGATGATGGTTCGAATAGGCTTCGTCTTGTTGAGTGGACGTAATTTTATAAAACTAAGAGACTGTGTCTAAGAAACAACTAATGTGCTTTACAAAAATAAACTAAATTAATATAAAATAAAAACTGTGTAGCCTGACCAATTCTAAGTCGGAAAATTAATAACAAGCTATTGAAATAACTACAGTTGTGTTCATAAAAATAGCAGTGCTAGTCACACTTTATTAGATTGTCAATTTTTTAAATAACGGAAATTCTTAAAAAAAAAATACCATGTTACTTGCATCTGACGGTCTTTCATTTTCATTTTAGAGACTTTTAGCTTGAAATTATACTCTACTTTTCCTGGTAAACACACATTATTTCAAACTCTCTGAATATAGAGTGTTCATAAAAATAGCAGTGCCTTTGATTTTATAATTAAAAAGTGTTAAAATTCATTTTTTTTTATTTTTCGGTAAGTAAACATTTTACTATTTAAAGTTTTAAGTATTTGTAACATACTAGGATAGACAAAATTAATAAATATTAGCTCAAAAATAAACAATGAGATGGTCAAAACACTGCACCTAAAAAATTCGAAAACTTATTAGCAAACTGCGTTTGGAGGGAAAAACCTACCAAAATATTCAAGACATCCTAGGCTGTTCAGCAAAAATGGTCAGTAACGCCATAAAATGACAAAATAAACCGGAAACACGAGGCCCAAAAAGGATAACTTCTGAAAGAACTGACAGAAAAATTGTGCAGTTAGCAAAACAGAACCCTTCCATAAGCTCTAGGCAAATAAGAAATTGTCTTCAACTGTCTGTTAGCACTGTCACAATACGAAGACGTTTTTTAGAAGCGAAATTACCAGCCCGAAGTCCATGCAAGGTACCATTCTTGACGAAAAGGCATGTGGCAAAGAGAATGGAGTTTGCCAAAGCGCATAGAGATTGGGCAAAAGAGAAATGGAGGAATGTTCTGTCGAGCGATGAAAGCAAAGTCGTCCTTTTTTGGTTGTCGAGAATATGTGAGAAGACCCCAAAATGCAGCAAACGATCCACGGTACACTATAAAAACAGTGAAGCATGGTGGAGGAAAAATTATAATATGGGCTTGCTTTTCATATTACAGGTTCAGGCTTATTTATACCATCTGGGGTATAATGGATGCAACCGAATATGTGACAATTCTCGAGGAGGTTATGTTAACCTATGCTGAACAGGAATTACCGTTGGTTTGAGTATACCAACAAGACAATGACCCAAAGCATACGTCAAAAAAGGCAAAATCATGGTTTGCGCAGAAGAAGCTATCCGTTATGGAAAGGCCCGCTCAATCCCCAACCTTAACCCCATCGACAATTTGTGGGGGGATGTTAAGAACGCAGTTCATAAAGCAAAACCCAGGAATTCGAAAGAATTGTGGGAAGCAGTGCGTGATTCGTGGAACGCAATACCAGTCGAGAGGTGTCAGGTTTTAGTGGACTCGATGCCGCGTAGATGCGAATCAGTCATAAAAAAAATGGTTATGCAACAAAGTACTAATTGTAAGCTAACATTATTTGTATACTTTCATATAACTTATTACATTTTTTCTTACTTCTTACGCTATAGATCCAGTACTTTGCCATGCACTCCTATTTTTATGAACAGCCATATATTTAAAAAACGGTTTTTACTGTGACAAAGATAACGGTAAAAAATCGATTATACTTATTTTCTGTTATTATGAATAAAATATTTTAGTTTGTTATTAGAAGTTTAATGAAATATATTAGGTCCGTTCGCGTACTTTCTGCACTAAAATTCGTAAAAAGAAATATTTTAAAGAGTGGGCGTAAAATTCTCTCACCAAAAAAAAAAACTACAAAAAGTAAGCGAACGGGAAAACAACAAATATTTCACACAATATTACTCTCTTGTTGCTGTTCTTTGAAAATTTGTTTTTAAATTTTATAACTGACAGCAAAAGCGAGCAATTTATTTAATTTATTTGAATTTCTATCAAATTTGAAATTTTCACAAATCAGCCCAAAGAAATTTCTTGGGCTAAAATTCGTAGGTTGGGGAAATATTTTACTCTCTCGTGAGCACTCTCTTTTACGAAAAACTGCGAAATTTTTGAGTACGCGAACATGATTTGGTTAAATTTCGTATTTTTAGTAAAATTTGACTGTTTTAGGAGGGTACGCGAACGGACCTATTATAACGTTGATATTGAAAGCCTTTTTGTTTTATTTGGAGAGCACTGCTATTTTTATGAACACAACTGTATGTATAGTATAGGTACATAGAATTAAGAATCATAAGTGTAAAAAAAAAATCTCAATAAAGTACATCCATACATACATACATAATGGTTCGAATATAAAAGGAAAAGAAGCGAGTGTTCAGAATCGAATTCGAACCCTGGAACCAAGAGCATTTTTAGTTTCATGTTGCCCGCATTCCTTAAATTTAGTGGTTAATGATGCTGCTCGGTGCTTATTTTATGCAGTTAAATTTTTCGATACAATTCAATGTTTGTATAACTTTTTTTAAAGTTCCACAACCAGGTTGGATATTTATAAGAAAAAAATTCCAAGTCATACTTTGAAACCCCCTTCTGAGACAAGATGAGAGAGCAGGTTAGATGCATTGAGGCCTTTAAAAACAAATTAAGAAGAAATATATGAAGTCCTTTTAGAATTAAGAAATCTAGAAGCAAAAAACATTGCAGAATCGTTAGGAAATAAAACTTTTGATTTTACATTTATTTGCTGCCTGCTAATTTGGTTTGATATTTTAGAAAATATAAATTAAACTAGTAAATATTTGCAAAGTCCGTCCGTTAATCTGTCAACTGGCATAACGGTTTTAGAAAATACAAAAAACAGTTTGATTTTCATGCGTTCCAATGAAAAATTTAATGAGTAGGTATTTTCAATTAACCGAGCGTATTGCTAGTTCCCTAGAAATACCAAATATGTTTCCTGTAGCTTCATCATTGCGATCTCAACGGAGAAAAATACTTTATACTGATGAATGTCCTGAAACTATATTAGACCCGAAACAAAGATTTAAAGTTGATTTTTTTTTTTAAATACTTGAAAGGTTTGATACGTATAGTATCAATTTTTCATTTTTTAGTAACATAAGCGAATGTTTAAAAAATAAAAATGTACCTACGTGCTTCATGCCTTAATTTGCAGAATGTTTTAACATAAAGTAATTTTAAAGATTTAGATGGAGAAGAATTGTTTCAAGAGTTAACCGTAATATCCCACCTTGTTACACCACAAAGCTCAAGTTTAGATGTGTTAAATTTTATTTTTAGTTCGAACCTTGAAGATTTTTCCCCGAATTTAGTAATTGATCTCCAAATTCTTAATACAATCCCGGTCACGAGTCACGGTAGCTTCAGAATAACGTAGTTTTTCTAAACTTAAAATTATTAAAAATTATCTTAGGACAACCATGACTCAAGAGAGATTGGTAGGTTTATCTATAATGTCCATTGAAAAGAAATTATTAAATTCTTTAGACTTTGATGATATCATTTCTGAATTTGCAAAATGTAAGGCCAGAAAAGTAAGTTTCCAAGTTTAAAAGTTTCCCCTCTGCTCATTTATTCGCTGCGTTTTAGTTTAATGGTTTAGGCCTCCTGGGGATACCTCAATAAAAAAAACGCATTGAAAGTCTACCTCCTGGGTAATCTGGGAAAGGCTTATGCTTGTGTATCAGTTTATGTGTAAAAAAAATATAAAAAAGGGGCGCTTTCTACAAATCTTGCACAGGGCGCAAGTTTGGCTGGGGCCGGCGCTGCCTGTGTGAACTAGTCAGGGTCTCACCCAACAAACTTCTCCATCTAGCTCGGTCCTAGCTAGATGTCGCCAATTTCCCACTCTAAGTTGAGTGAGGACACTTTCCACTTGTGCGCGCTAACTGATGCGCGGTCTTCCTTTACTGCGCTGTTCTGTGGGCGTGAATTCGAAGACTTTCCAGACCGGAGCATTGGTTCCCATGCGCTCTACTTGACCCAGCCATCTTAGTCGTTGGACTTTTACCCTTCTGGCTAAGTCTACGTCGCTGTACAGCCCGTGCAGCTCGTCGTTCTATCTTCTCCTCCGCTCCCCTTCGATGCATACGGGAACGTAGATTACGCGAAGATATTTCTCCCGAGAGTCCATGCTTCTGCACCGTTTAGCAGGGCGGGGATGATGAGGGTCTTATATAGTGACGCTTTGGTCACTTGAGGGCTTTGCTACTTAACTGTTTTCTTAGCACAAAGAAACAGCGGTTAGCAAGAGTTATTTTTCGTTTGATCTCAGCGCTGGTGTTGTTTTCTGTGTTCATAGCGGAGCCTAGGTAGGCGAATTCCTTAACTACCTCAAAGTTACGTCTGTCGATGGTGACGTTTTGACCGAGACGTCGGTGTTGTAAATCCTTTCTTGACGACAGCATGTACTTTGTTTTGCCGTCATTAACCGTTAAACCCATTTTGCCGCCTCTGCCTCAATACTCACAAAAGATCCATTGACGTCACGCTCAGTTTTTCCAATTATGTCCATGTCATCAGCATATGCTAGTATTTGGACAGACTTGTGAAGAGAGTGCCTCTAGTGTTGACGTGAGAGATCTGCACTATTCTTTCAAGTACGATGTTAAAAAAATCGCACGCAGTGCAAATTCTCCATGGTCATCCGTACAAACGGATGAATTTGGAAGAGATGCTAGACATGTCTCTATACAGCTCGTCCCTGTAGATACTGGCATAAAAAAAACTTTCAAGATACATTCAGAAACTAGACTTTGACACCAGTCTTTCCCAACCGAAATTTGGAAACTACAAATCTGCAGCTAGATGTTATGAGCATCAACTAAATGGAAATAAAAACACTAATATTTCATATTTATTTTATTAAAAATCACAGAACAAATAAAAACATAAGAAATTTTAAAAATTATGAAAATTGTGAAAATAACACAAATTATTTATTGACTGATGTGGTATATGTCAGCTGATTTAATTTCGCTTGAAGTGATTTCGAAAAATATTCGAAGTTATGAAATCGATCGATTGATAGTACCCTGAAAACAATTTCACTCGATTTTTAATGAAGATTTCGGGCGTTGAGAAGAAAATTTACTCAATTTTACTTACACTTTCTTAGTTTATTTATTTATTTCTTTTTTTTTAATCTATAAATTTAACAACAGAATGGAAGACCCTGCTGCAAAACAAACGAAATTGCAATGACAATAGCCGCGTTTTATTATCACCATGATCTGATCCGGATCAGATCATGATAATAAAACTGCATTGGATCATCATATTTTTTGTTATTTAAAGTTTGGTAGCAGTGTCAAATTCGTTCTTTCAAAAGTGACATTACGAAGCAAAACAAAAACAAACACATACCAAAAATGGAAGCTCCACAACTTTTGAAAATGTTTCTGCAAATCACCATTGCACTCTCAAACTCAAAGCATCCAGGAACACTTTGGTCTCACATGTAGTACAGATTCTTTTTGACCTTTTAATAAATGTGACACTTAAATAATTTAATTTAGAGATTACTAACAATTTATTTGAACATCTTTTCTCCCATTTGTGCTGCAGCTTTCACGATTTTATTTATAATTTTTGACATTTAAAGCAGGGTTGCCCAAAGAACATTTTGCTCAATTATTTTTTTTTTTTCCTTTTTTTTGGGAAAATAATACCCATAAATTATGTCAAATATACATTTTTTTTGACTTAATTATTTTAATTTCACCAATTAATATCTAGTTTTGTTAAAATATCTAATTATTTCATGGATTATATACCAAATAAATAAATATAAATCTTCTCGCTTTCTATTTAAAAAAATATTTTATTTCAGTCAAATGGAAATGTTTATATGGCAATACAGGTTTTATTTAATTTGTTTGCAATGATACCAACATTTACATGTGAAATAACAATGATAAAGCGCTCCTTGTTGTGAAAAAAAGAATCAAATTGAGATCCAAACACAAAGCAGGATCTTATATTGTTGTTGTAATGCATGTATATATAAGATCCGGATCAGATCATGGTGATAATAAAACGCGGCTAATACAGTTGTCAGCTGTCAATGCGCAACAAAATCTGGTTTGGCTCGAGCTTACGATATTTACGATCTAAAGCGAATGCAAAGCTTGAGGTAACATTTTAAACTGCCTCATAAGAGTCCATTGTTTCTATTCAATATGTCAAAGTTGGCACGACCAACGCGTGATTGTGGTTAAGCTTTAAATCAAATATATTTTGTACCAATTAAATTCACCATGTGCCAAATTTGAACAAGGTAGAAAAACAGCCTTAAGAGCTGATGCGGTCTTCTAAGTTTCACCACGAACAGCTGTTCTTCACCGCCTTCAAGCAAAAACGATTGACATCTAAGGTTTTTTATCTTTATACTTGATATTCTGTGTTCTATAATTTATAATTTGTTTTTGCCGTGCGGTACGCATACGCATCCGTATACTTTAACTAATGTTAAATAATTAAATACTTAAAACCATATTTATAACTTAATAATCTTCAAAAAGTTGATCAATTAACGTTTTCCTACTTAAAAAAAGTTAAAATAAAGCTTAGAACATCCACATTCACTAAAAAGTCAACCTCCTGCAAGGTTGCCAGCGGCTGTTCCTTGCGTGATAAATAACACATTGTTTTTTGTTTTATAAACTGAGTTCGTATTGAAATGGATTCAAAACCTCACATGATTGATACTTATAGCATAAAATATGAAGAAAAAGAAGTCGAGAAACGCGACACCTCGTTGGACATAAACTTATGCAAAAAAAAGTACGCCGAGTTGGGCGCGATCTTCGAACAAATCTTAAAACTAAAAAAAGACAAGTCAACGAAGTCTGCTGCAGAATTGAAAGCTAAACGCCATGAAGCTTCATTGATGATTGTGCTGTTGAAAAAGGTTAATCGATTGGAAAAGTATCGAATCCGCACTGGACGGGAAGTTTTGCAAAAAGAGAAACTACGCGTAGACAACAATAGACTTCACCTCCAAAATCTTCTCTATGAGATTAGTTATCTAAAGAAAGAAATCCAACGTTGCTATCAATTCACGAGCTGTGATGAGTACATTAATCTTGTTTCGGAAGCTGAATTCTATGAAAAAGCTCCATTGTCTATATCACGACCCGAAGCAACAAAGGTTTCGGAGCATATTAAAAGATTAGCAATGCTTGAATGGGAGCTACAGCAACGCAAGGAATTATCGCTGCTGTGTGAGGACTTGGTGTGTCGCAAAGATATTGAGATCAAGAAAATCTCAAGCACAAACGAACGACTAGAATCATTTGGGCCATCTCTATCAACGCTACTCAAAGCTACCAAACGTTTGCAGACTATTTTGGGTCTTGACATAGAGAAAGAGTGGGAGGTGAATGGCATTGCTAAGCTCCTTCCTCAATCATTGTACATGTTGTACATGAAGCTTTCTTCCTTTGCCCAGTCATTTTCTCCGTCTTTGAATGTCACTGTCGAAGGCACAGAAGAAGACGTTCGCCAGTATGAATTAAATAAGGGCGAAGATGAGTCTCAGGACTACGAACAAAATAGTGACGGTGAGGAAGTCGACTCGAAACGGAAGAAACACTCAAACAAATCTGAGAACACTGAAAAGAAAACGAAAATTAACTTCGAACCGTTTCCGCTGTTAATCAAATTTACTATTAGTCGATGTGAAGAACCAAAAGGAAATATTTCAATAGAAGTCAGGTATTTCCCAACTCTGGGTTTCGCTACAGCTGCGTCTAGCTTGAATATGGATAACTTGCCCATGACGGATGTTATTTCATCGGAGAATATTCTTAACTACTTGTACGAGGCTGATTCTGGTGATATAAACCCATCGTTGAAGTCGAAATATCAGCTCCATGAAATAATGGGAAATGAAAAAGATTGCCTAAAATGTCTCGAAGAAAACAAGCATGGAAAGCCTTATAAATGGGTTCAAAAACTTTGTGGCCTAGAGTTTTTCGACATTGTTCAAGCGAATGAACCACAATCAAACACAGATAAGGATGTAACCGTTGGAGAAATTATCAAGAAAATAAAATCTCAATGGAATTCCCGATTGAACTTGTACAAGCAACTTTATCAGTTAGAGAGCAAGAGTAGTAATATATTCTTGAAGAAGTTCAACTTTATCAATGTTTCGTTGTGCAGCAGCATTACACTGTGGGCACCAATCACCTGGGAAGACTTTTTGCAGAAGAACTCGCAGCACATGTTGAGCAAGAAAAAATTTTTGAAACCTGGAAATTTACTTTATCGTGCTGTAATAACCCGAGGAAGCAATAAACTAGAGTGCTTTATAAGCATTTCACCAAACTTTCCAACGAAATCTCCTGTTTGGACATTCTCTATATCAATGGATAGTAAGAATGCAGCTAGCAGAAGTACTGCTATCAAAGACATGGAATACTGGACGAATTCACTGATTCAGTCACAATTGAAGAGCAAGTCGTCGTTGTTGCTATCACAGATGGTTCGAACTTTGTGCAGCTTTGATATATTTGTCGAAACGGAGGCGACTGAACAGATATTGCCGGAATTTACACAGGATAAGGTTATGTTGAAATCACACTCGAAACGGAACAGGGGACTTCCGCTGAAATATCTTAAAAATTCTGTCTTTAAACACTTTTAACTTTAAAAAAAAAAACTTATAATTACATAATTTCTTTATGATTAAAAATACAAAAACAATGTTCACTTTTTAATGTCTCAGTTTTGTAATTTCTGTAGAAGACGTGCAGCAGTGCCTCTTATCAAGGCCTGAATTTCCAAAAAGTGGCCTGGAAAGTTTTTCTTAAATTTTTAATAAATAACTAATGACATATATTTATTTTTATTTATGTTTTGCCTTTGAAATTTAGATTCTGCTTTTCAAATTCATCCGAAATGAAATCGAATCGAAAAATGTTGGATCGTACAGATGGGAATATCTACATATATATATAAATAGAAGCCGGGGACACTATGACACAACAATTTCTCAGATTTTTCCTAATTCTTGACACTTTCAAAAATGTAAGCCTCTTAAGATATAAAACGTATTTTTTTCAGCTTTTTATCCTTCACATTTCTAAAAAGTGGAACATCATACCCAGTCTCTTTATTTTCATGGTAATGAAAACTTCTTGCTTTGTCATTTTCTCCGAGCTACACCCTCATATCATATATGTTGAAGAATGGCTTTGGTGGGAACAAAGTACATGTTCGGTTATTTTTGTTCGCTACAATAGATAACTAATTTAAGTCTACTTAATTTTCATTGCAACTTAAATTGGCTCATAAAGTTTACTCCTGAGGTTCAAATTTTGATTTCAACTCAGTTAAGTAATTCGGACAGTATTCAAAATAATTCCTTATCGAAATACGTTATGTATGTATATGTATACTTTAATTTATTTTATAATCGATATAATTTTTGTTCATATAAATCAGTTATCTTTTATAAATGCCAAAATATCTGGTTTCTTTGAAATAGGTTATGCATGTTTAAAAAAAGAATATTTTACTTATTGTTGAATTTTGCTGGTCGCTTTTCAACAAACGCAGTCATACCCTCCTTACGATCTTCCTGCAATATAAAATAAATTAACAAGTTAATTGTTATCTAATAATAAACAAATTAAATTGAATCATACAGTAGAGAAAGTTGCGTGGAAAGTCCTCCGCTCAAATTTCAATCCCTCTTGCAAAGTAGTTTCATATGCAGTGTTTACAGCTTCCTTAGCCAATTGCACAATTAAACCCGAATGTGATCCAATTTTCTCGCCTAATTTAACTGCTTCATTTAGCAATTGATCAGCTGGAACTACCTTACTGACCAAACCCATTTTTTCAGCATCTTCTGCGTTAATCATGTTACCGGTGAGACAAATTTCCATCGCTTTGGATTTACCCACGGCACGTGTCAAACGTTGAGTGCCTCCAGCTCCGGGAATAGTTCCCAATGCAATTTCTGGCTGACCGAATCGAGCCTTATCACCGGCATAAATGATGTCACACATCATGGCTAATTCACAACCGCCACCCAAAGCATAACCATTTACAGCAGCGATGATTGGCTTCTGACACTTTGCTACACTTGTCCAATCACTAAGAAAGTTTCCCATGATACAATCAGCATAAGTGTTTGATTGCATTTCTTTAATGTCAGCACCAGCTGCAAATGCTTTTTCGCTTCCAGTGATGATAATTGCAGCAATTGCTGAATCCTTTTCGTAATTGGCTAGAGCCGTGCTTAATTCTGTCATTAAACCATTGCATAGTGCGTTGAGTGCTTTTGGTCGATTCAAAGTGATAAGTGCAACATTTTTCTTTTCACCAGTTACTTCGGTTTTGATGTATTCTAATGGACTGGCAACTGTAAATAAAGTAATTAATTTAAAAATTAATAATCAAGTTGAACATAAATTAATTTTACTGTGACAAATTTATTTAGATGGTCAATGAATTATCTACATTTGTTTTAATATATTATGATTATATGTGATTATAAAACTTACTAGATTCAGTCAAACTAAGATTACTTAAAATACAAATTCTTTATTTAAGGATTTGTGATCAATCCATTATAGGCTGGGGGAAAATAGGGTTTAAGGTTTGATTAATCCATGAAATTTTATGATTGGAATCAAAGCAGCAGTGTTTTATCAACACTAAAAGGTTAAATAAAATTTTCTTAAAATATACCCGTTATTTTTCCCCATAAAAAGAAATCGCAAGGTATGAGGTCTGAATAACTCCGTACTTGATGATCGATATATTCGAAAACACTTCTCGTCGACACCCTAGCTATGTGCAGGGTGACACCGTCCGGTTTAAATAGTGTTCGGTTATTGTATCATGAATACAGCAGCAATTGCGGCAACAGAAACCCATCAATCATACGGCAATACTCCAAATACCCTGCTCTCTGAAATGGCACACCAACCATCGTTTTTAAACAGGGTAAACGATTTGATGCCGTTTTCTAGGGTTGTTAGGGCGCTAGTATCGTATATTTTGTTTGTTAACACATTTAACACAAAGTTGTAAGCCATTCGATTTAGGCAGTAAATGGTAACAAATATTGCAATTGTAATACTGCACCCTTAAAATGCCCAAGAACGAATGGTACTGCTCACACCATCCGCTACTAATCATCACTAAAAACTAATTAAACTTAATTTTAGTCTCAGATAGAATATTTCAAAATATAGTTTAAGATTTAACTAAATACCTAAGCAGAGCCCCTTCTGTGCTCGCAAATTATTATAAATGTCATAGCTCGTTTCTCAAAAATTTTACAAAATAACCATAATTATCTTTGAGCTTTTAATAAACTACACATAGTACTCTTTAAATGCCAATTTTGCTAACTTTGGATTAGCTGAATAGGTCTAAAAAAAATTAAATGAATGGGAATAATTTGCTTCTAGTTAGCTTAGTTAAAGAACATCATTTTTGATTATGGAAACAGAATTTTAACCATAGGGTTTTGACAGTATAATACAAAAAAAAATTATTCCTTTTAACAGTACAAAATTCTACCTTATTAATTTAGCTAAGTGAAATGTTTGTTTTTTTTTTTTTTTTTGTTGGTAGTTTAGTTCAAAACAAATTGTCCATCGATCAAGTGCATGATCGATACTTTCAATGTTTAAAAGGTGATTTATCCAATTATCTGGAAACCCTCATTTATAACTCCAGTTCACAAGAAAGATCCTAAAATTAAAATTATGAGCTACCGACCTATTGCTAGGCTATCTGTGATACCTTTTTTGTTTGAGTCAATCGTATGTGGTGTAGTTTAATTATTTGTTATAACCGGCATGGTTTTGTTAAAAAACCTTCTACTTTTACTAATTTATTTAATTATACGTTCTTTTCTTTAGATGTTTTTAGAAAACTATAGAATTTATGCGACATCATCATATCAAATTAAAACTATTATTCTAAGGGTTTCTTAATTAACCATCACCACCCATCTGTAATGATTTGATTGAAAGTCTCACTCCAAAGTGTCACATAATTCAAAAATGTGAAAGCTGTTGACAAGTTATGCTATATAGAAGTGGTAGAGAGGGTTTGGAAAATTGTTTAACAAATACCCTTTCCAATGGAGATAGATAAGTTCTTGTACAAGATTCTGGTGAGACAAACAAAGCCAAGACAACACAAAATTACCTTAGGGTCAAAATAGTAGGTTTTAAAGAAGCTTAAGATTGGCTCTTGGGAAGTCCATATTTTAATCCTAAAATTTATTTTTTTGGTTAGAATTTGAGAGCGTGCCTCAAAGATTTCTTAAAGGAATTTTTAAACTCTTAAGATAGGGTTAATGAAAGCAGTGTCAGAAATATCAACAGAAACAGAGCGTCCCATGCCACTATAGTTTCAAGGCCACAACGTTTAAGGGCTTTCATAAAGCTAAGGTCAGTCATTTTGAGTAAAACTATTTTCTGAATTAAACTAATATTATGATCAAATGAATGAAACAACATTGAATAGAAAATATTATATAATTTTTATCTTATGGTATTGTATACTTATAACAGAACTTATGGCACGACTGTTTGAGCCCGTTAGTTATGAACTCTAGTGTGCATCAGAGTATCCATCTAGCCCCGATCTTATTTATTTTATTTATAAATGACTTGGTTTCGATCATTTACACTTCGGAATTTTCAGAAAGTAGTAAGCTTATAGCAAGCGTCAAACTACGATCAGAGGCTCATCATATATGTATGCATGTGTTAGTTGTTAAAAAAAAATAATACAATTATAGCCTAACACACGCACAAAATACAAGACATAGTTAACATTTAACTATTACAGAACAAAAAATAAAATGAGAACGTTTACTATAGTGGAGCACTGGTTCTAAACAATGATTTTAATCCCACTTTATTTAAATTTAAATCTATCGATGAACAGTTTTAGTTATATATGTACATAAAATGCTCATTCGATTTAAAGCTTTATTCTTCCCATAGTTAGTTCTATTAAAGTCAATATGTATAAAATCAAATCTACGCAAGTGATAAGTTCCGCCTCGGTAATTCAAATGTACACAAGGTAGCAAATAAGGTGCATCAATTTCACCATTAATGAGTTGATGAAAAAATACTAAGTCATTATAAACACGCACATTGATGAAGAGATTGCATTTGAAGAAGCAGAGTACGATGTTCACAGGGAGGCAGATCATAAGAATCATTCCAAGGAAGACCCTATAGGGCAAATTGAATGAAATTATGTTGAATTGATTCGATACATTTTCTATGAATTTCGTAATAGGGAGTCCATATCTGCGAAGCATATTCAAGATGAGGACGAACATGGCAATTATACAAAGAAAGAGTAACATAGGGATCATTGAACTTCTTTGCCCAGCGTTTTATAAAACCAAGCATATAACTTGCTTTATTAACAATCAAATTAATGTGACGTGTAATTTCTAAGTTGGAACAGAATTGAACACCTAAATCTTTAAATGTGGAGACGCGACAGAGTTTTTGCTGTGATATACAATAATTAAATACACTACCGATTCGTTTTTTAGTAAAAGTTATCGTCTGGCATTTTAAAGGGTTGAGTGAAAGGTTATTTACCCCACACCAAAATGTGAAACTATCAATGTCGGCTTGTAAAAGAATACGATCATAATCGTAAGCAAAAGTACTTCACTTGAGCGTAAACATGACGATACATCGTTAATAGACAGGATGAACAGAAAAGGGCCAAGATGGCTTCCCTGAGGAACACCAGATTGAGCAACAAAAGGTTCGGAATGACAATATCTAAATTTTACCTCATAGGATCTGTTTTCAAGGTATGATTTGATCCAAGCTAAGAAAAAGGTGGAAAACCAAGAGCTGTAAGTTTAAATAAAATAATTCCGTGGCTAAGTTGGTCAAAAACTTTAGAAAAGTCAGTGAATACACAATCAACTTCATAACCTTGTTCTAAAGCGTTTGAACATATGTTTGAGGTTGTGAGGAATTGTAACGGTTGATCTTTTTTTCAGAAAACCGTGTTGCTGTTCGCAAATGAGATTCTTACTAAAAAATGCTACACTTTCACAAACAACTTGTTCAAACACTTTAGGAATGCAAGAAAGCTTTGCAATGGGCCTGTAGTTGCTTATATCCGCCTTGTTACCTTTCTTGAAAGAAATGACTTCTTCCATATTCTGGGAAATTTGCCTGTTTTTAGAGAAAGTTTGAATAAGAACGTAAGGGGTTCAACTAAAGCATTACTACACTTTTTTAATACTATCGGGAGAACACCATCGGGACCGGCTGAGCAGTCATCATTCAACGCGGATAAAAGATCAAGGACCGTACTCTGTTGCACAGGGATGTGACTACAGCTAGTTTGCGAAAAGAAGTGAAGATTATGAAAATATACTTCATCAACTTCTTGAGGGCTATTAACAAATGAATCACAGAAATTTGTTGCGAAAGCGTTACAGATATCAACAGTTTTATCTAACGAAAGGTTCTTGTAAGTGAAGTTAACTGGAAAGCCATCTGATTTTTTAAGTTTACAAGTTTCCAAATTTTTTTAGGATTCTCTTTAAAAGAGGTGCCCATATCAGTAACATAGCTAGCATATAAAAAATTAGAAAGAGACTTAAATTGGTTAAAGAGTTCAACATAGAAAGAGAAGTTGGTTGGAGACAGAGTTTTGAGATATGTATGTACATTTTTCATGCCTTATTTCTTTTGTTACGCAGTAAACGCAATTCTTTGGTGTACCAAGGGTGACTAGTTTGTATTTTTGTATTTCTTTACAGAATTCGTCCGTCCAATCTAAACTTTTCAAAAGAATTAATAACACTACATCTGACTGAATACTTTTACAAAGACTTAATATTCTTGTTTTAAATGTTGACAAATAATGTAAAACCTAAGTTTTACACGCAAAAAAGTTCAAATAGTTTTTGATTGCGTATTTGATTCTCGTTCCTTAAGTAAAGTATCTGTTTTTACTGACTTGGGTGTAGTTTTAAACTCAAAACCTACATTTGCTGGTCATAAAAAAGCAAGTAGAGTCCTTAGCTTCATTAAGAGATTTGGTCAAGACTTCCTTCATCCTTATGTTCTCAAGTTACTTTTTGTTTCATTTGTGAGGGAAATTCTGGAATATGCCTGTGTAGTGTGGGCACCTTATTATTGTACACACGAAATAACTTTTTGTCTCCGTTCTCTTCCCTTGTTTAATGGAAATATTCTGCCCCCTTTTTCACAAAAAGGCTCACTCTTATTAATCTTCCTTCTATGACAAATAATAGAAAATATTTACAATTTTATTTCGCTGAAGTAATAAAAAATGAAACAGTACCATCACCATCGGTTCTTATTCGTTTTGACTTTAGTTATAGTCGATCGGACATACGACTCCAAAGACCACTTAATACAGTTTTTAGCAGATCGAACTATGGTGCTCATAGGCTTCTTAATCAAATAATTTAAATATTTAATACATTTTATTTTTTTGTAAGTTTAACAAATGACAATTTTAAGAATTTAAAATTCAAAATAACGTTTCTATAACAATTTAGATTATAAAAATATTTTAAGTTGTTTTTAAGCATTAATTCATAAACATTGTTCACGTTAGCATTTAACGAATGTTGTGCCTGACATCATACAATTTTTACAACAACTCATAATAATTCTTGATATGACATTCATATAAAGTATTAAGCATCGTCTTTGTTTATGAATTTACAGTATTTTTTTTAGCTTTTGGTTGTGCATTTTAGCTAAATTTCATAGTTAAGGACATACAAAATACTCCATACTTGAACCTACTTAGACCAGGTCCCATACATTTTTGCTTATTCCCATTTAAAACCGACTTTTAGCCTTGAGAGAGTACATGCTAGAGTTTGGAGCAGTATTTGGACGAGAACCACGAGAAAAATCTTGCGTTTTTGAGGTAATTTTGAGTGGAAATACTTATAAGGAAATTTTATCGTTTATAGCTCGTGACGGTTTTTTTTCTTTTACTGACACTAACACTACTATTTTTTCAATAAGAACAAGTCTTAACTACCTCAACAATTGTTGTTTTCAATGTACATATATAACGGTTATATAATTTTTTAAAATAAAAGCCGGTTTTGTTTGCCTAAACCGGAAGGTTGTCTAAAAAACAAAAATGATATTAAGCAATTCAGTACCAAAAGTCTACACATATTTGACATTGAAAATTCAGCCCTTTGCATTTAACACTTGATTATAATCTGAGCATTCCATTTATCAATTTTCAATAAGTGCTGAAATTGAACGTTCCCATTGCCATTTAATTAAATCATTTTAAAGCAATGGAATGCACCACTGGGGGTACAAAGTCCAAATAGGTATCTATTAACACGCATAAAACAGATAGAAAACAAAATGTTTAATTAAATTACTAAACACGTTTATTTAAATGAAGTAAGGTACCTGATGAATAGAAACGTGGGACTTGATTCCATGTCGCAGCTTGAATATTACAAACACGACCGGCGAAAAGTCTTGCAATGTTAGCCATTGTTTTAAATTTTCAAAGATTTCTTCCTTGACAACCAAACTAAATAAATCACTGTGTCACAATGTTCAACACGAACACGTATTTTTTTAGTATAAGAAAGTACTGATGTGATATTCGTTCCAGAATCCAGAGTTGACCCCGACTTTACTTATCATCACCTCTTGATAAATACTTGTTTGCTTGCTCCACTATCTCGATCAGAAGTTATCAATAATATAGATGGGAAATTTGTGTACGTTTCACCCTCCAAAGCCAATTTGTTTACATTTTTGTATTTTTAATTTGGGGTTAGGGATTTTTTCAAAGTAGCAATAAATAAAGCGAGGTGAATTAATGTTCATATGAGAGATGAATTTTTGGAATTGCTTTTCGTTGTTTTGAAGTTAGATCTGTGAAATTTCTCAATTTACAAAAGATACAAAATAGTTGATACAAATATAAAAATTATATTGTATTCTATTTGTTATATTGAAATGTAAATAAAAATGAATAACTTACTTACTTACTTACTTATAAAAATTATAGAAATTGTATGTAATTATTGTTTTTCTTAAATGTTGTTACTGCCAAAAGGTGTCAGGTCCTGATCTACCTTCTTATTGAAACAAACGATTACCTCGTTTGCTATAAAGTCAATACATGTAAAGATAACGGGCAGTTTGGCAACTTAAGGGACTTCATTTGCAGTCAACTTTTTTCGTTGAACGTAAATTTTGACTTCGGCAAGTAGTTAGTTGTCCAAGTGTCATGAATTTCAAATTCAGAACTTTACTTCACAAACTTCTACTTTAAGTTCACAATACACAAATTACCAAACACATTATTGTCTACAAAACACTACTCAGGCAAACTACAAGTCCATCACGATTTTTATTGTAAGGAAATACTACTTATTTCTTTTATAAATTGACAACAAACCCTTTTACAGAAAGCAGTGAGTGAATTTGTGCAGAAACAAATAAATAATCCATAAAGTAATAAAGTTCAGCTTTCACTTGAATAAAAAAAACATTATCAATTGTCATTTTGACAGAAGTAGACTTGATAATTAGGGAGATTTTTTTTGACTAACTTTCCAGTCAACTTTCTATTAAAGTTGCCTTAATTGGAAGGCCATTTTTTGGCAGCTGGCCAATCCGATAATAGAAACTTCCCTTACTTTTAAGTCCCTTACGTCGGCTGAACCTGCCCAACGTTGGGTGCATTCATAAAGCTAGTAGTCAAAATTCAACAAGCTTTATGAATGCAAAATTACACTGCAAAGCTATTCAATCCAGAACTGTCATATTAATGACAAATGCAAATATACCAAATAAGAAACATTTGTGCTTTGAGAACTTTAAGAGTAGAAATTTCAATTAATTTTGTAGTTGCATCGAGACAATCAGGATGCCTTGAATACGTAGAAACTACATTAGTGAATTTCCCCATTAAAATTGTCGCAGTCAGGGATGCTTTTATTTGAATAATTTTCAAGACAACCTGTTTTGCCTCATGAACTGATGTACCATCAAATTTTGCCTTTATTAATTTCTGCTCAATTAGCACTAAAAACATTAATTTGTATTATTTCACATTAATGTCTACTTACCTTTTGGAGCTTCATGCCAATTAATACGAGGAAAATATTACATTAGCAATATTGTAATGAGACTTACCCGTGAGAAGTCCGGGTACTTTACACCAAAAAATAATGATAGCCTTTCTCAATTAGCTCATTTTATTATTTGAATTGATAATATAACATAACATAGTTTTTGAACATGTCCCTGATGTTTTCAAAATATCCAACAATTTAGTGGTGAGAAGACTAAATATGTGTCTGTATTTGGATTTTTCGTTCATTCTGTTTTATAAACCGCAACAGCTAGGTAACTAACCTAACCAAACAGCAGTGGCAGACTGACAGCTGCTGTGAGTTTTTGTTTTTGGTCCACACAACAGTCCAGACAGATTTTGTTTTTATTTTTATTAATTACTTAATAATAAATCAAGTAAATAAACTGTATCTAATTCAAGATGCTTCGAGTGATTAGATCAAAAGCTATTTGGTCATGTCATATGCGACAAATGTCTTGTATAGCAAAATGTTTAAAATATACAGAATACGGTGAACCAGGCGAAGTCCTGAAAATGTGTGAAGTAGAAATTCCTGATCCCAAAGAGAATGAAGTTTTGGTTCAGACTCTAGCAGCTCCAATCAATCCAGCTGATATAAACACTATTCAAGGTAAGTCAATCGGCCTTACTCCTATTGCTATATGAAAAGTTTTTGTTTTTCTAGGTAAATACCCTGTAAAACCTCCACTCCCAGCGGTAGGTGGCAACGAGTTCGTTGCAAACGTAATTAGTGTTGGAAAGAACGTCAAAAATATACAGCCTGGTGATCGAGTAGTACCAGCGACAACAGGTATTGGCACATGGACGTCACACGCCGTATACCCTTCGAGCAATCTCATGAAAGTATCGGACAAAATAGGAATTGCCGAAGCAGCCACAATAACAGTCAATCCATGTACTGCATACAGAATGCTCAAAGACTTTGTCCAACTCAAGCCAGGTGATACAATTATTCAAAATGGTGCTAACAGTGCTGTAGGGCAAGCAGTTCATCAGTTATGCAAGGCATGGAATATTACATCGGTGGGTGTTGTACGCAATCGGCCAGAAATCGATGATCTCAAAAAATATCTCAAGAGTCTTGGAGCAACAGAAGTTTTGACAGAGGAAGAAATTCGAAAAACTGAATTGTTTAAGGGAATATTGAAAAAACCGAAACTGGCTTTAAATTGTGTTGGTGGAAAGAGTTCCACTGAAATAGCCCGCTATTTGGACGCAAAAGGTTTTCATGTCACTTACGGAGGAATGTCAAGAGAACCTGTTCTAGCGGGTACAGCTTCATTGATATTCAAAGATATTTCCTATGTTGGTTTTTGGATGACCAGATGGACAAAAGAAAACCTCGATAACAAAGAGAGACCCCACATGTATTCTGAACTTTGTAGTCTCATGGAAGAAGGAAAATTCATGGCGCCAGTTCATGAAATGGTTGCCTTAAAAAATTACAAAGACGCTGTAGAAGCTGTATTGAACTTTAAAGGCTTCACTGGAAAGAAGTTTATTCTAGATTTTCAAGATTGTTAAAATCTATTGAAAAAATATATATGTGATGAAAATATTGGATTTATATTTTGGCTTTAATAGGTATATATAATATAAAATTTCTTTTGTTTTATGTTAGAAAATAAAATAAAACTTATAAAAACTGCCTAATGGTTAATATAGGATTTTTCTGCAATCGTATTTTAAATTTTTGATAGCGATGTGTTTTTGTAGTTGTCAGTGCTTTTTTTTTCTTTTTAACTTAAGCTTGCTATAAAAGCAAATTTCAAAAGTTTAACAACAATTGATCTTTGGGGTTTATCAAATCATAATTTTGTATATCTTCAAAAAAAATTACATTGAATAAGAATTATGACCAGTTTTAAGCTTTTTAGAAGCTTTTTGTTGCTGTGTTTTCTACAGTTTTTTTTTTTTTCAAAATAAAAATAAATACCAATTTTAATATTAATTAATATTTAATATTGTATACAAGTACACAAGGTTGCAAAAGTGTCTAACTTTCATCCAAACAAAAATATTTATCTCAAAATTTGGGAATCGTAAAAGTGGCATCTGTAATGTCGATGTTGAAATTTGAAAAGTTACAACCGTTTGAGATTCGTGCTTCTCAATACAGTAAAAGAAAGCACAACCTCGGATGAAGGTTCAATGCTATGTTATGTCAGGGAAATGTATTCCTTTAAGAAAATGCTCTTCTGTGAAGCCGGTTCCTGTTAATTACAAAAATCCTATATTTTTAATTTTACTAACAAATTATCTTTCATGTGACCAATGGATTGAATGACATTAGAGTCATTAACCATAGTGATTCCACGATCGTCGTTTTTCGCAATTATAAAATAGCTGCGTGACTAGAGGTTTATTTGGGCTGAAAGTACATACGTACGTTTCTATTAGACCTGTTTTTTCAGTTAACATAACTTTAGGTATACCCGAATATTTCAATTGTTTGCTTTTTGAACGAACAAATTACTGAAAAACAAAAATTTAAATTCAAACACATGTACAATATCAACAAGGTCGTTTTCTTTTATTCTCCATTCACCGCACAATTGATTCATGAATTCATGAAAAATCTAAACTTGATGCAGCTGTCTTATTACAAATTAAATATTTATTTGCTCTTTGGCAATAATGTGTGAATATCCTTTTCAAAACCATCTGTTGACGGGGATACGCTTTGAGAACTTCTACGCCCAACAAAATCTTCCCACGAACTATTTAAAGGGTTATAAAGTGGTTTCAACTGTACAAATTCTGCAGGTGTAGAACTAGAAGTCCCTTTTGATGAGGGTGATTCTTTTTCTATCTGAAAATCATCGAGGAATATATTTTTCTTAGCCTGATTCGTAACAGAACTCGAAACATTCAATTGGACTTGCAGATTTTCTATGCGATTTCTTTGAGTCTCTTCTGTTTTCTCTCTCATAGCTGCAGCGATTTCCATACTTTTCGTATAAATATTGTCCCCAGCTTGATTGGTAAATTCTTCGAAATAACTTTCTTTTGGATCTCTGTAAAAGCTTGCATCCATTGCTTGAAATCCTAGTCGCAGTAAGAGTGAAATCTTAATATTGAAACACTCTAACCAACTTTTGATGGTTTTATAAATTCCAAGTTGAATTGTTTCACCACTCGAATTCCAAAAGTCCAAAAGTGTATTCTTTGTATAATCCACCAAAATAGACTTTTTCACTTCAGGATGCATCTTTCCCATTCCATCTAAATGACGAAACGTTATATCCAATAAATGTTGTGGATGTTTGGTGACAAACATTTGCCATTTAAAAATCATTGTCATCAGATTCCAAAGTTTTCCCATGGATGCATCATCTAATCTCATCAAGGAACAACATGCAATGTCAGCCAGCATGAATTTGCAATGCTCTGCGGTAATTAAACTCTTTTGTTGTTGACTTCCAATGATAAGTCGTTCTATTAATTTGGGATCCAAAAAGACACTTGTTATATCACGCACCACTGTAAGAAGAAGCATTGAAATAAAAGTTGTCATAAATTAAGTTCTTGTTTATTCATCATACCTTCTTTGGACTTCTCTGCAGAGATTTTTTGAGCTTTAAGTCTTTGGTCAATGACGTAAAGCATTTCACATCCAAGATTAACAACGATAAAGACATTCGCCTCAGGAGTCATAGTTGTTTGCTTTCTGGAATCTTACAGACCACGTAATAAAGAAAGAAAAATGTGTCAAAGCAGTGCTTCATAAAACGGTTCTATACCGACTAAGAAAGGAATCCTTCTTACTCTTTTGGAGTAGGTACCTATTTTTGAAGAGGATTATTTGTCACAATATACGAGTATGAAGTTGCTAGGGAACCTTTAATATGCAAACAATGCGTTGTTTTGTGAGTAGTTAGGTTGAAAAAAAGAGTATGTGCTGTGGCTTAACTAACATGGGGGGCGTCAGGTGAAGGAATTTGTGAATATATATTTTTGCAAGGTCGTATGCTATGTCAGACGGGGTGGTACTTGGTACTGGCCTTGACCATAAGACACAGTAAATAGACAAAACATCACACGGTCAAAAAGCCTATATAATATGCGACAACTTAAGAATATACTTAAAAGTTCAATTATAAGTTAATTGACCGAAATTAAGTTTAAATTCAATGCGAAAGTACAAAATACGTAACCGAATTATGCATGTATTTATTTGTTTTTAAAAATATATTTACATTAGCTCTAACGCCGGCCGTCATATTGACTTATGCCAGGTTTGTTAATTGATTAACTTACGAGTGATCCAAACAGGAATATTTTAAATGATATAATTCTTTAGGGTTTCCAACATCTAAAGCACTACAACTTGCACACTTTGTTGGCTAAGACAGCGACTACTGCTGCCGCTGAGGCTTATATCGGGTGATTTTTTAAGAGCTTGAGAACTTTCTTTAAAAAAAAAACGCATAAAATTTGCAAAATCTCATCGATTCTTTATTTGAAACGTTAGATTAGTCCATGACATTTACTTTTTGAAGATAATTTCATTTAAATGTTGACCGCGGCTGCGTCTTAGGTGGTCCATTCGGAAAGTCCAATTTTGGGTAACTTTTTCGAGCATTTCGGCCGGAATAGCCCGAATTTCTTCGGAAATGTTGTCTTCCAAAGCTGGAATAGTTGCTGGCTTATTTGTGTAGACTTTAGACTTGACGTAGCCCCACAAAAAATAGTCTAAAGGCGTCAAATCGCATGATCTTGGTGGCCAACTTACCGGTCCATTCCTTGAGATGAATTGTTCTCCGAAGTTTTCCCTCAAAATGGCCATAGAATCGCGAGCTGTGTGGCATGTAGCGCCATCTTGTTGAAACCACATGTCAACCAAGTTCAATTCTTCCATTTTTGGCAACAAAAAGTTTGTTAGCATTGAACGATAGCGATCGCCATTCACCGTAACGTTGCGTCCAACAGCATCTTTGAAAAAATACGGTCCAATGATTCCACCAGCGTACAAACCACACCAAACAGTGCATTTTTCGGGATGCATGAGCAGTTCTTGAACGGCTTCTGGTTGCTCTTCGCTCCAAATGCGGCAATTTTGCTTATTTACGTAGCCATTCAACCAGAAATGAGCCTCATCGCTGAACAAAATTTGTCGATAAACACATTTCGAACCGAACACTGATTTTGGTAATAAAATTCAATGATTTGCAAGCGTTGCTCGTTAGTAAGTCTATTCATGATGAAATGTCAAAGCATACTGAGCATCTTTCTCTTTGACACCATGTCTGAAATCCCGCGTGATCTGTCAAATACTAATGCATGAAAATCCTAACCTCAAAAAAATCACCCATTACAAACGACGCGACGCATGCAGATTAGGTAACTAGACAGAATGTCGATTTCGAAGCAAACTGCTCTGAGAATATAGCACATAAATGACGGGAGTCGGATATCATTGGTTAGTCTTCTTCATAAATAAATTGTAAATAAATTAAATAAAAAAATAATATCATCCTTCATCAGAATTCCATGAATTCATAATGCCAACTCCTACAAAATTGCCCTTATAATGCTCCAACAGTGGCTGCGCAAGCCGGCAACCTTGGCTCGGAAAAGAATGCCAATGCAAATGACCTTAGAAGCCAAGATTTTGTATTCATAGGATCGACTTACGAGCTCTATTCCAGTAATTCTATAATTATAATAGAATCAATAAATCAAAGTAAGCTTTAAATAAACCACATACTTATGAAGCACTAATTGATGTGTTTTTTTTTCAGCAACAAATCAAAACGAAGCTTCGAAGATGATTTGACTCTATCGTTCAGTTGATTCGACGACATAATGTAGTTCGTAGTGGCGAAAGTAGTTATTATAATATAAAGTTTTAATTTTGTTTTTCAAATTTGTATGTAATTTAGCATAGTTTTTGTTTTTAAAGTTCAATGCCATTATTTAAAGATTATAGACGTTAAAATGTACCTAAGTAATTAGAACAAATAAAAATAAATGTAATTTTTTCCACGAAAAACATTCCGTTTTGGTTTTCCCAAATTGAAATTGCCCTGGTCAATTATGAAATTAGTGGATAATAGCTTTTTAATTGAGTTTAAAAAAAAAATAAAAAAGCTGAATTGAAGCATGTGTTCAATTCAACAAAATTAAAAACTAAGGAATTTTTTGGTATTCCTTCGTGATATCCTGTGGCCATCAGCACTAGCTAGAAATTCTTTCTGTCCTTCTTCCGTCAGAGTTAAAACACAACGTATCCCTTTACTTTACAAAATGATTTTAAAAAGTACAGATGTATCTATTTATGCATTTAAGCTACAGTTTAAATCATTTTAGTATTTGACTTAGTTTTCGTAATTTGTATATTAGTTATGAGAAGACTCATGTGTTTTCATTTGACTCTACCTAAAATTTTGAAAAACCTTGATTGTAATTCTTTTATGGATTTGAATAGTTCGTTTAAGAGTTAGTTTTTAATGCTGATTACGAATCCGAACTTCGATTTTAGCTACATACATATGCTCAAACTGATAAACACCATTTATCAAAATTATTTTGTATTTTTTCAATATACTACAAGAACTTATGTTTTAACCTAAGGGTACAAATTCGTAATAAAAGGTACGAAAAGGAAGAAAAAATGCTAGCCTCGAAAAGCCCTATATGTTTACTATGTCAGTAATTATAAGGTTGAGCGCCCATAAGAATTTAAAAACATAATTTTTTTAATTTAATTTTAAAAACAAATAAACATGATGAACAAACCAAGAAGTCTACTTATTCAATGATTAAAATAATTCTTTATCACAAAAAAAGAATACAATATTATTGTTAATGACTTTTAACTAGTAGTAGTAGTAGTAAATTTTTATTGAGTATTTTTTTTTTTCATTTACATTTGAAACTTAGAATTATTATATAAACATAGAAAGTAATATTGCCGACTTAGAATTGGCCAAGCTAAACAATTTATTAATTTTATTGTTATTTCTGAACAAACAAAATGAGATTAAAGAACAATGGGCAGGTTCAGCCGACATAAGGGACTTGAAAGTAAGGCAAGTTTCTTGCATCTGATTGGCCAGCTGCCAAAAAATTGCCTTCCAATTAAGGCAACTTTATTGGAAAGACGACTGGAAAGTTAGGCAAGAAAAATCTCCCTTACTATCAAGTCAAGTCAACTTTTGTCAAAATGACAATTGATCATATTTTTTAATTCAACTAAAAGCTGAACTTTATTACTCAATGATTTATTTATTATCTGCACAACTTCATTTCATGCTTTCTGTAAAAAGGTTCCTTGTAAATTTGGAAAAGAAATAAGTAATATTTCTTTAAAATACAAAATACAAATCATGATAGACTTGTAGCTTGCCTGAGGAGTGTTTTGTAGAAAATAATGATTTTGGTAATTTTTGTACTATGAACTTGAAGTAGAGGTTTGTGAAGTAAAGTTCTGAATTTTGAATTCATGACACTTGAAAAACTAACTAGTTGCCTTGGTCAAAATTTACGTTCAAAGAATGAAGTTGACTGCAAATGAAGTCCCTTATGTTGTCTGAACCTGCCCAATGTCTTGATTTAATTTAAAAATGGGCAGGTTCAGCCGACATAAGGGACTTGAAAGTAAGGCAAGTTTCTTGCATCTAATTGGCCAGCTGCCAAAAAATTGCCTTCCAATTAAGGCAACTTTATTGGAAAGTTGACTGGAAAGTTAGGCAAGAAAAATCTCCCTTACTATCAAGTCAAGTCAACTTATGTCAAAATGACAATTGATCATGTTTTTTCATTCAACTAAAAGCTGAACTTTATTACTCAATGATTCATTTATTTTCTGTACAACTTCATTTAATATTTTCTGTAAAAGGGATCCTTGTCAATTTGGAAAATAGATAAGTAATATTTCCTTACAATACAAAATACAGATCGTGATGGATTTGTAGCTTGCCTGAGAAGTGTTTTGTAGACAATTATGTTTTTGGTAGTTTTTGTACTATGAACTTGGAGTAGAGGTTTGTGAAGTAAAGTTCTGAATTTGAAAATCATGACACTTGAAAAACTAACTAGTTGCCTTGGTCAAAATTTACGTTCAAAGAATGAAGTTGACTGCAAATGAAGTCCCTTATGTTGTCTGAACCTGCCCAATGCGTCCACTCAACAAGACGACAAACTATTAAAGAACTTAACCTATAAAATAAAAGGAGGATAGAAGTAGAGGAAAGAGATAACAATATTTAAATATAAAAAGAAAGTGAGATAGAAACGGAATTGCCGCATCTGTCTCAAACACAGAAACTGTGTGCATGAAGAGGGCAGAAGGCCACAGTATGAAGAGAGCTTACAACGAAAAATAGAAATTATACACATACAAACTCAAAATTCACAATGCTTTTTTTCTTTTTTTTTTGTTTACTTTATAAATTCTCTCTTTTTGGTTTTATGAATGTATGAATGTCAGATTGTATATTTACTTTCAATGAAATATCTTAAAGCTACTTAAATTAACTTAAAGTACTTAAATCTAATTCACAGCAAGGTATGAAGGCACAAAAAAGCCGTTGTACATTAATTGATCACATCAGTTACATATGTATATTATATCCTTAATTAATAGAGTATATACATTTTATGCTAAGTAAGTCTTTTTAGTTAAATTTTTAATACCGGGTAAGGGGTTGAACCACTTAGCCTCTATAATTGTTGATGGAGCATTTCGTATAGAAGGGGGAAAAAAGTTTAGTTTCATCATATTGCATTAGGGAAGCTGGATTGGAATCCTCCGAGAGTATGCAGATAGGAGACAAGTAGTATAGGTCATTAATGGATCTCCCAAAGTTCCCCTCGAAGATGCTTCGGAGGACAGGGTTATCATGATGCTGTAAGTTAACGATTCTTTTTTTTGCTAGCAAGGACAGGTAATGAAGTAATGGAACTATTCCAGATTCTTCATATAAGCTTCTGTTACTATACCATTTTCCTGTGGGTTTACGCTTTTTGGATATACAGCTGCGAATGACCCTTCTTTCGAATTTTTGTAACTCAGAGGCCACATTCGGAGTTATTTGAAACCAGATGAGGAATCCATACGAGATAAGAGGACGAATAAGTGTTTTGTACATAAGGAGCTTAGTTGCCTTTTCAACGTTTCTTGAATTAAGTAATAATTTAAGAGCAGCCGCCGCACCCTTGCTTTTATTCAATGCAATTCTTGCATGAGGATTCATTCTAAGTCTTTCATGGAGGTTAACACCCAGGTACTTGACTGAATTTCTCAGTGGGATTGAATTACCTTCAATGCAAAGATTGAGTTGACGACTTTCACGAACAGCCAAATGGTGTCCTCTACCTGAGGCATTACGGAAGCAGATGAGCTCGCACTTATCAAGATTTAGATGGATTCCCCATTTTTTGTAGTAAGATATGGCTATGGTCAGATGAGATTTAATTTCTTTAAGGGCTTCATGCGGCCGCTCGTGAGAACTGTATAGGAGAGTGTCATCAGCGTATAAAATTGCGTGAGAATCATTATGTTGGATTGGAAAATCATGTAAATAAAGGTTGAAGAGGAATGGACCAAGGATGGAACCTTGGGGGACTCCTGAAAGAATAGGAATTGGAGAGGAGTAATTATTTTCAAAAAAGACTGAAAGGCTGCGATTAGTCAAAAAGCTTTGGATAATTTTAATGAAGAATGGAGGAAATTGAAGTTGATTTAATTTAAAAAGAAGGCCATCATACCATACGGAATCGAAAGCTTTTTTAAGGTCCAGCGCGCATGCAACCGTACACTTCTTGCTCCTTAGATTATTGAGCACACTATCCTGGAAAGCTAGAAGAGCATGTTCCGTGGAGTGGCCACGTTTGAAGCCAAACTGTTGGGGTTGGGTAAGTTCTTGAGGAAAGAACGATTGAATTTTGATAAGTAAAATTTTTTCGAGAATTTTCCCGAGGTTGGAAAGAAGGGAAATGGGGCGAAAGTTGCTTAAGGCGCTGGAAGTATTGTTTTTCCTGATAGGGATAAGTTTGGCTTTTTTCCAGGATAGAGGAAAATAGCAATTGTTTATACAATTGTTCGCTAACGGTGTAAGATATTTTGCTAAGACTACTTTGGCTTTTCTTATAATGAAATTTGAGATGTTATCGGGACCCGCTGATTTTTTATTATTTAGTGAGGACATAATGGACTCGACTAGAGTTGTAGATACAAAGAATTCATTGGAAACATCACTTGACAGATTATCAGGTGAGAAGGAAGTAATAGCCAGATCATGGTTCCAAGCTGTAAAAGCACTATTAAAGGTTGAAACCTGAAGCAAGTTTCCAACATCGAAGGAAGGCGTTCTCAAAGAGTACAATTCAGCATAGTAGTCTTCAAAAGCCTTTATTTTGTCAGCAGAGGAGTTGAACACTCTATCACCTAAAGTTAGCGCCGCCGAACTGTCGCCACTATTCCTAGTTTTTCTACCTGTTATACGATTAATAACCTTAAACACGTTAGCTGAAGGCTTTAGACTATTTAACTGTGCTCTGAAACTTTCGTTAACTTCAATTTTTACTCTATCCTTGATGATCTTACTAAGGCAACTAATTCTTGCAGATAACTCGATGTATTCATGGCTGCTGCGGTCGCCAAAACGGTGGAAAATTCTTTTAAGCCTTTTTTTCCAGTTCTTTCTTGTTTTATACAAGTTGAGGGTATCATTTGAGATGTTTAAATGATTAGGATGAGGGTTTTTTGTCTTACTGAACACTTTAATGCAGTCTGTTAGGGTGTTAGAGAGAGAATTGATATGAATCTCGATTTCTTCATTTGCTAAGTTCCTATCGCATGGAAGTGGTAAGTTGTTTAACTTAGACTCAAGTGCCCTATTAAAATTGACCCAATTAGTATATTTAAAGCAAGAAAAAGTTTGAGGCAGTACCGGAAAAGGACAATCATTTCGCAGCTGGATACACATAAAAACCAGGAAGTGATCAGAAATTAGATCCAGAGTAATACAAGCAATATTATTACCACCACGGAGGTTTGAAGAAATCATAAAAAAATCAATGTGCGAACCCGAATTGGGGCGAGTAGGGCCTGAGGCCGCTACCAGGTCAAAGTCTAGAAAATGATTATTCAGATACCAACTTGCAAAATGTGTACCATTTAAGTTTGTCTTGGGATCACCCCATAAAGTGTGTCGAGAATTAAAGTCACCTCCCAAAATTATGTAGTCAAAATTACGAAGGCAGGAAAGAAGATCATCAAGTGCCTGAACCAAACTAGAACCAACGCCACACGGAATGTAAATAGAAACTATTGCTAAGATTTTAGTTGAGTTAGAAGAATTTAAAGGTATTGATGCTATGGTGGCTGAAATGATATTATTAGAGAAGAAAAATTAGAGTTTTTGAGAAGGATGCCCGTTCCCCTACCTTCATTATTTCTGATGAAGTCATATTTGTCGTTAAAATTACACTTCGATTTATTTTTTTTTAGACAAGTTTCTTGTACTAGTATAGCTGTAGGAAGAGTGTCCTTTAAAAGGAGGTCTAATTCAATTTGTTTGTCACGTGAGAAGGAATTGATATTTGCAGTGATAATGTTAATATTCATGGTGATGGGGGTGTAAGGGATGCTATGAAGCAAAGGTATGCGCCAGGTTTCTGGTTAGCATCTAGTTTGGTGTAAGTTGGCCAAAATTCCCTGATTTTGGTAATTAATTGGTTTATTGGTAAACCAAACAGTTTGTTGGACTCTTCAATAAAGTCCGATATATCACCCCCCGGGATGGAAGTGGGCTGTATTAAAGCAGGGGTATGCTTAGGTTTACCTCCTCTTGCTGCATCAGCATATGAGAAGGATTGGTTAGGAACTAAGTTGACCTGGTTCATTACTGAGCTTCTCAAGCCAGCCTTATTTACTTTTATAGCCGTCAAGGCTCTTTCCTTTTTTTTTAACATATTCCACCCGACTAGGACAGCCTTTATAACTGGCGGGATGACCCGTCATCCCGCAGTTCACACATGAAGCAATCGAGGTTTCACTCTTAGGTCCCAGTTCGCACTTTCCCACTTCGTGGAAAACCAGGCACTTAACACACCTTACTGCAAATGAGCAGTATGCTCCCACGTGACCAAATCTTTGGCACCTATAACATTGACGGGTTCCAGAACTCCTAACCGAATCCCATTTAATTCTGTGCCTGAGAAGCCCTTTCAAGCTTTTAATTTTAGAAACACTTTCCCTGTCCTCCAAAACACAAAGGAAGAGATCAAGAGGAATCTCATTCTCTCTAGACCACTTGGTCTCAAATTTTTTTACCACCACCCTCAACGAGGGATCCAATCTAATCAGCTCCTTATGCACCTCTTCGGGTGAAAAATTGCCGCTGAGTCCCTTAAGAACTAAATTAAATTTTTTATGCTCCTTAGGAGTAAAAGAAAAAGCCTCAATATCACATTTTTTGAAATGCTCCATGATAAAACTATGGAGTTCAACCCCCCTCACAAAAATTTTAAGCCGGCAAAAACCGTTAGTTACAAATTTAATATTATCTAAGTTAAATTTTGACTTACTTAGCATTTCTATAATCGTTTTAGCTGTAACTCCCTTTGTAAATATTGGAGGGCACCAGGAACCTGCATCTGCTTTCTGTTGATTGGTATTGCTGTTCAATTTACTGGCACTCTCACCATCCTTGATTGCACTGGCCATGTTGCCATCTTGATTTAACTGGGAAGAACTCTGCATTGAATCATTAGCTGAATTGTCCAGAAGAGCATAATAGTTTGTGTTCTTAGGCGCTTCAATTGCCACTTTTTTTGCATCCCTATCCGTGTAAGTTTGGCGCCTCTTGCGCGCTAAGACTTTCCTGTACATCTCTTTGTCGTTTTCCAGAAGCTTGCACAGCGTATCTTCCGCACCCCAAGCAATATTGTTGTCTGCATTAATTTGCCTGTTTGCAGACAGACCGTTACTCGTCCCGATGTGGACGCAGTTATTAAGAGGCAATTGCAAGCTACCTCTCTCGTTCTTGTTGGCTGCCAAAACACTAGCGTCCATCTCCATCTCGCTCACGCCAGATAAGTGCGTGCCAGCGTCCTCTTCAACGATGGCGTCTCCATCTCCATCCCACCACGGGATTTTTTCCAAATTATTGGAAATCTTTTTTTTATCTTCATCGCTGATAAGTTGCGACGGGAGGATAATATTATCTTTGGATTTATCCGGCGGTACCGTCGGTAAATTCGACAGCGAATAATTAATATTCGCCATTTTTCAAAAAAAAAAACAGATTTTGTTCACTTTATATAAATTTTCTTTTTTTTTTCAAATGAAGATAAATTCACAGAACTGAGAAAAAACACAACCGCTTAGTTCGGCGTCCAATTTGCGAATCTGACTTTTAACTAATGTAAAATTTATCGATATACTCGTACGAACATTCCACAAACAAAAATTCATAGTTGAACGGTTTGAGTTTTTCCCGGTACCGGTGTGTCACTGTTGTTGATTATAAAACGAAATATTCTTGGAAAATTGATATATTGTTTGTGAAGATTAACTATGAGGTGTAATAATTGTAGTTTGCTGCACACTTAAATCTATCAGATCAATTTGGATCTTTTTTGGGAGTTGCGATTTTATTCCATTCACCACCTCGGACTGGGAGTTTAACTCTTTGTACAATTACTTCACGTGTTGGATGCAAACATCTCCATCATCCTATGGGCTGGCAGTTCTCTGTGTCTAGCACTGCGGACTGCGGCCATAAGGAAATCTTAGATTGCTAGTGGTGGTCTTGGGCAAAGGAGGCGGAATAAGACCGGTTTGTTCTTGATAATTCCGATGTCTTGGATATTGCATAAATGCATATTATGGATAAACCTTTAAGTGAGTAATTCAATCAATTCAAATTCGTTTTGGATCTTTAATTTACTTACTTCTGGTGGTGTAGCTGTTTTTGATATGACACATGACGTGCGTGTGCTATTGCTATCAAATGCTTCAATTGATCGAGCTTCTATTTGATTCGATTGGCTTGGCTATGAATGACCAGGGGAAGTGTCAACAATGCGATCCTTTAACTTCATAGCCACATTTTCGACATGTATATCCTTCTCGACGAATAAAGCATGTCAGATCGGTTTCATCGCGAAGCTTTTCAGTCTGCTACAATATCTATCCCTTCGCTGTAATCGGTCCTTATCATTCTTACAGTCCGGTTAAAAATTGAGGACATAAATTTCAACTAAAGCCTCTTCGTGGCTGATGATTTTTCGTTCCAGAATAGATATGTTGGCGTTGGTGGCTTCCTTCTTGGGGAATTCCACTTCTTTTGTTGCAACATTCTCCTTGGTTTCTTCTTTATCTGAGGTTAAATTAAGTACAAATTCATTATATATTTTTATTTAAATAAATTGATATTTTCGATTTAAGTTTTTTACCTTCATTTGCATTACTGGGAATGAATTTTGTTTTGTTTACATTTTGTTGAGTTGTCAAAATTCTCACCTCGTTGTTAATCTGTCAAAACTGGACTTAACTCAAATTGGGCCACGTTTGCATTGCAGTTCTATGGTGCGCCTATACTTTCTGCATGATTTTTTCTGTTTTAAGCGAAACTTTTCATAAAAATCATAGAATTTGTTTGCCAAAAGCAGTCAAATATTATTTTTAGCACAGTTTTCACTGAAAAGACGTTGCAAAATTCATTTTTTTTTAAATATTTCATTAATTTGTCAATTTTTGAATTCAACGGATTTATTTGTTGAACGGCTGAGTTCACCTCACATTGTTTTCCCCATAGAGGAAATATATTATCTAGAGTCCCGACCGGTACTCGTCCTACCTGAAACACTCATACTTAACTCATTTTTGAAAAAAGTGGAATAGAAGAGTTTTGAAATTATACCCCTATATATTGCTCTCTTTCGGCCTACAAGCTAAATTGAGAGAATTTTGTCCGTTAGCATAAGGGCCAGTTATAGCTATCATTGAAATCGATCCGGAAAAATGTTTGAATCGATATTTGACGGTGTTTCCCTTTGATTAGAAATAAAAATTATATACTCCGATCGGAAATCACACAAAGAATTTTTTTGAGAAAAAAAAGTATAATTACGTATTTATTTTTCTCTAAAAATGTATTTTTCTATTTTCCGGACGGAAATTCATTTTCCTGAACAGCTGATACTTTTATGTTCAAAAGTGAAATGAATCGTTCCACTGATTTGTGTTTCAATTTCACACAATTCCAATGACAGATTTCTGTCAGTGGGGCCGGTTATAGCTATCAGTAAAATCCATCAGTAAAATTTGAAACAGGAGGAATCTGAAATGTTTTACTGATGAGCGTTTATAGCAATCAGTAAATTTACGTCATTAAATTAAATGTCACTTTGAGGCTTCGCGTCTCAGACAATTTTTTGTACTGCTGCTTTCATCAGTAAAATTTTTCATGATGTGATCGGAACAGTAAAAAATTGGGGCACCAACAGTAAAACGAAATGGATTTTTTTTTGGCTTTTGGCAGTCAGCTGTTCAGTAAAATGAAATTTCATCATTAAAAAAATTAAAAATGATTTATAAATTAAATAAAACTTTAAATGCATTGTTTCTTTTTGAAAAAAATACTTGAATATAGGATTCATCTTATTGCATCAATCTTTTGTTAGAAATAAATCTGTAACATGTTCAAAAACTAATATTTTACTGATGGATTTTACTGATAGCTATAACTGGCCCCTAAGCATTTAACTTGAAATTTAAATCTATTTTTACCGTTGTACACACATTTGTTCAAGCTCTAAATATAGTGTTCATAAAAATTAAAAATAGCAGTGGGCAGGTTCAGACAACATAAGGTACTTCATTTGAAGTTTACCAAAATTAGAAATTTTACTTATGAGGTTTTTCAATTGTAAATTCTGATTTTTGTCAAAAATTGTTTTTTTTTCGTGGCGTATGGAACATAGTTGGAGTCCAGTTTAGGTGTCTTCTTTTTAATGAGTACATGGAGTATATTCTTTTAGTCTTATTTAAATCATAATACAATTAAAAACCTTAGCAGGGTTTGAATGCCACAACAACTTGATTGCGTGCTACCACATAGCTGGAATAAAATATATTTCAAGGGTGCCAACAGATCATCCGATTTCTTTATTTGTGGTATTTGGTTTCTTCATATTAATTGAGAGAGATCGGAAGAATCGATGATGTAGTAAAAAAAAAACAATAAATAAATTTAATAACAAAATTTATTAACTTTTTTTTGTTTGTTTAATTCAGAAAATATTTGTATACTTTTCTTTTTCTTTTATTTGTATTGTTTTGTATGTATGAATGAATATTTCAAACAAATATGCAACTAAATGGAAAACATGTTAAAATTCGTCGTTAATACATTTCTTATTAATACGCTTTATTGTAAAATTGTATTAACTTGTCCAGATTAAGTGAGTTTTGCACTATTTAAGATTTAAACAAATGTGAGTATGTAATTCTTTTCCATTGGACCAAATCACATTAAGGCATGCTAGGTAATAATGTTTCTGCTAATAAATAAAAAATTTCGAGTAGAATGTTTTGCTTTAAAAAATCGACACAGAGTAATTTAAAAAAAAAAAAGAAGTAATCAGTTATAAAAATTATAAAACATTATTTTTGACATGTACAAATGGTTATTAGATACACAACAAAAACAAAAATTAAAAAAAGAAAAACATTAAAAAATATATTGCGCATATTTGTAATTTTTTCTTTTTACTTTTCTTGTGATAAATCTTTAGCTTGTTTCTTTGCTTTGAGTGGCACTGCATCTACCAAAATGTGCAAGGCCATTTTAAGACTTTCCTCTGCATGACCAATCTGGGCACACGGATAAGCTTGGGCGTATTGATTTAGAATCTCACAATAATCTCGATATTTACTCAACGCAAACTCCCAGTCATAGTTCATTAGACGTTCGGTATCAGCCTCATTATTCACATATGGCACTCCTGGTTTGGGTTGCATTTGACTGAAGAGTGGGTATTCACCTTCACAAGCCTCGCATTTGCATGTGAAACGATATTGCATTTGCAGATTTTCGATTCGATCCTTTTTTCTTTGTAGGGCAAAATGATTTCTAAAAACAAAAGAGAACAAAATTATTAAATTTTAACCTCAAAAAAATTTGGATTTGAATTTTAAATAATCGTTCATCAAACCTTAACCATTAGTATCAATTGAATTCATTTAAAATTTGATCCAGTAAAAAGCAACGGAGAGGTTTCCATGCAATCGAATACATAAGTATTTTAAAACAAAGTGTCTTTTTCTATAATACTTAGAACTTAAAGGTTAAAGAGTCTTTTAAAAAGCAGTTTTAAAAAATCTTATTCTCATACGTCTTCAGTATTTGATCGAGATTTATTTTGAAAGTTTTGCCTTAATAAAGACAAAGAATTAGGTAGAGGTAGTTTTTGTGATAACTATTTTTACAATTTTCGACGTGAATTATCAAGTCAACCATATATTGGAAAGCTTAAATCTACGTTTGGTGCCGAAGCTCAATTCTACAGCATTTCCAAACCCTGGTATAACGATTACAATCGTAGACGCCGTAAATAATAGAAGTCAATGAAATTCGGTTGATTTGCCAGGAAGAATTGATACTTTGCAAAATGCAAGATCATCATTTGACATTACGGCAGATAGGGGTTTAGTTAAGCATTAGTGTGCCTAACATAAGAACTAACTTGAGGAAAAGCCTTGTTTATTTGGAATGTACATTATTTGGATGCAAGTAAGTGGTTAGGATATCGTCATAAGGTTTTGAATCATGTGTTTTTTAAATCATGCTTTAGGGTTCTATCAAGCGGACTGTAAGCTAAAACACTAAAAATAACCCTCGTACCTATGGGCTTGGTAAGGAAACAACACTTTTTAATTATGTTTCTCTATTAATTAATTGGGTTTGTTATTAGTTTAACTTAAGGCCGAAATTCAAAGAAAAAGTGCTATCCGTCGAAGATGAATCTATAATTAAATCTTATGATCTTTAGTTTAGTTTAGTTTAGTTTAGTTTAGTTTAGTTTAGTTTAGTTTAGTTTAGTTTAGTTTAGTTTAGTTTAGTTTAGTTTAGTTTAGTTTAGTTTAGTTTAGTTTAGTTTAGTTTAGTTTAGTTTAGTTTAGTTTAGTTTAGTTTAGTTTAGTTTAGTTTAGTTTAGTTTATTCATCAAAAAAAAAAGTTATAATAGGTAGTTTAGTGATTACTTGATAATATAATAAAAAAAGTTATAATAGGTACTTTAGTGATTGCTTGATAATATAATAAATACAATTTTAAATTTTAAACATTACCACCAGCAAAGTTATTTAAAATTAACAATAAATATCTACTAACATTGAAATCAATCATGTTCCAAACAGTAGTTGTTTCCCTTAAACACCTGGATAATGGTTCATTAGCAGCATGCACAGTTCTATGATATGGAACATTAAAAAACGATTGGTTGCGAAGCAATCTCGCAGGAACATTAATCCCAATTAGAGCTAAAGTGTGTGAATAATCAATCAATCAAAAATCTGGTAATATTTCATGAATGAACATCTACATATGTCCCTTTGAAGTCTTTGAACTATAATTTTCGTTTTTGGATCTTTTCGATTCTAAATGAAAATATGAAGGATTCCAGATTACACTGCAGTATTAAAGATAAGACCTTACAAACCCAAAATATAAATACTTTAAGGTGTGTGGATCGGAAAACTCTTGAGTTACGCAATATGAAACCAAACATTGAACTGCCTTTAGTAACTAAAAAATCTATTTGCCTTACAAAGTCAAGTTTTTTATCTAAAATCAAACCAACATCTTTTTTAAAGGTTATAACGGACAATTGCATATGACTGATTTTATAGATAAAATTAATTGGAAAACGGTTTCGAGAGAACGTTAAACTTTAGCATTTGGAAATGTTTAAATGTAAACAATTAGTTAAACAACAGTCCAATAAAAGATCAAGATCTTGTTGCAGAAGAAAACAATCCTGTTCAGACTTATACAATGAAATACTTTTAGATCATCTGCGTACATCAACCACTTTGAATTAAAAAATATATCAGGAATATCGTTTATTAACAACAAAAAAAGAAGAGGACCAAGATGGCTTCCTTGTGGGACACCCCGACGTAACATATACCGGGGCAGAAAGAATATTATTTATACGAACGTACTAAATACGATCTCTTAAGTATGAATTAAGCCATTTTAAAAAGTTTGAGTGAAAACCTACTTTATTAATAGCTTTAGAAAAATAAGTATAGACAACATCATACTAACAACCTTTCTCAAGTCCATTCAAAGTTATTTTACTAAAAATTGTAAGGTTAGTGGCAGTGAATTTACCAGCTCAAAAACCATGTTGGTATGGAGAAATGATTGTTTTAAGAAAAGGAGTTTAATTTGTAATAGACTAACTTTTCAAACCATTTGGGAATCATAGCAATTTTAAAAGTTGGACGATAGTTTGCAACATCTTGCCTATTTCCTGATTTGTAAGTAGGTGTGATTGTTGAACGTTTCCAAGTATTCAGAAACTCGCCATTTTGCAAGTGAACGATTAAAAATAATTTTTAAAGGGACAGCCAATGCATTCGCACACATTCATAAAATGATTGTTGAAGTTCCATCAATGTCACGTCGCTTATGACCCTTAAGGGAGTCATCCCATACGATGGGTTCATAAAATCGATTTATTTTTTTCATAAATTGATAGTTTAATATGTCTAGAAAACGGTAGTAAAGGGATTTTTCAAAAATTCGAAGTCGTATTAAAGATACAGCAGGTCCATGGAAAAATATGGGGTAAAGTATCTTACATACATCGGCGATGGTGACTTACTACTTATCAGTTATCATCTTTAATGAAGGTTTTAAAAGTAATTTGAAAATAATGTCGGTTATGGAATGCCCTATAGGCCGCGAAGAACTTACTTATGTTGAGAAACGTGATGAAAAGCGAATCTCACGTTCTGAGCGGCGCGTAAGTGATGCCGTTAAACAGGCCAGAATTGATTCAAGAGCTGAACAATCTGCTTTGAAAGAGTTTCAAGAAGAAGAGGAAGGAATACTCTATGGACCAGGCATCACCGATTGAAAGGTAAGTTGAAAATATCATAGTTGAGAGGACTTGAAACTTTAAACGAGTTGTTCTCAAAACTGTGTTTTTCAAACTTTCCTCCATCGTATCTCAAAATAGGCTTGACCGAATGACTTGAAATTTGAAGGGTTGGATTCAGCACATGTAAACGCATGGAATGAACTATCGACAATCAAAAATTCCAAAAATTTGATGTTTTTATAGCAAAAAAAAACAAAAAAATGCAAGATTCGCGACTTTTTTTTTAGTTTATTCATTTGATGATAGTTCATTCCATGCATTTAGGCTCACAGAATAAATCGCCGGCCCCGTTTACTTTTTTTTGTTTTAGATGAGCCAATCAGCCGGAATCGTGGAGGAAGTGCGAGCCCATTTTTTCGAGGTGGAGTTGTTCACACCGGTGGTGTAACTCGTGTTCTTTACAATATTTTTAATTCAAATTTTATACTTATACTCTCCAACTATGTTAATAAATGATACTAAACTTAATAAGTTGTATCTATTTACAGGTCGTAAAAAAAAATCCTAAAAATTTCTTTCTCACATGGGATGACCCCCTTAAGCTTAGACAACGCTAACTCAATCTCAGAAGTGGAAACTTAACCTGCTTATATTAACAAGAGCATTTGAAGAGTTTATTATTTGAAATGTGTTGCAAAATATCACTAGGTTCTGTTTCACTACGAAATCTAGATACATGGAGCCACTTGATTGAGGGTAAAACATTGAGACACAATGCATAGTCAGAACCAAAGACCTTATTAGGCCTATTACGTATATTAGGAAGAAAATGTTGATAGTTATTCCTTAACAATTCTTGAGTTTAAATTTTCTCTGAGCGTGGAAGGTGGTGATCTGTTGAAGCTATCAATAAGTGAAATCAAAAAAAAAATGATATCCTTCATTATGTGTAAAGAGTCGGGATATGGTAAGAACAATAAAGATAGTAAATAAACAATTTTGAAAGAAGTATAATTGGAGCGCATAGATTAGGCCAAATGATGGTATTAAAGCAAATGTATGTACTATTTAAATAAAGAAAAGAAATCATTGCAACTCGAAGTGTATTGCGCTTATTTTTACAAAGACTTACATGTCCTAAGGGTATGATTGGTGCTACGTTGGTTTTACGGTTTTACTAAACAATTAAAAATATATTTGATGGCATGCAAAATTTATATGATCTGTCTCTCAGGAGACTGGGAAACGGGTATAAGAATATTTTGTGTGTTAGTTTAATTTAGAAAAATAATATGGTTCAGTCAGAGAACATCTAATAAATGCAGATCGATATTTTTCGATGAATACCTTCTCAGACGCATTTAAAACTTTGAACAAACTTACAAATATCAGTGTGTCTTAAAATGTTGTTTTAATTATATTTCAGCTTTTATTTCTAACCGCTTCAGCAATGCATTACATTTAGTCTAGTGAAGTACAGTCCCACAAGTTAACTGGCAATAACAGGCCAATATAAGTCTACCAAAAACCCTGACAGATCTATTTTAAGTTTCGAAAACTGTTACAATAGTAAGATTACATTTCTGCTTTGCATTTAGTTTAAGTTACATATATGTTATGCATGCGATTTCTATTTTGGCTTATAAATTATGTGAAAAATCACTTCTTTTTTAATTTCTGCTTGGATATACATAGCTGAAACATAAATAACTAAATTTGGTGGCGCAACAGTCCGTTGAGAACTAGGGCGTAGTGACTTACAACTCTCAACCATTCCTGTGTGCAAGTAATGTTGTCAGTAGTGTCTGACCGAAGCTTCGGCTTCGGCCTTCGGTTCGGCCGAAATTCGGCCAAAAAAACAACATTCGGCCAAACCTTCGGCTTCGGCCATTTTAGGCCGAAGTTTTGGACGAAGCGAAGCCGAAGAATCTGTTTATTATATCGAGCATCGAAGTAGGCGCCGGAAAAAATTTTAATTTTTGAATACCGAAGAAAAGATTGTAATCTTTTCTTAAAGTATTATTTAAAGTATTATTAACCGGTTTGTCAAGGAAAAAAGGATTGAAAACTTGCCTCGCAATACGACAAGAAGTATTTTCAACATTGTGCGTGAAATAAATAAAAATCCAAAGATGAGTGCACCAACATTTGCACAGAATCTTCGCCAATCCCTGGAAAAACAAAAACAAAAACAGGGTACGAATACGAAATTCACCCAGTATTACTGTAGTTTTTTCTTTTCTTTTCATTTTTCAAGAAAAATTAATTGTACCAGCTATAAAAATTCTATAAAATATATCAACCATGAACTTAATAAATTGCACTTTGTTATCTGAATTGCACTTTTGTATCTGAAGTCATTTTGGAAAACATTCAAACTTTTTATTGAAGGAGTACGAATATGAAATTGATACACTGTGGTGTAAAATAGAGGCAATATTAGGATAGGGTGGGGCAGGAGAACCAGTTTCGGTAGCTTCAAATTGAGAATGTCATTTAAAGTTGTCTAGGGCGTTTGGTCTTGGCCGGCTTACATAGGTTTAAGGATTAGGTTAGGGACAGTCAAGGTGGCACCAAACAAATTATAAAAAAAAAACACACAAAACAAAACTACAAAAACTTACTGTGTCTGTTCTAGTTTTTAAGTAGTAGTTTCGGTTTTTTTTATTTAGTTTTAAGTTTTATATAAAATAAAAAAATAATGACAAAGATACCAAGTTTTTTTTTTAATTTTCTTAGTTTTAGATTAAGTTATTGTTATTTAGTATTAAAATTGTTCTTAGGCCCAAAGGCAGTAGTTATAAGATAATGGATTAACTTAGAGCACCCGCATATGGCCAGTAAGATATTTTTTAAGTTTTTGAAATTCACGCTAGTTTTTTTAGAATTTTTGTCTAGCTTTGAGATAGTTTTAAGATTTTGATAAAATCTAATATATAAAATTCTCATGTCACAGTGTTAGTTGCCATACTCCTCCGAAACGGCTTAACCAATTTCAATGAAATTTTGTATACATATATGTACATTAGGTAGATCTGAGAATAGGTTTTTATCTATTTTTTATATTCCTATGGTGCTATGGTTGAATTGCATCAACATCGTAAACGGTGCAACGATCTTACGATAGTATTCAGTGATGATATGTACAGCTGCGAGCAAAAAAATAGCAGTGCATGGAAAATTATTTTAAATAAAACATGAAAAGAGTTTTGATGTTGGAAATTTTTTTAAGTAAAAAGATTTAAGATTCATTAAAATTTAATTTTTAGTAAGAATGGAATTTAATTTATTGCTAATTAGCTAAGCAGCAATCCAAAAACAAAATAAACCTCAAAATAAAGCGAGCAAAATAATAGGAGTGATTTTCTTTTTCTATTAAATTAAAATAGTATTTGGTAGCATGACCATTATTTTTTACAACGGCTTCACAGCGACGTTTCATTGACTCCACAAGTCCCTGACATCTTGATGGTGTTATTGATTGCCATGCCTGCTCAGCAACGCTCCATAACTCTCCGTTATTTTTTGCTTTTGCCTTGGATACTTCTATTTTAATATCTGCCCAAAGATTCTCGATGGGATTGAGGTCAGGAGACGGTGCAGGCCATGACCTCAATCCTATTATCTTGGAACATTGCCTGGCTGCTCTGCTGGTATGCTTTGGGTCGTTATCCTGCTGGAAGACCTATTTGAGGGGCAATTCGTATTCGGCATATGGCAGCATAGTGTTTTGCAGGATATCCACGTAAGAGTGCTGGTTCATAATACTTTTGATGCAGTATATTGGGCCAACTCCATAATAGGAGAAGCATCTCCAAACCATTATACTGGATCCCCCATGCTTAATAGTTTTTCTAGGGTTATATTCCATGTTCGGGGGTCTTCTCTCAAACTGCCGAGATCCTTTACCACCATTGAGAGCCACCTTGCTTTCATCGGTCCAGAGAATGTTTCTCCACTTTTCGGGAGCCCATCCAGCAAGCTTTACCCTTTTACAGTGGAACCTTTCTTGGACTGCGAACATTTAAGTTATGCTCCCTTAGTGTTCTCCTCACCGTATGCACACCGCACGGCACCTCAAGCTCGTCCGCAATTTCTATAGCTGCTTCTGAAGGATTAATCCTTGAAAAGCGGACCACACGTTTTATATAAGATGGTGTAAGAGATTGTTTTCGTCTATCGTTTCTGCCCTTCTTTCAAACACCCAAGAAGTTCCTGAACCTTTCTGTACGTTTTGCCTTCAAAAATGAGCTTTATTAGTGTGTAGTGTTTACCTCAATCCACTTTAAATTATTAAATTCAATAATTTGAGTACAATTTTAAGGGAAATATAAAATAGAATAACAGGACTTGTTTTTAAAACTTTTGAAATCAAAATTTTAATTAAAACACAATTATTTAAATTAAATTTGTCAATCACTGCTATTATTTTGCTTGCCTAAAATAGTCAATGGTCGCATTCGGAAAGCTAGTGGCTACGTAGTCAAGGGATTCTGATTGGCTAAATCCAACTACAAAAGTAGTTGAAATTTCCCCTCCGACGTAGTGTAAAATTTTTGGCTACAAAGTTAGTGCACACTGGTTTTGACGTTTCACAATCAGCTGCTCGGTAAGGACACAAGAATTTCAAAATGAAATGAATCTTTCGGTATTTAAATACAAATATAAATCAATCATATTATACTCGTATCTTCTTTTTGGTATTTATTGAATTTAAAAAGAAAAAAAAAACTATTTAAAGTTCTGAAAACACAAATGTTTCTTATTTATATATTTGTATTTGTCATTAATATGACAGTTCCGGATTGACTAGCTTTGTAGTGCAATTTTGCATTCACAAAGCTAGTTGAATTTTGACTACGTAGCCACTAGCTTTCCGAATGCGACCAATCACACTACACAAAGTGACGTTTAAACAAATTATTGAGAATTTACCGTTAAATTATCACTTGCACCTTTTAAGATAATTACTCTGAGTACCAAAATAAAGTAGAGTTGCGAAAAATTGGCTGTGTTATTGATTTATGAAAAATTATAGCTTGTTGCCTATTACACTGCTATTATTTTGCTCGCCACTGTACATTGATTGATAATGAGGATCTTTGCATTACTTATTACTCAGTCATTTCAGTATAAAATAAAAATAAATAGGGTGGTGCAACAGTCCGTTGGGAACTAAGTGGTTTACAACTCTAAACCATTCCGGTGTGCGAGTACTCTTGTCAGGGATGGAGGGGACCTACAGTTTATATGCCGAATCCGAACGGCAAATTTTGAGAAAGCACTTTTCATGACAAGAATTACTCTTGGAGAATTTGTCAATTCCTCGCAAGAGGCAGTACCCGTGAAACTTAAGATGACATAGGCAGGGATCGAACCCAAGACCTCTGGCATGACAGTCCAACGCACTAACCATCATGCCACGGGTACTTTTTTTTTTTTTTTTTTATAATAAGCAAACACTCAAGGGGATATTACTACCCTTATTATGCAGATGCACAGTGTGAGCACTAGGAAGAGGAGAGAGGGTTTAAAAGGAGATGTCGGTGCACATTGGTTTTGAATTCCTGAATATTGCAATGACTAGGAAAGACAGAGTGTGGTAAGGCATTCCACATTCGCGTAGTACGGCTAAAGAACGAATCTCTGTATTTGACAGTACGGCCGAAGTTGGGCTCGAGGGTATACTGATGAGCATTCCTAGAAGCGCGAGTATTACGGTTGAACTGTTTAAGGGGAGGAATGCAACTGGCTATTTCACTAGAGCATAAGCCGTTAAAGTAACGGTAAAAAAGAGTCAGACAAGAGACCTTACGACGATGTTCAAGCGTAGTAAATGAACTTATGATGATATTGTCATCTATCAATTTAAATGCTCTACGTTCAATACTATCCAAGAGGCTTAAGTAAGTTGCAGGAGCACCAGCCCAGAGATGGGAGTTATACTCAAGCTTTGGACGTATATAAGTCTTGTAAATAACAGCCAGATCAGAGGGGGAGAAAAACTTCTTGCATCGCCTTAGAAAACCCAAACATCTTGCGGCATTTTTGGCGACATCGCGTATGTGTTCGTTCCACAAAAGGTGGTTGGTGATACACATACCGAGAATATCGAGATGTTCAGTCTCCCCGATGCAAGTGCCATCCATGGATAATGGCAATTGCGGTATATCTCGCTTTAACGATACAAGACAGCATTGCGTTTTCGAAGCATTAAATTCCACGCGGTTTTTTAATCCCCATTGTAGAATGCTGTTTAGGTCGGAATTTAATGAACTTATCATATTTTGTCGTTGCAGTTCCACATCCGAAGAAGAGGGATGTGAGTCTGAAAACGAATATGAAAAGCTAAGAGTACTATCGTCAGCGAAACAATGTATTGGATTAGAAGTTGCAGACAGGAGATCATTAATAAAAATGAGAAAGAGTGTTGGAGATAGAACAGAGCCCTGGGGCACACCAGCATTTATTTTGTGGTTTTCAGACTTGAACCCATCCAATACTACTTGTATTGAACGATCCGAAAGGTAATTACTAATCCAATGAAGCAGGGATTCGTGAAAACCGAAAGCACGCATTTTCGATAAGAGGGCCTGATGCCAAACCCTATCAAATGCTTTTGAAATATCAAGTGCAATAATCTTACTTTCTCCAAAGCGATGTAAAGATTTGCTCCACTGTTCGGTGAGATGAACCATGAGATCACCAGTGGACCTATTGCTGCGAAAGCCGTACTGCCGGTCATTAAGAAGCTTTCGGTCTTCGAGATATTTCTTAAGCTGATAATTTATCAGCGTTTCCATGACCTTGGAAAGAAGGGACGTAAGTGCAATCGGTCGATAATTAGAGGGTGAGGAAGATTCGCCTTTTTTGGGAATAGGCTGGACAAATGCAGTTTTCCATCCACTCGGAACGAGACCTGAGGAGTAGGACAGATGAAAAAGCTTACGCAGTGGTTTTGCCAGCGTTGAAGAACACCTCTTCAGAACAATAGCGGGGATACCATCCGGACCAGCGGATTTATGTGTGTTTAGATCTCTTAGGACTCTTGCCACAGTACGAGTGCGAAAAAAGATTGGTCCCATAGAATCACTAACTCGCTCAAGTACAGGCGGAGTCATAACACTCACTGGCAGCGTAGAATTGGCGGCGAACTGCCTAGCAAAGAGATTAGCTTTCTCTAAAGAGCTAACAAATGGAGTGTCATTGACAACGAGCGTAGGAACCGAAGAAGATGAAGAATTCCTCGTTTTTTACAAATGACCAAAAATTTTTACTGCCTTTGGGACATTGCAGTATTTTTTTGCCGTAATTTTTGGTCATGTAAAAATTTGGTTCGTCGAATATGGGCGTTGCAGGCCTTCCTGGCTTGTTTGAACTTTTTCCGGCTTTCCTCAGTACGGTTGGCTTTATAGCAACGGAAACTTACCTCTTTGGCCCTAATAACCTCTTTACAGCTCGCATCAAACCATGCGTTTTCCTTAGGTCTGATACTTTTAACCCTATTCGGAATAAAAGTTCTCATTCCCAGGAGTACTACAGTCATTTCGGTATGCATTCACAAAATCGAAATGCATCTGATTTAAAAGACACTGAATTAAATCGTGAACTACAACACAATACTATAGAAATGGCAGCGATTGTTGCTCGCAATGTCTCACTAAGGAATGAAAAATAAAGAACCATTTTTGACCACATCATGCTGGCAGTTTCGGCAGGACAAGATGGATTCTTTTTTTTTTTTGATGCACCAGGTGGAACTGGCAAAACATTCCTTATTTCGATAATTCTTGCTAAAATACGATCAAATAATGGTATTGCATCTTCTGAGATTGCGGCAACTTTATTGGATGGAGGCAGAACAGCTCATTCAGTATTTAAAGTATTAAAATATTCAAAATAACTCAGACAATATAAAAAAACAAACATTCATGGCCACAGTGCTGAAACAGTGTAAAATTATAATCTGGGATGAATGCACTATGGCACACAAACATTCACTTGAGGCGTTGATAGACTATTTGGCGGCACTCTGTTACTCCTTTCAGGTGATTCCAGACAAAGACTTCCCATTATTCCGTGTTCAACGTACGCTGATAAGATCAACGCGTGCTTAAAATCATCGCCACTGCGGCGTAAGGTTGAAAAAGTACAACTGAAAGTAAATATGCGTGTTCAAATGCTTCAAGATCCATCCGCTGAAACATTCTCAAAACAAATTTTAAATATAGGCGACGGAAAAGTTACTACAGGTGAAACGGGATGCATAAAATTACCGGTCGATTTCTGCACGATTATTGATTCACAAGATACTCTCATTGACCAGATATATCCCGATGTACACAGACAATATACAAATCATTAGTGGCTGGCAGAAAGAGCAATTTTAGCAGCAAAAAATGTGGATCTCAACGAATTAAATCTCAAGATACAACATTTGTTAGCAGCAGACTTGGTGTTATACAAATCTATTGATACAGTTTGTGATGCTGTAAATATTACCCAACTGAGTTTTTGAACTTATTGGATTTACCAGGTATGCCACCGCATAATTTACAACTGAAGGTTGGATCTCCGGTAATTTTGCTTCGTAATTTGAAGCCACCACGGTTGTGCAACGGCACGCTATTCGAAATTAAAAAATTAATGAAAAATGTTATCCCATAATTCTAAAAGGCAAATTCCGAGGTGAACATATATTATTACCGCGAATCCCTATTATACAGACAGATGTGCCAATTCAATTCAAAAGCCTTCAATTTCCAATTAGATTGGCATTTGCAATGCTCTCGAGTTTGTTTGTATTGGGGAAAGATGGGATCACAAAAAATATTGTACACTCTGTTGCATTAAGGGATTGATATTGTTTTTTGCAGTATTGTCATAATTAGCGATATGGTTATAATTTTAAAGAATTAATTTTAATAAATTAAAACAATTCACCTAGATTTGTTATTTTAATATTTTCTCACCGTTTACAGTGCTCTATACCTTTCCCACTTACATAGTATATACCACATCCTAACGCACTTACAATAAGTTATTTATTTCTAGCAAAATATTCTCTAGAAATTATTTATATGACAAAACAACGTGTGTCGGGTCAGCTAGTAAAAATATAAAAATATAGGCAAGAAGTAAGTCGTATCAATTGAAACTTTTATGTATCACGGATCAATGTTTTAAAGGAAATAAAAATAATGGATATTAGATTCAGGTGGCAGCGATTACATAAGGTATAAGAGTCAATGCTTTGAAAATTTCACAGAAACAACAACATATGTATGTGACAATTGTAAAAACACACTAGCTAAATTAATTTTAGACACAATTAATTGATTCGAATGGGTCCAAGGACCCATTAACGAGCTAGTTGGGATAATTTATTGGCCAAAAAGGGCTTCGAACAAACAAACTAGTTACAATAGATACGTGAAATTCAACTTATTTATTATTATTTTCTTTGGTGAAAGCGATTTATCGGGAATGTCATGTGATGAAATAATTCACTTGTGCCCAATTTCATAAACAACTTTTATACATTTAACAGGATTTTAAACTGTAAAATGAGATATTTTGGTTTCACCAAGCGTTTTTAAAGTAAACAAGCTTTTAAACACCTTTTAAAACTAAATGCCCATTTTTGGCTCATTAAATTTTAAAAGTGTAATTAAAAATGATTATGACAGATTGACAGCTGATGTTTTGTTTTGTAAAATTTTTATTCTCAACATTTGGAGATGCAGAATGAATAGGTAAACAAATTCAACATTGCATTACTATTTATAGTATCATTTTTATGATTTTAATTTTTAATTAGAATATTAGATTGGTCATCTTCATCTGACGAAGAAGAACAACATGTAGTTATTCGCCGTTCAAGAGTATTCTGCGTTCACAAGAATCCATTTTCATATTTTATTTTTGAACGACACACGATTACTCAAACGGTTGTTTTTGATTTTGAAGAAGTTTACACTGTTGTATTTTGCGATTCTTGTCATTTATTTCAACATATAATGCTTTCTCATTTTTTCTCACACAATTCGCTTAATAGAAAGAAAATTGGAGTTTTATATTTACAGGGTTGCGATTTGCGAAGAGAACTCTATTTTAACAAAAATATCCCTGAAATTTCCCATTTCAAGCTTGGTGAAACTGAAAAAATTTAAAGGCCTGATAAAATTTAAAAAGCTTTTAGATAAAAGTGCTTTTAGTGTTTGTTTATGAAACCGGACATTGAGATTGTGTAATTCGTGTGTACTAAAAGAACTCATTGAACTTTTAATAAAAATGGTTTAAATCATGAAAATCATGAAAAATAAATTAAACCAGCAAGAGTGTTCAATTATGCGTTTCGCCCCGGTGTGATGGTTGGGCTCATCAGAAGATGACCATCCCATCACACCTTGTCTTGACGCATATTTCTCGAATTAATCGAGATACCATATAATCCGAGCTACATAAAGCAACTGCGAATTATATGGTGCTACAAGTCTTCAGAGAAGATAAATTGTAGCATTATGTTTATTGCCGTGCTATATGATGAGCCCAACCATCACACCGGGGCGAAACGCATAATTGAACACTCTTGCTGGTTTAATTTATTTTTCATGATTTTCATGATTTAAACCATTTTTATTAAAAATAACAAGAAAAAACCTATTGACTGTTTACAGTCAAATATTTCTTTTTCATTGAACTTATATGACTCGGCACGATTTGTTTTAACAAACAAAAGAAGATTTTAAATTTCTGAAGGGGACATTAGAATTGTAAAGTGATGTAATACTAAATCTGAATCTGAATAGGCTTTGCATTAAAAGCTTAAAGAGTTAGGGTTTATGGCAATGTGTGTATTTAAATTAAATAAATAATTAGTAAATATTCTTATTGTGTGCTTACCCATAATTATCATATAGAATTCCATTAGCTGGAATCGGTCTTAAAACAAACAAAATGGCTTGGGTTCCTTTGTAGATGCGTATTGTGTTCGGTGCACACGAATGATTCAGCAAACTAAAGAACGCATACGCTCCCCCAGCGAATGTTTGATCGTCTTTAGTCTCATTCACCTGTTCTACTAAATCCATTCCATGCATATTCGAAGGTGATGTTTGCAAATGTCTAAACAGTAATTCCGTGAAAAAATTCTCGCCTTGCAGGGAGCCCAGGAATTCTTTTAACGGTGTATGTTCGATGACAAACCTCTTCAGCACAGCACAAACAACAGCTCGCTGAAAGAGATCGCTTATACTTCGGTGTTCTTGATTCGTGACCAGGCCATGTATTGCTCGATAATGTTCGCGGGGTGTCAAATTCGATTGGTCAATGGTAAATGCTGATTGGTTTTGGTTAATTGGATCCGCACAGAAGGCCATGCACTCGTCGATATTTGGAAAGATACTTAGGGCGGTTAGACAAGTCCTTAGAGCGATCTGATGAATTTTGTTGAACATTGTAAAAATGAAGTCTATTATGGGACATTCATACTTGTGGAAGGTATTGTTTGCCTCTTCAAGGCATTTCTCGCTGCAAAACATCGCACTTGTGCAGTTCGGACAGGGGATCAAAGTCAAATAGTTCTCTCGTTTGCAATTTGCACATCGGATATACCGCATCGGAGCAAGCAAGGACGATGCGAATGGTTCCTCGAATGCAACTACATCACCTACCGCAAGGTCGCGGTTAGTGCAAATGTAGCGACCCATTTCCTTGCTGCAGCGCAACTCCAAGCATTCAGCGATGGATGGAATGACCGGATGGCGGTCATAAGTCATTCCGAACGTATACGGCACAATCTCAGCTTCTTGAGTGGCCAGCAGTTGACTACAATCGTTCTCCCTTTTGTCCAGTTTGTGCTGCAAACGTTTAGGGTAGTTGGCCTTTCGGGCCAACTCAATATTTTCCAAACACTCCCGATACTTCTTCCATTCAAACAGAACCGCCGAACGATTGGCATATCCGATTGATATATTCTCCGAATTGAGCTCAGAGAAGCAAATGCTCTTATTGTAGAGCTCAAGTGCATGGAAATAGTTGCGTTGTTTCAGAGAGAATTGCTTGTTGCCGAGCATTCGAAACTCCTCGGAACGCTTGTTGCATTTTGGGGCGCGGAGTGTGCAATTGAGTTTTATTTTATCAAAATACTTAAAATCGTGTAACGTATTTTCTACGAATTTAACTTTGGCATTATTGTCTGGCAGGGAATTAAATTTTCCAGATGCAATGCCTATTAGTTTCCAATCGGCAAGTTTTCTAACCAAATCATCGCTGACTTCGTAGACATCCATGCCTTGTGATTTTGTTGGTCTTGCTCGGGATAAATTTTAAGAATTGAAAATTATTTGAGTGCAAGTGAAAGTGTGTGTGGCAGGAACCACTCAAAATCTTTATAAAAATAACAAATCGAATTAGAAAATTGGATTAATTTGAGAATAAAAATGAATTACAACTGTTTATTTAATACAAAAATCCGCGATCCCATGTGCGGTTATCGGTATGGTAGCTTAGGAATTTTTTTGACAGCTCCAAGAAAAAAGACAAAAATAAACATTATCGAGACTCGAACTGGATGTATGTCAGATACTGGTATAATATGACAGGGATGGCAAATGTTGCATTTTCATTTTGAACAACGTCGAACAAAGACGGAGTGCACTGTTGTGCTCTTGCACAATTGGTATAAGAAGAGGATGCATAATATTGAAATCACATTAGTTGGATAGAGACAAGAGCTTAAATTTAATACGGCAATTGGAAAATATTTTCGGAAAATCAAAAAAATATTGCTTTAAAAGTACCTAAAAAGGTGGTTGTAATTGAGCTGCACAGTGCTTTTTTATAGTTTTAAAATGATAGTTTAAAGGTCCTTTGATTTTGTATGTAGTAAAAATGCATTTAAATTTGGAAAGGTATTTTTATTTGATATTTATTTATTTGTATGTCAGCTGTACATCAAGTTAAACTTATAAATAGTACAGGATATAAAACATTGATTTAAGATACAATTAACAAAAGAAATATTTACAAATAGTCTAAGAGCCGGCAGCAAATTTGGGAGTGGAGTGATAACCAAAATATATATAAATGTATGTGTAGATCTGGCAGGTTTTTTTTCAGCCGGGGTGGGGGTGGGCGTTCGAAAATGGTAATTTTTTCCATTTTGGAATGAGGATGAAAAGAGGATTGTGCCCTGATATCAAAAAAGTGTGTACAAGACGTTTTGCTTTCAGCCTTCCCCTTGCCAGACGCATTTTAACACATTTTAACAGAATTTTTCAACTTAAATCCTTAAACCTAAGTGTACACGATTGCCAGATCTGCAAATATTGCCAGATCTGTCACTGAAAAAATTGTCTCGAATGGCTGACAATCGTGTACACACCAAATTAATTTGCAGACAAATGGTTTGGCTCCTAATTTGCAGACAAATATCTACCAATTAATTTGTAGATATCTGGCAATCGTGTACACGCAAGCTGACAACCGTGTACACACCAAATTGATTTGCAGAAAAATTTGTTCATCAATCATTTTGAAGACAAATAAATTTGCAGATGTGGCAATCGTGTGTACACAAAATTCATTGGGAGATCACCAAATTTTTTTCATTTTCTGACGTTTCTGCAAACGTCTGACAATGAATAAATTTGCAGATGCCGTTTGAGGAACATTTGCAAATTTATTCATTGGCAGACAAATTTTCTGACTGATGCGATGTGTGACAATGAGCTGAAAATACATTTGCAGATCCAAAATTTGATTTGGTGTGTACACGGTTGGCAGAAAATCTACAAATGTTTGCAAATCTATTACTAGCTATTTGGCCAAATTAGTTTGTCGACATTGTCAGACAAATATTTGGCAACAGATTTGCAGATATTTGTAGATATCTGCAAACCGTGTTCACACAAATTAAATTTTGAGCTCATTTTCACACATTGTCAGACGTTTGCAGATCTGACAATGATTGTCAGACCTGGCAATCGTGTACCCTAAGCTTAATAACTTTTTTTCTATTAACCATAACCAAAAGAATCATATAGCAACATATCAGACGAATTCCCCTCATTCTAAAAATGTATGTCCAAGACGCATTTTAACACTTTTTAAAAGCACTTTACTGCAATAAATTAATCGTTGCAACTATATATGCCATATTTGGAAAAGTGCAATATTAAATACAGGATACAACTTTCCCCATTACAATGCGGCTGGACCATGGAGGATGACATGGCCAAATTGAAATGGTTCAACGGAGTCGTGGCCCCAGAAACCATTGAAAAAAGGAAAACAGTTATTTAGGATTTAATTTGCAAAATTTTGTTAAAAAGTGTTAAAATGCGTCTGGCAAGGGGAAGGCTGAAAGCAAAACGTCTTGGACACACATTTTTAGAATCAGGGGAATTCGTCTGATATTTTGGTATATGATTGTTTTGGTTATGGTTAATAGGAAAAAAGTTATTAAGGATTTAAGTTGAAAAATTCTTTTAAGAAGTGTTAAAATGCGTCTGGCAAGGAGAATGCTGAAAGTAAAACGTCTTGGACACACATTTTTACAATCAGGAGAATTTTTATAATTTTTGATGTATCATTCGTGTGGTTATTATTTCGACCCAAAAAGTTGATTTTCGCGCATTTTGGCGGCCGTCTGGCAAGGGGAAGGCTGAAAGTAAAACGTCTTGGACACACTTTTCTGACATCAGTGGACCATCCTCTTTTGTTTATATGTATATCCATTTAAGTGGTTATCACTTCGACCCCAAAATCGAAAAAATGACCATTTTCGAACGCCCACCCCCGCCCCCGGCTGAAAAAAAACCTGCTAGACGGTTGAATTTGGCATAATGTTGCACATACATTTATATATATTTTGGTTATCACTCCACTCGTAAAATTTGCTGCCGGCTCTTGGTCTGAAACGTGTGAGAACAAAATTAACAAAAGCTTAATTAAAATTAATTATACATTAAAAATGGACTAAAATTAAGAATTAAAGATTTCAGAACAACAAAAAAACAGAAGACATGTTAATTAAAAGTTATCTGAATCAAGACACAAGGAAAATAAAATTGAAAATTATTAATTTAAAAGTATGTTCAGTTCAAGTAATATTCAAAACACTGACTGGTTTGACACACAGTCTAACATCATGAACGAAAAATTGCCTGCGCGATGTCAAACACGTAAAGGTGAACGAGCGCAATAAAATGGAACGGCTAGAAACACAAAAATTAAGTCTATTACATAGATAACTTCGAGTCTTTTTAACAATCAATTTGAAGAGTGAAATGCAACAACGATATTTGAAGAAAGCTACCAGATCGCAATTGAAAAGCTGACGAGCTTGAATAGAGACATGATCGAACCTACGTAGGTTAAAAACAAACCGAGCTATTGCAATGCCACCTTTAGTTTCTGAGCTAATTGAGAATCAAGATCATCAAACAGCTCACACCCGTATGTTATTACAGGTAGGAAAAGTGATTTTACCAGCTTTAATATAATATGAGTAGGTAGTACGGATTTAGTAACAGATAGTCCTCTTAGTGAAGCATACATCTTTGACACAACTGTATCGACATGGTTATTCCAAGTTAACCTGTTGCTAAAGACCAAACCTAAATTTCTAACTTAGTCAACGTATTCAATAATACAATTATTAAACATAACGGGAGGGAAATTATCTGGGTTTGGTTTGTTTATTGAAATTGGAAGAGCTTTCGTTTTTTCAGGATTGAGTCAACAAGTCTGATGCGTGTCGATCAATCATATATAGCCAGTAAATCAATGTTCAATTTAGATATTGCATCCTTAAGCATTATCTCAGGAAAACTAATATATAATTGGACATCATCTGCATAGATATGAAACTGACAGTATGATAAAACAGAGGGCAGATCATATTAATGAACAATGAAAACAGTAAAGGTCCAAGGATTGATCCTTGAGGAACACCATGATTAACAGGGAGGAACGAGGACATTCTACCATTACAAGACACGGCTTGCATACGATTGGTCAAATATGAGTAAATAAGTTTTTTAGTTGTGTCAGAGAAGCTAAATAGGGTCGTCAATTTATCACAGAGAAGATTATGGTTTACACAGTCAAATACCTTTGAAAAGTCAAGTAAGGTTATCACAGTTGTAAATTTATGGTCTAAAGAATGTCTTATGTCATCAGATACGTTGAGTAAAGCTGAAACACAACTAGTATGTATGTCATTAATGTAAGAAAAATATTGCATCACTGCATGAACCTCACAATTTAAAGGAAATTTTAGTGAAATTCTTGAAAAAAGTATAACAAAACCTAAAGCTTAATTTAACGACAGAGCCAATTGGCTCCAGTCCAAATTTGCACGACATACACGACAGAGCCAAAGCCACTTTGACAGAAAATTTTAACCCCGTATAATATATGTTGGCAGCTGGAGCTGACCCTGAAAAAATAAAGAGGGAAAATTATTTGTTTGCTTGAATTTTTGTTTCAGGTAGTTAGATAGTTCTTCGGTGGCGAGATAAGACTGTGTTAGGCTAGGCGCGCACATGCAACTTTTTCGAAACCAAATACATAGTTCGATCGTTAGTTGCCCAAACATCGCGCACATAAGCAACTCCGAAAGTAATGAACGAAATAAACCAATACACAGGAAATATTTATTCACCTTGACTACATTTTTTTCTCTCTTGCACTTACAGAAAATTATTCAACGATTTAGTTGAATGTCCGCGCAGTTACCTAAAATTGTCCTTGTGACACAAACACAAACACAAAGTCTCCTTGCAAGTTTTCGAGTACAACATTTCCACCAGGTATAAAATTCGAAAATCTATTCCAAAATGTATGGCCTCATCCTAGTGGTTGTCAGTGTACAAATATGTAAATAAAATTGACACACTTTTGTTTGCGTTTTTAATTTTCGTATTATTTTATTCATACAATCTTTATTTGTCCACTCATTCGTTTCGTTTCAATTACTTGAATTGAAAATAATTGTCGCTTTTTTTTGTCTTTCAATTTTTAAATTGTAAACATTTATGAGCATTTACATCTTTTGCATTAATTTGTTTGCGTTAAATAACAAACATTTACCTAAATGCCCAGGAATATTTTGTGTTGTTGTTGTTGTTGTTGTTTATATGAGTATATTTAACTATATTAAAATAGGTCAACATTTAAACAGCCTGCACCGCACAGAGGAATAATAATAATTAATGGAATATAATGTAAACTAATTTAGAAACATTATAAGCATGTTAACATAAAAATGTTATTTAAAATGAAACAAAAAGAATGAAATAACTTTTTATATTTATATCTATTTTAAACAAATTATTTGTTTTTGTTATGAAAAAAAAAAACAAAAGAATTTCACAAAAGTTTAAATGTTTAAAAATTAAAGAAAAATCAAAATAAAAACTACTAATGTTTGACATCGCCTTTTGATATATTTTTTGTTTACACACAAAATAAAGCCTTGCGGAGCATCGAATGAATGGGCTCTAAATTTCATTAAGTTGTTATTTTTGTTTATGATTTTAAGGTAATTCATATGATATCTTATATACTTTTTTATGTTTAAGACAAAAATTAAATCTATATTTTCATTAAAGGTAATATTTTAAGTCTCGAAAGCTTAGTTTGAATCGTCATCATGTGACTCTTGCTGATCATTATGTTCTAGTTGTTGTTGCTGTTGTTGTTGTTGGTGTGTTGGTTCGTCTTGTTGTTCCTGATGTTCTTGTTGATGTTTAGTATGTTTGGAACGAAAGTTACGACGTGCGGCTGCGTTGTTATACGGGTGTGGATGAACACTGTAAAATAATAACATATATTTTGTTTATTTAGTTTTAGCAGTAAGGTTTTATAATTTATTATGAAAAATAATAATGCAAACAGTTTACAGCAAAATCAAATGCATTAACCAAAAGAGAAAAATAAACAGATTAAAAAACATAGTTTAATAACAAACAACTATAATGAACATTTTGTATCAATTATTGATTTAATATTTAAAACTTGCAAGGTTGTACTTGTTTTTGTTTATAATATAATATTTTGATATTTGATTCTATTAACATCATAACATTCTTCATTTGTTTACTTTTTTATGTACATGCTAACATTTATAATCAACACAACTTCTAGTTTTTTATTAAATAAATCGTATAGCCTTTTCGATTGGTAATTCAGAAGAAATCTTCACCGTGGGTTAGATTTGGTTTCAAATTTTCAGAGACTTTGGTTCATGAGCGCTAATTAAACCGAACTGGGCTGATAAACTTAATCTATATTTATCGTCTCAGACTATTGATTTCTTATTTAACATTTCGGCTTTCAAGTATTGAATTCAAGAGCACTCACAGCGAACTAACTAGCATTTAAACTAAAACGCAGCTATAATTTGATTATGTTCATATTATTGTATTTGTGCAGTCGCCATCAGCGTATACACGTATTTTAAACTCGTCCGGATATCCAGTTAAAAATTGCTTTACTACAAAACTACCAAAATCAATTTAGTCGATTCGTATAAATTGTTTTACAAATCTTCCCTTTGCCTCAAACTATGGTAATTTCGTGAAATTTCTTCAGAATTTTTATATCGAAATTTTAATGTTCGCTAAAATTTATCTCGGGAACTGTTGGGTATTGTTGTTTGTTGTAGTTGAGGTCCGTATCGTCATGTTGCTTTTAATTTAGGAGGACACTTTTGTTATTTTTTTGTAATCTTATCACATACATATGGCCTTAAACATTAAAGATGACAGCCAATTGATTCATAACGGTTGGTGAATTTTTTCCCAAGACACAATCTAAAATCATCAAACCTAAAATCTCATAACCGAAATCTCCATAAAGAAACCCCCCATGTCGAAATTTTCCAAGCTAACAACTAAATCGCGCGATTCATTTCAATGATTAATTACATAAGATTTGCTATTTCTTATTTAGGGGCTGATTGTAGCTATCAGTTAAATCATTAGTAAAATCTTTGTTTTACAATTTTGAACATTTTAATGCTTTATTTTCAGAAAAATATAAACGTATTAAGATGAAGTCTTACGTAAAGTAAAAAAAAAAAGTAATAGTAACAAATTACTAATAAAACCATCAGCAAAAAGGAGGTGCTAAGCTTCTAATTCTTTAATACATCTAATTTAATGATAGTGATTGCTATAAACACTCATCAGTAAAACATTTCAGATTCCAGCATGTTTCAATTTTTACTGATGGATTTTAGTCATAGCTATAAACTGCGCATTAAAAAGCAAATATGAATTTTCAAAAAAAAAAAAATAGTTTCGACACAAAATTATTCTAAAAGTAAATGAGAAACTGAAAATTGGAGATTATAGAATCGGAAAATTATGAAACTTTTACTGAAAACAGAAAAAAACGACTTAATTAATTCCCATATCCCGCAAAAGCCTAATATCGGGATTTCCAATAACGACTTGACACAATCGTAAAATGTACATACGTCGCTTCAAATGGTACATCAGATTCAATTCCTGAGTCAGCTTCATCTTTTTTGGGTGTAAATCAGAATCTTTTCGGAAAATAAGCCATAATGTGGTATGAGCGATGCCCAACTGTTGAGAACGCCGTGGAATTGAATGATTTGAATCGTTTTTAGCACTATATTTGTTAAGCCTAGAATTAAAGTTAACGCTGTTGAAATTGCAGTCACCGACTTTAAATTGCGGTAGAAAAGTTTGCGGATGTTGTTCGTTTTTGAGTATACTGAAAAATTGACACTGACAGTTCGATTATTGTTGAAAGGGTGCGTCTCCATAAGAAAACCTTCGGAATAGTATAATTTGATTACCACTTACGAAACCTTTGTTACCAGTGTAATCGTTATTATTTTATCACGATTAAAGAATGTCATGGAAATGGCAAAAGCAAAATGGTGTCAGTGGGCGTACCTAGATTTGGGATTTGGTGATTTTGGCAATTGATTCCTTAAGATTAATTCCACTTTCCATTTTATCTTTGGAGATAATGAAAAGTGGATTTTTTTGGGAGATTTTATCTTATAATAATTTAATCTTTCGGAGATTTCGTACGCCTACAAATATTACAATAGTAAAAGCGTAACAGACAAAATTTATTGAGAGTTTAAAAAAATTGTTGGTATTGAATAAATGTAGATTTTGGCAAAATTGTTAGATTTTAGAGCATTTTGTACATCCAGTGGTGGACACAAATTTAGCACACTTGAAGAAGATAAGAAATATCGTTATTTTACTTGTATTAGTTTTGTTCTAAGCAACTTTTAATTTCAAGTCATTTACAACCATATTAAAAACTAAAAACTGTTACTCTAAATAAATAAATTAGTTTGCGTTTTGAGAAAATTGCATAAGTTTGTAATAATTCAAACTATTTTTAGCTGGACATAAATTTAGCACATACTTAAATAGTCATGGCAAAAGGACAATGATACTCAGAAGAAAAACGAAAAAAAAATGTTGCAGATGAAAGACAAGGGAAGGATAGTTTCTGACATATCCAAGCTGTTGGAGTGCTCCAGAAAAATGGTTTACAACGCGCTTCGGCATTTGGAACCATTCAAAACATCGGACAATGTTCTCTTAAAAGAAAGACCAAACCAAAAGAAGACAAAGTAATTTATCGTTTGTCAGCCAAGGATCCGTTTCAGAGCCCAGTGCCATCCGCAACAAACTGAAAGAAAATTATGATGTCAACATATCATCAAGGACGGTAAGACGGTTGCGTTGAACAAACCACTCAGTTTTTGGAAAAACGTGCTTTAGACCGACGAATTCAAATTCTGACGGTTTGGTTCAGATGGCAAAAAGTGTGTATGGCTTCCACAGAACATGCAACACAATCGTCGATATACTGTTAAAACGGTCAAAAATGGTGGTAGGAATGTTATGGTCTGCATTTTCCCGTCACGGTGTTGGTCCTATAGTAAAAATTGACACAAAAATGGACCAACATGTGTACAAAAGTATCCTGGTACACTATATGATTCCATTTTCAGAAGAAAATTTACCACTTCTATGGAGATTTATGCATGATAATGACCCTAAGCACACATCACAACTTGTGAAGAATTGCTTCTAAAGTGACCAGCGCAATCACCCGATCGAAAAAATTTGTGGAATGATGAGAAACATCAAATTGAAAAAAGAAAGCCGAAAAATTTGCAAGAATTATGGCGTTCATTTAAGATGCATGGTATGGCATTCTAAGACAACGGTGGGTGGCTTTGGTTGAAAGTTTGCCTAGAAGAACAGTGCAGTCATAGAAACAAAGGATTCCCTACCAAATACTGAATCCTCCATAATGGTAAGTTGCATACATACAAATTTTTCCATCTAAAACTTAAAGTGTGCTTAACAAATGTCCAAGTAAAAGAAGTTGTTTTAACAAATTTTTCAATTCCCTTTTTACAGGTATAACTTGTATCGGGTGATTTTTTTGAGGTTAGGATTTTCATGCATTAGTATTTGACAGATCACGCGGGATTTCAGACATGGTGTCAAAGAGAAAGATGCTCAGTATGCTTTGACATTTCATCATAAATAGACTTACTAACGAGCAACGCTTGCAAATCATTGAATTTTATTACCAAAATCAGTGTTCGGTTCGAAATGTGTTTCGCGCTTTACGCAAATTTTATGCGTTTTTTTTTTTTTAAAGTTCTCAAGCTCTTAAAAAATCACCCATTATATACAGCATACTGAGCATCTTTCTCTTTGACACCATGTCTGAAATCCCGCGTGATCTGTCAAATACTAATGCATGAAAATCCTAACCTCAAAAAAATCACCCGATACAATGTTCTTTTCGGTAAAAACATAGGTATATCCTACCATATTGCATATAAATAAAATAAACTTGCAGCGTCAGTGCAACAAAAACTTTTAAATACAAGATTTTTCATTTCATCAAATAAGAATTTAGCACTCTTGTTCACCACTGTATGTAATAAATAAATTTTGTTCGAGAAGATAAGTAGTCCTTAGCTAATTATTATATTTCTTTGGATATCTCCAAATAGTAGCTGACGCAATGAAAGAATGCATTTGATAGTAAATCAAATCCAAATCGAAAATCTGTGTTTATATTCCCTATTTGCTACCTAGAACCAATTTCAATAACTATCAAATTTGCTCAAACATACACAAAAACAACAAAATAACAAAACTACTTATAAAAAAAGTAGCTAATACTAATATCCATTGTTTTTACTAAATTTGAAAAAGAAAACAAAATGGTTGTTCTATATAATTCCTTTTTCTTAAATAACACGACAAAGAAGAAGTTGCTTCGGCTTATATCAATAAGTTAGTATTGAAAAAGTATATGTTTTGCGACAGTACTTTAGGCGTGTTAATAATAAAGACAAATATTTACCTTACCAAGATTATTGCATATTTTAAAGTAAGCATTAGGTCTTATAAAACTTAGGATATAAACACAGCATTTTTTTTTTTTTAAACTAAAGCCAATGTACAATTTTCAGAATTTTGCGAAATATGCGTATTTGACGCCATGATTTAAAAAAAAAAACTTTTTAACTCAAGAATTGTATTCTAGGCAATTTGCTTACTTTTATGTTCTAAACTGAAAAAAATAAATATTTCTGTATTTTGTCTTTAAACATTTCTGTTACATTCCCTTCTTTTTCTATTTACGGTAGAAGCGAGGATTGTACAATCTCCAGTCTCTATAATAAAAGATTTGGTTAAAATATATATAAATATTTTTTAAGTGTTAATGTTTATTTAAAAAAAAGGTGGGTAAGTTTCCTGAGAAAATCTGGAAATCTATCAAGAACATATTTTTTTTTTACTGTTCATTTAAAATTTTGTTGGCGTTGGGTACAATGAAAAATTGTGCATTTAACGCAATGTCAGCAGCTTATCTAGTGTACTCATACATACTGGGGCGGCCCGGGTTGGTGATAATATCCCCCAAGGCATAATCCCCAAAGGAAAATCCCCAAATCCATAATCCCCAAAACGAAATCCCCAGCAGCAAAATTCCCAAAGAGAAAATACCCAGGGCGAAAATCCCCAAGTGAATATCCTCAAAACAATTATGTTCAAGTAGTGAATCATGCGATTAAATCGCGCGCGCAATTTAATCGCATGATTCACTAGTTGAACATAATTGTTTTGAATATATTAAATTTCATTTATATTGCATGAAATGCAAGCAAAAGATTTGGAAACAATAACATCATCCATTTCAATTTTTATTTTAAAATTAAAGAAATACTCGACACTACAAAACAACGCTTAGACAGCACTAAACAAGCACTACGAATACAATGATTCTCTATCAATACTAAAGTCAGACTGAGAAATGCATGCCTTCATAGTGATTTTTTGTTTAGAAACTGTTTATCATTATAATTTATAAATATCACAATAAGAGAATTTCATAAGAGTTTTTCTAAAAACGCATGCATAAATGAAGATATGCACGGATACTGGGGATTTGGAGATTTCGTGGGGATTTTGGCAAAATAAATTATTTAGTTGGGGATTTTGTCCATTTGTCTTATGTCTCTGGGGATATTATCAAAATGGATTAAATTTGTTTGGGTATAATATCCCGTGGGGATTCTTTTTTTTGGGGATTCAATACGACACCCGGGCGGCCTACTATGTAACTCGATTCTACGAGAACTTTTGATTCTATTCGAAACTCATTTCCGATTCTATTTTCAAATCGTACTACGTCTGAAAATAGAATCGAATACCGGTTATACCAACTTGTTTAAAAAAAAAATCTACTTTCGAAAGAGTATCGAGTTGTTTGACAGTTTTAAAAACAAAACATCAAATTTTTGGACAAGAATAATTATAACAAAAATGGACACCGTTGGAATTTGGTTTAATTTGAAATTAAATGAAGAACGGACGAGGAAATTGAACGCAAAAGAATAAGAGATAATTCCAAAATAATGGAGCTGAGTGAGAAAAGGTTTGCACATATAGGGTCCGCCATCTAACTTTTTTTTTCAACTAGTGCTTATTTCGTGAATGGTTACACTTAGCTCATGTCTGATTTCACAGATAATTAGTTTTATCTTTCCGCTGAACGAATATGGTTGTGTATACGCTTCATCATCTTTTCAGATGAAGCTCAATTTGATCTTGGCGGGTATGTAAACAAGCAAATTTGTCGTATTTGGGGCACAGAATACCCGTACGCATACATTGAATAGCCGATACACCGAAAACGAGTCACTGTTTGGTGCGGATTTTGGTCCAGAGGCATAATTGGGACATTTTTCTTCGAAAATGAGCAAGGAGTGGCCGTTACAGTCAATGGCGATCAGGCCAAGTTGAACGAATGTTTGTTTACAAAAGGAGGAGGATATTGGCAAAATTTGCTACACTCGATGTTTTTATAGCATTTTCAAAAAAAAAAAAAAAAAAAATTATTTGGCGGACCCTTTATATATACGGTAGAATATTTGAACGCATTCTTAATGAAAAATATATACTTTTGTTTTTAGTTTTGTTAAGAACTATCGTCTTTTTAAAGACGGATTTATGTTCTTACTTAACACCATATCATCCGACATGGCTACTCGCAGAAGACAAAATGCTGTTCCGATTATGATCAGCAATGAAGTTTTTGGCAACAAGAGGTTATCAAAACCAAATCGGTGGTGACAAGAACGCTGGACGTGCACAGCAAACCATGTCAAAAATACTTGCCGAAGTTTTGACTTCAATCGAAAGAGTCATGTGCCCGCTGATGATAAATTTTGAAATGAATTGTAATGTGTAATTGGGGTGGTAAAAAACTTTCAAATTCAAATTGCATATTAATAATTTATAACATTTTACTTACACTTTGACAAAAAAAAAATTCGTTCGCAAACACATTATTGATGTAGAGTGATTATTTTCGATTTTGCCTTGTTTTGAATTCTACTTTCTAGTTACGTAGTTCCTCGTTTATTCGAGAAATATATATTCGTAAGAATATAGTTGGCACTTCTAGAACTATTCGGATCTCGTTTGTTCGAAAGTAGTCAAATAGATACATAGTACCAATTTTTCGAATTCGAGTTACATAGTAGGGCCAAAGCTTTAAGATTATTGAGAAATAGGTTGGATAAAACCTTTGTATATGAAAACTATAGTACTCTCATGGGAAGAATTTTTTTGGTGATTGACCTACTTGACGATTGACTACCTACTTTATAAACTGAAAGATAGGTAGGTACATATGTGTTAATTTTTAAAGCAAAAAAATTTTAAAGTTCCTCATCCCATTTAAAAAATTCACTACCATTAAAAAACGTCAAAAAATTAAATATCCATCTTTTCATAATACCTATGTTGTCAACAATTTTGTAACCAGCTTTTAAATAATTGTATTAGGTACAATTAACAAATTTATTTATTAAAAAAAATCATCTTTCTAAGACTTTGAAAATTTAAACTTCTTTATGCTCGATATGAAAACAAATTGTAAGAAAGGTTTAGGTGATCAAATTTTTTAAATTTATTTAGCTAGCTATGTATCTATTATTGGATAAGAATACAATACCTACATATTTACTTGCCTATAAAAGTTCAAATTATAATTCCCTTATACAATCCTCAAATCAAATCATCAAAAATATAAAATCTCAACCAAGAATATAAAATTCCTACACGAAATCGCAATTCACCTGCTTTTGTCTTATCATCTTTGTATAGAAAGACTACCGTTTTGCGTAAACCTTTGTAAAGGGTGTCCCAAAATTAACGCAAGATTTGAATTAAATAGAAAACGCCGTTTTTAGTCTTTTGATAGTTATATTTTTATTGACTCGTAAAGTACATAGGATAGGGTTATGTATGGAATAACACATCGGACAAATGGCCTCCACGGCTTTGCATGCACATGCGCACTCTTTTGTTGAAATTTTCCATGACCATTCTGCATAAATGTGGCTGAATTTCGTTGATACAGCGTTGAATCTCCTCCTTTAATGCACGGGTGGTTGTGGGCTTGTTGACATAGACTTGTGATTTCAAATAACCCCATAAAAAGAAGTCTAATGGTGTTAAATCACACGATCTAGGATTTTTGTAAGCATGAAGACACAGATCTTTGGTGAGTATACGCTGTAGAGAGGTTCTTGAAATTTGCAATTCTTGTCCACGACGTCGAATTGAGGTTCCTGGATTGTCAGCAACACTCTCACGCACTGATACGACATTCACATTTGAACGGCTTGTTTTTGGACGACCAGTGTGTTTGGCGTCTCCAACGGATCCAGTCTCCATGAATTTTTCAATTAATCTCTTCACAGTTGAAGAAGTTAAAACACTATTCCGACCATATTTTGTATGAAATTTTCGAACTGCAGCCGCCAAGCTTTCACTATTTTTGAAATATTCTTTAATAATGAAGACACGTTGTTCTATCGTGTAACGCTCCTTTTTAATAACCCTATACTGTTAGCTGTCAAATTGCTTTTTTTCAGGGTTGCCAACACTTCACTGCACAAATGGCGGCAAATTCAAATCTTGCGTTAATTTTGGGACACCCTTTATATTAAAAAATGTTCATATACAAATATGTAACCAAAAAATATAACCACACCAAAATACAAACACAAAGAAACAAATGTGTTTTCCTCCTCACTCAGACTTTCGTTAATTCTCTATAGTCTTTCTCTATTTCAAATTATAATATTTTTAAATCTCCAAAGTCTCCCGACTGCAAATCCATTTCTAAATGAATGTCTTGACTAGACGTTCCACAAAAAATATCTAGATGCCGCCCTATTCGACTTCCACCATGAGAGTACTATAGTTTTCATATACAAAGATAAAACTAATTTTAGTTGTACTATTTTTTTATTTTATTTTTATTTGCAGGACATTTAAAAATAACTGTCTGTCTTCGGGACGCGGAAATAATAAATTGAATTGATTTTAAAGCTAGCTCAGAGTGAAAACCTATTTCGTTGGCGTTTGTGAGAAACCGGGTAGGTCAATCGAATAAATGAAAAAATTTCGTATGTCAAATCATGTTTTATAATAGCTTAAAAAATCAATTTATATACCAACGTACATACAGCTGCGTTTAGAACAAATAGGAGTGTTCATTTTTCAATTAAACGTAAACTTAAAGGAAAAGAAATGGAACGATAATATTCAAGGAAATAGGAGTATTTCCAAAAGCAAGCCAAAACAATGGAGGAAGTCAACAGAGTTTTGTTCTTGGCCATTAAATTTTGATGTAATTACTTCGTCTCTAAGTCTTTTGGGCTACCTTATTGTGCGAGTGTATTACTAGCAATCAGAGAAGCATGAAAAATACTTAAATCAAACTGTTTAACAGTTTAACGAACTGTACCATATCCAAAAAGATATGGCCTACCTATAACACTTTTCTATCGAACTTTTATGCAGACCCAGGCATGATATAGCCAGGGCTACGACAATATATACCGAACATTGTCTGATAGGGGAACATGCAGCAAAGCTGGGTATCCCCAGCTTTCTATATGAATGTCCTGCCCTGGCTAGTTCTTGAATGTAAAGCTTCAGAGGGGCATTCCTTAAAGATCTTGATAAACTTTCTGAGATGAAAATCAAAGACTTAATTTCCTTTCTGAATTCGACGAAATGGCTCTAGAATGTTAATTTTGTCAATATAAATTGGTCATAGCGATTTTCAACGCTAATTGAGTCGCGCAGCAAGGGCTACTTGTGACTGCCATGTAAATCATTTTGCGGCACTGCGAAATTATGAAGTTGTTGTTACAATATAATTCGAGGTAATTTTCCAAACATATAATCCTGACCTTTGGGAATATCCCGGAAGTATTTAATGATGGACTTTAACTTTCTTTTTTCATCGAGGGCGTTTATATGGGATGGGACGGATTTCTCAGAATGGTTTGACACATCGTCAGATGTTCCTTAAGGCTGCATTTTAAGTCCATTACTTTTTGCTTTATTTATTAATGATATTTGTGATGTACTCCCAAGTGAAAATTCTTCTTAACTCTAATTTATTAGTTTTATGGGTAGAAAACCCTTTTACTTTTCCGAGAAATGGGGGTTAGTCATTAATATAAGTAAGATTAAGGTAACGATTCTTGAAGCGAGCGAAAAAGTGGGTTGTTCGAAGAAAATTGGTTTCTCAATAATGTGAACATTGAAGTTCTGCAAGAATTTAAGTACCTGTGCGTTTTAATTACATAAAAGCAATGAGACCAAACTGAGTTTGAGCATAATGTGGCCTACGTTCGATCGGACATCGATTTCGAGTCAAAGTACCGTGTATGTGGTAATGTGTCTAAGTTTTTGGTTATAAGTTCTTTGAAACGGTGCAGAGATATTTCTTCTAACGTAAATATATTCAGACTTCCTAATTTAACGACAAAATCTGTTGTTCTAAAAGAATGAATACTTTACACTTGTTTATAATTTTAGCTTTAAACACTGAGTGAATAATCACTTCTTCTTTGTAATTTATTTTTATTATAAAAATAAATATAAATTCTATTCTATTTCTGATTATCAAAGAACAAACATAGTTTTTTATTTCTTCCCGAATTTTCTCGGTTTATTGTTTTTAAACTCGTTTTTCATCAAAATCTAAGAGCTAACTATGATTATTTTGTAAGGGTGATGAAAAGAAGTGAAAGAAGCCTTCACAGGTCTATTCAAGGAATTGAATGAAATAGTACATTCACGATGTAAACCATTTTACTGTCACTTGTCTTATATTGAAATGTCATATCAGACAGACGACAGAAAAGCCATGTTTTTATTTTTAAGAATTATCTATCTGAGAAACCATTAAATTTTGCACGTTAATGAAAAAATTCTTAACATCGTTTAAGTCAAAGAAGTTTCATCACTCTTAAAAGATTTATAAATCAATAGTGTCAAGTTAAATTTAAACACTATCTTCTACTTGATTTCGAGTGAAAGTAAAATGCAGAACAAAGCGGCAAGGCAGATTTTGTATAAGCACTCCTACTACTTTCAACACAACTGTACGTAAACTCGGTAAGATATATAATTAAAATTAAATGTAAAATAATTTGCAAATTACTGTAAATAGAAAATATAGCAGCTTAGTCTACTAGCAATGGCTAATTTAATTTTTTGAAGCATTAAGTATTCTCCTAGGACCTGTCGTAAGTTAAACATAGTATATTCTGGGGCAATTTAAATAAAATATAGTTTAAGATAATTTGTATTGCTGTAGATGGTTTGTTATCATGATTTTTAACACTCTATTATTTCAGTTTTGTTTTGTTTTGAAGTTTTGTAACAAACCTTGTTGTTGTAGATGTACTATTATGACCAGAAGTAGTTAGAGCCAACGGCGATGAAGATGGGGAACGCAGCGGCCTACGTGGTGTAGCTATGGATGCATTTCTCAATGCAGCTCGTCGAACCGATGATGATACTGGCGATGGTGATGATTGGACATTTTGAGTAGTTTTCGTTGTCGATGTTGAAGAAGATGCTGTAGTTTTTTTCGCTGACGACTTCGAGGACGACGACGACGATGACAAAGACGCAGTGCTACTGGAAGTATGAATTGTAGTAGTCGACGAGATTGTTTTTTTCATGTTTATAAATTAGGCGTTGATGGAAAACAGTACATTTGGTTTGGCTGAGTTAGTAATTTATAAGATTGAGTTATAAACAGTGAAGTGGAGGACCTACATTATGTACATATAACACATAACAAATAAAATAATGAATGAAATCTTAACAACTAACAAAGTTAAATCCTTTCGATGCTGTTTTTATACTCAATTTTCTTCATATTTATTTAATGAAACAGATATAGATTATAAATATGTAGCAATTGAAAAAGAAAGACAAATATATAGTATGTAAAACGAAAACAAAGTTCAACAAAACTAATGAAATACATATGAAAACAAACTATTTATTTATTTATATAAAATTGGAATGTTAATTAGATTGCATACCTATGTGTCTCTTTCTCTCACTTTATCATTTTTATTTAAATTAATAATAATTATATCTGCAAAAATAAAGGTGAAGATATTTTTTGTTTGAGTAACAATCATCGAAGGAAAATTCAGGTTGTTTTTATTTTGTGAAATTTTATTTTTTACTTTGGTGGGTGAATTAAATTTTTGACGATAATGAGATTAGAGAACTCGAATTCATATTATGAGTATGTTGATAGGTAATTGTAAGTATTTTTTTAAAAGTTAAAAACTTAAACAAAATGGAACGCCACGACAAAAAAGCTTGAAAATAAAATTAAAATGTATGGATTTACCTTGGATTTGCCGATGGAGGTGCTGGAAGAGCAGGTAGTGCCCTTTGGTATTGCCTGTGGTGTGGAGAATGATGTCCACTTCCAGGCAACATTTCAATTGCTGGAGTATGCATGCGAGCTTTATTGGTAAACTCGCGATCAAAACTTTCAGCTTCTTCCTCATCGAGATTAATGAATTCCTGTCGTTCTTCATGTTGACCGGACCTAATATTCTGTTCCTTTTCAATGATATGGGCACGCTCGCCAATGTGATGACCAATTGCCATTTTCTTTACTCCACTTGAAGAATCCTGAACTGTTTTGCGTGTTTCACGGATTCCACCGGGACCAGTTTTAGTACTACTGGTAGCTTGATATATTTGAGGACGCCCATCTGGACCGGAGGACATTGAAATTACGCTAGACGAACAGAAAGATGCACCATTGTTGCCAATATCTATAAGAAAAACAAAATAATGATTACTTAGAAAAAAAAGTTAGAAACAAATTTAATTAATTTAAGTATTAAGAAAATCAACGTTACAGCTTGACGAACAAATTAAAAATATATCCAAATTTGTCAAATCAGCATGCGAAATGCCGTTTAGCAATAGAAAGAATAAGAAATTTGCTACAGTTCCCATAAAAAACACCATTAACTCGGGAAAGGCTTCCTAATCAACGAAGAACTGAAGTCGACTTTCGTCATCGCGTTCACCGCTATAAGCGAGATGTTACGCACTACACCGTGACGATTTCTAAAACTGTTCGCCTGCGAGTTGCATATGGTTTTTCATTAGATTTATACTTCTACCTCTAGAGGCACAGAATAAAGGCTTAGTTTGTTTTTAAAATTCTATTTTACTGTCGTTTTCGACGTTAGACGGCTACAATCGCAAGAGGCTGCCATTTCCTTTTCCGATCGAGTGTCTAATAACTTCTTAAGAAGTCCTATGCTACCTGCGTTAAGCATTGAAAACCAGTGGCAACATTGTGTTGCAGCCATCAGAGATGCCGCCTCTGAAGTGCTAGGTTTCACACGGCCGACACAGCGAAACCCCTGGTTTGACGAATGCCGGCAGGCGCACGCAGCGAAACAACAGGCATACAAAACGGCGCTGCACAGAAGGACCAGAGCTGTTTGCGAACTCTACGAGCAGAAGAGGAGAGAGGAACACTGGCTTCTTAGATGGAAAAAAAGAGAGCATGAGAAGCGCGCGATCGAGGAGATAGAGGGATGTCACAACAGGAATGTGGTTCGTAAATTATACCAAAAGGTAAAAAAACCTCCCAAGGGTACCAGCCACGAGCCGAAGTCTGTAAGGACGAACAGGGGAACATCGTGGTAGAACCTCAGTCTATGTTAAGAATATGGAAAGACCACTTCTCCAAATTTTATAACGGCGATGACGAACCGAATTCCGCTGTAAGGGAGATAGAACCACTCAACCTGGGCGACGCAGATCAACAATTCCGCCAACCCGACGTCGACGAAGTGAAGATAGCCATATCTAAACTGAAGTCAAACAAAGCTGCTGGAGCTGACGGCATCGCTGCCGAACTATTCAAAGCAGCAGGCGATGACTTGGTAGGAAGCATGCACCAACTCCTCTACAAAATATGGTCGAAAGAAAGCATGCCCGATGAGTGGAATCTCATCATAGTTTGCCCGATACAAAGAAAAGAGACCCTCTTAATTGCGCCAACTACAGAGGCATCAGTCTCGATTACATTGCATATAAGATCCTCTCTGCCGTATTATGTGAACGTCTGAAGCAGTTCGTCAACAACCTGGTAGGTCCTTATCAGTGTGACTTCAGACCAGGAAAGTCCACTATCCAAATATTTACACTACATCAGACCTTGGAAAAAACCCAGGAACCTTAAATCGATACCCACCATCTCTTTATCGATTTTAAAGCCGCGTATGACAGCATCTATAGGGAAGAGCTCTACAGATCAGATCAATGTCTAGTTTTGGCATCCCTGTCAAACTTATCCATTTGTGCAGAATGACGATGGAGAATGCACGCTGCTCTATCAAGGTCGGAAAAGATCTCACCGATGCATTTAATGTCAAAAAAGGTTTTTGACAAGGCGATGCACTGTCATGCGACTTCTTCAACATCGTTCTGGAAAGAATTGTGCAAAACTCAACCGTCAACACTAGAGGCACAATCTTCCAAAGGTCCATCCAACTACTCGGATACGCAGATGATATTGACATAATTGGAAGATCAAAGCGTGATGTCAGTGGAGCGTTTTTGAGCATTCCGACGGAAGCGAAGAAGATGGGTTTAGTGGTCAATAAGGGCAAGACCAAGTATATGCTGTCATCAAAAAAAAAACATTGAACAACAACGTCTTGGACATAACGTCACCATGGATAGCTATAACTTTGAGGTAGTTGAGGACTTTGTCTATCAATGACACCAGCGCTGAAATCAAACGAAGAATAACTCTTGCAAATCGCTGCTTCTTTGGACTTAGAAGGCAATTGAGTAGTAAAGTCCTCTCTCGAGCATCTAAAATCACCATCTATAAGACATCTTCCCGGTTCTCATTTATGGCGCTGAGGCCTGGACCCTGTCAAAGAAAGATTAGAGCGTCTTCGGATGCTTTGAGACAAAAATTCTTCGGGTGATTTTTGATCCCGTAGGCATAGATGGAGAATGGAGGAGAAGATATAACGACGAACTGTACGGGCTGTACAGCGACACTGACCTAGTTAACAGAATTAGAGTCCAACGACTTATGTAGATGGCTGGGTCATGTAGAGCGAATGGACATCAACGCTCCAGCCCGGAAGGTCTTCGAATCCAACCCCGAGGGACGGCGCAGTAGAGGAAGACCGCGACTCAGGTGGCGCACGCAGGTGGGCGAAGACCTCAAGTAACTTGGCGTGCGAAACTGGAGACAGCTAGCTATGGATCGAGCTGGCTGGAGACGCATGTTGGTTGAGGCCCAAGTCCGCCCGGACTGTAGCGCCACATTAAGTAAGTAAGTAATTCTACTGTCCACAGATTGCGACAAGGGAAAATTGCTTGAATCTTTACTATTTTAAAAGAACTATTAATTGAGTTCTTCAATTTTCCCTGAAAATTTAAATACACTATTATTTTATATGCAACCTGGTTTACCTTGCTTAGATTCAAAATGCATAAAGAACAATTGCTTGACAAAATTACCTTGTATATAGTAATTCTATATATTAGTGGATGTATTGTATTATTTACTTAGATTTGTAAGGTTAATGTCTTGTCTAGAATCGACCCACGGAATGTTACAATTATACATTTTTAAGTTGCTTATCGGTATGCAAAAGGTTTTCTTTTTTCTCGTGAAAAGATAGCTTGCGTTTTATTTGCGGTCATTTTTATTTTCCACGATTCAAAATATTGATGTATTGTATCAAGTGCTTCACTTGAGTTAAAATAGCAGTGTCATTGGCAAACATACCTTTTTGGAAGTTAAGGAGGTCTGGAAAATCGGAAACATAAACAATGTACAAGAGAGGTCATAAAACTGATCCTTGAGGAACTCACGAATATATGATTTTAGAATTAGGAAAAAATATTACTTAAGTTTAATTTAATCATGTTTTCGGCATAACTAGAGTTTGAGTGTGTGAACAATTCCATCCTTTCTACTACCAAACTTTTTCTTGCATCTACGAGTACAAGACCTATAGAGGCAATTTATCTTTTACATGATTACATAAATATGTCAAAACATGCTGATTTTTTTTATTCGCAAACTGTTGATACAATACTCAACATCTTCGCTTGAAACATAAACATCCGCGAGTACGGTCATTTTGGTGTTTCTCAAGATATTTAACGAATCAGTCACTGCACTAGTAACTTGGGTTCGATCCCTGCCTATGCCACCTAAAGTTTTTTCACAGGTACTGCCTCTTGCGAGGAATTGACAAATTCTCCAAGAGTAATTCTTGTCATGAAAAGTGCTTTCTCAAATTTGCCGTTCGGATTCGGCTTTAAACTGTAGGTCCCCTTCATTCCTGCCAACATTACTTTATTCCTGCCAACATTACAGGAATGGTTGAGAGTTGTCAGACACTAGGCCCTAGTTCTCAAACGGACTGTTGCGCCACCCAATTTATTTATTTATCGATCTATTTTTGAGCTTCTTAGTTGAGATTTCAAAAGATATTTTCTTTCTTTGAGTATTCATAAAATGGAAGTAATTTACATGCATGAACTAAACCCATTTTCTTTGTTCTAATAGTCAAGAGATTTTTTGGACATGACTCATTAATACTATTAAAAATACTTTTGGTTATAATTTTAACCTTTTCATCTACTTGTTGGTATTGACTTATATTTTTTAGCTCACAAGAAGTATTTTGAAAACATCTATGTATATATTTTTCATATGTATATACCTATTCCAATTTGCATTACTTAAATCTAAATATTGCACATTTAGGGCCTATTATGTAAGACAACTAAGAACAAAATTGAGTTGTAATCCGGCAATCCGTATTACCGATCACAACTAGTTGACTGTCACAAGTCAACCAGTAGTCAACTGAGAAATGGTTGACTTTTTAAGTGTGTTTGGGGGTATTATGTAAGCCAGTTGAGTTGTCTCTCAGTTGTGATTGTTATCAAAATTCAACAAGTGCTATTTACCGGTTGTGTAGTGCATTTGTGTGTACCAAAAAATATCGGTACGCACCAACAGCGAATTGAAAAACAATTTTATTAAGAAAATGGAGAAAAAATGTAAGTTTTACAAATAATAATAATATAAACGTTTGTATGAAAATATTTTTTTTAGACAAAAATCACAAAACCTGCCCAATTTGAGAGGTTGATTCATCAGCAGAAACATACATTTACAATCATGACATTCAGACTGTAGTAACCTTTTCTATTTATATAGAGATGTTGAAGATTTTTTTTGGTGCTATGATTCGAACATGAGTTCAATCGATGCATCATATTTCTCCAGGAAATCTGGTTTTCTGATAAAAATAAAAAATACTTTTTGTTTGGAAGTTTTGGAGCGATCTCTAATATTTTTTTTACATCAGCGCAACATTCAGTGGATTTTCTTTTTCCGAATTTACAAGAAACAAATCAATACAACTTTCCATTTCGTATTATTTTGTCTTTTTAATAAAATTTTGCACTGAATTCAAAACTTTGAAATACCTACGATTTTACTTTACACAGCTGACTTTGACACAAAACAAGCACATAAAAGAAGGTAATGTATTTGGTCTACTCAACTGAAAAAAGTTGTCTCCCATAATACGATTTTTTTTTGCAGTTGTCTTCAAATTGAGTTGTCTTGATTACAACTCAACTAAGTTGAGTTATGATCCATAATAGGCCCTTTAATCTTTTACTACTTAGTTTTCCCCATTTATCTGCTCCTAGTCAACTCCAAGAACGATACCTGGAGTTAAAGTCACCTGCATGAATTTCGAAGCATTTCATACAAGTTTTCTTAGGTCACTATTGAAGAAACTATTCTTCTGGAGTGAAATCTCAATGCCTAACTAAATTAATTAACTAGTTTATGAAATAGAAAAAAGTGACTGGGTACTAGATAAAAGTGGACGGTGACTTTTAACCAAGTGGCAGCATTTTTATGAAAAGCATTTCTTTAGAAATTATTAGTTAATTCTTTTAAGCTTCTAATATTTTTTATTTCATAAAAGATAAATAAAATCATTTTATAACGCTTATAATAAACACTGCCTTTATATCTGATTTAAAAACTAAGAAAATGTTGGGTGGCCGGGTACTGGTGCACTTACAATTTGTTTATAATTGACGAGCACTCAGGGATATTAATAGCCTGAATATGTTTAAATTTTAAACACAGTGCGAACTTCATGAAAGTAGGGAAAGATTAAAGAGGGGATACAAGTGAACATTGGTCTTATAGTTTTGAATATCAAAATGAAACTTTCCACATTCGCGAAATTGGGCTCAAGGTTAAACGGATGGGCATTCCTGGAAGTGCGAGTATTAAGTTACGATAAGAATATGAAAAGCTGTGGGTACAGTTTAATGTATTAGAAGTGGCAAAGAAAAGATTGTTAAGGAATATCATAAAGAGAGTCAGAGACAAAACGGAGCACTGGAGAACACCTGCATTAATTTTATGAATTTCAGACTTGGAACCATCCAATACAACTTGTATTGAACAGTTTAAAAGGTAGTTTCTAATGCAACGAAGAAGATATTCATCAATACCAAAAATATACACAGATTTTCATTAAGAGGTGCCGAACTCTATCAAATGCTTTTTAAATATCAAGTGCAATTATCTTACACTATCCAAAACAATGTAAAGATTTGTTTCACTGTTCGGTGAGATAAACCATGAGATCGCCAGTGGACCTATTGCTACGAAAGCCATACGGTGGGTCATTTAGAACCTTTCGTTCTTCCAGATATTTCTTAAGCTGATAATTAATCAGCGTTTCCATGATCTTGGAAATAAGGGACGCGAGTGCTATTGGACGATAGTTGAAGGGGGAGTAGGATAGACATGCGTTGATGATGTGCTTATTTACCGTACATTTTAACCACATGAAGTTAAAGTTTGTGTTACAGCACACAGCATATTGTGGCTGAAGTTTGTATGCAACATCATTTCTTATATATGCGGCTAATCCATGGTGGGGAAAGAATAATGGTACCATTTAGATTAAATTCCAAATTATCGGAATCTTCACCTATCTGAGTTTTACTTAATGCCAAAACAGCTTTCTTGTTTGTCATAGTCAACGGTGGTGCCACAAACTATTATTTATTCTTTTATAAATAATATACGATAAACAAATAATTTGGACATTAAAAAACATTTAATTCAGCTCCTTGTTGGGTTAACATCAAACTCTCTGGCAACTATCAGATCCTCTTGTGGAACGATCACATACACAATGTCGCCAAAAATGCTGTAAGAAGTTTTTTCCCCCCTCTGATCTGGCTGTTATCTACAAGACTTATATAGGCATATCCACAGAATCTTTCATTTTCAACAATTGAAAACAATTTTTTTTTATTTTGAAGCACATCTATAAACAAGCACTTTCTTGATTGTTTATCATCTAAATAATAAGAAAATACTTGCGTGATTCATTTTGTAACATCGTTAATAAGGGTAAGTGTTAAAAGAATATACGTCACGTAATATCCGGTACGTTAGATCAAAGGGTGAAATAAATATCTATTTTTAAATTATGTGCAGTAATTACATAAATTGTGAATAATAAAAAAAATATAACAAATCAAACTAAAATATTAAAATAATATTTAATCTTAAAATAATATTTAATTGTATTGCAGTTTTTAATTTCGTACTCCTGCGCGTTACTCTAAACATCTTCGTAACATTTTTGTTGGTCTTCATCGTGTAATTTTAAACATTTCTTTTTACTTGTTTGGAAGTTTGTTTTGGCTGTTAAACTTTTTTTGTGAAGCAAAAAAATAAACAAAAATAATTCTCTGAAAATTAAAAACTAACTTTTTCCGAAACTGTATTATGTGCATCGAAACACATTCTTTTGAAAGTACAAGGGCGGGTCAATAAGTCCGTGACTTTTGGAATAAAACACAGATTTTTTGATAAAAAAATAATTTTATTTTTCAACGTAGTCTCCCTTGAGCTCTATACACTTTGCCCAACGCTTCTCCAATTTTTTTATCCCTTCCAAAAAAATGATTTGTCGAGGTCCTCAAAATAGGCCTTTGTTTGCGAGATGACTTCATCATTGTAGTCAAATCTTTTTCCACTAAGCCATTTCTTCAGGTTTGGGAACAAGAAGTAGTCGCTCGGAGCCAAATCTGGAGAATAGGGTGGATGAGGGAGCAATTCATAGCCCAATTCATGGATTTTTGCCATGACAACTGCACATGTGTGCACCCTTGCATTGTGAGCAAACGCAGCACCCATCTTGCGGAAAGCTTTCTCATGCACAAGTGATCATTCAAAATTGAAACCACTGAGCCATGCGAGATCCCTACGGCTTCCATAATCTCTCGCACTTTCAATCTTCTGTCGGCCAACACCATATCGTGAATTTTTTCGATTGTTTCGGGTGTACAGACCTCAACTGGGCGTCCAGGACGTTCGACATCTTCAGTGCTTGTACGGCCACAACGAAATTCAGTAAACCACTTTTTTACCATTGAAATCGATGGTGCAGAGTCCCCATAGCATTTATCAAGCTTAGCCTTGGTCTCGGTAATGGTTTTTTTCGCAAGAAATAATGCTTAATAAGCACACGAAATTCATTTTATTTTTCCATTTTCTCCTTAAATTAGTGAGTAGTCTGATAAAAATAGCTGTCAAACACAAACTAACTGACGCAGTAAGTTTAAATTTTGACAGGAGTCAACTGACAGATGCCTGTTGACAGGAGCACTGTTGTTGTTTCAGTAAAGAGGTCATAAATTCAAAAATCACGGACTTATTGACCCACCCTCGTATCTTCAAAATATTTACGCCGGCCAAGACTCGAACCCAGTATCCTTGAGTCAGCCCAAGTTCATATGCAACCTCGCTTTTACTACGCTACGCCAGTATTGTTGTTAAATTTTACTTTTTTAAATATTTTTTGAAGTTATTTAACTTAACGAAGCTTGGCCTTAATTTTGATTTTATTATTTAGAAGAAAATATGAATTTGAATATCTTTCGTTCTGTGCAGTACAGTGGAAATGTGTGCATTCAATGAAAAACCTTAATTTCATAATAAATTTTGATTTTATACTGTCGTACAAACTTTGAAATTTCAAAATTTAGATCAACAGTTTTTTTTTTACCATCATAATCATTTATTTTGCTGTAAGAGCTTATCGATAGGTGTGCCGCTAAAAAAATCACATATTTTATACCAATCACGTTTTCAATTTTAAACTTTAAAATGGCATTATTTATTTTTAAATAGAGGCACATGATCCAATTAAATTTTAATTGATTTATTGATTGATAGAGAATAATTTAACCCTATAAAATACTACCAGAATCGATCGTTGAGAAAGTTGTATAGAGAAAAAGATCAGATTTTAATATTTGTAAAAACGCATGTACTCTAATTTAATTGCTTTGTACTATTTTTTAAATGGTAGCACACCTTTCTTTCGAGGTTTTTCTATCAGTGTATATTATAATTAATTATATATTAATGATGTTAAGTTGTTTCAAAGGTCGTTGAAATGTTTTTTTCATGATACGAAAATCTATCCACTTAGGAAGTGGTAACATGAAAGTTAAAAATACTGTGGATATGCCTATACATACATATACGTTCAAAGCTTGAGTATAACTCACATCTTTTCGACAGTATTGAACGTAGACCATTTAGATTAATTGGTGATAATATCATCATCGGATCATTTACGTCACTCGAACATCGCCGTAAGGTGTCTTGTCTTGCCCTTTTTTACCGTTATTTTAATGGGTTATCCTCTAGAGAAATAGCCAGTTACATTCCCGCGGTTCTAGGAATGCTCATCGTATACCCTCGACCCCAACTTCGGTCGTAATGACTAGTACAGAGATTCCTTCTTTAGCCGTACTTCGCGAATGTAAAATACCTTACCACACTCTGTATTTTCCAATAAAAGCAGTATTTAGGAATTCTTCCGTCCCATTTTGGTACCTCTTCGCAAATTGCAAACGCTTTTTTCGAATGACTACCTTTTCTTTTTGCTCGACTAATGTTTTTGGAGCTAACATTTTTGATGAGTTCAGTTTTTACCATTTTAGGCAATTTTTGTTTTTATTGAATGGTGGATCGACTTCTACTGGCAAATGCACCCATTTCTGCATTGATTTTCCTTCTTATTATTGAATAAAACGTTCTATTTATACGATTCTATTGAATTTAACTCTCGTGGACGAATATGACTGAGAGTGACATTATGCAATATAAAATTGATTCAAGTGCGTTCTCTGTATCATTTTCTAATAAAATGTTCTTAATAAAAGTGGATTTTTCATATTGTCATAATACAGTAGTAAGAAATTTAAAGCAAAGGAACAGTTACATATACCTATTACATGCTCCTTACGATTTAACTAAATTATTGCAAATTTCAGGTGATCTAAATATTTGACAACATTAAAAGGAGAAATATTTTACGCCCTCATCGTGTAATCATTAAGAAAATTTATTGTCAATAGTTTTTCCAACTACTTTAAGTGATGATGATGAAAATAAATTTAGTGATTCAACTTCAGAAATAATCTCGGCGTCATATTTATGTTCAAGTGGGAGTAGGTATGTTTTTTTGTAAAAGTTAAAAATAAATTTCTAGAAAGTTCCCTTCAGATACATAAGTTCACTGGCAGGGTCAAAAAAGACAAGCCTAATCTGCCTGACACCTGCTTCCACTTTAAACAAACAATTAATATTACTTTTTTGTATCACCGAAATCGTTTTTACATTTCTATTCACTACTGAGACTGAAATACTGAAATTTGCAAAACTAAAAATAGAAATTGAACTAGAACTACATATAACTTACCTGTACTTATCAAACGATTCATATTGGGCATGCCAGGGAATCCGAAAAGCCCACCACCAAGCATTGGAACACGCTCCATTAAACTGTTGTTGCCATTGAAGCCACCAGCATGAGCATCGAATGGAGTGAGCATGTTAAATGGATCGGGCATCATCATATTGTTCATGAAGCGATTCATACTACGCATTTGCATATTCATTGAATTAATCTGATTACTAAATAAAAGTAGAAAAATCAATGCAGTTTTATGTAAATTTTATTTTTGTTGTATTGTTATTAATTAATGTTATTTTATTTATGTAACTTGTGATTTACTATATCTTTTATTTTTTCAATTTAAATTACAACTAGTTCTAGTTATACATACATATGTATAAGCATAAGCATTGATTATGTATAGGTAGACTTCTTTCTTGCATTATTCGGTTTTGCATTTAGGTACATCATAATGCGTATTGATTTTCACATTCCCTTCATTTTAGAGAAATCAAGTCTTCTAGATGTTTGTAATTGAATTGAATCTATTAAATTCTAAACTAAACTTACCCCATGTAACCATCATCTTCAAAATCACCGAGTAGTGCTCCAAAGAGTGACATATTTAACAGAATTTACAAAAATATATTATTTGTTTATATTTTAATTTTATTTAAGACTTCACTTGGAACGATGAAATTTTTCTTTTACTTTTTCTAGAAATCGAAGCTAAATGCTTAAGAAGAACAGAGCAAAAGCAGAATCCAAAATCCGAATACGAACCGAAATTGAATCAATTTTTTCTTTCTTTTGTCTATTTTATTTTTCGTTCGTGGAATGAAAAACAAATGGCCGACGGACAGAAATTAACGAAACTAGTAGTTCTGTTCGCTACAGAACAGGAAGTACTCAACGAAAAGTGGAGAATTGTGATTTAAGTGCGTTCATTTTAGTATCCAAAGCTTTTCGAAATGATTGTTCCAGTTGATAATCATACCTAGAATGTATTATTTTGTTCACTTTAAAGCCTATTACATACTTCCTCGTGAAGTGAACGTTCGCCAGTGGAGAAAGTGAACTTTTGACATTGCTCACTGGTACACACTTGTGAGTACACGTTGTGAACATTTGACGTTTCAAAAACACTCTAATGAAGACATAAATCCTTCGTACGTATCACCCTCCAAAACCCATTTGTTTACATTGTTGTATTTGTAATTTTGACATTATGTCCATGAATAAATGTGAAATTCAAATCACTGATAAACTAAATTTCCACGCACCGGACCTCATTAATTGTGTCTTAGTGTGCGTGTTTTCACGCACACTAAGAATTAATTTATGAGGTCCGTTTCCGGTTTAGTTTATAGGCAAACCGAGGATTTATATCTTTACTAAAGTGTTTTTGGTTTAAAATATCAATTTTGTGCATAGCACAAATAAAACAACATCGTCAACTTCATCAGTTGAATCTTCAAATAGGTATTCTATTTCATATGACACCATTTTAACTTTTTTTTTAGAACAACGCGCAAGCAGCCACAAACTTTAAAATGCGGAAACCAAATGTCAAAGCTTCACCAACAGTTCCCGTACATTTTGCACGTGAATTGCCCGTGAACGAAAACTCTCCACTTTGTTCTCCACTCAGCTTCACGAGCAAGTTCACGGGTGAACCAAAAACTGAAATTTGTATGGGTTCACGAGATGGTTCACAAGTATATACTAGGCTAAGCAATATTCACATGAGCACGACCAACGACCAACGAATGAACAAATATTCGTCGATTTTGACATTTCTTTCACATGAGAGTTTTTAATTCGTCGCGAATGAAGTTTGACATTCACCACCGAAACTAAAACAAGAACGATTTTTTTAGGTTAAGTACGCGCGATTTTTTTATTCGTTGCGAGTGTGGATAATGTGGAACGCGAATAATGTTTTACAGTTCGTATCAACTATAATTTTTTTCGCGACGAATACATTTGTTTTCTTAAATTTATTAATATATGATATTAAAAAGTAAAAGTATGGATCATAAATCAAATAGAAACTATATTGCTATCGTTTTGTTAAGAATTTGTGTAGAAATATGTCTTCAAACGTATATAAACTCACATTTTGTAATTCATTCTTCGTTCGTTGGTCGCGCTCATGTGAATGATGGTTAAGGCTTCACAAGAGTAAAATCCAATCCAACGTCTCTTCCGCAATCTCATCCACAATCCAGTGTTTTTTTGAATGGGCATATTATGTCTTGCAATGAGCAACCTCAAATGTATGTACTGAAACAACGGTTAATCTGTTGTTTACTTTTTTGTTGATTTACCTTTTGTCAAACAAATTATATAAAAAAATGCATTTGAGTAAACAAAAATTAGCCCTTTTAAAAAAAATAATGCTGCTTAAGAAGCTGGAGGAAACACAAGCAACAAGAGGATGAAAGAAAACACAGGTTTTGGGTGAATTCATTTCTCGAAGTAAGGGAACTTCATGATTTGGAGGTGCACCTACTCAAGGACTTACTATAGGAGGACGGTGCAGACTATAAGAATTTTGCAGGATGACGGTCAACAGCTATGAAGCTGTTCTGTGCCTAGTTAAGATAACTTTGAATTAATGAATTAATGAATTTAGGTACATAAATATTTTTAAAAATTTTTAACAGGTTGAACCTGATATAAAAAAATCGACACAAAAATGCGTTACGCCATTACGGCAAGGAATCGTCTGGCAGTATCGTTAAGATACATTAGAACAGGTGATTCGTACAGATCCTTAGAATTTCTTACCCGAGTTTCAAGGAAGAGGATAAGCCGATTTATGCCTGAAGTGCTTGGTGCCATTTACGTATTTGAAGGTTACTTTTTAAATTTAGTTATTAATTATAATTTCATACGGCGAAAGTGAATTTGAGCGTTCTGATAACATTATATTGTTTTAGACTCCTGTCTCACAACACGAATAGCTTGAGGTGACCCAAGAATTCGGAAACATTATGGAACTTTCCTCATACCCTTGGTGCTATCGATGGCAAGCACGTCCGAATTAAAGCACCCGCAGACTCCGGATCGGACTTCTTTAATTACAAGGGTTTCTTCAGCATTGTTCTTCTGGCTGTTGTGGACGCTCATGGAAATTTTATATATATTGGCGGCGGTGGACGCCCTTATATATAAAAACAGCACCTTATACAAAGCCCTTAAATCTTGAAAGCTGAATATTCCCGATACTTCTCAACTTAATGGCCAGGATGCACTTACCCCTTATTTCTTTATTGGTGACGACATATTTGGCCTCGACACAAACCTAATGAAGGGATTTGGAAATAAGGCCAATCTTTCCACCCCACAGGAAGTCTTTAGTTATAGATTAAGTCGAGCAAGAATGTCGGTCGAAATGGCCTTCGGACGGCTTGTTTCAAGGTTCAGAATTTTTCATAGACCAATGTGTCAGTAAATAAGTGCAATGTCGTCGTTAAAACGTATTGTGTGCTGCATAATTATATTTGAGCTTCAATAAAAAACTCTCCAAAAGAACATCAACATATAGATTTTCCAGAATCAGTGGCGTGCTTAGAACCACAAAGTGTTGCACAACAAAACGTAAGTGTCAGTAAATAAGTGCAATGTCGTGGTTAAAACGTGTTGTGTGCTGCATAATTATATTTGAGCTTCAATAAAAAACCCTCCAAAAGAACATCAACATATAGATTTTCCAGAATCAGTGGCGTGCTTAGAACCGCAAAGTGTTGCACAACAAAACGTTTCTATTTATTAATTTTCGTGCAAAATTCGTGCCAATCTTAAAATGTATTGTGTATCTGAGGGTGATGTACCATACCAGTGGGCGAAAATAAAAAGAAATTAAAGTATAACAAGTATTTTTTTGATTTCTGCTGAACTCATAGATGGATTTATTTTATGCTCACATAATAAAACTTTTTTATTTCAGAATAACAAAGTTTATCACTTATTTAATCACTAATTGAATATTCTATGAATTCATCGTATATGTTTGAGTCTAACATGGCACTTTGCAAAGGATCGTTGCACTCAACAGAACTGGAAAGCGATGATGGCAGTGTTGCAGAAGAAAAATAAAGAGATGTTGTCGGGGCTGCAGAAGAACTAGATGACGATGACGATGTCTTCTTAGACAGTGAACGAATTGTATGGTGTGAAAGCACTTTCTGTACATCTGCCATAGCCACTGCTGCCTCAGTGGGTGACAAATCTGTCAGCTGACTCGCGACACTACTACCAAATACATCGTATTTACATCGTGTATCTAAAAAACAAACAATGTCAAAACAATTTTTTTTTATGAAACAACTATTACCAGGCCCCGAAAAAGTTGTGTTTAATATTGAAACTATGGCATCATCAATTTGTAAGCTTCTTGAAGCATTGCGACGTCGTCCACTTTGTTTTTCTCTTCGTTCAGATAAGGTTTTAGTTATTGAGAGAGTTGAAGGAGAATAAATGTCCTCATTTCTTTCTGTTTCCCTTAGATCTTCTGTTACCTCCTCGGCTGGCTCCAATGTGTCATCCTATAAATAAAATTATAGGTAATTAATGAGTTTTTTTGGTTTGCAAAATAAGATATCGTCCCAATCATGCCAAAAATATGAATGTGCAAAAACGAAAATGTGTGGAAATCGTGTTACAATTATCGCTACCTTATTATGTGTACCTACTCTGTTTTTATATAACTATACTCACTAGAGACAAATTTGTTTGTTTGTTCCTCTTATGACAATTATATTGTCTAAAAAACTGAACTCTTCAAAATAAAATAGATGTGTCTCGTATATACATCTTCGATTCCCAAGCCGGATTTCTTAGAATTATCAACTTTTTTTCATTGACATACGCTGCTCGTAGGCACTTCAGTTTTTTGTTGATATCAGCTGGATCCTTATGAAACTGCTCTGCTATTTCTTCCCAAGCTTTTCCTTTCAGGTACTTCCTTTTATATATAAATTGCTTTTGAAATTCAACAAACATTCTTTTTTTGTTTCCTACATATTAATCAAATTCAGCGTGTCACCGGTGGAAATGTAGGTATGACCGCACTTCAAAAAGTCTGTGGAAAATGGACGCTCACCACTACATACAACACAAATGTCAAAGTTGATGACAGGATTTTGATCTGCTCGAAAAATCCAAACTTCGATGACCGGATCATGGACTGGATGTTGGATTGGTCTCTATTGGATTATCTGATGACAGACCGATAGTCTTGTCATCGGAAATGTTCAATGGAGACCCAATTTCAATCGATGATACAATATTGAAGATTAAGATTCCGGAAGTAAACTGTTACAATTATTTAAGAACGGATAAGGCCTAAATTGCAGGATATATATATGAAAGATTTATTGCACTATTTTTCTTTTCAGCAATATTCTGTAAAATGATTTCCAGAAGCCATAATGTCACTTCAATAGCGAAACTTCTCATCAGATTCACAAATTCACAAAAATAAAATGGCACCAACGCCAAACAATAAACTTAATTATTGATTAAGTTTTGACAACAAAACTGACAGATAGACTGGAAAATGGAGCGAATGATGGAAAAGCTATGATTTGTAAATCGACTAAAAAAGTTCTTTAGTTCTTTATTTAAAAGGAATAGCATTACACAGTGAGATACAATATCTTCTTTATAGCGCAAGCTTTATATAAAAATTCAAATTCGTGTGCTACTTTAGGAGTGATTTAACAAAGCAAAATTTGAGAAATGTCAATTATTTAATCATATATATATGTAATTCAAAAAAACTCAAAAATTAACTAAAATGTTATTTTAAAAAAAAGAAACAGTTATTTCAAATGAATAGTATTTGGAAAATAAACAAAAGATTATTTAATTAATTTAATAGGTACTAATTAAAATATATAACATCCATCTTAATTAAGTGTCCCTAGGTATTCTTTAAGCCTTAGTTTGAACATGGCTGAGCAGCTTATTAATCTAACAAAACGGGGTAAGGAATTCCATTGACGGATGGCATTTATGAAAAAATGACGCTCAGATATTAAGAAAGTACATATATCGTTCGGGTATGAGATCACAGGATCTCGTAGACTGTAGAAAACGGATTCTATTGTAAAGGTAGGAGGGTTGATGTGTTTGCATGATATTATGAAGCAGAATTAAAGTCCTAAACTTGAAAAGATTTTCTAAAGTGAGGTCACATATTGATTTAGCGAAAGATGAAACATGTTCTCTTCTTTTCAGTCCGTAGATATATCGTGCAATACAGTTATAGGCGACATTGAGTTTTCGTTTTTGCTCATAACTACAATTCGAAAATAGTTCACAGCCAAACAGCAACATCGGAATTAGTAATGTTTTTGCGAGAATCATCCTAGTTCTAACTGGTGTTATCTTCTGTGTGAAGACCCCCATATGTTTTATTCAGAATTGATTTTATGTGATTGTCCCAATTAAGCTGCTTGTTAAATATAATTCCAAGATTTGTTGCCGTGTCGACTATTTCAATAGGATTTTCATTTAGAGCAATTTGAGAGAAGCCTGATATATCAATAGGCCTACGGGATATTATTATTAAATATTTTGATTTTTTGGGTTTAAGCAGAGTCCATTTATTTCTGACCAGTGTAAAATTCGATTGAGATTATCATTTAGTTTGCTTATTCCATTCTCTACAAGACCTAAAGGAAAACTTTTCCGCAATTGGACATCATCAGCATACATATCAATGGAGCAGTTTACAAGACATGAGGGAAGCTCATTAATGTACATAACAAAGAGTAGTGGTCCCATAATTGATCCATGTGCGACACCCCTGCTTAAAGGCAAGCAGTCAGAAAGTAAACACTCTTTTATTCTTTATTAAGAAGATTAAGAAATATCCGTGATAATCAACCGTGATGCAAATTTAACCCACTGTGAACAAACTGGCCCTAATAGTCGTTTTGACTATAGCTTTCTTTAATTTTTCTATAAACAAATGATACATTTGTGAAATGTGAAATGTTTTTGTTTTACACGATACGATCCCAACATTTTTAAACACTTTCACCAAAATTGATAATAGTGGACTAGGGAAAGGATTAGGCCTTATTCATGGAACTGTAATGTCTCTTAAATGAAATTTACTCAGCTTAACCATAGAAAAAGATGATAGAGCTGAGGAAATCAAATTCTCTTTGAAAGGTCCCCACGGAGTCACGTTTTTAACCTTTTCAATATTTTTTTTTTGGGGAAACGAGAAAGACCAAAGTTTTTCCAGCAATTCGTAAACAATACAATTTCAGCCTTCCACGTGGTCTACGTCACAAAATATTCGAGTTCAAATTTTGTCAACTTTTTATAGACCTAGGACGCGTATTTATCGAGTAATCCGGTGAGCTGCAGTCCAAAAGGTCTTTAAAATTGAAGTAATAGATTACCCTACTCTGAAGCCACTTTTAAGCACACAGCGTGTGTTTTGTAAATTATAAGAATGTTTTATTTATGAATATAGCGATTCATAATTACACTTTAAAGCTGGCCATACACGACCGAGACATTTGTATCATGTCCATTTGGACACTACTTGGCTCGTTAATTGTCCACCCACGACAGAGCAGAGCCTTGGTTCGTTGACTCGGACTCTTTAATCCAAATAAGTCGACAGAGCTAAACCGAGCTACCTTTGTTTCCCCACACACGGTCGATTTTGGATCGGCTCGGGTCCATTTGGATTTGGAGGCGAATTCTACACGATCGTAACTTGGGTCTGTTCAACGTTACAATTTTTTTTTTAAATTAATTGTTGGTGTTTAGACAAATTTGTAACATTGACCTACTAGATATACGAGTATGTATGGACTATGTAGGTGTAGCCAACTTCGAATTTATGTCATAAATTTCTTATGCTTCTAGCCTTTTTGTATTATTACTGGAAATATGAAGAAACTTTGGTTGTTCTACTTAGTTTAATTTGTAAAACCTTTTCATAATATGTAGATGTTCCTAGTTTCTTTGAAAAACAAGTAAGTTGTTAAAACCTAGAAACCTATAAGAGGGGAAGCTGTACTTAATAGGTGGAATCTCTTTTAAAAAGAATTTTCTTTGGGAATTTGAATCGACTAGCAATCCATTTCTATAACTAGCATGTCAAAAAATGCTTTTTACTTTAAAATAATATAAAATACTTTATATAAAAATAGTTTTCATTGTGACGAATAGATGGCAATTTTGTGCTTGGTAAGGATAAGGTAGTGTGAACTGAAGTTGTAAGCTTTGTATATAAAATTGAATAGTATTATTATGAACGAGAAAATTATGTTACAAAAGGCGGACCATGAGGGCGCTGTGTGTACGGAAATTTGGTGTGAAACCTAAAGAGCAACTGGAAAATAAAATTTTGAAAGCAAGAGTGGGAATGAAAGGAGTATATTATTTTGTCCTCATAAGTATTAAGATGTGTGAGAGAGTCAGCTGAATCAGCTGTGTATTTCAAATCAAATGAGAAAATGTGAAAACAAAAACAAACAAACAGTTCGTTGCCATAGTTAGAGAGAAAAAACTAAATGAGAAAACCAAATTTCCTCGTCTCCGTCTCTTCGAAACCTCTTACTCTCATTTTTTATAGCGTGTTGAATTCGTATCGGTGTATACATGTTTTCACCTCGGAAAAGAGTACACAAAAAACATCACTTCCGGGAAATGCGACATTTCTCATTTTTGTTTATTGATAGCCAAGAAGGCTATGTTTTTTAAAGTCTCATTATAATATTTTTGTAATTCTCATGAATTTCTTTCTTTAATTTTACTAACATCTTGTCGTTTTTATATCTACAAAAATACTCCTATAATTCAAATTAATTCTAGGAAAACATTTTTGTTTGTCAATAAATACCGGAAGAAGTTATACCGGTAGTTCGTGGTGAATTTGTTTTTCTCTTCTCTTTTTCTGAGTTACAGATAGATGGCATTAACAACCTTCTCTGAGTTACAGATAGATGGCATTAACAACCAAAACAAGAAAGGATGTGTGCAGAAAGAGTATAACAAGGTTAAGGTTTTTTAGACTAGACTTTATTTGTATATTTGAACGAGTACATGTTTTTTATAAATGAACATATGTTATGTTTATTTCAATAGTAATGCCTTAACTTCTAACTTAACTACTGTATTATCTAAAATATACTGCATTGAATTATTTTACATTGAATTATAAAAGACGGAAATAATAAAGTTCTACAGTTTACCAGGAATATTTATATAAAATATCCACATCTTCTGCAATTGCGGTATCAATCGATATTTTCTGGAACTTAGTAACATTTATTTGTCATGAATTACTCTTTCAGCTTTTTTATACACCAAAAAAATCAATTATGAAATTTGGCTGCGATAATAACTACTTGAACACAGCATTTTCATTGTTTATAGTTATTCAGGTTTAGCCCTTAACTTTGATTTGCATTTATTTATGAATAGCCTAAAACGTTTAGCAAACATCTATGAATAAGCCACAATGCACTTTCAGAAAAACTGTAGTTAGAACTTTCCCTCACAAATTTTTCCTTGTCGCTATATAACTGAAAGATAAGATATAAATATTTAGAACTGGAAAATTTATAAAAATGATGCATAAGAATTAAATTTTGGTTGAAGAACAAATTTGTATATTCTTTTCACAAAACCACTGACCCAGCTTATGTAGTTAAGCCTTTAAAAGCAACACACTAGCTTAGTGGAAGGCAGTAAGAATAGCTTATCACCTATTCACAAATCTTATGCAATGAAAATTGGTAACAGAAGTAACAAGTTGACGGTCTTTTTATTTAGTGTCTACTTAAATCACTTATTTTCAGGATTTTGGAAATGTCGTGAGTAATGTAAAGGAAATAAACAACGAGTACACACAAATAAAATAGGAATGGAAAAAAGAGATGAGTATATAAAAATGTTTTCAATGTTCCATGTTTACATTCTGTAACTCTCGTTTTCAATGTTCCTGCAACTCTCGCATCGACAAAATTAAGTCGATAAACTCTGAAAATTGAAACAAATCTGAGTTTTTTTGCATCTTTCAACGGTCGGAGCGAAAATTAAACGCATAAACTCAGCTAATAATACAAATAATAGTAGTAGTGCTTTCAGAGTTTTATGTTTCTAGGTCCTAATTCTCATTGGACTGTTGCACCACCTAATTTATTTTACTTACTTAATGATTAAAACTGGCTTCAAATAACTAACTAATACTTATCTAAATGCGTAATTTAGAATTGTTTCTAAATCTTCATTGTTCTGGCACCTAACAAGAGTAAATTATTTCACTTCATATTCGAATGATATTCATATCAAACGAACACAATGAGAGTACCAAAAAGTTGTTCATACACAATTTTGAATTTTCTTTGAACACCTCTGAACAGCTGACTACATCCGCCATTTTTCAAAGGTGGTCGCCATTTTTAAAAGGTGGTGAGCAGAGAGAAAAGAGAGAAAAGTTTTTTCTCTTTCGTGGTGAGTATGTGCACAAACTTGCATAAGGATTTGTTCCCCACATTTTTTTTATATGGAGTTACTACATATGCAAGTTGGTGGCCAAATCATAGCTTGTAGGCAAAAAGAGAAAAACCGTCGAAGTTGGTTCTCTCTATTAGTTCTTTCTCGATGACCTATCAATGTAACGGAGTTATGCATATACATATCGTTATAGCTATGAATTGTATGCTTTTACCAGTAGGTATTTTGCTTGAAGAAAATTATATTCATTTGATTTTAGATTTTCAGTTTTTGAGAATTTTGAAAATTTAAATGCAACGTTTTCAAATTTCATTCTCGGTAGGATTCTTTGTTGCCATATTTTGAATATGGGGTATAGAAGTGCTATGTATGTACCTACCTACATTTTTTAATATTTATATTTCTACAATGTACAGAGGTATATGTAGATAGAGGGTGGGTATGTAAGTAGTATCTAAGGAGATTGGCATGTAGTGCTAGGCGGTGGAATAACTTTTTTTAAATACTGGTTCTAAACAACGAAGCCAAAAATAATAAAATAAATAAATGAAACTTTATTTATTTATTAACTTCCCATAGGAAGTTATTGTAATGGGTCCGATTTGTCGAATTGAAAATGTTTACATTACTCGACGTTTCAAGGTCCCTAGAGTCGAAATAAAAGATTTTTAGAAAGATGTCTGTGCGTGCGTCCATATGTCCGTACGTCCGTATGTCCATACATCCGTACGTTCGCGAAGTTTTTTTCGCCGTCCATAGCTCAAGAACCAGAAGAGATATCAACTTCAAATAAATTTTGTTATACAGATAATAAGGCAGAAAGATGCAGAAAGGGCTCTCAAGAAAATTGCGTGGGTGGTTTTTTTACCATAGCAGTTTAAAAAAAAGGTGAAAATGTTGGTTAACCCTAAATATATCATGAACCAATGACGCTAGAGACTTGAATTAAATTTTATATTATATATTGTAACGTGATACAAAACAAGTATATTTTTGGAAAAAAATTCAATTAACGGTTGTTTTTATAAATCAAAAAAACTGAACAAAAAATTTTGTCACCTTGAAAATTTTACGACTAAAATATGATTTCATCTCCAAAACAATTTTGTGCAACGAAGAATAATGTTTTTGACATCTGATAAACTTTTGAGAAAAATCAATTTGACACTTTTTTCTTACAAAAAATAAAAACCTAAAAAAAATTAATAAAAGTTGCTTAAAATTGATTTTCGACTCAAATATCTTTTCAAAAATTAAAAATATTGTCTTCAAACTCTTTTTATTTCACAGAAAATATTGTTTTCGATATTCAGTAGTTTTTTTTTATAAAAATTCAACAGTCCGTTTTGTCATAAAAAAACAAAAATTTGCTAAAAATTGATGTTCGGTTCTTGATATATATATATTTATATGAATAGCAAAAAATAATTAAATAAAAAAAACAATAAATAAAATGAATTTAAAATCAAAGAAAAAGCAATAAATTTAATAAAAGTTATAAATTTTATTTAGTAAAAAAGAACAATAACTAATAAAAATAAATAAATAACCTATAAAAAAGATGATCCTATGGAATTAACAAATTTTTGCTATTAAAATAAGCCAAGCTGTATTACCTACTACTACAAATTTTTCTTATTTTAAAAATATGTTCCCAGAAAAAGGGAATCAAATTCTAATACAGATAAAATTACCTGAAACACCCTGTCTTTAAAATAAATTAAAATGATATGCAGCAATTTTTGAATCCTATTAAGTCAAAATAAAAACCCGCACTTTCTATTAAAATCTAAATATCTAAATATAAAAACAAAATAGAAACAACACTGAAAAAACCGCACTTTCAATCAAAGTTTGAAAAATTAACTTAAATTACTAGCTTTTTGCTTTTAAGATAAAAGAAAATTGTATTTTGACTATGAGACCATACACAATTATGATTCACACGGGTAAGAAAACCCCACTTTAATAGGAATTTAAAAACTTAACTACCTATAATGGTATACCTAAAGTTTCACTTCCTAGGTTTTTATAATTATCTTTGAAACAGACTTTATTTTTATTAATTTAAATTTTATAGGTATATGCTACTATCGGGTGATTTTTTAAGAGCTTGAGAACTTTAAAAAAAAAAAACGCATAAAATTTGCAAAATCTCATCGATTCTTTATTTGAAACGTTAGATTGGTCCATGACATTTACTTTTTGAAGATATTTTATTTAAATGTTGACCGCGGCTGCGTCTTAGGTGGTCCATTCGGAAAGTCCAATTTTGGGTAACTTTTTCTAGCATTTCGGCCGGAATAGCCCGAATTTCTTCGGAAATGTTGTCTTCCAAAGCTGGAATAGTTGCTGGCTTATTTGTGTAGACTTTAGACTTGACGTAGCCCCACAAAAAATAGTCTAAAGGCGTCAAATCGCATGATCTTGGTGGCCAACTTACCGGTCCATTCCTTGAGATGAATTGTTCTCCGAAGTTTTCCCTCAAAATGGCCATAGAATCGCGAGCTGTGTGGCATGTAGCGCCATCTTGTTGAAACCACATGTCAACCAAGTTCAGTTCTTCCATTTTTGGCAACAAAAAGTTTGTTATAGCATTGAACGATAGCGATCGCCATTCACCGTAACGCGTCCAACAGCATCTTTGAAAAAATACGGTCCAATGATTCCACCAGCGTACAAACCACACCAAACAGTGCATTTTTCGGGATGCATGGGCAGTTCTTGAACGGCATTTCCTTTTTCTATCATCGATATAAAACTGATATTTCATTAAAAGGATCTAAATCATCGTAGATTGGTAATGATGGTCCTCGGGCAAAGAGGTCTGGAGGTGACCGGTTGATTTTTGATAACTCTTATGTCTTGAATATTGTCGAACAACCTTTGAATGAGTAAATCAATTAATTAGAATTTCTTTTTGGATTTTAAACAAACTTACTCCTGGTGGTGTAGCTCTGTTCTGGATGTAGTAGTCTTTTTCAAAGTCATCTGGGGACAGCCATCGGACTTTTTACGTTCCTCTTCCTCTATCTCTGGTTGCCGTCCGGATTCATTTGTATTTGATACAGATCAGTTCGTAGCTTCATCTTCAAGACATTTTTATGTAGCTTGATCGACGCGCTTTTTGGAATCCCTTTCTCTAACATCACTCAGGTCTTCGTGGCTCATGTGAATAGTACCATCTTCGAGGTGATCATCGAAGCTTCCACCTGCAATGGACACACTAGAGTTCCTTAATTTTAGTCTAGTAAATGAAAATGATGGTTTGCGAGATACTGAGCTCCGCTTAATTGAACCCCACTCTTCGATGCACGGCGCTTTCAGCTTCAAATTTTTCCCTTGATGATGACGACAAAGATGTTTAGGAATCTAAATTCGAATTGAATGATGCTCTTAATAAACGGGAACTTACGCGCTTCGACCGAGATACTGCACTTTTCACATCCGTGCATACTTGATGAACCCGACTTATTTTATCCAGATTTAATTAATGAAGCTGATTTAAAAGATGCTGCCAGTTTAATCGATCAAGATTACTATATTTTAATATAATAATAATATATAATAATAATAATATTTTAATCCACTCAGAATTGGTCGAGGTGAAAACAATGAAAAGAAATAGCTCGGAATTGACATTGACATATCGAAAAGGTAAGGCAGTGCAATAATCACAATGGTCGCATTCACAAAGCTAGTGGCTACGTAGTCAAAATTCAACTAGCTTTGTGAACACAAAACTACACTACAAAGCTAGTCAATCTGGAACTGTCATATTATTGACAAATGCAAATACATAAAATAAGAAACATTTTTGATTTGATAACTTTAACTTATCTTTTGTGTTTTTAAATTCAATAAAATCAAATTGAATGATTTATATTTGTATTTAAATATTGAACAATTTATTTATTTATTTCATTTTGAATTCGTGTTACTTTACCGAGCAGCTGATTGTGTGTGAAACGTCAAAATCATTCTCCACTAACTTTGTAGCCGAATTTTTTACACTACGTCGGAGGGGAAATTTCAACTACTTTTGTAGTTAGATTTAGCCAATCAGAATCCCTTGACTACGTAGCCACTAGCTTTGTGAATGCGACCAATATGTGAAAAATGAAACCATTCAAGCTGTCATATTAGGTAGTTTCTGAAACGTGTTCAGCTTTGAAAACAGGACAGGACGACTTATTACAGACAATCCACGACAATTCAATTCGATTTTCTTTATCATGTACCAAATCTTTTGGGGCGACTTTCCATTACGACAGCACGAATTTCGGTCTGATTTTTTTTTTCACAGTTAGGTAGGCGTCTCAATAGAACATGTTTTAAATATTAAGGCATGGTATGTAAGGTATGTAAGGGGGGGCATACTGCCCCCCTGTAACCCCCTGCCTGGGATCACTATAGGATTTGGGGTGGGTGCGAGTTTGGGTATATGCAAAGTACTTTTTGCATTTGAGCACTAAAATCAAAGAAATTCCTAACAAACAAAAAGCAAGTATGGCAACACTGAACAAAAAACAGGGAAGAAATGTCAAAAGCAACCATTTTTGCGTGTTTTTTATGTAAAAAAGTGAACTTTAAAAATTAATTTAAAATAGAATTAAATGTTTCCTCGCTCTAAAATTGCTATAGTTATTATTTATTTGCACATATCTATCGATTAAAAAAAAACCCCTTGTGAAAATTCGTGCTGTCGTAAAGGAAAGTTGAGCCAATCTTTTACTATTCTAAAAACGGAATGATTCTCTAGTGTGTGCAAACAAAATAAATACAATACCTATTTCTGGCGTTATAGTTCGTGATGTAATTTTTTTAAGTATTCATTCTTATTTTCCTAGGGGCTTATATATATTGATTATGCGTGTGTATAGTATACTTACTAGTTTAGTTTGTCATGTAAGCTTCCAAAAAAATTTGATTTGTTCAAAATGAGGGTTCATTTTTACTTCTAACCACTTTTGTATATAAACCAATAACACTATTATCGGGAGACTAGTGGCTACGACGACTTTAACTTTTCCAGACTTTCCAGACAAATCACCCATTATATTAAACAATGTCCTCTTTTCAATGGAGGACAATAAATACATAATGGGTGATTTTTTAAGAGCTTGAGAACTTTTTTAAAAAAAAAAAACGCATAAAATTTGCGTAAAGCGGTAAACACATTTCGAACCGAACACTGATTTTGGTAATAAAATTCAATGATTTGCAAGCGTTGCTCGTTAGTAAGTCTATTCATGATGAAATGTCAAAGCATACTGAGCAGTGAGCATCTTTCTCTTTGACACCATGTCTGAAATCCCGCGTGATCTGTCAAATACTAATGCATGAAAATCCTAACCTCAAAAAAATCACCCTAAAGGTTATCTTGCGTAAATAAAAGAATGTGGATACCTACAATACATTTCTTTTTTCTTAAGTTTGTTTAGTTTTGAAAGTTTGTTTGCCTCTTTTCTTTCAACTACAGTTCACAATGTCTTACTGTTTGAAACAAAAAGTAGACATCTACCCGTCACAATGAAAACTAATTTTAGGTTTCAGAAATTAATTCATTTTAAAAAAATAACACTTAGGCTAGGCGCGCACATGCAACTTTTTCGAAACCAAATAGTTCGATCGTAGTTGCCCAAACATCGCGCACATAAGCGCGAAAGTAATCAACGAAATAAACCAATACACAGAAAACATTTATTCACCTCGACTAAATTTTCCTCCTTCTTGCACTTACAGAAAATTATTCAACGATTTAGTTGAATGTCCGCGCAGTTACCTATAATTCCTTGTGACACAAACTAAAGAATTGGTTCGAGGTGATCGTTTAGTTTGTGTCAAAATACAAACTAAAAAGTTGCTCGAATGGGCGACACAATGATTACTGCATGTGCGTGGACTCTCATATAAGTAAGTAAGTATTCATTTATTGATTCGATGTTTTGATACATTTGTTAACAATTGAATGAATTTAAAGCTATGGCATTGCCGTCAGCTCGGTTAGCAATTTGGTATAAATGTATATAAAAAGTTCTTTTCATTACAAAATAATAAACAAGTATAATTATTCAAATTCAGATATTAGCAACATCCTGTTACGGTAAATTTTACTGTAACAAAAACCAGCCTTTGGCTGTTTTCTTTTTCCTAGTTGTGGCTGCAAAATATCGGCAAAGTTGAGGGCAACCATGGTCTCATCAACCACAGGTGTACCTAGCCTTTATTTTGCAAAAGCAACAAAGCAGGTGATCGAGTTCGAGAACGGGAACGATTTATTTCGACAAGGTCGAAAATGCCGGCGGATGAGCCGAAGAAGTTTGAGGTCAGGCGGATAACGTAGATTCACTAAATTAATATTAAATTGTTTATGTATGTACAAAATGGGTTTTTAACGCCGCGTTTTTAAGTTAACGTAATTTAATATTTGGTACAAAACTCACACCTCGAACCTCGCGCGTTAAATTAGTAGTATCTAATAGGAAAATGCCTAGTTGAGACTTCTTCTCGATTTTTGTTTTTCTTTGAACTTTCTCGAAAAATAAGAATAGTTGGGAAGGGGTCTGAACTCGCCATTATGTTTCGGCAAGTTTTTGAAACTCATCCAATAACTTGTCGAAACCGTGATTGTGTGTGTGAAAGCAAAGTTTCGCTGAGAGTCAACAACGGTGGCTTTCCTGATGAGCGTAAAGCTTCCAGGAAGCCGCGATACCTTGACCGACAATCACGAAAACGGATGCTTGTGTTGGATGAATGTGTGTGTGACTTGAATGGTCGAGGGAGGAAGAATTAATTTGGAATTAACTTGGAAGGCACTCTTGATAGAGCCCTATAAGCGACAAGATAAATTGAAGAAAAAGTTCGAGGAAGTTTGATAAGAGAAAAGGAAATCGAAAAGGAAAAGATTGAGGAAATCAAGAAAAATAAAAAGAAAATTGAAGATTCGAGGATCGAGGTGTAAGGATTTTGAGAGGAGGGAAATAGGAGAAAGAAAGTAAAAGATAAGTAGCTATTGTTTTGTTCTTTGTTCTTTTGATCGGTACGCGTCCGGTGTTAAAAGCTCATTTTCCTTTGTCATTTAATTTTGTTTCTTTGCCTAACTTAAATTTCAATTTTGTTGTAATTTTTTTTTTACTTTTATTTTGAAAACATTTTGGGTTTTAGTCCAGGGATCTTCAATCCCACGGTTTCCCAAAGAAATAAATATTACATTTAAAACCAAACGTGCGTTGTGTCTTTGTTTATTATCGTTTCACTTATCATAAAGAGTTTTGGAATTTTCTTTTTCGGTTTTGAAAAAAATTCCTGGCGCCCATTTTTATTGCAACGTACCCCACTGTAGGTACTTGCAATAACTTATTTCCAAATTGTAACAATTTGATTGATTTAGAAATCAATCAACATTGTTATAATTTATAAACAAATTCTTCCAAAAGAACCCAGCCCAGCTGAGCAGCCGCGGTTACAGCTTCGTCAACGAGCTGTATTGTTGCACTTTTTTTGCTTTCTTCTTTCTGTCGCATTCGTACTCGGTTGAGTGCGAGTTGCTCGAATCGTTGCGTACGTCGTCGTCGTTCGTCGCTACGCAGCCGTCGTCGTCGGTTTAGATTGTTTTATTGATTTGTTTTGATAATCAATAATAATTCAATAATTTAAATACCTTCCCTCGCGAGTGATAAAAAGTGTAACAATCCTATACTTGGAAATATCTTTCAAGAATGATGCGAGGGGTTTCCAGTTCGTTTCGTTCAAAAGTTTTATTGTTTCTTGCATTGTTAATGTTCTTTGTCCGTAATACGATATCCGTTGAGATGCAAAAATGGGGCATATACTGATAAAATGAAAGCAGTCTTCTTTGGATTTAAGATTACATAAGGAACAAAATTGGTTGAAACTTCCATTGTAGGGTGCTCCGTTAAGTCCCAAGAGTTCGCATCTTGCTTTAAAAATTAAGGAGATTTCGTTGAAGCTCAGTGAGTCTTGGAAGTAATTTGCTTGATTTAAGCTCATATTGAGTTGGGAGTACAACACTCTACTGAGGGACTCGCGAGCAGTAGCTTTAAAACCATTCCGAATAGAGTTTTCGTGCTTTCCAATTATGCGATAGAGCTGTTCCTTCAAATAAACCAAGTTTCTTTCTTCCATCAAAACTTCTTCATCAAAACTGATTGCCATATTTTTCCATTTCCTCATCCACCAATCCTCATTTCTTATTTCGTAACGCAGCATTTTTTTGGATAGGCGCTCATCTGGTTGATTAAACATTTTTACGATATAATCCGCTTGAGTCTTTAATGTACTGGTAAACAGTTTAGGAAGACCTGTTTCTATGTATAAAGCATAGCTTGGAGTTTTCAGAGGCAGGTTAAAAAGTTTTTTTTTTTTAATTTCGGTGGAATTTTTCAATTGCTTCGTATTCTTACATACCTCATACTTGAGCAGCATAGCAAAGTTTAGTCTTCACAATAGCGTCAAAAATTTTGTATTTCGCAGAGAGTGGGACTCGTTTGTTTGAGAAAACATTTTTCCATGATATATTTATCATACTTTGACAACTATTGGTTTTCTCAACTAGATGTTCGTTAAAGTCCATCTTCGTATTAAGTTTCACTCCTAAGTATTTATATTCGTTAACCACTTCCAGGAGGTTACCATTGAAGTACCAATTATAACGAATCTGACTCCTAGAGGATCTGGAAAATACCATGATCTTGGATTTATCAGTGTTTATAAGAAGATCCCATTTGCAGCAATATTCTGATAGATATTCTGAAAGTAAAACCAAATCGTCGGCATACAACAGTACATTTATTGACTTTCCAGCGATCCGAATTCCACCAGGAAGAAAATTCACTATGTCATTGATGAAAAGTGAAAACAAAAGGGCACTGAGGAGACATCCTTGTTTGACACCATTGTCTGTTGAAAACCATTTTGAATAAACTGACCCATCCCAGACAGATGCTTGAGAGTCAAAATAGATTTCTTTTATAACATGGATAAATTTAGTTGAAATATTTATTTGCGAGAGCTTATAGAAGAGAGCATTACGATTCACCAAGTCAAAAGCTGATTTAAAATCTATAGAGAATGCATAGACCTTCTTGTTCCTGGCTTGGAAAGCTTTGACAATCGAAGTAATTGAGAAAATGTGGTCGGTGGTTGAACAGTTTTTCCTAAAACCAGCTTGAAATTTGGAAAGTATATTGTTGACGTCAACCCATGATTCCAATCTGTCTGCAAGAACTCCACAGAACAATTTCGCCAGGACATTCATAAAATAGATTCCTCGATAATTTTCAACCAGGTTCAAAGCTCCTTTTCGTGAATCGGGAAGATCACTGACTTTTTAAATGAACTGGGGATGTCCTCATTTTGAAACGCTTTATTGAAAAGGATCTTCAGTTGGTTGATGAAGCTCGGTGGAGCGTTCTTGAAAAACTCGTATGGGATTCCATCTTCGTCCGGGGCTTTTCCATTTTTCGCTCTGTGTATAACGGCATTTATTTCAGAAGCTGTGATTTCCTTGTCCAAGCAATCGTTGGTTACCAAAGGTTCAGCAAAGTGGAAGTTTAATAATGATTTGCCGAAAAGGAGATTTTTGAAGTGCACTGATAGGGCTTCAGCAGAAAGTCCAATGCCTATTGCAAAGTTGGATCCATTTATCTCTTTTGTAATCTTCCAGAATTCTTTAGAACTTTTAGTTTGACCAAGTTTACATGCTTGATTATTTTCATATTCACTTTTCTTTTTCAAACACATTTCTTTGTACCGTACGATTTTCTTAAAGCTTGGCAGTTGGAGTTCCGCATAGCATTAAAAAGAGGCTTTTCATGCATTCATAGTCAAACCACTTTTGTTTAAACTTTAAGATTCCATTTGGTGCCATAGATGATGCGGAGTTTCTAATGAAACGTACAAGTTGGTTTGATTGTAATTCAGTTGAATCATATTTAACATCTACCGTTGATAGTTGGTGTTCTAAGTTTTGTTTGTATTTTTTTACATCCTCCTACTTCCATTTCAATCTAGGGATAAGTTTCAGAATTTTTTCTTGATTGGATTTTTGTCCGGTCCAAACGACGGTAATGGGCATGTGGTCAGAAAAGTGTTGGTGCTGTACCTCGAATTTAGTAATTAAGTTGACCCAATTGTTATTTGCCGCGCAGTAGTCAATGACAGAGTTGCCCTGTCCACCATAATAAGTAAAGTTACCATCATTATCACCTTTCGTGCATCCATTTAGCACCAGGAAATCATACAACTGAAGCATTTTCAGGAAGTGTGTTCCATTTTGGTTGCGAATATTGTCTTTTAATGATCTGTTATCAGGATTTAGTAAGGAGTTGTTAATACTTAGAGACGTGGTGATTTGTAGATTACTGATTCTCGCATTAAAATCTTCAATTAATGGAACGCTTTTTCCTGCAAGGTGTTGCATAATGGTGTTCAAACGTTCGTGATCTTCATTCCAATGATTGCAGTTTATATAGAACGGGATAATGTACATATTATTTTCATTTAAAAGTTTCACAATCGTAACTCTTTCATGTTCCTCAAAGCTGTAGTTTCTTAATAAGGTAGTTTTGATCCCAAAGACACTACCTCCACTTGCTCGTCCTTTAACATTAACTTTTATTGCAGATTCCCAAACTAAACTTAAATCCGCTAAAATATTTTGTAAATTTGCTAAGGTTTTCTTTAGTTAGTACATGTGTTTGAAACAGAAAGAATAAATCAAAGTTTTTAACATAATTAAAAAAATCTACGAAAAAGAGTTTATTATTTAAACCCGACACATTATACGACAAAATACTACAATTATTAAGAGTTAGTGAGCTGACGGCATCACAATTTCAATTTCGTATCATATAAGTCTATAGTGCTCAGTTTAGAAACCAAACAGTTTCGAAACTAAAAGTTGCACGTGGATCATAAAAAATGAGGCTACTATATTTTTTATTTGCAAAGATGTCAGTTCTTCTTTTCGATAGAAGAATTCAGAATAGCAACCAGAAGCACTTATACGTTGGAATCGATAAAAGTGTTCAATTGGTACTTGATAAGGATTTTATAAATAAAATACTATTATACAAAAGAACAAACAATATTTACTTGAGGAAAACGTTCCTACAACTTCAAGTTTTCATTTAATAATAATAATACATTTTTTAATTATTAACAAAAAACTACTTTAAATTATGCATATAGTTATACAATAATATATTTTATTCATTGATTTATCTAGTTTTAACTGTACTTCTTCTCCGGGTTACCAATCAAAAATGTCATTCATCACATCAACAACTTAATCAAACAAAGCTCAAATGTCTCCTTCTTCAATAGACAAAACGTCAAATTAACCATAAAAACTGTCATGAGTAAGAGTATTTAAAAATAAATAAACTCACGGCCGAGTGGCACTATAATATAAAACGCTAAAAGGCAGAAAGATCGGCCTTTGCATTACTTAAGAAGCACCCTGCGAGAAAAAAGCTACATTTCAAACTACCTACCTGCTCTGGAGGTAAACTGGCAGAGGTAGACTGGCGGAGGTAAACTGGCAGAGGTAAACCGGCGGAGGTAAACTGGCAGAGGTAAACCGGCGGAAGCAAACTGTCCCGCTTCGTTTATACTACGTTTCCACCGGTCACTAAACCGAGATTTACCATACAAATTTTAATCTCATCAAATGAAGATTTCAAATAAAACTCATTGAAATCTACTTGGAAACATTAGTTTGTCAAATCAAAACAAGGAAGATTCAAGCCAATCTAGGCAATACAACCGCAACAAAACACGTAAGTAGGGGAACACCCCAGGGTGGTGTCCTTTCGCCTCTTCTGTGGCTTCTGGTCATGGATACAATTCTCGTTAATTTAGAGAGATGTGGAGTGAAGGCGTTAGCCTATGCGGATGATTTGGTGCTATTGGTGTCAGGAAAGTACACCTCTGCGATTAGTGAAATCACGGAGTCAGCTTTGAAGAAAGTTAGCAGCTGGGCCACTAGTTGTGGTCTAGGAGTTAACCAAAGTAAAACTGAACTGATGCTCTTTACCACCAAAACTAAAGTACCGCCCTTAACGCTACCTCGACTCAACGGTCAAATCCTATCATTGTCTTCCAGTGCAAAATATTTGGGAGTTATACTCGACCCTAAATTAAACTGGAAACGAAATATTGAAGTGCGGGTTAAGAAGGCCTGTGTTGCCTTCTACGCCTGCAGCAAAACTTTCGCAAAAAGTGGGGACTTCAGTCGAAGATGATTTTATGGACGTACACAGCCGTAGTACGTCCATTGTGTGGTGGCCTGCTCTTAGAAAAGCCTATAATATCGATAAGCTAAAGAAGGTTCAGTGAACAGCTTGCGTGGGCACCACAGGGGCCATGCGTACTTGCCCAACGGACGCCTTAAACGTTATTATGGATTTTCTACCAATCGACCTTTTTATTAAATACATAGTTTCCTGCAGCGCTATTAGGCTGAAGGAATCAAACAGCTGGTTGTCAAAACCTTATGGTCACAGCAACACAGCGAAATTGATTCCCTCAGATATTATCTCGGTAGACACTGACTACTGCACTCCTACTTTGAGCATTAGTAGGGGTTTTAAGGTATTTTTCCCATCCAGAGAAGATTGGGAGGATGACATCGTGTCGATAGGTTTCGATACAACCATCTTTACTGACGGCTCAAAGATGGAGTGCGGAGTTGGTTCTGGGATCTTTTTTGAGTCCCTAAATGTAGCTAAATCCTTTAGGCTTCCTGACTTTGCTAGTGTTTTTCAGGCTGAACTGCTGGCAATTAGGGAGGCATGTAAGATACTTAAACAAAGCCCAAACCAAAACCGAAATGCGGCTATCTTCACAGACAGTCAGGCAGCTATCAAAGCCATTAACTCGGCTACATCCTCATCTAAATTGGTCCAGCAATGTCGCGATGAGCTTGTGAGCCTGAACATTAACCTCGGTGTCACCCTGATCTGGGTTCCGGGCCATAGTGGTATCGTGGGAAATGAACGGGCTGACGAGTTAGCCAGCCAAGGATCGGCCCTTCATAGCTCACTTGCGGAAATGGTTAACATTCCTATTGGTGCTATGAAGAGTAAAATCTTTTCCATCTACCAAACTGAATCAAACCGAAGGTGGAGCAATTTACCCAACTCCATTATATCTAAAAGATATGGCCCACCTATAATAAAACCCGTACAAACGATTTTCTATGCAGGCCAAGGCAAGACATAGCCAGGATTGTTGCGGTTTGTACCGGACATTGGCCCATAGGAGTTCATGCAGAGAAGTTTGGTATCTCTTACAACACCTTTTGCCGTAGTTGCTGCGACCAAAGAGAAAGTGAAACGATAATCCATTTCCTCTGCAAATGTCCTGCCTTGGCAAGCACTAGAATGAAATGCTTTGGGAAAGCATTCTTTCACGAACTGGATGAGCTATCTGAGACAAAGATTAGAGACCTAATCTCTTTTCTCAATGCGACAAAATAGCTCTTATTTAATCGCTATAAATCTTCTCCTTTCTTTCACAGGTCAAACGTGTTTTGGTATCAAAACGGCGCACTACAGCGCTAATTGGATTTCAGGCTAGGTCTGCCCCGAGATCGCCATTTCTACCTACCTACCTACCAAATCAAACAAACTTTTTTTTTGGAGAATAATTGTTGAACCGACCCATTTAAACGCCAATTTCGTTTATTGACAGATGGAAATGTCAACAAAAACTATCTGTCTCATTCCATATGACTCAAATTCAAAACAATAAACAACTTTCAAGAAATCACAGACGAAATAAAATTTAAGTATACAAAAATAATAAATATGTACAAGAATATAATAAAACTAATTACTTACAGATGATGAGTGAACAAATACATATTTTTTTCTTTTCGAAAGGAGAATAATTTGAAGTTTGGTTGTTATGACATTAACCAAACGTCAAATTAATCTCCTTTTCTTTGGTGGAAACACCTCATGATTTATTTTAAATCACTTGCCTTAAATCTCGGATTATTTGTTGGTGGAAACGTACTATTAGATGCCCCCGTACATTTATCGAAAAATCGATTACAAAGCCGAAAGCAACATTGAACATGTTCGATCAACCAAATCCGATTCCCAACCATAGCCAACTTCACGCTGCCACAAATAAAATTTCCCCAAACAAAGAGAGAGAGACAAACACGAGTTTGTTTGTGTAATGTGCAGTGCACGCAATTTGTAATTCTTAGCTTGTTATCAGTTTTTCGTGCAAATCTCCAATTTAAAACGAATTATCTCGATCAATTAACATTCTTAAACAATCGCATTGTTTATTTTAATTGTTTGTTAAGTATTCTAAGTAGTTTGTTGGCAAGAAACGATCTAACCACGGTCACAGTTCGGCGCGTGAACAAAGCAAAATCAACAAGTGTCTCGTCTTCGTTTGATTTCTAGTTCGCATTTTGCAAAACTTAAATTAAATAATTAATAATATTGGTTTTGCTGCATTGCATTAATCAATTAGAATCGAAATTATACAAGAATTCTTTTTGTGTTCTTCTCATCTTTATCACTAAATGGTAAGGTTTCGCCAAAATGCGAAATGATTTGGTTAAAAGTTTTTATTTCTGGAAAATCCATTGTTAGTCATGCGTGTTGGATTTGTATTCACGTTGGTATCTTTTGGCTTAGAAATGACACGAACCATTTTTGTTATAATCTTACTATATGTTGTGGGGCTTTATTAAAATGGTACTTATTTCTAGTCGATTGTCTTGACTAAAAACAAACATGGGTGCATGCCTTACACTAGAACGTGATGAAGATATTGTGGCGAGAAAACGAAGCAAGGAGATTGACCGGCAGCTTGAAGCATCTGAAAAACAAAGACCAAAGGTTCTGAAAATTTTGCTATTGGGAGCTGGCGAAAGTGGTGAGTAATAATTTGAATGTGTATGTGATTAAAAATTGCGAGAAGACTAAAATCGTGAGTTTTGTATGTTTTGAATTCTAACATCGGAAATGCAAAATCAACTTAAGAAAATGGATATCTCTCCTATTTAAATACAGAATAGGGTTGCCACAGAGGTTATAATATAACCCGCTATTGTAGTTTACAATAAGGTAAAAAAGTAAAGATTAACTTAAATTGGATAATAAAACAGTAAATTGAGCTCATAATTCCAAGCTGTGGTTAGGCTCTTGCCAAGAGAAGCAACACCGGAAGTCCGATAAGGAGTTAAACGGACAATACCTATGGAATTATAAAATAGACATGAAATTGTTTTATGTAACATGGTGAAGTCTAATAGTAGTAGAAATAGTAGTAGTCATCCAACCTAATATCTAGAAGTTAACATTTTCAAATAAGATTTTAAGTTTCTTTTGAAGTGAAAAATGCAAAACGTCGTCTGTCGGGTAGTTGAATTTACATAAATATTATAACAATTATTAGTTTTAAATAAAAATTTGCTGATAATTTTAAGAACATTTTATACTGGTTATATTCTCTCAATAGTTCATTTCGGTATGGTAAGGCTACAGTGATAAAATTCGCAAGTCCTTCAAAACTGGTGCTGTTTTCTCAATTGAGCACCTGGATTATTTCGGCTTCTGTTAACCAAACTTTCCCAAGGAAGGCCACCCTAAATTCCTTTAAACCCGGACATCTGCCAAAGAAGTGCTGGATGTTTTCTTCCTCCCTTAAGTTGCACACAGTACATAATGTTGATTCGTTCTGGCCAAATCCGTTTCCATTAAACTTGATTAAATCACATCTTGCCTTAAAAATCCAGGTGATCTTGTTCAGTTCGAAACCATCGTTAATGTAAATCTGTTCTCTTAAATGATCGAGATTTTTGTAGATGCGCTTACTGCTCTTAGATGCCCTTCGTAGGTTTGCTTGTTGACCCTCTGATTTCAACAGCCGCAATAGATCAATGCCTTTTTGGATCCAATCAATTTGAGAAAAAGATCTCTCATCCCAACACAGACCAAAACAATATCCAAGATTGTTCAATTCCTTTACCCAGAACAATTTTTCAAAAGTATTTTTGTTAGCTGATGCGGTAGTCTTGTTGCACTGCGTTCAAATATTGTTTTCGATATACCTATATCTGAGGTGAAGATCAAGGGTGTAGTAATGTCCGTCCTCCGCCAAAGAGTAGTAGGCAATTTTAAAATTCGCTTCAAAAAATAGCGTTGAAGTTTATACACTTCTTCGAACATTCCAAAGCCCCAGATCTGAGCACCGTAGGTTTGAATAGCTCTACAAACCGCCTGAAATAGTTTCCATTTGTGTTTTAAGTTGAAATTTCTTTTTGCTAAAAAGCATTGCCACGTTGAGTTTATGCTGTTCTTGGCTGCATTGTTTCTCTTTTCTACGTGCTTTGAAAACAACATCTTTGGTGAAAGTAAAACTCCTAAGTTGAGTGAAGTCTAATAGCAGGTCTCGAAGGACAATAAAATGTAACTCATTAGCGGTCAAAAAACTTTAATTCTTTGCGAATTTTATCTTTCGGATCTTTGAAACTGCAATTTGTATTTACCAACAAGTTAAATTTGTTGAGAACTGAAGAATTAATCACAGAAGGTCCATAAAAGATCCATTCACGATCATATCGTTAACTTCAATACAAATATACAGGGTTATCCATTTTGCGGTTTCAAAAGTAAACGTAAATAAAACACATACCTATAAAATATTTTATTTCAAGATAGGTACGAGTATTTCATTTTTATTCTAAAATTTTAACGTTGACATTATGTGTGAAACACTCACACACTCACCGCCACACGAATTGTTGGGCGACATCTCAGCCATAACTTGACGAATGTTGGTTTTAAAGTAGTCAAGAGTTAAAGGTTTATCTGCATAAACACGTTATTTGGCGTAGCCTCCCAAAAAAAGCGCAGCGGTGTCAAACCGCATGATTGTGTGACCATAACGCTCAGAATTGACGGTGACAGTCGTTTTCAAAGGAGTAAGGTCCAATCACACCTCCGGACCAAAGAGCGCACCAAACGCTGACTTTTTGTAGATTCTCAGAACCCCAAATACGACAATTTTATTTATTAACATACCCACCGAGTGAGAAATGTGCTTCAATCTGAAGAAATGTTGTTCGAAAAATCGCCGTCCACGTCCTGTTGTTCAAGCACGACGTATCTACTACGACACGTTGTGAATGGTCATCTGGCTTAAGTTGTTGTGTGAACTGGACTTTTTTATGATGATCCAAATGCAAAATACGACGAGGAATCGACACATTCGGGTCTTCGGCAACACTTTTAATTACAGCATCGATATTTTCAGTGGTACGAGCGAAACGATGATGCAGAGGCCTTACAATATCTGTAACCAATCCAGTCTTCAAATTTCTTTACAATTTGTACAATTTAACAACTTATGTAGTTTCAGAAATGTCGAATTTCAGCCCTATACTTTTGCAACCGCAAAATGTGTTACCAAATTACATAATGGGTACCCGTGGCATGATGGTTAGTGCGTTGGATTGTCATGCGAGAGATCTTGGATTCGATCCCTGCCTGTGCCAGCTAAAGTTTTTTTCATGGGTACTGCCTCTTGCGAGGAATTGACAAATTCTCCAAGAGTAATTCTTGTCATGAGTGCTTTCTCAAATTAGCCGTTCGGATTCGGCATATAAACTGTAGGTTCCCTCAATCCCTGCAATTACTCGCAAACAGGAATGGTTGAGAGTTGTAAGTCACTAGGCCCTGGTTCTCTACGGACTGTTGCGCCACATAATTTATTTATTTTAAAAAGTATTACCCGTTATACATATGTATGTATTTTAATTTTTGTATGTGATTTTTAATCAAAATAAAAATGTATGTATGTAGGTATTCGAATATTATTTTACGTCTTCAAATAAATCGCATTTGAGCTTAACTAGTAACACATTATTTATTATTTCTTTAAAATGACTGGAAGACCACTAAAAGCCCGCAAGATCTGTATGTGCTAATTTTTCTAAGAGGGTTTACTTCCTTTTTAAAGTTTTTAAGTACTCTAAAACAGTAGTAGTAAGTAGTAAGCGGGACTATTTACATGTAGGATACATTTTACATGCTTAAGGGAATTTCAGTCTCCTGATGTAAAAAGTGTGCTAACCATTGAAACAATTCTGTTTTTTTTTTCTGCACCTTCAAAATTGATTGTACTTCTCGAAGATTTCCATTCAAATTATCATCAGAACTGACACCATGCATTTAAATAAAATGTCATTTTTATGTTTTGAGTAACTTCCTTTTAATTATTTTTTTTTTTCAGCATCTCAAACAAGTTGACTCCATTCCTGCCAATTACTCGCACACAGGAATGGTTGAGAGTTGTAAGTCACTAGGCCCTGGTTCTCTACGGACTGTTGCGCCACCTAATTTATTTTTATTTATTTGAACAAGTTGACGTAAAATACATATTTTTCCAACTCAGTTTCTTTTTTTGTGCCATTTGGAAAATAATTGAAACTAATCGTAAGAGAACGAAATTCGAAAGTAATTTATTCCGATCACTCAAGAATAAAACAAAGACAAAACAAATTAATTTGTTCCAAAAGAGAATTGAAATTTTCAGATCCCGCGAAAAGGATCTGTAGGAGAATTATATTTTTTCGGATCGTGAAAAGGAGTAGAAGTGTCGATTTTTGTCAACTTTTACAGGGTAACAATTTGGTTTTATTTTTAAAAAACGATATTGCCCAAATGATGGTAAAACTGACCTGTTCTTCAAAAACAGAACAAGTCAGTATGAACTGTAGAAGCATATGTGGCTTTATTGCACCATTCATTGGTTTTAATGATTCACAATAAAGCGAGATTTCACGAAGTCTTCAATCGACACCGAAGCTTGCCTTACGATGAACCTCGGACCTGAATTCCATTGATCACATTTGATATGTAGTGGACAAAAGAATGAAATGATAATAACGTAACCCGCTCTTCCAAAGAAATTCAGTGATTTTATAGAGAAATGGAATAATTTGGACGTAATAAACCATATACAAGGTATTCGGACACTAGGACTTGTGCAAGACAAAAAAGCTACACATTTAGGATGTACATTTCAAACAATTTTAGTCTCAGATTTTTTAACATTTAGAAACAAGATTTGTAGGACAGATTTTCTTTATAAATTTCTGAGCATACGAAAGTCTCTGAAATATAAAACTGCCAAAAATGTAAGACTTAAGTAAAATATTACAAGATGTTTGATTTTTTATATATTTTTATAACATAGTTTTAATGTCCGTAAGCTTACGAACTCCAGACATTCAATTTTTAACTTTAAACATTTTTATTTCTAGGAAAAAGCACACTCGTAAAACAAATGAAAATAATTCACTCCGATGGCTTTACGTCAAGTGAACTTCTTTCATTTCGTCCGACAATTCTCGACAATCTTCTCTCATCTATGAAATATGCCCTCGCTGGAATGGGAATTCTTAGGATTAATCTGGAATACCCTTCAAATCGAATCTATGCCGAAATTGTACTTTCAAATCCAAGTTGTTTTGATATGGAATTTCGTGTGATAGATAAAGTGCGTATCGCACTCAAAGTACTATGGAAAGATCGTGGGGTGCGTTTAGTTGTTTCTCGAGGCTATGATTTTGAATTAAACGATTCAGCTTTATAGTGAGTTTAATTTTATAAAAAATTCGTCAATTCTTAAATTAAAAATGAAATCATGTTTCTTTTTTTAAAGTTTATTTGAAAATATGGATCGAATATTGAGTGAAAAATATTCTCCAACATCTACAGACGTTCTTCGGGCAAGAGTTCGGACAAATGGCATAATAGAAACGAATTTCTTTGTTAACGATTCTGTTGTAAGGTAAGTACTGTTAGAAAAGAAAATTTGAAAATTTGATAAGTATTCGTAAAATAAAAATTGTTTTTTTAGCATGTACGATGTTGGTGGTCAGAGGTCACAGCGTCGTAAATGGGTGTATTGCTTTGAAGATATCAGAGCTGTACTTTTTGTTGTAGCTCTTAGTGGTTACGATATGACTCTTCTTGAAGACAACACTGTAAACCGTCTTGTGGAGAGTCTTAATTTATTCGAACAAATTATTAACAACCGATGGTTCAAAGAAGCTGCGTTTATATTGTTCCTCAACAAGCTGGACCTATTTCGCGAAAAAATTATGTCAACCAATAGACATCTCCGCTTATTTTATCCATCATACAGAGGTATTTTCAAAAACATTTCTTATTAAAGGTTACATGAGTAACGACCAACCAGATAAGACAGAAATGGAATTTAAAAGCTTATTTGTATCTTAATTCTCCACAAAATGTATACAAAAGAATATTTATGTTACTGTTTTATGGCGAATTAAGGTTTATGTCTTATTCGTTGGTTGTTGAGCGCTTAAAGATTAACACTATTATTGAGATATGAATGTGATCTTCATAAAGTGCTAAATATTCCCAAAAATACTATTTTAACATGCACTAATTTTTTGTTTAGGGCCAGATCGAAGCATTGATCAAGCAGCTCTCTTTATCCAAAGTGAATTTCTCAAACGCAATCACAATGCACGTCGCGTGATTTGCCCCCATTTCACAACAGCAACCGATACAGCCAATGTTCAAACAGTATTTCATGTTGTCATGGAGACGGTACTAAAAGAAAATCTTGGGACTGTTGCTCTCCTTTAAATGGTTGCATTAATATCAATTTTATTTGAATGCCAAAATTGAAAAATATATATATTGTTTCTAAGTGTCCTTAAAGCTACTATTAATCTTCCATTTGAAAGATCTTCCGTTTTCATTTATATTTAACTAATTGAAGAATTGTAACTATTTTCTAGATCTCATTAAGAATAATGATTTTGTGTAGCTTGTAGATCAAATATATTTTTCTAAAACTAAATAATGTAAGTTAATTCATTATTATTAATTTTTAGCTTAGAAATTATTTATTTTAATAATAATATAAAATATTTTGTATATCACCTAGCAAACGTTTTAAATAAGTTCATAAACAAAAACTGATTTACATACATAATAAAAAAAGATTTACAAGACTACAGTAAAATGTTTCGATATTATTTCCTCAAACAATATTGGTGAATTGTTATAAAACAAACATGTGAATTTTTCTTGGAATAAATTATTTGATATTTGAGGTGAGTAAAACTGAATAAAAAGTCAACACATTTCCTAAAGGTAGATAGTCATCGGTGATAGTATCGGTGTCGTAAACGACAGTAAAATAAACGACACGACACAATCTGAATTTCATAAGTCGTTTTCAACTTTTGTCGTTTTGTTGTTGTGTGTAAACGTCAAGTGTGTTAAACGCTTTCATTCAGCATTCTGTAAGACGAAAAGAAACGACGATGATGGAAAAATATCTCGTTTACAAATTTGCTCACAACGAAGAAATGGAGGCTCGGAAAACTGTAAATTTCCTTCTTAAATAATTTATTTCATGTAATTAATTTCTTCGCGATAAATTAAAAATAAATAAACCAATTAAACTAGGCGCTTGTCCAGCTGATGGAAAGCAACAACGATTTTTAAAAGGTATTAACAAAGCCAATATTAAAAAATTGAACCAAGCAAATCAAATGGATTTGAGTTTTGTCTTATCAGCTTTCTTTTTACAGTCAATTGTGTTTTTTCTCTCCACCTTCTTCATCATTGTCACTATCGCTGCATGTATTGTAATATATTTAAATAATTTATTTATTTGCGAATAATTTAAATAAAAACACATTTGTTGAATATCGAGTAATGAAATAATTTAGAATTAATATTATGGGTTCAAATAATGAAAGGAAAAGGGATAATTTCAGATTTGACGCTGGTTTTAGTTTTTTTTGGGAAATGCATGACTGTCGTCTTGTATTCGATTCCAATTCGGTTGTTGGAAGCCGAGTCCATATAAAATAAGTCAATGTATTTTTCTATTTCCCTTTTCTCCTCCATTATCTTTCTACAACTCTACCAGCATTAGCTTTCTGACGGGTATCTAAAGGTTGCGCTGTTTGTCCTTCTTTATGGTGGATCTAAATTAATTCATATACAATAATCTCGTGGTTCATTTCTCTAAAGAGGTTATTTATTTTGATAGATTAATTTTTTTTTAGAATTTTCTTTCGTAGGTTGCAAAAGTCAATATAATTCTGAGATAAGGAAAAGCAAAGAACAATCTATGCAAAACAATCTTTTTAAATTTCGAACTTCACCTCGGCAAAAGTATGTTCCTTTATGAAAAATCGACATAATTTTGGTTACAAATTTGAATCATCCTTTCCACCATTCTTAAACTTTTTACATTTTATATCACATATAAAATAACCTATAAATTTATTCAACACTCAGTGAACACCGTGTTAGAAAGGAGTTGCTTACAAAGGGTTTTCAGTTCCATTTTTAATAGACTGTTATTTGGGCAGCTATCACTTTTAAGCTGTTGTCCATTACCATTACTTAAAATTGAACGGCGCATGGTTCAACAATGCATTGCAATTGTTAAAATTTAATACAAAGCTTGTGCTACGTGCCACAAAAGCAAAGAAACAATCGCAAAGTTTTCTGACCGTGTTATTTCTCGAAGAGATGATCACAACTAGCCACCGACCGTCTGTTTTCAAGACATTAAAAATGGAATTGGTGAAGTTATCAAGGACATTCAGCCGTAAATGAGCGATTTGCCCATGGAAAATTGCATGAAAAGGATATGGCACTCCAGACTGATATTGGCTGATATGGTTTTCCACTTTTAATGACATACCTTCTTCTTTACAATGAAATATACATACATACATTTCTAGGTTATTTTTTAATATGAAAATGAAACCTCATATTGGAAAACCTTATATATAAGAATTAGGAAATTGTAATTAATTGTCAGCTGTCTTTAACAGATTATACAATTTGACAGGTTCAGATTACTTAAAAGGCTGTATTTGCAGTCAACTGCATTCTTTAAACGTACATTCAAACCAAGGCAATACAAAGATTTAAAAAAAAAATACTCAGGGAAGCTACAAGTCCATCATGAATTGTGTTTCGTATTACTTATCCTTTTCATTTGACAAAGAACTCTTTTACGCAAAACATTAAATGAAGTTGTGCAGAAATAGATAAATCACATAATAATAAAGTTCAGCTTTCAATTGAATGAAAAATCATAATCAGCTGTCATTTTGACATAAGTGGACTTTTATTGATAGTTAGGGAGATTTTTCTTGACTAACTTTCCAGGCAACGTTTCCAATGAAGTTGGTTGAATTGGAAGGCAATTTTTTGACAGCTGTCCAATCAGACATGAGAAACTTGCATTACCTTCAAGTCTTTTATTTGGTCTGAACCTGCCAAATTTCAAACATCGTTTGAAAGCGGATGGATATTAAATAAATAGATAAATTAGTTGGCGCAACAGTCTGTTGAGAACTAGGGCCTTGTGACTTACAACTCTCAACCATTTATGTGTGCGAGTAATGTTGTCAGGGATGAAGGGGACCTACAGTTTAAAGCAGGATCCGAAAGGCTAATTTGAGAAAGCACTTTTCATGACAAGAGTTACTCTTGGAGGATTTGTCAATTCCTCGCAAGAGGTAGTACCCGTGAAAAAACTTTAGATGACACAGGCAGGGATCGAACTCAAGACCTCTGACATGACAGTCCTGCGCTCTAACCATCACGCAACGGGTACTATATGAATATTACGTTCCTGAAATAGTCATACAAAAAATGAAAGTTCAGACTACTATAAGACATTTTTAGCTTATCTTGTAAGTTTGATAATATTGTAAGTTCTGACAATCGTCTAGCTCAAAGAAATCTTCGGATTTAATTAAGTTTCTAATTGCCCAATCTCATCAACATTTTTGAAAAGTATATTTTGTTTATGCATATGAAACCTGTAAGAAATGTTTTTTCTTCTTAGCAGATTGGGTTGAAACTGGTTTAACATTTTTCGGGCTGTTCAGTTCTCATCGGATGTTCTTCTTCAATGAACAAAGCTAATTTCGGAACTCTGTGTAATGTGAAGTAACACTGGGATTTGATTTGACGTTTTGTACTTCAAACCTCACTTAACTTTTATTTTCGTTGATTTCGTTTTATTCCACAGAAATTTAATTAGAAAAACAAAAATTATGTTGATCTTTAAAATAGGATTCATTTTATTCCTGGGTAAAATTACTTGCTCACCTAAAACTGTGATTTTGTATTTAAATGACTTCTCGCTTTAGGTTCTATGGTACAGTCAATGGAACTAAAAGCACTGAAAACAATTGTTAGTTTCCTGAATGGTGACTTCTTGGATTCAAAGAGCAAGGAAGACGATGAAACCACAACATCAACAGACAGTGGACCACTAAAAGGTGTTTCCTACTATAACTTCATAGATTACATTAGTTTGCGATTTGAAAACTATGAGTGTGGCTTATATGATTATGAGATCGCTCATTTTAAAACTGGACGTCCAGAAGCCAAGGCCCCAATTGTGGTGAAGTGTATGCCCAATGAGAGCGTCAATTCAACCCTCCTTATGCCTGACACTGTTATGGATATAGTGGCCTTGCTGAAACCAATTGGAAACTCCACGAAGCGCAACGTCGAAGGCAGTTGTGTCCTTATAATGTTCTATTCAAAATCATGTCCAGGATGCGCCAGAGTGGCTCCGATATTTAATCCATTGCCTAAGCTGTTTCCCAATCTCAAAATTGCAGCTATCGACGCCTACAAGTTCCATAGTTTCAATGCCGAGTTCGGTATCGTTGGTTTGCCAACAATATTGCTCTTCCACCAAGGACGTCCTATTGTAAAATTCTATGGAGATGATTGGGATTTTCGAAAGTTTGTTACCCGTCACACTGGACTGGCAGTGCCTACGTATGCAACGATAACTTCAGATGATTTTAGAGGGCCATTGCCAATAGTGGCTGAAGAAAGCCCAGACTACTATCTCTTGCTTGCTTGGGCTTTTATTATCTTCTGTGCTGCAAATTATTTCTCAAAGTCAGTTATGTGCAAGCAAATGATTGAGATGATTCAAAGAACTTGGAGAGAATCAGAAGCTCAATTGGAGCACAATTAAATTTAATTCGCAAATGGTTATTTTTATCTTTTTATTTAAATTATTTATAAGTTTTTGAGAGTTTTAAATAAATGTAGTTGGCTCTTAATACAATTGTGTATTCTATATTTATAATAAAAATAGGCCCTTTCGCAGATGACTAATTCTATACTAAAAGTAAAACAAAAATTCAGTCATAACTAAAATATTAACACTTTAAGCAATTTTTGGTACACCATCCATGGTCATTGTCTAGCACTTGCTAATGTAAAGCTCTAAGCAATTTTTGGTACACCAGGTTGAGAAATTGTCGAGATTTGTTTGGAGGAGAGATGCATCTTCATGACTTGCAATGATTTTGAAAAATTTCTTATCATCGGCGTAAAGGTATATTTGACAATGTTTAATGACCATGTCAATGTTATTAATTGTAAGAATAAAGAGGAGAGATCTAAATGACTACCTTGGGGAACACCTAAAGTGGCTAGAATATGATTGGAATGTGCGGATCTAAATCAGACATAATATTGACGATTTTCAAGGTAAGAAGTAATCCATTTCAGGAAAAGAGGTTCAAAGCCTAAGGAGGAGAGTTTGAAGACTATAAGATTATGAGATTATAAGATTATGGACACCATATCAACTTCATACCCGTTTTCTAAGGCTCTCAGAGTGAATGAAACGAACTCTACAAGTTTGTGGTGTAGATCGATTTTATATGAAGCCGTGCTGTGCTGAGGTAGTTAGAGATCTGCAACGTAAGCTAAGGAGTAAATATAAAATGGTTTCAAACATTTTTGGGATATGAGAAAATTTAGCATTTGGTTTATGAAGTTTACGAAGGAAGTAAACGTTTTACAAATTTTTATCAGGCAATTTTAAAATCCAGAAGAAAACAGAATATTTTCAGTGGCTATCACATTGTCTACATCAAGATGACAAAGGTCTCTTAAGACGGTTTTGGAAAACGTATCTTGTATGAAAAGAGTCTAATTTTTTAGAGCACCGGAAAATGTTCAGTTTAGTTGACTTTAAAGCTTAGTTGAAGAATTATTTATCAAATGTAGGTACATATTTGAAATGCATTAATTACTTCCAATTTAGTTACATACCTATGTAAATGTAGTTGAATATTTTTTTTAGTCAATTACATTTTAAGCGATATTCTATGAAGCATATATTATTACACAATAATGCTAATTTCTTTTAAATATGTTGCTTTAAATAAATCTATATCTATACTTCTATACTAATATTATAAATGCGAAAGTAACTCTGTCTGTCTGTCTGTTACTCAATCACGCCTAAACTACTGAACCAATTTGCATGAAATTTGGTATGAAGATATGTTTATACCCGAGATACATAGGCAACTTTTTACCCCGGGAAAATGACGCATTCCCATGGGACAATTCAGGTGGGCTGACCACTTTTACGCCTAAACTACTGAACAGATTTAAATGAAATTTGGTAAGGAGATAGTTTGAGACTTAAGAAAGGATGTGAGTTACTTTTGACCTCGGGAAAACAACGCATTCCCATGGGAAAAATTACTTTCCGGGGAATCTGATCGCTTTCAATCCTAAATTACCAAAGATTTGAACAATATTTGGATAAAATTAGTATTACGCATTCCCAACGCTTATGAAATAATTTGTCGAACATGTTAAACTTATCATACACGTATTATTAACCAAGTTCCACAAATAATAATTTTAAACCTTAACTTTGCTATGCTCAACCTTTCATCGCCAAACAGGAGCCATGTAGGTACAACAAATAATTCACTGGGTCTGTCTTCTACTTCTGATAATTCTGTTTCGGCTGTGGTGCGGGGAGAGTGCGCGGGTGGAGAACATCACTTAGTGGGTCTACCCGAACGGGCACACACGTGAGGGCACACGCCGTTGTCGGACGCATGCAAATTATAGAGAAATCCTGCAAATATTTTATTTGTCGTGTAAATTTAATTGTTTCTTTAATACTTAAATGATTTACTCGGTTCGTCTTTGATCATTTAATTTACCAGAAGTATGTAGGTAGGTAGTTTTAAGTTAGTTTCTTTAGTTCATCTGCGTATTTCTTTTAATATTAATACGTGTTTAAAGTAATCTATCTTCTTCCTAAAATGGGCAGGTTCAGACAACATAAGGGACTTCATTTGCAGTCAACTTCATTCTTTGAACGTAAATTTTGATCAAGGCAACTAGTTAGTCTTTCAAGTGTCATGAATTTTAAATTCAGAACTTAACTTCACAAACCTCTACTTCAAGTTCATAGTACAAAAACTACCAAAATCATTATTGTCTACAAAACACTCCTCAGACAAGCTACAAGTCCATCATGATTTGTATTTTGTATTTTAAAGAAATATTACTAATTTCTTTTCCAAATTAACAAGGAAGCTTTTTAAAGAAAGCATTAAATGAAGTTCTGCAGAAAATAAATAAATCATTGAGTAATAAAGTTCAGCTTTTAGTTGAATTAAAAAATATGATCAATTGTCATTTTGACATATGTAAGTTGACTTGACTTGATAGTACCTATAAGGGAGATTTTTCTTGCCCAACTTTCCAGTCAACTTTCCAATAAAGTTGCCTTAATTTAGTATGACTTAGTATGACCTCATCCCATCTCGGCACAATTGAAACATATGTATGTACATACAAAAAAAATACAGCTCAGGTTTTATCATACTGCTATCCAAAAAAACTATCTAATGCGGACGAAGTCGCGGGTAAGAGCTAGTAAATAAATAAATAAGGAAATCAATTCACTTGGTTGTAATTCAAAAGTGTTTTCTGACAAGAACTTGAACAAACACATTATATAATACGTGTATACATATAATTTTTGTGCATTGTTTCAATTATCTAATTGTAATTAATATTTTTTCAATAAAATTTACAAGTACCTAACTGGTAGAGACAACATTTTCGTTTCCTGAAATTCACCAAAATGGGGACTTTGTTCAAGGTTTTTGTATTTTAAAATCACAATTTGCAATTTATAATTCGATTGGCCATCATTTCCTGAATGACGGTAGGTATATAAATTGTCTCGATGTTATAATTTCTATTTTAAATATCGTCAACAACTCGATGCACTTAATGATGTTATAATTATTAGTTATTACTATCAACTTTATCGTAATAAATTTTGAATAGGAAAAAAGATTCAAGCCCACTGAGCAACCTCTTTCAACTTGAACATGAATTCTACGATACATGACCCTAACTCCCTCTCATAACATTGAATTTTCGCCCATTCCAATTAGTCTGCGTTAAATTTAACGATCACTAAAATTCGCCACCTGAACATTAACATGGAAAAAAGCCATAGTGGCATCCTTATGGTGCAAGAAAACTATCATAGTTCGAAAAGTTTCCCTTTACAAAACACGATTTGCAATTAATCCCTGCAGAAGTATTAGGCAGAGAGAGAGACACACCCCCCATTTGAACATTCTCTCCTGGAATGATTTTCTCAAAACTTTTCATAAATAAATTGTTTATGAATATTTAATGTCACCCATGTTCCACGTATCCAAAAGAGTATACTTAACCTCTAGCAACATTAGTTGGAGCTTGTGCTCGCTGTCGTCTGTGCCAATATGTTGTTCGCGGGAAACGATTAAATGTTAGTTAACCCTCCATGCTCCATAAACTTATTCGTAAAAATAAAAAGAAAAACAAATATTCCAACGAAGAACGACTGAGTACACTCGACCCGACATTGACAACTGTGAGAAAAGTTTGGAAACAAGTTTTTAATTTTGAGCCTGTAAAAGCGCACATTTTATAGGTACCTACAATATTAAATTTAGTAAGAAAGATTAAGCATTCGACACTTCAAATGGTCTGTGAAAGTTTTAAGGTTCTATTTTTCAAATCAAAAATTCATTTTTTGAAAATAACCAATCTGTTGTTTTGATATGAGTGCAAACGAAGAACATTGAATGAATGGGAAATGGAATGAATAAAAAAGAAACAATTTGAATTAAAATCAAAAAGCTTATTGTTTAAACCGAAAGTCATCAAAATAAAAAAATTGATGATTGCAAGTTACAAGCACTCGTCGCCTTTGTTTTATACAATTTTATAAAGAATACGATAACTCAAAAAACAACACTTCATTAATAGGTATTCGGTTTTTATTACATACTTATATTATTTTTTTAATTAATCTTTCTTACCATTGATTTTAATATTTTGTTGGATACCCTTGATTGGATAAAACTCCGTCCAGTCGCTTGGGCATGTTTTTTATAATTTTTTGCAGGTATTCAATGCCTATTTTGCTCCATTCTTCTTGAAGCCGTGCCTTGAGTGCACTTATTGACGAGACATTTTTTTCGCGAACTCGACGGTCCAATTCATCCCACAAATTCTCGATTGGGTTAAGGTCTGGAGATTGTAAAGGTGTTTGGATAACTTTTGGACAGTTATACAGAAGCCATTCTCTTACAACATGTGCCTTGTGCTTCGGGTCGTTGTCCTGGTAAAATTTAAAATTCCTTAAAATGCCCATTTTCTCAGCACTTTGCCTTAAATTTTCTTTTAGGATCCTCAAATAGTATACAGTACTACCCGTAGCGTGATGGTTAGTGCGTTGGACTGTCATGCAAGGGGTCTTGGGTTCAATCCCTGCCTGTGCCATCTAAAGTTTTTTTTTTTCACGGATACTGCCTCTTGCGAGGAATTGACAAATCCTCCAAGAGTAATTCTTGTCATGAAAAGTGCTTTCTCAAATTAGCCGTTCGGATTCGGCATATACACTGTAGGTCCCTTCCATCTCTGACAACATTACTCGCACACAGGAATGGTTGAGAGTTGTTAGTCACTAGGCCCTGGTTCTTCATGAACTGTTGCGCCACCTAATTTATTATTTGTTTAAATAGTATTTCTTATTCAATATACCGTCGATAAATACTAAATTTCCCATGCCTCTAGCCGAAATGACCCCCAAACCATGATGTGCCCGCCTCCATGCTTCATTGTTGGCTTTGTGTTTTTGCTTTTAAGCTCTTCATTTGATTTGCGCCACATCATAACTCTTCCATCCGATCCAAAGAGGTTATACTTACTCTCGTCAGCAAATATTACATCATCCCACCAAGTTGCATCCTTATTTTGTGTTTGATCCGAATTTGCCTGTTGCGCATATTGATAAATGGATTTTTCGGGCAAAACGACCATTGTAGCCATTTGTCTTTATGGTTCGGCGGCGTACCGTTGATGCAGATACCTACTTTCTTGCACAATTTTTGGTGCACTTAAACCAGGATTTGTTTTGATTTTTCATATTATAAGCCGTTCTTCTTTCGTTGTTAACTTTTTTTGGTTGGACCATCTGCTTTTTTGATCCTTCCTTCTCTTTTATACCTCCGAAAAATATCACCGACAGTGTTTGGCTTCATGTCTAAAATATCAGCAATTCGTTTGTATGTTTCACCTTTATTATGGTGAAAAATAACAAGGTTTCTTTTTTCACGGCTTGCATTTTTTCCTTTGCGCCCCATGATTAACTTTTTAAATAAAACCAAACGATCTTACACTAAATTGTTTTAAAAATGTATGCAAACGTATAGCGAACAATTTATTTTAACGGTACTCTTGAATAGAAAAATGTCAAACTCAGCTAATAGGGCCCATACACTACACAAACTGTTTGAGCAAACGAATGTATTTTGTTGTTGTAAAAATGTTTGTGCAAACTGTTTGAGTAGTGTGTAGCGATGATGCGTGTTTGTGCAAGCGGTTTGAACAAAATCTAAAAATTTTGAATTTTACGTGCCTGCACAAACATGTTTGTGTGGTGTGTATTGAATTTTGCTCAAACCGATGACTGAATTCATTGAACTTTATAAAAGTTTACCGGTATTGTGGTGTGTAAAAATTCTTTTTTTTTTTTGTTTTTTCTGTTTTTGAAAAACGTCACCCAACTAATATCTCTCAAACATGTTTGTGTAGTGTGTGTCGAAACCAAAAACACTCTATTACCAAGACCGGAATCTTAGACTGACATTTCGGTTTGCCTACAAGCTACTGAGGACTAAATGTGAGAAAGTGTGCGTGAAATGATGCAAAAAACCAAACACATTCTCACATTTAGTCCTCAGGCCCATCAAATGCTTCATTATAGTAATCAGCCCCATCTAAATGCTTCATTTTGAATGTTTTATGGCCTCGTTCAAAAACTAAACAATCCTAACCAACAGAATCTGAAGTGCTGACATGGTCTTAAATTGGAAGATTTGTATAGTTTCTTAATTTCAATCCAAATGAATGTTGTAAATGTATATTAAATAAAATAAAATTGACCAAATGCATATTATTTATTGATTTATTAGTTTATTATTATTTATTTTGTTTACTTAAATTATTTGCGAACGCAACATGCGCTGCAATTGGTTAAGTATAATTATTGCAAATGGACAAAAGTGTAACTCAATACTTTGTAAAACAACAAAACAGAAATTTTTTTCAGCTGTAGTTTGCTTAGAGCATTTTTTTGGCGACATTAGAAGTTCAGGTGGAAACAATAGGCGGGTGCCTCCGTATTTTTTTTGTACAGACAATGCTACGAAAAGCATACTTGTGAAGTTCCATTGCCAACTTTAGCTAGTTCAGATTCCTCAATTAGAGTAGTATTTTCATCATTTAAGCAGTTCGGTAGTTGCAAGACCAAATTTTAGTTTTGTTTGTTGCAGAAATATTCCTGAAAATTTCTTTTTAAGGGACTATGTTAGAGTTAGAATTTTGTTTGTAGTTAGATTTTGGAATACAAATTTGAGGGAACCACGTTTTAAAAATAAGTTGCTTTGTGTAAAGCATCTTTAAGGAATAGAAATAGGCAATATGTTTACACACAATACCAACTAAATGAGTGCAATAAATAGATTTAAGTAACTTTTCTTATTCCAGTATGGGGAAACCGAACACCCTATAGAAAAAAACCGGTATACGCGCCAAAATCCATACTTCTTAACTAAATAATGTTATCTTCTATGTTTACGCATAAAATTACGAATTTTGTAGCGTATGAAAATTTCTAGACATTTTACAAACTGAAAAATTAATTTTGCTATGAAATAATTGGCTGCTATTAATACTAATTTTTTTCTAAAAAGTTGATGAATGTTAGCCGAAGCGGAAATTTCTTTAATGAACATACCTAAAATATTATTGGCTTTCTCAAAAATATTTTTCTACACTAACCTCTGCTTTATACCTGGAACTATTGTTTATGTATATTTTCTTCCATGTTCTGCATTTATGAAATGTAATCTATGGAAGTATTTACTATATTAAGAAAAACATGTACGTAAAACTCATTCATTTGTTTCATTTTTAGCAGCACTTTTACTAAACATGCCCTTGAAACAATAATAAGTAAACTTGAACTTTCGTAACTAAACATTTTTAAGGAATGAATGAAAATTATATTTTGTGTTAAACTGTGGAAATTCACTAAAAAAAAACTTCTGTACGTCAACAATAAACATTCATGACGATTACATGTTCTATTGAATTAGTTGTGCATGAATTCAGAACGATTTTAAGACGTTTTCATTTTGTGATATATGTCAAAATTTGCATTTTATTTGCTCTGCATTTATTCAACAAGTTCGCTATAATCGTTCTGATTACTTTTTTAAAACATTGGTGTTCCTTTGATGCATAGTTTTTTTTGATAGCAAATACATGTATGTTTCCATCAATCAAGAATGTTATGGATAAAGTATTTTTCGATTATAACTCTTTTTTTAAATTTAATATTTAATCAAAATGGAATTGAAAAATAGTTGCAAGCTTAAATCATTAAAAACAAACTATAAATACATTTGGATTAATTAAACTTGCAAACAAAATATTTGGGCCGTTCATTAACGAAAATTTATTAGAATTCAATACAAAAATTGCGCTCGCACCCTTAATTGATGGTTCTTCGAACGCATCTTTGATACAAAAATCCGAGGTTAATTTTGAAATTTGAAGAATTTCGTAGTGGTTTTTGTAAATTAGTGAATTAATTATAATAAACTGATGTTGAACATGCTTTTTTCAAGACAAAAAGGTACATTGGTTCACTATCCACGAAATTCCTGCAAAATTAAAGCTTAAAACTGACTTCTTCATCGAAAAAAAGTAAAAAGAAAAACCTGAAAAAAACTTATTAACCCCTCCATTTTGTTTTTGCTTTACAAAATGCCGCTAGCCCACGGCATCGTTTTTTTTTTGTTTGTGCTCACATCTATTCATGGATTAATTGTCAAAATTACAAATACAACAATGTAAACAAACGGGTTTTGGAGAGTGAAACGTACGAAAGATTCCGGTCTTGGTAATAGAGTGTTTTTGGTCGAAACTATGTTTGCTCAAACACACGTTTGAACAAACGTCTGCGTAGTGTATGGGCCCTATAAGAAAACAAAAAACCGAATATTAATGAAGCGCTTACATGTGTCCTTTTTGCGTTGTTTATCGTATATCTTAATGCAGTTAAGTGATTGCACCATTTTTTTTAATGAAATATTTAGGGAATAATATACTAATTTATAAAATAACCAAATAATAAACCTAAATTCGACTTTTACTACGAGTGACACTCACTTACATACATACATACATATGTACATACATATGTATATAATTGTTTGAAATTGTTTTTTGCTTCAAAAGTTCTTTGCAGAACATTAAATTACATCAGGTTGATGATAAAAAGTTTGGTTTACTAGCAAATCGGTGATGAAACGAGTTGCAATAATCATGGATGGAAGATGACCCTCTGTGAACAAACTAGTCATTGAGTCTGTTTTTTTCCTAACTATTCTTTGAACGTACATTTTGATCAAGGCAACTAGTTAGTTTTTTAAGTGTAATAAATTTTAAGTTCAGAACTTTACTTCAAAAACCTCTACTTCAAGTTCATAGTACAAAAACTACCAAAATCATTATTGTCAAGAGAACACTCCTCAGGCAAGCTACAAGTCAATCACGATTTGTATTTTGTATTGTGAAGAAATATTACTTATTTCTTTTCCAAATTAACAAGGAAGCTTTTTACAGAAAGCATTAAATGAAGTTGTGCGAAAAGTCAATAAATCATAGAGTAATAAGGTTTAGCTTTCAGTTGAATGCAAACACGTGATCAATTGTCATTTTGACATAAGTTGACTTGACTGGAGATTACAGATATTGTAAGGCATGCAACTCATCGTTTTGCTCGTACCACTGAAAATATCGCTTCTGTAACTGTAAGTGAAAGTGTTACGAAGACCTGCTTGTGTCAATTACTAGTCGTGCCCAGGAATTGGGACTGTCTAACGGCACATTGTGGGGTATTTTGCATTTGGATCGTCGTAATTTCGTTGAATGGGTGCTTGAACAAAAGACGGTGGACGACGATGTTTCAAACAAAATTTTCTTCAGCGACGAGGCACGTTTCTTACTCGGTGGCCGGTGGGTAAGTTAATAAAATGACCACCAAGATCATGTGATTTGACACCGCTGGACTTTTTTTTTGTGGGGCGGCTACGCGAAAGACCGTGTTTATGCAGATAAAACTTTAACTCAAAAGCACTCAAGTTATGACTGAGTGAGATACCGACCAAAAAGTGGTCGAAAATTACCTCAAAAAAATCGATGCTTGTTACAATTCGGGTGGGTCATTTAAATGATGTAGTGCTTCACACATAACGTCAGCGTTCAAACTTTATTTGTAATAAAAAGGAAATATCATGAACAAAAATATTTTATATGTACATATACATTTTATTCAGGACATGCTTTATTATTTATTTTATTATTTTTTATTAAAATTCTAAATAAGTTTATACCTAACAATATTTTTTTTTAATTTTAAAATTTTGTAGTTTGACATGTCATCATTTTCTAATAATTTATTATTCCAAAATGATTCTAACACATTCCAAAAAGTTCATAACAATAGGTTTGTTCCCAAGATTTTTTGACAAAAATTGTTAATGTGTCAAATTTTGAATATTTATTATCAATTTTTCTCAGCGAGAGGAAACTGCCAACAAAATTTCTTGAGCAGAATTCGTCTGGAGGGTACTTATGTTACTCTTTGACTCGTTAGAGTTCTCTTCTGTCCAAAAACTACGAAATTTATATAGTATGCAATAGCATTTGGTCAAGGCTGGGAATTGACAAATGCATATACATATAAATATAAAATAATAAACATTTTTGATTTGATACATTTAAATAGTCTTTTTTGGTTTTTAAATTAATATAATCAAATATAAGAAATAATTCGAGTGATTTATAAATAAAAAAGAGGCTGGGATGCGACCCACACTGTCACACTGACCCATCCCGTCTGTGGATTTGTCTTGCTTAAAAGTTTGTCTATATGTATCAATTTTTACAAATTTGCGTTCTATTTTTTGTAGATTTTATTTTTTTTTATGAAAAAACGGACTGCTGGATTTGTATATCAAATGTTACATGAATATCGAAAACAATATTTTCTGTGAAATAAAATAAGTCTGAAGCCAATATTTGTAATTTTTGAAAAGATTTTTGAGTCGAAAGTAAATTTTTACCAAGTTTTAGTATTGTTTTTTTTTTAGGTTTTTATTTTTTGTAAAAAAAACTGTCAATTCGATTTTTCACAAAATTTTACCGAATATTGAAAACAATATTTCTTATAAGTTAAAATTAGTTAGAAGCCATTATCTCAAATTTTTGAAAAGATATTTGAGTCGAAAATCAATTTTTACCAACTTTTGTTAAATTTTTTGTTTGGTTTTTAATTTTTTGTATAAAAGCTGTCAATTCGATTCTTTTCAAAATTTTACTGAATGTTGACAACAATATTTTTTTGAAAGATTAAAGTAGTTTAAAGCCAATATCTCAAAGTTTTGAAAAGATATTTGAATCGAAAATCAATTTTTACCAACTTTTATTAATTTTTTGAGGTTTTTATTTTTTTTTAACTGTCAATTCGATTTTTTTCAACATTTTTCAGAATGTTGAAAACAATATTTCTTATAAAATAAAAAAAGTTTGAAGCCTTAATCTCAAGTTTTTGAAAAGATATTTGAGTCGAAATTCAATTTTTACCAACTATGAGTACATTTTTTTTTTGATTTTATTTTTTATAAAAAAAAAAACTGTCAATTAGATTTTTCTCAAAATTTTATCAGATGTCAAAAACATTATTCTTCTATGCACAAAATTGTTTTGGAGATAAAATCATATTTAATCGTAAAATTTTCGAGGTGACAATTTTTTTTTCAGTTTTTTTGATTTATAAAAAAACCGTTAATTGGATTTTTTTCAAAAAAATATACTTGTTTGGTATCACGTTACAATATACAATATAAAATTTAATTCAAGTCTCTTGCGTTTTTGGTTCGTAAGATATTTAGGGTTAACCAAAATTTTTACCTTTTTTTTAAACTGCTATGGTAAAAAAACCACCCACGCAATTTTCTTGAGAGCCCTTTCTGCATCTTTCTGCCTTATTATCTGTATAACAGAATTTATTTGAAGTCGATATCTCTTCTGGTTCTTGAGCTATGGACGACGAAAAAAACTTCGCGAAAGTACGGACGTACGGACATACGGACGTACAAACGTACGTACACACGCACGCGCAGACATCTTTCTAGAAATCTTTTATTTCGACTCTGTTCCTTGAAACGTCGAGAAATGTCAAAATTTTCAATTTGACAAATCGGACCTATTACAATAACTTTCTATGGGAAGTTAATAAATACATTGGGTGGCGCAACAGTTCGTTGAGAACTAGGGCCTATAGTGACTTTCAACTCCCAACCATTCCTGTGTGCGAGTACTGTTGTCAGGGATGGAGGGGACATACAGTTTTAAATCGATTCCGAACGGCTAATTTGAGAAAACACTTTTCATGACAAGAACTACTCTTGGAGAATTTGTCAATTTCTCGCAAGAGGCAGTGCCCGTGAAAAAAACTTTAAATGGCATAAGCAGGGATCGAACTCAAGACCTCTGGCATGACGTTCCAACCAGAAAGAAAAAACTAATCGAGATAGTCAAATATCCTCGTCTTTGTCCCTTCGAAACATGTTACTCTCATTTTTTATAGCGTGTTGAATTCGTATCGGTGTATACATGCTTTCACCTCGGAGAAGAGTACACAAAAAAACATCAGTTCCGGGAAATGCGACATTTCTCATTTTTGTTTATTGAGAGCCAAGAAGGCTATGTTTTTAATATTATTCAAATTAATTCTAGCAAAACACTTTTGTTTGTCAGTAAATAACGGAAGAAGTTATAACGGTAGATTATGTGATTAGGTGAATTTGTTTTTCTTTTCTTTTTCTCTAAGTTACAGATAGATGGCATTAACAACCAAAACAAGAAAGGATGTGTGAAGAAAGAGTGTAACAAGGTTAAGGTTTTTTAGACTAGACTTTATTTGTATATAATGTATGAACGAGTACTCGTACATGTTTTTTATAAATGTACTATGTTTATTTCAATATTAATACCTTAACTAATAACTTAACTACTGTATTATTTAAAATATACTGCATTGAATTATAAAAGGCGGACATAATAGTAATAGTAAGTTCTACAGTTTACCATTGGGGTATCAATCGATATTTTCTGGAACTTAGTGTTAACGTAAAATTTATCTGTCATAAATTAATTTTTCAACTTTTTTATACATCAAAAAATCAATTATGAAATTTGGCTGCGATTTAGCCCTTAACTTTGATTTGCGTTTATTTATGAATAGCCTAAAACTAAAAAGTTTAGCAAACATCTATGAATAAGCCAATATGCACTTTCAGAAAAACTGTAGTTAGAACTTTCCCTCATAGATTTTTCCTTGTCGCTATATAACTGAAAGATAATATATGTACATATAAATAGTTAGAACTGGGAAACTTATAAAAATGATGCATAAGACTTACATTAAATTGGCAACAGAAGTAACAAGTTGACGGTCTTTTTATTTAGTATCACTTATTTTCAGCATTTTGGACATTTCGTGAGTAATGTAAAGAAAATAAACAACGAGTACACAAAAATGAAATAGGAATGGAAAAAAGAGATGAGTATATAAAAATGTTTTCAATGTTCCTGCGTTGTTTTATTTTCATGATCTATGTTTACATTCTGTAGCTCTCGTTTTCAAATGTTCCTGCAACTCTCGCGTCGACAAAATTAAGTCGATAAACTCTTAAAATTGAAACAAATCTGAGTTTTTTTTGTATTTTTCAATGGTCTGAGCGAAAATTAAACGCATAAACGCAGCTAATAATAAAAAAATAATAGTTGTAGTGCTTTCAGAGTTTTATGTTTCTAGGGCCTAATTCTTATTGGACTGTTGCACCACCTAATTTACTTTAATAACTTAATGATTAAAACTGGCTTCAAATAACTAACTAGATAATATTTCTCTAAATGCGAATTTAGAATTGTTTCTAAATCTTCATTGTTCTGGCACCTAACAAGAGTAATTAATTTCACTTCATATTCGAATGATATTACTCTCAAACGAACACAATGAGAGTACCAAAAAGTTGTTCATCCACAATTTTGAATTTTCTTTGAACACCTCTGAGCAGCTGACTACATCCGCCATTTTTCAAAGGTGGTGAAAAATGGAACTAACCATCATGCCACGGGTACTACGAGTGATTTATATTTGTATTTAAATACTGAACGATTAATGTCATTTTGAATTTGTGTGTCGTTACCGATTAGCTGATCGTGAAACGTCAAAATCATTGTCCACTAATTTTGTAGCCAAAAATTTTACATTACGTCGGACGAGAAATTTCAAATCATGAATTTCATCGGAAAATTTTAAATTGAATACACTGTCAAATGTTTGTACCTAAAGCCTAGTACGCTGCTGATGCGAAACGAAATTTTTCGGCGGTCTCCAAGTGCAGAGCGAAATTGAAACGAAAACCACAGCGGAAAAATGTTTGTGGAGAGTTCTATCTGGAAGTTGAATTTCACTGCTTGTCTTCATCACTTCTTGCACATCACCAATAACATCCTGAGTTTCCGATTCAGAAATGCAATGTTGGAACACATTAGACAAATCCATTTTATTTTAAATCAAATATAAATCAAAGTCAAAACACCGAAAGTCACGAGTAAACAATTTTTTTTTTCAATAAAAAATTAAACGTCAAAATTTCGCAAGCAATTAATGTGCTGGGCAATTAAATTGAGAACGAAAAGAGTGGAGAATTGTACTAAGAAATCTAGTACAGCTATCCACTAAAATGTCACATTTCGTCGTGCAGCAGCGTACTGAAAAACGAAAAGCACAGCGAAATTTTTCGTTTATGATTTCGTCATTTAATTTTTGTATGGGAATTTTCGTTTCGCATCAGCAGCGTACCTACTAGGCTTAATTGTTTATTGGCTATCTAGAAAAATAAATTAACTGAAAGATTTTAGATTTTTGCAAAAAGTGCCTGCGAATGCATCTCATGTTTTATAACCTACGCTACCCCATTACTATAAATACAAAATAAATATATCACAACCAATTAAGTGAGGCAAAAGTAAAAATCCAAGCCAGCTGCCGTAGTTTCCGTCTAATTGCTTAAGTCTTTCTTACACCTACAGACATGGGACTAACAAAAATTATGTGCTATCAGTTATATTTTTTTCTAGGGGATTTTTTGTTAACTTCAAACACCTGGAAAGTTGTTTTTCCTTGGTTTGATCAAGTCGCGAGGATTACAATGATTCATTAATTAGTAGATATTTTTCGAAATTCCACCTGAATTTTATAAAAATATTTGTTTTAAAATTTAAAGAAAAGAATTAATAGCAAACAAGCGACAACGAATCACTTATCCAAACACGTAGCGAACTTATGATCGACGACTAAATGTCTCAATTAATGCCTTCGAAAATGATCGCATTATTGGAGGAGTGGATGTTCTAGTAGAAGAGTTTCCACATCAAGTGTCATTACGATACAATAATTTTCACATTTGCGGTGGCTGTCTTTTGAATAACCTCATTGTTTTGACGGCAGCACATTGTGTAGATTCATATAATTCGACTGATCTTCGAAGTTTAAAGGTCGTACTTGGTTCCTCTACTTTGAATTCTGGAGGCGTATCGAAACCATTCAAACGGTTGCTAAACATCAATACTATAATAGAAAAAATTTGAATTACGATGTGGCGCTGATCAAAATGAAGTCACCGGTCACATTTACCAGTTCTATACAACCAATCACTTTATCGAGGAGGAATCCAAAAGAAGGAGCTCAAGTTTATGTCACTGGATTTGGAGTACGCCAAAATAATCAGACTGAGTCTTCAAATAAACTTCAGGGTGTTCAACTTAATTTCATTCCAAGGGCAGCTTGTGTATCACCACCCAATAAACACAAGCCATCAATTGTAACTCGAGTAATGAGTTGTGCTGGTGCCACACAAAAGGGATCATGCAGAGGAGATTCCGGAGGCCCATTGACTGATTTAATCACAAATAAGTTAGTGGGAGTTGTCTCATGGGGATATGTTTGTGCTGATGATGGCTTCCCAGGAGTTTATGCCAATGTTCCGGCTCTTCGTAGATGGATCGTAAATTCGATGAATATTATGTCAAGAACATAAAACATATTACAAAACAAGAACAGTTTGTTAATTCACTTAATTATAAGAAGTAGAGAGTTTTACATTTTGAATAGCCCGCTATTTTGGCAGCTATCATCTTTTGACATTTTACAATTAAGAACTTCGCCATCACTAAAAATGAAACGATCGACGCCTTAGGAACGCACACATTTTCGCACGAATCGTCCGGTCCATTTTGTTTGTAAATCTTTATTTGGTATGTTGGGAGACATTCCGTAACTTTGATGTCTTTATGCAGTCACAGTTTGCAGGTTTGCAAACAAAATTTTACTGACCGTGTTAATTCTTGAAGAGGTGGTCACAATTGACTAGCGAGATGTTATGATTTAACATCTAGACTTTTTCCTTTGGAGCAACTTGGAAGATAAGGTCGTTGCTAATGCCTTACAATGGATTCAAGGCATTAAAAAATGTGCAAATTGAGCACAAGAAACTTTATGAAAAGAATGTGGTTCTGCAACCGTAGCCTTGCTGGTAATTTGACTGATAGTGTTTTAACCTGCTTATGATATACCTTCCTCTTTACAAAGAAATAAATATGCATTGATTTATCTTGAAAAATATTGTCTTTTCTTTATAATACCATTTTATGGCGCTAAAGCCTGGACCCTTTCAAAGAAAGATTAGAGCGTCTTAGGATGCTTCCAGAGAAAAATTCTTCGGTGAATTTTGGGCCCGTCTGCAAAGATAAAGAGTGGATGAGAAGATACAACGATGAACTGTATGGGCTGCATAGCGATACTGACCTGGTTAAAAGAATAAAAGTTCAGCGACTTAGATGGCTGGGTGATGTGACATGTGAAGCGAATGAATACGCAGCAGGTGGGAGAAGACCTCAACCAACTTGGCATGCGAAATTAAAGAGACAGCTAGCTAGGGATCGAGCTGGCTGGAGATGCATGACACTTTTGCAGGGTGACTCCGACAAGATTCATTCAGAAATGCGAAACTATTCTGTTCAGGGGTGCCAGCACGTAACTTGATACAATCGAGGATTGTCGATCGTCGATGAACTCGAAACAAATTATTTTTGACAGCACGTAATTTGAGACGAGTTCCATTGTGACTTTTACTTAAAAAAGTCATTGTGAACTATAAAATGAAATGTCAAATGAGCTTTCTTTGAAATTGTTTCATTCTAGTTTCAATTATAAGTTTTTTCGAAATGTTTTTCTTTGATTCAGAGAGTGAAAGTGAAGGCGAAGAAGTGTCCTATGCCAAAATCAAAAGAAGATATTTGAGAGATAACAGCAACCCATTCGAATTGAGTGAAAATGAGTAAATATTCAAAAAGAAAAGAAAGATCATGTATAACATTTGTAAAACAATTTTTTTTAGCTTTGTACAGCAGTGGAATGTTTTCAAATGATACTCAGCTCGTTAGATCTTCCACAAGACAGAAGAAGAACATCAGTTCCACCAGTTCTACAGCTGTGTGCAACATTAAATCTCCTAGCTAGTGGGAGTTACCAAACCAATGTTGGAACAAATGTGTTGCTAAGTATGGCACAGACAACAGTTTCCAAGTTCTTTCGCCGAACGTTGAGTCTCCTAGAAAATAAGTTTTGTTCGCAATGGATTAAATTTGATTGCTCTAAATTTAGAGACAGCAAGGATTATTACTATAGGAAATTTAAACTACCGGGAATAGTGGGCTGCGTTGATGGTACTCATATTCCTATTTTAAAACCAAAAGAAAACGAGCACATCTATTTCAACCGTAAAGGGTTCCATAGTTTGAATGCAATGGTGGTAATATTATGAATTCTATTTTACATACTAAAATGTACATATCAATTTGTCTAGATTTGCAATCATCTAAACGAAATAATAGCAATCAACAGTTCACATGGTGGTGCTGCACATGACTCGGCTGTTTGGAATTGCAGCAATGAGGTAGAGTTTTTAAAACAACAATTTCATGCAGGTGAAGTAAGCATTCGACTTCTTTGTTAGTTACTTGGTTTTAATTACATACATGTGTGCATATACATAATTATCAAATAACTATTGTACCGTTCAAAGTGATAGCGGATACCCTTTACAGCCGTGGCTATTAACACCATACCGAAATGCAACAGAGGGAAGTGCAGAAATACGGTTCAAAAATATCCATTCCGCAGCTAGGAGCCAAATCGAAAGAACTATTGGAATTTTAAAAGGACGTTGGAGGTGCCTATCAAATGAACGAAAACTTAGATTTGACCCCGAAACTGTCACCCAAATTATTAATGTTTGCTGTGTTTTGCATAATGCTTGCATTCATTTTAGGCTACCATTCATACCAAATGATAAAAGTATTAGTTCAAATACAAATAACACACAAGCTGATGTAATTTCAAATTCAAACCTCAATGACAATTTATCAAGAATTGCCCAAAATATAAGAAATAATATTAAAAATTCATTATAAAAAAATATAAATGAACAATAATTAAAATTTGTTTTTAATCCTATTTATTTTGTTTATTTCAGTCTTTTACCTTAGAGCTTTTAAATCAAAAGAACATACATACATAGCTACATAAATGCAGTTTAAACATAAAAAAAACTTAAAAAAGGAAGATTTCATTTCTTAAACTTAGATAAAAAAAATACTTCATTTGGTATACAAACTAACAATAAAATACAAAAATACTTAAGGGCTAATATTGAACACAAAGGATTTAGGAATCTTTTCTTTTCATTTTGGTTATGCTTGCACACAAAATTTGTTGACAGCTTTTAGATGATTTTTAAGTTTTGAACATTGCATAGATACTCTTTGGCCAGGCGTGCGCATGCAACTAAGCCGATTGGTTTCGATTTTGACCACAATGGGCTTACATGGGAGTCCTAAAAACGAAACCAAACTGTTTAGTAGCATGTGTGCGTCTGGGCTTAAATAAGAAACTTTTAAAACTTTCGAGTTTCCACCTCTTGAAGTCTTATACGATTTTCCTCTATCTTGGTGGTCAACATTGCTTCCTGTAGCCGCAATTTTTGATGTTGGTTCTTTTCATACATCTCAAGCTTTCTTTTTTTTAATTTATATTGTTTTTCTTCTAAATCAAGTCTTCTTTTTTCGACTTTTAAAGTGCTGCAAAGCGTTTCATGAATTTTGTCCAATTTCGTATTGATTGTGACTGTTGCAGTCACATATTGTTTCATTAAATTTTCTTTTTCTTTTTTATGACGATAAGTTCTCTTTTTAGTTGAGTTGTATTAAATAAATTTGTTATTAGAATTTAATCAATAATAAGAGTTCATACAACTAGGCACATACCTACATCTTCCACATATGATTCTTCTTCAATAATATTATTTTCGTTTGCATAGTCTAACACTTTATCTTCCCAAATGTGCGGGCTTTTAGTTTTTATGTTTCTGTCTGAGTTGTTTTTTTGTTTGATTTTATCGTTATCGTTGTTATTAATATTGTCAGCAAAATTATTTTGTCCAACTCCAAAGGATTTTGCTGTAGGGACTCCATCAACTGCTGCTTCCAAACCGGCGCACTCTATAATTTTTTCCTCCAAGTCGTCGATTGTTTTTTGAATGTATGGACCTCCACCCGTGCCTTTTAAGTGAAGTTTATTACTTCTTAGTTTGTTCTTCACCTTGTATTTAAGATCACTCCAGGTCTAAAAAAAATTATCTGTAAATAAGTACATATATGTATATATACAGAATATTTAACATCAACCTACTTTTTTCCAATCTTTCAGATCTTTTTGTGGAGGACACTCTGTGTTTAGGGATTCCGTCACTTTTCCTCACAGCATATTGCTATCTTTCCTCCCTTGGGCAGTTTTAAGTATTCCCCTCGCTAAATCAAAGTGAGCACTCATGAAGTTGGTCAAAATTTCACATTGTTTTTTATTTATTGACATATTTTGTTTTTCCATATTTTGTTTTTCCATTTTTCCGTACAAAAATCACTGCCGACGATAACTTATTTCTGTCGAGTGAAAACTTTTGTTTCAAACGTCAATTTGAAGTTTGTGTGCTGCCAAATCTTTCGAAACAATCGAGGAAGCTCGATTGAACCAAAATGTGTGCTGCCAATGCTCGATTGTATCGACTAAACTCGGTTGTATCAAGTTACGTGCTGGCACCCCAGGACTCCGCTGTATGCAGCCCCAAGGGATACGAGAAAGAAATGGAAAAATCTAGTGATCGTTGGACCAAATCCACATCCACTGGCGAATAAAAGTGTAGTAAAGTACCTTGGCATTTGGTTGGATCAGTAATTGTATTTCGACAGACATATGAGTGCTGCTCTGGCCAAAGCTAGAGGAGCCTTTGCCTTGACAAAACAGTTGTTTTTTAGCAGCCGTCTTGACAGCAGGGTGAAGGTGATTTGCTATATGGCCCTTATCCGGCCGATGATGGTATGGTTCAACGTTGCCCCATTTTAAATGGAAAAGATTCGGGTGTTTGAGAGACAATGTCTGCGACGTTGCCTTGGACTACACAGAGCACCAGAGTCGGAGTACAAACATTACTATTCCAACCAGGTTCTACACAACAGAGCCAACATCAACAGAATAGATAATTTCTTTTTGAAGCTTGGTAGGGGTCACATTGCGAGAGCGATGTCGTCGACTAACAGCTTAATTTTTGGGGCTTACTACCCCAACAATGAGTACTACGAAAGTGCACGTTTAAGTGGCAACATTCCGCCCGAGCTGATACGGTTCCGCTAATCTAGCACGTCAGCCGTAAACCTGTAGATAGGCGACTCCATTACAGTCGAGACGTCCTCGCACTGGACGGAGCCGAGCGTCTTCGGTTCAGTAGAACTGTTTCCGATAGGGACCGAAGAGATAGGGTGAGGCAGGACAACCAGTTTTGGTGGCTTCAAATTAAGAATGTCATTTAAAGTTGTCAAGGGAGTTTGGTCTTGGCCGGCTTACATAGGTTTAAGGATTAGGTTAGGGACAGTCAGGGTGGCACTAAAAAAAATATTTTAAAAAAACACAAAAAACAACACAAAAAAAAAACAACACAAAAAAAGCTTACTGTGGCTGTTCTAGTTTTTAAGTACATAGTTTTAAGTAGTTTTAAGTAGTATTATTGGTTTTGGTTAGTTTTAAGTAGCTTAAGAGTTTCACCCGAAGATGTTGTAGAAAGTTTCCTATCAATTAAGTCGAAAGCCGTTGGGCTCGATGATTTGCATCCCACATTTTTGAATGCCATTCTCCCTGTGATTCTCCCATTTGTCACACACTTGATAAATACTATCCTGACAATGAGCCTGTTTCCTTCTCAATGGAAAGTTTCCAAAGTTATACCAATCCCCAAAAACAATAACGAATTTCGACCTATTTCTATTTTACCATTTATTTCAAAAGTAGCTGAAAGGCTAATGCATAGACAAATTACTACTTATCTTAGAAATAGCGATCTTCTGTCACCCAAGCAATATGGCTTTCGTGCGAATCATAGCAGTACTTCTGCGATCATCGATGTCGTTGAGCAGACAAGAAAAGCATTAGATGAAAACAAAGTTACTTTTTTGGTATTGCTCGATTACTCTAAGGCTTTTGATACCATCGATCACTCTATTATGTGTTCTAAGCTATTACGTCGGTTTAATTTTGGTACTGAGGCAGTGCAATTACTTTACTCCTATTTAACTGGAAGGAGGCAGGCAGTGGCTGCGGGTGGTTGTGTGTCTGAGCTTCTTTCACTTGAGCGCGGTGTTCCACAGGGATCAATTTTGGGACCGCTTCTGTTCTCAGCATACATCAACGATTTGCCTTTGATATTGAGTCACTGTGAAACACGCATGTTTGCGGATGATGTCCAGTTAATTAAGCATTGCCACCTAGGTCTCATTGAGGATTGTGTTGAAAGCATAAATACTGAACTTAAAACCATTTTTGAGTGGTCCAGCAATAATGGTCTTCTACTCAATCCAAATAAAACCAAGTGCCTTGTTATCTCAAAAACATTGCTTGATTTGTCCTATTTTCCAGTTCTTGAGTTAAACGGCACTCCAGTGGAATACGTAGACAAGGCAAAAAACCTAGGCGTTTACTTCAATAGGACCCTTACCTGGAATGATCACATAAATGCAGTGGTAGGAAAATCGTATGGTGTGCTTCGAAATTTATCGGTTTCCAAAAAGTTCATTCCACTTAATACAAGAAAAATGCTTGTCAAATCGCTTGTTGTGCCCATACTTACATACGGATGTGAAGTATATTGCAACTTCGATGCAGCAAGCACAAGAAAGCTTAATGTTGTTTTTAACAATGCTATTCGATATATATATGGGCTGGGACGGTATTGCCATATCTCAAATTATTCGAAAAACTTATTTGGTGTTACTTTTGAAAATTATCTAAAAATAAAAACTCTTACAAGCCTTTTCAACATTATTCAAACACAGAAGCCTCCCTATCTCTTTCACCAGATTCGATTCTCAAATTCCCATAGAAACGAGCAGTTACTTATTCCTCGATTTTCATGTCTCACTTCAGAAAGACAATTTTTCATTAACGGTATTCGTTTATGGAACGCGCTTCCGCGTGAAATTAGAAGAACAGAATTATTGGTTGTATTTAAGAGATCTCTGTTTGCTCATTTTGCGTCAACTTAATAATAATTAATACTTACATAACTTGCTGTGCGCTTTCATTTCTTTTCTTTTACTTCATTTCATTTCTTTTCTTTTATTTCATTTTATTGTTATCTGTTAATCTATAATCTATATTGTTTTACTATTGTAATTTTTATTGTAATTTTATTTTCATATTCATGTATAAATGTTAATTTCCTTTCTTCATACTTGTAAGTCCAGAAAATATTATACATGTTGTTATTTGCTCCATATTAGTATCATATGTTACCCTAAGCTTAGTTATCTAAAAGATGTAAATCTTAAAACTAAGTTCCTTATTTAATAAAAAAAAAAAACGTTAAAAAAACAGCTCCATGATAAGTATTATAATCGGTTTCTTTTTTTTTATTTAGTTTTAAGTTTTATATAAAATAAAAAATAATGATAAAGATACCAAGTTTTTTTTTCAATTTTCTTGGTTTTAGATTAAGTTCTTGTTATTTAGTATTAAAATTGTTCTTAGGCCGAAAGGCAGTGGTTATAAGATAATGGATTAACTTAGAGCACCCGCATAGGGCCAGTAAGACATTTTTTAAGTTTTTGAAATTTATGGTAGTTTTTTTAAGAATTTTTGTCTAGCTTTAAGATTTTGATAAAAAAAAAACAGCTAGCTACCCAAGCAACAATTTTTGGTAAAAAATGGGCTTACAAACCAATTTATAACCCGAGGTTATTTACCGAAAAGTAATGAAATCGGTAAAAATCACGGCTGTGAAACGTTCCAGAACCATTACCATTACCCGAAATGGTAACAAAAAACCGATTTTAAAGAGTTAAATAATAACTTCTTTTAAACCTGGGTTTTTGTGTGGTAACAAAAAAACAGCTTTAAACGGTAAAATAATAACTGCTTATTGGAGATTAAATGTAACCGATAAGAAGCGGTTAATATCTTACGTTACGTTAACGTTATTTTAAAGCGTTATAATGACGTATTTTATTTGCCAGTTATTACAGGTAGTAAAGAAACCCACAAATCGTTTTTTTTTAATACCTGGTTTCATCGTTGTAATTAGGTTACTTAAAAACCATTATTTTTCGTCGGTTAGAATTAGGTTACCACAAAACCCAGTATAATTCCGAAATCAGTTATTTTATAACTATTTATAACTTTCCTGAAAATAAAATTCCTTTTAAATACAAAGAGGTTAAAAAATTACTTTTTGCATGTTTTTTATTTATGTTTAAACTAAACATTTATCTACTTTAGGAACTTAAAACTAATGCCTACTTAAATATACATACATATTTTATATAACTTAAGATTAATACAAACAAAATTAATCGGTTGCTGCCCGCCGCTGAAAATATGTATACACAAATTTATTAGAAAACAAAAAATAAAAGCAATATTCTAAATACATTTTTTGTAGTTTATTTTAGCTACATAAATATATAAAAATTATACATATAAAAAGGAATGTAGGTAAAATTAACTTACATTTTCCCAGCTTGAAACGGTCCCGTTTCAAGTATACGTTTTTATGTATGCGGATCCCTTCACATCGGTAAAGTTAGGGAACCTCTTCCTGACCGCCTCCACCATCACTCTAAAAATTTGCTTAAACACATCGAAACCGTTTTTTGATGACCGTCCCGAACCACGAGTATTCGAGGAGCAAAGTGTCTTCAAACATGCACCTGGACATTGTGCGAACAGTTTTATTCGCGCTTACTCCTCCAAATGTGCTGAGTTTTCGAATCTATTTAAAAGAAAAACAGAACGAAACGAAAATTTTAGTTATAATTTGACACATAGAGAAAAATAATATAAGTAAAAATTCATTAGTAAGAATACATTAGTAAAAATGCATTAGTAAGAAACATTATAAGAAATACATTAGTAAAAATAAAAAAGAATTTACGCATACCAAGGCTCGCTTAAAAACTGGATCAGCCCCAATTTTTTCTTCCAGCTCATCCATTTGCGCGTGATCTTTGATGGGCAACAAGCTGTCGGGATTTTCAGCTGTATCCGTTCTCGCAACTCCAAGGCACAGTTTCTTGATAGTAAGGTTCCAGCTAACCTCCGTCTTAGCCATTAACTTTTCGAGGAGTTGCTTATTTTCGACGGAATCCACTTTTAATGCCCCAGCAACATTTCGAGAGACTGGACTTGCCCTTTGTTCAGACCGCACATTTTGAATTGTTTGTAAGGCAATTTGCTGTAGAGAAGTGTTGGAATCTGAAATGGTCAATAAGAAATATTTTACAACTTATTTTTAAATCGAAACATTAAACAAAAAGAATAACATTTTGTATGGAATGATAAGAGTTATATACTTTTGGGCCATGACATCTGCTGCTACATAAGTACTCCGGAAATTTCATAGTTTCGAATTGAGACGACATATTTAAGCTTTTTAGGTTTTAGAAAATTTAAATTAAATTAATAAATCGAAAGTACTTACCGATATTATCAAAAATGATTTTGCGCGCTATTTTCTACCAGTCGTCCGATAGTTCCAGTCATTGTTTGCGTCCAGGAAAAATGCTAGTAATATTTGTACTTGTTTTTTATGAGGACGTAAAAAAGATGTGATTTGTTTACTTATTTTTTACTAGAGAGTTAAAAAGGAGATTTTTTTACCTATTCTTTATAAAAGGTGAAATAGGGAAAAAAATTACCCAAAATAACGTTTCATCCAATAAAAATAATTAAATTTAATATATTCCAAAATGACTTACCAAATATACTTTTGGACACAATAATCCTGTTGACTCCAACTCCTTTGATAAACACTCCTTTTGTTTTCGATAAATTACTTTTTTATAATTTTCACAACTCACTTATTAGCACTTAGCAAACTTTACGACTTCACGCCACGTAAAACAAAAACCAACTGACAAAAACATAGTCTGATACTGATTGGAAAATAGTTTGTGTGATTGAGTGAATTTGGTTGTGGAGAGAGTACAAATGAGTTAGACTATTACTGAGGTTCTAGATAGGTAATATTTAGACTAAATATAGATAATATGGAGTAAAAAATAATAATTTTTCAACTTTTACTAAAAAAAGGTTATATTTCAACTCAAAATTAAGTTTTTTAAAACCAAATTTACAATTAAATGAAAATTAATAAAATATGAACCAATAAAACAAATTATTTAAACACCAATTTGACTTAACTACCAATAAAATAAGTTTTTTTATAACCAGTTTTACATTTTTAGTAAAACTGGTAAGATTATAGCCAATTAAATAATTATCAAATTCAAAAGTGTTTTTTTTTTAACCTGAACAATCAGTTATTTTAAAGCTAGTTTTGAACTTGATAGCTAGAATTGGTAATAAATTAACCAGAAAATTGAAAAAAAGTAAATAATTGGTAAATATAAACCTGATTTATGACCCAGGTTTCAAATAGGATTTTTTAAAGCCAATTTTAAACCTGGGTTATTAAAATACCTAAAAAAATGATGCAAAATTACCTGAAACTTACTTTGGGTTTATTCCAGGGTTTGTTTTTACCGAAAATTTCTCTCAGTTAATAGATAACCTTTTTCAAACCATTTTCAAACCAAGGTTATTCCAGGTAAAATTAATAACCGCGGTAATTTTGCTACTGAGGTTACAAATTGTTGCTTGGGTAGGGATCTAGCTGGCTGGAGATGCATGTTGGTTGAGGCCTAGGTCCGCTACGGACTTTAGCTCCACCTTAAGTAAGTAAGTACATAATTCCAAAATTAGAATTAGAATTAGAAATACATTTTATTCATTCATTTTCATTTTACAACTAGTTCATACAATTTTTACAATAAATAAAGAATAAATAAAAGTCATCATCCCTTAGCTTTAAAGCTATAGTGTTGAATGATTCATAGCGAATTTAAATTTACATAAACTAAAAACTGATGTGGGGTGACAATCAGTGCTGCAATAATACTCTATTTAATAATACTCTTATTGGAAAACTTATATAACACAAAAGTAATAAGCTAACAGATTTATATCCCAAGAACGTTTGAAACTCTGATCATGGGTAAATCTGGATGAAAAATCTGTATCATAAATCACCTTTGAATTTTTAAAAAAATGTTTGGAGTATGTATGACCTAAGACTTGACCACCATAACGCATCATAAGAATCCAAGATATTTCAACCCTAAATTACCAATTTGTTACTTCAAACAAAATTGGCTTATTATATAACTTTATGAGTTCGTCAAATCGCCATCGTCCGCCACCCCAATTAGTAATATATAGAATATTTATAGCTCCACATATTGGTCTTATTAAAGCTTTATTTGGAAGCTAATTAAAATTGAACAAACTAATCTTTTAATACTTGTTAATCGACACCACCACAAACAATGGTATATTACCCAATAAACCATTACAAGCCATAGTCAGCTAATACCACAAAGAGCTGCTCAAGCTGACATGATGTTAGCCAATTATCTACATAAACCATAGAATTTTCCGTAAAATTTGCATATATGCAATTCAAACATGAACAGTTGTGGTCATTACATTGAGCCACAAATCAAAGCTCAACTTAATGTGCTCAAAAAATCATCTGGGAAAGTTATCAAAAAAATCCAAAACTTTTATAAAAGTATCATCTCTTGCCACTTATCAATGGCAAGTGAAATAAGACCAACTTTCAAAAACTGGTCTTATTGCACTTTACAAAAGAGAATTAAGGCCAATTTTCAGCAGTTTGGTCATATTGCACTTTGAAAATGTGAAATAAGGCCTAATTTTTTTGTAAAATAAGAGCAACTTATGTTTACGGTAAGTTTAAACATTGTGGTAGTTAACATATTAATTTTCCAACGAATTTCAGTGGCTTAAATATATGAACAAAACTGTACACACATACTTTATGTTACCTGTAGTTACGTTTACTTATTTTACATATGAAAATCTAAAGCTATTTGTGTTTTCATTTTCATCCCTCAATTCAGCTCAAACTGTTCATCTAGCCAGGAGAGTGTGATTGCAATACGGCTGGACCATATCAATTTCCTATTCCTATAAATGCAGGGATTCCAGATTCCTTAATTGTGTTTGTTGTGTAAATTAAATATGACTATGTTTATTCTGTGTCCAAAACTCCATTTCTCCCTCTTCTCATTATTGTACTTTGAAGTTGTCAAGGAAGATGGCGTAGGTACCTACTTCCTACTTCCTACTTCTATATCTATATGTCTGTATATACAAACTCAACTAAAAAGCAAACAAATTGACACCAAGCCTTCAAAAGCCTCCTTCGAACAACCGAGCAGTACCATGGCATTGACGGCAGTCGGCAGACGACGACGACGGTCGACGACAATGACGATAGACCAACACCAAACCAAAACGATGTAAATTCATTACAAACCAAGCACACATAACGCTGGCCGTCCGTCCGGACGACTGGTCAGAGTGTAGAGGAAATCCTACAGCTACGTCCTCCGTGGATTATGTAGTCTATGGTGCTGCCTAGTTCAGTGATAACCATAGTGCGTTATGTTGTTACCCAATGATAAATTCCAAAAGCGACAATAACCACCATTATTCATGGCAGCAGCTCTCTTTGGCTTGAGAGGTTTCGCCGCACATCGCTTATGGTCACGTTATTGCAAACTATTCGTCCTGCTGGTTTTTATGTTGTCCTCATCCTTGACCAGTATGGCAGCATTCAGATATCAGTAGTTTGAGGCTTCAACTTCACAGCAGTGTACATATATGGGATGGATATAGCTTTTTGACACATTTCATTATGCTTCTACGACTTTTGAAGAGGGCATTTTGGACTTATAATGCGGACTCTGTCTGGGTTGTGGATTTTGATATAAATTTATTTCCAGGCATTTCTGCGTCTAGCCATTGCAATTCAGAAAAAAAAGAGCGGTTCTACACAACACACTACAACGAGTTAATTAACGCTGCGCTGCGCTGGCTGGTTGGAGACGGGTTGATGGAAAAATGTATAACCTTTTCCGAATGTTGCTTTTTCCATACCTTCTTAGACAGAAAAAAAAATCTTGATGAAGAATGAAGAACTCACATGGTGTTTTTTAATTAGATATTCTTCACGTTATAAATAGTAAGAACTAAGAAAAGGAGAATCTTTAGAGCGTGCAATAAATTAGCCCTTTGGTACGTGATATTCATACCAAAAGGCGCAACTAGCCTTGATGCGAGTGGTGAGTGAGTAAACCATGCAATACCCAAAGTGAAAGATTGTTATACAAACTGCTATATCACCAAGCTTATTTTTTCCACTGATATTTTTCTGTTGGTCTAGAAAGAGCTTTAAGTTTTAGTGTTGTCCTATTGGCGTGGCCTCTTATATTAAAAAGTTTTTATTACATACATAAGTCTTCAGGAATTTTACTCACTTACCTACTTACTTTTCCAAAATTAACTAAATATTTATTGTCTTTGTCTATTTACCCTTCACGACTCTGATCGACAAGACTTATTGGCATGAAAATAATACTTTTTTCGAGAGGGGTTTGACGGCCTTAGTTCAAAATCACTATGACGTCAAGTAAAAAAAAAACACTTATACAAAGGTTTCTTTGCATGATATTGCCTAGTTCAGTATAAGTTATGAGTTTTAATCTATCTATACTAATATTATAAATGCGAAAGTAACTCTGTCTGTCTGTTACTCAATCACGCCTAAACTACTGAACCAATTTGCATGAAATTTGGTATGGAGATATTTTGATACCCGAGAAAGGCTACTTTTTACCCCGGGAAAATGACGCATTCCCATGGGAAAATTCAGGTGGGCCGATCGCTTTTACGCCTAAACTAGATACTAAACAGATTTAAATGAAATTTAGTAAGGAGATAGTTTGAGACTTAAGAAAGGACATGAGTTACTTTTGACCTCGGGAAAACAACGCATTCCCATGGGAAAAATTACTTTCCGTTGAATCTGATCGCTTTCACTCCTGAATAACCAAATATTTGAATAATATTTGGATAAAATTGGTATTAAGGGAAAACAACGCATTCCCAACCCTTCTCATAAGTTGAGATTGAAGGTTGGTGTTCCAGTCCTGTTAATGAGAAATCTTAACGCATCAAAGTTATGTGGTACACGGCTACAGATTACTCACCTAGGACGAAATATTATAAAAGCTATAATCATGACTGGATAGCAAAAGGATAATTCCGATAATTCCAACCGATTTGCCGTTTCAGTTTAAAAGAGTGCAGTTTCCTCTGAAAGCAGCATTTGCAATAACAATAAATAAAGCTCAGGTCCAAACGCTGAAAGTTGCAGGTGTAAATTTGGAAAAAAAACTGTTTTCCCATGGACAATTATATGTAGCGTGCTCATGAGTCTCAAACCCACAAAATCTTTACGTTCTGGCCAAGGAAGGAAAAACAAAAAACGTCGTATGTATACAGGGTGTCCCGTAAGTAATGGATAACCCTGAAATGCCGCATAGTAGACTTTATGACCGTCCTGAAAACTGATTAAAAAAAGTTCTATCCCAACCACAAGAAAAGTTATATGCATTTTTTTGTTCAGTGCATTATTTTTTTTCTTACTTTACATTTTTGAATACCACGACTACAAGTGAATGGGTTCCATAATTGTTTTTTGCAGGAATATTTAACATTACTTGTGCCAACACATAAGTAGAAGAAAATTATTATAACTGTTGGACTTCTTAGAGAAAAAAAATTATTTAACATTGAATTTCAATGCAAAATGTGAAAACAAATAATTTTTGAAAAAGTTAAATCATAGCTGGTATAAAAAAAACTGCATGAATACCTGGTGGCCAACTATTTTAAAAATATGCGCATTAAATGCAGATTTCAAAATGGTATTACTTATTATTATATCTAGAGTCAATAGCAAGTTATTGGTAAAAATATGCAATACTAGAGTAAATTTAGCAAAAACAAAAGTTTTCAAAATTAGCACAGTAAACGTGAAAATAATACCAAGCGTTGAACATAGCAGATTTTTGATTTATTGGCTGTTTCTACGATGTTGTCCTAATGATAAATCCAAGCTTACAACTTCTAAGGCCGAATGCATTATTGATAAAAATGTCAAAAAAGTTCAAAAAACGGTTACATTTTCGAGCTTGTTTTGAATTTTACCTGTTCTATTGGGCTTTAACAAACCCATAAAATATTTTGTTGGTTGCTATTAGTTTATTTGTTATTTTATCTAAACAAAAAGTTTTTGAGCCAGCTTTTAATCACATGATCACTTAGTTAGAAAACAAAAACAGCTAATTTTTTAATTTTTTTTTAATTTAAAGCAAATGCTCAAACTGTTTTCCTCCCACTCTTATACAGGTTCTGCATCTCCGAATAAATGAACGTCTTAGTGAACGTGCAAGGTTTTGCTCAGAAATTTGTAATGCAGCTGCCTCCACACGATTTCTTAGCTCTTCTAAAGACCTGATCGGCTTGCTGTATACGATTTCCTTAATGCATCCCCAATAAAAAAAATCAAGTGGATTTAGGTCTGGTGAACGGGGTGGCCATAAAATTGGTCCCAGGCGTCCTATCCATCTGCCTGGATATCTGGAATTTAAATATGCCAATAGTTTATTTTGAATTGGTACTGGAACCTGTCTTCCCTCATGATGTTTGGGTTTTGCAGTGCCCAGAAGTGGAGATAATGGAGATTAGTATAGCCATCTCTTTTAAATGTCGACTCATCGCTCCAAAGAATTTTGTCAAAAAACTGCGGATCTTCTTCAATTTTCATTATCATTTGTCGACAAAAACTCATTCTCGTTTCAAAATCTTGCGGCTGGAGAGTTTGCACCCGTGTTAGGTGAAAGGGATGATATTTATATTTACTTAGCACATTATGCGCAGTCGTCTTTCCGATCCCAGTGCGTCGTGCTATTGCTCGGATTGATACTGTAGGATCTCGGTCAAGTTCCGCAAGCACTAAGTCTTCGGTATCTCATCGAGGGGGTCGTCCCACGCCAGCACCACCAACACCACTACCAGGCAGCCTTCCTTCCGCGAAACAGCTATGGACTCTAATAAACACTCGATAATCCGGGTGACGTGCGTTAGGGTACCTTTCCCTATACAGAGTCGCAGCTTCGTTTGCGTTGCCTTCGCACTCTCCATAAATGAAATGCATGTTTGCATATTCTTGTGCAGAATACAGAATACGTGGCATCGAAAAAGTTCAATCAAACGTCTTAATTTTCAAAAAGCAGGTTCAGGAAAACAGCTATTTAGACCGTTAATTTTTCTGAAGAATGAACAATAAAAACGATATAAATAAGTGTTCGTCGTGGTCTTAATCTTATGAATTAAGATCAAATTACAAAAACTTTAATTCAAAATTTAAAAAACTTACGATTTAATGCGTTCTCACTTTCTCAGGATCTTACAATTTACTATTCAAAAAAAACCAATTGAAATTGAATCAGAAGACTTTTTGTTTGGAGAAAATAACAAATAAACTAATAGCAATCAACAAAATATGTGATGGGTTTGTTAAAGCCCAATAGAACAGGTAAAATTCAAAACAAGCTCGAAAATGTAACCGTTTTTTGAACTTTTTTGACATTTTTATCAATAATGCATTCGGCCTTAGAAGTTGTAAGCTTGGATTTATCATTAGGACAACATCGTAGAAACAGCCAATAAATCAAAAATCTGCTATGTTCAACGCTTGGTATTATTTTCACGTTTACTGTGCTAATTTTGAAAACTTTTGTTTTTGCTAAATTTACTCTAGTATTGCATATTTTTACCAATAACTTGCTATTGACTCTAGATATAATAATAAGTAATACCATTTTGAAATCTGCATTTAATGCGCATATTTTTAAAATAGTTGGCCACCAGGTATTCATGCAGTTTTTTTTATACCAGCTATGATTTAACTTTTTCAAAAATTATTTGTTTTCACATCATGCATTGAAATTCAATGTTAAATAATTTTTTTCTCTAAGAAGTCCAACAGTTATAATAATTTTCTTCTACTTATGTGTTGGCACAAGTAATGTAAAATATTCCTGCAAACAAAATGATGGAACTCATTCACTTGTAGTCGTGGTATTCAAAAATGTAAAGTAAGAAAAAAAATAATGCACTGAACAAAAAAAAGCATATAACTTTTCTTGTGGTTGGGATAGAACTTTTTTTTATCAGTTTTCAGGACGGTCATAAAGTCTACTATGCGGCATTTCAGGGTTATCCATTACTTACGGGACACCCTGTACAAAAATGTATTGCAGTAACCTACTACTGTGCAAAAAAATCTATTTAATGCAGACGAAGTCGCGGGTAAGAGCTAGTACATCATCTTTATATGAAGTTTCGAGAAAAACTTGAATTTGATGCTATCATAGTTTTGGAAAATAGTGCTGATTCCGAATCCATTATTTTTAAATTGTTTTCAATAATGTTGAAGTGCGGTAAATATGGAGGCCACAGCAAAAGTTTCATATCTTCTGATTAAATTCAGCTGCTAACAACCCTCGAAGTGTAAATAAGGGCATTGTCTTTTTGGAAAATCCAAAGCAGAGGTCCAAAAATGCTTTAGCAAACATTTATAGTTATTGCCTTTAATTATTGTAGCCGAAAACTAAAAGTCGACTGTCCCAAAGTAGGTAACAGCTCCCCACTACATTACATTATACATGATGTACGGCTATGATGTCTTTCCAAAATAAGCTCATCCTTTCCCAGATCATGGAAATACCAACGGGCCGTCAAAGTTTAACATTTTTTCACCCGAAAATTGCAAAATTCATGCGATGCTCCTTGTGTACTTGCTCCAAACAGCTTTATTTTTTAGTTCTCCAGATAGTATCACTTTTTTGTATTATCCTTTGAACCGTTGTTATTCTGGCTAATATCCAGCATAAGGACCTTATCGCTTTTATAGTTGGTAGAGTTAATTTGAGACAAGCCGTACAATTAACCGCTTTTCTCATGATGTTCTTGATTCTGCCTTGTGTTCTTTTTTGATTTTTCAATAATCTGCATTATGATTGCTTACAACTTTCTTACTTCTGTTAAGTATACATGCTATTTGACATCCTGAGAGTCGTAAATTCTTCTGAGCATATAGTTTTGTTCTTTCTGTAGCTGTCAAAGTCTTTCCAGCACATGTGTGTTTCAAATTAAATTGTTTAGACAACAGATTCGTTACAAGAACAAAACTTACTTCCAAACCGTTTTGCCTTTTTCTGTTGAAACCCATTAGTTTAGCGTTTCTTTTAGATTTTTGTAAAACAGGTGAAATCTAACAACTTTCGCCATTTTTTCGAATATTATATGAAATAATATAAATATTTTAACCGAATATTGAAGAAAAGGATTATAGATTTGGAAAACTATCCCGGATTTTAATAATTAATAAATTTAGATAGCCTCAATAAGTGTTTTTTTTTTTAATTTAAAAAAATGATAAATTAATTTTGTCGGATTTGAATTAAGGTCATCAACCCCCATTAGAAAAGATCAATTTTAATGCCAGTACGAAAACCTTGTCGAACAGTGATCATTTTACTCTATAGTTCCACATATGCAATCGGTTAAATTTTTTGGGGAATATTAAAGTTGATACGAGATAGAAAGTGCAAAGAGTCTATGTTTGTATTTAATAATTTAACAATAAACAAAAAACGTAAATAAGTACGTCTTCTCTTCTTTCAAGACTCGGCAATAAAATAAGTTTTAGTCAGTGTTCATAGAGTGGAAGCTCGTTAGAATCAGCCAATCCTTCCCCCATCATAGCAAATTTAAGGAACATTTTTGCATGATTCAATTTGCCTTATTAACTTCCCATAGAAATAACGTTTTTGACATCTGGTAAAATTTTGAGAAAAATCGAATGGACAGTTTTTTACGAAAAATAAAAAAAAACCTAAAAAAACATTACTAAAAGTTGGTAAAAATTTACTTTGGACTCAAATATCTTTTCAAAAATTTGAGATTTTGGCTTTAAACTAATTTTATCTCATAAAAACTGTTGTTTTCGACATTCTGTAAAATTCTGAGAAAAATCAAATTGTTAGTTTTCTTACAAAAAATAAAAAAGCTAACAAAAATTACTAAAAATTCGTAAAAAAATTAATTTTCGACTCAATATCTTTTCAAAAATTTGAGATATTAGCTACAAATTAATTTTATTTTATAAAACAATATAGTTTTCAACATTTGATAAAATTTTGAGAAAAATCGAAATGACAGTTTTTTTTACAAAAAATAAAAAAGATACAAAAAATTACCAAAAGTTGTTAAAAATGTATTTTCGACTCAAATATATTTGCAAAATTTGAGATTATGGCTTCTTATAACAAATATTATTTTCAACATTCGATAAAATTTTGAGAAAAATCGAACTGACAGTTTTTTTACAAAAAATAAAAACCTTAAAAGAAAAAACAATACTAAAACTTGGTAAAAATTTACTTTCGATTCAAATATCTTTTCAAAAATTAAAAAAAAAGACTTCAAACAAATTTTATCTCATAGAAAATATTGTTCTTGACATTCAGTAATTTTTTTATAAAATTCCAACAGTCCGTTTTTTCATAAAAAATAAAATCTACAAATGCTACTAAAATTGGTAAAAATTGGTTTTCGACTAAAAATCTCGTTAACTAATGGTTAGTAATTTTAAAATTTTTAAAAATAATTCAACTAAAAACTTTTTTAGCAAAACACGGAAACCAACGAACCTTTTAAGCAAGACTAATCGACAGACGGGATGGGAAGTTATCAGTGTGCCCCCTAACTGTTTGTCTTTTGTTGTCTATCCGGCATAAGGTCTGCAATACTTTTAATAATCCTAAAGCGAGTTAACATACATATTTTCAAAACCTTAATAAAGATGACTGTGTTAAACGAACACATTCAAATATAAAAAATCTGCACAGCATCAAGTCAAAAGTTTTCAACTTGATCCCTCAACTATCCATATAAACCATACAAAAAGTTCACCAAACTTTCGCTTCAGCTTCGGCTTCAACTTTTCTTTGTAGCGCTGTGTGTTTTTTCCGTACTTTCCAACTTTGACAGCTTCAGCTTCACCATTCTGTTCAGCCAGTATGCGTGCATTATTTTTATTATAATGGACGGATCTTACAACATCAGTAAAGTTACCATTCCTACCGATCGATTGCTTGCGTTAATTAAGATTTTAAGGTCTTGTTCGATTTTTAAGCGATCCATTATCGCAAATGGCAAAGATTCCACTAACATATAACATGACACTTCAATTGTGAGCTGAGTTTGACAGGTGTCATATGCTAGTGTTACTTTAAACCGCAAAATGGACAACCCTGTTGTGTGCATTCATGTATAGTAGTTTTTTTTTTAAGAAACTTCCTGATGATTTTAAAATAAAAAAAGAGGCTGGGATGCGACCCACACTGATAACTTCCCATCCCGTCTCTCGATTTGTCTTGCTTTAAAGTTTGTCTATATGTATCAATTTTTACCAAATTTGCGTACTATTTTTTGTAGATACCTATTATTTTTTTTTATGAAAAAACGGACTGTTGAATTTTTATATCGAAAACAATATTTTCTGTAAAAAAAAAAAGTTTGAAGCCAATATTTGTAATTTTTGAAAAGCTATTTGAGTCGAAAGTAAATTTTTATCAAGTTTTAGTATTGTTTTTTTTTTTTAGGTTTTTATTTTTTGTAAAAAAACTGTCAATTCGATTTTTCTCGAAATTTTTCATAATGTTGAAAACAATATTTCTCATAAGATAAAATTAGTTGAAAGCCAATATCTCAAAGATTTGAAAAGATATTTAGGTAGAAAATCAATTTTTACCAACTTTTATTAATTTTTGTAGGTTTTTATTTTTTTTTTAAACTGTCAATTCGATTTTTTTCAACATTTTTCAGAATGTTGAAAACAATATTTCTTATAAGATAAAAAAAGTTTGAAGCCTTACTCTCAAGTTTTTGAAAAGATATTTGAGTCGAAATTCAATTTTTACCAACTATGAGTAATGTTTTTTTAGGATTTTATTTTTTATAAAAAAAATTTCAATTAGATTTTTCTCAAAATTTTATCAGATGTCAAAAACATTATTCTTCGTTGCACGAAATTGTTTTGGAGATGAAATCATATTTTAGTCGTAAAATTTTCGAGGTGACACATTTTTTTTCAGTTTTTTTGATATATAAAAAAAACCGTTAATTGCATTTTTTTTCCAAAAATATAATTGTTTTGTATCACGTTACAATATATAATATAGAATTTAATTCAAGTCCCTAGCGTCATTGGTTCATGAGATATTTAGGTTAAACCAAAATGTTCACCTTTTTTTAAACTGCATTTCTCTAAAAATCTTTTATTTTGACTCTAGGGACCTTGCAACGTCGAGAAATGTGAAAATTTTCAATTTGATAAATCGGACCGATTACAATAACTTCCTATTAGAAGTTAATAATGTTAAATTTGAGTAGATCGCTAAAAGTGAAGTTGGGATTCGAAATCAACAACAAAAATTAAGTCTAAAACGTATTTTTCATAAGATTCAGACATAATAGTCAACTGCAAACCTTTAAATAATCTCATGTCATGACTTATAAGATGTCAACTGTGTCTCGGCGATAAAGATTTGTAATTTTCAAAATCATAATAAAATGAATTGTTAAGAACTATTCTGTGCCTTTTAGATAAATAATATTTCAAAAAAATTAAGGTCAGATTTAAATTAAGTACAATTGTTTAGTTTGTGGAAAAGAAATTAAACATGGTTTTTCCTAAATTGGAAAGTTTAAAAAGAAGACAATGTATATCCTGCAGACAATTCCAAAAGTTAACTTTCAAGAAATAATCAAAAATACTACCATTTATATTCGTGCATTCATCACGAAATGTCTAAAGTCCAAACATAGCCGCATTTATGCTTTGAACCACAAAATCAAGTTTGTGCAGAACGGTCTTAGGTACCAACATAATATGTACATATATTTTATTTTATTTCTTGTCTATACAAAAATTGAAATTCAAATCAAAGTCTATTTTCCAAAAACTACGAATAACAATGCATTGGTGCGAATTGAAATTCCAAACCAACTCAACGTTCATCCTTTACCAAAATGGTATGTAGAGTGTAGATGTAGACTTGTTCTGTTAGGCAGTTAGATGTTGCTGATGAGAATTCGTATATGGCGGTATTTTTTAAAAATCACTTGGTCGTTTATATTATTTTTTCTTGTTTGAGTTTTTGTTTTTAAAATTGATTGTTATTTGTTTTTTATTAAGCAGGCAATTTTAGTGGCACTAGGTCCTGGCATAGATTGTTGAAGCTGTTTTTTGTCTTTTTCCCTATCGACCTCAGAATTGCAATAGCTTTAAATGCATTTTGGACAGACCGACATATCCAAGAAAAAGAAGACATAGATACTGGTCGAGGGAGGAGAAAACAAAATCAATTAATTTAAGGCGAAATAAAAATTGGATTTTTTTTATTGTTTAGATTTTCAGTTTCCGACTTTCGAGTTAGTCATTGTGTTTTATTGTTTTGAGGAATAAGTGGCGATTGGATGGATTGAAGTAATCAAATTTGATTCAAAATTGAAAAATCGAAAACAATTAATAAGCGATAACATTTGCCTTTATATTGTTACAGAAATACAATTCACCAAACGTACCTGAAAAAACAAAACACTTTTCCTTTACCATCCACAAGACGGTAAACAATTTAATATGATCGCTTGTTTAAGATCAACTAATCAGTTGCGAAGCACCAACAAGCCTCGTATATGAACGGAATGACTGTCACCAAGAAGTCTTTTATACGAACGGATTGACTGTTTACAACCCATGATTTAAGGACAACGTAATTCGGATATGTGTGGAATGTTAGGTCCCTTAATAGACCACGTGCAGCCGAAGAAATAGCGGAAGCCTTAGACTGATATAAAGCAGATATCACCGCCATCCAGGAAATACGATGGGGTGGACCGGGCAAAAGAGGGCGAAAAACTGCTATATTTACTATGGTGACTGCTACCGAGAAAACCTATGAGGCTTATTTTGATGCGGCTTTGTCATTGGAGCTAGACTTAGTAGTCTTAAGCTACATATAGGTGCATCAACGAGGGCCTCATGACCATCCGCATTAAGGCTTAATTTGGCAACATTAGTTTAACTTGCGCGAAAGCCCCCCCACAAAAGAGAATGATGACAATACCAAGGATGTGTTCTTCCAGCTCTTGAACAAAGCATATGAGCAGTGTCCTAGCTACGATATTAAAATTGTTCTGGGAAATTTTAATGCCAAGCTAGGAAAGAAAGACATCTTTGGTGGAATAATCGGGACAATACTTCCCATAACGTATTTAGGCTCATCGATTTTGCTGAGGGGGAAGCGTCATGGTAGATATTGCGTGTTTTCCGCACATCATCATCTACATACAAAGGAACTTGAAGTTCTCCAGACCAAACTATCGTCAACCAGATTAACCATATTGCGATCGATGCTAGACACGCTTCCAGCATCATGCATGTCCGAACTTTCCTAGGAGCTAACATCGATTTGGACCACTACCTTAATGTAGCCAAGGCAGCATTTCTGGTTTTCAGACCCAAGGCAAAACAGGGAGATGCTGGAAGAAGATACAACGTCGAACGGCTACAATCACAAGAGATCGCCAAATCCTTCTCCGACTGGATACAAGTAGCCTCTTTCAAAGTTATATTGCGAAGATGCAATCAGAGAAGCTGCCTCCGACGTAATGAGTTTCATGGAGCCTTCAACAACAAACCCCTGGCCTGCAAAGACGAAAGTGAAAACATCATAGTAGAATAGCAGTCATTTCCGAGGATATGGAAGGATCACTTCTGCAGACTGTAGGTATAACGCCCATGACGAACCATATTCCGCTGTCATGGCAGAATGATCCATTCAATATAGACGACAAAAGCCAACAATCTCGTCTTCCCGACTTAGACGAGGTAAAGATTGTCATATCTAAGCTGAAGCCACTAAAGCAGATGGCTTGAATGCGGAGCTCTACAAAGTTGCTGGAGATATTTTGGTTAAGATCATGCACCAATTTATGATTTGGTCGGAAGAAAGCATGTCCAATGAATGGAACCTCAATATTGTTTGCCCGATACTGAAAAAAGGAGACCGTCTAAACTGCACCAACTATAGAGAAATCAGTCTACTAAACATCACTTTCACAAAATCTTTACTGCCGTAATATGTGAACGTCCGAAGCCCATCGTCAACAACTTTATATGTCCTTATCAGTGTGGTTTAAGAAAATTAGAATCCACAGTCAATCAAATATTCACATTACGGCACATCCTGGAAGAAATCCAAGAACATTCATTGATTTCAAAGCCACATATGGTAGCATCTACAGCTTTAAATTTGTTTCGCAAATATTTTGTTATGTTATTTAAAATACTCAGTAATTCCGGTGTACTTGAACTGTAATAACTGGCAGAGTGACTTCGATTGCTTAATTGATTACGTGAATAACAATAATCTGGAGAACATCATGATCATTGGAGATCTAAACGCACGTATTGGGAGATATCAGAATCCTTCAAATTATGAATTACTGTCGCTAAACTTACTAAATGTTGCTAGAAACTCCAAAGATGAACAGTCTAATAGGAACGGACGACTTCTTACCGAATTCTTTAAAAACTTTGGACTATTTGTACTGAATGGTGCGATTACAGGCGACGAATATGGAGAGTTTACCTTTATCAGCGGGCAAGGACAGTCAGTGATCGATATTTGCGCAGTATCAACTGGGTGGCTAAATACAACCCCAAACTTCAAAGTCGGCATAGCGAACTTCTCTGCACACCTTCCAATAGAAGTCAACGTTAAATTCTTTGATGTAGCTAGCCAAAGCATCTCAAATAATTTCCAAAAGTTAAGGTGGAAAGAAAACAGTGCTACCGTTTATAAATTTCTCCTGGATCGTAACTTTAGCTCCCTCCCTCCCCATGCCACAACCGGAGTAGAACATTTAGATGAACGAATAACAAGTGTAATTCATATCTCAGCGCCATTTGCCATTAGAAATAACAACTCTAACTCTTTTACTCCTAAAAACTTATGGTTTGATAATGATTGCAAGAAGCTCCGCAACCTATCATTTGTGTATCTCAAACTATTTCGATCCACAAATGCATTGTTCTTCAAAAGTATTTACCTTCACGTAAATAAGGAGTACAAGACTGTATGCGCAACAAAAAGAAGGGATAACAATACTAGTCTGGCGAAGAAACTTGTAGATTGTAAAAACTCAAAAGTTTTCTGGAATAATATTCGCGAGCTAGGAGGACGTTGTCGACATTCGGTGAATACTCTCGCAGCTGAGACACTAGCGACTCATTTTAAAACGCTTTTGTCGGCTGACGTGAATCTCCATACCTTCTCTTATGCTCTCCGCAACTTTATAGTCGATGAACTGGATGGTCCAATACTATTACGTGAATTGGAATCAACTTTACAAAAAATGAAAAATAATAAAGAACCTGGTAGCGATGGAATTCCAGTAGAATTTTACAAAAATGGTACTGAGCAATTGAAAAATTATCTTTTTCTATACTTCAACCGATTATATGTCTCATGTTCCAAACAATCTAAACAAAGCAGTTATTTTTGCAATTTATAAGAGTGGAGATGTGAACCAGCCAGAGAACTATAGAGGCATATCTATTCTTAGCTCATTAAGGAAGATCTTCACTTCAATACTCTACGAACGGCTGACCAATTGGATTGAGGACAAAAACCTTCTCAGTATGTTCCAAGCCGGGTTTCGAGCGGGTTAGGTTAGGTTAGGTTAGGTTTAATGGGCTGACGGTTGATGTTGTTACCATCACACTTAGATCAATGTAGATCCATTGTGGTACCCCGAAGTGTCGGAAACTTCCTGAAAAGATATAATAACCTATGAATCATGTGGTTCGTTAAACCATTTAGAGACCTTGACAAAATTTAGTAAGCTTTTGCCTGGCAGTTCTGATAGTTCCTCCAGTTCATTAAAGAAAAAGTTGCCTAGAGTTTTCTTCCTAGCAAGACAAAGCGAAGGACAGTGGCAGAGAAAATGAGTAGTGTCTTCATGTTCGTTTTCATCACCACAGCCTCTACAAAGGTCATCAGTACTGAGCCCCATCTTCTTCTTATGGTAGCCGAGTAGGTTGTGACCTGTAATGATGCCGATAAGGGATCTTAGGGAGGGCTTATTTAGATTTAAGATCCAGTCGGATCTTTTCTTATCGTATCTAGGCCATATCTTCCTGGTGTTAACACAGGTTTCTAGGAGATTCCATCTGTCATTGGATTTTTGAATGATGGTTTTACTGACGTTATGTTTCAGTTCACATAACGGTATCCCTATATGGTGGTCTATCCGAGAGGGTTCCAGTGTGGAGCCCTCCCTAGCAAGTTCATCCGCCTTTTCGTTGCCTGGTACATCACTGTGGCCAGGAACCCAGCAGAGTCTTACGTTATGCTGTGTGCCAAGAACCTTTAGCTCTTCGCGACAGCAAGAGACAAGCTTTGACTTGATTTGGGTGGCAGAGATAGCTTTTATTGCTGCTTGGCTATCAATGAAAAAAGTGATGTCCTCGTGTGATATCGCCATCATGGATAAATGTTTAGCAGCGTTTTTCACTGCCAAGATCTCAGCTTGGAAGACGCTGCTATAGTCAGGGAGCCTGAATGCTTCGGCAAGGTTGAGGCTTTCAGAGTAAAATCCTGCACCTACTCTACTATCCATTTTAGAGCCATCGGTGTAGATGGTAATGGTTGAGTCGTTGGTGTAGGGCTTATTATTTTCCCAATCTAGTCTATTGGGGAACTTGGTGCTAAAGGATTTGTTGAAATCCAAGTAGGGGCTCATATAATCTGTGCAGATATTTTTGTCTACGTATTTCGTAAGAATAGCTGCGTGGCCACTCTGGCTAGTTTGCCAGATGTTAGTTTGACTGAGCCTGAGGGCGCTGTATGCTGCTGATTCTTGAACGAATAGATCTATCGGGGGGAGGTTGAGGATCGTTTCTAAACCTGCAGTTGGGGTTGTCCTCATCGCCCCACTGGTACAGATACAAGCCATTCTCTGTACTTTGGTAAGTGTTTTTTGATTTGTGGATTTCTCCAACGCTTTCCACCAAACCAAACTGCCATAAGTTAGAATCGGTCTGACTATGGCAGTGTACATCCATATTACTATTTTGGGGTTCGGTCCCCAGTTTCTACCCAGAATCTTGTTACATGAGTAGAGTGCGATTGTGGCTTTCTTATATCTTTCTTGGATATTTGGACCCCAATTGAGTTTTTTATCCAGTATAACTCCGAGGTATCTAGCTCGATCGGAGATTTTTAGTGTTGTATTGTCTATTTTTGGTATTATAAACGGAGGGATCTTCCTCCTGTTTGTAAAAAGAACCAGTTTTGTTTTAAGGGGGTTTACATTAAGACCGCATTTTTTGGTCCAGTTACTGACCTTTGATAATGCGTTTTGTAATTGGTCACTGATAGTGGTAAGGTATTTACCCGTCGCCAAAAGCGCTAAGTCATCAGCGTAGGCTACCACTACTGTACCGTGGTTCCTAAGTTTTATTAGGATCTCGTTCATCACTAAGATCCATAATAATGGTGAGAGAATTCCCCCTTGCGGGGTTCCTCTAGATGCGTACATCTCTAAATGTGCGTTACCAATCTCACTATGTATTAGTCTGTTTTTCAGCATACTCATGATCCATTTGATAACTACTTCTTCTATGTGTTGATCGTTAAGTGCTTTCTCGATTGCATAACTGTGGACGTTATTGAAGGCTCCTTCAATGTCCAGGAATGAAGCAAGAGTATATTCCTTAACGTCAAGTGATTTTTCTATTGTTCTAACTACGCAGTGTAGTGCCGTTTCTACACTTCTACCTTTTGTGTAGGCGTGTTGAAAGGGTGATAAGGTCTCCGGTTTTAAATTACTGCGGATGTGTATGTCGATAAGTCTTTCTAGTGTTTTAAGTACAAAAGACGTAAGACTAATAGGTCTGAAGTCCTTAGGTTCAGTATGGCTGGGTTTGCCGGCTTTTGGTATAAACACGACTTTTACTTCACGCCATGTCTTGGGAACATACCCCCATTTAATGCTACTTTGAAAGATGTTTATCAGGTGTGGGGCGATAAATTCAGTGCTCTTTTGCAGCATCATTGGGAAAATGCCGTCTAGGCCTGGAGATTTATAAGGGGAGAAAGAGTTAATAGCCCAGTTTAGCTTCTCCTCCGTTATAACATCCGTCGGTATTTCATACTCGAAGATTGAAGAGTAATCTGGTGCGCGTTCAGGGCTAGGTTTACTACCTGGGAAGTGAGTTTCAATCAGGAGTTCTAGACTTTCGCGACCTGATTCAGTCCAGCCGTTTCCGGGTTTCATTAGTGAACCAACAGAAGCGGAGGTTTTCGAAAGGATTTTCCTGAGCCTAGCTGACTCGTTGGTACATTCGATATTACTGCAGAAATTTTTCCACGAGCTCCGTTTGGCTCGTTGGGTTTCTGTTTTGAATTTTCTTTGACTAGTCTTATAACAGTCCCAGTCACTTTCGAGTCTTGTTCTTTTTGCAGCATTGAAAAGTTTTCTTGTTTCTTTTCTAATGTTGGTTAGTTCTGTTGTCCACCAGGGGGGTTTTCTGTTTTTATTCACAGTTTTTTTGATTGGACAACTGGTTTCAAACGCCTTACGCAGAGTCGCAGTGAGATTCTCTGTTGCCTTCTCTAGACTGTCTGGTCCCAGAATGGCGCTGGTGTTGACGTGCTTTATGTTATTTCTAATTTCCCTATTGAAGTTAAGCCAGTCTGTACACCTGTTATTTCTAAAGGGTTTGTGCTGACTTTCAACGTTAGGGATTATAAATTCTATGAGACGATGGTCAGAAAAGGAAGGTTCTTCTAAAACCTTCCAATGATCAATTTGACAGGTGTCAGAATTATTTGAGAGGGTATTGTCTAGCACCTCTTTTCGATTTTTTGTGACAAAGGTGGGTGTATTACCTCGGTTAGCCACCCGTAGGTTGTTATCTATGATAAACTGAAAGAGGGATTCACCTCTAGTATTTGTATCGGTGCTCCCCCATTGTACATGATGTGCATTGGAGTCGCACCCTAGTATAATATTAAAATTTTTCTTACTTGCGAATGTTACTATTTTATTTGTTATATCCGCTGGTGGTCCTTCAACTCCATCATAGGGCATGTAAGTGGAGGTTAATATGAGCGATGGGTGCTCCTCACGTTCTAAAATGACCGCGGTCTGGTCGATGTTGCTGTAAGAAGTTAGAAGAAAGAGATTAAATCGTTTTCTTGCTAATATACAGGTTCTGGGATTACTATTTTGGCTGTCAAGGTTTGACTTATACAGCATGAGGTCTTTGGAGTGCAGGCCCTTGATCGTGCCACCTACTATCCAGGGTTCTTGGATCAGGGCCATGTCGTATTGTCTACTCTCCATGAGGTAGACCAGGTTAGCGCTGGCGGCTTTACTATGTTGAAGATGGATTTGTAAGATTTTCAATTCCATATTCATAATAAAAAGGGTTTTTCATCGCCATACTAACCTGTTTTCTTTTGTTGGGTATCAGTCTAAGTTTGCATCTGGTGATCCCGACGCGCACTTTGAAATCCACTTTCCTCAGTAGTGGTATAGATTTGTGGACCAGTCTAACCATTACTTCGGTGCCCTCCTTGGTTTTTTCACATTTGATAACTTCCCACTCCTGGCTTAGGAGATCCCTGTTGAGTGATGTTATATACCTCTCCAGGCGATCGTAAGGAAGTGTGGGGCCTTTGATCAGAAGAATGCCTATTGGTCTGGAGATGTTTTTAATCTCCTTAACATCAATTAGGCGAAGATCCGCATTTTGCCATGGTGTAGAGGTGCTGCTTGTGAAATCCTGAAGCCACTTGAGTGTGGCGTCATTTTCACAATTCATAACCTTGAACCCATGGACGGTCGTAAGATTTCCGAAAAGTGGGGGGGGGCCTGTTTTTGACGATGGCCTCATTTACTTCTTCCAGGATTCGTAGCTCCAGAAGTTGCCATTCGTCCTCGGTCAGCTTCCGTGAGGGTTTGCCGAAATCGGCAATGGCCACTTGGTGCCCCTTCACGGTTGCCCGGGAGATCTTTAACCTCTTCGTTGCCTTGTTAGGCGAAGAATCGGTCGGGGAGAGTTCGTTCCTTGCCCTTTTAGAGGAACAAGGTACTTCAAGAGGTGGTTGTGGGTTTGCGTCACTAACAGTAGTCGTTATTGTTGTGCTTCCAAGGCGCTGTTTAGACTTGTCCAACGCCGCCTTCTCCTTAGCTGTCAAGGACTCAGGAGTCCTGTTAGCAAAGCGCCGGACAATCCTCTCAGCGTTTCGTCTTTGTCGTCGTCGTACTTCGTTCTCGTTCAAAACCTTAGTTTTGCGTTTAGTCGTCCTTTTTTCAATGACCGTCGTAAGACTGTCGTTCGTATTGGTCGTCCGGTTTTCGGGGACGGAATCGATGGTCTTGTTAAGATTAACGCTAAGGCTGTGGCCAATAGCATTGTCTTCGCAAGCCATCTCATCTTTCCCCTCGTTTTGAGCCGCTCTTACACCTGCTTCACTAACACCAACTGATATCGATGCGATCAGTGGCGGATCAGCAGGTGGTAAGATAGGCAAGTCTGTGTCTGTCCGTTGGGTTCGTTCTGTTGGTCCGTCTTGAGGAGTTGCCGCTACCATTGATGAGCACCCTTCCTTACGCTGTGTTGAAACAGCGTTGGGGGCAGGTGGTCCCATCAAGGTTTTAACGCTCGGGCTCTCTGAAGAGGGAGGGTTCAGTGCTTGACTAGCGGTGTGCCTGTCTTTTCCCAAGCCCTCTCTGTCCAGGAAGGCACGAGCATTATGCAGCCGTTTCCTCTCCTGCTCAGTCAGTTGGTCCCAGTCTAACTGACCTAACCTCTTAACCGTCCTCTTGCTATTCGTTATTCTGCACCTCCTTGATGCCCTGGATACTGTCGAAAGGTTGGAGCTAGCGACCGAGCTGACGTCATCGTCAACCTCGATTACGCTTTCTCCATCCCCCATATCCATGTTCGAGAAGGGGTTCAGGAGGAGATTCTCCTCTTCTTCAGTCAGGCTGAGGTCTTTAATGCTCTTATTGCTCATGTTGAGATATGTTCTTTGCTTATAATTTGTTGAAACCGAAGAAACTGAAAAGATAGAAAAGAGAAAAGAAAAAGAAAAAAGAAAAAGAAAAAGTTTCGAAATTATAAGTAGAGTTATATAATATAATGGAAAAATTGTCACTGGCGACTTCTTCTCTCGGTATTGAGACCGCGAGACAAAGCCCAAGCCGGTAGCCGTGACTTCTACCGACCATATAGCGTATATCCCCGCTATGGTTTTTTCCTGTTTATTTAGTTCTTCCATATTCATAGGGGTGGGCCTCTCTTAGTTTGCTTAAACCTAAGTTGGTGGCTGAGAGTCTGCTCAAGAGCTAGAATCTGCAACTTAACCTACTAGAAGTTCTCGCGTAAGCCTCCTCACCAACGGCAAGGTGGAGACCCGTCGAGCGGGTTACTCAACGCTGGACCATATATTTGCGTTAACAAGTATTGCCAAGAAATGTATTGATAAAAAGAAAAAAATATACGCTTGTTTCGTTGACTTCAAAGCTGCATTTGACAAGGTGAATAGACAAGCATTGTTGTACAAGCTTTCAATGCTTGGAATCTCTCGGAAATTCTTGCAGCTATACTTCAACTTCCTTAGCTCGTCGACTGCTTCGGTATGGGATGGGTCGCATGTATCACATTGGTTTGAAACGACAGCAGGTGTCCCACAAGGCTGCATTTTAAGCCCAATCCTCTTTGCTTTATTTATTGATGATATTTCCGATGTTCTTCCAGGAGGAATATCTTTTGCCGACATACAAGTAAAAGTATTACTCTATGCTGATGACCTAGTATTGCTGGCGGAAAACCCTTTCACTCTACAGCTGCCAATAAACAGGTTAAATACATTCTGCGAGAAATGGGGGTTAGCTATCAATACTAGCAAAACTAAGGTGATGATATTTGAGACTCGTCAAAGAAGAAGGCTTCCCGAAGAGAATTGGCAACTAAATAATATTGCTATTGAAGTGGTGCAGGAATTTAAGTATCTGGGAGTTTTAATCACACACAACCTTAACTTTGCAAAGCATGTTAAGAATAAAAGTAATGAGGCTAAATTAGCTTTGAGCATAATGTGGCCTAAGTTCTTTGCGAACCAAGAAATTGATCTGTTGTCAAAATACCGTGTGTTTCGCGCGACTGTGAATACATGCATGTGCTATGGTACCCCGGTTTTCGGACATACTTATATAGAGGCGTTCGAAGCAGTACAAAGATATTTCTTCAAGCGCTTATTAAGATTGCCAAATTCAACGCCAATTTATGCCATCTACGTTGAATCTGGATTATCGCCTCTTTACATTGAAAATCTAAAATCAAACTCCGACTATTTAATAAGAGTTATGAGAAGAAGCGGAAGAAGTCTTCATAAATCAATCATGGTAAGATTGTTGCAAACGAGGGCTTCACCATTCAAGGATTGGAACGAGTTAGCCCTAGCCCACGGAACTAATCTTCCCCTAAGTGAAACAAACGTTGATGAATGGCCGGGGTTTTTTGCTAATGTCATCGCTAAAATAGATGCAAAAATTTACACCCAGCATCTATCTAGAGCAAATGAAACTACATCTAGAAATATGTATAAGAACCTCAATCACCAGTTACCCTCGGAAGCGAATTATTTCTGTACTGAATTTTCGGCCGAAGCTATAAGCTACATATTCAGAGCTCGTGTCGAATTGTTAAACTTAAACTTTATGCCCCACCTAGCTGACTTGTCACAAATTTGCGAGCTTTGCAACAGAAGAGAGAATGAAGATACAATCCATTTTATTGCGATCTGTCCAATGCTGCAGGAAATCCGACGATTGTATTTCGAATCAAGTCATCTCACCCTAAACCGACTCTATGAAATACTCAATGGAGCGCTAGGATGGTCTACCCTCTATAAGTACTGCAAACACGCCTTAGCATATCGCAATAGTTATGTAACTTAAAACAGCAGTTGTTGCAGTTCAAGCACCAAAATTTTTGTTGATATCTTTTGTGTTTCAAATCACTTTAAAATTGAAAACGTATAAATATATTTGTGTTTCAAATCATTTCAAAATTGGTATCTTTTTGTGTTTCAAATAATATTAAAATTGTTAAATTTCTCAATTGAATTGTGTAAATCTAATTTTGAGTTACTTCATGCTTTTTTGAATTTGTATACACTTTAATTTCGTATTTGAAAAAAAAAAAACTTGTTACTTTTATTTATTTTATTTCATTTTTATTCTTTGTAACACTAAATGAAATGTCATATCAGTCAGACGGCAGAATAAGCCATGTCATTATTCTTAAGAAAAGAAATATTGTTAATCAAATTTTTTTGTTAATAAAGAAGTTATCTATCTATCTATCTATCTATTTTGTTATGTCGAAATATTGCAAAATTTTGTCTTACATTTATGGAATATCAAGACTTAATTTGTGGAGGTTAAGTGCGAAAATAAGAACATATTTTCGAGATTTCAGCCTTCTCATTTGGCCTTCATTATAAGAAACCTCATAATGGTGTTTACATTTAAACCGTTAGGTAGCACACAAAATCGAATAAAAACAAAGTTTATTTTCAATTGAAAGCCTTAATCAAAAGTTTCAATCCTCATATATGTACATATTTGTCTGAGTAATTTAACAAATGCAACTATGTTTTAGCAGAATCTCAATTAGAAGATGCAACACTGCTATTCTTATGCCCAGAAGAAGACATTGATTGTCTACTTTTTGTTCTCCGAAATTCTTCCTGTATTTTCTTTTCCAATGTATCTTCGTCATTGATGAAATCTAACAAGTCTATGTATCGAATAACTTCATCGTTCTTCAAACGTTTCGCAATACCTTTTGCTTCCTTCAAAGTATCGTGAATTTTTTCAATTTTATGCAATACAGCATGAGACTTACAAATCAGTAACAATCCAAGTAGATTCCAAATCAGACTATTGCATTTGGTAGCTTCTAAAAGAAACAAATATAAAAACATAAATAAAATGAATTTATATTTTATCTTTCATAATCTACAAACATTTGAAATTACCTTCAATGCTTTTTCGAGCTATAATACAACATTCGTCAAATCGAGAATTAATCAATTGACTTTTAGCAATTTCATGAAGCAAATAGCATATTTCTATGCAGTATTCAGAGTAAGCTATACGCTTTTCCATTCGAGCCATGAATTTTCTTTAAAGGTAATTTAAGAATTAATATTATTTAAAAAAAAGTTTAATAAAATATTAACTTATGTCCAATCATGGGCTGATCGGCCAAATCTTCATTCCGATAAGTTGACTTATCGCCAAAAACAAATACAACTGGTTCCTTGTCTTTTTCCCTTGGCAGTTTCAAGAGCCAATTCAAACGTTCTGCAGGCTTAACATCGGTAATATTTTGTGGTGTGCTCACATAATTATCAATATAAGCTAACGCTAAAATATTATAGACTTCATTGATAAATTCGAACTTCCAAGGCATGACTCGACGAGTTTTCAACACAACGTAGTCACCCATTACTTCTTCGATGTAGCGAGTTAACTTCTAAAAGAAGATGTTAATTTTAAATATTGTATTGGAATCTTTCTTTTTAAAATTTCAACCTCAATTTTTTTCAATTTTCGTAGGTCTTTTATTTTTTTCAAGATAGTCAACATATTACGATGAACTTGGTATTGAATTCGAAATAGGTGTTCTTCCTTTGCTTTTTTGTTTAGCACTTTGTTTGTACATTTTCGAACATTCTGCGTATATAGCGGTGCTCTGGCATTTAGCATTTTCTATAATACAAAAGATTTAAATTAAATTTTTAATTTTGTATCCATAATTTGTGAGTAAACTAGACGAAAATGTAATTGACTAAAATTCTAGAATATGGTTCGATGGGGTATTCTGTGGCTCATTTTTAAATTGGGTTGTTTTGGAATTGATGGCTGTTTTTCGACATAATGTTGTTAGAAAGTCATTATACTATCTCCGCGAATCGAAATCAGTCACCTTATACAGGGAACGAAAAAGTCATCATATTGACTATTTTCGATCACATGCCCATCACAGTAAGTTGCAACCCTTATGTCATACCGCGGGATACGTCAAGGAAACTTAATCTACCCCCTAAACTGATTTGGAAGGAAAATAGGGTAGCAGAATATCGCCAGAACGTAAATCAAAGTCTTCATGAGGGAGCCAGGCTTGGTGTAGGGGATATTGAACACTTAATTAAAATTTCAAATCCGGTTTATAGACAATCACATACTGCAAGAGGGAAATCAAAGAAGGAGTGGTATGATACGGAGTGTGAAAAGGCTAGAAAGAAATCATTTGGGTGGCTAAGAATATTCCGAAAATTTAACTTTCCAGTTCTGAAAAAACATTACATTGAAGCAAACAATTTCTACAAGAAAATCTGCAAAGAAAAAAAAATAAGGTACTATGAAACTAAGGCCCTAAAATTGGTATGCTGCAGAGACGCAAAAGAATTTTGGAAGGACAATGAACAAACTCAAAGATGGAAAAGCACCCGGATCTGATAGAATCACGGTAGAGTTTTTGAAATTTGTAACGGTATGCCTTGGAAAAAAACTTACAGAGGCCTTCAATGAAATTTTAGAAACCGGAATTATACCACAGCAGTTTAAGGAGTCAATTTTGTTCCCTATTCATAAAAAAGGAGACATGTCAGATCCAAAAAATTACCGCGGAATATCCTTTCTCAATGCCGCATACAAAATATTTGTGTCAGTTTTGAATAATCGACTATGTGATTGGATGAATCTTAACTCTAAACTTAAGGAATTCCAGGCAGGTTTTCGAAGTGGTTATTCCATGAGTGATAACATCTTTATCTTAAGAAGCATTGCAGGAACCTTTCTAGAATAAAAAAAGAAGTTATACGTATTTTTCGTTGACTTTAAGGCAGCCTTCGACACAATTGATAGAAGAGCGTTGTTTTACAAACTATATAATGCCGGAATGACTTCAAAGTTTGGCAGAGTCTTGGAAAACCTTTATGATGGAAATCATGCCACAGTATGGAACGGTGATGAAATGTCGGAATGGTTCGAAACCTCAATGGGAGTAAAGCAAGGATGCCCCTTAAGCCCAAATCTTTTTGCTTTGTTTATCGACGATCTTATTGACAGTTTACCTGGTGGGATAGAGTTTGCGGGAATGGCGATTAAAGCGCTCTTATTTGCTGATGATGTTGTGCTTTTTGCATATTCACCTGCAACACTGCAATTAATGATCAATCGGCTTAGTGAATACTCCAGGTTGTGGAATTTGACGGTCAATTTAAGCAAATCCAAAGTGATGGTCTTTAAAAGGGGGTCTGGCAGAATGTCCAGGAATGAGCAGTGGTACTTAAACAGTGAACCGATCGAAGTTGTGAGAGCCTACAAATATCTTGGTGTTATTATAACCAACAATCTGAACATGGAAAATCATTTAAAAGATAAACTTATAAAAGCTAAAAGTGCTATTAGCGCGACTTGGAAGAAATGCTTCGGAAACAACTTAATTTCACACAGTGTTAAATACAAGGTTTTTATCGCAGTTGCGGAATCGGTGATGATGTATGCAGCGCAAACTTGGGGTTTTGAAAAATATGAAACGGTTGAGAAGTTGTTGAGATTTTATATAAAAAGATGTTTCCAGCTACCGATCAACACACCGAACTACATGATAAACATTGAAACTGGATTGTCACCCCTGTTTATCAAAACACTTAAGTTACATGTTGACTATAAATTGAAAGTGCTTAACATGCCAAGTGGAAGAATGCCAAAAGTAATAGCATTGTATACGATCCAGAAGAAGGGACTTTGGTATGAGAAACTAATGGAGCTTGCAGACTATTGTGATTTTAACCTGAATTTAAGCCATCAGATAAATGACAAAAAAGTAGTAAAAGATGCCCTCTATGACTTAGTATCTAAAGTTGATGAAAAATATAGGGTTGACTGTATCAACATGGCGAAGTCTTCAGTTCATAGATCAATCAGCATACTGAACCATAACCTGTGTGAACAAATTATTGTCGGGCTGAAAACAGTCAAAAACTTATATCAGCAATATTCAAAATGAGAGGAGAATTGGTAAGACTTAACTTCATACCACATCGCGAAGACTTGCCAGTTTTTTGCACTATGTGTAACCTGGCAGTAAGAGAAGATATCATTCATTTCATTAGAATATGTCCTATCCTGAAAGAGGTACGAAGAAATTTTCTTGGCAGTGACATGAAAACAGAAACGGAGGTGCTAGCGATGCTGAACTGCGAAGAAGAGGTCACCCGCCTCTATAGGTATTACATAAAGGCAATCTCTTATAGAAAACAAATTTTGAACGAGGAGTTTTAAGAAACAAAAATCATAAACACAAAGATATATGTATATATATATATATACATATATGTATTTATAATGTTAAAAAAAAAAAAATATTTTCACTTTTGAATTCTTTTTTATTAACTATTTCCATTTTAATATGTAAATTAATGAATGTCAATCGGGCAGACGGCAAAGCCATGCTTTAACGATTTTTGTAATATATATAAGTAAATTGTACTCTATGTAAATTGTGCACTTGGAAAAAGATAATAAAATCAAATCTATCTATCTATCTATCTATCTATCTATCTATCTATCTATCTATCTATTGACTATTTTGGTAGTAAAATTGAATATTTGGTAGTCAATTTCAGGGTGCGAAATTTTTTCAAAACTTTGGTTGAAGGAAATTGAAACTAGGGTTGTCATATTGACTAATGTGGAAGTCAATAAGACAACTGCCCTAGTCAATATGACAATATTTTCTGAAAACCGTAATCTAATTTCACTACCGGATAGCCATTATAAAAACTCTCGATAGACAATTTTGATAGTCAATATGACAACAAAATTGACCCGAAATTAACAATCGAACATTTTTCTAAGGACTATCTGGTAGTCAATATTTTAAAATAAGTCATATTGACTATTTTGGTATTCAATGCGACAATTTGGCCAAATTTGAAGTTGTTGATTGTGTTTGACCAATTCTTTGAACTTGTTTTATTGATTGTGTTGAAAATAGGCTCTTTTGGTCTTTTTGGTTTGGGAATGCAAATAAAAAACTATTTCATTCTTTCTCCCAAGTTTGAAGTTGACTATCGACGATTGTTAATATGTTAACTTTTTTTTGTATGTTTACTTACCAAGTTGGGAATGGAAATATTGAAAACTTATTCCTAAAGTGCATTTTTGGAAAAGAAGTTTCGACCGAAAGAAATAAAGAACCCACCGCATTTGCTGTATGCAAGTTTATGCGAAGAGTTCGTGCAAGTGCACAACACTCAAGGTCCCTATTGTAACTCAGATAACAGGTTGTGGATGCAGTAGCCGAGACTCAATTCACAAATATCAACTCGCCATCGATCTTAACAGCTCGAAATTTATTTCAAATTAATCGCTTACAATGTCCAACTAACTCAGCAATGAAGGCCCACGAAAATCTTCCTCCGAAAAAAAGGCCAGCCCTAATTGTAAAGGGTTTTTCAATTGGCGCGGATAGATATTGGCACCCTGTGGCGGCCATTTTGTTTTAGTGATATCTTTCAAATCTTTTGTTTATTATTCAGTTGTTTATGCTAAATCATCATGGCAAGTTACACGATTGAACAGCACGTTCAAATGATAAAACTTTATTATCAAAATGAGTGTCCGTAACGCAAACGTTACGCAAATTGCGCCCATTTTACGGTATACGTGGTGGCCACGGTTGCCAAATTAGTCATCTGTGGCCAAATTTGGTCATTATTTTTTCATTTGGTCAATTGATGGTTTTTTATTCCATTTGGTCATATTTTTCGAAAACGAAGAAAGATATTCGACAATTTGAGTAACGAAAACGTTCTTTTAATATAATCACCTGGCTAAACGGAAACAACGATTAAACTTATTTAAGCAACTTTGTGTAAATAATAACTTTATTAAAAATAGAAACTCTTGATCTGAATTGGACTTAGAGAACAGAGAGAATTATCTACGCATTACAAAAGCCGTACAAATTCTTAAAATCGAACCCTACTACTTTTAATAAAATTATTGTAAAAACAAAAACAGGGTGACCCCAAAGTAATTTAGTGGACGATGCCTAGATTTTCAAGAAAACGCAATCAACGATAAAATTGACATTATGCGAGTTTTGGGAAGAAGTCAGTTTTTTTTTATTTTTTATTTTTTGGAATTAAGTTTCATTACAAAAATTAAGGAATATATTTAATTTAAGTAACGTGCTGGACAAAGAGCTTCAAAATAACAAAATAGTCTTAGTGATCTCATCTTAAAACGCTTTATTTTTATGTTTCGTTATAAATTTAATTAAGTTTGTTAGGCATTTTGTGAGTTTATTCGTACGTAATTAAAAAATAAATGTCATCTGCGTAATATGGAAAATAAGTTAAAAAAATGTGATAAATTCATTAATCTGTGTTTACAAATTTTTTGGACTTGAATTATGTTGGTCATTTTTACCTACAAGTGGCTATTTTTTTATTTTCAAATTTGGACACAAACTTTTTTTTCAAGTTGGCAACCGTGGTGGTGGCCCTTCATAGTCGACTCTTCAACGTTTATTAATTAATTTTTTAAATAATAATATTGTTATTACCTCACACACAGCTTTTGTTTTATTCCATTTCAAATCTACCCGCCCTTATTGAAAACCACCTCACAAAGATTTTTGGATTTTTCCGCACCAAATTCTACCTCGAAGCTGCGATTTGACCACTTTGCATTTTTTTTGTGGGAAACCGTTAAGGACCGATGTAATACCAACAATCCTTAAACAGTTAAAGATCAATATAGTCCAAGCAATGAAATTGTAAACAAAACCAATCATAAACTAATAAAAGACCAACACTAAACAAAGTATAGCAAGATTGAAAACCACATGTCTAAAACAACATCCGACATAATATGTATGCCTGAACCTATCATTAAGGTCTTGTGAGTTGGAGTTACAGAATGCGTTATTGCAAAGCGCTTGAAAGAAATGTTAAGATTTTGAATTCGATAAATCAGACCGATTACAAGAATATTAATATCAAGACAAAACTTTTATCATACTACATAATACTCACCAAAAAACGCATAGCCACATCGTATTTGTTGTGAGTTACTTCTTCCAATTGAGGACTACTCCATTTGGACTGCGGAAGAATAAGGGTTGGATGGCTTTTAAGAGTCTTCATAAAAAGTACATCAATCCAACTTCTTCCCATGTAAATTTGATTGAAAACATTAAATGCTAGTTTTTGTCTTGCTATTTCTCTTGGAGAAATTAGTTCTTCCTAAATCAAACGAATATATATAATTTTTGTATGCAAAGTGCTTATTGATAAAAAGGAAATATTTAACCTCTTTTTCAAGAATACTCAAAACATCACACTGTTCTTGTTTTTTTAATACTTTCCACAGAGGCCGTTTGTCAATATTTTTCTCACGAATTATTTTATCTAAAGCTTTGTGGAAATATTTCTCATTTTCAAAAATGTGTGGTCCCAAAGTATCGCCAAGAGTATCATTAAAGTTGTCATCGAGCTACAAAATTGAGGATCTATGAACAATACACTAAAAAAAAAAATGATATGTTTTCAAAGGTTACATTACCACGTCACTTCTATTTTGAAATGCACCTAATTTAAGTCCTGTAAATTTAAGTGAACTATTGAAAAGTTCACATTGAGCTTTTTCAAATTCGTTAAGTTCGTATAGGGCATCACAGACTTCCAAGTTTAAAGCTTGACTCAGGGGGTCACTTTCTGTAAACCAAATTAAATTTTTTTGTAAATCTGTACATCCATAATTACATATGTAAAGGCAAAGATTAAACAAAAACGTACCAATAGCAGCCTTTGCATCACGTAGGGATCCTTCGGTTTGAGCAATATTCCGCTTGCAACGACTTCTATTATAGAGAGCCTTTGGATCATCCTTAGAAATAAAATATAAACAAAAAGAAAATTAACAATTATTTACATGTAATTTTGAAAACAATATTGAAATTGTTTACGTTTATATTCAATGAGATGTCGTAGTAGTTAGCTGCAATGTCTAGCTTTTGTTTATGAGTGTAAAAAATTCCCCACTCCCGATAGATTATTTGAAGCTGTTCTTCTGTGAGCGCTATTCTCTTCCACCGCTCCATATTTAAATTTGAACAAAATATCTGATAACAAATTAAATTTTCTTTGATGATTTTAAAGAAATTTGATTGAAGAGTCAAAAAGTTTTAAGAATACTTTCTACATTTTTTTCCAAATAGGGATGGGTTTTGTGCCATCTGTTGGTGCTAACTACTCCCTTAGATTAGGTTAAAGTGGCTGTCTGTGATGGAGTAGGACACACTAAGGCCAGTTTAATGGCCTATTGTGATAATATATGAGGCTTTCTTCTAAGCTCAATGAAACGAGTTTAAGATTTAGATAGTTTAGATCATCATTGAAGAATTCTCCTACGTAATTCTTGCATTTTTGAGCAGGGCATGCACAGAGAAGGTGAAGAACTTTTTCCTCCTCTTTCTCATTCATACAGCTTCTGCAAAAGTCATTTGAGAACCCTATAAGACAGTGTCCGGTTAAAATAAATAAATAAATTGGGTGGCAAAACAGTCCGTTGAGAACTAGGACCTAGTGACTTACAACTCTCAACCATTCCTGTGTGCGAGTACTGTTGTCAGGGATGGAAGGAAACTACAGTTTTCTTTTCATGACAAGAATTACTCTTCGAGAATTTGTCAATTCCTCGCAAGAAGCAGTACCCGTGAAAAAAAAACTTTAGATGGCATAGACAGGGATCGAACCCAAGACCTCTGGCATGACAGCCCAACGCACTAACCATCACCCAATTTATTTTTTTTAATATAGAGTTTTGAAATCAGTAGAATTTATTACTTTAATGGTAGACGGTTAATTGTCAAAATTGGCAATGTAACATCTGCCAAAATCTTTGATATTAAAAATGGTCTTCAACAAGGAGCGAGTAACTCGCCGATCTTGTTCTGCTTTTACACCAGCGATCTGATAGCAAGTCTGACTAAGGCAATAGCGTTCGCCGACGACCTAATTGCGTACAGAACATCCACATTGAGCTAAACAAGACAATTTTGCAGTGTGACTTTGACTAGATTTAGCAATATTGCGATGACTGGAAGTTGAAAATCAACTTTGAGAAATGCGAAGATATTCCGTTCAGGACTCCATTGTATGGAGCTTCAAAGGATACGAGAAAGAACTGGAAAAATCTAGTGATCGTTGGACAAATCGACAGCGACTAGCGAATAAAATTGAAGTAAAGTACCTTGGCATCTGGTTGGATCAGTACTGGTATTTCGACAGACATATGAGTGATGCTTTGGCCAGAGTTAGGGAAGCCTTTGCCCTGACAAATTGTTCTTTTTTAGCAGCCGTCTTGACAGCAGGGTGGAGGTGATTTGCCTATGGGTGCCCGGTATGGTTCATCTCAAATAGAAAAGGGTTTTAAGAGACAATGTCTGCCACGTTCCCTTGGGCTTTACAGAGTACCAGAATCGGAGTACAAACAATACTATTTCAACCCGGTTCTATACAACAGGGCCAACATAAACAGAATAGATAATTTCTTTCTGAAGCTTTATAGGGGTCGCATTGCGAGAGCGATGTCTTCGACTAACAGTTTAATTTTTGGGGCTTACTATCCCAACAATGAGTACTACGAAAGTACATGTTTAATCGGCAACATTCCGCCCGAAGCTTTCCTCTAATTAGACAATCGAGGGCTGATACAGGTTAGAAAGACGGTTCCGCTAATCTACCACGTCAGCCGTAAAACTTTAGATAGGCGACTCCTTTACAATCGAGACTTCTTTGCACTGGACGGAGCCGAGCGCCTTCGGTTCAGTAGGACGGTTTCCGATAGATACCGAAGACGTATAGGGAGAGGTAGGAGAACAAATTTTGGTGGCTTCAAATTGATAATGTTATTTCAAGATGTTAAGGACGTTTGGTCTTGGCTGGGTTACATAGGTTTAAAGATTAGGTTAGAGACAGCCAGGATGACACCAAACAAAAACATAAAAAAAAGTATTTTTAAGTAGTATTATTGGTTTTGGTTAGTTTTAAGTAGCTTAAGTATAGCTGCCGAAAGGCAGTAGTTGTAAGATAATGGATTAACCTAGAGCGCCCGCATAGGGCCAGTAAGATATGTTTAAGTTTTTGATATTTACGCTAGTTTTTTAAGAATTTGTATCTAATTTTAAGATACGAGTAGTTTTAAGATTTTGATAAAAAAAAATAATGCCTTTATTCCACAACTCATTTTCCTGAAGGAGCTTGTTTAGTTTATAATTAATTTATTAAAGCAACAAAGCAAGTTAGTAAAGCGTAATTCACCGCTGCCGCCGCCGATGCCACTACCCATGAGTGGCACTTGCACCCAGTAAACTAATCAACTATCAGTCACCTCTTAAGGAATAATCACATATTTGACATTACCTAAAATACTGCTAGTTGCTTAGGATTTCTCCGAAGGTGTAAGAAATTGTTCACCCCTTCTAATCTGGCTATAATTTACAAAGCCTTAATTCGTCCAAATCTTGAACATGATCTGCATATAGAACTATATAACCGAAAGATTTACATCGTTCGAAAACCACCGCAACGTTTTATGCCTTTCGTTGTTTTACAGATACTTTTACAAACAATGTAATGTTGAACTAGCCAGTTCGTTCGACCCCTTAAAGAATTCAGCCTTAATAATCGGCTTCCAGGAATACTCAACGCCCGATTTTGGACGTATTGTCATCGAAAATGTTTTTCTCTCGCATTTTAATATTCAAAAATTTAAGACCACTTTGCAACGTTACCCCAACTTAATTCTTTTTTAATTTTCCTAACGCTCGCACTATGTTTTAATATCAATATATAAAGGGTATTAATAAACGAACCGAATTCCGCTGTCAGGCAGGATGATCCATTCAAGATAGACGACGAAAGCCAACAATCTCGTCCTCCCGACTTAGACGAAGTAAAGATTGCCATATCTAAGCTGAAGTCTAATAAAGCCGCTGGAGCGGACGGCTTGCATGCCGAGCTCTTTAAAGCAGCTGGAGATAAGTTGGTTAAAAGCATGCACCAAGTTGTCTGCAAGATATGGTCGGAAGAAAGCATGCCCGATGAATGGAACCTCAGTATTGTTTGCCCGATCCTAAAAAAGGAGACCCTCTAAACTGCACCAACTATAGAGGAATCAGTCTACTTATCATCGCCTACAAAATCTTCTCTGCCGTAATATGTGAACGTCTAAAGCCCATCGTCAACAACCTGGTTTTATACCAGGAAAGTCCACAGTCGATCAAATATTAACATTACGGCAGATCCTGGAAAAACCTAAGAACACAAAATCGACACCCACCATCTTTCCATCGATTTCAAGGCCGCATATGACAGTATCTACAGGGACGAGCTGTAAAGAGCCATGTCTAGGGTTGGCACCCCTGCCAAACTCGTCCGTTTGTGCAGGATGACCATGGAGAATTCACGCTGCTCCATAAAGGTTGGAAACAACTTAACATAACCTTTCGATGACAAAAACGGTTTTAGACAAGGTGATGCGCTGTCATGCGATTTTTTTAACATCGTAACAACACCAGAGGCACTATCTTTCAAAAGTCTGTCCAATTACTAGCATATGCTGATGACATTGACATAATTGGAAGAACTCAACGTGATGTCAATGGGGCTTTTGTGAGTATTGAGGCAGAGGCGGCAAAAATGGGTTTAACGGTTAATGAGGGCAAAACAAATTACATGCTGTCAAGAAAGGACCTACAACACCGACGTCTTGGTCAAAACGTCACCATTGACAGACGTAACTTTGGTGGATGGAACGACGAGCTGTACGGGCTGTACAGCGACGTAGACTTAGCCAGAAGGGTAAAAGTCCAACGACTAAGATGGCTGGGTCACGTAGAGCGCATGGAAACCAATGCTCCGGCTCGGAAAGTCTTGGAGTCCACACCCACAGAACAGGGCAGTAGAGGAAGACCGCGGATCAGGTGGCGCGCACAAGTGGAAAGTGACCTCACCCAACTTGGAGCGCGAAACTGGATACATCTAGCTAGGGACCGAGCTAGATGGAGAGGTTTGTTTGGTGAGGCCCTAGTTCACACAGGACTGCAGCGCCCGCGCCACCTTAAGTAAGTAAGTAATAAACCCTTGAGTGGCAGTAAATTATATAACAAAAAGAAAACCAAATTTGAAATAGAGATGTAAACAATCTAAATTGTCGCAAATAATTCACCTACTAACTTTTTCATCGGTAAATATTGGTTTGCAAGTTGGTACACCTCTTTGTATCGATATAAAATTAGCTTTAGAATATCATTATATTTTTACTAGCTTTTACTTTTACCCGCGACTTCGTCCGCATTAGATGCTTTTTTTTGGATAGTGATTGTCATAGGTTAAGTTAGGTTAGGTTAATACATTTTAACCCGCCATTGGTGACGCAAATTTGGCTTTAATCAATGGTGACGCCGCCGGTCTCACGGATCGAATTTTTTCAAACTGAAGATTTTTCGAAATGTGTTACTAGTATTTGGTGTTGGCAACGGCCTAGTCACTGATAAGGCTTCGGTTCCCATCGATCACCGAAATTAAGCATCAGTGAGCGTTTTTAGTAGACAGATGGGGGACCGTCTCGAAACCTACCGCGTGCTGTTGTCATGGGTTCTTTCTGTCTGTTGTTCTTTCTCTTCTGTCCTTCTGTCTTGTATTAATGTCTTGTGTTGTTATCACTTTATATAGTCTTTACTCTGTCCATTTATGTGCTGAGTATAGTATGTAATGTAATGTTATAAATATTTGGTGTTTTTTTTTAAATATATATTGTCCTTGACAATGAAACAATGATTTTAAATTAACAGAAGCTCTTGTATTACAATATACGAATTCAAGTTCAACAAAAAACAATAACGGAGAAGAAAGTTAATCGCATTTTTTTCGGACACCCGTTCTCACAGGCCAGTAGGTTACCATTGGCGGGTTAAGAAGAAGATAGGTTACTGCAATACATTTTTATATATCACATTTTTAGTTTTTCCTTCCTTGGCCAGAACGTAAAGATTTTGTTGGTTTGAGACTCGTTTGCACGCTACATACAATTGTCCATGCGAAAAACATTTTTTTTTTTCAAATTTACACCTGCAACTTTCAGCGTTTGCCCCTGAGCTTTTTTTCTTTTGCTATTCCAGTCATGAGTATAGCTTTTATAATATTTTGTCCTAGGTGAGTTATCGTGTACCATTACATAACTTTGGTGCGTCAAGATTTCTCATTAACAGGACGGGAACACCAACCTTCAATCTCAACTTATGAGAAGGCAACGCTGATAATTCCAAAGAATTAAGAAACTCTATGGGGTATGATGTTACTTGCTCCGTGTCCATAACGTTGTCTACTGAGAGGTACTCGACGATATCTCTCTCCACGTCCGGACATAATTTGAAAAATGACTTAAAACTACCTACCTACTTCTCGTAAATTAAATGATCAAAGACAAACCGAGTAAATTATTAAGTATTAAAGAAACAATTAAATTTACACGAAAAATAAAAAATATTTGCAGGATTTCTCTGTAATTTACATACGTCCGACAACGGCGTGTGCCCTCACGTGTGTGCCCGTTCGGGTTTACCCACTCAGTGATGTCCTGCCCCCGCGCCGCCACCTGCATCGTCTACCGCGTAAGCGATCAGATTCCCCATAAAGTAATTTTTCCCATGGGAATGCGTTGTTTTCCCGAGGTCAAAAGTAACTCGTGTCCTTTCTTAAGTCTCAAACTATCTCCTTACCAAATTTCGTTTAAATCTGTTTAGTACTCGTAGTTTAGTTTCAAATTGGTTCAGTAGCAGTGCTGTCGTTTTGGAAAAGTCCAAAGCAGTACATTCCAAAAAATTTTGCATAATTTTTGCACAAAAGCAATACGCATATATATTTTTTTAAATTCATATTTATTTTTATTTTTCTTTGTATGAAAATATAAACTTAGATACATACCTACTTTATATATGTATCTAAAAGCCTTTTAGTTCAATTGCTTAGTCTTATTTTAACATTAATATTTTTATTAATTTCACTTTTAATAAAATAGGAACTTTTTTATAATAAAAATAAATATAAATTATATATGTAGTACCCGTAGCGTGATGGTTAGTGCGTTGGACTGTCATGCAAGGGGTCTTGGGTTCAATCCCTGCCTGTGTCACCTAACTTTTTTCACGGGTACTGCCTCTTGCGAGGAATTGACAAATCCTCCAAGAGTAATTCTTGTCATGAAAAGTGCTTTCTCAAATTAGCCGTTCGGATTCGGCATATAAACTGTAGGTCCCTACCATCTCTGACAACATTACTCGCACACAGGAATGGTTGAGAGTTGTAAGTCACTAGGCCCTGGTTCTTCATGGACTGTTGCGCCACCTAATTTATTTAATTATAAATATAAATTATAGCATAACTATTATACAAAAATAAATGAATGCAAATAAAATAAAAATTCATATTTGTGAATTTTTAAACACATTTAATATGTAATTTTAGCACGAGAATTTTTTTTATAAAGACTCAACACAAAATTATATTTGAAATTCAGGTAACTATTAAAAATTTTGGAACGCAATGTTTATTGAATTTTACATAGCGCAGCTATGCCTTATTAATTCCTTTGCCATTAAAATTGAATTTGGATGTGAGTAAAGAGTTGTTTTTATCTTTTATCAAAGCTACTTGGAAAAATATGCGCTCTGCACTTGCACTTCTATGTGGAAAGCATAGAATGGACCCAACAAATGTTTTTAAAAGGGCAAACATTGGAGCATTTAGTGCGTTTTTTAAATTAAAGATAGCGCTCCAATAGTCTTCGAGCCCTCCATTCATCATCGAGGTCATTGACAAGTTCTTCTTGAATTAAATTTGGAAACAATTGTATAAGCGGGGTAAGGCTTGGGGATTTATTTTTTTGGATCAATTCTTTGCACGGCTTCTAAAACTTTTTCTTGGAACTTAATTTTTTTTCTTATTTGAGTGCATAATTCGATGTAGTAATCTCTCCACTTTCATTTTATAATTTGTATAACCCCCAGACTCTGGGGCCCAGAGCAAAGTAAAATGTTAGCTTGTGCGCCAAGGTAGATTTCTTTTGAGTCTTAAAAGCAATATTTATTGAAAAAACCTATTGAGTTCAGAGAGGCGTCATCGTCATTCGTTTTTGACAAAATTCGACAAAATAGTTGAACTTGGAAATGCACTTTCATGGAAAATATTTAAAGTGATGCCATCCTAAATTTTTTTTTTCATATTTAGTTTTATGAACAACGAATTTGAAAAGGCAATACAAATGTTAATAAGAAAATGAAAATGCAGTACAAAAGTAAAGTGTGCAGTACGGCAGTACGTACCAAGCTAAAGCAATACAAATATTGCTTTTGCAGTACGTTCGACAGCATTGTTCAGTAGTTTAGGCGTGATTGAGTAACAGACAGACAGAGTTGCTTTCGAATTTATAATATTAGTATAGATATAAATAGATATATGTAGATATACATAGATTAACGAGACCGAAAGAAGTATGCTGAAAAATTGTATAACAAATTAAAAAGCTACATACACGTTTAAGTATAAACAAGCAATTTATGTTACGTAATAATATTTACATACATACGTCAAATCTTAATAAAATGTCAATAGATATGAAATAATGTATTATTTACGTTTTAATCATGACATAACTAGCATATTTTTCTTAATTTAATTAAGCTAGGTACTTTTAGACTTTAAACAAGTGTTTTGATATACAAGCTTTAAACTAAGTATAATTGGGATAAAAACACCTAACTGGAGTAAGAAATTAGTTATTTTTTGCCAAAATGTTTCGCTTGGCACTTGTCATTTTGACTTTTGCTTTTTTCTGTGGCGTAAGCGCCCTTCCTGCTGAAGATCGGATTATAGATGGCGTCGAAGCCTCTATTATTGATTTTCCCTTTCAGTGTTCTCTCCAAAAACTTGAGAATCATGCTTGCGGATGCAGTGTTTACAGCAAAAATATTGTTATAACGGCTGCCCATTGTGTCCACGAAGCAACACAGAGTGACATCAACCATATGCAAGTTCGTGCTGGCTCAAATGTTTGGAGTACAGGTGGTACTGTGAAAAAAGTTGACTCTATTTTAATACATCCTTCTTATGACTCCAATACCATGGCTAATGATGTGGCCTTGATTAAAATAAAATCGGATTTTGTTTTTAGTAACAAGCTGAAAGCAGTTAAATTAGCTACTTCTAATCCATCTGAGGGAAGTCCAGTCGTGGTAACTGGCTGGGGATATACTCAAGAAGATAAGAGAGCTATGGTACCTAAGCTTCAAAAAGTAACCGTGAAATACACTTCTGGCAAAACATGTTCCTCGAGTTTATACAAGTATGCAAAGGAAATCATGGATGGTATGATTTGCGGCGATGGAGATAACAAGGACGCTTGCCAAGGAGATTCTGGTGGACCTTTATCAAATCCAGAAACTGGTGAACAAGTTGGGGTGGTATCTTGGGGTTACGGATGCGGGCAGAAAGGTTACCCTGGAATATATTCTAATGTTGTGCACTTTGGACCTTGGATTAATAAAAATGCAGCTGCAATGAAGTAAAATATAGATTACTTGATTACTTTTTTGAATCCTTAATATTTTGTAGCTGAATAAATGTTTAATACAGTATGAAATTCTTATTATATATTTAAAACAAAAATTAAGTGAAATATAATATTATTTTCGAAATTAAACACCTATACTGTCTACTTTTTATAAAGACCACTTACAAACCGTTGCGTTACTTTAAAATGCCATGAAATTAAAAGAGTTTTTAGGGTATAGTTGTAAAACGTATGGTTAATTATTATTGAATGAATATAGGGTAAAATAAAATATAGCGATGAACTCCAGAGTCTCAGAATATAGAGGATTGCTTTGTAGATGTTCGCCTCGTTCAAAAATTATAAACAATAAGTAAAGGAGATAAACCTTATGAAGTAGCGTAACTAATACAAGTTCGGGAGATAGCGACAGTTTTGATCGAATCATTTCTACGGGTTTTCCAATACGAGTTTTAATTTTGGTATTTAAAAAAGTGGTATTTTTTATGAGAGATCAATAATTATTGATGTTTATATTTTTGTAAGGATAGGAAGTTATACCATTTACCCAATAAACTGTATGGAAAAATATATCAGCCAAATAAACCGAAACAGCTACGTCATTGCTAGTGTGGCGCATAGCTCTGTCTAGTTGAACATAAATTTCCGCTTTTTCCACATCAATAGCTTCCAATAACAGAATTAATTAATTAAAAGACAACATTTTGTAAATATTATGTTTTCTGAACAATTTAAAAAATGTTAAGCTTTATAAAGAGTTTTTCAATTGGGCGGATAGATTTTGGCACTCCGTGGCGGCCATTTTGTTTTGGTGATATCTGTCAAATCTTTGTTTATTATTCAGTTGTTTATGCCAAATCATCATGGCAAGTTACACGATTGAACAGCACGTTCTAATGATAAAATTGTATGCAAACGTTGCGCGCATTGCTCCCATTTTACGGTAGACGTGGTGGCCCTTCACAGTCGGCTCTTCAACGTTAGGTGGCCAATCTTGAGATGACCGGTTCAGTAAACAATCAGCCAACACCCGTACGTTCAAGGAACGCAAGATCGGCCAAGAATATCGCTGCTGTCCGTGAAAGTACAGCAGAACCCGAGGCACTCTATTCCTCGCCGTGCACAAGAACTCGGCTTTTCGCAGACTTCAACTTGGCGAATTTTGCGACGGGACTTGGGCATACACCCGTACAAGATCCAACTGACCCAGGAGCTCAAAGTTCATGACCATAGACAACGCCGTTTGTTCGCTGACCGGGCTTCGAATCGTTTGGAAAAGAAACCCCAATTTTGGCCGAAAAATCATCTTTAGTTACGAGGCGCATTTTTGGATGAATGGCTGTGTTAAAAAGCAAAATTGCCGTTTATCGGACGACACCAACCCACACGAGGTTCCCCATCATCATCCCCAAAAAAGCTACCGTTTGTTGTGGATTTCGGGTCGGCGGCGTAATTGGCATTTGAATGATGTCATATTCCACACATTTGTTTTTACTATTTTGCTGAATTTGTACAAAAATGGCAAAGGAGCAAATGAGTATATTCTCAATTAAATTTATTAATAATTGCCATATTACTTTTTTTTTACTCAGCAGAACTAAATCTGAGTTCAAACTTTTATGAAAAAATAAGATGCACGAACTTGCTCACGCCATTTGATTTCTCAAAAAAAAACTTAATTTAAAAAAAAAATTATTTAGAAATCGTTAAAGCGTTTCTATTTTTAATTTTTTTTTATGAAGATATAACATTTTTAATTTGATTTTAAAAATATTTTAAGTGTATGTGTATATAGTTATTTAAAACTTATTAACATACGTTTTACATTTTAATTTTCGTTAAAATAATAATGACCCGTTTTCGAGATATTGAATTTCGAAAGAAAAAAAATGTTTAATATTTTTTTAAAAATCAAAAATAAAACAAATGACATTTTTGATCATCAAATATTATTAAAACAGTATAAGAGCTTGTGCGGAAAAATCAGTACGAAATAACGGTTCTTTGGGGGTTACCCTTCTGGAGCAATACAAAAATATGTTTTTTTGCTGTTGAAAGACCCCAAGTCAGGGAAAAAAATTTTAGAGAAATTTAATAAAAATCTATCGGCTCGTTTTTGAGAAAATTGAAGTACTCGATTTTTGTCTTTTGTATGGGGGTATTAAAAAAAAAACTAAAAAAAGGCTAACGCGAATCGGCTTAAAATCTTTATTTCCAATATTGGGCGAGGACAGACAGACGGACGGAATAAGGGGACCATTTTTTCGACTTCTTTACCATCGTAATGTAATGTTTGATTTAAACCTCGAGTTCGAAATGTTTTGTGAATACAATACTTGCCATATACATATGTATGTCGCAGTAAAAAAGAGCTATCTTGACTTGGTCATCCCAAAATGTCTGTTCTGTCTAAAATTCCTTCGTCGTTTTAAGGAATTTTTTTTTTTTTGGAATATGTTTATACAAATCGTTCTAAAGGTTTTCATATTCAAAAACATTTTCCTTCTTCTTAGTTTTTTTTAAATTTTCTTATTTCTGGCAATTTTTGCCCATGTGTTTAAGAATTCATAAAGCATATACAACAATGGTTTACTAATGAGGAGAGGATGTACCATAGCTGTCTTCCAACGGACCGGATAATATGCATTATTCAGAACGTTGTTTAACAGAGGGGTATAAATGTCTACAGCTTCCTGGGGTAAATGTCGTAGTACAATGTTGGATATATCATCGACAACTTCTGCTTTCTTTTTCTTTAATGAATCGAAAATGAGCTGGAGCTCTATCTTCATAACTAACAGGGTATTGGTCCCGTTTTGCTGGGCGGATTTGGGATTTGCCAAGTTTTCGTCATTGAACCTGGTAAAACCGATGTTCTCGGATCGCCACTGCGTTATTATAGTTATAACGCAGGTAGAAGTGGTGCTGTAGGGCTCTTTTCTCCAGGTCACCTTGTACACTTGCTGGAAAGCAGCCCCCACCGCCTCTGCCTTCTCCAGCGGATCTGTTCCTGCTGTCAGAAGTACGTCTCCCCTGAATCTTTAGACAAGGAAGGTCGTTTTGATCATTTCTTATAAAGATCTTGTTAATTTGTGGAAACATTCTCGCGTCACTAGAATCATCGGCCCGAATTTTCTTGTCCCAGTACAAATTAATGTTTAACGGATAATTTTCTTTGATCAATTTGCTTACGTTTTTTATAGACGACTTCAATATCCTAATTTCCAATATTTGGATCAATAAACCTCCGGCACAAGCGTTTAAGCCTTGTCAGAAATCTACTTTTGTGTCTATGCAGTGCATCTGTAGTCGCGTTACGGTACAAGTTCGTAGTGTCTCGTTTCTTGTATTTCGGTATAGTTCATTCCATGGTTCGTTGGAGTTTCTCGTCCATTTGTTATAAATATCCGTCAATCTCGGTATTTGTCAAATTCCTGTCGATTGGTGGGGATATGTTTCAGACTTAAGCTCTCTCGCTTAATAAAGGCATTTTCTTATATACTCTATGGGCTTAAAATATTTCGGATTATGCTCGCAGCGAATTTTCAAGTCATTTCCATCTAATTCAATCCTGAATGTTATTCAGTGTAAGATTTAATGAAAAGCTCTATTTGTTATTGTTTTCAGCGTTTTTATTTAATTCAAACCTTAGGAATCATAATGCCCTTAAGATAATAGAAAACAAATTTACAAATTGGTGTTAAGCTTTTATTTTCGCCTACCACTCACGTAAATGGCCCATAACCCAGGATCTAAGTTGTGCGACATTTGTGTAAATACCAGGATAGCCTTTTAATCCACAATTGAATCCCCACGACACAACACCAACTAGTTTTTGTGTTTCAGTATCAACAAGAGGTCCACCAGAATCTCCTTGGCATGAATCAGTTCCTTCACCTTCACCACATACCATTGTTTCTTTTATTGTACTAGAGTACAGATAGCTTGGTGATTTACAAACGTCTCCTGGTCGGTAGACTACATCAGCTGACCTCAAAAGGTGTTCCAATTTAGCTACATGACTTTGTGTAAATCCCCATCCGCTAACAACACATTTTGTTCCGTCTTTTGGTGGTTCTGTTGCCATTTCTATAGGCTTAATTGACGAACTAAAAACCACCGGAGAAGCTAACTTAACTACAGCTATATCATAGTCCAATGTTTGCGGATCGAATTTAGGATGCATGTAAAATTTCTCAACTTTTTTATAAACACTTCCTTTTTTCCAATTGGATGATCCCATCATAATTGTTATACCATCGGCTTGATCGGGTCGGGTCTTCTGAAGGCAGTGGGCAGCTGTTAGAATCCATAAATTATTCAAAATGCTGCCACCACAGAAGTGTTCTCCGTATCTTTGCAATGAAGCAAGATAAGAACGCTCAGTTATGCTGACTAAGTTTCCATTGATAATGCGATCCTCAATTAAAGGTTCAATATTCTTTGAATGGGTTATAAGAATCAAACAACCGATAATACTCAAGACTGTTATTAAGCGAAACATTTTGCGGAATAATGATCTCCAAATTGGCTGTATTTGAGTTTTTATACGTATTTTTAAAATTATTCTTTGTTTTGTTTGAATTGACTTATTTTTTTAAATGTAAACAAAGACAATGAAATTTAAAAACATTTTTATTTTTTTACTTTTTTTGGACGCAGCTGGTCTGGCATGACATATTAAAAGTTAGGATAGACGTAAAATTTTTCTTACATAAATTTACGTAGCTTGTTGACTGTTAAAAAAAAAATTAAAATATTAGTTAAACTAATTGCAGAAGTAACTTCAAGCTGAAAAGAATTTGAATAAGTTTGTTACTTAGTTTCTTAGCCGATCTTTAAACTAGTCTTTCTCAGAATTTTGGTTATAGAGAATATCTAAGCCTTCAAATTGAAAAAATATGCTGCATTTTACTATAAACTTATCTTACACACCTTAAATTCGTCAAAAACTTCGAATTTCTTTAACGCGGCGCTGTTAGAATTTTCGGGAATTTCATGAATTCACAAAATTAATACAATCACTTTAATGGCAGCCGCAAGTCAAACCGACCCAAGACGTATGTATGAATATTTGCCTAGTTTTAATTTTATATTTGATCAAGAAACAACTGTTCTAAAGTAAATAAGATTAAGGCTTTTATCATGCATATAAAAAGCCTAACTTTTAGAATTTTTCTGTCAAATCGCTTTAAAATGCTGTTTACAAGTGTTGTTCCGATTTTGAGCATTATCTGCTTTGTAGGCGCTGCCAACATCCAAAGTAAAGATCGTATAATTGGAGGCGATAGTGCAAATATACAAGAGGTCCCTTACCAATGTTCTCTTGCCGAAGACGGATCACACGTTTGCGGATGCAGTATAATATCTCCAACATTGATACTTACCGCTGCTCACTGCTTGGAATATGTTAATCCTTCAAAACATAATTTGGAGATACGCGCTGGTTCTAATAAACATGATGACGGTGGTGTTGTAAAGAAAGTCAAGGCTTTCATAATTAATCCAATGTATAATCCGGATTCAATGGATAACGATTCAGCTGTATTAAGCCTAGAGAGTGCTTTAGTCTTTAGTAATAAAATAAAAAGCATCGGGTTCGATGATGCTCTTCCAGTAGACGGACTTAAAGCCATGATCAGTGGTTGGGGATTGATTAAAAACAATGGCAAAGATTTATCACCAGTGCTAAAGAAGGCAGATGTCACTCTAATTTCACGAGAATCTTGCATGAAAACAGCTTATGGAAAGAACATTAAGGAATCCATGTTTTGTGCTAGGGGTAAAAGTACTGATGCATGTCAAGGAGATTCTGGTGGCCCAATTTTAAATGTTGACACTAATAAATTGATCGGTATCATATCATTTGGATTTGATTGTGGCTCTGAAAAAAATCCAGGAGTATATTCCTCGATTGGAAGATCTATGAAATTCATAGAAAAAGCAATGAAAGCTTTGTGAACTTAATAAATATAAGAATATAAAAATGTTTTTATAATTCTGATAAATTTGTATATTTGTTATGACATTTTTAATTTTTCATTCGGGAAAAAAGACAAGAATACAATGAACATCGAAACCAAGTATAATAACAATTATAAGAAGAAGCTAGTTTCACCCACAAAGGTAACTTCCCATATATACATACATACATGTTATATTTGCTTTACGCGGTAAGCTTCAAAATATAATCGGGAAGCCTTTTTCGTAGTCCATATCTCAAGAACCATTGGAAATATCGACTGCAAATAAATATTGTTGTACATTTTTGAAATCAAACTATTTCATCATAGGCAAATTATTGTTGGTAATTTTTAGTTTATTTTTTTAGAACATTTTAACTGACAAGATTTTTAACAAAACATAAGAAACGAAACGCAAGAAATAATAAAAATAAAAAATAAAGATACCAAGGCTAAAACAAATAAGATGTACTTAAGTAATTTCCAATTAAGTTAAGTAAGCACTGTAGGGAAATCTTATCTTTTTTTTCTGAAAAGCTTACATCAAAAAATTATCATCTACTAAATATTTTGCTCAATATTTTTCCAAAAGTTTTTTAAAAATACAAAATTAGAGAACAAAAAAAGACACCCCGATAACTTCTCATTGATGTAATAAGCAAAATAAATACTTAGATTTTCAAAAAGTTTAGTTAAAAATGAAAGTTCAACTTGTTTTGCTTCGAGATATTTTTTTTTTTCTGAAAAAAAAGATAAAAATTGAATGTTTCTAAAAACTGTACCTGATTTCAAAAATATATGTCAATCTGATATGGTTATTTCATGTAATAGTTTTGTTAAAAGTTCTACCTAGATTTCTTGCGGATTCAACAAAATCGATTCGACAGTAATTAAGATAAATATTTGGAAAATATAAAGTATCTACCGGTTTCCTAGAAACAACAAAACATTTTGATTTGGACGTATTGAAATGGAGACCGTTCGCTCGAGACCACTGAAGAATCCTGTGTAGATCTTGATTTACTTTACAGGTAGCGTTTTCTAAGAGATCCAAAGTACAACTTTTTCGCTGCGATGCGACCCACACTGATATCTTCCCATCCCGTTTATCGATTTGTCTTGCTTTAAAGTTTATTCATATGTATCAATTTTTACCAAATTTGCGTACTATTTTTTGTAGATTTTATTTTTTTTTATGGAAAAACAGATTGTTGGATTTGTATAAAAAAAAATTACTGAATATCGAAAACAATATTTTCGGAGAAATTAAATAAGTTTGAAGCCAATATTTTTAATTTTTGAAAACCTATTTCGGTCGAAAGTTACCAAGTACCAAGTTTTAGTATTGTTTTTTTTTGAGGTTTTTATTTTTTGTAAAAAACTGTCAATTCGATTTTTCTCAAAATTTTATCGAATGTTGAAAACAATATTTCTTATAAGATAAAATTAGTGTGAAGCCAATGTCTCAAAATTTTGAAAAGATATTTACGTCGAAAATCAATTTTTACCAACTTTTATTAATTTTTTTTAGGTTTTTATTTTTTGTAAAAAAACTGTCAATTCGATTTTTCTCAAAATTTTTCAGAATGTTGAAAACAATATTTTTTATACGACAAAAGAAGTTTAAAGCCTTAATATCAAATTTTTGAAAAGATATTTGAGTCGAAATTCAATTTTTACCAACTTTGAGTAATGTTTTTTTTAGGTTTTTATTTCTTATAAAAAATAACTGTCGATTAGATTTTTCTCAAAATTTTATCAGGTTTCAAAAACATAATTCTTTGTTGCACAAAATTATTTTAGAGATGAAATCATATCTTAGGCGTAAAATTTTCGAGGTGACCAATTTTTGTTTTCAGTTTTTTTGATTTATAAAAAAAACTGTTAATTAGATTTTTTTTTTCAAAAATATACTTGTTTTTTATCACGTTACAATATATAATATAGAATTTAATTCAAGTCTCTAGCGTCATTGGTTCATGAGATATTTAGGGTTAACCAACATTTTCACCTTTTTTTAAAGTGATATGGTAAAAAAAACCACCCACGCAATTTTCTGCATCTTTCTGCCTTATTATCTGTACAACAAAATTTATTTGAAGTCGATATCTCCTAAGCTATGGACAACAAAAAAAACGTCGCGAACGCGTACGGACGAACGTACGTACACAACACACGCACGCAGAGACATCTTTCTAAAAATATTTTATTTCGACTCTAGGGACCTTGAAACGTCGAGAAATGTAAAAATTAAAAATTTAAAAAATAAAAATTTTCAATTTGACAAATCGGACCCATTACAATAACTTCCTATGGGAAGTTAAAAATGAGTTGTGGACGATGAACAAAACTTGAATTGGATTTGAAGTTTACTGAATAAAACATTGTGATTTACCATGTAAATGCTTTGAAAAATTAAGTAGCACAAGAAAAGTTACCTAATGATTGTCCACAGCTTGTCTTAATTCTTCTGTCACATTTATTAAAGCAGTGACATCGACTATATTTTGGACGGAAACCTAATAGATTGTCACATTTTGAAGAAATGTTTGTATCTGTGAACTCGTAATTCTTTCAACGACTTTGGATATAAACGGTAGAATGGTAATTGGTCTATATTATTTAGGTTTTTAGGTACTGGTATGATTTAAGCTCGTTTCCAAGCTTAAAGAAAAACTGCAGTCATAAATATAGAGTTGATGATATTGTTATATATTTTAAGATAAAGGGAAGAACAATTGTAACGAAAGTTGGACTTATTTTGTCAAAAAAAGAAAAGAAAAAACCAAAAACATCTTTATAAAACAAGATGAAATCATGATTTCATTCGATGTCGAAGCCTTGTTTCCGAGTATTCCGATCCCCGAAGCCTTAACTGCTTTTCAAAAACATCTGGACAAGTTTGAGATCGACGAAATAAAGAAAAATACATACTTAAAAACAGCTAAAGTATGTATGACACAAAACTTTTTTCAGTTTAGAAATGTGTTCTACAAAATCGAAACTGGAACAAGTATGGGAAACCCTTTTTCCCCACTAATAGCAGAAGTGTTCATGTCTTCGTTCGAAACAAATTTAAGAAAACAAGAATTTGGTTTCGCTATGTAGATGACGTCTTTGCTGTGATTGGAAAAACGAAATAGATTCGGTTTCAAGAACACTGACTTCAGAGTTTGACACCATAAATTTTACTTATGAAACAGAAGAGAATCAAAAGTTGAATTTTTTGGACCTAACACTTTCAAGAAGGAAAGAAGGAAACATTGAATTTTCCATATATAGAAAACCAACAACAACCCACCGGTACATAACAAACGACTCATTCAGCCCAATTCAACACAAACTAGCCGCTTTTCACTCTATATGGTTCATCGCCTGTGCAAGCTTCCACTTTCAATAGCTAACTATACTGCTGAGTACAATCTTTTAAAAGACATCGCTACCATTAACGGCTACAACCCAACTATAATAGATAAACTTATCCGAAAACACAACACAAAAATTAAAAAATCAGATTTAACAACTTTATACAGACAAAACAAACATCTTCATGACAACATAAACCCATAGTCTAAGAGCTAGCGAACCCTCCGAATAACGGAGCGCCTGTAAGGCTAGAAATGTTTGTGGTGATGAATAGAAGCATGTTAAGTACGACATCCATCACCTGGCAAGTTTCAGCCCTGCACGTCATCAACCACCATGTTTTTGAAAATGTTTATAAAATTAGAAAAAAAAATTTCTCACTGTAAGCTTCAAATTTTTATATGATTTTTCTCATGCGTAGCGAAGTTTAAAAAAAAATTGACAGGCGTTTTTTACTAGCATAAGTACCTGACAGGTGAGCTCACAGGTGTATTATACTTAAAAAAATAAACTTTAATCTGTAAATTTAAATTAGTTAGTTCAACCTATTCCAAGTAATTGGGTACGATGCCAGGCGGTTCTGGCCAGCACAAGTCCGTGCCAGGCGGTGAAGATGCTATGGGAGTGCGAGTGACAGGTGCAGCATTACCTCAGTGGTGCGAATGAGACAGTTTATCTAACGGTAAAATAGCGTTAGTTGTAATGACAGTTCATCTACGTGAAAACGTATTTTACAATCTTTCGTAAAATTTCTTTTTATATCCTGGCTTATTTTGAAGTTTCAATTTGTAATTATAAATTAAAAGTGTTTGTGCAGTTATCGTGGCATATTTGATATTGCAAATATATTGTAAATACATTGGGCACCTCATATTCATATTGGAGTAAATAGTGTGTAGTGTGTTTTGTCTGCAACCAAGATGTTGATGAGAAGACTATAAAAATCACAACAATTACTTTAGATAAAAGTAAATCAATATTGAAAATAAGAAAAGATAATCATTTAAAATTCCATGATATTTCTTTGCCAGAGGAAGTTCAGGGCAATACAGGTTATCATGTGAAATGCTACACAAATTTTCTTGCGGTAATGAAGAAATATCGCCAGAACGAACCATCATCTTCATCCGAAAAAAATATACCAACATCATCAGCAGATATTTTTTTATTAATTTATATATTCTTTATTAGGTTTCATATGTGGATTAGCATTGTTTGAAAGCAACTTACTGGGGAGAGTACGATAACTTAGGCGACACAGTTTAATGACGGTTTTGTATAGAACAGTCATTCTGGACGAATGAAGGCTTTGTAAATTACAGCCAGGTCAAAAGGGGATGACAATTTTCTTGCTCTCGGAGAAATCCTAAGAACCTTGAAGCGTTTTTAGCGATATCGAATATGTGATCATTCCATAAGAATTGATTTGTGATACTCATATCGAGTACTGAAAGTCGATTAGTTTTCTGGATGCAAGAGCGCTTATTAATAGCGGCATCTGGGGTGGATTACGCTTTAACGACAGGAGACAGCAGTTTTTGAAGCATTAAATTCTACACGGTTCTTTATTCCCCATTTGACAATGCTGTCGAGATCGAAATTCAATGAGCTTATCATACGCTGCCGTTAAAGTGCCACATCCGAATAACAAGGATATGAATCTTAAAACGAATATGAAAAGCTGAGGGTTCTGTCATCAGCGAAACAGTTTAATGGATTAGAAGTGGCAGACAAGATATCGTTTATGAATATGAGGAAGAGAGTCAGAGACATAATGGACCCCTGGGGGACACCAGAATTCTTTTTATGAGTTTCAGATTTGAAACCATCCAATACAAATTGTATGGAGCGTTTCGAAATGTAGTTTTTAATCCAAGGAAGAAGATATTGATCAATATCAGCATTTTTGTAAATGTTTCATACTGAAAATCAATTTTTAAGAAACGAATCTCTGGAACAATTTAGAAGAGCCCCAGAACAATTGGGAACAAGTTTTAGAATTTTGATTATCGGAAAAGGGGGGGTCAGAATATGTTAAACAGAATAGTACACTGTTAAGTGTTATTTGGTCTTAATATCTTTATTAACTTCTCATAGGAAGTTATTGTAATGGGTCTGATTTGTCGAATTGATAATTTGACATTTCTCGACGTTTCAAGGTCCCTAGAGTCGAAATAAAAGATTTTTAGAAAGATGTCTGTGCGTGCGTGTGTATGTACGTACTTCCGTATGTTAGCGACGTTTTTGTGTTGTCCATAGCTCAAGAGATATCGACTTCAAATACATTTTGTTGTACAGATAATAAGGCAGAAAGATGTAGAAAGGGCTCTCAAGAAAATTGAGTGGGTTTTTTTTTACCATAGCAGTTTAAAAAAAAGTTGATAATTTTGGTTAACCCTAAATATCTCATGAACCAATATTGCTAGAGACTCGAATTAACTTTTATATTATATATTGTAACGTGATACAAAAGAAGTATATTTTTGGAAAAAATCCAATTAACGGTTTTTTTTTTTATAAATCGAAAAAACTGAAAAAAAAATTGTCACGTCGAAAATTTTGAGAAAAATCTAATTGACAGTTTTTTTTTTAATAAAAAAGTTGGAAAATATTGAATTTCGACTCAAATATCTTTTCAAAACTTTGAGATATTGGCTTTAAACTACTTTTACTTACTTAAGGTGGCGCTACAGTCCTGTGTGAACTAGGGCCTCACCCAATAAACTTCTCCATCTAGCTTATTCCAGTTTCGCGCTCCAAGTTGGTTGAGCTCACTTTCCACTTGTGTGCGCCACCTGATTCGCAATCTTCCTTTACTGCGCTGTCCTGTGAGTGTGAATTCGAAGACTTTCCGGGCCGGAGCATTGGTTTCCATGCGCTCTACGTGACCCAGCCATCTTAGTCGTTGGACTTTTACTATTCTGACTAAGTCTACGTCGCTGTACATCCCGTACAGCTCGTCGTTCCATCTTCTCCTCCACTCCCCTTCGATTCATATGGGACCGTAGATCACACGAAGAACCTTTCTCTCGAAACGACCCACCTTTTTTGACATCGAAAGGTTCTATTAAGTTGTTTCCAACCTTTATGGAGCAGCGTGAATTCTCCATGGTCATCCTGCACAAACGGACGAGTTTGACAGGGATGCCAAAACTAGACATGGCTCTTTACATCTAGTCCCTGTAGATGCTGTCATATGCGGCCTTAAAATCGATGAAAAGATGGTGGTCGATTTGGTGTTCTTAGGTTTTTCCAGGATCTGCCGTAATGTGAATACTTGGTCGACTGTGGACTTTCCTGGTCTAAAACCACACTGATAAGGACCTATCAGGTTGTTGACGATGGGCTTTAGACGTTTACATATTACGGCAGAGAAGATTTTGTAAGCGATGTAAAGTAGACTGATTTCTCTATAGTTGGTGAAGTTTAGAGGGTCTCCTTTTTTCGGATCGGGCAAACAATGCTGAGGTTCCATTCATCGGGCATTCTTTCTTCCTCTCTCTAGAGCTATTTTAAAGAGCTCGGCGTTCAAGTCATCCGCTCCAGCGGTTTTGTTAGACTTCAGCTTAGATATGGCAATCTTTATTTGTCTAAGGCGAGAGGACGGGATTGTTGGCTTTCGTCGTCTATGTTAAATGGATCATCCTGCCTGACAGCGGAATTCGGTTCGTCGTTGCCGTTATACAGTACAATTAAAAGACACCGAAATTATTTTTGAAAATTCGATCATTAGAGTAAGTAATAGTTTATAAGCCAAGTTTCGGTTGCTGTAAATGTTCTTATTCACGTTTTATTAAAATGTCGGCTTACAAAAAAAAAAAAATGGGGAGACGAATTTTGCATTTTTGAAAAAAAAAAATCGGGGGAATATCTATTAAAATATACATTTCACGACTCTTAGTTTTGGAACAACGGTTATACCTAACACTTTTTAGAATCTAAAAAAAATATAAAATGTTGGTATTTCGGAAAAAAATTCAAATTTTGCCCATATCTTTTAAAATTTTGATCATATTGAACATATTGTTGTATGTTCAAGTTGTTTCAGTTCAAATTGTTTCTTTATTATATTTCTTTAGTTTCTCTCTTTCTTGTGAAATAAATGTTTTCAATATTTTTGTTTTCGATTCCAGCCTCGGTTTAAACTTTTGTTGTCATAATGGGCAGCAACAATGATGCTGGCTTTCACAGCATAAACGAAAAAAATAGATTTTTAGTAAATACTCTTTGCAAAAGTAATAATGGTTTGCATATTTGCCACATCAATGCTCAGAGTCTTGTTAACAAATTCGATGAGTTCAAAATGATATTTGAAGATAGTTTGCTTGATATAATTTGCGTGTCTGAGACGTGGTTTTATCCAAATTTAAATAGTAGTCTCTTTTCTCTTAATGGATTTAAAAAACCTTACAGGGCTGACCGAACTCATACAACGGGAGGGGGTGTTGCAATATACGTTAAAAATTACATCCGGTCTAGCCATGTCAAATGCTCTGATGGTACCGAGGCATGTGATTATTATTTCATTGATTTATTTGATGGTGATAATAAATGCAGCATTGGTGCCATTTATATGCCACCACGAGTTGCTAGCTCTCGTCTTATTACACCAATTGTAGAAGAAATGTGTTCTCGTGTACCTAAGCTTATAGTTTGTGGAGATTTAAATATAAATCTTTTGCAACCTTCATCTAACCTATTTAAAACGTCAATGAGTTCTCTGGGACTCTCATTTGTGAATAATGTTGAGCCAACTCACTTTAGGCCTGGTTGTATCCCATCACTGCTTGATGTTTTTCTTGTAAGCAATGAAAGTTTTGTTAAATGTTATAGTCAGTTATCCGTCCCTGTGTTTTCATACCATGATCTAATTTTTGTAACCTATGATTTAAATTTCGAGAGGAATTCGACACAATCATTTCAGTTTCGTGATTTTCGTAATGTCAATGTTGAATATTTATTTAGTGATTGTTCGTCCATTGATTTACGCCCAATTTTCGCTACGTCTAACGTTAATAGTCAAATTGAACACCTTAATGTCGCTATTGACTATCTTTTTAATAAACATGTTCCCTTAAAGACTCGATTTATTAAATCACGTAGCTGTCCTTGGCTTTCTCATGAAATTCTTAATGCAATTAAAGCAAGAGATGTCTCATATCGCCGGTGGAAACGATTTGGCTGTGTAGAAATGCTTCGACTATTTAAAACATCCCGAAATCTGGTAACAAGGTTAATAAAAACAGCCAAATACAATTATTATAATAACAGGTTCAACACAGATCTTTCCTCCAAGTTCTTTTGGAAAGAAGTTAAAAGTGTTGGTTTAAAAAAAGATACCTGTGTTTACGATGAGAGCATTGATTTAGAGGAACTGAATCGTAATTTCTCTACTCCTCCAACCCAACTCAACAATATGGTCTCCGGACTTTCTGAGAACGATAGAGCTGATGCATTTTCTGTGTCTGCTGTTGATGAATATCAAGTAGGAAAAGCAATTTTCTCAATAAAATCCAAATCTACTGGTCTCGACAACATTCATCCCGATTTTATAAAAATCCTTCTTCCCTTCATACTTCCTCATATAACTCACATTTTCAACACTATAATAATGACCTCAACCTATCCCACTTCCTGGAAACAATCAAAAATTATCCCTATCCCTAAACAAGGAATAAAAAAAGAATACAGACCCATAGCTATCCTTCCTTTTCTATCTAAGGTTTTTGAAAACATAATAAGCTACCAGATAAAAAGTTATATTAAACAAAAACATCTCCTTCACGCTCTGCAATCTGGTTTCCGACCTGGACATAGTTGCATTTCAGCCCTTCTTAAAGTGTCTGATGATATTAGACAGGCATTAGACAACAATTATATAACTGTGATAACTTTACTTGACTTCTCAAAAGCATTTGATTGCGTTAACTTTAATATTCTCTGTGATAAACTGACGACCTATTTTAATTTCTCTGACACAACAAAAAATCTTATTCATTCCTACTTGACCAATCGTATGCAAGCTGTATCGTGCAATGGTAAGCTGTCTTCGTTTCTTCCTGTTAGTTCTGGTGTTCCTCAAGGATCTATCCTTGGGCCTTTACTGTTCTCTATGTTCATTAACGATTTGCCATCTGTTTTATCTTACTGTCAATTTCACATCTACGCGGATGATGTGCAGTTATACATTAGTTTTCCCATTGGGATGGTTGAAGATGCTATATCTAGTATGAACATTGATTTAAGCTCAATATATGACTGGTCTAACCGCAATGGACTTAAACTTAATCCAGAGAAAACGAAAGCTATCCCTATATCCAAAAATAATCCTCACCTTCAAAACCTTCCTCGCCTCCTTTTAAATACATGCGAAATTGAATATGTCACCAATGTAAAAAACCTAGGTATAATCTTCAACAATAAACTAACATGGGACACTCATATTGATTCTATAATTGCCAAGATATATGGTTCACTTAGAGGACTATCTGTAACTAAAACAATACTCTCTACTCAAGTCAAATTGAAGCTTGTAAGATCGTTTGTACTACCCATATTATCATATGGGTGTGAGTTGTTCGCAGATCCTGATTATCATTCACTTCAAAAGTTAAACGTTGCTTTCAATGCTATTGCCCGTTACGTTTTCAATCTTCGAAGGTTTGATCACATTTCGCTTCAGGCTCGTCAACTTTTGGGTTGTAAATTGGAAGCTTTCTTCATGTATCGGTGTTGTTTGTTTCTCTTCAAATTAATTGTTAATAAGACTCCGAACTACCTATTTTCCAAACTTAATTTCTGTCCTTCAAATCGTTCCATTCTATTGCGCTCCTCAAGATATACCTGTTTGACATCACGCAGACAATTTTTCGTTTATGCTGTCAGACTGTGGAATAATGTTCCCAGTCACATGAGGTCTGGAATCGAAAACAAAAAGTTTAATGAACTTATCTTTGAACATTTTTCTAACATGAACTGAGATGACTTTTTTATTATTTATTATTTATCTTCTTCTTTTGCGACTTTGCTTTAAATTTTATTAAATTCATTTAAAAACTTTATTAAGCTTAAATTTACTTTTGTAAAATTAACTTGTAATATTTTGTTATAATTGTTATTTAATTTTGCTATAATTGCTACTCGATATAATACATTCTTGCATATCCTTGTTAATCTTTTGTAATACATCCTGTACTATTTATAAGTTATTCTTAATGTACAGCTGTTTTCTTATCAATAAATCAATCAATCAATAAATCAATCAACTAGAACCACCTGGAACAATTCGAAAAAAGGGGTGGGGGTCTAGGTCGAAAACAGTTTTTCGGGTCCAAAATCCCCGTTTTTGGCATTTTTCAAAAAAAAAACTTTGAAGCAATGCGGAACAAACCGGGAACAACCTGGAACAACTTTCCAAAATAGGAAAATCGAAAAAGGGGAGCTAACTTCACGCACTCGACCATTGCAGTTTTTTTTGCTTGTTTGAACTTATTCCGATTTTCCTCAGTGGGGTTGGCTTTACAACAACGGAAACTTACATCTCTGAACCTAATAACCTCTTTACATCTCGAATCAAACCATGAGTTCTCTTTGGGTTTGATACATTTTTGAGACCGTCCCAGTTGGCTTTCTCATATTGCCAAACGGTTCTCATAGAGGTTTTTCTTTTTCTTTTTTTATTTCCATACATTTTTCTAAAAGCAGTTATAATGTGTAAGGCAAAAATACATTTAAAAAATACTTCTTGGAGAAATTATCAAAAGTAAAAACTCTAATTGACGATAAATTTCCAAATTTTATAAAGCTTCAAAAAATGGCATTGGGGACAGTTCGAGTGGTTTCGTTAAGTTTGCATCGACATTTTCGTTTGAATTTACCCACTTTATGTTCGATTTAACTTTAGTTAATGTAAATATTAATTGAGTTTAGAATTTTAACGGTAACATATTCAAATGACTCACGTATTATTGTGTTTTTATTAAAGGTTCTATATTTTTCCACAGCTATTGTTACCTAATTATTTGTTTATATTATCTGTTTTTGAATAGAATTGGAAAATATATAAATATGTGGATTCAGTTGTAGAAGAAAAAAACTTACTATTTTCAGATACATAAATATTATATTCATTAAATGAACATTCAGTCGTATACCGTTAAATAAATGTTATTAAAATTTTAATTAATTTTTAGATTGCAATACTAAAAGGTTCCTTGTGGCAAGTTATATGGTTCTAAAATACATTAAATGCAAATGTGTACCAAAGACACCATAGTACTCACGCTTTGATAGTCAAGTTTGAAATAAGGGGTCCACAATCCTATCGGTAACATTTTAAAGGATTACACTGACTTTCTGGCAACGTTTAACATTATTTATTTAGTAAGTTATAAAATTTGTTTCTTACCTGGTAACCTATTACGTCTGGCAACTCTTATCACATTAATAAATTACACGTCATAACTCTTTGGCGTCAAGTCAATTTGGCAAGTAGGATTTATAACTTTCTAGATTTTAATTTGCAATTGAGGTCAAATACGGACTCAATAAAGTCAGAGGACACCTTTGAAATTGGCTCGGCGAATGAGCAGCTTTACCTGTAGTGTACACCGGTGTATATGTAATTGTTTTGAAATTAAGACAAGCTCAATTCAAATTTTAAATTTTCACTTTAGTACTCGTATAAAAAGTTGGCCAAATATAGATAAATTTCCAAAATCGAATGGTGTTTTTTCCACCATCTTTATTTCAGGCTTTCCATTAAATGTCAATTAATTTCAAATCTACTTAAAGTTAAAACAAGTACATGCGACACGGTTGTGGATCATATTTATTTTTTTCTCGGCATATGTTAGATGTTTATGCCCAAACATTTCTTGTTTGTATAACATCCCCAGTCTTATATAAGCAAAGCAGTCTTTTTGCTTTGAAATTTCGTGACAGAAATTTAAGATCCTATAGACGATTGAGCTTTATTCACTAAGCATGTTTCGTTTAACACTTATCGTGGGTTTTTTCTGCATCGCATCAGTTGCTTTGGAATCTTTGGAAGATAGTAGTGAAAACAATGATCGAATTATTGGAGGCCGTAATATTGCCATAACTGAGGCACCATACCAAATTTCAATGCAAAATAAAGGAATCCACTTTTGCGGAGGAAGCATTATCAGCCCAAAAGTTGTCCTAACGGCTGCCCATTGTATAGCCGGTGTTGATGGCGTTAGCCTAAGCGATTTGACTTGTCGTGCAGGTTCTACCATGTGGAGTAATGGTGGCCAAGTAAGAAATATTGTCGCTATGATTTCTCATCCAAAGTACAATCCAAAAACCAAAGAAGCTGATATTGGTGTCTTAATATTGAGTCCCGCATTCAAATTTGACACTGGAGTAAAACCTATTAAATTGGCCGACGGTGTGCCGACAGATGGAAAAGCCGGCATAATCAGTGGTTGGGGTGTTACCAGAGACAAAGGCGTTATAGTAAGCACTATGCTTAAATGTGCTGAAGTAACATCAATATCAAGGAAGAATTGTTCTCAACCTCCATGGGACTACGGTGATGAAATATTACCAAGCATGATTTGTGCCAGGGGTGATGGGAAGGACGCATGCCAAGGAGATTCTGGTGGACCTTATGTCAGCAAAGCTACGAATAAGCAATGGGGTGTGGTATCCTGGGGACGAGGTTGTGCGCGAGAAGCCTATCCAGGTGTGTATACAGCAGTGGCAGCTTTCAAAAAATGGATAACGAAATTCATCGACGAAATTAAATAAATAAATATATAGAAGACATAGGGTAAATGTACCAGTACCTAGCCATCTGACGGTTTTTCTTACTTATGGAGTTAGATACAGATTTGGGTTTATAATAATGATTTTTTAACATTTTCTCTTTTATAAAATTCATATCAAATAAAAATATATTATGAAGCAAATTTGTTTGTGTGTAATTTTATTAATTTTGTACATTGTTTTGAAATTCTTGAAGGCATTCCAATTTTGTAATGGTATGGCCTTCCACATTCACATAGTACGACTCAAGAACGAACCTCTGTATTTCACAAGATGACCGGACCGAAGACAAAATTGTGTTTGAAAAACAAGAAATGAGACTAAATTTGTAGCTTCATTGAATTTGAGAATTTGAAATAAAACCAATTTGATATTTTGTTGATCTTGACTATTCCCCAATTAGGCCGCCAAAAAGTCATCAGTACCTTCAAGTATTTTTCACCATCAAGAATTATATTGAAATTACAAGGCAATAATTAAGAAGGCAGTCGAGGAACCTCCATCCCTGACAACAGTACTCGCACACAGGAATGGTTGAGAGTTGTAAGTCACTAGGCCCTAGTTCTCAACGGACTGTTGCGCCACCCAATTTTTTTTATAATCGAGGAACTCAAACAATTGTGTTCTTCATCAACTTCCTTGCAAGCTTGTCGAAACCTTTGAACTTGTTTTAGTTACTGACATTGTACTTACATACTTTGTGCAGTTTGCTAACTTTTGTAATTACAAAATAGCAAAATATTTTGTGTATTGGTAACATCACTTTAGCTAAAGTCCATTAAAAATAGACTGATCTATTGACGTCAACACAAAAAAGCCCTATGCGCGAACTCGAAATTTTGCGAAATAATATGAACCTTACGCCAAATGTACTTATTATGTACGATCAATTGGGATCACTTATTTTGTAACTTATACATTGACGATATGTGTAACATTTTTTATTTAACTCTTTTTGACTGTTTTTACAAAACGATTTCATTTAAAAAGACTCGAAATAACTTGAGTGTTCCACCATGGTTTGATTCTCACGTTAAAAACTTAAAAAACAAAAGGAACAAAGCCTGGATAAAGTATAGTCAAACAGGAATTGATGATGATTATAGGACGTTCATTATAATAAAACAACTTTTCACTGACTACTCTAACATCCTATATGATGACTACATTCGAAAAATTGAATTAAAACTTAAAAATAATCCTGATAGTTTTTTGAAATTCGTTAATCGTAAGAAGAAAACATGTGGGTACCCTAACTTAATGACTGATTCCACATTAAATAGTAATGAGCCGAAAATAATTGCGAACATGTTTGCAAACTACTCCAAAAATGCTTTTGTAGATTATAATACTATTAGTTTTCCTAACACATCTACCACTGTTTTAAATCTTTGACGTTAGGCAAAAAGGTCTTAAGTCAGAAACTGCTGTTTTTTCTTAAAACTAAATTGAAAGTTGATTAGCTATTCGCAAATCTGGATTTTACTAATGTGAAAAAATAATGATGGTAAATAAGTTGTGAAATGATGACCTACTCGTATATAACATGTTAATACATTTTTTCAAATTCATAAGTTTTTTGATGACTTAAGTCTTTAGGATCCTCTTATTTCGTATTATTTGAAAAAAATTTGTTTCTTTGTATAACTTAAGTCGCAAAATAAAACACTGTCATTTAGTTTTAAATAAGAAATTATTTTATTTATAAAAAGCTTAAGAATATAAAGTTAAGAAAAATTAATATTTATGTAGTTTATGTTTCTTCGTCTTCATCTACCAAATCGGGATCATCATTTGTTGCGGTGTTAGAAGTTGGCAAATTTTTATAAACACAGGTGGTACTAAGCTTGAAAGAGAAGAAAAATCCCTCTTTTTCTCGTCAGATATCGGGACTAAAGTTCTGTACTTTGCTTGGAATGGGTTATTTTTAAGACATCTATTTTTTCTCCTTCTTAGGAAGTTTAAGTTGTTTTTGTATCGCACCAACCCATTCTGCTGGTATTGCAGCCATTGCACATTATGCCAAGAAAACTGCTCGTTAATAGTATTTTTTTTGCACACAAAAACTGTCTTCAGTAAAGCCGCAAAATCAAAGAATTCCTCTTGATGCATGTCATGAACTCGGAACTTCTTTTTTAAGCCAGCTGTTCTTACTAGTTGGAACCAATCGTAGGGGTGATAAACAGGTGTTTTAGTTTTAGTTTTTTTTTGTTTTTGTTTTTCAATCATTAAATGATCCACGTCACATTCCATATGTGTATGACCCGGAACAAGGAACTTGGGGTTGATGGTTAGATTGGGGAACTTAATTTGAGCCATTAAAAACATAGCCGCCACATGACTGTTTTTATTTTGTCCCCCGCAAGTGTCTGAATAGCTTCTTCAAGTGAGCATACAGGCAGGAAGCTATTTCATTTCCCCCTCTAGCAGCTAGAGCCTCATGCCACATTTAGTGTGTTGAATCACCGGTAGCATTATCGTGAACAGTAAGGTTATACGTCCATAGCTGCCTTTTATAGTACCAGTAGCGTGATGGTTAGTGCGTTGGACTGTCATGCAAGGGGTCTTGGGTTCAATCCCTGCCTGTGCCACCTTAATTAAAAAAAAAAAATCACGGGTACTGCCTCTTGCGAGGAATTGACAAATCCTCCAAGAGTAATTCTTGTCATGAAAAGTGCTTTCTCAAAATTAGCCGTTCGGATTCGGCATATAAACTGTAGGTCCCTTCCATCTCTGACAACATTACTCGCACACAGGAATGGTTGAGAGTTGTAAGTCACTAGGCCCTGGTTCTTCATGGACTGTTGCGCCACCTAATTTATTTTTTTATTTATTTAGCTGCCTTTTATAAAATGCTACCGAAGATCCAACAAACGGTGTTGGCAAGCATTGCTGAAGATCGAAGCTGAAGCATTTTTTTTGCGTGCTGTCTTGTGCTGCTAGCTTATCAGCTTTTTTGGCATCGTAAGCTGCACTAGCCTGCTCATGATGGATTTGGAGATGGTTTTCAGCTTCTTGGTTTTCTTCTTCATTAGCAGCAACTTGAACACGCATGTTAAGGGTGTCGCACTTGTAACAGGTATCAACTTTTGGTTTTTTAAAAGAGAGTTTTAAATTGTGAAATTCCCTCTCATAAATTGAACGATCGACAAAATTCTCTCGTCCGTCTTTGTATAGGTCGTACATAATCCTCAAGTTTTGATATGAGCCACGACTTCATTAAGCTGCTCTACAGATTTTTTTGTTTTTCGAAGCTTTTTTTTCTCTTTAGTCATCCAATGTAATGCCGGATGTGCTTAGCATTTTATTTTTGATGGCGTTTAATATGAACCGTTCTTTTTCGTTCAAAGTTTTGCTAAAACAATTCCCTTACACACAGAAACTCTTGCACCGTTGACTTCAAGGAAGTATTCATAAGTAACTTCCCAGCTTTTCGTACTCCCAACTTTTCTTTGGCGAGAAACCTGTTTTTCTTTGACATTTATAAGATTTGCGATGAAGGTAACTCTTTTGTCGTGGGTGCCAAGCGACCAGTACTCGTCAAAAATTAGTTTGCTTATGTCCTCTTTAAGTAGATGATTAATGTATAGGCTATGCTCCAATTTGATAATTCCGTTAGGTATAAAAGACTTAAGTACTTAGAAGAAAATTAAATGTTTCAGAGGTAGCGGTCACAAAATCTTAAATCAACTTAAGACGTTAATGCCAAACCGAATATGTTTTTTCAGACTTATTGTGTTAATTGTTACGATGGGAAGCAGTTGTGCTAGACTCAAGTCATAAGTACCAAATGAAAGAGAAAAAAATAAGTTATTAAACCCTATCAAAAGCCCAAAATGCAATTTTTTGACTTAAGACGTTTTTACCTAACACCAAAGAAATTTCCTCCACTTAAATTCTATCAATTTCGTTATAAGTGAAGTAACTGTACTTAATAGTATCCTACAACTTGACGAATATTTTAGTCCTGGTCCCGACGGTGTACCATCATCCATTTTAAAGAAATGTGCTGCGTATTTAGCACACCCGTTATGTGTTATGTTATATCTTGAAGATCGAAAGCTTCTTAATGACTGGCAGTACGGCTTTCGAAGCAATAGGTCCACTGGTGATCTCATGGTTCATCTCACCGAACAGTGGTGCAAATCTTTACATCGCTTTGGAGAAAGTAAGATTATTGCACTTGATATTTCAAAAGCATTTGATAGGGTTTGGCATTAGGCTCTCTTATCGAAAATGCGTGCTTTCGGTTTGCATGAATCCCTGCTTCATTGGATTAGTAATTACCTTTCGGATCGTTCAATACAAGTAGTATTGGATGGATTCAAGTCTGAAAACCATAAAATAAATGCCACAGGGCTCTGTTCTATCTCCAACACTCTTTCTCATTTTTATTAATGATCTCCTGTCTGCAACATCTAATCCAATACATTGTTTCGCTGACGATAGTACTCTTAGCTTTTCATATTCGTTTTCAGACTCACATCCCTGTTCTTCGGATCTGGAACTGCAACGACAAAATATGATAATCTCATTAAATTCATAAATGGGGATTAAAAAACCGCGTGGAATTTAATGCTTCGAAAACGCAATGATGTCTTGTATTGTTAAAGCGAGATATACCCCCATTGCCATTATCCATGGATGGCACTTGCATCAATTAGACTGAACACCTCGATATTATCGGTATGTGTGTCACCAACAACCTCTTGTGGAATGATCACATACGCGATGTCGCCAAAAATGCCGCAAGGTGTTTGGGTTTCCTTAGGCGATGCAAGAAATATTTCACCCCTTCTGATCCGTCTGTTATCTACAAAACTTACATACGTCCAAAGCTTGAGTATAATTCCCATTTCTGGGCTGGTGCTCCTGCAACTTACTTAAGCCCCTTGGATAGTATTGAACGTAGAGCATTTAAATTGATAGATGATAATATCATCATAAATTCATTTACTTCACTTGAACATCGTCGCAAGGTCTCTTGTCTGACCCTTTTTACCGTTATTTTAACGGCTTATGCTCTAGTGAAATACCCAGTTGCATTCCTCCCCTTAAACAGTTCAACCGTAATACTAGCGCTTCTAGGAATGCTCATCAGTATACCCTCGAGCCCAACTTCGGCCGTACTGTCAAATACAGAGATTCGTTCTTTAGCCGTACTACGCGAATGTGGAATGCCTTACCACACTCTGTCTTTCCTAGTCATTGCAATGTTCAGGAATTCAAAACCAATGTGCACCGATATCTCCTTTTAAACCCTCTCTCCTCTTCCTAGTGCTCACACTGTCCCTCTGCATAATAAGGGTAGTAATATCCCCTTGAGTGTGTGCTTATTATAAAAAAAAGTGTTCTTTTTAACACGTCTTTATGTAGCTCGCTGTTTCCTTTTATCTGGAAGAGCTCCTTCATAATACCAGTACAAAAAAAAAGGTCCTAAAAACGAAATAATGAACTACCGACCTATTGCTAAACTATTTGTGATACCTAAACTGTTTGAGTCCATCGTATGTAGCGTCCTTTCTTTTCACTGTAGTTCAATTATCTGTGATAACCAGCATGGTTTTGTTAAAAAGCGTTCAACTGTTACTGATCTGTTTAACTTTACGTGCTTTTGTTTAGATTTTTTTGAAAAACGTGAACAAGTAGTTTATATCTTTACTGATTTCAGCAAGACCTTTGAGAAATTGTGTCATAAAACATTACTTTTAAAACTATAAAACTACCACAGCAAGGTTTTAACGACTATTTCTTAAACTGGATCTCCTCATATTCGCAAGATAGAAGTTAAAGTGTTAAATTTCGTAATGAGTGTTCAAGTTCATTTGTTGTGAATTCTGGTGTCCCCCAGGGTAGTCACTTTGGTCCTATTCTATTTGTTTTATTTATAAATGACTTGGTTTCGATCATACAAAATTCGTCTGTCCTAATATATGCTGATGACATTAAAATTAAAAAAAAAATTAACTCTACATCTGACTGTGTTCTCTTGCAAGAAGACTTAATATTCTTGTCCTTTAAGTAGAGTATAATGTATTTTGTGAATTGGGTATTGTCTAACTGATTCTAAACCAACATTTAATGAACATATTAACTTCATAGTTAAAAAAGCAATAGAGTTCTGGGTTTCATTAAGAGATTTGCTCGTGATTTCCGTGACCCATATGTTTTAAAATTACTTTTTGTTTCATTTGTGAGACCAATCCTTGAAAATGCCTGTACAGTATAGTCCCCTTACTACTCCGCCGCCGTACACGTCACAAGACTCGAAGCCATTCAGAAAATATTTTTGCGTTTTTGTCTACGATCCCTTCCGTGGCCTCATGATTTTCATACATTACCGCCTTATTCTCAAAGACTTTCTCTCATAAATCTTCCTTCTTTGACAATCATAGGATGTACTTGCAGTTTTGTTTTATTGTTGGAATAATAAATGGACGAATTTCATCACCATCAGTTCTTGGTAGTTTAAACTTTAGTTTTAGTCGTTCATGTATAAGATTCCAGAAACCATTGAATACTAATTTTAGCAGATCAAACTATCAAACACTTGCTGGATCATATTTATTTTATTTTCATGATTTTCATGGTTTTTAATCATTTTATAAAAAATAAACAGTGTTCAGGAAAAAAATACTATTTGACTTTTAACAGTCAAATATTTCTTTTTCAAAAAGCCTTAGCACGGAAATGAACATAGCTACAATTTATCTTCTCTGAAGACTTGTAGCAACCATATAATTCGCAGTTGATTTATGTAGCTCGGATTATATGGTATCTCGATTAATTCGGGAAAATATGCGTCAAGACAATGTGTAATGGTCATCTTCTGATGAGCCCAACCATTGCACCGGGGCGAAACGCATATATGAACACTTGCTGGATCATATTTATTTTATTTTCATGATTTTCATGATTTTAAATCATTTTATTAAAAATAAACAGTGTTCAGGAAAAAAATACTATTTGAATTTTAACAGTCAAATATTTCTTTTTCAAAAAGTCTAGTTTAAGTTTTAGATTGTATATATACTATACATGTTTTATATTAATAAGAATTGTTAACGTTAGTATTTAACGAATTATAATAAATAAATAAATAAATAAATGTCTTCACATACAGTGCTGTTCAAAAATGTTGGTCAAACATTCTATTATACCCTTTTCGAGACCAGTTATTGGAATTTAGGAACGCTACGGGGCTTTTTTTGCACTAGGTAGCAACATGTCATTAAAACAGTTGATTTTATTATCAATAAGAGCTGCATTTGGTTTGTGATAGTAGTCCACTACCAACTAAAGTGATTTTGTGGAAAAAATGGGAAAAAATCAGTTCGGAACATAAAGCAAATATTTTATGTTTTCACGTCTCAATTTGACAACATGTAAAATTTACAAGAGACAAACTGTGTCATTTAACTTGAAAAAAATTCGTGAGACGGGACTACGTTTTTTGGTGTAATACTGTCGTCAGCATCATTTCAGCACTTCGGTGGACCTTAAACGATCTGTGTCGAGCTACATGCAAATTAATTTCGTCAAGCTCAGTGGGAAAAAGCTGAACTTGGAGTACTTAAGCCGTACAGAAAAATGATTGCTCTGGGCTCAGGAGCACCTAAATTGGACTCAAGACATATGGAACAATGTCATCTTTTCAGACGAATCAAAATTGAAGCTCTATATGTTGTATGTATAGGTGTGATGGTGTGGGGATGCTTCTCTGGAGATAAAAAAAGGTACAATGAGCTTTCTAGAATCCAAAGTCAATGCAAAAGTATACTTTCGAGACCTGAAAAATGTATTGGAGCCCAAGGTGCTAGAGCTTTTTGGGGACACTTACAGCTTCATTTTTCAACATGACAATGCTCCTTACCATACAGCTAAAATTGTAGGTATGAACTTGATTTCATTTTAACCATGACTGACAAAAATTAAGCTTTAAAAAAAGTTCAAGCTTTTATGACTAAAAAAAATGTTTGGATTTTTTTTTATTTTTAAGGTTAAAAAGTACTTCAAAGAAAATAATTTCGATGTGCTAAGTTGGCCTCCATACAGTCCAAATCTCAATCTAATTGAGAATATTTGGTCTATAATGAAACCTGAGGTTGCCAAGAAGCGCCGAGAGTCAGTTGATGAATTAAAAAAACTACTTACCCGGACCTTGAAAACGATGCCTGATTTCAATATCTGGCCGATGTGCCATCGTGGTAAAAGCAAGAGGAGGAACAATAAAATACTAATTAGATAAAACATGTTTCTGAGAAGCAATAAAAAACCAATTAACTGCACCAATAAAGTATTTTTCCTTAATCCTTAAAAATGAGACAGGTACTTAAAAAACTCATTTTTCGGTATAACCACTTTTTGCTTCCGTGACCATTTTAAAAAAAATCCCAAATTCTTATTGTATCATAAACTGCAAAGTAAAACAAAACCTCATTAAAAACTACGTTGTTATTTCAACACATTTCACAAAATTCGAGAAAAATCGAAAAAAAAGTTTGACCAACATTTTTCGAACGGCACTGTAAGTACTAAGCTGTCCTAGTACCCAGTTTAGTTAGACCAACTACTACGCCTGATGATAAGCAGTCCTAACAAAAAGACAAGTACCCCTACATATCTTCACATCACTAGTATCCGATCTAACTAACACAAACCAGTACTAGAAATTAATACGTCGAAAATTGGGCTTAATTTCATTGTGACATTAAATTGGTATTTTAAATAATATTTTATTCTTTAAGGGTATACCACAATTTAATGTGAATTTTGAAGATGCGCCATGGCAACACAAATGTTTTAACATTTGTTTTTAAATTTCAACTTGCAAGTCGATGTACATGGACAATTGAAAAATGTCCAAACGCCCTAGGCTATCGATCTTGTGGTACCAGAAAATATCGAGTTCTTAGTAGTACCCTGTATGTATTTCAAAGAACTAAAGTTTAGTACTTTTGAAACAATAAAACAATTTGAGTACTTATAACTAACCAGCTATAGTAACCAGGTTCTGGTTTGTTTTGGGGAGTTGCTTAGGAACGAGCTCTAACAAACACTCTGTATCAAATTAATTGGACCAGGGCCTATCACTTGTGTGAAGAAATAAGTTTATATCGATTTAAGTACTCATTCCAGGACTAGTACCGGTCCTAACGTTGTGATTCTGTGATTCTAGGGACCTTGAAACATCCAAAAATTTAAAAATTTAAAATTCGACAAATCGGGTCGATTAGAATAATTAATTACAAAATTACTATAGAACCAGCACAATAAGATTCTATGACAATTTGAATACATTCAACCTTTCGTAAGTAAAAAGCAACAAAATAACTACACATGCTTCTACTTTGAACGTCGAACTTGTCGAGTTGTAGAAGCTGAGTAGGGTCGATGATTCTCGAGATTTTTTCCAGATGAGTCCTGAAACTAAAGGACGTTCTTATCCCCCTACCTTCCTAGAATCATCACCCCTTCCCACATAAACAAGGCATACAAGCCAAAGTTTATGCCACCTACTCCCATCCCACCTCCTACGTTGTAATGGCGAAATAGCTAGACAGCGCTCCTCTCTCTGGTGCTCCTTCCCACCCTAGGTAACCTAGCTCAATTGCTGTTACCGATCCTAATCATTTCAGAATGATGTTCTTAACATCAACTGACTCCTTACCCTATCTCTTCCTTTCCAACCACCTCTTATCTTTATTGGGCTGGATCTAAGGTGTTAAACGACCCGTGCCGATGATCAGCCTGGCTGGAGGCCCAATTCAAAAATAGCTCAGTCTCTAACGGAATTACCGGATACCTGGCGACCTCCGGATTAACTAGCCTTATCTGTATATGCGAATCTCTGTACAGACGGACTTTATTTCTTTGCAACTCGTGGGACCAAAGATGAAAACAAACAAAAAAGAAAAGAATGATGAGACCGGTATCTCTTCAAGACCGGGCGGCAGTTTGGCGTCAAAGCCTGTTGCCGTATCTCCTGCGGCCAACACAGAGAAGGGAGTAGTGGCAATCCATGGACCCTCCTCTGCTGTTGGTAGGAACGAGAGTAGGAAGGTAGCGATACCTAATTCCAGTATTGGCAGGGTTGTGAATAATGGCCCTACCACTACTACTGAGAGTACATCCAGAAATGGAAAGGGGAAACTCTCGAATAGCCTATATAAACAAAGACGGCAAGCTGCAAGAATCCTAGAGGCCTCTGGTGCATCATTGGAGGCTGAAAGGACACCGCAGCAAACCGATCGCGTTGAATGGGCAAACAGTGTCCTTCCTGTAACAAGAATACAGTAAAGACTCTACGTCTAAACGCGAAAGGTCTCTTGAGGGGGCTATACCGAGACCAAAACCGTCAGGACCACTTCCTTCCATAAGCGATGGGGGTTGGCATCAGGGTCATGTCAAACTCATGGTTTGTGGGGATTAAAGGTCTTGTGACGTATACAAGCTTGGTGTCAGCCGGTTAGGTGAAGTTTGGCCAGGTGCAAAGCTCGAGGTTGTCGCTAAGGAAGACATTCCTAGCAGACCTAGAACCCGCATTTGGATTCCAATCGAACCTGCTGGTATTGAGAACATTCCCGAGATGATCAAAGTTTGTAATCCATCTCTTCCGACGCATAACTGGAAGATTGCCAAGCTATAGGAAGTGAAGGGTCTTTATAGGAGTGCCATTGTGGTACTTAATAAAGTATCCTTGGCTCCTCTAGCCTTGACCAATGGTTCTATAAACTATGGCTTCGAATCCATCAAAATTCAAATTTACAAAAAGATGAGGTTATCGCGGATAGCGGGCCTCCTACAACAACCGAAGGTGAACTCGCGGTTGGTGGGCCTGGGACGTCGTCTTCTCTCATAACAGAGGGTGACGATGCACCCACGACCTCTCCAATCACGATGCCACCCTCTAAAATAGTCGAAGACAGTCCATCCTTAATGGAGACTGAGGACGACCTAAACATGGTTCTTCTGAGCGAGACCGAAGTCTTGGGTTCATCCTCAGACTCAGAGGATCAGAACAAAACCGTGGTGGAGGTTGATCTGCCTAATTGTAGCCAAAATGCTGCAGTTAGTACAGATTAATCTCCAACACTCCATAAGGGCCTCGGCCTCACTTGTGGGATTGTGGGATCCGTTGTTCGAGGACTCAGGACTCCTGGGTACTACACACTGTGTGTGACAGATAAAGGTGAACCTAGATCTTGCATACTGGGGAAACGTAGCATTGATGTATTTTTACTCCGTCATTTCAGTGACAAAGATACCACCGTAGCTAGGCTGGAAACAACCAAAGGAAGTTTCTGGCTAGTGTCGGCGTATCTTGGCATGATCACCTTGGCCCTATTACTGAAAAAACCCTGGAGAAAATCGTTGCTGAAGCGGAAAGGCAAAGGATCCACCAAATTATTGGAAGCGATGTAAACGCTCATCATATGGTATGGGGAATTACGAATATCAACGACAGAGGTGAGTCTCTTTTTGATTAGATTGATTTTTGATTATATTCTTGGTACTAACCTCTTAGTAAGTAATGTTGGAAATGAACCAACCTTCATCACTAAAACTCGACAAGAAGTCCTAGACATAACTCTTGTCTCAGATAATATACATCATATGAACACTCGTTCTCTGATCATAGATATATCCAGTTCAATATCAATGTGGATGAAAACCCTAGTCCATTGACTTTACACTCATTACAGAGTTTACTAAAACCTGGACTATCTAGTCCTTCCTCTAACGCTAATGAACTTGACAACAAAGTCAATGACCTTACCTCAGCTATGAACAGATCGCTAGAAATTGCTAGTCCACTTATACACATAAGAGGAAACAATGGTGGCCCTCAGAGCTTGACTCGCTCAGAAAAGAATGCAGGAAACTCTTCAACTGAGCCAAAGCCGCAAGACTAGCCTCTCACTGGGATTCTTACAAAGAATCCCTAAGAATTTACAAGAAGGCACTAAGGAAATCTAAGCGATCTTCTTGGCGATCGTTTTGTGGCACAATAGAAGAAACTTCTGAAGCCCCTAGGTTACGGAAAATTCTTTCAACTAATCCAGCGATGCCAAGCTGCTTGAAAAATGCAGACGGCTCCTGGACAAATTCAATAATTCGCTGAACCTACTACTGGATATTCACTTTCCTGGTATTTCTCTTACCGAAACTTGCAACAGTTATATACGTTCAAGTTCAAGTACAACATATCCACAAGGTGTGATCACAAGGGACAAGCTACAATGGGCTCTCAACAGCTTCAAACCATTTAAATCTGCAGGACGAGATGGAATAATACCAGCCGAGCTACAAAAGACTTCTGACATAATTGCACCAATTCTTGAGGCAATTTTTACCAGCTGTCTTTACCTCAACATGCCTACTGTGAAGGTAAATCGGTGGAAACAGCGTTATACACCTTAGTACGCACTGTCGAATATTCCCTCCATCATAAAGTGTTCACTATAGTTGCTTTCTTTGACATCGAAGGTGCCTTTAACAACGTGGACACATCTGCAATCACATCTGCACTAATATCTCTAAATGTAGAGAGTTCGCTTCAGGAGTTAATTTATTTAATGCTGACTAGTAGAATAATTAACTCAAAACTGGGCAACTCTTCTGGCAGACGATTCGTTAGTAGAGGGACACCACAAGTTGGTGTTCTACCCCCTCTCCTCTGGAAGCTAGTGGTGAATGAAATCCTAACTAGTCTGGATGCGGAAGGTTTCAAAGTGATAGCCTATGCGGACGACGTTGATATAGCAGTTTCAGGAAAGCTTCTTGACACCTTAAAAGAACTCTTACAAAATGCTTTAGACAGACTAATACTTTGGGCTGATCGATGTGGACTGGGTGTTAACCCACACAAAACCGATTTGGTCTTATTTTCGAGGAGATACTAAATTTCATTTGTCAACCCTTCCTATATTAAAGGAATCCAATTCAAATTCTCAGACGAGGCCAAATACCTGGGTCTTGTCTTAGATAAAAAACTAAACTGGAAACGCAACGTACAGGAAAGAGTCAAAAAGCTACTGTAGCTCTCTTTTCTTGCAAAAAAGCTATTGGTAATAAATGGGACCTACCTACAACCCAGAATCACGCATTGGCTATACACATCGGTAATCAGACCGATTTTAATGTACGGTGTGGCAGTATGGTTGACTGCTTTAGAGAAAGCTATAAACCCAGATAAATTAAATAAAGCCCAACGTTCAGCTTGCCTATGTATAAGCGGATCGCTTCGCACGACCCCATGTCCCCTATTACACGTTGACTCACGACTCACGACTCACTTTTGACTTTCCTTATAAACTTGTGTTCGGTGATGCAAGCGCTATTACAGGCTGACTCGTGCACCATGACTTAAAATTGACAATTATTGTTTGTTCTGTTTTGAATGCTCCTTCTCGTTGGCTTTAATTTTTCGATAGTTTTTGAATTTGAGTAAAATTTATAAAACAAAATAAATAGGATTTTGGAAATGGATTCCGAAAATGTATTAAAGCTGTTGAAGTTACACACTTTTCTGGTTTTCAAACAAATTCGATGTTGTTTATCCCAGCAACAAGAAAATGGAATGAAAAAGAACAGCATAAAACGAATATGATAAAAAAGAAACGTCAAAGTGAGTCTACTGAAAATTTGCCCGAGACTCACCGGAAATTTTTGTTTGCATCTCATTTTCTGACATCTGCTTTGTTTTTCGCACTCATGTGAGTCGTGAGTCGTGAGGCATCGTGTAATAGCAGACCATCTGCGGCACTGGACACCTTACTCTACCTAACACCTCTTGACATATTTAGAAAACAAATAGCTGCAAGCTCTGCTATTCGCCTCAAAGCTTCGTCGCAGTGGACACTCCGTAATTCTTAGGTATTTAGAATCAATTCCAAAGCACACACACTACACCATCCCCCAACTGCAATTCGACAGAAATTTCCAGATTTCTATACCTCCCAGATCTTTCTTGGAGGATAGGACATTGCTGGAAGATCGGTTAATCCATTTTTATACAGATGGTTCAAAAACAAAATAAGGGGTTGGTGGAGGTGTGTACTCTGAACGACTGAAAAAAAGTCTCTCATTCCGCCTTCCCAATCATTGTAGCGTGTTCCAGGCGGAACTTTTGGCGATAAAAGAAGTCTTGTCCTGGTTTAAAGAAAACGTGATATCAACATCTGATATCCGTATTTTCTCAGATAGTCAGGCCGCTATCAAATCTCTGGATTCTGTCTCTACAAACTCTATAACAGTCCATAACTGTCGATCATCTCTAATGGAGATGGCACAACAGTTTAATATTCACCTTTGCTGGGTGCCGGGCCATAGAGACATTCCAGGTAACTGTAAGGCAGATGAACTCGCCAGGAACGGTACAGTACAGCCCATCCTACCACGTTTGGCACGTACTGGCATACCAATCGCTACTTGTAAACTTTTGCCAATGCAAGACGCTGTGAGGAGGGCAGGCACCAGGTGGAACAACATCACCATGTGTCAGGTCACAAAAAACATCTGGCCAACACTATATTTAAAACGTTTTAGGTGCTTGCTATCTCTAAGCAGATCGCATATAAGCTCGATAATAGGTGTCACAACCGGACACTGTCTAATAGGAAAGCACGCCACGCGACTACGCGTATTCGCAAATGACTTTTGCAGAAGCTGTATGAACGACGAAGAGGAGGAAAAAATTCTTCACCTTCTTTGTACATGCCCTGCTTTAGCTCAAAAACGCAAAAATTACCTAGGAGAATTCTTCTTTAACGATCTAAACGATCTAAATCATATCAGCATAATCAGCCTCTCACGTTTCGTAAGGGACTCAAACTGGTTCCATTGACCTTAGGAGGAAGCCTCAAGATTCATGTGGTATCACAATGGGCCATTAAACTGGCCTTAGTGTGTCCATTTCCATCTTGGATAGCCACCTCAACCTAACCTAACTACACATGAAAACAAAATTGGAATAAGAAAAATTTATTCTGCACTATTTACCGATAAATATTTACATTTAATTACATCGTTGCCATCATTTTTTCAATCCAATTAGGCACGCTTGCAATAATCCCATATACACCAGGGAATTCTTCTCGTCCACAGCCCTTTCCAAAAGAGGTTACTCCCGTCAATAAATCTCCTGTAATTAACGGTCCACCAGAATCTCCTTGGCACGCGTCAATATTTTTCTCTTGTGCACACATCATGGATTCCTTAATGTCATCAACTTTATATCCATATTCTGTGCCACATTTTTTCCTTGAAATTATGGTTACATTAGCTTTTTGCAACATATTTGGCACCATGTCTGCGTTTTCGTTCTTCAATCCCCATCCGCATATAAGACTATTTCTTCCATTGGCAGGTATTTTGGTGGCCATTTCACAAGGTTTAACAGTAACATCAAATTCCAACATTTTGTCCAGTTTTATCATAGCGAAATCGTATTGTTTTGTAGTAGGGTCATATTTGGGATGTTTGACCATTTTCTTAACACCAGCATAAGTGCCTCCTGAACTCCATAGCGTAGATCCAACACGAACGCCTAACAGATCTAGAGAAAATTTTTCTAGGGTTTGTACACAGTGAGCGGCTGTTATTATAAATCTTGGAGCGATAATAGCTCCTCCGCACTTATGAACTTCTCCTTTTTGCAATGACGCCACACAGGGACACTCTTTAATTAGAGCAGTTCGACCTCCAATTATACGGTCATTGTCATCGGGATTTCTTGCGCTTGAGACGACGACGAGACTTATCAGACCTAAAACCACCGCTACGCGAAACATTTTGTTGTCGATTTAGAGATTATTGCCATCCCACAACGATTTTATACCCTAAAAGTTTGAAACTTACTCAGGCCTAGAACAAGTACTATCAACATCTGAAAAATAATACCGACATTTGCAAACATCATAAAATATTTTAGGTGCTTACTTAATTTTTTGTGACAATTGTTTAATTAAATCGAACTTAAACAAACAATAATGTTTTTGCTTAAATTTGTTATGAAATATTTAAGTTTTGAAAAATATACATACAACTGGATTGATGGTACGAGTATTATGAAAGAGAATTATAGATATAATATTTTAATAACGTCGTTTTATATTGAGACATTTTTTTAAGGAATTCAATTAAAATCTTCTTAAAAACAGATAAATTAAATATATCTATGAATATACAACTTTAAAATTGATATTTTCTCTAAAATTGGTTTGGTTCTTCCAAAACCAATTATAGGTATATAAAAGGTTTAATTATGGAATTTAGCTTCATATACAGTTCATTTAAATCAAAAACAAGAAAGGAGCATTTAAAAAAAAACAACAATTAATCATACTCGTATTGTTTGTCGTTTTTAAAAGCTAAAAAATACCAAATATTTGATGTAGTTTAAATTTAACTTATAACTTCCTTCAACGTTTACAACCTGCAGAACTTAAACAAATCTTTGTATTTATTAGTTTTTTGTGATATAACGTAAAGGTTATTTTATAAAAGGATATTATTATTTAACCGGCTTTCTTACTACTCGTACATTGGTACTTTTGGTATTTTATAACCTTGGTTATTTTTCAACCCAAAGTTATTTTTAATCTTAATTTGTTATAATCGTTGTTATTTAAAGACTTTATTATTTTACAATCTTGTAAAATCTTAGATTATATCTCTTAAGCGTGATGAAGGATATATGTTTACGCTAACTGACAATCTGAAAATTATAAGGTATTTGATTTGATAATCGTTTGCACACACTCACCATTTATTGTCTGACCAGCTAATTTTTATCATTGTCGGACGATTCTGACTGTTGGTAAATAAAATAAATTAAATAAAAAAGAGGCTGGGATGTGACTCATACTGATAACTTCCCATCCTGTCTGTCGATTTGTCTTGCTTAAAAGTTTTTGGGTTTTTTGTGTTTTGTTAAATAAGTTATCAGTTAAATTCTTCTTAAAAATTTAAAAATCACCAACAATATTTCGGATATAATGAAATAGTTTGATTTCAAAATCTATTTTTGTGAACGAGATTTTTAGTCGTTATCCGATTTTTACCAATTTTAGTACCATTTCTTAAAAGTTGTTATTTCTTAAATAAACAAATACTAATTGGATGAATGGAATTAATTTCAAGTCAATACCTTCTATAATTGTTGACGAGATATTGAGAACCGAACATCAATTTTTATCAATTTTACGTACTATTTTTTGTAGATTTTAATTTTTTATGAAAAAACTGATGTTGAAAACAATATTTGTTATAAAATAAAATTAATTTGAAGCCTATATCTAAAATGTTTGAAAAGATATTTGTGTCGAAAATCAATTTTTACGAACTTTTAGTAATGGTTTTTTTTGGTACCTATTTATTTTTTATCAAAAAACTGTGAATTCGATTTTTCTCAAAATTTTATTGAATGTTGACAACAATATTTTTCAAAAAATAAAATTAGTTCAAAGCGAATATCTCAAAGTTTTGAAAAGTTATTTGAGTCGAAAATCAATTTTTACTAACTTTTATAGAATTTTTTCTTAGGTTTTTATTTTTGGTAAACAAAACTGCCGATTCGATTTTTTTCAAAATTTTACCGAATGTTGAAAACAATATTTCTTATAAGATAAAATAAGTTGGAAGCCATAATATCAAATTTTTGAAAAGATATTTGAGTCAAAAATCAATTTTTATTAACTTTGAGCAATGTTTTTTTAGGTTTTTATTTTTTGTAAAAAAAACTGTCAATTCAATTTTTTTCAAAATTTTACCAGATGTTAAAAACGTTATTATTCGTTGCACAAAATTGTTTTGGAGATAAAATCATTTTTTATTCGTAAAATTTTCGAGGTGACAAATATTTTTTTTTTAGTTTTTTTTGGTTTATAAAAAAAATCGTTAATTGGATTTTTTTCCAAAAATATATTTGTTTTGTATCACGTTACGATAAATAGTATACAATTTAATTAACCAAAAGTTTCAATATTTTTTAAACTGCTATGGTAAAAAAACCACCCACGCAATTTTCTTGAGAGCCCAATTTTTGCATCTTTCTGCATTATTATGTGTATAACAAAATTTATTTGAAGTCGAAATCTCTTCTGGTTCTTGAGCTACTGACCACGAAAAAAACGTCGTGAACGTACGGACGTACAGGCGTACGGACGCACGAACGTACGTTCACACGCACGCACAGACATCTTTCTAAAAATCTTTTATTTCGACTCTAGGGAACTTTAAACGTCGAGAAATGTCAAAATTTTCAATTCGACGAATCGGACCCATTACAATAACTTCCTATAGGAAGTTAATAAATTAGGTGGCGCAACAGTCCGTTGAGAACTAAGGCCCAGTGACTTACAACTCTCAACCATTCCTGTGTGCGAGTAATGTTGTCAGGGATGGAGGGGACCTACAGTTTTTATGCCGAATCCGAACGGCTAATTTGAGAAATAACTTTTTATAACAAGAATTATTCTTGGAGGACTTGTCAATTCCTCTCAAGTGGCAATACCAGTGAAAAAAAACTTTAGGTGGCACAGCCAGAGACCTCTGGCATGACAGTCCTACGCAACGCACTAACCATCACGCCACGGTACAGTTGATACATTATTTTCCTCACTTTTTTCTTTGACATCATACAATTTTTCACTGTCATAGACATTTAGCTTATCATTGAGATCAAAACTCCTAAAGTTGTATTATAAAAGTCGGAGTTCGAAATCAGGATTTTAGAAGTTTTGGGCCTAAAACAAAAATTATAAAATTCCATGTATTACATTCTATCTCTTTTAGGTTGTATTTCGGCCACAATCCCAGCATTGTCGCAAATATTTACATCGTTTTGGAGAAAGTAAGATTATTGCACTTGATAGTATATTAAAAGTATTTGATAAAGTTTGACATCCGAAATTCGTGCCTACAGTTCTGACTTTTGCAATTTTAAAAACACAGAATAAATGCTCTATGTGCCCCACGGCTCTGTTCTGTCTCCGATACTATTTCTCATTGGCTGTCTAAATCTTTAAATCCACTTGCAATTGCCTTACTGACGATAGTACTCTCAGCTTTTCATAATTATTTTTAGATTCACAAACCTGCTCTTTGGATGTAGATCTTCAACGACAATGTGTGATAAGCTCACTGAATTCTGCCCTCATTTAATTAATATACGTCCTAAACTGTCGTTACAACGTCATTTACCATTTTTGACATTATGCATTTTGAGTCAAGAAAACTGAATACATCGAAATTCTTGGTGTGTGTATCTCCAACCACTTCTTGTTAAAGGATCACATATGCGATGTCGCCAAAAATGCCGCTAGTTTTTTGGGTTTCCTAAGACGATACAAGAAGTTTTTTCCCCGTCTGATTTGGCTGTTATGAATAAGACTTACATCCAAAACTTGAATTTAATTCCATCTCTGGGTGCAACTTACTTAAGTACCCTGGACAATATTGACCAAATTGATTGGTGATGATATCATCGTTGAATTATTTACGTCGTTGCTTGAACACCATCGTGCGTCCCAAGGTATCTTGTGCCAACCCTTGTTACCGTTATTTTAACAGATTATGCTCTAGCGAAATAGCCAGCTGCATTACTCAAGGAATGTTCATCAGTATACCCTCGTGCTCAACTCTGGTAGTACTGTCAATAGATTCGTTCTTTAGCCGTACTACGCGAATGTGGAATGCTTTGCCACACTCTGTCTTTCTCAGTCATTGCAATATTCAGGAATTCAAAGCTAATGAGTACCAACACCTCCTTTTAAGCTCTCTCTCCTGTCATCATATAATCAATTCTAGAGTGTTTCTATATTTAACCAAAATTATCTTTTAATATTTATAAGCTTAGTTGTCTTTAGGTATATCTGGAGCCAAATTTGTTCAATGAAATAATTGTGAATCAATAAAATCGACTCTTGAATTTAAGCAAATTTTTTGATTCATGGATACATATGCATATTTAACCAGGTTGTTATTATTATTTAAACGATACAAAACTATGAGGTATTAACCATTAGAAGGCTATAAATAAAGTAAATTAATGAACAAACGTAGTAAATAATAATACAAAAACAAATACCAACATTTTTAATGAATTCTTTCTGAGTCAATAACGATTTGACGCCAAACAGAAGATAAACTAATTTTTCAATAACCAATTTTGTCTATAATTTATTCAATTGGTACAAATATTTACTGACAGCTGTTATTATCCATAGAAAAACCCCAAAATTGCTTATATAAGAGTGTTTGAAAAACAAAATAAATTTTGTTTTACGTCTGTTTTATTTGAAAATATTTATATGCATAACACATACATATAAATCCAATTGGGGCTATGGAAACTTCTAAAGCAAACATAAAACTAAATGTGATCGAAACTGATAATTTTTCTCAGTGAGATCGTTTAAAATTGCCATTTAAAGAACTTCAAAAAGTATGCAATTCAAAATAGAAGCTTAAGCTGTAAGTTGTATTTTTGGTAGGACTTTAATTAATGAAATAAAAAACTGTTAATTTATTGCATTTTTCAAAAAAAAAAAAAAAATATAAAGGCTCGGCTGAAAAAACTATGAGGGTCATATTACTGCATGCCAAAATCCTTTAATACTGAATTAGTGTGGTATTTAAAAACGACGAAGTCCCGATTCAATAAGATTCTGTATTTAAAAATGCTGAAAGAAGGCATTAAAAGAAAAATCGTTTTTAACTACAGCATGTTAAAGTAAAGAATTTGTAAAACGAAATATTTTGTAGAACCAGGTATATCATAACAATTTTGTATTAACTATACTTTCGAAAATACAGGGTTATCCATTTTGCGGTTTCAAAAGTAAACGTAAATAAAACACATAAAATGTTTTTAACTTCCCATAGGAAGTTATTGTAATGGGCCCGATTTGTCAAATTGAAAATTTTGACATTTCTCGACGTTTCAAGGTGCCTAGAGTCGAAATAAAATATTTTTAGAAAGATGTCTGTGCGTGCGTGTGTACGTACGTTCGTACGTCCGTACGTTTGCGACGTTATTTTCGTCGTCCGTAGCTCAAGAACCAGAAGAGATATTGTAACGGAAACCCCATCAAATAAATTGACGAAGTTTAATCTCATCCAACAATCAGCGATGGTCTGCCTGTTCCCTATCAACACATCCAAGAACACAGGATTCCCTGGATGGTATACGGAACGTTGGGTGAGGTGTTCGATCAACAAGGTACGGTTCGGCATGCTTGCACCGCCATTGGTAGCTCGTCGGTGGGGTGGGTACTTGTACCTGTTATCGAACCGCCGCACATTTTTCATGCCGAAATAAAATAAAGGGTGTTAAATAAAAATCGTATGAAGTATTTTTCGCGCAAGATATTAATTTTTCTTAGAAATTTATGTTGGCAACACTAGGTGGTAATAGGTGCCTGAGTGTAACCCTCCCTCCGTCTACATTACAATGAGACTCCATGGCCATTGAGTCACTCAATTGTCTCAGTTCAATGACCCCTGATTCAAGATGAAGTTTAAATCTTAAACTAAATTATTCCTCTTCCCCATCATCCCTTCCTTTCCTTCCCACGCAATCAAAAAAAAAAAAATCAATAGCTCATCATTGGAGCGATTTACCTTTCAAACAAAAACGAAAATGAAAAGGAAAACATACTGTTTTGCTGCACGTTATAATAATTATATTTATTTAAGTAATGGTATCTAATTTATATAATATGCTAATTATAGTGATTAATCTATATTAATTCCATAATTATAGTAGTTTTCGTTATTAGAATTTCAAAAAAATTAAAATTGTTTTTTTATCGTTTCAAAAATTTTAGAATTAAATAAAATATATAATAAACCCATTCAATAAAAAAAAATTCACAAAAGTTAATCATAAGTAACTTTACCCTATGATTCAAGCAAGTTAGTTTGCGAACACTTGTCACTCAAAAAAATTTATTACGTATTTTCCCGAGGTACATGAATTACTCAATCAATTCTCATTTGTCACCTTTATGTTTTTATGTATGCGAATATTGTAAGATCATGTTTAGTTTATATCAAATGTAATATATTAATACAAAATTAAAATTTTTTTTTTTGGACTTACCCCACAGTAAAGATGTTGTGCACAGCAGCTTTGTTGTGTTGTATAAGTTGTATGTTCTGTATATGTCTTAAAATTTTGAATCTTAAATTGAGTGTAATGGAAATTTTTAGTGTGTAATGCATGCAAGTGTAAATGTGTGACTGTGTGAACGTATGCAAGTGTATATGTTTAATTTTGTGAATGTTTAAGTATATGAATGTGTGACGTTTAGATTTTTTAATATTTAAATAATTAAGAAAAATAGTTATTATATTAATTAACGACAAAATTAAGTTGATGTATGAATGTAAATGCAATTCATTTTTGGTATGTATGAACGTTTTGAATTATGAATGTGTGAATGTGTGAATGAAATGGATTAATGTGTGATTGTGGGATTGTAAAAGAACATGAATTTTTCTTTAGGGTATGTACATATTTGTCTATTCGTTAATTTTTTTGTTTTTCTATTTTTTTTTTATATATGTACTTTATGTTTTATTAGTTTTATTAATTTTCTCTTTTTTTTGTTAATTTTGTGGTAAATTTTTTTTTTTTTTTTTTTACATATACACTTATAATTATTTATTAATAACAAATTCAAATTTAACTTTAAATAAACTTTTCTTCTTTAATGCTTGTATTATTTATCTTTGGTTTTCGATCATTTGTCACCTCCACGGTGCTTCTTCGGAATTGAAGACAGGGGTCTAGCCTCCGTCTTGGATTCCTCGACGACGTCACGCTTAAAAATTAGTGGATGGAAGACAGGTGGTTGCACCTGTTTCAGCCTCGAGACGTCCGAATGGATGGATATCTGGATGGATGACAGGTGATTGCACCTGTTCCAGCCGCAAGACGTTTTTGGCAACGAGTTTTTTTTTTATGTTTTATTTTCTTTATGTTTTCTTTTGTTTTCTTCACTTGCCAAAATTAAATTAAAATTTATTAAAGAAATGATTTTTTTTTTCTTTTTAATTAATTACGTGAGGGCTAACCTCTTTATACGAAGGTTGATAAACGAAAGGGCAGAATTTCTTCTCGGCGGAAATCAAGATGGCCACCTTGGCCTTCTGGAAACTTGCCAAGTTTCTGAATCGAGAATCGATAAATAATAATCGATATTGATGAATGCGTTCAGCTGGTGTTATATTGGAAATCCATTAGTTCGCGTTCTATTTATTGAATTTCTGTCTTTTTTTTTTTGTTCCTCTTTTTTTTGCAAAGTGGTCCACACAATATCGACTTCAAATAAATTTTGTTATACAGATAATAAGGCAGAAAGATGCAGAAAGGGTTCTCAAGAAAATTGCGTGGGTGTTTTTTTTTTTCACCATAGCAGTTAAAAAAAAAGGTAAAAATGTTGGTTAACCCTAAATATCTTACGGACCAATATTGCTAGAGAAAAAAATCCAATTTACGATTTTTTTTATATAGGTATCGAAAAAACTGAAAAAACAAATATTCCAAAACAATTTTGTGCAACGAAGAATAATGTTTTTAACATCTGGTAAAATTTTGAGAAAAATCGAATTGACAGTTTTTTTTACAAAAAATAAAAACCTAAAAAAATATTAATAAAAGTTGGTAAACATTTATTTTCGACTCAAAAAACTTTTCAAAACTTTGAGATATTGGCCTTAAACTAATTTTATATAATAAAAAATATTGTTTTCAACATTCAGTAAAATTTTGAGAAAAATCGAATTGACAGTTTTTTTTTACAAAAAAAAAATAAAAACTAAACAAAAATTAATAAAAGTTGGTAAAAATTGATTTTCGTTTCAAATATCTTTTCAAGACTTTAAGATATTGGCTTTAAACTAATTTTTTGTTATAAGCACTATTGTTTTCAATATTCGGTAAAATTTTGATAAAAATTGAATTGGCTGTTTTTTACAAAAAATAAAAACCTAAAAAAAAAAACAATACTAAAACTTAGTTAAAATTTACTTTCGACTCAAATATCTTTCCAAAAATTAAAAATATTGCCTTCAAACTTATTTTATCTAACAGAAAATATTTTTTTCGACGTTCAGTAGATTTTTTATAAAAATCCAACAGTCAGTTTTTTCATAAAAAATTAAAATCTAGAAAAAATAGTACGCAAAATTGGTAAAAATTTATTTATTTTTTTTTTTTTTAATTTTTAAAATTGATGTTCGGGTTTCGATATCTGTTAAACAATAGAAGATATTGACTTCGAATTAATTTCATTCATCCAATTTGTATTTGTTTATATAAGAAATATTTTTATTTTTAAAAATGCTACTAAAATTGCTAAAAATTGGTTTACAACCAAAAATCTCGTTAACAAAAAAATAATTTCGAAATCAAACTATTTCATTATATGCAAAATATTATTGGTAGTTTTTTTAAATTTTTAAGAATAATTCAACTGAGAACTTTTTTAAATAAACACGAAAACTTTTAAGCAAGACAAATCGATAGAGGGATAAGAACGTCTTTTAGTTTCAGGACTCATCTGGAGAAAATTCTCGAGAATCGTTGGCCTTACTCAGCTTCTACAACTCGACAAGTTCGATGTTCAGAGTAGAAGACGGGTACCACCATAAAAACCTAAAAATAATAATATTTTAGCAAAAATTTAAGATATTGACTTAAAACTTATTTTATTTTGTTAATTTTATTGTTGTTAACATTCGGGTAAAAGCTAAAAAAAAAAATTTAACCCTGATAAAAATTGATTTTTAAGACAAAAGTTTTGAGATTTTTAATAATTTGAATGACTTTTAGAAATATTCAAGTGATAGACGGACACGAATAAGAAATGAAACGATCCGTGTGGGTCATACCCCAGCCTTATTTTAAATAATGTTGCCATCCCCACACACCCACATAATTTCTCTGTGTTGATTTTAAGTTTTATGAGTACAAAAGAACAAGTATTTATGATAAATTTGTATATCATCCTGTCTTTAAATCAGTTGAACCCATCAAATACTCAGAACTCTTCATCTACGAGTCTGTGAATTTTAAAGGCACAGACTAAAACTTATGAGAATTTTGTAATTCTTAAAAAAAGGCTCATCTTGAACGTAGAATTGATTTCGCAGGAGTTGCAGACACTCTCTATAATCAGTAGTTATCAGAACTCATTATTGTAATAAAATTATGATGATTGTTATTTTCCAAAAATCATACATACATCTCTTTCCTTCAGAGACAATAGCTTTCTATAAGGGAAGGTTGGTTGATGGAACAACCTAAGACAAAGACTACAAAATGACACTGAAAAATTCGTGCGGTAAAATTGGAATTTTATATGCAGACAACGCACAGTCTTAAAGCTAATTTCAGCAGACACCAGACACAGGACAGTACAGACAACTTTCACAAAGACAACTCGCGCGAACATAATAAATATTAGAATCCCGATTCAAACCAATTGACATTATCGTACTTCCTAATTTACATAATTAAGGTTTATTTTTCCTATATAAATACAACTGCAGCTCTAGTAGATAAACCAGCTCCCTTATTCATAGACTTCTCTACTCCATCTCCCTGAGACGATGACGAGCGACATTTTCAAAATTCAATTGGACGCGCACGCACAAAATCCAGGAAACAAGGTTGTACCGGAACGGAACGAAACGAGCTTACCTCTCTATATTGTGTACGTGACGGACGTTTGTAATGAGCACGCAATTCCATTAAAATATAAAGGCACCCTTCCTCTCACTAAATACAATCAGTGTTGATATTAATTATGGATATTTGTACAATGCAGAAAGTACCGCTCTCAGCGAAAAATATAAGGCAAAATAGACGAGGTCATTTGGCTAAACACCCCACAAACAACAATTAAGTGATAACTTTCATTAGATATTAGCACGGAATTTTGTAATTTTCCAAAACCCTTCCACTATGTACACTACCTACATATATGTATAATGTATATATACATATGTACATATGTATGTATATATATAAAAACAGGGGAAAATTATTTTTGTTTTATTTTCTACATAGCTACCTTCATATATTTCATGGCATGTTTATGGACTGGAAATCGAACGTAAAGGATCTATTTCCGTTGAATATTTATAAATGTGCGCGACGACGACGATAACATCATGGAACGTTTCCGCTAGAACAACGAGAGGGAGCTGAAGTAGGCAAAGAGGCATTTTGGTTGAATAATTGAGGTGACCATAGTAACATTATGTACTTTATCCGTGTTCTTAAATTTGATTTAATGTATCTAATGCACAACCGTAATACGTCATCCATCAAAGTGACAAAAGGCATGCAGTCTAGTTCATCAGAAGATTAAATTAAAACCGCATCGGAAATATGCCTTACCTATTTATTTTTTAAAATTAAAAAAAAAACACAAATCTTTTTGTTTTTAATCGAATTGGTTATAAGGGGTTATGGATACCCTTAGAATGTGAAACAAAGCAATCATGAAAGAAAAATATGATTAGAAAAACTAATTCACATTTGAATGTCTGTCCATTGCCATGAGTGGGAATTACTGAGCATTTCACATTCGTGTTGTGCGCTCAAAAAAAAAATCTCTGCACTTAACTGTGTGTTCGAAATTTGAATCAAGGACTAACCGATGAGAATTCCTAGAAGTCCGGGTATTACGGTCGAATTGCTTAAGGGAGGAATGGAAATTGCTATTTCTCAAAAAATACAACCTATGGTAAATGTAACAAAAACTTAAGTTAAGAAACCGCGGATAACCTTTGATTGAACACACAATTCATACATTTGGTCTTAAAACTATTATAAACCTTATTTATACCTTAATTTGTTCTAATTTGTTTTTAATAAATTTTTTAAGATGTCAAAGAATATAGTCACACCGGAAAGTATGTAGTAATCCTCCTCCATGCAGCCATGTGGGTGACTAGTCGTGGTCAGTTGGGCGGATGATTAATTACTTTGTCCTGTTTTACAATTTTGATTTTATTTTTATTTCTTTTTATCTTTTATTGTGGAAAATGCATGCAATGATAGTGACTAATTTTGTGAGAAAATAAATTTAAGGAATTGAATACTTTTATACATGCATAGCATATAGGTAGGTTCATTGTTCTTTTTGTTCGCTGATACTTTGTCTGTAATTCTGCAATAGGGGTATGGACACATTAAGGTTGTCATTGCTTCGAAGAAAGCTTGAAACGTTCTTCGCGTTTTTCTTTGAATTTATCTGTATATCCCAACTCCGTAACAAAATTCTTGCAAAACGATATCGTGTAAAATTTGAGGCATTTTTCGCTGAGAATTAACAAGAACGAAGTTGTGAACACATTCACGTGTTCAACTTTTCTTTATTTGCTCGCTTTGTGCATTTGACTCTTGAAGATTAAAAGTTGGATTGTTCAAAAAGCAAATATTATTAACAATTTGCTAAAAACTCAGATTTAGGATTTATCGCAAGGAATAATGTAGGTAGGTTAGGTATGTGGTCACTTGATTACAACATGTTTGAAGTACTTTGATATTTTAGTGTATTATCCAAAATAATAACTAAACAAAACACAGAACTATATATATGTAGATATAAAGCAAAAATAACTACATATAAACGTTATTTGAAACACCGACCGTCCTAACCATTCTAACCCAAAACCCCGCACACAACCACATCAATTCCAGTCAACAGCCACAAGGAAAATTGTTTGTATTTCAGGGAAATTTCATTCAATGTGTGTTCGTGGTTTTAGAATTTCATTCGCGCTCACTATGTGTGCTCTTTATGATACTGAATTCTCTGTGGTCATTGGTCAAGTGACAGAAGGACATTCAGACAAACCAAACAATTGAAATTTCAATTGACAGCGCCGTGCTACTTGTTTTGTGTCGTCCCTACTCCGCCTATAATTAACACACAAAGTCTAGCATGTTGTATAATAGTTTATTCTTTTAACAAATGGTGTGTGACGAATAATGTCACTCTCACTGCCAAATTGTATTCTAATCATCAGAACCAATCCGAAGCTTTATATTCGTTTTACCGCATCACACTTCGATTCACAAGTCCTACAATTTTAACAATACAAGCAGATACTATTATAATACCCCTATAGTTTTAGAAGGTTACAATATAGCCGCAATATCCCATTAGGGAAAGGTTCATTAAGCGAGTTGTGCGGCTTACGTTTCACTTAAAATAAAATACTTAACTCAAATGGAAAAAGTTCATAAGTGTTTTCATTCAAAACTATAGGAAATTTTTGCATACAAATTTCACAATTATATTAACTTATTTATCCTTACAAAAATTAACCAAGGCTGATGGAAATTACAATAATGCATTCACAATAATTTATAAGAATAAACAAATAAGGTAAAAATAGTTTTATTTTATTTTAATTTATTTTAATTTTATTTAATTTTTAATTTAACAACTTAAGTTTATTTATTTATATTTTAATTTCACTACGCGTTTCGGGGCTACTGCTCCATCTTCGGGTGGAATATATTCCACCCGAAGATGGAGCAGTAGCTCCTTACCTTATTTGTTTATTCTTATAAATATAAAACACAACTTGGAGACAAGAAACCCATTTCATGAATTCACAATAACCCCAATTTACCGATCTTAAGAATATTTTATTCTTCAACTAGTGTGGGCGGTTGCAAAGAGAATTTGAACCATACAACTTTTTGTCCCTCCTGCACAATGGCGTATGCTTAAATGCTTTAAAAAACACACTTTACCTTTGTTATCGTAAATACATATCCACAAGTACATAAGAGAAAAGTGTGGTGCATATGTTTTTCTAGTCCATCAGTTCCAGATGTGTTTAACTCTTCAGTTTCTCTTTTTTAAATAAAACATACAAAATTAAGACTTAAGGTATCAAAAACGAAATTACTCAAATTCAGTTTAGAATGATAAAAGCTGAACCGAATGTTGGACCTACATATATGTATATTCAAGATTTAGAGAGAAAAGGAGCCCCTCATTTTCTTTACTTTAATCAAGTTCCGATTCTCTAAAATTTTGTTCGAAAACGAAATAAAAGGTAAATAAGCAGAAATGCAGACAAAAGATTTTTTTGTAATCAATCAGTCCAACAATCGAGTTTTCAAAAAATTTCGGGGGGAATTTTAGTTTAAAGAACAAATTTAAAAAATAAACAATACTTACTAACTTCATAAGCCTCAAGCACATTAATCCACTTCGATTATAAATCTCAATACAATTTTCAATTTCGAAGAGCTCACAATTGCTTTTGTTTCAAAAGTTTAATTAAAAAAAAAAACAAAACACTTTCATGTCTGATTCAAATTTAAAACCCTCATCATCAACCAAATTATAAGTCTGAGCCTTTTATCGACCATTGTTAATAAGTTCATATATATAACTCAGCTCTAACATGACATGCAAGAACAAAGTTTATTCGTTTGGTTGTTATCCTTTTGGAATGTCTTGCTGCTGTAACCGTATTCAACCGAGAGACGCGTAGGACGAACGGACGGACGGGCCGGGCGTGTTGGGCCAAAGCTTTAATCCCAAACTCATGTTATCTTGTGCAACTTAAATTTTCATTTGCGGTTAATTTTGCTGGCATACATCGTATTGTATATGTCTCCTCTATATATCCAAACTGTCTGAACTTTTTAATTAATGCACTTTACATTGGGTCAGTCTTGTATACAAGTGACAGGCAAACACAGGAGCCAAGCTGGATTACACTCTGAAAGTCCCAAATTACACGACCGCCCTCAATTCCGGCATAATGTCATGCACAGAATTTATGCGAATCTACCAAAGTGCAGTAACAAGCACCAAATACGTTTATAATATTCTTAGCCTCGGGCTTATGTATATCGACTACAGAAATGCCTTCTCCCAATGCACATGGGTATGTATCTACATAAAATGTCATTCCCGACTAAAACTCCATAAATCCTTTTGGTGATGATCTTGAAATGTTTGTTGTCCATTGTTATCCATTCGAACATGTTCTAGACCACATTCCTTGGTCCTTTATACAGGCATTAGGCACGCACAAGCACCCACCACGGTCGATGGTATGTTTGTTCATTGCACAATTTTGGCGACTAAGTCAAATTCAATTTTAATAGCTTCACGCAAATATTGTCATTTATCTTTGGACTACACACCATCAGGATAACGTCGCCTATAGTTCCGAGGAAATAGATTTCGTTTCCATCAGTTAGTTATTTAAAGAATTTTACACTTTGATAATAATGTAAGGGTGTTTTATATGTCGAATATAGGAAATGATGATGATTTAGAATTCACCTTAAAGTATTTCTTAGAGTTCAATTTCAATTATGTTAAAATTCTTTTAAAACGAAATCAAAGCAAATTTTCATACAATCTAAAGTCAAAATTGTATTTTAGACGTTCTTAAATTCATATGAGAAATATAGCAACAACAAGACAAAAACAGTTTTCTTTGACTTCGAATATAAATCTTCTAAATATCAGACGAAAGTCTTTTATGTTCTGCCAAAAAGTTTTGACACAAATCATTTTGCTCTCTTTAAGGACATTTATTATCGCTTAACAGAAGTGAATCTATGTTCGTATTTTTTTTGTTGATTAGGTTTTGATTTATATTTTTGTTTAGAGGGAAATGGGTTTTTGATATTTTGTTGTTCAAACATCTTTTGGGTCAGTTAGAAATTACGTGTGTTTTTTTCTGCTGTATTTGAAATCAAGAGTTACTTTGAGGAAAAGATAAAAAAGTTCCATTGATTAGCGTAGGGGTTTAAAATACTCGCTGTTTGAAAATGCGTATTGTGTATACAAACAAACTTCTGCAATAAACTTTCCTATATCACCAGTAGATATGCGCAATGGCGGATTTAAAACCATGTCCCACACGAATCACTCTTCGCATTAAAGAACTGAACAAATTTTACGATTTTGTACGACTTTTTTAAACCCAAGAGTATTTAGAGTATTTGGTGTTGAAGTTCCATCCTATATTGAATGCCCTTTGCTAAACGACGAAGTTCTTGAAGGATGTCTAACAATTAAATAAATAAATTAGGTGGAACCAGGGCCTATAACGTGTGCGATTAATGTTGTCAGAGATGGAGGGGACCTATACAGTTCTAAGCCGAATCAGAGCGGCTAACTTGAGTAATCACTTTTCATGACAAGAATTACTCTTGGAGTACAGGCAGGGATTAAACCCAGGACTTTTGGCGTGATCGTCATACGCACTAATCATCACGCTACGGGTAACAGTTGCTGTGCTACAAAAGCGATAGGATATTTCTCGATTAACATGAAACGAAACAGAGGAAGAATAAAAAATAGTCACAGTCGGACACCACATCTTTGATTGTGGGCTAATATAGTTCAAAAAAGAGGCTGGGATGCGACCCACACTGATAACTTCCCATCCCGTCTGTTGTTTTGTCTTGCTTAAAAGTTTATCTATATGTGTCAATTTTAACCAAATTTGCGTACTATTTTTTGTAGATTTTATTTTTTTTATGAAAAAACGGACTGTTGGATTTTTATAAAAAAACTACTGAATATCGAAAACAATATTTTATTTATTTATTTATTTATTTAAATCTATCAAGTACATGAAAACTTTCTTAGATTGATAAAATAATACATATATGTACATAGATAATAAATTAAGTTCAATAACAACTAAAATATAAAATTTATAATGAATTTAATATTGTGGCTTTACATAACTCTCTATTAATGTTAAAGTCGATTAAATGAAAATTTTGATTAAAATAAAAACAAGAATTGGTTATGGGGTTATTCTGGCCATAGTTGGTGTAATGTCTAGGGATGTTGAAGAATTAGTTTTCTCTAGGTCTAAGGCAGCGTTGAGGTGCATAAAAACCAAAAAAAGAAAGCAGAGTTGAACAGTCAATATGACCAGATATGACATCATGAGCAAACATAGTTAAATAGTACGATCTCCTTTTATCGAGGGGCTTTAAATCAATAAGTTGACATCTCGTTTCATACGAAGGCATTTGCGGATATGAGTAAAGTCTGCGGAGAGCAAATTTTGTGAACTTTTTTTGAACCCTTTCAATGCGAAACATAGTTGTGTTGTGGTAGGGGCACCAAACAACAGAGCAATATTCAAGAACAGAACGAACTTGTGCAACGTACAATGATTTAAAAGTATGCGGATCTGTAAAATCCTTTGAGTTTCTCATAATAAAGCCAAGCATTGCGTTAGCTCTAGAAATTATATAATCAATATGAGAATTAAATTTAAGCTCTGGGTCAAAAATAACCCCAGATCTTTTTGCAAATATAACCTTTTAAGACTAGTATTGAAAATGGTGTAATCAAATATTATTGGAGTTTTTATTCTATGAAAAGTCATAACTGAACATTTATTAGTATTCAAATGCAAGCGATGCTTTTACGGTGCGGTTACACTTTCAATATCACGTTGAAGTTGAATACAATCTTGAAAGTCTCTAACTTCCATAAAAATCTTAAAATCGTCTGCAAATAATAGCTTTTCAGCTTTTAAAATAACAGAAGGTAAGTCATTTATAAAAATTAAAAAAAGGAGTGGACCCAGATGGCTTCCTTGGGGCACTCCTGAATAATTATTTATAGTTTTAGATGAAATACTACCTATTTTTACGGATTGAGTGCGATTGATAAGATAGCTTCTTATCCATTTTAAAAAACTTGAATGGAAACCCATACCTTGTAATTTACATATAAGAACGTTATGTTGAACGCGGTCAAACGCCTTAGCGAAATCTGTGAAAATGACATCTACTTGATTTCTAGTTTCCATGGATTGAAGGCAATAACTAGTGAAGATTGACAAATTTGTCGCAGTTGATCTTCCACCTACAAAACCATGCTGAAATTCAGATATATAATTCTTTATCAATGCATACATTTTTTTTTTTACAATAGCTTCAAAAATTTTAGGTATATGACTTGAAGCTTAGCTATTGGCCTATAATTTTCGACTGCCTGTTTAGATCCAGATTTATGAATTAGAGATATGAAGGAGTGTTTCCAGCAATCCAAAAACACACCTTCAGTAAAAGAAAGATTGAAAATTAAATGAAGAGGAATAACGAAGCAAGATTTTAGTTTTTTAAGAAAGATTGGAGGTATATTATCTGGCGCAAGGCTTACAGAGTCTTCAAGAGATGATAATTCAAAAAGAATCTCTTCATTTGAAATTGATAAAGAACCCAAATCCAAGGTGGAGCTAACTTCATTAAGAAATTTAGGATCAGAATCCTCCAGAACAAAATTCGATTGAAAGTAGCTTGCAAAAAAATCGCAGATTTGACTAAGGTCACTACTAGTTACTTTGTTATAGCTCATAGTTGATGGTTTAGCTGAAGATTTCTTTTTTGTATTTATGAAACTCCAAAAATCTTTCGAATTTTTTTTAATTTTTGATTCAACTGACCAAAGATGCTGACGGTATAAAAATCTTTTAAGGAATTCGTATTCTTTTCTTAGTCGGCAAAATTCATTTCTAAAAATGAAATCAATTTTGCTTTTTTTTAAAACCCGATACATAGCATTTTTTAGATTAGAAAGTCTTTTATGAAACCACTTAATATGAGAAAGATTAAAATCACCCAATACAATTAAAAATGAATTACAATCAAAATCATTGGCTATGTGTTTAATATTGGAAACATGAGCTTAATAAATACTTACAGGGGAATTAGGTGGTATATATGATACAAAAAAATATAATTTAATATAAGTATTATCAATAGAACGAAAAAAATCAATTCTTACACAAATTTGTTCAATCAATTCAGATGAATCATACAAATCAATTTGCCTACTAATAAAAGCTGAATTAACTGCGAACAATACTCCTCCTCCTCTCGTAACACCAGTTGCAGCTAAGCATCGATCCCGTCTGTAGACAACAAATCTAGCATCAAACAATTCAGACGTAAGTATATTCATGGTGAGCCAATATATATTATATGTATATACAGTCCGTAACATTTGGATAGCCTCACCTTTTGTTTTTTTTGCAGCTAACTGTTTTTGATGCTTTTTTGATGAGAACATAACGAAATACATGTTAGATCTAAAGATAAGAGAGTTTTCTTGAGATTAAGAGAGTTTTTAACCAATATCTTAACGTTAACGGTTTTTTTTGAGCTAATATTGTTTGCAGTCAATAAAATGTGCATTTTTTTTGTAACATTAGAATAGCCTCACTTGACTTATTGCACAGTTTAAGCGAAAATTTGCCAGAGTGAGTATCGGAAAGCCATCGGGAATTTATAAATAGTTTATTTCTTCTGTTTCTATTTAATTTTTTTTCTTTAAATCGTTTAAATGGGCAGAAAAAAATCATTATCTGCAACGGAAATAGCCAAAATAGAGGCCTATAGTTAGCAAGGGGTTTCTAATCGATCTATAGCTAATAAACTTAATCGAAGCCCAAAAGTGATTAACAATTATTTTAAAGAACTGTTATTTTATGGAAAAAAATACAAAGGACGTACTTCTAAAGTACTTTCGAGCCGAGACAAGCGGAATATTACAAGATTAGCTTCCAATTCTACCTACTCTCTAAATAAGATAAGGCACGAAGTTGGATTAGAAGTTAGCCGAATGACCATAAGTAGAGTCATTAAAGGTGCTGGACACTTGAAGCGCCTAAAACTAAAGAAAAAACCACCACTGAACAATGTGCGTAAGTTACAGCGGCTCAATTTTGCAAGGCTTCACATGGCATGGAATGCCGATGGCAGCAGCCATTCAAACGATTGGCGAAAAGTGATATTTTCAGACGAGAAAAAATTCAACTTGGAGCCCATCCAACGGATGGGATATAACTATTACTTCCATGATTTAAGAAAGGAACAGTTATTTTAAGATCGACATCATAGCCGAGAGGGAGGAGTAATGGTATGGGGTGCAATATCATTTTATGGCACAATTGACTTATATTTTGTGAACTGTAAAATGACGGCGGCATACTACAAGACTATATTAGAAACAGCACTACCTCAGTTTCAGGATACTTTTGGACCGATTCCGATTATTTTCCAGCAGGACAACGCACCTATCCACACTGCTGGTGTAATTAAAACATGGTTGCAATGTAGTGTATCCACATATGCGCCGCCACTGCCCATTCAATAAATGAGTAACAAAACATGTAAAATGCAAATCGAGTACCTATATTAGTCATATCATAACATCAACATTCCACTCGATTGCATTGATTGTCACTCAATAGTAATAAGATCCTTATTAATATAATTTAGCCAATAGAAAAATAGAATAATTTTGAATATGAAATTCAATGTATAGAAGTAAGATAGAAAATAAGTATAACAGTTAAGACAATAGTATTTAAGGAACGAATTCAATAAAAATAAAACAGAGTCTAAAGAACATTCATATTGATCTTTTCACTTTCAAACTTGACGGCGAGTAATCGCCTTTCCAATTCAGCGTAGTACGCTTAAATACTAATAGCGTGGTACGCTTAAAATACCTTAGGGACCTTTCTAAACACTTAAACACATATACACTACATGGCGATCCTGCCAAATCCATTGCAATATTATCTGGTACCTGACATTGAAGTTCAGCCCGAAGATGAGAATGACGATGATGACGATGACAACGAGGATGAAATGTTTGATGAAGAAAACGTGGAGGAAGAAGAAGATGAGGGAGCAAAAAAACAAATACTAACGCATTAATGTACTATAGACATAACCCACAAAACATTAACAGACCAAATAGACAAAACTTCAACCAAAACGCCAATGACCGCAACCGATTTCAAAGAAACATAAATCAAAATCGATATAACATTAACATGCAAAATCAAAATTCCAACCGCAACTTTAACTCTTACAGACAAAATAACTGGAACAATAACCGAAACCAAAACACTCTAATAAACAATAGACAAGGGCATCATCAAAACCAATTCAGAAATACGAGACAGCAAATACGATTATTAAATGAGGAACGACAAGAGGGAAACGAACAGGGCTTGGAATACACAAATATTCCGGACAGCCAAAATTAATGGTATATAGAATATCGGATAGCAACACAAATTTTATTGTTGCAAAACACAAAAATAAAAATAAGACGTTTTTAATAGACAACGGTGCAGACATATCTACGTATATGCAAAATATCAAGTAAGCTAGATAATGAAGAATATGACCCAGAAGAAAAATGAAAATACGTTATCATTAAGCGATAACGAAAAAACAATAATTTTGCCAATACAATTAAAACCCCTACAATCCTACATGCACTAAGAATAAAAATACCTGCAAGAACAGAAATGATTCAGCCACTAAAACTTCATTTAATTCATGACACTCTAATTACAAATAAAGAAATAGCGCCAGGTGTATTTATAAGTAACACAATAGTTCCAAAATCTGGCATGGCAAATATCAAATCGCTCAACATGAACGACAATGAAGTAATTTTAAATAATGTTACCTTAGACACAGAACCACTTAAAAATTATGACATACTGACATATACAAATAAAAACAAAAACAATGACGATCGTTTTAAGAAAATAATGAAAAAAAATAAAAAACAATCGCGAAGCCGATCACACAAAAAATGACTAGAATAATACTAGACTTAAGCGACTATGATTTTGACATAATATACAAAAAGGGAAAAATGAATACAAACGCAGACGCTCTATCTAGAATAAAAATCGACTCAGACTTATTAAAACAAATGATACCGACAGAAATCGATGAAACCGTCAAAAGAACATTAGTTATCACAAGGGGGATGTCCAATAAAATGAATATGGACAGTAACAAGAAGAAATGCAACTCTCAAGAGAAGCCTGATCAACTTCAAATCTGGGAATGCATATCCATTAATGACTTCAAGAATATAAAGAAATTAAAATTTCATATAGATAAAAATGCTAGGAATTCAAAAATAAGTATTGATGAAAATTTTGTGCACGTGCGATGTAGCGATAAATCGGCGAATCCAGATTCGAACCTGGTGAAGCTTGCATCAGATATAAATAAAGATAATATGTATACATATACGGGATCTAACGATAATTCAGCGACACTAGAGTCGACACTGAAGAAATTAGCATCCAGAATGAATAAAGAAAAAATAAACGAGCTAGCCCTTATGAACAATGATGAAATATTTAAGCATTTTGAAAAAGATAAATTCAAAGAAACATATGCAAATATAAAAATAAATGGCCAGAATCCTAAGCTAAAAATAATAATATATAACGCCCCAAAACAAATACTTGATGATTTAACTAAATACAAACTAATCGACGAATTTCATAACTCTGCACACGGAGGACATTTAGGTATACGAAAAACTTTAATAAAATTAAAACAAAGATACATATGGCGAAAGATGAATCAAATGGTAAAACAATTCATACAAAATTGTGATTCATGTGCAAGAAATAAACAAACAAAAAACACAATTGAACCACAATCGATTACAGACACTCCAAGCAACAGTTTTGAAGTAGTATCAATTGACACAGTCGGACCATTACGAATATCAAATGAAAAAAGATATATCTTAACCATGTAATGTGAGCTTACTAAATTTGTCGTCGCATACCCTATGACATCAAAAGACGCAACAACAACAGCAAAGACTTTAGTGGAAGAATTTATTCTTAGATATGGACACTTTAAGATTCTAAAATCAGATAAAGGTACAGAATTTAATAACCAACTTATGAACAACATATGTTCGCTATTAAAAATAAGACAAACGTTCTCTTCTCCATATCACCACCAAACTATAGGTGCCCTTGAAAGAAATCATCGGACACTTAATGAATTCTTACTATCAAATGTCAAAGACAATTAATGGGACAAATGGGTTCCATATTTTACGTTCGCTTACAATACAACACCACATATAGACACTGGTTATTCACCTTATGAGCTCATTTATGGGAAACTGCCCTGCTTACCGACTGATACATTCATTAATAAAACAAAAATTTATGACTACGACAATTATGCCAACTAATTGAAAACTAGATTACAATATGCACTCAGTAAAGCAAAAGAAATGACTATAAAAATTAAAGAAAAAAGAATGGAGACAGAAAATAAAAAATATATACATAAATTAGATTTAGGTATAGGCGATTTAGTACTATTAAAATCAGGAAATAGAAAGAAAAATCAAGCACCTTATATTGGGCCATACAAAATAGTAGAAAGAAAAGGAGTCAATTCAGTAATTGACAAAAATGGAATAAATAAGGAAGTACGCAATAACTTGCTTAAGCCTTATAAACCAAATGAATATGTATAAAAACAAAAAAAAAAAATCTAATAATAATAATAATAAAAATTTATGTAAATATTATATGTATATTTTATCATTGAACAAAATCTAAATTTAATAACAAAAATACAAATAGCTTATCAAAATAACAAATTTTAGCTTGTAAAACTAAATTTATCAAATTATGTGTATAATACAATAATTTCCAAAATATAATTTTACCACTAAAATTTTTCTTAAGGGTGAGGGTGTAGTGTATCCACATATGCGCCGCCACTGCCCATTCAATAAATGAGTAACAAAACATGTAAAATGCAAATCGAGTATATTAGTCATATCATAACATCAACATTCCACTCGATTGCATTGATTGTCACTCAATAGTAATAAGATCCTTATTAATATAATTTAGCCAATAGAAAAATAGAATAATTTTGAATATGAAATTCAATGTATAGAAGTAAGATAGAAAATAAGTATAACAGTTAAGACAATAGTATTTAAGGAACGAATTCAATAAAAATAAAACAGAGTCTAAAGAACATTCATATTGATCTTTTCACTTTCAAACTTGACGGCGAGTAATCGCCTTTCCAATTCAGCGTAGTACGCTTAAATACTAATAGCGTGGTACGCTTAAAATACCTTAGGGACCTTTCTAAACACTTAAACACATATACACTACAGCAAGACCAAAATATTCAATAATTATCCTGGCCACCCTACTCTCCAGATTTAAACATAATCGAAAATGTTGGGTGGTTAACACGCAAAGTTTATGAAGGTGGTAAGCAGTACGCAAATAAAGAGGAGCTTATTGAACGCATTAAAGTGGCCTGGGCACAAATTTCTTTAGATCTCCTAAAATCTTTGTATGATTCCCTAAAAGATCGCGTTTTTGACGTCATTCAAAATAAGGGTGGCTGTACAAAGTACTAAAATGATGTTATTAACTACATAAAATAAATTAAAACTGTTTTCTTAAAAAAAAAAATAATTTGTTTTCATTTTGACCAAAATAAACATGGTGAGGCTATTCTAATGTGACAAAAAATATACGTTTTTGCGACTACAAACAAAACCACCTCACAAAATTCCGGCAGATTTTAAAAATCACTTGAATTTTTTTTTTATCTCAAGAGCTTAGTCTTACCTTATCATTAAATACACATTTCGATATATAGACATCAAAGAAGTGCCAAGAAAAGCTAATTGGAAAATAAATTATGTGTGAGGCTATTCAAATGTTACGGACTGTATATCGGGTGATTTTTTAAGAGCTTGAGAACTTTTTTAAAAAAAAAAACGCATAAAATTTGCAAAATCTCATCGATTCTTTATTTGAAACGTTAGATTGGTCCATGACATTTACTTTTTGAAGATAATTTCATTTAAATGTTGACCGCGGCTGCGTCTTAGGTGGTTCATTCGGAAAGTCCAATTTTGGGTAACTTTTTCGAGCATTTCGGCCGGAATAGCCCGAATTTCTTCGGAAATGTTGTCTTCCAAAGCTGGAACAGTTGCTGGCTTATTTGTGTAGACTTTAGACTTGACGTAGCCCCACAAAAAAAAAATAGTCTAAAGGCGTCAAATCGCATGATCTTGGTGGCCAACTTACCGGTCCATTCCTTGAGATGAATTGTTCTCCGAAGTTTTCCCTCAAAATGGCCATAGAATCGCGAGCTGTGTGGCATGTAGCGCCATCTTGTTGAAACAAAAAGTTTGTTAGCATTGAACGATAGCGATCGCCATTCACCGTAACGTTGCGTCCAACAGCATCTTTGAAAAAATACGGTCCAATGACTCCACCAGCGTACAAACCACACCAAACAGTGCATTTTTCGGGATGCATGGGCAGTTCTTGAACGGCTTCTGGTTGCTCTTCACTCCAAATGCGGCAATTTTGCTTATTTACGTAGCCATTCAACCAGAAATGAGCCTCATCGCTGAACAAAATTTGTCGATAAAAAAGCGGATTTTCTGAACACTGATTTTGGTAATAAAATTCAATGATTTGCAAGTGTTGCTCGTTAGTAAGTCTATTCATGATGAAATGTCAAAGTATACTGAGCATCTTTCTCTTTTACACCATGTCTGAAATCCCGCGTGATCTGTCAAATACTAATGCATGAAAATCCTAACCTCAAAAAAATCACCCATTATTATGTGAAATATAATGGGGCATATTCATAGATGTTTGCTAAACTCTTGCTAACTTGTTATTAAGCAAGTCCAGAGTTTAGGCCATTTATAAAGAAATTTAAACCTAAGTTTAGGGCTAAACCTGTGGTCTAACTATAAACATAGAAAATGCTGTGTTTAAGTATTTATTATCACAGCCAAATGTCATATTTGATTTTTGTTTGTAAATTCAAAAAACGAAAAATTAAATTATAACATATACAGATCTTTCTCTGACTGCGACCACTTTTCCAGCCGTACACGTTTTATATTTTCTTTGATGTACATCTAAAATATAGAACGTTGTTAGTTACTTTTTTGATTTTCTATTAAATAGTTTTGTTTTACTTACTTTTTTTGACATCCAATTTGAGGAATGACAGCACAAAATAAAAATATTGAAAATATGACAGTATTTTTTTGCTTTGACCTGTCATTTAAAGTATAATTGTAGTAGAATACAACCTTAACTTGGGGTTTTACTAAACACAGCAGAACAATTGACTATGCATAAGAGCTTACGACTTTAGTAATTCTCTATGAATACGCCCCAATAAGTTTGAAGCCAATATTTGTAATTTTCGAAAGTAAATTGTTACCAAGTTTAAGCATTGTTTTTTTTTTTAGGTTTTTATTTTTTGTAAGAAAACTGTCTATTCGATTTTTCTCAAAATTGTTCGTAATGTAGAAAACAATATTTCTTATAAGTTAAAATTAGTTAGAAGCCATTATCTCAAATTTTTGAAAAGATATTTGAGTCGAAAATCAATTTTTACCAACTTTTATTAATTTTTTTTTCGGTTTTTATTTTTTGTAAAAAACTGTCAATTCGATTTTTTTCAAAATTTTATCAGATGTCAAAAACATTATTCTTCGTTGCACAAAATTGTTTTGGAGATGAAATCATATTTTAGTCGTAAAATTTTTGAGGTGACAATTTTTTTTTTCAGTTTTTTTTATTTATAAAAAAAACCGTTAATTTGATTTTTTTTTCCAAAAATATACTTCTTTTGTATCACGTTACAATATATAATATAAAATTTAATTAAAGTCTCTAGCGTCATTGGTTCATGAGATATTTAGGTTTAACCAAAATGTTCACCTTTTTTTAAACTGCTATGGTAAAAAAACCACCCACGCAATTTTCTTGAGAGTCCTTTTTGCATCTTTCTGCCTTATTATCTGTATAACAAAATTTATTTGAAGTCGATATTTCTTCTGATTCTTGAGCTATGGACGAGGAAAAAAACGTCGCGAACGTACGGACGTACGGACATACGGACGTACGGACATACGGACATACGGACATACGGACATACGGACATACGGACATACGGACATACGGACATACGGACATACGGACATACGGACATACGGACATACGGACATACGGACATACGGACGTACGAACGTACGTACACGCACAGACATCTTTCTAAAAATATTTTATTTCGACTCTAGGGACCTTGAAACGTCGAGAAATGTCAAAATTTTCAATTTGACAAATCGGACCCATTACAATAACTTCCTATGGGAAGTTAAAAATGGCAACGCTCTTCATGTTACTCTGAAATTTAAATTTTTTTTGTTGGTAATATTTTGACAGTGAAGCGTAAGGTTTTTGCCACAGCGCATTGCTACTATGATTTAATATTAGAATAAAAACCTCAAGTTTTTTAACCTTATGCTCAGCTCAGACGTGTTTATATAAAATAATATCCGCTAAACAGAGCACCAGCAATTGGTGTAGTCTGATGGAAGGTAGGACTTCAAAGATTCATAATAGTTAGAGGAAGTCAGGACTCATCGTTGTAGTCGTGGCTGTTGAATATGGAGCAAAATCCTGCATATTTATACCAACAGAATATATTATATAGGTACCCTTAAACTTAAAACCATATATACGAGTGAGAGCAGAGTTTTGCAATGCTGCAGTGATGGCAATGGCAACTGGAAAATATAGTTTATTTGCTTCGCAACGTTTAAAATTCTATGAATATTAAAAGCACGCATGTATATAAATACGGATACGGATATGTAGTATTGCATACCTACTCCAGTGATGCTGTGCAGTGTACTTGTTGTTGACTAAACCTTATATTTCGAGGGTATGCAACCATAAAACTTTATATTAGAGTATATGTTGTGTGTATTTTTGATAAGCATTATGTATGTTAGCCAATTATTGCTAACATATATTTCACCTTTTACGATTTGCTCGGTGCCGCCTCCGCCGACGCACGGGGGCGCGGCGGCGCGGCGTTCACTTTCAAAAGGAATTCTTTATGTTAAGCATATATAAAACTTAAGCTCTGATACATTCGATTTGAAAGATAATACTCGTTAATAGTTAAAAGGATCTATCTCCATCAAAATTATGAGAAATTTAAAATTTCTAAAGGGTTATTCAACTAGAGTTATCAGCACCCTTTTTCTCTGTAGCTGTCACAATTTGGCGACTTCTCGTCGATCTTTGGAAAACGACAAATACGACTTATTTTCCGTAATGTATTAGGTTTTAAGGCTTTGAAAGTTCGGTTAAAACAAGAACTCTAGCCGGTTGAAATTTATCAAAATCATAGAAAAATCCTCTTTAGTGATGAGGTCATATTCACCATAAGGGTAACGTTAATAAGCAGATTTGGAGCTCGGAAAATCGAAAAATGATTGTTAAAAAGTCACTCCATCTATATACCTACATATAAAGTTAAATTTTTGAGCTGGGGTAGGTGTTTTTATGGGACTTTAGTAAGCCTGGTTCAACTGTTACTGTGAATAGATTAAAAAAATTATTTTTTGTGGCCAGAATCGGAATATATTGATAAAAAAGAGGCTGGGATGCGACCCACACTGGTTTTTAGGTTTTTATATTTTGTAAAAAACTGTCAATTCGATTTTTCTCAACATTTTTCAGAAAGATATTTGAGTCGAAATTCAATTTTTACAAACTTTGAGTAATGTTTTTTTTAGGTTTTTATTATTTTTTTTTTTTAAAACTGTCAATTAGATTTTTCTCAAAATTTTATGAGATGTCAAAAACATTGTTCTTCTTTGCACAAAATTGTTTTGGAGATGAAATCATATTTTAGTCGTAAAATTTTCGAGGTGACAATTTTTTTTTTCAGTTTTTTTTTTGATTTATAAAAAAACCGTTAATTTGATTTTTTTTCCAAAAATATACTTCTTTTGTATCACGTTACAATATATAATATAAAATTTAATTCAAGTCTCTAGCGTCATTGGTTCATGCGATATTGAGGGTTAACCAAAATGTTCACCTTTTTTAACTTCCCATAGGAAGTTATTGTAATGGGTCCGATTTGTCAAATTGAAAATTTTGACATTTCTCGTTTCAAGGTCCCTAGAGTCGAAATAAAAGATTTTTAGAAAGATGTCTGTGCGTGCGTGTGTACGTACGTCCGTATGTCCGTACGTCCGTACGTCCGTACGTTCGCGACGTTTTTTTCGTCGTCCATAGCTCAAGAACCAGAAGAGATATCGACTTCAAATAAATTTTGTTATACAGATAATAAGGCAGAAAGATGCAGAAAGGGCTCTCACGAAAATTGCGTGGGTGGTTTTTTTACCATAGCAGTTTAAAAAAAGGTGAAAATTTTGGTTAACCCTAAATATCTCATGAACCAATGACGCTAGAGACTTGAATTAAATTTTATGTTATATATTGTAACGTGATACAAAACAATTATATTTTTAGAAAAAAATTCAATTAACGGTTTTTTTTATAAATCAAAAAAACTGAAAAAAAAAAAAATTTGTCACTTCGAAAATTTTACGACTAAAATATGATTTCATTTCCAAAACAATTTTGTGCAATGAAAAATAATGTTTTTGACATCTGATAAAATTTTGAGAAAAATCGAATTGACAGTTTTTTTACAAAAAATAATAACCTAAAAAAAATAAAAAAAAAAGTTGGTAAAAATTGAGTTTTGACTCAAATATCTTTTCAAGACTTTGAGATATTGGCTTTAAACTACTTTTATCTTTCAAAAAATGTTGTTTTCAACATTCAGTAAAATTTTGAAAAAAATAGAATTGACAGTTTTTTTTACAAAAAATTAAAAACCGAAAAAAAAATTTAACAAAAGTTGGTAAAAATTGATTTTCGATTTAAATATCTTTTCAAAAATTTGAGATTATGGCTTCTAACTAATTTTTACTTATAAGAAATATTGTTTTCAACATTAGGAAAAATTTTGAGAAAAATCGAACTGACAGTTTTTTTACAAAAAATAAAAACCTAAACAAAAAAATTAATAAAAGTTGGTAAAAATTGATTTTCGGCTCAAATAGCTTTTCAAAAATTAAAAATATTGGCTTCAAACTTATTTATTTCACAGAAAATATTGTTTTTTATATTCAGTAATTTTTTTGTAAAAATCCAACTGTTCGTTTTTTCATAAAAAAAATAAAATCTATTGATACATTTAGACAAACTTTTAAGCAAGACAAATCGATAGACGGGATGGCAAGTTATCAGTGTGGGTCGCACCTCAGCCTCTTTTTACTTAATTTTTTTGGATTATTTAACGGATAACTGAATGTTTTTTTTTTTTTTTTTTTTTGAACAACAACAACAACTTAAAGGTGCTACCACTCATTGTTTTTGGCTGGAGATATAGCTATTTCGTGCTTTGCCACTTTGGTCAAGAATAACAAGCTGACATTCTAGTACGAATAGTACAATAAAAATAATAACAATAATAACTTAATACTCTGGTTCGTTACCGATCTTCCAACCTCTCCCCCTTTGATACGTACTACGAATTGTGAGTCTATCAAATAAGGTATGGAGAAAAATGGAGGCGGCACAAAACAGCATACTTAAAGGAGCTTATAAAAAGGTTGATGCTTCAAATGCATTTGATAAACAATTAGCACATCTCGACCTGTGACGTCAAGGGTCTAAGGTAGTGGAGTGCGTAGTGCACACGACTTCTAAGACTGAGCAAATCTGATATGCGTGGGTTCGAATCCTATGTTGTGCATAAAAAGTTTTTCAAATAAAATTGGATTAAAGCTCAGCACCACAAAAAAGGAGACTGATGAGTGCAAAAGTGGCAAAGCACGAAATAGCTATATCTCCAGCCAAAAACAATGAGTGGTAGCACCTTTAAGTTGTTGTTGTTGTTCAAAAACATTCAATGAAATTAAAAGGAATGGTCAAGTCTAACAAGCTGACATACTAGTACGAATAGTACAATAAAAATAATAACAATATTAACGGATAACTTTTTTGACAAAACACGAAAACCTACAAACCTTTTAAACAAGACTAATCGACTGACGGAATGGGAAGTTATTAGTTTGAGTCGCATCCCAGCCTCTTTTTTGTTTTTATTTTGAGAGCTACGTGCCACACAAGCAACGAATATATTTATTCACTCTTTTTTCTTCGGACCACACACAGAGTTTAAAGATAGAATTTATGAAATTGCCAAGGACATACAGCCGCTTAGAGCGATTTGGTCATGGCTTATGGACAATTTAATTGAAATGAAATTGAAACAAATCTTTCGCAATGTCGATTATTAGGCTGATATAATTTTACATTGTTCCTTGATTTCTCTTAAAAACTATTTTTTTTTTAAATCAAAATAAAACCTCTTTTTGGAAAACCCTGTATATTGAAGTTCTTATAATGGGTGATTTTTTTGAGGTTAGGATTTTCATGCATTAGTATTTGACAGATCACGCGGGATTTCAGACATGGTGTCAAAGAGAAAGATGCTCAGTATGCTTTGACATTTCATCATGCATAGACTTACTAACGAGCAACGCTTGCAAATCATTGAATTTTATTACCAAAATCAGTGTTCGGTTCGAAATGTGTTTCGCGCTTTTTTATCGACAAATTTTGTTCAGCGATGAGGCTCATTTCTGGTTGAATGGCTACGTAAATAAGCAAAATTGCCGCATTTGGAGTGAAGAGCAACCAGAAGCCGTTCAAGAACTGCCCATGCATCCCGAAAAATGCACTGTTTGGTGTGGTTTGTACGCTGGTGGAATCATTGGACCGTATTTTTTCAAAGATGCTGTTGGACGCAACGTTACGGTGAATGGCGATCGCTATCGTTCAATGCTAACAAACTTTTTGTTGCCAAAAATGGAAGAACTAAACTTAGTTGACATGTGGTTTCAACAAGATGGCGCTACATGCCACACAGCTCGCGATTCTATGGCCATTTTGAGGGAAAACTTCGGAGAACAATTCATCTCAAGGAACAGACCGGTAAGTTGGCCACCAAGATCATGCGATTTGACGCCTTTAGACTATTTTTTGTGGGGCTACGTCAAGTCTAAAGTCTACACAAATAAGCCAGCAACTATTCCAGCTGTGGAAGACAACATTTCCGAAGAAATTCGGGCTATTCCGGCCGAAATGCTCGAAAAAGTTACCCAAAATTGGACTTTCCGAATGGACCACCTAAGACGCAGCCGCGGTCAACATTTAAATGAAATTATCTTCAAAAAGTAAATGTCATGGACCAATCTAACGTTTCAAATAAAGAATCGATGAGATTTTGCAAATTTTATGCGTTTTTTTTTTTAAAAAAGTTCTCAAGCTCTTAAAAAATCACCCGATATTAACATTATTGCTATGTGCTATCCTGTGAACGTGACTGAATGCAAACTTTGCTTTAAGATTAATATAAAACTCTTGCTCCCTTTATGTTCCGAAGTTTCCATGTTATCCTTAACCCCTGATTGATTTTGCAAGAACTCTCTGTTTTTCGTGCCAAAAAAACTTTTGAAGCTATTTTCAAAATGCTAAACTTATTTCCACAGAAAAAAAAAACAGTGTAATCCCTATCCCATTTTTAACAAAACGAGAAGGATATCTATTATTCCCTTAAGTAAAATACATTATTTCCAAAACATTGAGGAACAGTTGCGACAGTTAGGAAGGATTGAAGAAAACAGTAATCTAAGAAAGACACCGAACGAGCTTTCATTCTCAACTTTTGGACTTAAGCTAAATCCACAAAGAAACTTATAAGAATCAGCGTACCCTCCGTCATCCTTTATTCTATTTTGCTAACTAAACAAAAACAATTCTTCTTTCTCACTTTTGGTATAAATAAGGGCAATTTTTTGACTCATAAGTCGTCGCTCGTTCAGAAAAGTTAAACATCAGCTCAGTTCAGCTCAGCTCAACATTATGGGCGCGTTTTCCTTTCCGGCAATTCACTCTCAAGGACTTGGTATGGGTTCATATAGATAATAGTTAGAATCGCTTTATGTGCATGGCATGTACATTGTACATTGTACATTGTACAACAACAACAATAACAATACTGCCACTTGGCTTCCCGCCTTAAATCCTGTATCAATGTTTCACTTGCAAAGTTTTCCTTCTCACTATAATTTAAACATTGTCAAAGTTTTTAACTTAAACTCAACTGAAACAATTCTTGTCCCAGAAATGTCTGCTGGTGGCACAGAGAACTTATACCTCTACTTCTCTATGTTCATCTAAAGTGTTCTTGTTTTGAAAATTCAACTATCAGTCACAAGGGCTAGTAGTCGGTGGGGTCGGAGTGTAAATTAATAGCCAAATAAAACAACACCTACTCGTAGATGAACCCAAGGTGAAAATAAAAATAAAATAGTCAAATGGTTTAATTAATTTTTAATAAGTTCTCATCTCCTCCGACAATGTGATTTTTTACTGGCTTGGACTTTGACTTAGTAGTTACCTAACCTACCTATATTGATCTTCGTTCTTGGTTCTTGATTCTTTGGACTTTTCAATAAAAATGTTCATAACAAAAAGACCCCATGACCTATTTAAGACACTTTTGATGTATTTGACATCTGTCAGGATTTCAAATGGACAAAATGTCAATATGTCAGAAAACTTTTCATCGGAATTTCTCTCTCTTTCTTAATCTCGAGCTCGACACCAAATTTGGTATTTTGATATTTAAAGGACCTAAGCACCTTTGTGGTTGCTGCAACATAGTGTTGTGTAGGTAACAAACGATTTATGGCTTCCTATCGATTTGGAATGGAATTTCCTTTCATAAGGTTTTGAATGCTTACAGCCATTAGCACAGGAAAAGGAAAACTTTTTGAAGAGAGAAAAAGGACAGGGAAACCAGTGGAAGGCGATGCGATGTATGAAACTTCAAAGGAAAATTAATTTGTGAGGGTTTTCGTGTCAATAGGGTGTGAAGAGGGTGGCACAAACAAAAAAAAACTTTGAAAGTTCGGACTGAAACCCAGTACAGCAATGGGGTTTGTTAAATTGGAAAAGTTCACGTCTTTGATTCTCTTGTACCTCCTTTATATAGAAAGGTTTTCGTTTCGTTTTCTTTCACCATCATCATCTAGCAAGCTTTTTCTTGCTACTCGTACTTTCGTTTTTGAATCAAATGTAAGAATTGATGAAGGTTTGAAGGGTGGACATTTGGGACATCAGAGTGTATATTTGGTTTTGATGGAAAAGGTGTATAGTATGTATAACGAACTTTGTAGCATTTTTCGTTTTATTCAAAAAAAAAAAAATATAATGTCTGACTTAGAATGGTTGAAAGTTTGGAAAAGGTTGAATTAATAGGTTTGATCTTTGAAGCATAGCGTCGATGAATAAAAGATTTGTTTTTTAGTAATCAATAGCGAGGAACAGAAAAGTACCTATTTCGGGATCTGGAACATGGATTATAGTTTAGAGACGGAATATCTAGAAGGTAATTGTCGTATATAAATTACTGTAACGATATATTAAGTATTCTTTAAACACTACAAGTCAATAGGTTATGCGAATAAAAGTGCTTTTTAAATCTTTACAAAATTCGTTCGCTATAATAAAAGTATTTCCTTTCAGATTAAAAAAAAACTTTTTCATTAACTTTGATGGATTTTTAGATGGAGCACCATTTCGTTTCAATGAAATTTTTCATAAGCCATGACCAACTCGCGCACTAAGCAACTTCATTAATTCTACCTTTGAACTCATGAATCGAATGTGTGTGGCCTAGCTCAATCTATTCACCGTTGCAGTCTAACCAGCCTAACTAAAAGTAAGCTTCCATAAAACCACCATCCCCAGCACTGGACACATTATAGATGGAGAGACTTTTTAACAATCATTCTTCTATTTTCCGAGCTCCAAATTCGACAAATCTGCGTATAAATGATTTTGGTAAATTTCAACGTAGCTTATGATAAACCGGCTCGATTTCTTGTTTTAATCGATCTTTCAAAGCCTTAAAACCTAATCCATTACGCCAAATACGGTGTTATGTTATTTGTGGAATACCTTATTCCAAAGATAGGGTTTCGTCAACATTGCTACAGCAGCATTGTACTCGGTTGTTTTTAAGATGGAGTTGTGCTAGAAATAGACTTCACTACCTTAACGAAGATAAGCTTATGTTAGCAACACTATACAACAAATTTTCTATTTTTTTTTTAAATTATATATACATTATATATACATATGTATAAGGCTTTTAAACTAATAATTGGCTTTTTTATATTTTTAGGACTAGTGAGAAATTTCTCAAAGAATTTAATGTTAATGTTATGTTAGATTTTGGTCATTCATTTTTCGAAAACCCATCAAGGTTGCCAATAAGTATGAAAAATAATACTAAAATGGCCGATTCTAAGAAATTCGCTGCAAATACCAACCACTTTTTTTTCTTAAAACTACAGATGGTATCTCGGACATGCCAACCAATTTTAATGGAGCACCACTATAACGCGTACTTCTCGCACAAAAGAATGGCTAGACACTAACGTACAGGCAGGAGATAGAAAAGATGGTATAAAATGGTAATTGTGAAATACCCAGAAGCCCGAAAGAAATTTTGGCTGTAGATGAATAAATTGTCCTTTGGTGTGGTAGGCTGCAATTCCGGTAATACAACCCAAGGAAATTACACAAGTTACCATACTTGTCTATAAACTTTGTAATCCAGCACTTACAAAACTGATTCCAATAACGAAAGAGGAAAAGCTACCCAAACTACTTCACATTTGACTTAAATTGTCCTTGTCGGACAATATTTGGACAAAGGTGCATTACAACTGATAACTTTTATAGTATACCTTGTTTTCCTAGCTAAAAACCTTTTTGCTCGTCGAACGCACCTTATTGAAACTCTGCGCGGTAACAGACAAGCCAATCCAAGAGATGTGCCAACTACCAAGCTCAGGAGAAATTAAATAAAAGGGCTTGAAAATTCAAGAATCGTAGTTGCTAAATAGAAAGACAAGCGTGATGTTGTAATGCTTAGGACGAAACATGGTTTGGACTAAGTGCCAACAGGAAAGCGGCCGAGGCAAGGTGATGAAATAAGGAAATTACGTAAGTAAATTCCCAAGTAAGGTATTGATATATCTCATCAAATGGCTTGCTATTTTACACCGCTACGCAAAAATATTAGATGATATCATAAAATAGCCTTTGAATTCTTTTTATCAACATCAGTTGTAAACGCATTGATTTATTTATATTGAGAATAGGAACTGCCCAATTTTAGAATTCAGAAAATCGATTTGAAAAGTTTTGTGTAATCCTGTCTTGGAAGCACTTGCATCCACATCCAAAACTAAGCATGTTTTGAAGGAAATAATAAAAGGCAACAAAGACAAAAATCATGCAAAAGGATCTAGTTTGTGACCGGCGGCCGGCGGCGTTCGGGCGCTGTTTCTCAATGAGTAAAAGTCGTGCCCGCCGGCTGGTCAAACGGCAGTGAAAGTGTTAAGGAGATCTTTAGTTGGAGGCCAAACTTAAACTCTAGTTTGTTTGGTGGCACACATACGATTTTTAAAATGTTGCTTTATTAACTTCCCATAGGAAGTTATTGTAATGGGTCCGATTTGTCGAATCGAATATTTTGACGTTTCTCGATGTTTCGATGTAGAGTCGAAATAAAAGATTTTTAGAGAGATGTCTGTGCGTGTGTGTGTACGTACGTTCGCGACGTTTTTGTCGTCGTCCATAGTTCAAGAACCAGAAGAGATATCGACTTCAAATAAATTTTGTTATACAGATAATAATGCAGAAAGGGCTCTCAAGAAAATTGCGTGGGTGGTTTTTTTACCATAGCAAATTAAAATAAAGGTAAAAATGTTGGTTAACCAATAAACGGTTTTTTTTATAAATCAAAAAAACTGAAACAAAATTTGTCACCTCGAAAATTTTACGAATAAAAAATGTCCAAACAATTTTGTGCAATAAAAAAAAAAACGTTTTTAATATCTGGTAAAGTTTTGAGAAAAATCGAATTGACAGTTTTTTTTACAAAAAATAAAAACCTAAAAAAAAAATAATAAAAGTTCGTGAAAATTGATTTTTGACTCAATTATCTTGTCAAAAATTTGAGATATAGGCTTCAAATTAATTTTATTTTATAAAAAATATTGTTTTCAACATTCAGTATTTTTTTTATAAAAGTCTAACAGTCCGTTTTTCTTTAGAATAATTTAATTGATAACTTTTTTAACAAAACACGAAAACCTACAAACCTTGCTTAAAAGACAAATCGACAGGCAGAATGGGAAGTTATCAGTGTGGGTCGCATCCCAGCCTCTTTTTCTATTATTTTTCTCACACACCTCGCTCTTAAATGTTCATACATTTAATATAGGATTAAATATGAATAACCTAAAAAGCAAGAATTTAATATGAATAACCAAAAAAGCAATTTTTACCCAAACTGTGTCCATATCTAATTTCGCAATTCCGTCTGTGTTTGGTTTTCTATATTCTACATCGAAATTGATGATAATTGTTTTAAATTCTAGCAAAACATGAATAGTAATTTTCGAATTATGAAAAATACCAATTCCAAATTTATAATAAAATTATTCAAATCTGCTTGATATTTTAAAAACTTAAAGTAGATCAACTTTTAAAAATTAACACCTGTTAATTCAATTTGTCAATCAATTTTAAGTTTGATACTCGTAACTTAGGATTTTGATGCAAGTTAAAAAAGAGTGAAGAAAACAGCTCTAAATCCCATTTTTTTTCAACGTCTAGATCAACGTGTCAATAAGTGTGTATACCTTAAAATCACAATACCACGTCTAATTTATGATAACAGCTCCTTTGTACTTATTAATCGCATACGTTTTTCAAACATAGGACTATTGGAATAAAACATTTACATTTTTGTTTTGCAATAAACTTATACTCACCCCATTTAAAACCAAGCATGAAACTGTTGTGGAATTGTGGTTATTTTGGTTTCAAATATGGACCAGTTCATACCAAAAAGGATATAAACACTATAGACACACTGGACAGTGTCTATAGAACTTGACAGTTGTCCCGCAATTATTTGTACAACAATAAACACCCACAAATCTTGTTTTCCAATTGAATGTTATTGTTAGAAAAACCATGGGGAAGGGTAAACAACGAAAGGAGGTTGATGTACATATGTGTCACATAAGTTTGGTCCCTTTGTCCTGTCAGGGAGAGCATTGAAAGAATTTCTTTTTCTTTTGGACACAAACAATATCCGGTTATGGGGGATGACGACGAGATGAAGCCAACCAACTAGGACAAACAGACTATGATTTATGTGAAACGTCTGGTAGCGACTTTTATCGGATACAAATCCAAGATAGCCACCTCTTACATTGAGCATCGAAGGATAACAGCAACAAAAAAGGCTAGCAAAATACATCGAACCATTGTAGTCTGTTTTGCTTTAATCAAATACTGAGGGAACGGAAGCTTCGATATAAAAAAGTATTTTCTTTGAAAAATCCTTCTTATCCGATTCTGAAGAGTGATAGCTAGCTTCTGTGTATCTTGGAGGAGGGAATGACATATACACGAGTCTTGAGGGTATACCTGATGATACAACAATCAGTTTTTTAGAATTACAATCTAGATGGCAAATTATTGCAGATTGAGAGTTGATTGATTTCGCAAGTCATCTTTGTACTTTTCTATATGTACAAAAAAAGATTAATATTTCTTTTTCTGGAGGACCAAGAGAGTTCATGTAGCTGTTGTATTGCTATGGAAGGATTTAATCTCTGTTAAATTTAAATAATAAATTTCCATTTATCAATAATTAAACTCTTAAAATTAGTAAAGGGTGTCCCAAAATTAACGCAAGATTTGAATTAAATAGAAAACGCCGTTTTTAGTCTTTGATAGTTATATTTTTATTGACTCGTAAAGTGCATAGGATAGGGTTATGTAAAGAATAACACATCGGACAAATGGCCTCCACGGCTTTGCATGCACATGCGCACTCTTTTGTTGAAATTTTCCATGACCATTCTGCATAAATGTGGCTGAATTTCGTTGATGCAGCGTTGAATCTCCTCCTTTAATGCACGGGTGGTTGTGGGCTTGTTGACATAGACTTGTGATTTCAAATAACCCCATAAAAAGAAGTCTAATGGTGTTAAATCACATGATCTAGGAGGCCAATTTTGATCACCGAAACGAGAGAGTACACGACCTGGAAATGTCTCATGCAGTAATTGAATTGTTTCACGGGCTGTATGACATGTGGCACCGTCTTGTTGAAACCACATATTGGACACATCAATATCATCCAATTTTGGCAGAAAGAACTGTGTAATCATGTCGCGATATCGAGCACCAGTAACAGTCACTGCTTGACCAGCATTATTTTCAAAAAAATATGGCCCAATTATGCCTCCAGCCCAAAATCCACACCATACAGTCACGCGTTGTGGATGCATTTGTTTTTCGACAATCACATGTGGGTTCTCCGAACCCCAAATGCGGTAATTTTGGCGATTGACAAAGCCATCAAGATGAAAATGTGCTTCATCGCTTAGGATGATTTTGCTCGAAAAATCAGGGTCCATTTGTTGATGTTCAATAATCCATTCAACGAACTCTTCAATTGGCTTCAATTGTTGTGTTAATTGAATTTTGTAAGCATGAACACACAGATCTTTGGTGAGTATACGCTGTAGAGAGGTTCTTGAAATTTGCAATTCTTGTTCACGACGTCGAATTGAGGTTCCTGGATTGTCATCAACACTCTCACGCACTGCTTCGACATTCACATTTGAACGGTTTGTTTTTGGACGACCAGTGTGTTTGCGTCTCCAACGGATCCAGTCTCCATGAATTTTTCAATTAATCTCTTCACAGTTGACGAAGTTAAAACACTATTCCGACCATATTTTGTATGAAATTTTCGAACTGCAGCCGCCAAGCTTTTACTATTTTTGAAATATTCTTTAATAATGAAGACACGTTGTTCTCTCGTGTAACGCTCCATTTTTAATAACCCTATATTGTTAGCTGTCAAATTGCTTTTTTTCAGGGTTGCCAACACTTCACTGCACAAATGGCGGCAAATTCAAATCTTGCGTTAATTTTGGGACACCCTTTATAATGGACGCTTTTCCAATAGAGGTTTTATTTTGATATTTAAACAAATGAGGAAGCTATTTCCTTTAACAATACAAAACGGTATCAGCCAAATAACCAACACTGCTATTATAGCCGTACTATATCCGTTTATTGAAATTTTCCGCATAATCAATTCGCACAATTTCGGGTGTATGGATAACTTCAGGAAATCCATTTTTAAAATCTTAAATCTCAATTGTGGAGCATATGCATAAATCTTATTTTTCAACTAAATCCAAAGAAAAAGTGTTAAACCACAAGATGACAGGAAGCTTTTCTATGAAAATTGCGATCGCTCCGTTGTTTGTGTGACATGCAGTGTAGTTTTGTTAAAAACAATGGGCAGGTTCAGACGACATACATAAAGGACTTACTTGAAAGTAAGGCAAGTTTCTAGTTTCTTTTTGGTAAGCTGCAAAAAAATTACCTTCCAATTAAGGCAACTTTAATGGAAAGTTGACTGAAAAGTTAATCAAGAAAAATCTCCCTAAGTACTAAGTCAAGTCTACTTCTGTCAAAATGACAATTGATCATGTTTTTTTTTCATTCAACTAAAAGCTGAACTTTATAACTCTATGATTCATTAATTTTTAGAACAATTATCGGGTGATTTTTTAAGAGCTTGAGAACTTTTTAAAAAAAAACGCATAAAATTTGCAAAATCTCATCGATTCTTTATTTGAAACGTTAGATTGGTCCATGACATTTACTTTTTGAAGATAATTTCATTTAAATGTTGACCGCGGCTGCGTCTTAGGTGGTCCATTCGGAAAGTCCAATTTTGGGTAACTTTTTCGAGCATTTCGGCCGGAATAGCCCGAATTTCTTCGGAAATGTTGTCTTCCAAAGCTGGAATAGTTGCTGGCTTATTTGTGTAGACTTTAGACTTGACGTAGCCCCACAAAAAATAGTCTAAAGGCGTCAAATCGCATGATCTTGGTGGCCAACTTACCGGTCCATTCCTTGAGATGAATTGTTCTCCGAAGTTTTCCCTCAAAATGGCCATAGAATCGCGAGCTGTGTGGCATGTAGCGCCATCTTGTTGAAACCACATGTCAACCAAGTTCAGTTCTTCCATTTTTGGCAAAAAAGTTTGTTAGCATTGAACGATAGCAATCGCCATTCACCGTAACGTTGCGTCCAACAGCATCTTTGAAAAAATACGGTCCAATGATTCCACCAGCGTACAAACCACACCAAACAGTGCATTTTTCGGGATGCATGGGCAGTTCTTGAACGGCTTCTGGTTGCTCTTCACTCCAAATGCGGCAATTTTGCTTATTTACGTAGCCATTCAACCAGAAATGAGCCTCATCGCTGAACAAAATTTGTCGATAAAAAAGCGGATTTTCTGCCAACTTTTCTAGGGCCCATTCACTGAAAATTCGACGTTGTGGCAGATCGTTCGGCTTCAGTTCTTGCACGAGCTGTATTTTATACGGTTTTACACCAAGATCTTTGCGTAAAATCTTCCATGTGGTCGAATAACACAAACCCAATTGCTGCGAACGGCGACGAATCGACATTTCACGGTCTTCAGCAACACTCTCAGAAACAGACGCAATATTCTCTTCTGTACGCACTGTACGCATTCGTGTGGTTGGTTTAATGTCCAATAAAGTAAACTGAGTGCGAAACTTGGTCGCAATCGCATTAATTGTTTGCTCACTTGGTCGATTATGTAGACCATAAATCGGACGTAAAGCGCGAAACACATTTCGAACCGAACACTGATTTTGGTAATAAAATTCAATGATTTGCAAGCGTTGCTCGTTAGTAAGTCTATTCATGATGAAATGTCAAAGCATACTGGGCATCTTTCTCTTTGACACCATGTCTGAAATCCCGCGTGATCTGTCAAATACTAATGCATGAAAATCCTAACCTCAAAAAAATCACCCATTATATTCAATGTTTTCTGTAAAAGGGTTCCTCGTCAATTTGAAAAAGAAGTAAGTAATATTTATTTACAATAAAAAACACAAATCGTGATGGATTTGCAGCTTGCCTGAGGAATGTTTTGTAGACAATAATATTTTTGGTAGCTTTTGTACTATGAACTTAAAGTAGAGGTTTGTGAAGTAAGGTTGTGAATTTAAAATTCATGACAATTGAAAAACTAACTAGTTGCCTTGGTTAAAATGTAAGTTTAAGGAATGAAGTTGACTGCAAATGAAGTTCCTTATGCTGTCTGAACCTGCCCAATATCTTCCAATTTCGGCTATGAAAAATCCATTTACGTAAGCGTAATTATTATGGCAGCGTTATCTGTTTACTAAAAAAGTTGTAGCCTCATTTTTAAATGCTCTGTTTTATCTACAACACTCTTTCTCATTTTTATTAATGATCTCCTTTCTATAACTTCTAATCCAATACATTGGTTCGCCATCAAATACGCGATGTAGTGAGAAATTCCGCAAGGTGTTTGGGTTTCCTAAGGCGATGCAAGAAATTTGTCTCCCCTTCTGATCTGGCTGTTATCTACAAAACTTATATACGTCCAAAGCTTGACTATAACTCACATCCTTGGTCTGGTGCTCCAGTTACTTACTTAAGCCTCTTGGACAGTATTGAACGTAGAGCATTTTAATTGATTGGTGATAATATCATCGTTAGTTCTTTTACGTCGTCGCTTGAACATCGTCGTAAAGTTGTTTGTCTCACCTTTTTTTACCGTTATTTTAACGATTTAAGCTCTAGAAAAATAGCCAGTTGCATTCTTCCCCTTAAGCAGTTCAACCGTAATACTCCCGCTTCAAAAAATGCCAATCAGTATACCCTCGAAACCAACTTCGACCGTACAGTCAAGTACAAAGATTTGATCTTTAGCCGTACTACGTGAATATGAAAATGGCAACGGCCTAGTCACTGATAAAGCTTCGGCTCCCATCGATCACCGAAATCAAGCATCAGTTAGCGTGGTTAGTAGAAAGATGGGGGACCGTCTCGAAACCAACGCGTGCTGTTGTCATGTGTTCTTTCTGTATGTTGTTCTTTCTCCTCTATCCTTCTGCATTGTATTGATGTCTTGTGTTGTTATGACCTTATATAGTCTAGTCGCTCAAGGTGCTGTGTTCTCTACTCTGTACATTTATGTGCTGAGTAGTGTGAAATGTAATGTAATGTGAATATGGAATGCCTTAACACACTATGTCTTTCCCAGTCATTGCAATATTTAGGAATTCAAAACTAATGTGCACTGACACCTCCTTTCAAATCCTATAAGCTATAACCCATTCCTAATGCTCACACATGTGTCTCTGGATAATAAGGGAAGTAATATCCTCTTGATTGTGCGCTTATTATAAGAAAGTAAGGTCCAATCACACTACCACCGTTCCAAACAGTGACATGTTTATGATGGAGAGTCTTTTCCAAAAATCATTCTTGTATTTTGCGAGCCCAAAATGTAATAGTTTTGCTTATTAACATCCGTCGACTACGAGGTTAAAAAAGGCCTCGTCACTGAAGATGAATTTTCTATTAAAATTCCGAATCGATGATATTGATGCAATCCAAAGACCCAATCAGCGAAGATATGATGTTGCTAGCGATCGACAAGCTTGATTTTTATTATTAAAGTTAAAGCTTTAAGTCCTAAATCTTTCTACAAAATATGATATGTAATCTTCTCAAAAAGTTCGTCAAAGAATCGAAAAACGTCTAACGCTAACGTCATTATTACGTAATGCAGCAGAAATATTCTCAGTTATTCTTGAAGGACCCGCACGGTTTTCATTATTTGTCCCAACAACCATCAAGTTCACGATTTTTGCAACGAATTTAAAAATTTCAATGCGTTTTTGAAACATGTATTGTTCCATTTCTAGTAATGAAGTAATTTTTACTTGTCAAATATCAAAAGATGTCAGTTGCTCAAATAGAGGGTTATTCAAAATAAAATCTCTTACAGCAATAAGCCTTTAATCCTTTCGGACGGGAGTGGTACGTTTACATATAAATATTCTTTGTTCTGTCCCACTCTCGTACTGAAAGGGTTAAAAGAAGATTAGTAAGAATTATTCTTTTTCAGAAAGAAATCTTATGAGCACAAAAAATATCTTGCCTAAAAGAGGGTGCTTGTTTGATAATGTACCGTTAAGAATTCTAATTACCCTCTAATGCCTTTGCCTTTTGTTTTATCGTGATTTTATTCCTAACACACTTCCTGAAATAAATAAATAAATAAATTTACGACAAGCGATGTATTTTGTCTAGGACATTTTCACTTCAACACCAAATCTACCTCTCACCATTATTCCTCCTTGGAAGGAATTATGAGTGTCCTACGGCTTACTGCTTACTGCTTAAACTCGTAAAAAGGGCAATTCTGATCGCTCTGGTAACTCGAAGTTATCACAAGCACAAGATAAACATAACAACACATGTGGGAGTATTGTAATCACGCTCATTTCAGTGCCATTTTGATTTCGTTGAAAAAGCAAATATGTAGGTAGGTAGGTAGGTATTTCATTTCTCGAAATTCCTTAAAAGCAGTTTCCCAATGAACAATATATGTATTTAGGTAGTCCCAAAATCTCAGCACCTACAAACATTGAAGGACTATCACCACAACTTTCAACAAATCAAGAAGACACACCAAACATTAATAAAACACAATCATGAAGACTAAAGAGTAAGGTATCAATTTTTGTGATCTTAATTTGAATTTGTTTTTGTATTTTGTTCTCAGTTCCTTGAGCTTTTTTATTATCCTTCGACTTCATCATAGTCGTCTCGCTTTCGGGTAACAATTTTGGGACCGGGTGTAGCGAGGATTTCGTCTGGATTTTTATTTCTTTTTCTTCATGGGAATTTGTTTGGAAATTTTCATATGGCTTAGATGTGTGAATGTAAGCATCATAAAAGGATATCCAGGGATTATTTGAGGGAAACGAAAATCCGCTTTCTGAAGAAGTCGAAGAAGAAGGATTTCTCATCACATGAGAACCCTTGAATATAAGGGCATTCAGATTCATTTATGCATTACTATCGTTACGAGCTTTGAGAATTGTATAGGATGAACACAAACGGTAGGTATATGAGTCTGTGGGATAAATCGCTGAATGTGGGAGCTTAACATACTTATGTTGAATTTTTGAGTGCTTGTATTATTGGGTTTTGAATTTTTGTTCGTGTTGTTTGTGGGAATTAAACATATCGATAATAAATTTATGTACGAGAACAAAACGATGCCACTGATGTTATAAATAATTCATTGTGTTTTTTTTTATAAGAGCAAAGATGTTTTTGGTGCTGAAATAGCCGCGATTATTTTATTAATAAATGTATATTTTTTACTGGCAAGTTTTGCATTCGTACAAAATTTGGTGTTTTATAAGAAATAAAATGTTAGTAAAAAATGAAACGAACTACTCTATAATAAAAGAAGAAAAAAAAACACAAATATAAACAATAATTAAATTACAAACAAATTAATATAACATTTAAGTGCGTGGTAGACTGGTCTTTAGTATATTTTTTGAAGAATATTCTTACTTATGCTAAAGTCAAATACGTTTGAGTTAATATTTAAAAGTTTAGTCATACGAGTTAATGGCTTATGTATGCCATAATTAGTGCGGTGTTGAGAAACATGCAATAATTACACCAGTTAAAAGTTAATAAATAAAGACAATATCATTATTAACACACCTTTACGATAGAAGCTGCATTTGAATAAATTTTCATAAGGAGGAAGGTTATTCTTCTTGTGGAACTCTTAAAAAGGAGCCCATACCTAGGATGCTTACTCACGATGGGGGAGGACCAAAGTATTGTATAGAGCGAGAGTAACATAGGGATCCTGAAATTCTCTAGACCAATGTTTAACAAATCCTAACATAAAGTTGGCTTTACTAACGATGGAATTAGTATGTTCCGTGAAATCGAGGTTAGAATTAAAAAGAGGCTGGGATGCGACCCACACTGATAACTTCCTATCCCGTCTGTCGATTTGTGTTGCTTAAAAGTTTGTAGGTTTTCGTTGTCAGTTGAATTATTATTAAAAATTTTAAAATTACCAATAATATTTTTCATATAAAGAAATAGTTTAGTTTGAAAGTCTAGTTTTGTTAAATTGATTTGTAGTCGAAAACAAATTTTTACCAATTTTAGTAGCATTTCTTAAATTTTTACAAATTGGATGAATGAAATTAATTTAAGAGATATCAAGAACCGATCATCAATTTTTACCAAATTTGCGTACTATTTCTTGTTTATTTTATTTTTTTATGAAAAAACGGACTGTTGGATTTTTATAAAAAAAAAACTAATGAATATGGAAAACAATATTTTCTATGAAATAAAAAGAGTTTGAAGACAATATTTTTAATTTTTGAAAAACTTTTTGATTCGAAAGTAAATTTTTACCAAGTTTTAGTATTGTTTTTTTTTTTGTAAAAAACCTGTCAATTAGATTTTTCTTAAAATTTTACTGAATGTTGACAACAATATTTTTTAAAAGGTAAAAGTAGGTTAAAGCCAATACCTCAAAGTTTTGAAAAGATATTTGAGCCCAAAATCAGTTTTTACCAACTTTTATTAATTTTTCTTTAGGATATTATTTTTTGTAAAAAAACCTTCAATTCGATTTTTCTCAACATTTTTCAGAATGTTGAAAACAATATTTCTTATAAGATAAAATAAGTTTGAAGCCTTAATCTCAAGTTTTTGAAAAGATATTTGATTCGAAATTCAGTTTTTACCAACTTTGATTAATGTTTTTTTAGGTTTTATTTTTATCAAAAAAACTGTCAGTTAAATTTTTTTTTAAATCTTATGAGATGTCAAAAACTTTATTTTTCGTTGCACAAAATTTTCGAGGTGACAAATTTTTTTTTCAGTTTTTTTTTTGATTTACAAAAAAAACCGTTAATTGGATTTTTTTCCAAAAATATACTTGTTTCGTATCACGTTACAATATGTAATATAAAATTTAATTTAAGTCTCTAGCGTTATTGGTTCATGAGATTTTTAAGGTTAACCAAAATGTTCACCTTCTTTTTAAAGTCGATATCTCTTCTGGTTCTTAAGTTATGGACGACGAAAAAAACGTCGCGAACGTACTGACCGGACGTAGGGACGTACGGACGTACGGAAGTACGAATGTACGTACACACGCACGCACAGTCCATCCTTTTGCAACTCTTGAAGTTGCAACCAATCTTTTATAGATTTTAGGCTTTTGAAGATTTTCATATCGTCCGCATAGATTAAAATGTTACTATATGGTATACAAAAGGGTACATCATTGATAGCTAAGATAAAGAGTAGATGTCCTAAATGACTATAGAGTGGGGAACTCCTGATTTGGCATTTTCATTTTTCTTCATTTTTCATTATTATTCATTAATTCTTAAAACGTGTCTTAAAGCTAGACAAAAATTCATAAAACTAGCCTTATTAACCATAACTTACAACTAACTTATTGGTCCCATACGGACACTCTAAGTTAAACAATAATACTTAATTCTTATGTATTTCGGCCCTAAGATCTATTTTACTATAATTCAATTTTATTAATTTGCGTTTTTATTAGAAAATTAAAAAAAAAACTAATTTCAATATCTTTTTTTATTTTTACTTAAAAACTACTTAAAATAAGGTCCTTAATATAAAACTAAAAACTAACTTAAACTACCTATTCTACATATAAACTACTTAAAAATAGAACAACCACAGCACCATATCTAACTATCTAATTTTTATTATTTTTCACTTTTTGTTTTTTTTCCTTTATTCTATATTTTTTTTTGGTTTTTTTGTTTTTTTTTGTTTTGTTTTTGTAATTATATTTTGTGTGCCACCATGCCTATTCTACTTAAAACTAAACCCTAAAACTAAAAAAACAAGAATGTAAACCGGCGAAGGCTTAAAACCCCATCCCGACTACCCACTATCAAGTGCCGATTGAAGCCACCAAAACTGGTTCTCATGCTTCACCCTATCAGTTCGGTCCCGGTTCGCACACAGCCCTACTGAACCGAAGGAGTTGTGCTCCGTCTAGTGCCATGACATGACGTCCCGATTGTACAGGTGTCGCCTATCCACGGTTCGTCGTCTGACGTGGTAGATTAGCGAACCTGTATCAGACTGCATCTATCTAAGAAGAGGAATGCTTCTGGTGGAATGAAGCCGCTCAAGCGTGCACTTTCAAAATACTCGTCGTTCGGATAGAACGCCCCGAGAATAAAATTGTTGGTCGAAGACATAGCTCTTGCAATGTGACCTAGAACGAGTTTTATCACGAAATTGTCAATTCTGTTGATTCGAGCCCCGTAGTATAGGACCTTTTTAGAATAGTAATGCACGAAAGAAGATTCGGCTGTTCGATATAAGCCGGTACAGCGTCGTAAACACTGCCGTAAGAACACCCTTGTGGCCCTAGCCAACGGAGTCCGGAACAGAATTATCTCCGACTTCTGGATATTTATTTTCAGTTTCTAGTCGTCGCAATATCGCTGAATCTTGTCGAAATAACGCTGCAAGAGAGTTCTTATAACCACTGTTGCCATTTTGACTTGTTTCCAGTCAGATTTGACTGGATTTTTTCTTCGTTAACTGGAAATAAAATACAGATCCAGTCAACATTTATTTTTGACTGGAATCAAGTCAAAAATCCGAAACACTTTCTTTAATTATTAAGTTGCTTAAGGCTACAAACAAAGCCTTACCTTGGAGTCGAAGGCGAAAAAAAAACTTAATGAATTACAATTAATTTTGGAAGTAAGCAAGAAAGATATTGATGTATTTAGACAAAACTGTAAACATTTTATTATAAAGCTAGAAAATAGTTGCAGCAGAGAGTGCCAAAAAATCTTAACATTTTAAAGCAGATAAGAATGCTTTCGGTAAGCGAATGCCTTTCGCAAAATAAATCCTCCCTACAACTGCAACCTGTTTTTAATGCAATGAATGTCGAGGCGATTTTAGCTAACAAAATTTCTAGTCAATGAGACAATCTAAACTTTGTAAAATGGAACAACATAGAGGTGTGAAGTTTCATCTTATAAAGATGCTAGTGGAGAAAATAATTTTAAAGAATTAGCAAAGTTGGCTAATTCCATATTGGTATTGCCAATATCAAACGCTGAGGTAGAACGAATTTTTAGCCAATTAAACTTGGTCAAAACCAAGCAAAGAAACAGTTTGCATTTAATTTTACAAATGCTATTTAATTATAAGAAACAATTTGCGAGGGATAAAATGTAGCCATAATTTCATCATTCCAATTGAAGTTACGAAAACAATTGGAACAATAATGTAATTTACCAAAATATTGATACGTCAAACAATAACCTCAAGTGCCGATCCGGAATATTCGTATTATTTTAATTATCTGAAAAGAATTATTCTTATTATCATAAATTTAGTAACATGAATACATTAAAATATAAAATGTGAATTATAGAAAATACATTTTTTTTTGTTTATTTTTCTATTAAAGTTTTTGTTATAAAACAGAATAAAATATGTTATTTGTTTGTTAAAATGCTCACTGTTAAAGACCATTTTTGATTACGAATGTTGTGATAGAAGTTACATTGCCACTTAGTTCAACGCACTAACCATAACTCCACGGGGAGTACTAAGGAATCTGAACAAGCTTGGTTATAAACTCTTCAAAAATGAATATTTTGAATAAAGAAAGCTTTGTTTGAAAATTTTTCATTGAATTATCACGTCTGAAATTTAAATTTAATAATTTTAAATCATCAGCATCAGCTTTAGAAAAAAAGTTCCTACTGTTATACTGAAAAATATACAAACACAAACCTATGAGTATAGAGTATAAAAGAAACAATGTTTAAAAACCATCCCAAAGGACCTCCTTATATTTGCTCCACCAACTCAACAACACATGGTGTATAATGTAGAACGAATTCTGCCATCCCATTCCTAAACCTGGAATTCAATGAATAATTATGCCCTGACGCATAACCTACTATTTTGCATGAATTCCTCATTCATTTTGAATATCAATTTACCAATTTTCCGCTTGCCACTTGCCGATGTTGTTCGTCTCCTCTTATCCAAATTTTTCTTCACATCACCTTCCAAGCGTGACAGTACACAAAATTTCCCTAAATTTTAACACCATTTGTGTTTCTCGTATTTTTGGTAAATGTTTTCCAATTTTTCCATGTTATATTCTAAAGTCCTTCTTACTCCAAAGAAGCAATCAGGACAACGTTTCTGTTGGCATAAAAATGTATCTATATAAGTCCTTACAGTACATATCTAGGTATGTAAATATATATTCATTTATGTACAGTACATACTCGTATAATTTTCCATAAACAATTTTAAGCGGAGTTAGCGGATGTGGAGAGGGACTTGATTATGATGAAATACCAACAATTTAATGGACCACACAGGAAATTCTATTTTCATTTATTGAAGACGGAAGAGTAGGTCCTTGAAGGAAACCATTTTCCATGTGAATGATTCTTTTGTTAACGTTTACCGAAAATAAAAATAAATATGAGAAAAAGAGAAAGACATAGGGAAAAGAAAACGAAAACGAAACTAAATGTCACCTTGATTCATTAAAAAACATTTTTACTGGCAAACGCTTTGAGTATTCATGAAGAAGGACTTACAAGGATAATATTGCGCTTAGTGCTGAGTGTTTAGACTTTAGAGAAAACAATGTAGTGTATATAAAAGAAAAGTATCAGGAAGGTAAGGAAGAAGAAGGTAACCGAGCTGACAGGCGAAGAAGGAAAAGGCGAAAAACCTTTCAGAATCATTTATCAGCGCCCAGTTCAGCTACCTATGTATGCCTGAAAAACTTGAAGTGGGAAAGTTTGATATTCAACGCCAGCTCCAGCTCCAGTGCCACCACCAACGCCCGCCACATACCAGAAATTTTTTTCTGCTCATTCTGGGTCTGGGTTTTTCCTCCCACTCTCCTACTTCTCCCATCAGGCTTATGGAATAAAGTCTTAGCTGCACAAAACTAACCAAAGAAATAAATAAGTACAAACAGAGTTGGTGACACACCTCTACAATGATTTGTATCCTTCGAGTGTTTTTGCTTTGTTGTTGGGGTTTAGCTTGGGGTTGGGGTTGGGGTTGGGGTTGGGGTTGGGGCTGCTGACGGTGGTGAGGAGGGCGATGTTTTTTTTCCAATACTATTTGTTATTTGTTTGTCCTGGCCTGTTTTATGTGTGTTAGGTAGAGGTACACAATTTACTTTTCGTAACAATGTTGGGGGAAAGAAGAAGTAGGTAGGTATCGGAATCCTTAAACAAAGAGAAAGCAAGGCGAGGAGTGGCCGATGAGAAAGTGATTTATAGCTAGCTATGGTCCTTGGGAGGAAAGATAGTGATCATTGAGATTGTCTGGTGGTCTGGCCTTAAGAGTTTCAAGAATGTACAATAGGCAGTAAGTTATAATGCACCAGGCTGTTTAAAAGTAATCTTGCAGGTAGAAGGAGATATTGTGTGGGTTTCTTATTTTTCTGATACATCATAGGTATCTGAAAATATAGGAATAGATACATCATTTTAAGTATAGTAGTTTTAGCCTTATTTGCAAAAATAGTTTTCTTTTGGTAGACAATTATATTATTTCGGACTTTTTAAATAAAATTAAACATTTAAACTATCAAGCTAGAATAATGAAACTTATTAATTTACGCGATAGTGAAATATTAACTTGCATTTTATTTTTATAAAGTTTCGCAAGATTTGGAAAGTAAAACTGTTTAACTGCTTTAACAAATACACTTTTGAAATAAGAAAATACGCTTAGAATTATATATTCAACTAATAAAAAATGAACAAACATGTGCGCAAAATTTCAAACGACTTAATGTTTTAAAAGCTTAAAGCCACTTTTGTTAGTTGACTAAGTCAAAAAATATGATTTCGCTTATTTTTAATTATTTAATTACCTTTTTAACATTATACTTAAGTTAAAATCGCATGTGGCTGCTTTTACTTTTACTAATTTGCTTATATTTTCAAATTAACTGGGTCGTTCCTCGAATCTAGGTTTGCTTGTTTTTTATATGAACGTCACTGCCAAGTCGTGCTTAAACGGCTCATAGAAATCACACACACTTGTGTGTACACCGGGACACTGAGACCCGGTTTGGCATTCCACCACACACGACACGCCAAACCGTACACACAATAGTTATGAAAAATATCTCAAAAAGGAAAGATCAGAATGAGTGACGTTGAAGCTTGAAGCTTTTATTGAAACAACTTGCGACGCACTGTACTCCACAATGATTCAGATGTACATAACTGAATAGAAAATGTGTGCGATCATACCCAGGCACATCACATCGATCGAGACACCAACGCAAAAAAATCAAAAACTTTTGATTTTACTCGCTCCGTTTCAGACACCGATTCGTTGGCTGCAGTCCACACTCAGCACACATTTCTGCACAATAACACCAGTGTGAACACAAGTGTGGTGTCTATGGCCCACTTTAGACGCATCGTTTTTGATAAACGGGAATAATATTAACATGTTGTGTATTTAGAAATACCTATTGATATGATGCATCCTTAAAAATATTTTCCCAACATTTTAAACGATTAAGTAAAATGTTTAGGTCATTTTTAGCAATAAGCTTAAGAGCCCCCGCAGACTGGAGACTTTTTATCGGCCGATAGTTTGGTCGGGTTGGGCTGAAAGTGCGCACACTGAACCAACTAATCAGTTTGGTTAGTGAACAGGGTGCAGACTATACAACAGTCGGCCGACTATTCTCGAATCAACAATTGTGACGCCATATTTAAAATACACGCACACGAGCGACGCCAAATCACAGAGCGAACTGAACTATCGGCCGACTAAACAATCGTCATGTATGCGCAGGCGTGTATGCGCCAATACTGATTAAACAGTCGGCCGAAAGTTGGCCGACAGATTAGTTTGAATGTAATCGGGTAGCCTATCAAACTTTTTTATCGGCCGATACTGAATCGCTGTAGTGTGCGCATATGCATTCCTCTCCATACTCATTAAGAAGCCGACCAAATTATCGGTCGATAAAAAGTCTGCAGTCTGCGGGGGCTCTAAAAGATGATTCAGATTATTTTAAACGATTTTTATATCTGTGAACATTTTACTAAAGTTAAAAAATCACGGAATTGTTACGAATCACGAATTTGCTAAATCCATAATATGGCATCTGTCATTATATCATTGACAAAATGTTTTCCCGATTTAACTTGAAAGAGTTTAAGAGTTCAATTACTTTTTTTAAAAATTGAGAAAATATATTCAAAAGACAAAGATATAGGGAAGTATTTAAAGACTCGGATTTTTGCAGAAAAGTGCATTTAGTTTAGCCCCGAGCGAAACCTTCGAAATGCTGCAGAATTTTACTCTATGCAACATTTTGACAAGGCAACAGTTCGATTCTTTTTTTACGCTTCGTTTTTATTGTAAGCGCAGTGGCATGATGGTTAGTGCGTATGGCTGTCATGCCAGAGGTCTTGAATTCGATCCCTGCCTATGCTATCTAAAGTTTTTTTCACGGGTACTGCCTCTTGCGAGAAATTGACAAATTCTACAAGAGTAATTCTTGTCATGAAAAGTGCTTTCTCAAATTATCCGTTCGGATTCGGCTTAAAACTGTAGGTCCCCTCCATCCCTGACAATAGTACTCACACACAGGAATGGTTGAGAGTTGTAAGTCGTCACTAGGCCCTAGTTCTCAACGGACTGTATTGCCACCCAATTTATTTTATTTCAGTGTTCAGTGTTTAGACATGTTTAGATTCCCTTTTTTTTAATAAAAGGGAATTAGCAATTTACTAGTTAGCAAAACGAAAAGAAAGGTTTGAAATTTTGAAGTTGCTATAAATTGCTTAATATTTAGAAAATTTCAAAATGTTTTAGCCAAAACAAAATATAGGTTGTTGAAAATTTTTAGGCAGTTTGTTAAAAATTGTACGCCATTAATTATAACATCACTTAAAAAAATTTTGAAATAAATAGTAAAATTAATAAATACAACACCTCTTCTGATTATTGAAAAGAATATATTAAAAAATTGAACTTGCCAAACCTGGTCCGCAGCAAGGTCAAGTATTTAAGTCAGAATATGAATCCGTTATATTATCCTTTTTGTCAGTTTGAAATGCCATAGTGTGGAATTTTAAAACATGAAATGTAAACGAATTTTAATTTATCATTTTTTAAATTAGATAAAATGTACACATAATTAATTTGGATTAAAGAATTATTTAAATGGTGTTATGCGCTTTTACTGCAAGAATGAAGATTTCCTTTTAAAGTAACAATTTTAGAAACATGATAAAAAAAAATATCTCATTTTTCAAAACTATATCGTTTATTTTTGTTATCGGAACAAATAATTGCATTTATGTGTAATAACGTCCATTTGGAAATTATTATGATCAGTACGAATTGACAAATTTGAAATGTTGACATTTTTTAAAGTTTGAATGTACCTAGAATTTAAATTCATGATTTTTAAAGAGACGCGTTTATGTGTGCGTGTGTACAGTACACAGTGTACTAATGAACGTTTGTACATTAGTTTTGCTTTCAGGATAAAGTTTTTTTAAAAACTTTTTTGTAAATTAGAATATTACCTTTTAAACAAAAAATTTGGTATTTGGTAGAATTTAAAAAAAAAATCCAACAGTATTTCTACAAAAATAAAAACCTACCAAAACTACTACGTACATTTTTTAATATTCCGAATATTTCGACAAAAAAATAGCTTCAACTTTAATTACAAAAAGTGGTTACATGTTTTTCGAACATCTTTAAATGACAATGTGGCTTTTTGTTATGAAATAACCATTTTTAAGACACTCAGAAATTTTCAAGCATCCAAGTCTGATTTTTTGAGTATCATACCAATCACAAATCTTGGAATTTTCAGCTTGTTACTTCTTCTGTAAATAATATGCCTCAACAATAATCCAAAAGAAATTCCATATATTTAAATATGTAACTATTTATAGAAGTTGAAGATCCTTAAATTCCCTCGTCAAAGTAGATTTAAGTTGTTTGCTTCCATATCATCAAACAAACTGTCATCTATTCGCAATACTTACTTCTCACATTTGAAGAAGGCAATAAGGATGACATATATCTTCAAGCATTTATTTTGAATTTTGTATTCCTTTTTTTCGACAAGTAATGAGTATCATGGGTAAATTATTTAATCAGGATAAGTAGGTATAAGGATTGTAAATGAGTGTACACTTTAGCTAATTAATTTACCATTTCACCATTTGAATCATCGTGTTCGTTCTGATGATGCCCATTGCCCATGCCACCCGAAACTATACTTAACTGCTTAAGTTTAAGAAGGTGATTCAACGCGTCAAAGATGTTGAACTTTAATTTTTCAAGTAAAATATTCTATACTTAACTGTACAGTCTGGAACATGTATGTATACATTTAAACTTTACATACATATTATGTATGTGCAATATACGGCCCTGGGCAGTTCCTGACATTTCATTAATAATTTACTAGCGAACCTCTCTTTACCTTAAAAGCCGATCCAATTAAGGATTAACATTTATTACGAGTGTTTTTCCAATTGAAAGCAATTGAAAACCTAACCAATCCCTCTACACTTGCTCCTCTCCTCACACGTATAACACAAAAGTAGCGAAGAAGCAAGCCAAGCGTACCTACCTATGTTATAAGGTAGCTATGTATATCATGTAACCAGCCTAACATCATTTTACAGTCTTGCGAGCCGGTGAGCCTATCAATAGATAGGCAGGTGGCAGTGTTGCTCATTTTTTCCGCACTCATTGAAATCGATACACAACTCCAACAATAGGGGTTGGCTGTGCACAAAGGTAGATAATGGAAGTCGGTCGATAATTCAATATCCGCTTTAATGTCATGGGTTTAAGGGTTGTAGTTGGAGTTGGAGCGGAGCTTGGTATATTGAATAGTCATCATCATCAATGATGACGGAAACTATACTGGCACAGTGTATTATGAAAATTGAAAATAGCTGCGTTTCAACCCATGTGCTTTCAGATAGCAATAAAATTATATATTTACATAGGTTTGTTAAAAGGTGTGTTTTGAAAGAGGTTATAAAAGCTTTTTCATCTCCCTTCTATCTCAAGGCCTAATGCGAGGGTGGAGATGGAGTTAAGTCGGTGAAATAGAAAATCGGGATATTATACTCATCTATGTACAATGTACATGATACGATTGAATGATTTTGTTGTATTTTTTCGAAACGGGTATTTTGATATCATTTTGAGTTGATTAAGACTGCTCTATATTTAAATGACGAATTTTTTTATCTCTACGAAAATGCTCTCTTTGGTTCTATCAAATAAGGTTAAGGTTAATAGGGGAAGAAGTTATTATTTAATCCATATGTAATGTTTTTCACACATCAACAAACATAATTATTAAATTTATTTAAGGAATTTTTTATAGACAACTTATTTAAAACTTTAAAATATAACAATAATAGATGCACCAAAAATGTTGAAAAGGGGACTTCACTCAATTTCAGTAACAAAATTTGGAAACAATTCAGAAGAGCTCTAAAAAAACTGCACGAGTAATTTAAATTTTAGAAAAGAAGTGTCTAAACAGGGTTACAATATTCTTTTTTTAGTTTATGGTTATTATGATTCTAACAAACTTAAATATTTTTGCATGGTCTTTAGACCAGATTATATACAAAATAATTTTCGAGTTGTACGAAAAATAGGTTTGCATATCTTTAGGGACCAGCACTAGGTATAATTACATGAGCTTGGTTTTTAACTTCCCATAGGAAGTTAATGTAATTGGTCCGATTAGTCAAATTGAAAATTTTGACATTTGTCGACGTTTTAAGGTCCTTAGAGTCCAAATAAAAGATATTTAGAAAGATGTCTGTGCGTGCGTGTGTTGTACATACGTTCGTACTAGGGATGTTGCGAATATTCGCGTCCGCATCCGCAATTGCGGATTATTCGCAATAATTCCAACATCCGAATCTGCATCCGCATCCGCATAAACTGATGCGGAGTTTGTTGCGGATGTGGATGTTTTTAAACGCTTTTTTTTTCAAATTTGTAGTTGCAATCGAAAAATAGCAACAGCACGGCATACTATCTATATCATGATCAACAACAACGATCCTTTCACCCTTAAAACTGTTAAATTCAAAAATCTCGGTCCCAAGTAGGCGACGACAAAAGTGATATGCAATGGTCACAGATTGGAGGATATAAAAGCTCTTGCTAGCTAAGTGGCCAGAGAACACAGTTTATTTGTATATATTTAGTGAAAAAGTGATACAGATACAGAACATAAATGCCGCCACCAACAAAAAGCATCATCTGGATTTATTTTAATTTAAACAAAAATGATCCTGACAAGTCCGAGTGTAAAATATGTTGTAAAAAATATTCACAAAAAGGACGCACGACTTCTTTATTGAAAAACCACCTGAAGTCAAAGCACCCAGATGAGTTTGGTTTATTTGAGAGTGCGAATAATGAAAATCTTTAAAAAAAAAAGAAAGAAGATGCAGGTATGATATTTATTTATAATAATTAAATTCTGAAATAGCTTGTTAATATACGATCCACTAAAAAACAGATTGCAGTCTGAGAAGGCTTTTTATTAAATATAACTCACCCATTTTTAAATTTAATTATTAAATGCAAAGATAATCAATAAAACTTTCCTTTATTTACGGACTTAAAATTATTGTTTTTATTTAATAAATTCTAAAATCTGCATCCGCGGATGTGAGTCTCAAAAAATCCGCATCCGCATTCGCATCCGCGGATGTCAAAATTTTTACATCCGCAACAACCCTGGTTCGTACGTCCGTACGTTCGCGACTTTTTTTTCGTCGTCCATAGCTCAAGAACCAGAAGAGATATCGACTTCAAATAATTTTTGTTATACAGATAAAAGTGCAGAAAGATGCCGAAAGGGCTCTTAAGAAAATTGAGTGGGTGTTTTGTTTTACCATAGCAGTTTAAAAAAAGGTGAACATTTTGGTTAACCCTAAATATTTCAGGAACCAATAACGCTAGAGACTTAAATTAAAATTTATAAATTTACTAGCGGCCCGTCCCGGCTTCGCACGGGTAGACATAAATAGGTACAGATATTTAAGTAATAAGCATGCTAATTAAAACGACCATGAATTACTAAATTAGAAAACATTTGTTTGTCCTATCAATAATACTCTTCGCAGCGTATAAAATGAAAGACGTTTTATGGTTAATTTTTTTACACCTTCGGTTGGTTTTAAAATGAATTTCAAAAGATTTCTGTAGTAATCTAGTACTAAATATAGCCTATGTTACTCAGTGATAATGTAGCTTTCTAATGAAAAAAGAATTACTAAAATCGGTCCGGTACTTTTTGAGTTTATTCGTTACATACACAAATACAAATCTTTCTTCTTTATAATATTAGTGTAAATTTGAAGATTATTTAATGTTAATTTTGGACACGGCTCCACTTCAAATGATCCATCCGCTTAGTCCAATTTTGGCATACTCTTCCTAACATTTCGGACGGTACCTATATTAGGAATACATTTTTCGATGTTGGCTTCGAGCTAGTCGCTGCAGGCATTCAATTTAACATAGAACCACACAAAATAGTCAAGAGGTGTTAAATCACACGACCTAGGCGGCCAATTGCCGGGACACAAACGTGAAATAAACTGTCCACCGAAATCGCCTCTCAATTGATCCATTGTTACGCTTGCATGTGATACCGTCTTGTTAAAATCACATGTCATGCAAGTCATGTGTTTCCATTTTGCGTATAAACAAAACTTTGTTGTCATCACAGTAGCGTTGTGATTCACATCATCTTTGAAAAAATACGGCCCAATTATTCCACTAGCCCATAATCCGCAACAAGCAGTTAATTTTTCTGGACGCATTAGAAGCTCTTGCAAAGATTCTGGCAGAGCTTCACTCCAAATACAGCAGTTTTGCTTGTTCACCAATCCATTCATTCACAAATGGGCTTCGTCGCTGAACACAATTTTTTCCCTCTTCCGCTAACTGTTCAAGAGTCCATTCGACAAAAATTTGGCGTTGTGGTCGGTTGTCCGGCTTCAATTCTTGTACCATCTGTATTTTGAAAGGCTTCATACCTACATAAATCCTTTTGCAGAATTTTCCACGAAGTGGAATATTGCTAACGGCTCCGAAATGATAAATCACGGTCATAAATTAACACTGGCCGATAAGTCACAATACTTAGCTCAATTAGAACAATACTTTTTTCCATCAGCTATGTAAATTTGGTGCGAAATTTAGTCACAATACCCCGGAAAGCCGTTTCAGTAGGCCGACAAAATTGGCCATAAAATGGAACAAGAACGCAATGAACTTTCTTAACAAAGCACGCATTTTGATAATAACAAAATTCAATAATTTTCAAGCGTTGCTCGTTTTTAAGACGATTCGTGGTTCAATTATAGACGTAACTGAAGACGTTTTATAAAACACGAAAGCTCTTAAAAGCAGTTTTGTCGAAGCAAAACATTTTCCCATTAGAAACCTATTATTCGAAAACCCTTTATTTCAATAACAAAAGTATTAGAATCGAGTAATCGAGTAATTTTAAAAAGGAATTCAATCTTAGCTTTGTCTAGCTAGAAATTTACTCTACGATGGAAAAGACTAACAGTAACAATTTTCAAAATTTCGTGTTTCGTCTAATTTGACAAACTTGAGTTAAACAAAAACTAAATGTTTTTCTTACCAGAATGACAGTATTAGACTTTTAACTATATCTGCTTTAGTATAGCATTTCAGACTCAGAACATTTACTCTAAATTCATGATTTTTAATTAATGCGATATGTGTCGTATGAATCAAAGTATCAACAGTGTCTTTTTGTTCGTGGGTAACTAAAAGCAATTCCAATTAACAATGATCAATTTTATTGATATAGTTTTTAAATATTATCTTTGTAATTGGGTTAAAAATTTAATTAAAAAAAAAGTACATCACTGCTTCTGAGTCCCGAATTGAACTTTGATCCTTCGTATCAATATATACAAACCGCTTAACCCTGTTTCGGTAAAACACAAAAAATCGGACAATCATTCGTGTCAGTAATCAAAAAAGGTAAATAAAATAGCATGTACCGCGTTGTGGTATTCTATACAAACCTACATACTTAAAGTACACGGGTATGCGCATTTTGTATATTTGGTTTTATTTATTGAATTTATTTTCAATTAATTAAGGATTTATCAACGGAAATACCCTTAGGAATAAAATAAAAAATTGAAGTAGCATCGTGACCCACTTTTTGAAGTTTTATTTTTGTATTCAACTCCGCGATTTTGTGGGATTCCATAATAAAATTGGAATTTTAACATTTGTTCTGAACGGAGAATGACCCTAGAATTTCGTTTCCAGAAAATTGAAATTTTTGTTCCACGATATATGCGAACCCACAAAAGACTTCTTTGGTATACGGAATTATATTAGTCTCTTTTTTTGTAGGTATTAAAGATTGAATGTTTTTGGGTAAAAAGAAATCAGTTGAGTACCTACCTTCCTATACCTACATAAAATAGTAAATGAATGTATTTACTAGTACATATGTACATGGTATTGAAAGTTCAATTAATTAATTTATTTTCCTCTGTGTAAACAACGACAACGATTCGGAAAGCACACCGTTACTTGCCCAGAATAAATATATATTTTAATGAATGACGTTTTCCCCCAATTACGTTTTTCATAATCTTTTCTCAGCATAATTCGGGAGACAGTTATGAAGCGATTCAACAGGAATTACTAATTAAATTTTGAATTTTGATTAAACAAACAAATATTGTTTTGATCTTCCTAACCTAACATTGGTTCGCTATACGAGCGAAAACTTGTTGTAACTTAAAAGAACAATCCCAGAAAGCCAAGATGGGAAGAAGTCTTAGTAAGTAAAAATCAGAAAGGTACAAGATAGTAAAAAGAAATGCTGAATTTCTTAAAAATGTTATTTTAGAAACGGTTATTGGAAAACAACAGTTAATAGCAGTTATTAAAAAATGGGACCCATTCCTACTTGTGTGTGGACTTCTAGAATATTGTTATCACATACAATTTTTTTCACTGCGGTTCCTGCCCGGGCGCCAGTTAAACAATTTTGGTTTGTACTGCGCACTCAAGGGCTTATAACAAATCTTATAATGATTGATTGAACATAGTGCGAGCAGTTAGGAAAGGAGGATTGAATTGAAAAGGGAATACCGATGCACATTGGTTTTAAATGTCTGTAAATTGTAATGAGATAGAAAAAATTGAACTTGGTAAAGCGTTTCACATTCGTGTAGTGCGACTGAAGAAAGAATCTCTATACTTTACAGTACGTCCGAAATTGGGCTCAAGCGCAAACTGATGAGCATTCCCAGAAGTACGGGTATTACGGTTGAATTGTCCAAAGACTCAATTACGTTATTGAAGCTCTAGCCCGAATATCAGAATTATACTCTAGTTTTGGACGAATAAAAGCTTTAAAAATTATATTTTTCGTACGTTTCACCCTCCAACACCCATTTGCTTACATTGTTGTATTTGTAACAACAATTCATTGCGGTGTTTTTACTTGTTTTGACAGTTGTTGTTTTTTTTTTTTTATTAAGTTGTGTGGTGAGGATTTTAGATTTTCTTAATTGAGGTGATGTCACACTTTTATGTGTTTTTTTTTTTTAGTTTAAAAACTTAAATTATAGTGAAATTGTTAAAACTTGTTCACATTTTTATATTTATCAAAATACTTTTATGAAAAAGTCATCGTTTTTAAATTCAAAAAAAGAATTATTAGAACATTCAAAAAAGATAATTTTTGGGACGTATTATTTTACCTGGATCAGAACTCTTTATATTACATTTAAAATTAAAAAAAAAAACAATGTTTTACATTTTTGGTAATATTTTTTTCAAGTTTTCTTTACATAATACAACAAATGTCTTGTTGTCTTGACAATTATAACTTTTTATTGGAATTGGAAAGTGTATTATACTTAGTACACACTTTTAAATGTAGTGGAGGTACAAATTAACGATTTCTTGCCACTTTCAATCAGAAAGACCTATTGGCCACTTGGTGCCGCCCCCTTAAGAATCACGGAACTAGTACTATAGGTTTTATATCCAAAGATTCGACCTACTAAAGTATGAATGTTTGGTTTGGTGGAACATATTTTATTTAATTTTAAAACGCAATCTCTTGTTTCTTAGTCCCAACAAGCGTTTTTGTTTCAGAAATAAGTTTACTTGTAAGGTTGTTTTAGGCTAAAAATGTATTTTATATTTTATAACTGCGTCCGAAATACTTCGCCAATATTACTTCATTCTTCTTTTAACATATAAATTTAAAGAAATTATAAAGAATAAGAAAGGCAAATTATTTATTTCTATAAGTTAACATTGTATAACTATAAATTTTGAAAGAACTTAAAAGTATGATATTTTAGTGACTCATTTGTTCTTACTAGCATTATATCAGTTTTCTTTTCAAGCTTATAACCTACAAAAAACATTCATATACAATACAATATCACAAAATACAGCACACTTTTCAGCCCACCCGATTTAATTTATGATCCCTATATTCTGCATTAGATTTAATACATTTTTCCTTATCAGCCAATGTTGCAACTAAATTGTCCATTTAAGGTCAGGTAAGCACTATACAATTTTCTTCGTATTTTCTCATCAATTCGTGGTGAATTGACTTTAGCAGTGGTGAATTAACTAAAGTGGTGAATTGATATTAGCAGTGGGGAATTGATATTATCTTTTAGGCAAACCAGAATGACAGATTGGTTTCTGGTCTTTATATAGAGTGTCTTTGAATGAAAGCCAGGCCCGGATTAAATAAAATGGGGGCCTGGGGCTATTTCAAATTTGAGCCCCCCTTAAAAGATATAGAACCCAAGCAAGCCAACCCCTCATAACGCAGAGCGTCCTAAACCCCAAGCGAGCCAACCCAATAACCCACGCTCTCAGAGACGATGCGCCGAGGAGTTGACGCATCGAAAATCCAAGAAGCTATGCCCCAAGTGTTCCAACCCCCGATAAGATTAAGAATTTTTGATACCCGCCACGGGGTATCATCAGGGGTTCGAGTGTCGATGTTTTTTTAAAACAAATACATTGCTTTTTAGTGCCTCTTTAAAAAAACTAGTAGTAAAATATTTCAATTCGAACACATTTAAGTCGAACATCAATTTTTAGATACGCGTAATTCGCGTAAAGTTGAATTTTGCACACGGGAGGGTTTCGGAAAATTCAAATTTACGTACGTTGTGTCAAAAAATACGATTTAATACTTCTGCGGCAAAATTTATTTCTCCATTTTTCGCTTGTTAAACTCAAAACGGATTCGTGGAAACCACTCTAGTATCGAAATGTACTTTAACGCTCAATTCGCACATCTCTCTTAATCAAGAATAAATAAGGCACTTGAGATAATTACTAATTAGTCCAGCATATTTCCACACTTCGAAAAAAAAAAAAATGCGAGGCATAGAATTCAATTTTTTTTTCAATCATGAAACCCTTTACTGAGTTAGGCTGCATGGATTTAATATTTTTTGAGTTTAAAGTTTTGGGTTAATAGCGACTTAGGCAATGTGGGTTTTTCTTTTTGGAGATACTAGCGAGTTGAGCTATGTGGGTTTAAAGTTTATGGGATTAATTGCGAGTTGGGCTATATGAGTTTAACGTTTTTGGGGTATATAGCTTTCGATTTCGGATTAATTTTTGCTGAGTTAGGCTGCATGGATTTTTTTTTAGTATACAGTTTTAGGTTAATAGCGACTTGGGCTATGCGGGTTTGACTTTTTGGTATACTAGCGAGTTGAGCTATGTGGGTTTAAAGTTTATGGGCTTAAATGTAAGCTGGGCTATATGGATTTAATGTTTTTCGGGTATATAGCTTTCGAGCTTGGATTTTGTGGGGTCAACTAATTTTGGTTTTTATTTTTGGGGTTTATTAGATTGTACAGTTTGTATATCGCGCTTTTACGGTTTAAATTTCTTAGTGGGATGGGGCCCTCGTTTCCGCGGGGACCGCCGCAGTCCCCCCTAGCCCCATATTAATCCGGGCCTGCTTAAAGCTGTTCAGTTCCCTCGATGCAAGTACCATCCCTGGATAGTGGCATTTAGGTAGAATTTTGGTGGCATTAAATTCTAAACGGTTTTTGTCTCCCCATTGTACAATGCTGTCAAGATCCGAATTTAATGAGCTTATCATGAGCTGCTGTTGGCACTTTGGCAGTCCACATCCGAAGAACAAGGATGACAATATAAAAACGAATATGAAAAGTTGTGGGTACTGTCATAACCGAAACCGAAACAATTAAGTGATAAGAAGTTTGAGACAAAAGATCGTTTATAAAAATAAGAAAGAGTGTCGGAAACAAAATGGAGCCCTGGGGTACACCAGCGTTTATTTTGTGGATATCATTTATTTTTTATTTTAACTTAAAAAAAAACAACTATACTTTTTTGGTGCTTCAGCCTTTTAATATTCAAAAGCAAACTAAAGACTAAATTAAGAATGAAACAATAATTCTTATTATCTTAAGCTCAATTCCGGATTTCAGCTTTGTGTTCCCAGGGCTCAGCGTCCCTTTGGAACAGAATTTCTTCTTTTTCTATAGCCTTTAAGTTTGGAGTAGAACATTTTTTAAAATACTAATTTCAAGATATAAATATAAAGTTTAGTAATAATTTGCATAATAGTCACACTTCTTAATGCAAATGGTCAAAACAGGTAAAATAGTTTCATTTTTGTTTTCTTACCCTAAACATACCATGCAAATTTATTCCATTTGGCTATAGATACAAAACACATTAACACAATACAAAACAAAATCCTGAACTTTAATCATTTGCCCAGAGATTAGTTTACATGAGTTCGTAAATATTCAACTCGCCACAAGATTAACTCTGACACCTTAACACGGATAATGATGTTTCTCTGATTTAGTACCAAATCCAAAACATTGAGAAAGGCACCAAAAGCCCTCATCACCAATCGGTTCTATTATGAGCCTGTCGCTGTCCTATACAAACAATGTGTCCGACTGTTTGACAGAGACAAATGTATTTGCCATTAAAATTCGATTTGGCTGAAATCAACAAAAAAGAGCTTAACAAAATAAAAAAAAGGACCCAGGACCCAAAATTCACAGGACTACCGACCCAACGACGCATGGTTTAAAAAAAGGGACAACAAAAATCAAAACACTACAAATCCAATTGGGAGGAAAAAAATTAAAATTTCCAGAGAAGAATGCCAAACTCAATGGGGATAGAGGAAACCCTTCTATTTGATGTTTTTCTCTCCTAAAGTAGGTGTGAGCCTTGATTTATAGATTTAGTGCGGTGTTTTAACTCCTGTCCCATCAAAGAAAAAAGGAATATAAAAAGAATAGAAAACAACGAAACAAAAACACTATTTCAGACGTGGATTGGATGTTTTAGTATTTTTTCGAAACTATGTATAAATATTGATTTGCATTTTTCCGGAAATTTAAACAAAATAGACGAACTAAAAGTACATATACAAAGCTAAGAAACATATGGTAAAAGTTGTATGAGAGGCAATCAACTATGCGAAATGTACCACGTCTCACATTAAAGTTCTAGCACGGATTAAAAATTTAAATAGTGGTGATACATTTTTAACGTTAAAAAAGCTTGGAAAAGTATTACAAACAATAAATTCAAGTTAAAGCTGTTTCTTTCGAAATATTAAAATATGTTAAACAAACAAATTTATTCTGGTACTTTTGGAATTGCAATAAAAACGTGCCGGGAGGGGATGGTATCATTGGAATCAGTGATCGTACGGATTTCTCAGTCACGATGTCGTCGATAGTTTTGTTCACACTTCGGTATACGACGAAAAAGTGATAGGCCAAGTGTGTATTTAATTGGCTCGCGGGTGCAGAAATTCCTGGCAACGGCTTCGGCTATGAAATGAACACTCCATGGCCAGGGCACAGTCGATCTTTACTTGAAAATCGGTGACTCTCATTACGGAAAAGGGCAGCCTCACGGGACTTCCAATTTTAAAAAAATTTAAAGTTGCATTCATTCAAAATTTAAATCGTTCAAGAACTCAAAGAAAGTGATTTTGTTTCACGCAAACATTTTTGTGAGACGATGCTGGAGCGTTTTCGTACTGTGAATCCAATTTTTCAGCAACGAGGCTCAATTTCATTTCATTAAAACTGACGTTACTTGGCTCCAAGAACCCATAACCCTCGACTGAAACACCAAAAGCCATTGCATTGCCCTAGTATAACTCCCATCTCTGGGCTGGTCCTCTGGCAACTTACTTGAGCCTCTTGGACTTGGACAGTATTGAACGTAGAAAATTTATAATTAATTTGTGATAACATCATCATCAGATCATTTACGTCGCTTGAACATTGTCGTAATGTTTCTTGTCTTACCTTACTTACCGCTATTTTAACGGTTTATGCTCCAGAGAAATGGCCAGTTGCATTCTTCCCCTTAAACAGTTCAAGCGTAATACTCGCGCTTCTAGGAATGCTCATCAGTATACATTCGAGCCCAACTTCGGTTGACTGTCAAGTACAGAGATTCGTTTTTAGCCGTACTACGCGAATGTGGAATTCCTTACTACACTCTGTCTTTCCCAGCCATTGCAATATTCAGGAATTCAAAACCAATGTGCACCAACACCTCCTTTCAACCCCTCTTTCCCTTTGCTAGGGCTCACATTCTGTCTACATAATAAGGGTAGTAATATCCTCTTAAATGTGTATATTGAGAATTCTGGGGGCCAAGCGACAAATGTCAAAAGGCTAGAAATTCGATGAATTTACTTCGGAAAACTTTCCCCCGTCGCTTTGTCGTTTTGAGGTCCCCCGACTTAACCCCAATAGATTTATTGTATGGGGCTACCTCAAAGAGTAAGTTTACAACAACAATCCCTGAACTCCAGTGAACCTAAAAGGAATTCTTCCTTCACTTTCGAAAGCGGTCACAGTCCAAGATGGACGCCCTCAAACAACATGTCTCCAGCCAGCTCTGTTCCTAGCTAGCCTCTTTCAATTTTTCGCACAGCAAGTTGTCTTACGTGCGTCGTTTTCCACTTGTTTGTGCCATCTTTTAAGAGGTATTCCAATGCTGCGTACACCATCAGGATTGGATCGAAACTCGTCGGGTTGGTGTTCATACACCCCACGTGACTCAGCCATTTAAGCCCATGCATTTTTAGCTTTTTCACCAGATTTATAACCCATAAAGCTTGTCATTAAATCTTCTTCTCTATATTCCTTTTATGTTTAACATTTAAATATTTAAAACATTTTTTACAGAACGCTGATTTTTATAATGCATTTGAATAATTGGGAGACGCTGTTGTGGTGTGAGTCTTTCCATGATGACTTGCCAAACGCTATTGAAAAACCTGAGTCACAAGTTATATGTCAATAAAAACCTTTTAAAAATCAAAGCTTACGATGAATCGCTCAATACCTACATACTTATGGATTTTCCAATAGAAAGTTAAATTTTAAAAAGAAATTAAGACAGCTTTAACTTTTGAAGTAGTCATTTCTTGATATTTGACAAGTAAAAATTATGCTTTACTAAAAAATAAAACGAAGCACGCTTTAACAACGCATTGCAATTGATGAAATTTACTACAGAAATGATACAATTTTGCTTGATTTGAAATATCTTCCTTCCGGGAAAAGTTAAACTGGTGGAAAAATTTGAGATATCGGGACAAGAACTCAGAAACGTCGTATCTTCGCTGATTGAATTTTTGTACTGCATCAAAAATGTCAGAATATTCATCACATGACATGATACGTTAATAAGCAAGATTGTAGCTCGAAAAATTAGTGATTGGCAAAACCAGAGAGAAAAAACTAAATGAGAGAACCAAATTTCCTCGTCTCCGTCTCTTCGAAACCTCTTACTCTCATTTTTTATAGCGTGTTGAATTCGTATCGGTGTATACATGTTTTCACCTCGGAAGAGAGTACACAAAAAAACATCACTTCCGGGAAATGCTCATTTTTGTTTATTGATAGCCAAGAAGGCTTCTTTCTTTAATTTTACTAACATCTTGTCGTTTTTATATCTACAAAAATACTCCTATAATTCAAATTAATTCTAGGAAAACATTTTTGTTTGTCAATAAATACCGGAAGAAGTTATACCGGTAGTTCGTGGTGAATTTGTTTTTCTCTTCTCTTTCTCTGAGTTACAGATAGATGGCATTAACAACCTTCTCTGAGTTACAGATAGATGGCATTAACAACTAAAACAAGAAAGGATGTGTGCAGAAAGAGTATAACAAGGTTAAGGTTTTTTAGACTAGACTTTAATGTATATTTGAACGAGTACATGTTTTTTATAAATGAACATATGTGTTTCGTTAATACGAACTGTCATAAATAAAATTTACCAAAATTGAAATCTTAAATATTGAATTTAACTTTAAATTAAAATACTTAATTATATATATCAGTTAAAAAATTTGCACTATTGTGAACTAAAATGTTTGGTATAAATTTCAAACTTCCCGCCCATCCGGCCATATTTATCTAAAATTTGAAATTAAGAAGAAAAACGAAAAGAAAATGAAATGAAATGAAATAAAAACCATTCCACACGATAGTTCCGCACTGTAAATACGCATTTTTTCTTAATCCGCATTTTGTCGTTTCAAGTTTAAATTCTTTATTAAATTTTGAACTTATTTAACAGCTCAAGTAAGAGCTCATTTACAAAAAAGCCTGTAGAATTTTCATGGCGCCCGAGCAGGGACAATATTAAAACTAATAATTTGTTCCAATTTAAATAAAATTCGCGAAGTGTTAAATCTATACATATATATCACATATATATCGCATATATATGTACATTAAAAACACATACATATATCGCGTGTGAATTTTATTAAAAAACAATTTAAATTTAAAACAATTTAAATCGGTGGAATCAATAAATTCGTGCGTGAGTGCATCAAATTGTGTATACCAAAAACCACCCCCATAAGGATCCATTGCTGCAAACATCGCCTGCAGAAAGCAACAATACCAAAAGGAGCTCCAAAGTCACTCCAATGTCAGAGGACAAAAGCCCAAGGGAAGTCGACACAGAAACTGAGGTATCCACAAAAACTGAAAGTTCTAAAATTTAATTTATTGCAAACAATTGCAACATATTTGCTAAATAATTATTTAAACTTCAATTGATTGCAAAAAACTGCAACATTTTTTGTTTTAATAATTAAAACAACAACACAACTTTCAGTCTTTGTCATTTTTTGCAATACACATATACACATATACCTACATATATTATATTATTTGGTGAAACAAACAAAGTGCGGTTTTTATGTATTTTATTTTTTAAAACAATTTTATTACCATATACAGTACATATATTTAAACAAAGTGAAATTAAAACTAATAATTCACGATCAATAAATTTAATTAATTAAAATTATATTGAAACTCGATCTGCTGCCGCGCCGCCGCCGCCGCCGCTGTCACCATCCGTCGTAGGTACACATCGATATTTTTTTTTGTGAAACACACTCACTATCTTCGTGAAAATTGTTTGGAACTTTACGTTCATTTTATACCCGTTTTATTAATTTAACAATAAAATTTACGAAATATTAATTTCATTTAATTAAATTAAACAATTTATGAAAATTAAACCGAAACTCTTGTAGTGAAATTTGTTTACAATTTGTTTTGACATTTCACTTGTTTGAGAATTGACAGTTCGTTAAGTTCATACTCTCTTTCGTTAAGCTCTCAGCTATCAAGAGTGATCGTGTTTAGTGACGCAAAATAATTTCCAAATTTATTATACGAAGAGTGTGTTCAGCTAAATATTTATAAAAAATATTTTTATTTTAAAACAATTTCGATTTGAAATAAACAACTTTCGGCAATTTGCACATAAATAGTTTTTGTTTAATTTATTGTATTTTCGAGGAATTTTGTATAGAAATAAACTAATTTTCTAACGATTTTCCAATTTTTTTTAAATTCAAAAACTGAAGTGCAAATTGAATAGTTTGGATAAACTAATTCCAATAAATAAATTATTTTTCGAAAGTTACTAAATAAATAAATTAATTACAATGACGGGCAAGAAAAGGCAGCAATCACCTAAGAAAAGCGCAGATCTTGAACATTTGGTTCATCAGCGATTACAAATTAAAAATAATATAATTCGTATTAAAACAGGTCTTGAGGAAAAAACTTTATCGTTAAATCCAATTGAATTAGAATGTCGATTAGATATTTTAAATTCATATATTGATCAATTGATGAATTGTCAGTCGGAAATAGAATCAGAAGATCGTACTGATGATTCTCGCGGTGAGTTGGAAGACATTTGCGTTGGTGCTAAAGCACTACTTATTTCACATGTCAATAAAAGACGAAAGTCGAGTGTAGTTGATTATTCCTTCAGCAACCCACACCATTCGCGACTTCCAAAAATGTCTTTGCCTAAATTCAGTGGAAAATACTCTGAATATAAAAACTTTATCAGCCTTTTCGAAAGTTTGGTAGACAACGATCCAATGCTTCCAGATATTGAAAAGTTCAATCATTTAATTTCCTGTTTATCAGGTGCTGCTTTAGGAACAGTTAAGGCTTTCCAAATTACAGAACAAAACTATCCAAAGGCATTAGCAAGTTTGAAAAAAGTATACGACAATAATTGTTTAATCTTTTTCGACAATGTTTCAACACTTTTTGAATTGAAAGAAATTTCCAAACCATCCGCGTCTTCATTGCGAAGCATGATCGATACAGTGTCTGCAATTTATGATTCGCTTCTTTCATTGGGTGATGAAAAGAATATAACAAACGCGATCATTATACATTTAGTTATGTCTAAGGTGGATGCAATCACTAGGTCAAAATGGGAAGAACAATTAGATTTCAATACTCTTCCTTTGTGGAAAGATTGTGAAGAAGCTCTTAATAAAAGATATCAGCATCTTTCTGCTGAAGAAGCTTCAAATACAAAGTTCAAATCTTCCGATAAGCCATCCAAACCTAACCAAGATTCAAGTCGTTTAAAACATTCAAGGTCCTCATTTGCTTGTGTAAACTCGCAACAAAATAAATCCAAATGCATACATTGCAAATCAAACGACCATTATATAACGACGTGTCAAAAATTTACTGCATTGCCTGTCCAGCAAAGATTCGAGTATGCTAAAAGTGTTCCTATTTGCATCAACTGCCTTCGAAAAGGACACACAGTTTCGAAATGCAAAATGAGTCGATGCAGTGTTTGCAATCGATCTCATCACACATTACTGCACCAGTACGAATCAACTTTTAACAATGTGCCGGCACAAGCTTCAACAAGTTTTCAAGCTATGCATGCCTCTGTTTCAGCTGATAAAGTTATTCTTGCCACTGCAATTGTGCAAATAAAAGGCAGTTCTGGAGAATATATGACAGCTCGAGCATTACTTGATTCTGGCTCTCAATTAAACTTCATTACAGAAGAATTAGCCCAAAGATTAAAACTTCGAAAGGAAGAAAAACCTTTGAATCTGCTTGGCATTGGAAAGGCAAGTACTACAGTAAATAAAAAAGTACATGCAGAAGTAAAATCAAGATTTAATGATCATTCGTTTTCTGCTGATTATTGGGTAATGAACTCAATATCGTCGTATCAGCCGGATCAAGCAATAAATACTTCGGATTGGAATATTCCTTCCAACATTCAACTAGCTGATCCGTATTTCAATAAACCACAAAAAATTGACCTACTTATTGGAGCAGACACATTTTTTGAATTGTTGTCGGTTGGTCAAATTAAACAAGGTCCCGAATTTCCAACTATTCAAAAGACACTTCTTGGTTGGATAATATCTGGGAAATACCCCAAGGGTACAATTAACAATACCAAGCATTGCAATCTGGTATGTCAGTCTGAAGACTTATTAGATTTAGATGAAAAGATACCAAAACTTTGGTTATTGGAAGAATTTCCTGGAGAAACGAAAAAATATTTTACTCCAGAACAACAATTGTGTGAAAAACACTTTGTTGAAAATACAAAACTTTTGCCGATAGGTCGTTTTGAGGTAAAACTTCCCTTCAAATTATCCTCAAACTCGCTTGGATCATCATTCGAAACTGCCAAACGTAGATTTCTCGCACTTGAGCGCAAATTATCCAAAAATAGCGATTTGAGAGAAATGTATATGGATTTCATGAAAGAATACATTTTGTTGGGTCATATGTCACCAACAAATAATGAAATTCCAAAGGGCCCGCACTATTTCATTCCACATCAGTGTGTTTTGCGACCGCAAAGTACAAGTACCAAGTTGAGAGTTGTTTTCGACGCCTCAAGTCGGACATCTTCTCAACTATCACTGAATGACATCTTGATGGTTGGGCCAACCATTCAAGAGGAGCTATTTTCGACGTTGCTCCGTTTTCGTACACACAAATATGCCATTACGGCTGATATTACGAAAATGTACCGGCAAGTTCTTGTAGCTGAAGAGCACACGAATTACCAGCTCATAGTGTGGAGGCAGCATCCGTCTCAACTATTGCAAATCTTTCGCTTAAACACTGTAACGTATGGTACTTCTCCAGCGCCATTTTTAGCGATACGGTGTTTAAAGATGTTGGGCGATGCTAACGAATCTTCTTTCCCCACGGGGTCAGATGTAATTAGAAGAGATTTCTACGTTGATGATCTCTTAACTGGTGCTGATAATCTCGAAACCCTTAAAATAATGAAATTCGAGATTCAAGAAGTCCTCACAAAAGGAGGGTTTCAATTAGCCAAATGGTTTTCAAATCATCCAGAGTATCTAAATGCGGAGAGTTCTGAAAAATCAATTAATTTTAATGATTCAGATTACACAAAAACTCTGGGAATTTGTTGGCACCCTAAAGAAGATACATTCAGCTTCAATTTGGACAATAATTTCCATGATCTACGAGCTACTAAGAGAAACATATTATCAGTTTCCGCTCGTCTTTTCGATCCTCTTGGTTTGTTATGCCCCATAGTAACCAAAGCCAAAATCTTATTACAAGAGCTTTGGGTTGCAAAAATTGATTGGGATGAGTCGATTCCATTGCGCCTTGATACAAGTTGGCAAAATTTCAAAACCAATTTATCTCAACTTGGCGAGATAAAAATTCCAAGATTTGTCGAAACTCATTCGAACGCAAAAATTCAAGTTCATGGGTTTGCCGATGCTTCGACGAGAGCTTACGGTTGTTGTATTTACATCCGAAGCCAAAGCACGGCCGGTATCAAGTCGACGCTATTAACTGCAAAGTCTAGGGTGGCCCCTTTGAAAACGAAATCGATCCCTCGATTAGAACTTTGCGCAGCGCATACTCTTGCCAAGTTATGGACAAGAGTAGAGGCAATGTTGAGTCTTGACGTCGAACAAGTTATTTTCTGGACCGATTCCGAAATAACTTTGCATTGGATAAAAACACATCCATCTACGCTTGCAACCTTTGTTGCAAATCGTGTGTCCGACATCCAAGAGTGGACACAAAAAGTATCATGGAGACATGTACCAACAAAACAAAATCCAGCAGACATTCTGTCAAGAGGCTGTAACGTTGAAGAAATCAATGCTTCAATTTGGTTCAAAGGTCCACAGTTCTTATTAAACGAGCAATCATCGTGGCCGGTCAATTCGCATTTTGAATTGTCTCCAGAAGATGAAGCTTTAGAGAAACGAAAATCAAACACGGCTTTAATAGCAGTAGAAAAACCTCGAACTAAACTTCTAGATTTTATAGAAGAAGAATCCTCATATAACGACCTTATTACTACGTTTGCTTATATAATACGATTCTTTAAAATATCAAAAAACAAAACAGAAAGAATATTTGAAGAATTGCCAACGGCAAAAGAAAGGAACTTGGCCTTTCTTAGAATAGTTGAAATCGTCCAAAGTTATGAATTCCCAGAACAAATTAAAAAACTTCGGAGGAAAATAACTCTTCAAAATAGTTTTCAAAAACTTAATCCGTTTATTCATGAATTTCAAGATAACGAATTTTCATTTTCGCTGATTCGTGTAGGTGGCCGTCTGTTGAACGCCCCAATTGAATATGATGCAAAATTCCCGCTTTTATTAACCAAAAATTCACCATTTGTAAAAACGTACTTAACGTATTTGCATCGAAAAAATTGCCATGCTGGACCTCAAGCTATGGTGGCATTGCTTCGTGAAAAGATTTGGCTAATAAATGCCAAAGAAGCTTGCCAAAAGGTTGTGCGACAATGTATAAATTGTTTTAAGTACAAACCAAAATTACTCACACAAATAATGGGTAATCTACCGGCGGATCGATTGCGAGCGCAACGACCGTTCTTAGTATGTGGCGTAGATTTCTGTGGCCCGGTACACACCACCCTTAAAATTCGTGGCCGGTCACCCAATAAAACTTATATTTGCGTCTTTGTTTGTTTCGCCTCCAAAGCTGTACATATTGAATTAGCTTCTAATTTGTCGTCTGAATGTTTTATTCTCGTCCTTAAAAGGTTTATCTGTCGCCGAGGACTTCCGAAGACGATCTACTGCGACAACGGGACGAACTTTGTCGGAGCTCAGACGATCTTGAGGGAAATTCAAGAGGAGGTAGAGCGAGGAGCAAAAGCTGTTCAACGGTACGCAGCAGAGGAAGGCTTCAACTTCGCCTTGATACCGCCCAGGGCACCGCATTTCGGAGGTCTATGGGAGGCGGCGGTGAAAGCGGCGAAAACGCTGTTACAGCGTACCGTGGGCAACGCACTGCTCACAACAGAAGAGCTGCTCACCGTAGTCATCGAGGTCGAGGGAATCCTCAATTCAAGGCCAATCGCACCGCTAAGCGCAGACCCCAACGACGGAGAAGCCCTCACCCCAGCGCATCTACTAATCGGCAGCAGCTTACGATCGCTGCCACCAGAACCAGTTCCGGAACGGCAAACGGGCTGCTTGAAAAGATGGCAGCTTCTATGCTGGCTCAAGCAGCAGTTCTGGCTGAAGTGGTCCAAGGAGTATCTGCTTGGCCTACAAGCGCGATCCAAGTGGGTACAGGAGCAGCCCAATCTCGTCGTCGGCAAACTAGTCCTTATCCACGAGGACAACTCGCCTCCTCAGCGGTGGAAAACAGGACGAGTTATAGGGGTCGTCGAAGGGCAGGACGGCAAGGTCAGGGTCGCCGACGTCAAAACATCAAGCGGTGTACTCAGACGCCCAATCGTCAAACTGGCCCCACTTCCCGATGAAGAATTTTGAAGACTGCAGCCTTTCAACGTGGCCGGTGTTTCGTTAATACGAACTGTCATAAATAAAATTTACCAAAATTGAAATCTTAAATATTGAATTTAACTTTAAATTAAAATACTTAATTATATATATCAGTTAAAAAATTTGCACTATTGTGAACTAAAATGTTTGGTATAAATTTCAAACTTCCCGCCCATCCGGCCATATTTATCTAAAATTTGAAATTAAGAAGAAAAACGAAAAGAAAATGAAATGAAATGAAATAAAAACCATTCCACACGATAGTTCCGCACTGTAAATACGCATTTTTTCTTAATCCGCATTTTGTCGTTTCAAGTTTAAATTCTTTATTAAATTTTGAACTTATTTAACAGCTCAAGTAAGAGCTCATTTACAAAAAAGCTTGTTAAATTTTCAATATGTTATGTTTATTTCAATAGTAATGCCTTAACTACTAACTTAACTACTGTATTATCTAAAATATACTGCATTGAATTATTTTACATTGAATTATAAAAGACGGAAATAATAAAGTTCTACAGTTTACCAGGAATATTTATATAAAATATCCACATCTTCTGCAATTGCGGTATCAATCGATATTTTCTGGAACTTAGTAACATTTATTTGTCATGAATTACTCTTTCAGCTTTTTTATACACCAAAAAAATCAATTATGAAATTTGGCTGCGATAATAACTACTTGAACACAGCATTTTCATTGTTTATAGTCATTCAGGTTTAGCCCTTAACTTTGATTTGCATTTATTCATGAATAGCCTAAAAAGTTTAGCAAACATCTATGAACAAGCCACAATGCACTTTCAGAAAAACTGTAGTTAGAACTTTCCCTCACAGATTTTTCCTTGTCGCTATATAACTGAAAGATAAGATATAAATATTTAGAACTGGAAAATTTATAAAAATGATGCATAAGACTTAAATTTTGGTTGAAGAACAAATTTGTATATTCTTTTCACAAAACCACTGACCCAGCTTATGTAGTTAAGCCTTTTAAAGCAACACACTAGCTTAGTGGAATGCAGTAAGAATAGCTTATCACCTATTCACAAATCTTATGCAATGAAAATTGGTAACAGAAGTAACAAGTTGACGGTCTTTTTATTTAGTGTCTACTTAAATCACTTATTTTCAGGATTTTGGAAATGTCGTGAGTAATGTAAAGGAAATAAACAACGAGTACACACAAATAAAATAGGAATGGAAAAAAGAGATGAGTGTATAAAAATGTTTTCAATGTTCCATGTTTACATTCTGTAACTCTCGTTTTCAATGTTTCTGCAACTCTCGCATCGACAAAATTAAGTCGATAAACTCTGAAAATTGAAACAAATCTGAGTTTTTTTGCATCTTTCAACGGTCGGAGCGAAAATTAAACGCATAAACTCAGCTAATAATGCAAATAATAGTAGTAGTGCTTTCAGAGTTTTATGTTTCTAGGTCCTAATTCTCATTGGACTGTTGCACCACCTAATTTGTTTTACCTACTTAATGATTAAAACTGGCTTCAAATAACTAACTAATACTTATCTAAATGCGTAATTTAGAATTGTTTCTAAATCTTCATTGTTGTGGCACCTAACAAGAGTAATTAATTTCACTTCATATTCGAATGATATTCATATCAAACGAACACAATGAGAGTACCGAAAAGTTGTTCATACACAATTTTGAATTTTCTTTGAACACCTCTGAACAGCTGACTACATCCGCCATTTTTCAAAGGTGGTCGCCATTTTTAAAAGGTGGTGAGCAGAGAGAAAAGAGAGAAAAGTTTTTTCTCTTTCGTGGTGAGTATGTGCACAAACTTGCATAAGTATTTGTTCCCCACATTTTTTTTATATGGAGTTACTACATATGCAAGTTGGTGGCCAAATCATAGCTTGTAGGCAAAAAGAGAAAAACCGTCGAAGTTGGTTCTCTCTATTAGTTCTTTCTCGATGGGCAAAACTCTCTCCATCCTTAAAGTGTCAATGTTTGGTGCTTTTGTTGGACTGGTGCATCGGCGAAGTAATAAGCTCAAATTTAAGATACTGTTGTGGAAGACTTTAGTTTTTAACAAACAAGAATGTCGCTACGCACCCCACAAAACAATCGACATTTTGCAATTAGAAGATTTTCCTGGCCGTATTAATTTTGGAAAAAGTGATCACATTTCGACCCCGAGACCATGTGCCAAGGGAACGATAATGTCCACACCAATGTTTAAAAATCGTTTCTACGCTTTTAAGATAGACTATACCAAAGACATATGTATGTACATACATATACCTGAAAATGAGCAAATTTGTCAAACAAAATTTCATGAAAAGGATAGAAAATTTTTGAGACGTGCACCTTTATATACCTTTCTCTCTACAACGAAGGGTACATTTTTTGAAACCTGTTATTGAAAAATTTTATATTATTGTTCAAAAGTCTAAATTTGAGTGAAATCCATATGAAAGGTCACTCCCAAATTGACAAACATTGTGTTTAACTGTCATTTTTTGTATGTTTTTAAAGCCTCATTCTTTGTAGAATTTAATCATTTGAAAAGTAAATTCAAATTTCAAATACATTCGAACTGAAATTGTTTTCCAATATTCTTCAATTTTATTTTAAAAACATGCAGGGTTGCCATTATACGAAGAAGGTTAAATATCCCAACCTTAAGTTATTCCTTGTACTGTAAAGAAAAAAATCAATACTTTTCTTTTAGGAATTCATCCATTTGCCACGTATATACTTCAGTTGCGGTTAATACGTAGTTGAGCAAAATGCAATAGAAGTGCAAAATAAGCTTTCATTTTTCCTTTTGCCTCAAGTCCAATTAGTATCGAGAAGTTAATGTATCCCATTGTAAAATTGCATCGAGCATAGTAGTATAACCCACAAGAAAATGCGCCACAGGGTGAAAGAACCACAATTCGAGGCTTCCATTATTAAACTTTTGAGTAAGAAAATGAAAACATTTTTCATTCGGCTATCGGCTATTGTTAGTTTCTCTATAGCGGACATAAAACATTAACTGCACAACAATCAAATCAACATTCCAAGGACTCATTCATTTTCAAGAAAATATCTAAAGCATTTTACAAAATGCAGAGACCCAATCGACTTTAACCCCCGAGAATTTCGAAACAATCACAACTATAAAGTATAAGTAGTTTAATGTTGTCCATGTATTTGGTATTACCCTTGTTCTTCATCTTCTTTGCAGAATTGTATTTGAATGGGTGGTTTGGGACGTCGTCAGTTCTATAATTCTTTCCTAACTCCTTCTGCAAATAACTCAATCCTTTTCATTGCGATATTATGTCTTGTGTTATGAAAAACAAACCATCAGCCAAAGGAATTTATTTCCAAGTATCCATTCTTCGTTTGCTGAATCCTTAATTTCAATCGGACCGGACGGAGCCACAAGGATGAACAAGGCTAATAAAGCTTTACCTATAAGAAATGTGCTTTCTTTTTGAGGTATTTAATAAATCAAAATAACTACATTATTGCCTCAAATAACTTCAAAGTGAAAGTTTAGGGGGTTGACAAAGAGGAGTGGGAGTGGGTTTGTTATATTTTCTTAGAACAAACCTTCAGGACGATTTCATATGGGAATAAGATAATAAGCATGGAAGCAAAATAGAAATTCAACCGAAACTTTATTTTTCCGATTTAGAGAAGTTCCGATCGGTTTGCAGTGATTTAAGGATTTCAAAAATTTCTTTTTATTTTTTAAGTTAGTATGTTATGAATTTTTGACATATTGCCGATTAAAAGTTTGATATATCGGGTGATTTTTTAAGAGCTTGAGAACTTTAAACAAAAAAAAAACGCATAAAATTTGCAAAATCTCATCGATTCTTTATTTGAAACGTTAGATTGGTCCATGACATTTATACTTTTTGAAGATAATTTCATTTAAATGTTGACCGCGGCTGCGTCTTAGGTGGTCCATTCGGAAAGTCCAATTTTGGGTAACTTTTTCGAGCATTTCGGCCGGAATAGCCCGAATTTCTTCGGAAATGTTGTCTTCCAAAGCTGGAATAGTTGCTGGCTTTTTTGTGTAGACTTTAGACTTGACGTAGCCCCACAAAAAATAGTCTAAAGGCGTCAAATCGCATGATCTTGGTGGCCAACTTACCGGTCCATTCCTTGAGATGAATTGTTCTCCGAAGTTTTCCCTCAAAATGGCCATAGAATCGCGAGCTGTGTGGCATGTAGCGCCATCTTGTTGAAACCACATGTCAACCAAGTTCAGTTCTTCCATTTTTGGCAACAAAAAGTTTGTTAGCATTGAACGATAGCGATCGCCATTCACCGTAACGTTGCGTCCAACAGCATCTTTGAAAAAATACGGTCCAATGATTCCACCAGCGTACAAACCACACCAAACAGTGCATTTTTCGGGATGCATGGGCAGTTCTTGAACGGCTTCTGGTTGCTCTTCACTCTAAATGCGGCAATGAGCCTCATCGCTGAACAAAATTTGTCGATAAAAAAGCGCGAAACACATTTCGAACCGAACACTGATTTTGGTAATAAAATTCAATGATTTGCAAGCGTTGCTCGTTAGTAAGTCTATTCATGATGAAATGTCAAAGCATACTGAGCATCTTTCTCTTTGACACCATGTCTGAAATCCCGCGTGATCTGTCAAATACTAATGCATGAAAATCCTAACCTCAAAAAAATCACCCTTTATATGCAAGATAGTTAATATCACAATAGATTGTTTTGGTATTTGATTTATTTTGCTAACAGCAAATTCTTTCTTTTAGAGAAAGGATTTTGTATAACTTTCGAAGGGGGTTGTCATGTCAACGTTTGGAATTAAAGCCATATCCATCCTATTGCACTGTAAAATATAGGTATGTAACGAATTGAATTCTGGATGTTCTTAGCTCAGTGATGTAGTTTGTGAAGATAGTTTAATTTCACTTATTGATGGCGTGCAAAGTCTGGTAATGCATGATCTTTATGTAATATATCGCGAAATAGGGGCTACTTTTCCTTAGTATGAGTACCAACTAACTAATCGCTATAGGCATGAGCCTTTACATAGTGCTGGAAAAAATAATCTAGAGGAGTTTAATTGCACAATCTAGGTGGTCAAATGACTCGGGTCAAACGTAAAATAAACTGTTTTCCCAGTTTATGTTTATTATTTGTATCTATTTAACCAGAAATGAGCTTCGTCGCTAAACATAATTTTTGGATAAAAAGGTGGATCTTCCCTCAAATTTTCAAGAGCCCATTCACCAAAAATTCGGAGTTGTGGTAGTTTGTTCGTCTTCAACTGAAATTTTTTAACAGTTCCTAAGACAATTCATGGTTAAATTATAGACTAAACTGAAGATGCTTGACAGTGACACAAAACGAGCATAAGCTGTCAAAACCAAACGAAATTATCCAAAATACGTAGTAATATCAGTGGATGGCGCAATGCTAAGTGCTTAGGACTGTCATGTCAAAAATCTGTAATTTTCACTGGTACTGCCTATTTATAAATTTTCTTGTCATACAAAATTCTTCTCAAAGTAGCCGTTGGGATTAGGCATATACAATTTAGTTACCCTCCATTCCTGACACTACTCCCTTACAGAAAAGCTTGAAGATTATAACCCACTAGTTCCTGGTTCTCTGCGAACTGTCGTACTTCTGAATTTTTTGAGAATAAAGAAGATTTGCATGAACACTTATTTCTTAAAAAATATGTTCTCGTTGAAATCCGAGCATATTTCGACACTATCTCAAAAAATGACTATTAATGATAGGTGTAAGAAACTTATGAAACAATTCCATGATGCTTGTTTTTAAAAGCCTTGTCACAGGTCATCGATGCCTCTAAACTTCAAATAATTGGTGATACAAGATACAAGAAAGATACAAGTCTGTGATGAAATGTAGGGAAAATATAAAAGACGTTCAAATCATTCATTGTCACGAAAACCCAAATCCCAGAAATCAGTTGTATCAAGTGAATTGTTGAAGGCTAAAACAATAGTAACCAGTTGGGTAATGGTTATTGCGTAGGTTATCCCAGAGGTCTTGGGTTCAATCCCTCTCTGTGCCACCTAAAGTTTTTTTGGTTCACGGGTACTGCTTCTCGCGAGGAATTGACGAATTCTCAAGAGTAATTCTTGTCATGAAAAGTACTTTTTCAATAAGCCGTTCGGATTCGGCATACAAATTGTAGGTCCCCCTCCATCCCTAAAATTATTCGCACACAGGAAAGGTTGAGAGTAGTAACAAATAAAGCTCTAGATCTAGATAAGTGCGTTTTTTTGGTATTCCATATATAGTACAGTGAGAAATTGTCAACAAAACGATCCGCAGTAGCCAGATTTTTCTATTTAAAAATTGGTACAACTGAAAGAAGATCTGTCAGAATAATAATAAAAAAAAACACACAAATAGAAGAAAGTTTTGTGAAAATTAAATGTTAAAATTAATTTAGCAAAAAAACCTAACTAAAATTAATAAAATGGACAATTTTGAAGAAGAAATGGTAAGAAAATATCTGGAAAATGAGATTCTATAAAAAAAAAGTTTATTTAACAATAGCTTCAAGAAGGGGGTTTGTTCGTAGACTACTACATTAATATGTGGTGTTGAAGCGACCTTGAAGATCGCCTCAATTCTTTATATACCTGAATCGAGTTGAAATGAGCTTAATTTGACTCGATTCCCGTCGGGGATCGGAGCCGAGTCAACATTTGTGAAGAAAAACCTGTGTGGAGGAGTTGGTTTTACAGATAATGCGTTATGGTCTGTTTATTTGCATGTTTGTGTACAAAAAAAATAGTTTTGTTTTAATCAAATTAAAAAAAATTGCACATGGAGTAGGTAGCATATTCTTATATGGTGCTGAACTATTCAGTTTTTCATTGTTTAACACGAATCAAACTATCTCACTTGAACTCCATAAGAAACATTGAAACACTATTTGTATTTTAGAAAGTGCTGTCAAATTAATTTTTAAATCTTCTTGTGCGGTGGAAACACCAACAAGATTTATCTAATCTAAACTGAGGTAAACCTTTCGTGGAAACATAGCAAAACTTAATTATCTTTTCTATTGTTTTCTTTTGCAAAATAAGCCCAGTTAGTCTATTTTCACTAACAACACTAAATAATATCAACAGTAATAGATTGATTTTTCCCCCAATGGAAAACACACATGATTCCAAATGCACAACTATTCAACGAACACAGCCATCGAGATACAAATTGAAAATCAATCGTACCAACATTTGAGAACGAAATCACATAAGATCCATTCGAGACTCGTATAAATGTCAAAAACCCATCCATAGTAAGATTCTACTCTAACTTTTATCGGTGTTATTCATACTATGGATATTGTTTTTGTTATTCGTGTAAAATCCTACTATACTATGGATAGATTTTCCAACAAAACATGGGTAATTTTACAAAGTTTAGTTTGTTTCCTTTCCCTTAAGCTTGAGTTCAGACCTAAATGAAAAATTATAAAATGCAAAATTGTTTTCTTCCACATATTTACATGAATAACATATGTTGGGGAGAAGGGGGTACATTTCACACTTAGTTTTTAAAGGTCTGTAATTCCGAAAAATGTTAATGTATTCCAATGTTTTGTTTTGTATTTGATTTATTGATTATTCAAGGATATACTTATAAATTTTTTTTTGGTTTTAAATCATTTTAACATTAAAAAAAAGAAATGTTTTCAAAAAAAAGACAGGGGGTACATTTGACAATGGTGGATTAAAGCTTACATCGCGTGCATTATATTTCTAAAATTATTAAAGAATCTAGCACGTCTGTTGTTTGAATAGAAAAAAATGTATTTTTTTGTTTGTAAACAATTTATTTAACAATATAACGACAACAATAAATCATTAATTCACTTTCTAAAAAAAAAAAGAATAAAAATCATAAATTATTTAATTTATAAACATAAAAAAGCCGTCCATTAAATCTTAAATAATTAAGTTTGTCAATATCAGCATTTTTGTAAACAATTCATTTAATTGACTTCATAAGTCAAGCACTTCCGAAATTTAACCAGCATAAAAAAATTGCTTTTTAGAATCTTCGCCAAATTTGACCAGAACATATTGTCCGACTTCCAATGTTTCATCATCTATATTAACTGGTATTCAAAAAGCTCAGTTTTTTCCATTTCGAAATTTTCTTGGTCGGAAACAAAAGATTTAGACTTGTCTCACTCGGCATAAGAAACGCTTCTATCGCTTTCATCTGATGAGTTTAATTCAGCTGGTAGCGTATTTTTTGAAACTTTTTTGTTGGCCTTTTTCCCACCTTTATCTGAAAATGCAAGCGTTCGTTTAGCATTCCGTGCGATTTAATTTAATTCACACTCTTCTACTCGACGTTTTTTCGTTGATCTTGTTAGGACTTGCGAGCATCCACTCCATCGGAGTTCTGTTTGGTGTAGAAAGTCGCGATATTGGTCTTACAGCCTTAGGTGTTAGAGCTTCGATTGGAGCAATAGCATTTGTGGGTGTATTTGAAGGCTTATTAGTTTGACTCGGAGCTTATGGAACAATTTCGACTTCATTTGGCAAAGTGTCCACTAAAAATGTATCTTCTCCGAAAATCTGGGAGTTGAAGGGATTAATACCAGTTTGCTTGAAAGCCATTTAATATATTTTTTGAAGAGAATACCATTTGAAATGGTAGGTTGGTAAGTTTAGCGACTATGATTAGTGATTAGAAAATCATTAAATGCCTTCCTATAGAACCTTTTGGAAGGCCCAAATATAGATACATGCAATAGCTGAAGTCGATAAGAGGTGTGTGGTTGAAAGTATAGTAACACAATCCCATTATCACGGCAGTAATCGATGCTTTGAAGACTGCAGTGTGATGCATGGTTATCGAGAAGAATCAAAATTGGTCGTTCCTTTGAACAATTGGTGAAATGTTGTATATGTTTAAGCAGTTCTAACCTGCCACTGAAGCGTACGCGGGGGAACACGTATGCTGGTGGCAAATGATTTCCAGTGAGACCTATTAGATGTAAGAAAAAATACTTACTATAGATTAAACCTATACCAATTAATGGTTGAAGTTCTTACCTTTGGTGAGTCCATTACGGTTTTCACACTGGTTTCATCCATATTATGTACATCCTTAGGTTCAAATGAATACTGTGTATATATTTGCTCAAGGTTTTTAAAGAAGCCATGAACCGCAGATTTTGTTAAATCTTTGAGTCTAGTTAGGCTCACATTTACGGGCTTTCGTAGAGAGAGCTCCGGGTTACGTTTCAAATAACCTTAAAGTCAATCATCTCCAGTTTTTTTTTTTTTTTTTGAAATTTCTCAACTTTGTTGGTAGCTTATGTTGTTCGCTTTGCCAAAGCTATATACAAATCTCTTAAAAGTTTCATACGATAATCCGTATGAGTAAAAATAACACTTTTTTACGTACTTCATTAATTCTATTTCTTGCAGCGTTACAGCTGCTGATGTTGGCGTTTCAATTTTTTTTGCGGATGTCTGAAATAGCTTTACTTTTCCTTCATCAATAGAACATCTATTTGTCTTTCTTTTGTAGTTTCGAACCATATCTTTAGTAATAAAATCGAAAGACAAATATAAACATAGTGGAGCACATTTGACCCTTTTTCAAACGTGCCCCCATTGCAAAAGTCAAAGGTGTGTTTTTTTTTTTTTTTTTTAATAACTAATATTATATTTTCACAAAACTGACTTTATTAAACTTAAGGCAAAGTGCTACCACCATATTTATTCACCATACAAAAAAAAACTCTTTTATTAGGTTCACAAATCGCTTACTTACCGGTGGTCAAAAATTACATCAGAAATGCGAAGATTTAAAGAAAGACTGCCAAACTTAATGTTTCATTAAATTAAACTGAGCTTCTCCCTCCATACGAACTTTTCTTTTTTAAGGGCATGATCATACCGACAAAACGCAAAGTCAAATGTGCCCCGGTGTCAAATAAACCTCAACTTACCCTACATACGTGTTTTTCACTTTTTCAGTCGTCATGTCTTATTTCACTCTTCGCCCAGAAAACAAAAATTAAACAAAGGCAATACAAAGTACATATACAGTAGCGAGCAAAAAAAATGCAAACGGTCACACCAAAATCAATTATTATTGCTTTATCTTTCGTAACGGTAAAATTTTGTTTTTCCGTTTCGGATATTTGTACTTATTGTGTAGGCATTCTGTTTATAACAGCAATATGTAATTGGTCTCCCTCTAGTGTTTGCAAATTTACATTTAATTAGAAAAACATAATTTTACTGAGAGCAAAAAAATGCAAATGGCAAATATGACTAGAAAGGTAGGTACATAAAATGTATTCTTCGGTTTCAATTAATTGGAATATGCAATTTATAGAAGCAACTATCGATTGGATGCAAAGAAGCAATAATTAATGCTGTTAACAACGGAAGATTAATGCAGGATATCGCTTTGGAGTTTTGTGTAGCAACATCAACAATATCGCGTATTATATCCCGATATCGGGAACAAGGGGACATCAATCGCAAAGTGGGAAGTGGCCGTCTACGCAAAACAACTTCCAGATTAGATCGTGAGACCATAAGACAGGTTAAAGTTAATCCCCTTAAAACTGCAGTGGAAGTTACTCAGTACATGAATGAACATTTTGATGTTAACGTAGGGGTACACACAGTAAGGCGATGATTAGTGGAGTCAAAACTGTATGCAAGACGACCAGCTAGAAAACCATACATCAGTTCCATCAATAGGAAGAAACGGCTAGATTTTGCAAAGCGCCATATGCATTGGACAAGTGAGCAATGGACAAAAGTTTTATGGAGTGATGAGAGGAAGTTCAACTTGTTCTCGTCAGATGGCATTAGGTATGTGCGAAGGCCCCAGGGACAAAGGTACAACCCTAGATATCAAGTTCCGACAATTAAACATGGAGGAGGATCAATAATGATGTGGGGTAAGCAATTTAAAATATTCATGAAATCAAATTTGTAGTTGGGCTTTTTCAAAGGCTCATTTTCTCGTCAAGGCGTGGGCCCGATTTGTCAAGTAAGCGGCCGGATGAATGCCCAAATGTATGTATAAGGGCATTTTGGAAGACCATATGCTTCCACATTTGCGGTCTAATATGCCTGAAAACAGCTTATTTCAACACGACAACGACCCAAAACACACCAGCCGGTTGGTAAGAAACTTCTTAGAAGAGAAGAGGGTTCATGTTTTGAACTGGCCAGCACAATCTCCCGACCTCAATCCCATAGAGTATTTATGGGATCATGTAGATCGGGAGATAAGAAAGCGAAATCATTCAAATTGTACCGAGTTGATGGAACAAATAAGGACTGAATGGGAACAAATACCTGTGAGCTATTTGGTGTCGTTGATTGACTCAATGCCTATTGCCAATAAAGGGTCCGCAACAAAATATTAAAATATTTAAGTACAAAATTTCTTCAAAAAAGATGAATAAATCCGTTATTTTTAAAGTTTTCCACGAATTTGCATTTTTTTTTGCTTGGCTTAAAATCCAAGTTTAGGAACATTTTTTACAATAACTATTTTCTTGAAGTAAGATTGGGTAAAAATCAAATCTGTTTAAAGAAAAAAAATCAATTTGAACATTTTATGCTAAATTTCAAAGTATTATAATTTAAAATGACTTAGTTCTTGCGAAAGATAGTACCATACTTTTTCGGTTGCATTTTTTTCGCTCGGTACTGTACATACATATCTAGCAATAGCTCAATTTTTTCTTTTCATCTCAAACAAAGCTTCAAAGAAAAATAAACGCTCCGCTCGCTCCACAGAGAATATAATTCTTCTTGTCATTTTATTTCAACATAGCACCCCCGCCCTCCCCGAGAAGCCTAAAGACATTTCAAAAATATGAGGACAAGGGCAATCAAAAAGTATGTCATCTCCATTCAAATTCTCAAAACATCATCAGAAAATGCGAGATGCCTTAGATCTACCATATCCGTCTACCATACATCATAGCCATGCACATCCACAATATTAGCTCACTTTAGGAACGAGTTGTGTTAGTTAAGCAACCAGTAAACAATAGAAAAATCCTCAGAACATCCTTACATATTATAACGTGTCAAAAGGAACGAATAACGTTATTCGTCTTCGCTTCTCTTCTCTTCTCGTCTCCTTTTCCTGTCTTCTCAATATCTCTGTACAAATGTCTGAAACTCTGAATATGTAAAAACATCACGTGACACACATAATTGGGTGAGATCTGAAAGGAGGTTTTACTATTGCTCTCTTATGTTCTTTCATTCAACTGGGATATCCTTGCAGTTCCTGTCCTATACCCTGTGTTAACTTAAAAGGATTCCCTCAAGAGACGACTTTTCCATCCAATATGGGAGTTAAGTTCCTAAGCAAAGGATTGAGGACATCATCATAGATGAAAATAATTACATAAAACAAAAGAATAGAAATGATTGTGTCTAGTATTTTTACCCTCTACTTTACCCTTGATAAGCTTAATCCTTTTGGGTTGTTGAGTTATCTACGAACGAAAAATGAATCTTTCTTGTACTTTTGACAAAAAAGGCGGGTGATGTAAAACCTCAAGGCAAAGGAAATTTTGATCCTTCTAATCTTTGTTTTGGTCTAATTTAGATATGTATGTATGACGTATGTATTGTATAATGAAATCAACTTGTCACTTTTCATACAGCGAAGAGTTGTGTTCATATTTTATAACCAACATACATATTTGATTCAAAAACTTCATAGACTTAAGTTAAGTACAGACGATTGTCAGATCTTACAATATTATTAGACATGTCAGTAAAATAATATTCTCAAATGATTGACAATCTCGGGAATTTAAAATTCTGTGTTAAACGTCTTTGTCAGCCATTTCCAGACGACGACGACGTTTGAAAAGGTCAGGCACTGACAATTGTTGACAATTTCAATGCAACATCTGACTAAATTAATTTTAAGAATTTGTATTTATTTATTTATTTATTTATTGAATTCTTTAAACAAACTAACGTTAGAACTTTAGACTAATATTACATTTATTCTTAGATTTATAGATTTACACTGCAAAATCAATCAAAAAAAAAAAAATGCTAAACTGAAGTATTGAAAAAATTTACTTTAAATGTTTTACTTTTAAAATCATCGCTTACGGAATATACCAAAAAGTAATACTTGTTGTAAACTGAAATCAATTGGTTGAGGGGACTGTTTTTACCATAGTTCGATCTGCTTGATATAGGACGTAAAGGAACTTGTCTTCTAATACTTGAACGGCTATAAATAAAGTTTAATTGTTCCAAAATTGATGGTGATATGACTGACCCATTGATTAATTTTATAATAAAGCACGGCTGAATGTACTCTCTGTGTTTAGAAAGCGATGGAAGATCTATGAGCGTGAGCCTATGATTGTACGGTGGAAGTTCGAGCCTATTGGACCATGAAAAGAAACGAAGGCAGGAGCGCATGAATCTTCTTTGTACTCCTTCTATTCTGTTTATATGGACTGAATAAAAGGGAGCCCAAATTTTACAACCATATTCCAATATTGGTCTTACAAATGATATGTAAAGAAGTTTAAGAATATAAGGGTCGCGAAAATCATGTGAAACCCGTTTTATAAATCCGAATGTCTTATTTGCTTTTTTAATAATATAGTCATAATGATTTGTAAAAGTTAATTTTGAGTCAAGAATAATACCTAGGTCAGAGAAAGTAGAGAGTTTAGTCAAATAAGAAGAGTCTAATTGATAATTGAAAGTCAAAACATTTTGTTTGCGTGTAAAACACATTGATTTACATTTGTCTATGTTAAGTAAAAGCTTATTTATAAAACACCATTCGCGAAAACTATTCAACCTACTTATTTGATATTCCAAAACCTGAAAGCTGGTATAGCTGGAGTCTTGGTTAGCGTTGCCGCAAACAAAAAAGCATTACGTGCTGTACCGAAAGTTTGTTTGTTGTTTGTTGGGCTATTGGAGAAAAGTATTTTATGTTCTTATATATAAAAATGAATCGCAAAATGTGTTGGTAAGCGCATAACTCAACAACGCCTGGACCAATTTGGCCAATTCTTTTTTTAAAATGTTCGTTGAAGTTCAAGGATGGTTTTTACGGCAAGAAAAATTCGAATAATGGCCGGAAAAACCATAAAAACGACCTTTTCTTCTTCCTTATGTGTGATGATATTTTGTATCAAATACGGAATAGAATGGGAAATACAAATATACAAATCTGTGAAGAAATTTACAATGAAGCATTGGTTTCAATTGAGGAAATGAGGACATGTGCTTGATGATGTCAAACAAACTATTAACTCAATCAGGCCTGACCGCGCCTAATCGTCCAATGCATGATGCTTTTAACCAAGAGTTGCATCAAGCAAAACTGTATGATCTCAACACTTTGAAAGAATTAATTCAAACAAATCTTCCACTGTTGAATAAACAACAGAAGTATGTATTTTATACTTTTATGAAAGTAACAAATGATGAAACTGGAGGGATTTACTTCTTAGACGCACCTGGTGGGTGGTACAGGAAAAACTTTTTTGATTTCATTAATATTAGCAAAAATTCGCTCACAAAGTAAAATTGCACTTGCACTCGCTTCGTCGGGAATCGCAGCAACTTTGCTTGAAGGTGGTCGAACAGCCCATTCAGCACTAAAATTGCCATGAAACTCTAACCTGCAACATTTCGAAGAACTTTGCAATGGCAAAGGTTTTGCAGCAATGTAAATTGATTCTTTGGGATGAATGTACGGTGGCACATACAAAATCTTTGGAGGCTTTAGACAGAACCTTAAAGATCTACGAAGCAATAATAACAGATGTCAGTTAACACAATCAAAATATGAACTTATTCAGAAGGTGTTTCCAGATTTTTCTCAAAATTACGGAAACCATGATTGGTAGAGGGAACGAGCAACATATATTGGCTGCAAAAAACATAGATGTAAATGAATTAAATTTCAAAATTCAAGAACAAAAATTACAGGCGAATCGAGGATATATAAATCAGTTGATTCGGCTACAAACCAAGATGATGCAGTCAACTATCCACCGGAATTTTTAAACTCGCTGGATTTGCCAGGATTGCCACCTCACAATCTTCAATTAAAGGTTGGATCAATAGTTATAATGTTGCGAAATATCAACCAACCGCGTCTTTGCAACGATACACGATTAGCGATAAAAAAAAATTACAAAACAACGTGATAGAAGCAACTATATTCAGAGGAAAGTATAAAGGAGAAGATGTTCTCATACAGCGCATCCCAATGATTCCGACTGATGTGCCATTTGAGTTTAAACGACTACAGTTTCCAATGCGGCTTACTATTGCTATGACCATAAAAAAGTCCCAGGGGGAATAATTAAGTGTTTAGGGTATTAATCTAGAAAACCCATGTTTATCACATGGTCAATTGTATGTTGCCTGTTACCGTGTTGGAAAACTGATTTCTGTTAATAATTTATGATTCACATGATTAACAATAAAGCGATTACTTAGTTTTAAATCCTTATGCATATATGTTTCATTTAATTATTTTTTTATTCAAAACGCCCTATAACGAGGGTGACGGTTCTGTTCAGGAAAATTTTCAGCCACGACTATAAAATACGTAGGAACAAAAAACTGCCACATTACAAATCTTTATGACAAGACGAAGTCTGTCGGGTCCGCTAGTATTACATAAAAATATGTTATTGATTAATACATTAAATCTTCTAAAATCACAGATGTATCATATTTGTTACGAGTAAATTCAAAAACATCTTGTTTCGTTAATAATATCTTAAAAAGTTAAGGAGTGAATAAATACCTAAACAAAAATCCGTGTAAAACCATCACTACTATATAACTTAACCTTAAAAGCTGTTAGTTAAGTGTCACATAAATTAAATCTTATCTTTAATTGTTTACAAAGATTTTAGCAGATTTAGAGAAACATTGATTTGTTGAATCTATTAACGTTAAGATTTTTGGAAGCATTTCACAACATCCGGATCTAAGCCTAAAATAAATAAAAAGAGGCTGGGATGAGACCTACACTGATAACTTCACATCCCGTCTGTCGATTTGTTTTGCTTAAAAGTTTATAGGTTTTCGTGTTTCGTTAAAAACGTTGTCAGTTAAATTATTCTAAAAAAATTAAAAATAACCAACAATATTTTGCATTTGATGAAATACATAGTTTGATTTCAAAATCTATTTTTGTTAAAGAGATTTTTTGTCGAAAATCAATTTTTTATAATTTTAGTAGCATTTCTTAAAAGTTTTTATTTCTTATATAAACAAATACAAATTGGATAAATAAAATTAATTTGAAGTAAATATCTTTTTACAAAATTTACGGAGATTTTATTTTTTTATGAAAAAAACAGACTGGTTGGATTTTTATAAGAAATAAAATGCACGAGTATGCAAAGAGTCTGTTTTAAAAAGCACCTATATAAGATTTAAAATTATACCTTTAAAACAAGTTTGTCTTCGAAGATTTAAATGCTATTCGATTTGTCAAAAAAACCCCGCGATTCATCCCAAGACACAACTCATCCTAGGACAACTCATCCCGGAAATGAATTGGTATTTACAATAGTTATAGTTATAAACAATACATACATATGTACCAAATGCATAATCTAATTTGGATAAAAGATAGTAATCAGCCCTATCATGAATTCCATCGTAGTCGGAATTTTTACGAATCCCGAAAAACTGTATCATGAAATCCGTTCGTAATGCAAAATTGTATGAGATTTTCCACTACGAACGGATTTCATGATACAGTTTTTCGGGATTCGTAAAAATTTCCGATTACGATGGAATTCATAATAGGGCTGAATATAATAAAAGTTTTGTCAATGTAATGCGCTTTTTCGGGCTCACGCACAGGATTTGATCTAGTGAGATGGGAGGGGATTACATTTAATGCAGTTAAAATAATTTAAAAAAAAAAAACTATTTTAAGATTCAAAACTTTACCTGAAAAATAAGTTTGTCTTCAAAAATTTAGATACCATTTTATAAATCAAAAAACCCTTGATTTTTCAAAATTTTTTTTTGAAAATCGTTAGAGCGGTTTTTTTTTAAATTAATTTTTTATATATAAAATTTTTAAATTTTGTTCTAAAAATATTGTTGGTATGCAGCTGTTTAGTGATTGTAAATATACGCTCTACATTTGAATTTCGTAAAAAAATGTTGACCCGTTTTTGAGATATAGAATTTTGAAAAAAAATTCAATATTTTTTTAAAAATCCAAACAATAAAAAATTTCACTTTTGATAATCAAATATTGTTAAGGCAATATAAGAGCTTATTCAGAAAAAAAATTATTGAAATCGGTTGATAAGTTTCTGAGAAAATTAAGAAACAAAATAACGGTTCTGTGAGCGGTACCTTTCCTGAGCAATACAAAAATATGTTTTTCTTATGAAAAGAAGCCAAGTTTAAAAATAAAATTTTAGAGAAAATTTAAAAAAAATCTATCGGTTTGTTTTTGAGAAAATTCGTTTCGTTTTTTGACCAAAAAAATTGTATGGGGGCCACTGTTAGTTTTGGTCTTAAAAAAAATGAAAAAAACACCTAACGCGAATCTGCTGAAAACCTTAACTTCCAAGTTTGAACTCAATCGACCCAATGGTTTAGGCTGTAGGAGCGTGGACAGACAGACAAAACAGACCGGACGGAATCGCGGGACCCACTTTTTTCGACTTCTCCACCATCGTAATATCATGTTTGATTAAAATCTCGAGTTTGAAATTTTGCACGAATGCAAAACTTGCCATATAGTTCTTATATGTCGCAAGTAAAAACTCTGAATGTCGAAAACAATATTTTCTGTTAGATAAAATAAGTTTGAAGCCAATATTTTTAAGTTTTAAAAAGATATATGAGTCGAAAATCAATGTTTACAAACTTTTAGTAATATTTTCTTTAGGTTTTTATTTTTTGTAAAAAAAACTGTCAATTCGATTTTTCTCAAAATTTTACCGAATGTTGAAAACAATATTTCTTATAAGATAAAATTAGTTGCAAGCCATCATCTCAAATTTTTAAAAAGATGTTTGAGTCGAAAATCAATTTTTACCAACTTTGACTACTGATTTTTTTAGGTTTTCATTTTTTATAAAAAAAAAGTGTCAATTCGATTTTTCTCAAAATTTTACCAGATGTCAAAAACGTTCTTCGTTTCACAAAATTTTTTTGGAGATAAAATCATTTTTTGTTCGTAAAATTTTCGAGGTGACACATATTTGTGGTTTAGTTTTTTTTTTTTTTGATTTATAAGCAAACCTATAATTGGATTTTTTCCAAAAATATATTTGTTAGGTATCACGTTACAATATATAATAAAAAACTTAATTCAAGTCTTTATTGGTTCGTGAGATATTTAAGGTTTACCAACATAAAAAAACCACCCACGAAATTTTCTTGAGAGCCCTTTCTACATCTTTCTATATTATATCTCAATCTGTATAACAAAATTTATTTGAAGTCAATATCTCTGCTGGTTCTTGAGCTATGGACTACGAAAAAAAAACGTTGCGAACGTCTTTCATTTCGACTCTTCGATTCATTCGCTAAAGTCCGTTGAGAACTGACCATCACTCACGAGATCGGATCTAACTTTTTCGAAAATGAGGCTGGTGCAAATGGAACGGTTAAGCAGTTATGCGCTAACGAGCTATGATTAATGATTTTTTTTAACGGCGAATTGGAAAAAAGCACCCTTATTTGCAGAAATTAACTTACCAACGAATACAATTCACAGTATTTCCACAAGTAAGTCAAATCTCTTCCGAAGAAAATAATTTATTAAAAAAAGAAAATCTATTCCTAAATAAATATAAGACTCAAAAAGTCTATCAATTTTTGCCAATTCAATACAACTTATTATCAATTCTCAAATTGACACCCATCATACTTTGCTTTGACTCTATAGTGAAACTCATTTCATATCTATGAAATGTATATAGGTAGTGAAAGATAACATCAAAATTACATTCAACAACTGTACAATCTTTGAAATTCACACCACCACCAACTGAATTTAATCATATCTCACTTTTTCCCTAGAGATGAACTTTTACGATTGAGTGGTTTGATTATTTTCCTTTTTTTTTTTTGAAATATACGAGTATATATTTTTTACGACTCTCCCAAGATATATTTTTGTTCAGCCCTAGAACTCCACAATCTCCAACACTTTTTAAGAACATTATTAGGTGCAAAATCGTCCCTTAAGAAAAGTTCCATTTAATCCGCTTTTTTCCTAATTTTGTGTGTGATACGATACGAGTATGAGTCGAATGAAAATAAAAATCATTCCTCACATTTCTTAATTGAGTTCTTGTGTCGTGTTTATAGCACCAACCACCTATAGCTACTTATAAATATATACCATCCTTGAATTGTCACCCTCTTTGGGTTCGTTTCGAATATACTAGTATGTACCTTTGTAGGTAAGCTGTAGTCCTTAATCCATGGCAAGTATTAAAATTTGTAATCGTTTGGGAGAGAATTTATAAATGGATATAGGAATACATTCTTTACTTGGATGTATCCACAACACACCAAAATAATATACATACATAGATATATGTTACCTACTCCCTGTCATGTTGAGGGGCTTAAGATCTTTTCCGCTTAAGTAGAAAGTAATTTTCAAGTATATAGAACCAGGATACGGGATGCATTAAAATTTTACAATCAAACGTACAAGCTCATTAAAAGCATTTAAGCAGGTCGTATAGGTTTTTTCGAGAGGGGGAAAAGGAACTACTCGTATGTTGTAAATATAATACCTACTCGTATATCCTTTGGATAATTATTTTGTATGTGATATTGGGAAGTTTTAAGATTTTTGTAGTTTTTGTGTGTTTGAATTAATATAACGGTAAGTACTTATAATAAAAGAGGAGCATAGCTTTTAATGGATTAACACCATCAGGACATAAAAAACCCATTGTCATTTCGGGAAAACATGTAAGCGGACAGGATTTAAATATTTTGTTAAAACCTTGTACACAAAAAGTGACAAATTATTATTAAACCTAAGCTGTTGTTAGTTAATAAGTGAAAAGACAACTTATTTTTAAAACACACATTATACATACAGATGTGATATGGATTAAGCAAATTTATAAAAATAAGAGTAGCCTTTCCGTTATTTTAACTTTAGCAAACTGTTAAGAGATAGCAAAATGTTAAAATCGTTTAAAACTAAGTAAATCATCCTTAAAGCCCAGCACATTTCCAAAAAGAGGCTGGGATGCGACCCACACTGATAACTTCCCATCCCGTCTATCGATTTGTCTTGCTTAAAAGTTTGTCTAAATGTATCAATTCTTGCCAAATTTGCGTTCTATTTTTTGTAGATTTTATTTTTTTTTATGAAAAAACGGACTGTTAGATTTTTATAAAAAAATTATTGAATATAAAAAACAATATTTTCTGTGAAATAAAATAAGTTTGAAGCCAATATTTTTAATTTTTGAAAAGCTATTTGAGCCGAAAATCAATTTTTACCAACTTTTATTAATTTTTTTGTTTAGGTTTTTATTTTTTGTAAAAAAACTGTCAATTCGATTTTTCTCAAAATTTGTCCTAATGTTGAAAACAATATTTCTTATAAGTTAAAATTAGTTAGAAGCCATAATCTCAAATTTTTGAAAAGATATTTAAGTCGAAAATCAATTTTTACCAACTTTTGTTAAATTTTTGTTTCGGTTTTTAATTTTTTGTAAAAAAAACTGTCAATTCTATTTTTTTCAAAATTTTACTGAATGTTGAAAACAACATTTTTTGAAAGATAAAAGTAGTTTTAAGCCAATATCTCAAAGTCTTGAAAAGATATTTGAGTCAAAACTCAATTTTTACCAACTTTTTTTTTATTTTTTTAGGTTATTATTTTTTGTAAAAAAACTGTCAATTCGATTTTTCTCAAAATTTTATCAAATGTCAAAAACATTATTCTTCATTGCACAAAACTGTTTTGGAGATGAAATCATTTTTTAGTCGTAAAATTTTCGAAGTGACACATTTTTTTTTCAGTTTTTTGGATTTATAAAAAAACCGTTAATTGGATTTTTTTCCAAAAATATAATTGTTTTGTATCACGTTACAATATATAATATAAAATTTAATTCAAGTCTCTAGCGTCATTGGTTCATGAGATATTTAGGTTTAACCAAAATGTTCACCTTTTTTTTAAACTGCTATGGTAAAAAACCACCCACGCAATTTTCTTGAGAGCCCTTTCTGCATCTTTCTGCCTTATTATCTGTATAACAAAATTTATTTGAAGTCGATATCTCTTCTGGTTCTTGAGCTATGGACGACGAAAAAAACGTCGCGAACGTACGGACGTACGGACGTACGTACACACGCACGCACAGACATCTTTCTAAAAATCTTTTATTTCGACTCTAGGGACCTTGAAACGTCGAGAAATGTCAAAATTTTCAATTTGACAAATCGGACCCATTACAATAACTTCCTATGGGAAGTTAAAAATTTGAAAAAAAACCTAGAAAAAAATAATAAAAGTTGCTAAAAAATGATTTTCGACTCAAATATCTTTTCAAACATTTGAGATAATGGCTTCTTAATAATTTTAACCTATAAGAAATATTGTTTTTAACATTAGGACAAATTTTGCGAAAAATCGAATTAACAGTTTTTGTACAAAAAATTAAAAACCTAAAAAAAAAATTTACAAAAGTTGGTAAAAATTGATGTTTGACTAAAATAGCTTTTCAAAAATTTGAGATAATGGCTTCAAACTAATTTTAACTTATAAGAAATATTGTTGTCAACATTCGATAAAATTTTGGGAAAAATCGAATTGACAGGTTTTTTACAAAAAATAAAAACCTAAAAAAACAATACTAAAACTTGGTAAAAATTTACTTTCGACTCAAATAGCTTTTCGAAAATTACAAATATTGGCTTCAAACTTATTTTATTTCACAGAAAATATTGTTTTCAATATTAAGTAATATTTTTTATAAAAATCCAACAGTCCGTTTTTTCATAAAAAAATAAAATCTACAACAAATAGTACCCAAATTTGGTAAAAATTGATACATATAGACAAACTTTTAAGCAAGACAAATCGACAGACGGGATGGGAAGTTATTAGTGTGGGTCGCAACCCTGCCTCTTTTTTTTTCAAAAAGTATTTGAAACCATTAAGAATCCAATTCAATTGTAATATTTATTTGAAAAACATTTATTTTTTCAATTTCGATTTTTAGCAAAAATATTCGTCCGCGTTATGTCAGGTTCCAAATTATTTAAATTTATAGAAGATGAATTGATAAAACGAAGAAACAAATCAAATTTGTGCATATGGTGAGTTTTCTATGTACTTATTAATATTTTATAAATTGAAACGTAAGTGCGAACCATGTTTTGTTTCTTAGTCATTTATACACTATAACAATAATATGGTACCGATGATGAAAAGTTAATAGCTATTAATTTTTTTTTTCATCCCCATTTTATAATTTTACAGAGTTCAAATGTTTGGAAAACAGGGTTCAAAAACCTTAATAGATTGAGACTTTCAATTCCAGACATAAGGAATTCCACTATACGAATTCTCATTTGATCCTTGTCATTCAGTTTGACATCATCAGCTTTTACCATAACATCTATAGTCAATATACCTATATGTCTAAATTTAATCTTTAGCTCTTGGTTCAATCGCCGTCAAAAATACACAATTCCTAAACAGTGGCGGATCTAAGGGAGATGACTAAATCATGAATCTCTATTTTTAATGTTCCTTATAAGAACATTCAACTACTTATATAACATGTTTAAAACACAGTGCGAAAAATATAGGGAAACATTTGAACAGTGATATTGGTGCACATTGGTTTTGAATATCAAAATTGGAGGCAAAATAGAGTTGGGTGAAGCATTCCACATTCTTGCTGTGCCGCTGATGGTAAATGAATCTCTATACTGGATACTCCGTTCTTAATTGAGCATTATTTCTTAATAGTTTGGGGGTTGGAAAAAATCCCGGTAAAAGTCATGAAACATTACATCATCGGTGTTAAATTGGTTATATAGCTGCGTGCAATGAAATAGTAGTGATTTCTTCATTTTTGTTTAAACAACAAGCTCACATCTCAGGGGCTTCTTTTGCCCTAATTATGTCATGGCACAATTTGAGCATTACAACACTTTTGCTTGTTATGAGGGCTCTTGTATATTCCTTACGTGAGTTTCAAACCAGAAAATTTCGTCAACAAAATGAATCAATTTTAAGCGATTCAAACAAAATTATCTTTAAGTCAAATATTGTACGGTGTTTCGAACTTAATAACCTTGGCGTACGGTGGTGGCGTGGGATCTAGATGTTCATGATGAGAACTTTGATTGATCCGCTACTGCTCTAAACGTAGTCCATTTTATCGTTGAACTGTTATTTAAGTTATATATTGCACCCCATTTTAAAGCATACCATCACCAGGTTCCCGATCAATCAAATCGATTGACTTCTCCCACAGGACACACGTCCATAGAAAACATATACAATACGAATACACTCTCTTCAACTCAGTTCAACTCTGCTCAGTTCAGTTTCTGTTTTTACTCGCATAAAGAACAACATAACCCCGTTAGTTGCTGGCCAAGCGATAAATCGAAGTACTCATTGACGGTCCGGTCGGTCGTTGGAATTAATAAATTTCCGACCAAAAACAAGAACCATATTCTCTGGACAGCAAGGCCTTGTCCAGTTCTATACGTACCATCCCATCACCGCAAACCTATTTATAGCTACATAAACGTACTCGTACGAGCGACGTATGCATGCATCTACACCGCATATACATCGCAAGAAATAAATTTCATTCATATTTCACAATAACATGGATTTTCAACGCGAGCTCCAGAGAAGCCTTATTTTTTCCATTTTCAAAAATCCTGTGTTAAAAAATAAATACCAAAAACCTACAACAAAAATACACTTTACAAAAACTATTTCCACAATAGGGTGGAGTAGTTTATGGGTTGTTTGCATTTGTTGCTCCTGCTTGCATCATCAAAACAGATTTTTCCTTATTTTTTGGTTCTCGCAATTGTTTTGCATGCGGGATAACAATGGAAAAAAGAGCACATAGAGAGCTCCGCATTCTATGTTCTGAAGCTGTAGCTGAAGCTGTAGCTGTACTACAAATCACTAGAAGTCGATATGAAATCGGCCCCATCTTCTTTCGTTTTATGGGGGTACAGTGCACCACATACCATCCTTGTACAACTTGAATGTGAATTTGGATGTCAGTTGCGGAATATCCTATAGAATGATCCCAGCATAAGCTATGACGGGGGTGTTTTAAGGACGAAGAGCAGAGCATTCATAGTCGTATATTTTAAATCTTCAATAACCACTTAATTTCCTTTAGGGATACTCTGCTATACTCGCTGCTGCTGTCTGTCCAAAGCCAAACCTAGGAAGAATTGAATGCACTGTAGACTGTACCTACTTGAAAAGAAGAGCATAGTCTGAATACTAACCACAACCCCTAGAGGGAAAAGAATACATCTATACCTACTCCTACACCCTTCAATTCACCCTATATATACAAACTGGTTGTTGTACACCCATCAGGATATGGATTGCCTCATCTGCTCATCCCTTAACCAAGGAATCAATTTATTTTCGGTCTCTGTGAACACTAAATTGGGATTCTATGTAAATTTGATTACCAACCAAAACCAACCACCTACCTTCAAACCCAACCACCCCTCCACCCATTCTACCCCTATAGACCAGGACCTGTACTCATATATACCCTCCTACATATTGAATTGTTGGTCGGTCTTTTATAAAGGTTTGCTTTTCTGCTGCTTGTAAATAATGATAAATGCCGCAGTTTCGTCCTTGTACAGTTATAGGAGAGTCTTTTAAAATTCAAGGATCGATTCGCGGTTTATTGGAAGAAGACGATGAAGAATCCGGCTGCAACTAAGGACCCCTTCTTTGTATAGGTATATATATACTCATAAGATAACATCTTGGCTTTTATTGTTGCTTGGAATAATGCAAATGTCCGATATCATCTTGCTGAAATTTTCCAAATGGTGACATATTTCATTTGCATCCGTACGAGTATGGTTTTGGTTAGATATAAGTTTAAAACAAACTTTTGTCCTAAAAATGGTTCTTGCACACAAAGAAATGGTAACTTGATTTGGTACCACTATAGAAGTGGGAAGGAAAAGACTATAATATTTTTTTAGTATCCTTTTTGTCTTTTTTGAATGGCAACTGGCAGAATACATATATGTATTGTATGTATATAAATATGTATGTATGAATTTATAGACAGCTGGACACTTACCTATCTACGAGTTTGTATTTTCAACCCGTTTTCTTAAACTATGTGTGGTCAGGGGAGTTGAAAGGAGAATTTGCATATTTTCGATAACTATAGCCTGTTCGCCTGATGGCGCAATAAAAATTGTTGCATACACTTAAACATTTAAGTTTTTGCATATGCAAATGGTTCATTTGATTGGACCTTCAAACAAACATTGTTTAAGAAAATTCTATTCTTTTTCTGATATTGGTGATGATATATAGCTATCATTGGTTTTTAACATTGAAACTAAGAATTTTAATTTTTTGGCATATCATGTATAGCCGTCATTAGAAATTGGGTTCTAACAAACTTCTAACAACTTTTTTACACTTGACAGTTTATAGATTTTAAAGATTGAAAAAATCTAAAAGACTCAAATTTGTAATATTTGGTGTCAAAATACGAAAAAATACTTTATTTGACCCAGAACTTCTCTTTTAGTTTTATTTTAGTTTTTCAATGATGAAATAGTTCCATTTTCCTTGTATTTCCACCTGTTAGTTTTACTTTCAAGTACCAACTCTAACCTCAAATACTCGAATCCAATTAGAAAAGGCTTATTGATTCCCTCATAGATGTGTTTTTGTGTATTGTGATGGCTGGTAAGTTTTTTGTCGAATATAGCAACATTCGGGGGCAAAGAAAAAATTTGTGTTCTGTATACGTCCATACCGTTTTAAACAGGCCAGCTGTTCTGGCACTAAGTGAAACCAGGTTGGCGAAAACACTGATCATACGGCGGCGTTTAACCTTCATGGTTATAGCTTAGTGGCATTATTCTTTTCTCACCATGGTCTAGCCATTTACGTCCGTAATGATGTTGCCAACCAGCTTCTACCACAGTATGGCCAATGTATTAATACAAATTTTAATTATACATATATGGTTCAAATTTACTTTTCAAAGGCGCATCTTTCATACTTGTTTTATTTATCGCAGCCCAAGTTTGGATAGTAATTCGACTTCAAAAGAATTCGATGCGCTGTCCGACTCTATCCAGAGAATTGTATCCCAATTTCCGCACAGTGAGATCGTTGTTACGGGCGATTTCAATGTACACAATTCTTCGTGGCTGCGCTATTCGGGTCTGACAACATCCAAAGGAAGGTATGTCGAGATTTTTGCTGAGATAATCCACGTGACTCAGTTAAGTGACGAGCTAACTCGGATTCCTGACGTTGCAGGTCAATCCGCCAACACTCTAGACTTGTTTCTTACCTCTGATCCCTACGGGAACCGATTGGCAATATGAGAAAGACCAGTGGTAGCAAAAATTTCTGGTAATTTGTAAAAAAATGTGAGTAAGTAGTATTGACATGAGCGCGACCAACGAACTACGAATGAATTACAAAAAGTCAGTTTATTTACGTTTGAAGACATATTTCCACACAAATTCTTAACAAAACGATAGCAATATAGTTTCTATTTGATTTATGATGCATACTTTTACTTTTCAATATCATATATTAATAAATTTAAGAAAACAAATTTATTCGTCGCAAAAAAAATTGTAGTTGATACGAACTGTCAAACTTTATTCGCGTTCCACATTATCCACACTCGCAACGAATAAAATAATCGCGCGTACTTAACCTAAAAAAATCATTCTTGTTTTGGTTTCGGTGGTGAATGGTGTTCGGCTGTCAAACTTCATTCGCGACGAATTAAAAACTCTCATGTGAAAGAAATATCAAAATCCACGAATATTCGTTCATTCGTTGGTCGTTGGTCCTGCTCATGTGAATATTGCTTAACACTACGTCATCGTCAGTTCCTACGCTCGTTTCCAATGACATTCCCTATGTAAGCTCGATTGATAAAGCCAATTTGCTTACAGCACAGTTTCTGTTAATTCGATGCTGCCAGTGAGTGAAATGACTCCGCCTGTACTTGAAAGCGTAAACGATTCTATTGGACGAATCTTCTTTCGCACTTGTTCAGTTACTAGAGTACTTAAAATTCTTGACATTCACAAATCCGCTGGCCCGGATAGTATCCCCGCTATTGTTCTGGAGAGGTGTTCTTCAACGCTGGCAAAACCGCTGCGTAAGCTTTTCCATCTGTCCTATTCTACAGGTCTCTTTCCGAGTGGATGGAAAACTGCATTTGTCCAGCTTGTCCCTAAAAAAGGCGAATCCTCCTCACCATCTAACTATCGTCCAATTGCACTTACTTCCCTTCTTTCCAAGGTCATGGAAACGCTGATCAATTTTTTCTTAATGACCGGCAGTATTGTTTTCGTTCCAATAGGTCCACTGGTGATCTCATGTTTTATCTCACCGAACAGTGGAACAAATCTTTACATCGTTTTGAAGAAAGTAAGATTATTGCACTTGATATTTCAAAAGCATTTGATAGAGTTTGGCATCAAGCTCTGTTATCAAATATGTGTGCATTTGGTATTGATGAATCCCTCCTTCGTTGGGTTAGAAATTACCTTTCGGACCGTTCAATTCAAGTAGTATTGGACGGGTTCAAATCTGATATTCACAAAATAAACGCTGGTGTTCCCCAGGGCTCCGTTTTGTCTCCGTCGCTGTTCCTTATTTTTATAAATGATCTTTTGTCTGAAACTTCTAACCCTCTAAATTGTATCGCGGATGACAGTACCCTCAGCTTTTCATATTCGTTTTTAGATTCTCATCCTTGTTCTTCTCATTAAATTCTGATCTCGACAGGATTGTTTAATGGGGAATCAAAAACCGTGTAGAATTTAATGCTTCGAAAACTCAATGCTGTCTACTGTCGCAAAAGCGTAACCCTCCCCAATGCCACTATCCATAAGTGGTACTTGCATCGAGGAGACTGAACATCTATCAGTCCTAGGTATGTGCATTACAAACCACTTGTTGTGGAGTGATCACATTTTTGACATCGCCAAAAATGCTGCTAAGTGTTTAGGTTTTCTCCGACGATGCAAGAAGTTTTTTACCCCTTCTGATCTGGCTATAATTTATAAAGCCTATATTCGTCCAAAACTTGAGTACAATTCCCATATTTGGGCAGGTGCTCCTATAACCCACTTGAGTCCCTTAGACAGAATTCAAAAGAGAGCTCTAAGAATGATAGGTGACCGTTGTCTAACTGAAACTTTTGCATCTCTAGAGCACCGTCGCGTCGCAAGGTTTCATGTCTCTCATTATTTTATCGCTACTTTCATAAGCAATGCTCTATTGAAATAGCCAGTTGCATTCCTCCCCTCAAACAATTCAACCGTAATAGTCGTTCTTTTAGGAATGCCCATCAATTTACCCTTGAGCCCAATTTCGGACGTACTTAAAGTACAGAGATCCTTTTTTTAGTCGCACTACACGAATGTGGAATGTTTTATCAGACTCCATATTTCCCAATCATTACAATGTGCAGGCATTCAAAACCAATGTGCATCCGTATCTCCTTTCAAATCCTATCCTCCCTTCCTAATTACTCGCACTGTGTATAATCATTATAAGGGTATTCATATCCCCTTGAGTGTGCATACAATATATAAAAAAAAAATCGGGAAATGTATATTCAATGACAGAAATTTTCAATAAGAGCTATAACCAACCTGTGAAAACAATTCAAACTATTGGTTTCAATGATCAAAACCAATAGAAAATATCGGCAAACTTATTGAAATGTCTGGTTTGTGTATTCGATTAGTTCGTTTCAATACAGAAACTATTTCTTTTTTTTTATTATTTTTCCACTATTTCATATTTTTATTTAAAGATAAGTTTTTCAACAAAATATAAATGCATATTCAACAACATTTCAAGTAGTTTACAGAAAATTCTCTTTATGTTGACACTTTAATTATTTAAATTGATTCAGTTTGAGAGTATCTGTCAAAATATGACAAGCTAGACCAAAAACAAATTGTCGCTGTTTGAAAAGTTAATGAAGAAGGACGAGATGAAGGATTTAAGAGAGTGGATAAAGGACGAAATGAACAAATTGACCGAGAAACTGGATAAAGTTGAAAGCGATTTTAACCAACACGTTTCACTGATCACAGCATTGCCGTAGCAGACTTGACTCGCAGAGTCGAACAGCTTGAATGCTACTCGCTTAACATCTCCCGAATAGAGACCAATTTCGATTCTTCCATTTATTTCAAAAGTCTGCTATCATTAAAGTAACTGATGATCTATCATTTTTAGGATTACTTGACTTCTCGAAAGCCTTTGATACGGTTTATCACAGTGTTCTTATTTTCAAAATGAAAAGGCTGTTCCGATTCAAAGATTCAGCTTCCGATTTAATGTTTTCTTACCTTTTTTGGGAGAAAACAAGCTGTTGTTGCAGATAATTATGCTTCAGGATTGCTGGATCTTTATTCCAGAGTTCCCCAGGGATCAATACTAGGACCATTACTATTTTTGCATGTGTATTAATGACCTTCCAACCCATGTGCATTATTCGTTCATTGATTTGTATGCAGACGATGTTCAGATTCGCCCCTAAATTGTGAATTGGGCATGACTGAAAACGGTGCTTACCTACTTAATGAAGAGTTGTATAGAATTTATCGTTGGCCAGAGGAGAATAACTTGAGGTTGAACCCAACAAAATCTAAATGTATGGTAATTTATAAACATAAACTTGATCTCAGTTATTTTCCACCCATACAAATTGACAACCAGGTAATCGAGTACGTTGATAGAGTAAAGAACCTTGGTATATGGTTTAATTCCACACTTAGTTGGGATTATCACATACAACACATTATATGTAGGAAAAATTTACGGATCTCTACGCAGTCTTTCCTTCACACAGAATCCTACACCACAAGATATTAGACTTTACTTAGCAAAAACTTTAATTACCCCGATTATTACTTACGGATGGCAGATATTTTGCAATCATTGCTCAGAATATAAAAGAAACCTAAATGTTGCCTTGAACAACATAATTCGATACGTGTACAATCTTAAGCGTTTTGATCATGTTTCCGCGTATAAGAAAAATTTACTTGGTTGTACCATAAACGCATATCTAAGTTACAATACTTTAAAGGCATTGAATGGCATCGTAGCTTCGAGGACGTAAGCATTTCGATCGCGTTATCTTTAGGTATTTGCTTGAAATTTCTTAACTTAATTTTTTTTTTGCTTAATGTTAATGTTATTACAAATTAAAAAAAAAGTTTAAATGTAATTTAACTATGTAATTTTTAAAATTGAATTTATAAATAGATACTAGCAAACCCGGCGAACTCCGTTTCGCCACCAGATGGCTTCGTTTTATGTAACATTTCGTTACATCGATGAAGAAAAATTATTTTTTTTGTTTCATATTTGAAAAGGAAAAAAAATATTCCATTTCACAACAGTAATGAATTCATTTCGCTTATAAAAATGAAGTGTAATGTAGTTGAACTTCTCTAAGTAAATAATGAAAGCGAATCCAAAGTACAAAATACTGAATCGAAGCGTTATACTTGTCCGCAAATTATCCGTTTCATTGAGGTGCTCTTTGGTAAACCACATTTTTTGTTTTTTGGTCTGACGTTAACACAAAAAAAGCGGATGGTTTTCCAACTCGTGAACATGCAACGTATAGCTGCCCATCGGAAAAATAATGATTTTCTAAAATTATCCCTCAAACACTAAGGGATTGGCCTTGTGACTTGTTAATATTGTCATTGCGAACGCAAGGCGAACCGGAAATTGCAATCGTTTGAAGTCAAACGGAATATCAGTCGGAATCGTTGGTATTCGAGGAATACATACATTTTAAGCTGCGTACTTTCCGTTAATAATGGTTGCCTCAATCAAATTCGGCATAAGTCTTTTCACCGCAAGTCGAGTACCGTTGCAAAGTCGCGGTGGATTCAAATTACGCAATATCATAATAATTTAACCAACTTTGAGTTGCAAGTTATGTGGTGGAAATACTGGTACCTCCAGAGAGTTCAAAAAATCCGTTGGATAATTTACTACATCATCGGGATTTGTTATGGAATCAACGGATTTGTATGTCACCAAATCGCCAGCGATTTTTCAGTGCGTGTACATCATTATTCTTTGTGGCGAGAATTGTTCTTTGTCTTAATCAAGCATAATTCTGATAATTCTCACTAATGTTTGGGAAAACATTTTCAATAAGAGCTAATTGAGAGTCTACAAATCGGCAAAAGTCATTGGTAAGAGTAATTAATCCAGTTGCCGCATCAACTGGCACTTTTCCATTTCCAGCAGCTATCAATTGTTTGGAAAATTGTGTAGCACTTTGATCATTTTGAAGTTGAACTCTCATGTTAGTGGTTAGCGATAATGTTTTTACGTTATTACACAAAGTGATTCCTTCAGGCAAGCATTCAATTCATCTGCAGGCGTTCCACGATGAATAACTGGCAATGTCTGCCTGAAATCGCCTGCCAACAATATCATCAAGCATCCAAAGATGTTGTTAACTCGTCAAAGATCCTTCAATGTGAAGTTAAGTGCTTCAAGTGATTTCTTATGTACCATTGTGCACTCATCCCAAACAATGAGCTTGCATTGCATCAACAATTTTTCCATTGCACTGGATCGCGAAATATTGCATGTTGGAGTATCAATTGTGTTTAAATTGAGTGGCAACTTAAGCGCCGAATATGCAGTAGGACCGCCATCTAGAAGAGTTGCCGCAATTCCAGATGATGCTAACGCCAAACCTATGTCACATCTTGATCGAATAGTGGCCAAAATCAATGAAATGAAAATGTTTTCCCTTAATGTTTCGTATACTTGTTTTTGCTGTTCATTCAGCAACGGCGAAAAAAAAATGCTGCCATCGATTTAATTTTTGGTTCAATGCATATAGTGCATCGATCGATTTGGCGTAATCATTCCTACGTCAACCAGTAGCTTGTTTGCAATAGTCAAGCATTGATCCTCAATCAGAATTATTCCTTCATTGTAGATGTCATCGGTTATTTGCATGTCGGGATTATTCGTAAGCGAAGTAAGATATCTTCATATATATGTCGTCTTTGTATTTGTTCCATAACTGAATTGGTTCTGAAGGGAAACATGTGGTTATGATAATTGCGAACAGCGTTCGTATTTGGTACGCATTTGATGAAACAACTGAATAAGCAAGTGTTGAATCCCAATGAGAATCGTTCTCCAGCAAACCCAATAATTGACATGCTTCTCGATATGTTTGGCATTGGTGGCCATTCACAGTTTTCAAATGCGCAAATGATTTTGGGAATCGTACATTTACCAACAGCAGTCGCAAAAAAAAAATGCATCATTTCTAGGATGAACAGTGTACATGCGACCTAGCGCATCAGTGGAAAACACCACTTGCGCAGCACAATCCAACCATTTCTCTTTTGAACTTTAACGCATTGCAATATCGGCATACAGTCGTCATTGGTCCAATATCTAAATTGTCATCATCACTGTAGTTCGCAGTGAGATCATATTGGAATGCCAAGCGGTTGTATGCTGCCAATGATCTTCGTGTGCTCACGCGTTGTCTCAATCGGGCATTTTCTCTTCTTATTATCTTTAAAACAAACGTTATTTAAAGTCGATATCTCTGACGTTTCTAGAAATATGGTTGACTCAAAAAGGTAAGCTTCGGTTTAAAATATAGGGCCCTTTGAAACGTCAAACATTTTTAAAATTTTCAATTCCACAAATCGAAACTTTTACAATAGCTTTCTATAGGAAACTAAACGGAGTTTACCGGTTTTCTATTGAAATTTTTCCTGAATTTTGTCTGCTGTAAACCACACGGTGCCCGATACCTTTCCAACGAATGCAAAACCGTGGAAATCGGTTCGTGCGTTCTGGAGTCCTATAGCGTCAGGAAGGAAAACCCGACTTATTTTTATATAGTAGAAGATAAATATAATTTTTCGTTGTTTTTTTTTTTATATATTGCTCTAATTGGATAAGCTTGTTATAACCACAGAATCTTTCATTTTCAACAATTGAAACAATTTTTTTTTATTTTGAGGCACATCTATAAACAAACATTTTGTTGATTGTTTATCTACTTCCGTGATTCATATTGAAACATCGTTAAGAAGGGTAAGTGTTAAAAGAATATCCGTCACGTAATATCCGGTACGTTAGATCAAATATCTATTTTTAAATTATGTGCAGTAATTACATAAATTGTGAATAATAACAAAATATAACAAATCAAACAAAAATATTTCAACGATCTTAAAATAATATTTAATTATATTGCAGTTTTTAATTTCGTACTCCTGCGCGTTACTCTAAACATCTTCGTAACATTTTTTTCGTCTTCATCGTGTAATTTTAAACATTTCTTTTTACTTGTTTGGAAGTTTGTTTTGGCTGTTTTGGCTGTTACACTTGTTTTTTGTATATTATTTACTAATTTCCAGCCATTTGGATCTAGCGAATAATGCTCACAAGGTGGATTAAGTAAGCAGTTTAAATTTGACTTATTTCAGCTATACTTTTAGTTGATTTGTGAAGTAAAAAAATAAACGAAAGTAATTCTCTGAAAATTAAAAACTAACTTTTTGCAAAACTGTATTATGTGCGTTGAAACACATTCTTTTGAAAGTATCTTCAAAATATTTACACCTGCCAAGACTCGAAATCAGTATCCTTGAGTCAGCCCAAGTTCATATGCAACCTCACTTTTACTACGCTACGCCAGTATTGTTGTTAAATTTTAGTTTTTTTTAAATATTTTTTGAAGTTATTTAACTTAACGAAGCTTGGCCTTAATTTTGATCTTATTATTTAGTAGAAAATATGAATTTGAATATCTTCCGCTCTGTGCAGTACAGTGGAAATGTGTGCATTCAATGAAAAACCCTCAATTCATAATAAATTTTGATTTTGTACTGTCGTACAAACTTTGAAATTTCAAAATTTAGATCAACAGCTTTTTTTACCTATTGATTATTCGTAAAATTATCATTCACAATCATTTATTTTACTGTAAGAGCTTATCGATAGGTGCGCCACTAAAAAAATCACATATTTTATACCAATCACGTTTTCAATTTTAAACTTTAAAATTACAGTATTTATTTTTAAATAGAGGCACATGATCCAATTAAATTTTAATTGATTTATTGATTGATAGAGAATAATTTAAGCCTATAAAATACTACCAGAATCGATCGATGAGAAAGTTATATATAGGGAAAAAGATAAGATTTTAATATATGTAAAAACGCAGGTACTCTAATTTAATTGCTCTGTACTATTTTTTAAATGGTAGCACACCTTTCTTTCGAGGTTTTTCTATCAGTGTATATTATAATTAATTATATATTAATGATGTTAAGTTGTTTCAAAGGTCGTTGAAATGTTTTTTGTTTATAAAACTTAATAAATTTTCATCTGGTACGCTTGAAATTTGCAATATTTAAGCCTATTTTTTATTAATTTTAATTAAACATTTTTATCCAATCAAGTCACAAGTAGGTTACATAATTGAAATAAGTCATGATACGAAAATCTATCCACTTAAAAAGTGTCAATTTCATTTCTAAGGCTTAATATACTGTGGTAACATGAAAGTTAAAAATACTGTGGATATGCCTATATAATAAATGTAGCTTTTGCTTCTATAGACTTAAGTCTACTGTAAAAGATGAAATGAAATAAAAAAATGAAGAGACGGAAAAGGGAGACTTTCTAACGAAGTAATATCGGGTGATTTTTTTGAGGTTAGGATTTTCATGCATTAGTATTTGACAGATCACGCGGGATTTCAGACATGGTGTCAAAGAGAAAGATGCTCAGTATGCTTTGACATTTCATCATGAATAGACTTACTAACGAGCAACGCTTGCAAATCATTGAATTTTATTACCAAAATCAGTGTTCGGTTCGACAAATTTTGTTCAGCGATGAGGCTCATTTCTGGTTGAATGGCTACGTAAATAAGCAAAATTGCCGCATTTGGAGTGAAGAGCAACCAGAAGCCGTTCAAGAACTGCCCATGCATCCCGAAAAATGCACTGTTTGGTGTGGTTTGTACGCTGGTGGAATCATTGGACCGTATTTTTTCAAAGATGCTGTTGGACGCAACGTTACGGTGAATGGCGATCGCTATTGTTCAATGCTAACAAACTTTTTGTTGCCAAAAATGGAAGAACTGAACTTGGTTGACATGTGGTTTCAACAAGATGGCGCTACATGCCACACAGCTCGCGATTCTATGGCCATTTTGAGGGAAAACTTCGGAGAACAATTCATCTCAAGGAATGGACCGGTAAGTTGGCCACCAAGATCATGCGATTTGACGCCTTTAGACTATTTTTTGTGGGGCTACGTCAAGTCTAAAGTCTACACAAATAAGCCAGCAACTATTCCAGCTTTGGAAGACAACATTTCCGAAGAAATTCGGGCTATTCCGGCCGAAATGCTCGAAAAAGTTACCCAAAATTGGACTTTCCGAATGGACCACCTAAGACGCAGCCGCGGTCAACATTTAAATAAAATTATCTTCAAAAAGTAAATGCCATGGACCAATCTAACGTTTCAAATAAAGAATCGATGAGATTTTGCAAATTTTATGCGTTTTTTTTTTAAAAAAAGTTCTCAAGCTCTTAAAAAATCACCCGATAGATTAGTCAAAGGTCGACAACAATATTTTAAATTTTTCATATTACAATATTTTTAACTTCCCATAGGAAATTATTGTATTGGGTCCAATTTGTCGAATTGAAAATTTTGACATTTCTCGACGTTTTAAGGTCCCTAGAGTCGAAATAAAAGATTTTTAGAAAGATGTCTGTGCGTGCGTGTGTACGTACGTCCGTACGTTCGCGACGTTTTTTTCGTCGTCCATAGCTCAAGAACCAGAAGAGATATCGATAAGGCAGAAAGATGCAGAAAGGGCTCTCAAGAAAATTGCGTGGGTGGTTTTTTTACCATAGCAGTTTAAAAAAAAGGTGAACATTTTGGTTAAACCTAAATATCTCATGAACCAATGACGCTAGAGACTTGAATTAAATTTTATATTATATATTGTAATGTGATACAAAACAATTATATTTTTGGAAAAAAATCCAATTAACGGTTTTTTTATAAATCAAAAAAAACTGAAAAAAAAAATTTGTCACCTCGAAAATTTTACGACTAAAATATGATTTCATCTCCAAAACAATTTTGTGCAATGAAGAATAATGTTTTTGACATCTGATAAAATTTTGAGAAAAATCGAATTGACTGTTTTTTTTACAAAAAATAAAAACCCAAAAACAAAAAAAAAATTATCAAAGTTGGTAAAAATTGATTTTCGACTCAAATATCTTTTCAAAACTTTGAGATATTAGGTTTAAACTACTTTTATCTTTCAAAAAATATTGTTGTTTACATTCAGTAAAATTTTGAAAAAAATCGAATTGACAGTTTTTTTTACAATAAAATTAAAAACCGAAAAAAAAAATTGACAAAAGTTGGTAAAAATTGATTTTGGACTCAAATATCTTTTCAAAAGTTTGAGATAATAGCTTCGTACTACTTTAAACTTATAAGAAATATTGTTTTCAACATTAGGAAACATTTTGAGAAAAATCGAATTGACAGTTTTTTTACTAAAAATAAAAACCTAAAAAAAAATGTATTAAAGTTAGTAAAAATTGTTTTTCGACGTAAATTTCTTTTCAAAAATTTGAGACATTGGCTTCAAACTAATTTTATCTTATAAGAAATATTGTTTCAACATTCGACAAAATTTTGAGAAAAATCGAATTGACAGTTTTTTTTTTAACAAAATATAAAATCCTAAAAATAGAACAATACTAAAACTTGGTAAAAATTTACTTTCCACTCAAATATCTTTTCAAAAATTAAAAATATTGGCTCCAAACTTATTTTATTTCACAGGAAATATTGTTTTCGTTATTTAGTAATTTTTTATAAAAACCCGACAGTCATTTTTTTCATGAAAAAATAAAACCTACAAAAAATAGTACCCAAATTTCGTAAAAATTGATACATATGGCTCAAAATCACCAAGGTGCAGAATTGGCTTCGCTAGCAATTTAATGTCTTAAATCTTGATTTAATTAAGAAAAAAAAATTAAGAAAATACTAAAACTAACCTGTTTTGTGTGTCTATCAAACAATATAATTTATTAATAAACTAAATTTTAAATGAAATCAATATACACGCATAGAAAATCATTTCGGGAACGCGTCCTAATCTACAATCTTCAACAACAAGTTCAAAATATAATTGAAAAATGTAAGGTATTCAACCCGGTCATCACTTAATACACCGTATTTTTTATACAAAATCTAGTTTTAGAAAGGATACTAATAGATTATTTATTTTTAACTGTAAAAATGCAAAAACAGTTTGTCTGATACCGCACAAGTCATTTCAGTAAACATATCGATAATCGATCAAAAATAATTCTAAGTGAACGCAGCCATTCGGTGTGACACGTCAGTTGAGGTAGAGAACAATAGCAAAGCCGGCTGCCAGAGTATTTATCGTAAAATAAATTTTATCTAAATGGTAAGTACCTTTTTATTCATTATTCGTAGAGCGTACATCAATAGCCCGTCAGTCCGTGAACGCATTTATTACATTTAATTATTGATGAAATTCTTTTCTACGACACGAAATTTTAAAGTTACCTCAAATATTTTCCTATTGAAAAAGTCAGAACGCATTTAAGATGACCGCCGTATTATTAAAGCGCGCGCTTATTTGAAATCGTCATTTCGGGAACGGTCATTTCGGGAACGTTTCCGGACATGATTTTTACGTATTTTGCTTGTAGAAGATTTTGTATGTATTGTTTTCATTATTGCTTATTTAATACACATACATAATATACCCATGTTATTAAACAAAGCTTAAATTATGTACTTTGTTTTGTTTTTGTTGATTTTATCAAACTTAGAAAAACGTTCCCGAATTGATGGTTTTCTGTATGATATTTAGTACTAAAAAATATTACTAAAAAAGTATACAATTCTGTGCGCTGCCCTGTCAAAGTTTATTTATATACAATTTTTGCAACAGTATAAACTAAAATTCAACATCATAGCTTGCAATTTTTTTTGTCATAAAAAAATTTTGAAATTTGCAACCTTGGTGATTTTGAGCCATATAGACAAACTTTTAAGCAAGACAAATCGACAGACGGGAGGGGAAGTTATCAGTGTGGGTCGCATCCCAGCCTCTTTTCTTGTTGTACGTTTTGGATAAAATTACCGAACGTTAAAGCTTTTTTGGGTTTTTTGACACTTCAAGTAAAAAGAAGCGTTCGGTCTTATTGCTTAATAAAACAACGCCAAAATATTACAAAATGTCACCCACAAATGGCTCTTTCGCACAAAAACTTTTTCAGAAGAAAGTGCCACAAAGCCCAAAACTAATGTCTAATTGCCAAAATCAATTTTAAAATACATATCATAAAGCCCAAATTACTTACTGTCATATTGCCCAAAAGATGTCATGTGTTTTGACATTTGGGTATTCTGACAAAATGTTTCTTTATTTTGGGCACTACAACATTTTGAGTTTTAAATTTTTCGCCCAAACGCAAACATTGAACGAAAAAAATATCAGATCGCCCAAAAACTCGTCAAGAAAGCGTAACAAATTTTTTTTGGCTTCATTTCATTTTAAGAAAGTGTATGAGGCAATATGCCCTCATAAATTCTTCACTGTTTATAACCATCTCAGGGCTTGCAACCATCCAAAATATTTGCTTAATACAAAAATTTGGGCGTTACAACCTTGAAAGTTGGTTTTGGGTGTTACGAAATTTTTGTTTGAGCTTTGTGAAGTTGTCTTATTGATATTTGTTTCGGCGTTTCTCTTTTTGGGCTTTATATCATTTTATGTCTTTGGTTATATGTTGTTGATTGATAAGACATAAGAAACGATAGAAATCATAATCGTCGACGAACCGCCCAAAATAAATTTCACAAAGCCCAACCACTGTTTCATAAAACTCAAATTAAAAATTAAAAATTCTTTTGGGCAAAATGATTAGTACCAATTTAAGCGTTCTCTTATTTAAAACTTATTTGGGCGTTACGACATTCACTTTAGGTTTGTTCGCGATTTTGTTTTTAACATTTTGGGCTTGGTGACCAATTTTGTGCTTTATGACATTTTAGAATTTGGGCGTTATGGTTTTGGGCGAAAAGATCTAACACCAATAGAAATGTATAAATTTCCTTTAAAGATGCAGGTAATATATGTATTTAGTAATCATGTTTTTAAATTTAACTCTGAAATTGTAATGCTTTTGACAAATGTTTTATTCTTTGTTCGTTTTCTGTATATGTAATTACCTACATAAAAGTTTTAGAATATTTTCCAAACAAATATCAAAATATTGTAATATCAAAAATTTAAAATATTGTTGTCGACCTTTGACTAATCTATTTCATTGTTTCTGGTATTCATTAAAAGATAATAATGTCTTAAATATGATAATATCCACAAATTATTAAGATTTCACAAAAGGGAGTATTTAGTGCTAACTTGTCCAACGGTGAGTTCAGGCACAAAACAAAGATATTCGAAAATTGTACAATGGAATTTTTCCAAATTTAATTTTGAAAGCTTTGAAAAGCTTTCAAAAGCTTCAGTTTGAAATTTTACCAATTATGATATACAAAAAAAATTAAATAAATTAGGTAGCGCAACAGTCCTTTGAGAACCAGGGCCTAATGACTTAAAACTCTCAACCATTCCTGTGTGCGAGTACTGTTGTCAGGGATGGAGGGGACCTACAGTTTTAAGCCGAATCCGAACGGCTAATTTGAGAAAGCACTTTTCATGACAAAAATTACTCTAGGAGAATTTGTAAATTCCTCGCAAGAAAAAAAACTTTGGATGGCACAGGCAGGGATTGAACCCAAGAACTCTGGCATGACAGTCCAACGCACTAACGAGAAAAAATGGAATAATTTCCGGGAAAACCCCAAAAACAGCCCTTTTCTATTTCACATACAAACGTTTTCTATAGTCAATTTGAACTTTATTGCTATTCAATAAAGTTCATATTAAATTATAATTACTCACTGTTGTCTAAGCAATTTAGGTGTGTTCCTAACTTCAAAAGAGTCAATTTGCAATTTATTACCACTGCATAAAGTTCAAATTCATTCATATCTATATGAAAATAGACGTGCGCTTTGGAGGATCTAATGTCGCGTTCCGAAACAAAACAAAAGTGAATCGCGAACGCGACAAAAAATGTAATAAACTATTAGTAGTACTGATTTCCAATTAATTTGGTCAGCTTCGAGAAACTTAATTTTAGCTAACTTCAGTTGTAACTGTATCAGATTATTTTTTTAAGTTTGATAAATCTTAAGTTTTGTCACAAATTAAGTTTCTGAACACAATCATAACATTTGACATAAGATTTGACAACCAATTATTATGTCAATCATTCTGTCGCACTTCAGAATACGGAGATTTATGGCTTAAAGGTAAACTCCAAAAAAATAAATAAAAAAATCAGAGCACGGAAAAAAGTATTACGATTGACGATATTGTGTTACGATCATGGTTACGATATTCTATGAGTGCATCCTTCTTTCTTTGTGAGTGAGGATTACCGCTACGTACGCGGGAACTTTCTTTACTTTTGTGATCCTTTGCAATAGTGACAAGTAGTGTGCTGCTTTTTTGTTGATATTTTGTGATAGTGACACTTTACTGTTAAGTAAAATTACCATTAAACATGCAAATCACCGAAACACCAATTTGCAACATCGCCAAAAATAGCGCAATGGCCAAGATCCTACAGGTATGCACAATGGCCCAAAAGAGGTCACTGGAGGCGCTGGACAGAACATTGAAAGATCTTCTTTTTGGTGGGCCATGATTCTGTTGTCAGGTGATTTTTGTCAGGCTCTTCCAGTTATTCCCCGATGAACTGTTGCTGGTGAACTAAATGCATGACTAAAATTATCGAATTAACAACTAACATACGAGTATTTTTGCAACATGATGATACTGCAAATGTGTTTGCGAAGCAGTTGTTTGATATTGGAAATAATAAAGTTGCAATGGACACCTCGACCGGATTCATCACATTACCCACAGATTTCTGTCACATTACAGATTCAAAAGAGGAGATTATTCAGCGTGTTTTCCCAGATATAGCGCAAAAGTTCAATAACCATAATTGGCTGGGTGAACGAGCAATATTGGGAGCGAAAAATAAAGATGTCGAGGATCTCTCAATGCGACCATTCAGAATTTTCTTCCAGGGCAGTTGGTTTCCTTCAAATCAGTCGACACCGTTATGAACCAGGATGACGTAGTCAACTATCCCACGGAGTTTTTAAATTCACTGGAATTTCCATCTCACAACTTGCAGTTAAAATTAGAATCAGTTGTCATCATGCTGCATTAATCAACCTCGACTATGCAATGGAACAAGACTGGCTGTGAAAAAGCTAATGAATAACGTCATTGATGCAACAATCATAAAAGGAAAATACAAAAGAGAGGATGTCTTGATCCCGCGAATATCGATGATTTCAACGGATTTACCATTCGATTTTAAACGCTTACAATTTCCGGTACGTCTGGCCTTTGCCATGACAATAAATAAATAACAAGGACAGTCTTTAAAAGTTTGCGGAATCAACTTGGAGTTTCCCTGTTTCGCGCATGGACAATTATACGTGGCGTGTTCGCGCGTCGGAAAACCGTCTTCTTTGTTTATTTACGGTGCAAAACAAAAAATATAGTTTATGAGAAAGCTTTAAATTGATTAACAAACTTATGTGTCTGTTAATAAAAATTTAAACCTTATAAATAGCCAGTATTTCAGGAAAACTGTCTTTTTTTTAAGTAAGCAACATGATGTGTCGAAAATAATAATAAAACTTCATGCTTCATTAAAAAAAAACCTTTTTATTCAATACGTTTTGTTTGTTTTGAAATTAATTTATACAAAAGTTTAAGTCTTTTATTTATCGATTGAGGCAGTACAAAGTCTGCTAGTATAAAATAAAAACTAAACCTATATTTAATTAAACCAAAATGTATTATTAATTTGTGTATGTTTTGTTTTAGACTTACATAATATGTTTGACACCTTTTATCTCATTCAACAAAAGAGAAACTATTTAACCTGTAAGGCCTTGCTTGAATACCCGTAGGGGACAGTTAGCTTTTTTATAACCCAGTCTAATGGCTCATATAATTTAGTATTAAAATGTTTATAGAGTTTAGTCGAATTCAATTCCGAGGGAAACTGGTTGATTCACGTCATTTATAATTTGACGTTGTTGGATGACCTTACCTTAAAGTAAAAGTGTTAAGAAGCGTTTAACAAAAATATTGGTAGCTATAGGTATAAGTGAACAATTAAATAAAGTTCAGGTCAGAAGTGCCACAATGTGAAGTGGCAAGTGAAGAAATTAGTGGAGAACTTTTGTCTAAATGTTACGATAGGACAGAATTGAACTGCATAAATTATATATATGTATATGTATGTATGCATGTATAGATATTGCAATTTATTAGGTAAGCAATTTTCATATTGATCCGATGATCAAAGTCGTAAAGTTAAACCTAATACCTTAAAATCATAAGTTTTTTTATTCTATTCACAATTTAAATGAATTTTCTTTCTGGATATTGTATTTCAGATTTTGTTGTATTCGTAAATTCAAACATCAAACGTCGTTTTTTTGGTTTTCTCCAAACTAGTGTTTTGTTGTTTAGTGGACTCATAGGGTGATATTTTCTGAATCAACATTTACTTATTTTAGAAATTCTTCTCTAACATTTTGGAAAGAAGCCTTTGGCTTTTTCTAACAAGATATATAGATAGATATATAATTTTATTTTCAAAAAGATTTTACAAAAAATAAGTATTGCTGGTTTAAAATTAGTTTTGACAATAACTTTAAGTTGCCTGTCAGGACTTTTCCTCCTCCTTCGAGTTTAAGTTTTGGAAATGTGTGTCAATTACTTCTGTGGTTATATGAATTAAGATAGAATATTCTTAATGTCGTTTTTATTGTTCTCTGGCCAAAAAGAACAATTCGAAATAAGGATTTATGTTTGGTATTCTTGGTGAATTGTAATGAATCAGAGCGTAATTTGCTCATAGTCAAATATACAAGTCAAGGAATTGGTTAGTTGCCTGCCCCTAAGTACTATACTCATGGTCGTGCTTTATTTTGTTTCGTTGCTCGGAAGTTAATTTCACTTAATTATGATTGAATTAATCCTACGCTGGACTCCTACGGCTACGACGACGAAGACGACCGACCGACGCGACGACGCGACGCGATGATGGTGGTAAAGACTACGTGACCGTATGATTATTGTGTTTGGTGGCCCTTGATATATATAAAACGGCTTGTAATAACTGCACTAATTGAGTTATTGCTGGTCCGGAATTTTATTTTTACTTTTTTTCTCCGAAATAGGTGGGGCAAATTTGCAAATAAGGTCATAAAGTTGGAAATTATTTGACCATATAAATATTGTTTAATTCAGAAAATAATATTTATGTGTTGGGGTGCAGCATAAAATTTAAGTAGCATACAATTGTGAAACTCTAAAATGGTTAAATACAGAAAACTGGGGGTAGGCTGAAATTGTTGCAAATTTAATACTTTAAAAATGGTTAAGGAAATTTTTATTGAAACATTTTCAAATTTTACTTTATTTAAGCGGAATATATTGTTGCTGCATTCGGAGAATGATTATTCCATATAGACGAGTTTTTTCTTTAAATCAATAATATTTTCCAACAATTTGTATGGGTAGGCAGTGTAATGTATTTTAGTAAGCACATATTATTTATATAATTATTGTAATGTGCTACAAAGTACAAACCAAATAAAGCAGTCTTGTTTGTACCACTGATTTGAATACTTTACATTTGGCGACGAGGATACACAAAATAATAAAAAAAAAAGGTTGTAACCCGCTATTTTAATCCCTTAAGCGAGCAAGTTTTATGGCAGATTCGGAATTGTCTGATTCTAGTAGCAGTACATCTACTGTAGTTGCAAAAAAAATATTAAAAAGTGAAATTAAGACGAATTCGATAGAAAATATGAATTCTATTAATTTTATTGGTGCGATTGAGTTTTTCAATCCAAGCATTGATGAATTCGATATCTTTATGGAGCGTTTTGAGAATCTCATGTGTCTCAATAAAATCTCTGAACTTAAAGATAAAAAAATCTACTTGGTAAATCTAGGCGGTAAGGAACTATATAAGATAATACTAATAGAACTAAGAATAGAAGAAGTGGATTACCAGACATTGATTGAGAAGCTAAAGGGACATTTTAATCCTCAAAAAAATATTACTGCAGAACGATATAAGTTTGGCAGCAGGAATCAGCGTGCAGGTGAAAGTATTTGCGAATACGTCATGATCATCAAAGAATTGGCAGAGCCATGTGAGTTTGGCACTTTTTTGAATGATGCTCTCAGAGACAGATTTGTGTTGGGAATTATCGACAATCGTGTTCGTGCAAAGCTGTTGGAGATTTCAAGTTTGGAGTTCCAGCAGTTCCAGCAGTTGAGATAGCTAGAGGAGATGAAATGGCCAAAAATCAATTAAGGGTTATTCAGCCAGGCACATCACCAGCAGACGTCAACAGCATTCGGAGGCACAGCGATCAAAGAGGAAGATCTTTGTCCGGATCGCATAACAAACCTGAGAAATATAAAGACCATCGCAGTTGTTCGAGAGGGAAGAATTTCCGTAAAAACAAAGATCTTAAGGATATCGTTTGGTATTATTGCAAAAAACGTGGACACATAAAAAAAGATTTTTTCAAATTAAAAAACCGAAGCAACAAGTCAGTGCATGCGGTCGAAGAAGGCGAATTTGAGAGTGGTGACAGTTCGGACGAGGGAGCTTGGCTGGGCAGATTTAACTACGTCAATGAAATCGCATCAGGATCGCTTAAAGTTAAGTTAACATCCGCCTCTTGCCTCTGGCAACAGGATGTTCCTAACTATTTTACTTGAAGTATACTGCTATTGTTTGTTTAACTATTGTTTATTTAATTTTTGCTTATTTAACTATTGTTTATTTAATTTTTGGTTTTTTTAATTATTGCCTTCAAACTGTAAATATTGTTAGCTTTAAGTCTTCATCTAAAATAAAGTCAAAAAAAAAAAAGTTATTAGTTAATGATAAGTATATTACTTTTGAGCTCGACACAGGTGCATGTATCGGGTGATTTTTTAAGAGCTTGAGAACTTTTTTTTTAAAAAAAAACGCATAAAATTTGCAAAATCTCATCGATTGTTTATTTGAAAAGTTAGATTGGTCCATGACATTTACTTTTTGAAGATAATTTCATTTAAATGTTGACCGCGGCTGCGTCTTAGGTGGTCCATTCGGAAAGTCCAATTTTGGGTAACTTTTTCGAGCATTTCGGCCGGAATAGCCCGAATTTCTTCGGAAATGTTGTCTTCCAAAGCTGGAATAGTTGCTGGCTTATTTGTGTAGACTTTAGACTTGACGTAGCCCCACAAAAAATAGTCTAAAGGCGTCAAATCGCATGATCTTGGTGGCCAACTTACCGGTCCATTCCTTGAGATGAATTGTTCTCCGAAGTTTTCCCTCAAAATGGCCATAGAATCGCGAGCTGTGTGGCATGTAGCGCCATCTTGTTGAAACCACATGTCAACCAAGTTCAGTTCTTCCATTTTTGGCAACAAAAAGTTTGTTAGCATTGAACGATAGCGATCGCCATTCACCGTAACGTTGCGTCCAACAGCATCTTTGAAAAAATACGGTCCAATGATTCCACCAGCGTACAAACCACACCAAACAGTGCATTTTTCGGGATGCATGGGCAGTTCTTGAACGGCTTCTGGTTGCTCTTCACTCCAAATGCGGCAATTTTGCTTATTTACGTAGCCATTCAACCAGAAATGAGCCTCATCGCTGAACAAAATTTGTCGATAAAAAAGCAGATTTTCTGCCAACTTTTCTAGGGCCCATTCACTGAAAATTCGACGTTGTGGCAGATCGTTCGGCTTCAGTTCTTGCACGAGCTGTATTTTATACGGTTTTACACCAAGATCTTTGCGTAAAATCTTCCATGTGGTCGAATAACACAAACCCAATTGCTGCGAACGGCGACGAATCGACATTTCACGGTCTTCAGCAACACTCTCAGAAACAGACGCAATATTCTCTTCTGTACGCACTGTACGCATTCGTGTGGTTGGTTTAATGTCCAATAAAGTAAACTGAGTGCGAAACTTGGTCACAATCGCATTAATTGTTTGCTCACTTGGTCGATTATGTAGACCATAAATCGGACGTAAAGCGCGAAACACATTTCGAACCGAACACTGATTTTGGTAATAAAATTCAATGATTTGCAAGCGTTGCTCGTTAGTAAGTCTATTCATGATGAAATGTCAAAGCATACTGAGCATCTTTTTTTTTTTTGACACCATGTCTGAAATCCCACGTGATCTGTCAAATACTAATGCATGAAAATCCTAACCTCAAAAAAATTACCCGATACTTTATTATGGTATGCGTATTATTATTTCCTTTTCATTAAAAAGATATACTGCACGAAGGGCACATTGGTATAGTGCGTATGAAAGAACTAGCACGATCCTTAGTATGGTGGCCGAAGATAGATGACTTTATTGAATTGCATGTAAATAGTTGTAAAACTTGTGCTGCTACTGGGGGTATATCTTCTGTGAATCTCTTGAAATTTCAAAAACCTATAGACTTCCCGATTTTGCTAGCGTGTTCCAGGCAGAATTGTTGGCGATAAGGGAAGCTTGCACAGCCCTTAAAAATATCCGTCAGAACCAAAATGTAGCTATACTAACAGACAGTCAGGCAGCTATTAAAGCCATTGATTCAGCTTTATCATCCTCTAAACTGGTCCAGCAATGTAAAGAGGCCCTAAAGGAACTGGATATGAGCGTCACTCTTATCTGGATATCGGGCCATAGGGGCTATGAGGGTAATGAGAAGGCAGATGAGCTAGCTAGGCAAGGATCAGCCCTTCACAACTCTCTGGCAGTGAGAGTATATGCTCCTCTTGGAGTTGTGAAGGGCAATATCCTGACCAAATACACATCAGAAGCAAATCATAGGTGGAGTAGTTTAACGAGTTGCGTTATATCCAGGAAAATATGGCCCGCCTATAACAAACCAAAATCAATCAATGTAATTTCCAAACCAAGGCATGACATAGCCAGGATTGTCGCTACCTGCACAGGGCATTGGCCTGTAGGGGAGCATGCGGCAAAATTGGGTATACCACATAACTCTTTCTGCGGTAGCTGTGAGAACCGGGATGAAAAAGAAACAGTCCCACATTTTCTATGCCATTGTCCGGCCCTGGCCAGGAAAAGAGCACTCCACTTGGGTAAGGAATTCTTCAACGGTATTGAGGAACTCTCAGAATTCAAGATCAAAGATTTGATCTCATACCTAAATAGCACAAAGTGGCTTTAACCTCCTCCCATCTTATTTCTCCCTCACTAAATGGTACTATGAGATAATAGGCCGTAGGGTAGGAGAATAAAATTACATTTTATATTTTACATAGGACTGCACGTGCGGAATGTGCACCATCCATAGCCCATTTTCAAATTCATTCAGAATCTCACGAGGTATCGTATCAAAACGGCGCACTCAGCGCTAATTGTGTCCTGCGCGAAGCAGGACAGCCATTTCTACCTACCTACCTACCTACCTGGGGGTATATCAGAAAAGAATAGTTTAAGAGATTGGCCTATGAGTACATATCCTTATGAAAGAAGTCATTTAGTTTTTTTTTATTTTGAAAATAAGACTTATTTATTGATAGTTGATAGTTTCAGCAAGTTTGTAGATGTTCACTTAATGAAAAGCACAAATGCTAGTTCGCTTATAGAAAAGCTTCGAAGTAATTATGCCATCTTTGGATTGCCTGTGATGTGTGTCACAGATAATGGACCTCCATTTAACTCATTTGAGTATAAACACTTTTGCGATTTGCATTGCATTCAGGATGTTAAATCTCCAGCTTACCATCCACAGTCGAATGGTCAAGCGGACCGGTTGGTTCAGGTTGTTAAAAATGATTTTAAAAAATCATTAATTGATTAAAATACTAAAAACCTTACTGCTCAACAAAGGATAGATAATTTTTTAATAAGATACCGAAATACACCAAGTACCGCTACATTCGAGAAACCAGCTAATTTAATTTTGAATTTTAAACCTAGAACAAAAATTGATATTACTAAAGAAAATTCACATTTAAAAACTAAAAACAATAAACATTGTAACACAAAATTTAAAAAAGGAGAAGAAGTCTATTATAAAGGAAATTTTGAAAAGTATATAAAATGGTACCCTGCTATTATTGTAAGGCAAGTTTCCTCTAATGTGTATTTAATTAATTTCAAAGATAATTTCAGAAATGCACATGTTAATCAACTCAAACGAAAAATTAAAAGAGTATCTTTTGAACCAGAACAGTTTTATGTTAAAGGAAAATTGCCAAGCGATCTGAATGAAAATTCTGATAAAGTTAAAAAACTATCATGTATAAAAACAAGAAACAAAAATGTTAGACGATCGATTTATCCACAAAGATCATCGGAAAGAATTAAAAATATTTTAAAACGAAAAATGACAAATCAAAAGAAATAGATGATATCTTAAAATTTTATAAACTAAGTAAAATTAATTAAATTTTAAAGTACACATGAATTTATAGTTACGTATTTATTTTATTATTTTCCAAGAAAAGGATACATTAAACAAAGTAAATCCATTTTTTTTGTTAAGTAAATAAAAAAAAACAGAATGTTTTAGAATTTATTTTCTAAGAAAAGGATGAATTGTAATGTATTATAGTAAGCACATATTATTTATATAATTATCGTAATGTGCTACAAAGTACAAACCAAGGTTTGCTTATGTAAAATAATTATTATATGAAATAAAGCAGTCTTGTTTGTACTACTGATTTGAATACTTTACAGGCATTTGGAAACAAAGGTAACCACAAGTGTTTAATTTACCATTCGAAAGTTACAAGATAAAAACCTTACTTTTCAACAAAAACTTACTTACTATTTATTTTTTTACTCACATGGGATTTTTGGGGACTCTTCATTAATTGTTTATAATGATGTCCCTCACTTTATTGCCATTAAGTAAGCCACAGGATCTATAAAGTATAAGAGAGAGAGAGAGAGAGAGAGAGAGAGAGAGCTTGAAGTGAAGTAAGTATAAGTTGTTTAATTTAATCCTTAATTTATTCAAAAACAAATAGAGTTTATTACAAGTTCAATACAGTTTTTTTAATAAAACAAGTAATCCTGGTACCAAAATTTTTTATCTACAAGCAAACCAAGAATATAAAAGACTATGGCTCTAACGGATAAGTGCTTACAAAACGTTTTTTCGAAACTGAGTATGTGTAAAGATTCAAAATGTTTGTGGAAATTCCGTCCGTTTTTTAAATGACCAGAATAGAAATAATATACTTTTAATTGAGGTAAATATTTTCGTGACAAATATCTTGGTCTGATATTAGACAAATAATTAAGTTGGAAACCTAATATTCAGGAAAGAGTTAAAAAAGCTACAGTAGCTCTTTTCCTTTGCAAGAAAGCCATAGGAAGCAAATGGAGTTTTCAACCTCGCATAACCTATTGGCTATACACATCGGTCATCCGACCCAATACTTATGCACGGGGTTGCAGTATGGTGGACTGCACTATAGAAGGTCACATACTACGACAAACTCAGCAAAGTCCAACGCACTGCATGTCTCTGCATAAGCGGGGCATTGAGAACCACACCCTCAGCAGCGTTAGACATTCTCCTCCATTTGACACCCCTCAACACCTTCAGCAAACAAGTGGCAGCGAGTTCAGCTATAAGACTCAACGCCTCATCTGAATGGACCAACAACACTCCATCATTTTGAACCTCTTTGGTTCTATACCAAAGTACATAGACTACACTATTCCAAAACCCCAGTTTGGAAAAAACTTCCAGGTATCCATTCCATCCAGAGATGAATGGCAAGACCAAAAACTTCTGGGTGACAAAAGCATCCATTTTTATACAGATGGATCCAAGACAAATGAGGGAGTTGGTAGTGGTGTGTATTCAGAAAAGCTTAATAATAAATTGTAGCATCTTCCTGGCTAAGAGAAAACGTGATATCACCTTCTGAATATCCGCATCTTCTCTGACAGTTAGGCTGCTATTAAATCTCTTGAGAATATACCGATAGCTACATGTAAACTTCTGCTAAAAGAAACAGCTTTTACGATAACAAACTCTAGGTGGCACAATTATTTACTAACGTGCGCAGCCACAATACTCATATGGCTTTCACTGGACCTAAAGCGCTCTAAAGACTTGTTATCTCAAAGCAGACTTCATATTAGCTCCCTAATAGGTGTCCTTATGGGATACTGTCTTATAGGCAGACACGCAATACGATTTGGTGTAGCCTCAAATGACTTCTGCAGGAGCTGTATGAACGAGGAAGAAGAGGAAACAATCTCTCACCTTCTCTGCACTTGTTCTGCTCTTTCACTAAGACGCAAACTTCATCTGGGAGACTACTCTTTTGATAATCCCAGTGAACTAGCTAAAAAGGATATCAAATATCGTCTTCGCTTTTTAAAAAGCTCAAAATGGTTGGACTAGTAAGAAGCAATTCTCTAGATTCATGTGGTACCACAACGGGCCTTTTCTTTTGGCCTAAGTGTGTGGATTCTGAATCCGCAGCCACTTTAACCTTACCTAACCTCGTGACTTATTATGAAAAGCTTGTGGAATTTTTGGAATACATCTTAAGTTTCTTCAATAGAATATATAGTGAGGAGACAGTTACTGGAAACTTTAGAAGCTCCAAAGTGTCAGCTATTTTTAAAAAAGGTGACTGGTTGATCCCAGAAAAATATAGGGGTATAACTGTGTCAAACTTATTGAGACCATTCTTCTTACAATTACTTTACGTTAGGCTAACGAATTCGGTTGAACAAAACAATATAATCAGTAACTACCAAGCTGGCTTCCGTTCAAACGTTTTAACTATTGATCAAATCCTTATGTTAAGTACTGCGGCCATGCGATTTATTTATACTTTTTTTTGTTGACCAAAAGCTATGAGAAGAAGCTTCAGAACAATATTATATTTTTCCGAGATGGCTCAAGCAAATTGAGAGACTTTAAATGTCAAACAGGTGTTCCTCAAGGCTGTATTTTAAGTCCTTTCTTATTTTTTATTTATTAATGATGTTGAAAATCACATCCCAGGAGGTATTATGGTAAGTGATGTTGATATTAAGGTCCTCTTTTATGCAGACGATCTCGTTATTATATCAGATAACCCATTTACTCTACAGCTTCAAATCAATAAGTTACAAAACTATTGTGATAGTTGGAATCTCAAAATAAACACCTCGAAGTCTAAAATTATGGTTTTCAGATCATGTTACAGTTCTATATGTTATAGTCGCAACTGGACTCTTGGCTACAATATTATCGAAGTTGTGGATAAATATAAATATCTTGGTTACATACTTACATATAACTTAAATGTTCCTGTAGATGCTAAAGAATAAACGAAAGTTGTCAAAGTTGCTTTAAACAGCGTGTGGTCTAATTTGTTTAGTAAAAACTTTGTTGATACAGTTTCTGATGAAATATTCGTCTCCTTGAAGAATATTTCTAGAGTTTTCCTTTTTATAAATTAAACAACTTCTTCGTACATACGTTGAACAAAAACAGAATAATACAAATTTTATATATAAGTGATCATATATAATTAAAACAGTAGATTTTATATAAAGTATTTTTCATTTGCAACAATTTCCAAATTTAAAGTCTTCAATGCTACAGTGCCTCTGCTATCGTACGGAATTATACGGGTATGATAATTTAAAAGAACTAGAAAATGTCTAAAGATATTTTTTCAAACGAATTTTAAGGCTTCCTAAGAACACCCCTAATTATGCCATCCTTCCGAGGTCTAGCTTACCTTATATTTTCTTAAGAAACTTAAAGGCAAATACGGATTACATTTTCAAAGTAATCAGTCGATCAGATCTAAACCTTCAAAAACGAATTTTTAAGATAAGTTTTGATATTGTTTATACAGCCCAATCAAGCCTTGTATCCAATCTTACAGGAAAGTCGAAGACTCCATTTTAACGCAAGTTTTCTTTCGTTAAAAGAATGCATCATTATTTTGAATAGTGACACATCTTATAGAATAAGTTTCTCATGCAATGAAATACCCAACAACTTATTTGAAGTCAACATGCAGATTATTTTCGTTTTATCTAAACTAAAAGCTCTGTTTTAATATTTTCGGGATTAAAAATGTTTCTTTAATTTGTATATACAAAATGTGCTCGGCAAAAATCCTCGTTTCAAACCCTCCTAGTGGGTGCCGGACGGTAATGATCACCACAGTTGTCTTGTACGTTGTCAAGATGGGGGTCAGCTAAGGTCAGGTTGAATTGCTGAAGTTTCCTACTCCTTAATAGTAGCAAGCCTTAGCAATGCAATTTGACCATAGATACGAGGTCCCTAATTTCAGGTGTGGTGTGAGCGTTTTACATAATCCGTGCCGAAGAATGAAAGGCTGGGGGGCAAACCAGTCGCTAACGAGCACATTCGGATGCCTTGGCAGGGTCCGTCTTACTTTTCTGCCTTACCCCGGTATATCGGCTCTGCCGGGGCTGACCTCTTTTTTTCCGAACTACTCGTGGGACCAACATTCATAGAACTCATACAAAATGGACGAACTTGACTTGAATAACACAGAACCATCCGCAGACTTGGAGGATGAACTCTTGGCCTCCAGCCAGGAGACCGTAAAGGGGAGCTCATTAAGCGCTGGTAGTTCCAGCACTTGTGAGCAACCCAAAACCACAGGAAGTATAGGCGGTGCTATTCATAGCACTCCTATGCTTCCTTAACCGCATGCCAATCCGAAACCCTCGAGTAGCAGTGCAACTCGAGGAACAAAAAAGCCATCGGAAGGCGCTCTTCTCAAGAACCGCTTCAAAACGGCCTCTTTTATTCTTGCCAAGATTGCCAAGAATGAAGAGACCGGAGCGATTCATGAGAAGGACGCCCAAGATAAAATAAAGTACCAGAAGGTTGTTGATGAATACAACAACCTTCTGGCCAGCCGAGAAAAGGCCGTTAAGCGAAACAGATCTCAGGAAGAGATCTGCCCGTCTCAGAAAAAGAGCAAACTTGACGGCCGGACAAAGCCAGGGAAAGCACCATCTTCTCCGAGGAAAGCCTAGGGGCTCTCGAAAAGGCCGATTATAAGCTTAGTTTTGGCATAAGGAATGCCAAAATTAAAATTCTGCAGAGTCAGGGAACAGACACCGACAAAGCTGATGACAACGCCGAGGTTGACGATGTTGTTAGCGGAGTCGAGGTCCCCAGCGAGTTGCCGGGCCCTAGCTCTGCAGCCAAAAATAAAAATTAAAAAACGCGCTGAAGGTCGTCCAGATTAATCTGAAGCACTCTAAGTGCGCTTCAGATAATCTGAGAGTTTTCCTTAGGGAGGAAAACTTCGACATTGGCGTTATCCAAGAACCGTGGATAAACGGCCTCAAGGTGCGGGGCCTCCAAGACAACCAATACGACCTCTTTTATAAAACCGCAGACCAAGACCAAGATAATCCCAGAACTTGTATTTTAGCTAAGAAACATTTAAAAGGTTTTTTATGTCCAAATTTTAGCACTCCTGATCTGACAGTTGTCAGATTCGAAGACAAAAATACACAGGGTTTGCGGCTGGCCTCTTTCTACTCTGCCCACAATGCATCATCACGTCCTGAGGAGGTGCGCAAAATTATAAACAAAGCTAAGATCGATAAGGCAAACCTTCTGATCGGAGGCGACGCGAATGCTCGGCATACCCTTTGGGGAAGCTCTGAAATCAACAAACGAGGTGAGTCACTTTTTGATTTTATTATTGCACATAATATGACCATTTGTAACAGAGGCAATACTCCCACTTTCGTCTTTCCGAGCTCGGAAAATTATAATGGATGGGAAGATGTGCTTGATGTTACTTTAGTAAACAACCGTAATTTATTAGTGGAGAATTGGAGAGTTTCCCCTTTGAATTCGTTTTCGGATCACAAGTGGATTCTTTTTCAAATTAATTTCGAGTCGAAAAACCCTCCGCCTTATAGAAATCCCAAAAGAACGGACTGGAAGAAATTGAGTCAAATTGCTAATTCCAAACTGAGCAACTTACCGAATCTCGCAGAATCGATAGTAGACCTTGAATCAAAGGTGAAAACCTTTGAAACTTCTATAAGTAAAGCTTTTAGAGTCTCTTGCCCAGTTAAATACAGCCGTAAAACCCTTCCTTCTTGGTGGAATGAAGAACTGTCCAGTCTTAGGAAAATGACGAGGACAATTTTCAACATCTGACACAAATAAATAAATAAGTTTTACCAACCGTATAAAGACTCTCTTAAAATTTACAAGAAAGCCCTGTCATCAGCCAAAAGACAAGGCTGGAGAGATTACTGTCAATCAATCGAAGACATAAAGGACTCCGCAAGGCTCAGCAAAGTTTTATCGAAGGAACATTGTAATCCTTCATTTCTAAAAAAGCCTGATGGAACCTGGACAGCCTCTCCAGCCGAATCTCTTGAGCTACTGATGAAGACGCACTTTCCGGGTTGCGAGAGCGATAACCCCGAACCGCGTGAAACCACAGAGCTAAACGTAGCTCATGTGGAGCAAATCAATTCCGTTATAACCAGAGAAAATATTGTGTGGGCCATCAATACTTTCTCTCCATATAAATCCCCAAGCATGAATGGCATACTGCCAGTTATGCTTCAAAAGTTGCATGATGTGGCAGCTCCATGGCTGGAACAAATTTTCAAAGGATGCCTCCTTCTCAAACATGTGCCCATGTCGTGGAGACAGGTCAAGGTAGTTTTTATCCCGAAAGTGGGTAGGCGTGGTCACGAATCCGCGAAGGATTTCAGACCAATAAGCTTAACATCTTTTGTACTTAAAACCTTGGAGCGCATTCTTGATTACCATATTAGAGAAATCCTAGATGGAAGACCTCTCGAAAGCTCTCAGCATGCTTATCTTAAGGGCAAATCTACGGAGACTGCCCTCCATGAAGTAGTGCGTACTGTAGAAAAAACAATCCATTATAAAGAATTTACTCTTGCCACCTTCTTAGACATAGAAGGTGCTTTTAACGACGTCCTTACCGAATCCATAGAAGAATCGCTCGTTAAGTTCGGTGTAGAATACTTCATTCGAGAATGGATTATTTCCATGCTCAGTGGTAGGAAGATTCAAGCCACTGTAGGCAATACAACCGCAACAAAACACGTAAGTAGGGGAACACCCCAAAGTGGTGTCCTTTCGCCTCTTCTGTGGCTTCTGGTCATGGATACAATTCTCGTTAATTTAGAGAGATGTGGAGTGAAGGCGGTAGCCTATGCGGATGATTTGGTGCTATTGGTGTCAGGAAAGTACACCTCTGTGATTAGTGAAATCACGGAGTCAGCTTTGAAGAAAGTTAGCAGCTGGGCCACTAGTTGTGGTCTAGGAGTTAACCAAAGTAAAACTGAACTGATGCTCTTTACCACCAAAACTAAAGTACCGCCCTTCACGCTACCTCGACTCAACGGTCAAATCCTATCATTGTCTTCCAGTGCAAAATATTTGGGAGTTATACTCGACCCTAAATTAAACTGGAAACGAAATATTGAAGTGCGGGTTAAGAAGGCCTGTGTTGCCTTCTACGCCTGCAGCAAAACTTTCGGCAAAAAGTGGGGACTTCAGTCGAAGATGATTTTATGGACGTACACAGCCGTAGTACGTCCAATCTTAACTTATGGTTCGATTGTGTGGTGGCCTGCTCTTAGCAAAGCCTATAATATCGATAAGCTAAAGTAGGTTCAGAGAACAGCTTGCCTTAAACGTTATTATGGATCTTCTACCAATCGACCTTTTTATTAAATACATAGTTTCCTGCAGCGCTATTAGGCTGAAGGAATCAAACAGCTGGTTGTCAAAACCTTATGGTCACAGCAACACAGCGAAATTGATTCCCTCAGATATTATCTCGGTAGACACTGACTACTGCACTCCTACTTTGAGCCTTAGTAGGGGTTTTAAGGTATTTTTCCCATCCAGAGAAGATTGGGAGGATGACATCGTGTCGATAGGTTTCGATACAACCATATTTACTGACGGCTCAAAGATGGAGTGCGGAGTTGGTTCTGGGATCTTTTCTGAGTCCGTAAATGTAGCTAAATCCTTTAAGCTTCCTGACTTTGCTAGTGTTTTTCAGGCTGAACTGCTGGCAATTAGGGAGGCATGTAAGATAATTAAACAAAGCCCAAACCAAATACGAAATGCGGCTATCTTCACAGACAGTCAGGCAGCTATCAAAGCCATTAACTCGGCTACATCCTCATCTAAATTGGTCCAGCAATGTCGCGATGAGCTTGCGAGCCTGAACATTAACCTCTGTGTCACCCTGATCTGGGTTCCGGGCCATAGTGGTATCGTGGGAAATGAACGGGCTGACGAGCTAGCCAGGCAAGGATCGGCCCTTCATAGCTCACTTGCGGAAATGGTTAACATTCCTCTTGGTGCTATGAAGGGTAAAATCTTTTCCATCTACCAAACTGAATCAGACCGAAGGTGGAGCAATTTACCCAACTTCATTATATCTAGGAAGATATGGACCACCTATAATAAAACCCGTACAAACGATCTTCTATGCAGGCCAAGGCAAGACATAGTCAGGATTGTTGCGGTTTGTACCGGACATTGGCCCATAGGAGTTCATGCAGAGAAGTTGGGTATCTCTTATAACACCTTTTGCCGTAGTTGCGGCGACCAAAGAGAAAGTGAAACGATAATCCATTTCCTCTGCAAATGTCCTGCCTTGGCAAGCACTAGAATGAAATGCTTTGGGAAAGCATTCTTTCACGAACTGGATGAGCTATCTGAGACAAAGATTAGAGACCTAATCTCTTTTCTCAATGCGACAAAATGGCTCTAATTTAATCGCTATAAATCTTCTCCTCTCTTTCACAGGTCAAACGAGTTTTGATTCAAACATTGATTTATTTTCTGTTTTGACTAAACTAAAAGTCATAGGTTGTTTATTATAAATTTTTTTGCTATGTAGATTGTACATAATATGTATAACAAAAATAACTCATTAAATTAGAACTAATTCGTAAAATCATAAATTCTCATTGTATTTTTATTTAAAGATACGTTATTGTAGAATACGAACTTAAAAAATAAAGAAAGAATTTGATTGAATTGAGTGTTAGTGTTTTTGTAACTGCGACTTCTATAAAACAAATTAAAATCCTGACGAGCGTCAGCTTTTTTATCATTCCAATTTAGTTGTCACTGTCATTGCCAAAGTATTTAAAGAAACTTTTTAAAACATACAATATTTGATTTCCAGAAACATATTGAAAAGTTGACATTCCTTTGATTCCAAACAAATATAAAATAAAAAATTCTTGAATAGTCATTCAATAAGCTGGAATTTTCTTTGGCAATTACCTTATCGACAACTTACTTTTTTATTTCTTTTACATCAAATCTGTTATATTTGACATTCCTCTATATCAGTTCTAAACAATTATGTACATACATATATTTCACCAGGATCCTGGTAATTTGTTTCTTTTGATAGAAAAGAATCAAAATAAAATACTAAATAGCTACATATACTTAAGGATCCTGAAGCACTTTCTATATTTCGAATCTACCTGTGATTTATAATAAAAATTGGAGGAGGAGCTGACAATGACGACTTTGATGTGTTTTAGTACTTTTTTCAATAAAGTTTAGATGCTGTATTTTGTTAAGCTTGTTTCTCGCTTGAACACTCATTTTCTTTTATAACCTGGAAATAAAAATCAAAGGAAGAATGCCAGAACCGTATACCAAACTCTTTTGCGATTCTCTCCAGAAATTGAAATCATTTATTTCACATCATTCAAACGAAAGGAAAAGCTACTGTGCTAGAGATCCACGCGGCCAACGATGATGTCAAGAGCCGTTTCTTAAAAAAATTATGCAATGCAATGCAATTTCCAGATGCAAACGAAACGGAAACGAAGGATGGAAATGCAATTTTCCCAAACGACCCGGAAAGGATACGAACGCCTCGATTAAAGGAAAAACAAATTACCCATCGTGTCATGCCATACCGGGCTTTGAGAAAAAAAAAGAAAAAAATATTTGTATATTACTACACCTTTGACTTTGAAGGGTATGATCGCTTTCCACTGCCACACCCGTCAAGGTTTGCCTTCTGCTTCTATATACTTCTCAAGTCTCAACTTCTGTGCGAAAGTGGCAATTGATGTTAGGTTGTCATTTCTCAGTCACTGCGGTGATTTTTCTCTCTTTTCTGTGAAATTGAAAATCTTGGGAAAAAAGTTATTGCCAATTTTTTGATGCCGGCAGGTGCCAGGACGAAAATAAAAAGATTGGAATTTTTCAAATTAAATTAAATAAGAATGTGGTTGCCCTGTGTGCGGTTCAACTGTGCAGAAGTTTCAAATATTCAAATTACAAGCTAATGTATTCGTTCAACCAAGGGTCTGTTTTGGTGCTACTATATCAACTACATCTTACTATACACTACGCTACCACTACATTACTTACACGAGTGCCTTCAAACTACAACGGTATGGACCTAGATAGTGCGGTCATGAAGATGAATGCATGACCTCCTTTGTCAATCCGACTGCACTCAATCTATTTTTTTTTTTTTTTAAAGAGGCTGGGATGCGACCCACACTGATAACTTCCCATTCCATCTGTCGATTTGTCTTGCTTAAAAGTTTGTAGGTTTTTGTGTTGGGTTAAAAAAGTTGTTAGTTGAATTATTCTTTATTAAATAGATTTTTAGTCGAAAACAAATTTTTACCAATTTAAGTAGCATTTCTTAAACTTTTACAAATTGGATGATTGAAATAATTTGAGAGATATCAAGAACCGAACATCAATTTTTACCAAATTTGCGTACTATTTCTTGTAGATTTTATTTGTTTATGAAAAAATGCACTGTTGGATTTTTATAAAAAACCACTGAATATCGAAAACAATATTTTCTGTGAAATAAAAAAAGTTTGAAGACAATATTTTTAATTTTTGAAAAGCTATTTGAGGCGTAAGTAAATTTTTACCAAGTTTTAGTATTGTTTTTTTGTTAGGTTTTTATTCTTTGTAAAAAACCTGTCAATTAGAATTTTCTCAAAATTTTACTGAATGTTGACAACAATATTTTTTAAAAGATAAAATTAGTTTAAAGCCAATAAGTTTAGATAAGATATTTGAGTCGAAAATCGGTTTTTGCAAACTTTTGTTAATTTTTTTGTTTAGGTTTTTATTTTTTATAAAAAAACTGTCAATTCGATTTTTCTCAAAATTTTACCAGATGTTGAAAACGGGATACCGAGTACCGACATAATGCCCAAGTGCAAAATCTCCAAAAACAAAATCCCCACACTTTTAAAAATCCACAAAATCATTATCCCCAAGTACAAAATCTCCAAAAATAAAATCCCCAGGATCTAAATCCCCATGCCCATAATCCCCAAATCTATTTTTTTCAAAGTCCGTCAATGCATGTAGGTTTTCATCATTTGAGTGTACTTTTCGGAGCTAAGCAAAAGTTCAGAAGATTTCGACAAAACCAATTTTCTGGATGCGTTAAAAAGAAAACATGAACCCGAGTCAAAGTCAGTTGCCGAATGTCTAAAATATAATTTTCCTCGCACACAAAATGTAAATGAAGCTTGGCATCGCCATGCCGCCTCAAGTGCATTGATTCCCAAAATCCATGGCTCTAAACAAGATAACTTTTTTCCCAAAAAATTAGTGTCCCAATACAATTTTTGGCTCATTTTTCCATTAGCGCAGCACGAATTTCGACATGCGGTTTTTTTTATTTGATAGATATGTGCAAATAAATAATAATTATAGCAATTTTAGAACGAGAAAACATTTATTTCTATTTTAAATTAATTTTCAAAGTTCACTTTTTCACATATAACACACGCAAAAATGGCTGATTTTGACATTTCTTCCCTGTTTTTTTGTTCAGTGTTGCCATACTTGTTTTTTTGTTGGGTGTTTCTTTGATTTTAGTGCTCTAATGCAAAAAGTACTTTGCATACACCCAAACTCCACCCACCCCAAATTCTATAGTGATTCCAAGCAGGGGGTTGCAGGAGGGCATCATGCCCCCTTACATACCTAGCTGTTATTTCGCCGCCTTACTATCAATTCAAAACATTATTATTGGAAAAACTTGGCATTGGGATAAATAACGATTGGAAACCATTGCCTTGGGAATGACAAAACTTGGGACATTACATTTGTGGAAAAATAGACATTGGGACACATGGATTGGGAATTTTGTCCTACAATCGGAAATGATAGATGTTGTTACCACAATTGAGAAAATAAGCAGCGGTGAAAAACGTCAATTGGAAAAATCGAGTGTGAAAACATACAAGAAGTTAAAAATAAAAAACAAGGCGGTCAAAGGTTGAAAAAATTGAATTTTTAAAATTTATATCATATTATGTACTATGATAGATTATATGTTTCATTTGTTTATGTTTATTTAATACCGTGATTTCAAAATGTATATTTCTTATTTTTGAAAAACATAGATAGTATTAATTTCTTATGTTTTTGTTGAATAAAAAGATAAACACAACTTAACTTTGATCTGAATTATTCCCAAAATCAAAATCCTTAAGCACAGATTCACCACATTTGGAGTATATCTAAGAAACTATGTTTGGCGCCAAACATAGTTTTTTAGAAATACTCAAAATATGGTGAATCTGTGGTTAAGGATTTTGATTTTGGGAATTCTGGATTTAGGGATTTTGGTTTTGGGGATTTTGGTCTCAGAGATTTTAGATTTGGGGATTATGTTTTGGGGATTTTGTTTTGGGGATTTTGTTTTGGCGATTTTTGTTTTGGGGCTAGGGTACCCAACCCAGTCAAACCCAGGGTAAGCAAAACAAAATAAAAAAGAGGCTAGGTTGCGATCCACACTGATAACACGTCTGTCGATTTGTCTTGCTTAAAAGTTTGTCTATATGTATCAATTTATACCAATTTTGCGTACTATTTATTGTAGATTTTTTTTATGCAAAAACGGACTGTTGGATTTTTATAAAAAAAAATATTGAATATCGAAAACAATATTTTCTGTGAAATAAAATAAGTTTGAAGCCAATATTTTTAATTTTTGAAAAGCTATTTGAGTCGAAAGTAAATTTTTACCAAGTTTTACTATTGTTTTTTTTTAGGTTTTTATTTTTTGTAAAAAAACTGTCAATTAGATAGATGTTGAAAACAATATTTCTTATAAGTTAAAATAAGTTGGAAGCCATATTATCAAATTTTTGAAAAGATATTTGAGTCGAAATTCAATTGTTACCAACTTTGAGTAATGTTTTTTTTAGGTTTTTAATTTTTATAAAAAAACTGTCAATTCGATTTTTCTCAAAATTATACCAGATGTTGAAAATGTTAATTTTCTTTGCATAAAATTGTGTTGGTTATAAAATCATTTTGTATTCGTAAAACTTTCGAGGCGACAATTTTTTTTGTTTTCAGTTTTTTTTATTTATAAAAAAATACCGTTAATTGGATTTTTTCAAAAAATATACTTGTTTGGTATCACGTTACAATATATTATATACAATATAATTCAAGTCTCTAGCGTTTTTGGTTCGTAAAATATTTAGGGTTAACCAAAATGTTCCCTTTTTTTTAAACTGCTATGGTAAAAAAACACCCACACAATTTTCTTGAGAGCCCTTTCTGCATCTTTCTGCCTTATTATCTGTATAACAAAATTTATTTGAAGTCGATGTCTCTACTGGTTCTTGAGCTATGGACGATGAAAAAACGTCGCGAACGTACAGACGTACACACGCACGCACAGACATCTCTATAAAAATCTTTTATTTCGTCTCTAGGGAACTTATGAAACGTGGAGAAATGTCAAAACTTTCAATTCGACAAATCGGACCCATTACAATAACTTCCTATGGGAAGTTAATAAAATAAGGAATAAGTAGAAAATTAATTATACTTGTAAAGTTTTTAGACCTCATATCATTATCATATGGAGGCTCTTAATAACATAAAGTTTCCATTATAAAGGGTCTTTCAATAAGGGGTTTCATTTTTAAAATCCCGCTATTTGGAAATATGTAACTTGTGAAGCGGTTATATTTTGACACTTGAAAAAATGAAATTACGCTATTTATAAAAACACGCTTTTTAAGAATAATATTCACTTAAAAAAAAAGAAGTTGAAGTCTATACCGCATACGAAGCTATTTATAGCTTTTTATATTTTAAACCTTTCTTGACCTATTTTTTCCGAAAAATGATTAAAATGCCGAATTATCGAATATATTTTTTTAGCTTTAATTGTTTTTCACTTTTACCTACAATAATTATTGTTAATTAATGTAAAATAAATGTATTTGTTTGTTCTTCACCTGAAGAAATAGAAACTCGTCGTTTTTACGGTAGATCCGATTTTGTGAATCCCATTGCTGGATATTGAGCGCAGAGTGATAATGAATTGGCTGGTGACTCGGATATGGAACTAGAGATGCAATTCGAAACGAAACAAGACGACGCGACGTTGTGGTGGAAGGAATCGATATACTCGTAGATTCAGACGATGAAGTCAAATCCAGGGTAAGCAAAACAAAATGAAAAAAGCAAGCTTCATGGAGAAAGGGACATATTCCTAGGTACGTCAAGAAAAATTTCATATTTTCGGGATCGGCCGAGCTACCAAAATCAGTAAAGGCCCTAAATACCCCATCGGATTTTTTTTAATTCCTGTAATAACTGACTAATCAAATAAAAATACATTCCAGGATAATATAAACAATAGAGCAATTCATCGGAATGGTAACGTTTGTGCAATAGATTTGAACAAATTAAAAGCTTCATCCATTTTAACGACAATGATAATTTCATTCCACTTGGGCAAGAAGGACGCAACAAATTGTTCAAGATAAGGCCACTTTTGGAAAAAATACGATAACGGTTGCTATTGATCCCAAAAGAAGAGTTTCTCGCCATTGATTTTTTTTTTTTTTACACTTCAGAATTTCAGAAAGTAGTAAACTTATAGCAAGCGTCAAACTACGATCAGAGGCTCATCAAGTGCATGTGTTAGTTGTTAGTAAAAAAATAATACAATTATGGCCTAACACACGCACAAAATACAAAACATAATTAACATTTAACTATTACAGAACAAAAATAAAATGAGAACGTTTACGATAGTGGAGCACTGGTTCTAAACAATGATTTTAATCCCACCTTATTTAAATTTAAATCTATCGATGAACAGTTTAAGTTATATAAAATGCTCATTCGACTTAATGCTTTATTCTTCCCATAGTTAGTTCTATGGAAGTCAATATGTATAAAATCAAATGTACGCAGGTGATGAGTTCCGCCTCGGTAATTCAAATGTACACAAGATAGCAAATAGGGTGCATCAATTTCACCATTAATGAGTTGATGAAAAAATACTAAGTTATTATTAACACGCCTTTGATGAAGAGATTGCATTTGAAGAAGCAGAATACGATGCTCATAGGGAGGCAGATCATAAGGATCATCCCAAGGAAAACCCTTTAGGGCAAAGCGAATGAAGTTATGTTGAATTGATTCAATACGTTTTCTATGAATTTCGTAATAGGGAGTCCATACCTACAAAGCATATTCAAGATGAGGACGAACATGGCAATTATACAAAGAAAGAGTAACATATGGATCATTGAACTCCTTTGCCCAGCGTTTTATAAAACCAAGCATAGAACTTGCTTTATTAACAATCAAATTAATGTGATGTGTAAATTCTAAGTTGGAACAGAAATGAACAACTAAATCTTTAAATGTGGAGACGCGAAAGAGTTTTTGCTGTGATATACAATAATCAAATACACTACCGATTCGTTTTTTTATCGTCTGGCATTTTAAAGGGTTGAGTGAAAGGCTATTTTTCCCACACCAAAATGTGAAACTATCAATGTCGGCTTGTAAAAGAATACGATCATGGGTGGACTTTATTATTTTAAAAATCTTCATGTCGTCAGCAAAAATGAGTACTTCACTTGAGCGTAGACATGACGATACATCGTTAATAGACAGGACAAACAGAAAAGGGTCAAGATGGCTTCCCTGGGGAACACCAGATTGAGCAACAAAAGGTTCAGAAAGACAATTTCTAAATTTTACCTCATAGGATCTGTTTTCAAGGTATAATTTGATCCAAGCTAAGAAAAATGGTGGAAAACCAAGAGCTTTAAGTTTAAATAAAATAATTCCGTGGCTAAGTTGGCCAAAAGCTTTGGAAAAGTCAGTGTATATACAGTCAACTTCATAACCTTGTTCTAAAGCGTTTGAACATATGTATGTTTGAGAATGTTCAAACACTTTAGGAATGCAAGAAAGCTTTGCAATGGGCCTGTAGTTGCTTATATCCGCCTTGTTACCTTTCTTGAAAATTGGTGTTAGAAATTAATCCTTCCATATATTGGGAAATTTGCCTGTTTTTAGAGAAAGTTTAAATAAGGACGTAAGGGGTTCAACTAAAGCATTACTACACTACATGAACAAATCATACCAACAAAATGTCGCCACGAACTTAAGCAGTACAATCCAGCCAAGCCACATAAATGGGGCTATAAGAACCAAGTTCTGAGTGGAATATCTGGATTTAGTCGTAGCTACGATTTCGACTTGTTTGCTGGACACCAAAGCAATACATTTTTTTTTTTAATTTATTTTTATTTTCTTCTTATTAACAAAATAGAATATTTTATTATATACATAATACATTTTTAAATTTAAACATAACAAAATTAACGTAACATGATTTATAATATAATTTATTAAACTAATATTAAATTATAATATTTAAATGTTTTCCATTTGGTATATAAGAAGAAGGTACAATCTGTTGCCAAAGACAAGAATCGAAAGTACCGAAAGAAATTCTAGATATAAAAAGCCATTTTTGTATGTTTTTGTTAAATGAGCTGAGCGAATGCTTCGTAATTCAAAAGGCAGTGAGTTAAAAAGTCTAGGTGCTATTGAGGAAAAGAAATTTAAAAATTAATTAGTATTGTGCACTGGAATAATGGCCACTTCTCACAAAAAATATTTTTAAAACTTTATAAAAATAAAGGTGTTTGAGAGGAGGAATACCAGAGCTTACAAACAATGGAAAGCTATGTTCATATTTTGTTTTCTTCCAAATGGTTCCAATTAAATTCTTTTGCGTTACCAAAAGAGGTTGCCAAAGATTTTTGTAACAACCAGCCCATCAGATTATACCATATTGTAGTTTCGATTGTACTCACCCATAATAAACAGTTTCCATAAATTTTCTACAACATAGTTTTTTTTTTAAATGAAACATGATATAAGTGGTTGAAAGTAGGTGTTTTTTTAATGCTTGAGTGTGAATTTTCCAGTCCATTTTACTGTCAATGTATATTCCCAGATATTTATATTCAGTAACTGGTTCAATAATAAAACAGTTTGGAGATCAATTATTTAGCAACGCATTAGCTTGTATATCTGCGGAGGTACAACAAGAGATACTACTTAGAGTGGGATCTTTTTGCAGTCATAACTATGCTGTACAAGAAGAGGAAGACTCAAATCTACAGCAAGTGATTTGAAAAACATAATTCTTGTTTTCTCACTAATAACTAGTTTATGTATGCCAAACCAATGTCTTAATAACTCTAAGTCATGATTAATGTCTGAAAACAAATCAAGCAAAGTGGTACTAGAATAAACACACGCTATATCATCAGAAAAGCCAACTACTTTACCTTTTAAATTAAGAGCAAATATACTATTAATATAAATAAGAAATAATATTGGACCTAAGACAGAACCTTGCGGGACTCCTATGTTAATATTACTTCACTGAAGTTGCCACCTATTTTGACAATCTGTTTTCTATTTTTAAGCTAAGAACAAAACCAATTTAAGATAAAGCCTCGGAATCCAGCTTTCTCTAACTTTCTTAATAATATTTCATGGTCGACTGTATGGAAAGTTTTTTTTTTATGTCGATATATAGAGCACATGTTAATTTGTTTTGGTTCAAACTTTCATAAATTAGACTACAAGAGCGCATCTTCCGTCGATTTTCCAGCTCTTGTCATTGAAAAACCAAATACTGAAAACCCAAAAGCTGACAACTCTTGATTTCACAACTTTTTCAAAAAATTTGGAAAAAACCGGTAAAATAGAAATAGGTCTATAATTAGAAATACATTTTTTATCCCCTTTTTTAAAAATTGGAGTAATCTCAGCTAGGAAAATTCCGTGATAAATACTTTTGTTAAATAAGTGGAGTAAGGTATCAACTATATTAAGACTTATTTTTTTAATAAAATTATTTGAAAAACCGTTAGATGTAGTTGAAAAGGAACTATTTAGATTTTGAATAATTCTGTAGATTTCCAAAGAGGAAATAATTGAGAAAAAGAAACTTCGACACCGAAAATTTTCTTTGAAACAAGCTTCAGAACATTTAAAAGTGGAGTTAACAATACCTGCATTAACGAAAGTATCGGTAGCTGTTTTAAAAAAATAATCATTAAATATGTTTTGAGAATCATAAGTCAAAAAAGGAGGAATATCAGAAAATTCGTTTTTACGGAACAGTTCATTTACTATACACCATTCCTTTCTACGGTCACCTTTTTCTTCATGAAATTTATTTATATAAAAATTTTCTTTACAAATCGATACTTCATGTCTAATTTCTTTGCATAATTTATCATATTTATTGCGGTATGAGATGTTATTCGGATGCTTCTTATGCTTTATTCTTACTTAATTTTTTTCATTTATTTTATTTAATAAATAAGTAGACATCCATGGCTTAATTTTTTTATATTTACTTTTTTTGTTCACTAGTACTTTTGAACTTTGCTCAACATGATAGTAGTAGTAGTAGTAGTAGTAGTAGAAATGGTGGCCACGAGCACTATAGCTCGGTGACACAATTAGCGCTGAGTTGCGCCGTTTTGATACCATAAAATACTCGCTCGACCTATAAAGATAAAATGGGGGTTATAAAGAAAAACTACGCCTCAAATCCACTTTGTTACGTTTAGAAAGGAGATCAAATCTTTGATCTCCAGTTCTGAGAGCTCATTGAGATCGTTGAAAGAGGACTTTCCCAATGTTTTGGCTCTCGTTCTGGCTAAGGCAGGACACTTGCATAAGAAGTGAAGAACAGTTTCTTTTTCTCGCTGGTCCTCACAACTACGACAGAAAGTATTGTGGGGGATGCCCAGCTTAGATGCGTGTTCTCCAACAGGCCAATGTCCGGTGCATGTGGCAACGACCCTGGCTATGTCTTGCCTGGGTCTGCAAATAAGATTATTAGTACGGGATTTGTTGTAGGTGGGCCATATCCTTCTAGATAAGATACAGTTGGTTAGGCTGTTCCACCTGTGGTTTGATTCAGCGAGGAAAATAGAGAAGATCTTGCCCTTCATAGCACCAAGAGGAATGTTGACTCTTTCCGCGAGTGAACTATGAAGGGCTGATCCTTGCCTAGCCAGCTCGTCAGCTCGTTCATTGCCCTCAAAGCCTCTATGACCCGGAATCCAGATGAGAGTGACCCTGAGTCCAATGTTCATGCCCGCTAACTCACTTCGGCATTGTTGAACCAGTTTGGAGGATGAAGTGGACGAGCCAATCGCTTGAATAGCCGCCTGACTGTCCGAAAAAATAGCTGTATTGCGGTTTTGATTTGGATCTAGTTTTAGTAACTTGCATGCTTCCTTGATCGCGAGTAGGTCAGCTTGAAAAACACTAGCAAAGTCAGGAAGTCGCAAAGACTTGGAGACATTTAAAGACTCGGAGAAAATTCCTGCACCGACCCCACACTCCATCTTCGAGCCGTCAGTGAAAATAGTTGTGTCGAAGCCTCTCGTCACTAAGTCATCATCCCATTCATTTCGAGATGGGATGGTAATTTTAAAATCCGCACTGAGGTCCACAGTAGGGGTCCAGTAGTCGGTTTCTGTCGAAAAGATGTCCGCTGGGATGAGATTAGTAATATTACTATGACCAAAGGGCTTAGTAGTACCCGTAGCGTGATGGTTAGTGCGTTGGACTGTCATGCAAGGGGTCTTGGGTTCAATCCCTGCCTGTGCCACCTAACTTTTTTCACGGGTACTGCCTCTTGCGAGGAATTGACAAATCCTCCAAGAGTAATTCTTGTCATGAAAAAGTGTTTTCTCCAAATTAGCCGTTCGCATTCGGCATATAAATTGTAGGTCCCTTCCATCTCTGACAACATTACTCGCACACAGGAATGGTTGAGAGTTGTAAGTCACTAATAGGCCCTGGTTCTCTACGGACTGTTGCGCCACCTAATTTATTATTTATAAAGGGCCTAGAATACCAACTATTCGATTCCCTAAGTCTCAACGCGCTGCAAGATACTAAGTATTTGATATGCAGGTCTATTGGTAAGAGGTAGAGAAAAACGTTTAGGGCGTCCGATGGACATGAGCGCAAAGCTCCCGTGGAGCCAACACTAGCTGTTCTCTGAACCTTTTTTTAGTTTAGTTATATTGTAGGCTTTGCTAAGTGCGGGCCACCAAACAATCGAACCATAGGACAATATTGGACGTACCACGGCTGTATACGTCCACAAGATCATCTTCGATTGCAAACCCCACTTTTTGCCCAAGGTTTTATTGCAGGCATAGAAAGCTATGCTGGCTTTCTTGACCCTTTCTTCGATATTAAGTTTCCAGTTTAACTTTGGGTCAAGTATTACTCCCAAATATCTAGCGCTGGAAGACAAGGAAAGAGTTTCACCGTTGAGGTGGGGGAGGGTGAAGGGTGGTACTTTTGCTTTCGTAGTAAAGAGCATCAGTTCAGTTTTGCTTTTATTGACACCCAGGCCACAGGTTGTAGCCCAGTTGCTTACTTTTAGCAATGCCATCTCCGTAAACTCACTAATCACGGAAGTGAACTTTCCTGATACCAGTATCACCAAATCATCTGCGTAAGCAACGGCCTTCACACCACAACTTTCCAGTTTAAAAAGAATTTTGTTCATGACCAGAAGCCAAAGAAGGGGGGACAGAACACTCCCCTGAGGTGTTCCCCTGTTTACGCACCTGATCAAGTAAGTGTTACCTAAGGTAGCTTGAATTTTTCTATCACTGATCATGGAAACAATCCAATTTCTAATGTAGTCCTCTTCTTGGTAATAAAATATTATAACGTGGTAACCTTCGCTGTTTTCTTCTTGTTGCTGCATATTTTCGTCTTGGTTATTACCTGGTGTAATTTGTTCGCTTTTTTTATACATTTGTTGGTCTAAATCGAGGCGGACTTTGTGGACTTTTACCACAATTCGAGCTACAGTCCATCTAAATTAAAATTTAAAGCTGATCATTTTGTGCCTGTATTAAAAAACTGTTTTTTTTTGGATTTCGCTGATTCAACTGGAGGTGATTTTCGTGACTAGAATTCCAGGTGTTCTTCACTGCTCCATAAAATTATCGACGTCTTCGTTACTTTGCTTGTTGTGCTGCAATTTGACATAAATTAATTGAATAATTCGCGCTACAAAAACTATTTTTGGATAAAACTATTTTCGGGCTTTTACAGTTTCTTGAGGAAAAATTAATTTTGCACTTCCACGTGTTTTTTTCGCTGCTCCAAGAATATTTTGTTCACGTGTTCGCTTTGCTGGTGTTGCTAGAAAGTTTTAAAAATGTCTACAATCATTAACAACTTGCTCATAGATTGGTGCAATTAATTAGAGCTTGGTTTGGTTTAATTTTTCGAAGATTTCTATCCTTTTAAAAATGCCTGATGCACCTTCTCTTGCGGCTCTTCGATCAACTCGTGGTCATCTCAAAGCTTCCTTGACCAAGTTCGTGAAGTTTACTGAATCCATTGACGATGACGATTTCATTAGGTGATTTGAACGTACGCTTGTCTGGGGCAACAGGTTTATGGGACGAATACAATGCCTCTCAAAGTTTTATGTACGAGTTCGCGGAAGAGAAAGGTTACGTAGATCCTGCTCCCGATGATGATGAGTTTGAGACGAAGTTTCTGGTGGTGCAATCTATTCTTTTGCCTTCGATTACAGAAAGGAAGACATTGGAAAAGAGCAGGGACGTCGTAGGCCAACTAGCTGAACAGCACAAGATTCTACTTGATACATTAGGAAAATCGCATTCATCGGTGGCTAAATCGGATTTCTTTCTTTCGAAAATTCATAAAGAACCCTTTTCCGGAGAATATCATGAATGGCCATCCTTTAGGGATATGTTCAAAAGTGCCGTTCATGATAAAACAAACTTGTCTCCGATTCAGAAGTACCTCTTCCTAAAGTCTTCTCTTCGTAGCACAGCGTTAGGACTTCTCAATCATCTGCCGCTTACCAACTCTACCTACGAGGAAGCATGGAACAGATTGGTAAAGCGATTCGATCGTCATCGCTATATTATAAATGGGTACATACAAACTTTCATGGAACTACCAACCACAAATGTTTCTAATATAAATCAATTACGGAAAATTTCGAACGGTGCGGACGAAATAGTGAGAGGTCTCACAGCAATAAATTCGCTGAATAGGGACCCTTGGGTTATTTATCTCTTGCTTAATAAACTGGACTCGGAAACTCGTAAAGAATGATCAGAAGACAGCTCTACCGTAGACAACCCTACGATAACCGAGTTTCTCGAATTTTTAGAACGTCGTTGTGATGCACTCGAAAGTGCCCACACTAGCTCTCATGAAAACCAAAGGTCGAAGAATTCCGTAGTAAAAACCATCCACAAAACTACATCCTGGTGTATAAAATGCAGTGGATCTCATGGGCTTTCACAATGCCCAGACTTTCTTGATATGAAAGGTAATTTTCGAAGAGATTTCGTTAAATCTAAAAGGGTTTGTTTTAATTGTTTGTGACCTGGCCATTCTTCAAATCGATGCTCATCCAAATTTCGTTGCTCGGTCTGCAAATCTCGCCACCATAGTTTAGTGCACGACGATTCGGTGTACGTAAACCATAAGGAAATTCATCCTTCTGATACATCGGTTAGCAATTCGTTCAATGGAGGCCCAATTCGAGAATTCATTCCACAAGCTAACTCAAACACTGCTTCCACTTCAAACGGAGTTATTTTAAACAACCATTCGCTAAACGTGCGTCGTTGCTTATGTTCCCCAGACTGTACTTCCAACTGCTATTGGGAAGGTCCAAGATATACATGATGTATATCGAAATGTTCGGATCCTCATCAGGCTCACAGGTTTCTTTTGTTACAGAGTCTTCTGCTCAACGGCTTGGGCTTAAACGAAGAAACGCTCGAAGAAAACCTATAAGTGGTATCGGATCTACCAGCGCTGGTAAATCCAGAGGCCTTTTATCTTTGTGGTCCTTCGAGCCGGAAGTTGGAAATTCCGCTTAACTTTTACTTCGGGAGAGGTCAGCTTAAGAACTTCAGAAGTGAGAAAGTTCTGAAAATTCTGAAAATTCACTAAATAATTCCTCTAAAATTGAAAATGAACAAATCTGAATTGCAAGATTGACTTAAGAAGCAAAACTTTGATTTTTCAACAACAGTTACATTGCCGTAATTGCGTAAGCTTACGATAAAAAAATCAATGAATTAAATGAACAAGAAAACAATTCCGTAGATGGTGATGATTCAGTAAATTCTGGAAATAATGAAAAGATCGCCCAACTATTCAGAAAGAATTTCAAAACAAAAATCAAGTTTTAAAAAACATTTTCATGAACCGGCTTGCATCTTTAGCATCTTTAGAAGTTGATATCGATGCAAAACTTAAGATTCTGGAAAACCTCGCGGCGTCGTTGGCAAGTGCAGAACTCGAACATTTAAATCATTATATCGTTCATTTTGCTGGTGATGAGCTTTTGATGCTTATAAATGGATAGAATATTTTGACCGAGCCTGTGGTTTGGTAAATTGTGATGATATTTTTCGATTGAAGTCGGATTCTTCTGCCAAATTATTTCTTCGTGTAGATAATTCTACCAATTATCTTTAATTCCGTAATAATTTGTTGTCAAACTTTGGTCATGTGTATAATTTTTCGGAAGTGATTAATAAATTACTCAACACCACTTTTCGTTCAACCAAGCTTTCTGTCATGGGATATATGATATCTTAAAAATGGCAGAATTGGCATCACTGGCCAATATTGATAAATTTGCAAGTTATTCAATTTGAAATAGAAGGATATCAAGACAATTCTGTTAACATTGTTGTTTTGTATGAGGCTTGGAATATGCAGCATCTCAAACAACTATCACACAAGTTCAGGATGGCCGAGTTGTAAAAGTATTTTTGTTATCAATCTACTTTATTTCAATACATATTTATTCTTATCTTTGTAAAACCATAAATTAATAAAGATTCATTTAATTTCCGAAAATCAAGTAAAAACATAATTATTATTATTATTAACAAATAAGCATTGAAATTTACAATTCCGCTTGGCTTTTACTTCTTGAAAGGTCATCTTAACAAAAGATAATAATATTTTCTGGCGTAAAACAAGATAATCAGGTTTTAGAGGAGTATTGTTCTTTGTTAGTGTATAAAATGCAACCCATGAGTTTTCTATAAAATAATAATAATTAATATATTAATAAACATTTTTACATGTTTATAAGAATAATTAATTAATTATAAAATATCTATATGCATTACTTTCAACATATAAGACCAGGGGTGGCATCACTTGAAATGTCAACTGATGCGCAAATATAAACAGAAAAAAGTTTTTGATGCCGATTGCCGACACGATTTGGAGCAAAAATGGAGAATTGTTCTAAATTCTAAATTGTTTATAAATTGATTAATTTGATGAATTTCGGGGAATATTTTACCAGCGCACAAATTAAACTATTAATATAAACCAGATTAAAATATAAAGGTGAATTTATTGCCGGCAGAAAATCAAAGTCAGTATTGTGGAGAAAAGTTCTAGAGGAAATAAAATGTGTGTCTCCATCCAGATTTTAATTACAATGAGAGTTTTTTTTTAGTATCACATCCATCTTAAAGCAACAGTTGTTTTTAAACGTAAAACTTTTTGTCAATCAGCATCGCATTGTATTCAGCTGAGCAACGATCAGCATCTCAAAAAAGCGGTGATGTCTAATCGCTACCAACAAAATTGACGTTTGTGAATTTACCCATTTTCAAACAAATATGTTTATTCCGAATAGAGCTACCAGACGCTTACACAAATGACTGAAAAGTTTTCTTAGTTCGCTTTGATTCGTTAAAAAAACACATTGTTGTGACCGACAAAGCTTATACGACATTTGAAAAAAGCAAGAAAAGTAAGAATTTTATTCAAACACAGCCAATTTGAGACTTTTATTTAGATATTTTATGAGAATCAATTTAAAATTTCACCAAGGCTACAATGAATTTTGACAATTTGAATCTTAAATTGAGTTGAATCATCTTACACAGACTGAATGAAAATCATAGTCAAATTTGACTATCAAAAATATGATAGGCAATTATCACCTTAGCCGATTCCACCCCAGAAAACTTAAAATTCATTTCAAAAAGGATAAAACATTTGTTTGCCCCAGATAAGTCTAATATAAGTAGATTATATCTCTAGAGTTAATATAGAAATAAAACTTATTGGAAACCCATGTACAAACAACGTCACCCAATGCTATTGCCTGTTTTTACTACCTACATATACCTGTTAGGTCTAACGTTACAAGAAGGAGAGTGACACTTTCATCAGTTCAAAATAATTTACTCGTAAATTTTCTAAATTATTTTACTTTTCAAAAAATTAAAAAAAAAATTAACAAAAAAAGATTGTTAGGAGAGTGAAATAAATACTTAAGTAAATACATTCAGAAACTTTCTTCCAAAAAAAGGATATTCACTTCAATATCATTAAAAAGTTTGAACACGTTTCAGGGATGATTCTAATATTTGTTTCGAAATTCTCGTAAAAGAATCATCATAAAACCAATTTTCAACATTTAACATAATTTTTTGATGCACATGTTTAGAGAAACACTTTTATTTCTCTCATTTTTTTCTTACTCGCAGTTTGAAGGACTTTGTGAAAAAGGGGTTCAAGCAGGGCCGGATTTAGAGGTCCAGAGGCCTCGGGGCAATAAAGGAGCGGAGGCCCCCTCGCCCCCAAATTATTTGCAAAATAAAGTAAACCATTTTTTTTCACTCGAGTTTTTCAATAAATAATTTATTGTGAAACCCAGTAGATTCCTTTTTATTGAACAAACACATATAAATTCTATACTTAATATTATAAATGTGAAAGTAACTATGTCTGTCTGTCTGTTACTCAATCACGCCAAAACTACTGAACCAATTTGCATGAAATTTGGTATGGAGATATTTTGATACCCGAGAAAGGACATAGGCTACTTTTTAACCCGGGAAAATGAAGCATTCCCATGGGAAAATTTAGGTGGGCCGATCGCATTTACGCCTAAACTACTGAACAGATTTAAATGAAATTTGGTAGGGAGATAGTTTGAGACTTAAGAAAGGACATGAGTTACTTTTGACCTCGGGAAAACAACGCATTCCCATGGGAAAAATTACTTTCCGGGGAATCTGATCGCTTTCGCTCATAAATTACCAAGTATTTGGATAATATTTGGAAAAAATTGGTATTGCGGGAAAACAACGCATTCCCAACCCTTATGAAATAAGTCGACGAACATGTTAAACTTATCAACCAGCATTTGCAATAACAATAAATAAAGCTCAGGGGCAAACGCTGAAAGTTGCATGTGTAAATTTGGAAAAAAACAAAAAACCTATTTTCTTCTTAAAATGTGCTGCAAATCGTGGACGAAATCGGCTAGCACTACCAAAATGCCCAGGAAATTTCCATTTCTTGGTGGGTGGGCCAACAATTTCATTGTCACCTCGAAAGGCTTATCCGCTTTCAGCAATGAATTTAATGGTACTAACGATAATTCTCAGGATTTTTCGCCAATACTCGATTTCTTGAGCCTCTTGCATCGCTAGCTCTTGATCGTTGCGTCCTGTGACTTTTCCCCGTTGCACTAAACTCATTACTGATTCCAAATGAGTTTTCGAAATCTCATGCTTCCAGTCACTGAAACCTTCTCCACTGAGTTTGTTGTTTTGAGGGGACATTAATTTGCACGAATAACAATAAATTTTCCCCGGAGTTGGAGGAAAGCAAAGCCAGAATCGATTGACGGTCTCTTGATTTTTATAGCGGCGAATAAACATGTTCTTTGCACATTTCCGAACTAAGTTGAAATTTGGAATTATCTAGTGGCTGACCTTGATGAACTGAATTTTGCAGAGATAATTGATCTTAACGGTAGGGACAAATAACGCAATTAGGAGCATAAGGTGTGTTGAAAATCGCGCGGAAGAGTATAGACCAAGACTTGATGCTCAGTTAAACTACCTGCCTGAACAAGAAAATTCGAGTAATGACCAGGCTAGTGGAAATATTTTAGATATTGTACGTCAAGCATCTTGTATGAGAAAAAAACCTCAAGGTGGTAACATATTCGTGGCTGAATGGTTTGATTGGGAATGCATGAAACTTCGCAAAAATTGTTTTGCTCTTCTTAACCTTTTTAGGAAGAACAATTCCGTGTTTTTTAAAACACTTTTCTTAGAGGTGAACAAACAATATAAACAGCTTTTAGTTAAAAAACGGAAACTTTATTTCAGTGGTGTAGCAACCGGGATCTCATCATGTAAGGACTCAAAAACATTTTGGTCAAAGGTGAGGTTGTTAGGTGGCTGTAAAAATGTGGCATCTTCGGTGCTGGCAGTTGAAAAACTTGCTGATCACTTCATAGTTCTTCTGAATCCGTCATCGGTTCACCAAACGTTTGAATATGCTCTACCGTTAGTGAAAATCCCGGAACTTGATGGGCCAATTTCAATGAAAAAATTGCAAGACACTTTGAAATCAATGAAAAATGATAAGTCTGCGGGAATTGACGGTATTCCCGTTGAATTTTACAAAAACTCGTCTGTAAATTTGTTGGTTCATATTAATTTATTCTTTAACAGGCTTCTCGAGGAAGAATCTATTCCGAAATCTTTTTTAAGAGCATGGATTTGCGCAATATTTAAAAAAGGTGATCCCCAGCGCCCAGACAAGTACAGGGGCATATCGATTTTACCGTGCCTTCGGAAAATATTCACCCATCTTCTATACCATAGGTTGGCGAAATGGGTTGAAGAGAATCATATTCTTAGTATTTTCCACGCCGGTTTTTGATCGGGTTTATCAACAGTTGACAATATATTTGCACTCACTACTATAGTCAAAATGTTTTTAGAGAACAAAAAAAACTTTACGTTTTTTTGTCGATTTAAAAGCGGCCTTTGATACGGTTAACAGAAGTTCTTTAATTTATCAAATGTCTACCCTATACTTATATAAGCTTCTTATAACCGATACATCTGCTGCTGTATGGAATGGAAGTAGAATGTCTAATTTCTTCAATACAAGTGCTGGTGTTCTACAAGGTTGTGGATTAAGTCCATTAATGTTTGCACTATATATTGATGACGTATCGAAAGATTTCCCTGGTGGTGTTAAGGTTGGTAAAACATTAATAAAAATGCTTTAATACGCGGATGACATTGTACTATTGGCTGATAATCCCATAGCTTTGCAGTTACAAATAAACAAGCTCAAGCGTTTTTGTGATTTATGGGATTTAAGTATAAATGTTGCAAAGTCGAAAATCATGGTTTTCGAAAATACTCATCGAAGAACAACTTCCCAAGAGAAATGGTTTTTGGAACGCGAACCAATAGAAGTAGTAAATCAGTTCAAATACTTCAGTTTCTTGATAACTCGTAACCTTCATTTTCGCACACATGTAAAAGAAAAATGCACTGCAGCCAAAACAGCCATAAATCTTATGTGGAGTAATTTCTTCTGCAACAGGTATGTGGATGCAACTGCTAAATTTAGAGTGTTTGATGCAACCATTAAAACATGCCTGTGCTATGCAAATCAAGTGTTTGGGTATCAAAACTTAGAAGAATTTAAAGTAATTAAACGCTTATTTTTCAAGCGCATCTTTAAACTGGATAATTCAACACCTACATATGTAATCCCTACTGAATCCGGTATGCCACAAGTATTTTTAAAGAATCTTAAATCAAATGCTGATTATATGTATAATAAAAGTTATGAAAAGGCCTGACTCAAATCTTCAAAAACAGATATTAAAATATGCACTTAGACGTCAAATATCGCCTTTCAATGGAATGAAATAAATGAATGGAATGATCTAGCTTTTAGACACAGCGTATACTTCGATCTCAATAATACAGCCCATACCAATTGGCAGGACTTATTCTATAGCTGTATAGGTAAAATAGATGATTCCCTGTATTTGCAATGTCTGAATAGAACACAAACATCGACAACTAGGCTTATATATAAAGAATTAAACCACACACTTTTTATTAGAAATTATTTTAACGAAAAACTCACTCTTAATCAAATGAGTGTTATCTTTAAAGCAAGGACTGAAATGCTCTGTTTAAATTATAGACCTCATAGAACTGACCTTCGCCCGATATGTAGTTTGTGCAACCGCAATGAAACGGAAAACGTGTAT